>CM041298.1:2654974-3982462 GCA_023052935.1 Piezodorus guildinii | reverse complement strand
AAAAATGCAAATGCTAAATTCTGACTGAAAACACTTATTTTAGCTGGGATTTTAATTGCATTATTTGATACGTTGTGAAGTAAGAAAGAGAATCAACCGAAAAATCCCACACATATAGTGAAATAGGGAACTTGGTGTTTTCACATCAATTTCTTAAGAGTGCTAAAATGCAAATGCTAAATTCTGACTGAAAACACTATTTTACCTGGGATTTTATTGCATTATTTGATACTTTCCGAAGTAAGAAAGAGAATCAACCGGAAAAATCCGATAAAATAGTGAAATAGGGGACTTGGTGTTTTCACGTAATTTCTTAAGAGTGCTAAAAATGCAAATGCTAAATTCTGACTGAAAACACTATTTTAGCTGGGATTTTAATGCATTATTTGATACGTTATGAAGTAAGAAAGAGAATCAACCCGAAAAATCCCACAATATAGTGAAATAGGGGACTTGGTGTTTTCACATCAATTTCTTAAGAGTGCTAAAAATGCAAATGCTAAATTCTGACTGAAAACACTATTTTAGCTGGGATTTTATTGCATTATTTGATACGTTGTGAAGTAAGAAAGAGAATCAAACCCGAAAAATCCCACACATATAGTGAAATAGGGACTTGGTGTTTTCACATCAATTTCTTAAGAGTGCTAAAAATGCAAATGCTAAATTCTGACTGAAAACACTATTTTAGCTGGGATTTTATTGCATTATTTGATACGTTCGAAGTAAGAAAGAGAATCAACCCGAAAAACCCCACACATATAGTGAAATAGGGGACTTGGTGTTTTCACATCAATTTCTTAAGAGTGCTAAAAATGCAAATGCTAAATTCTGACTGAAAACACTATTTTAGCTGGGATTTTATTGCATTATTTGATACGTTGTGAAGTAAGAAAGAGAATAAACCCGAAAAATCCCACACATATAGTGAAATAGGGAACTTGGTGTTTTCACATCAATTTCTTAAGAGTGCTAAAAATGCAAATGCTATATTCTGACTGAAAACACTATTTTACCTGGGATTTTATTGCATTATTTGATACTTTCCGAAGTAAGAAAGAGAATCAACCGGAAAAATCCGATAAAAATAGTGAAATAGGGGACTTGGTGTTTTCACGTTAATTTCTTAAGAGTGCTAAAAATGCAAATGCTAAATTCTGACTGAAAACACTATTTTAGCTAGGATTTTAATGCATTATTTGATAGGTTGTGAAGTAAGAAAGAGAATCAACCCGAAAAATCCCACAGATATAGTGAAATAGGGGACTTGGTGTTTTCACTTCAATTTCTTAAGAGTGCTAAAAATGCAAATGCTATATTCTGACTGAAAACACTATTTTAGCTGGGATTTTATTGCATTATTTGATACTTTCCGAAGTAAGAAAGAGAATCAACTGGAAAAATCCGATAAAAATAGTGAAATAGGGGACTTGGTGTTTTCACGTCAATTTCTTAAGAGTGCTAAAAATGCAAATGCTAAATTCTGACTGAAAACACTATTTTAGCTGGATTTTAATGCATTATTTGATAGGTTATGATGTAAGAAAGAGAATCAACTGGAAAAATCCACAGATATAGTGAAATAGGGGACTTGGTGTTTTCACTTCAATTTCTTAAGAGTGCTAAAAATGCAAATGCTATATTCTGACTGAAAACACTATTTTAGCTGGGATTTTATTGCATTATTTGATACGTTGTGAAGTAAGAAAGAGAATCAACCCGAAAAATCCCACACATATGGTGAAATAGGGAACTTGGTGTTTTCACATCAATTTCTTAAGAGTGCTAAAAATGCAAATGCTAAATTCTGACTGAACACACTATTTTACCTGGGATTTTATTGCATTATTTGATACTTTCCGAAGTAAGAAAGAGAATCAACCGGAAAAATCCGATAAAAATAGTGAAATAGGGGACTTGGTGTTTTCACGTCAATTTCTTAAGAGTGCTAAAAATGCAAATGCTAAATTCTTACTGAAAACACTATTTTAGCTAGGATTTTAATGCATTATTTGATACTTGTGAAGTAAGAAAGAGAATCAACCGGAAAAATCCGATAAAAATAGTGAAATAGGGGACTTGGTGTTTTCACGTCAATTTCTTAAGAGTGCTAAAAATGCAAATGCTAAATTCTGACTGAAAACACTATTTTAGCTAGGATTTTAATGCATTATTTGATACGTTGTGAAGTAAGAAAGAGAATCAACCCGAAAAATCCCACACATATAGTGAAATAGGGGACTTGGTGTTTTCACATCAATTTCTTAAGGGTGCTAAAATGCAAATGCTAAATTCTGACTGAAAACACTATTTTAGCTGGGATTTTATTGCATTATTTGATACTTTCCGAAGTAAGAAAGAGAATCAACCGGAAAAATCCGATAAAAATAGTGAAATAGGGGACTTGGTGTTTTCACGTCAATTTCTTAAGAGTGCTAAAAATGCAAATGCTAAATTCCTACTGAAAACACTATTTTAGCTAGGATTTTAATGCATTATTTGATACGTTGTGAAGTAAGAAAGAGAATCAACCGAAAAATCCGATAAAAATAGTGAAATAGGGGACTTGGTGTTTTCACATCAATTTCTTAAGAGTGCTAAAAATGCAAATGCTAAATTCTGACTGAAAACACTATTTTAGCTAGGATTTTAATGCATTATTTGATACGTTGTGAAGTAAAAAGAGAATCAAACCCGAAAAATCCCACACATATAGTGAAATAGGGGACTTGGTGTTTTCACATCAATTTCTTAAGGTGCTAAAAATGCAAATGCTAAATTCTGACTGAAAACACTATTTTAGCTGGGATTTTTATTGCATTATTTGATACGTTGTGAAGTAAGAAAGAGAATCAACCCGAAAAACCCCACACATATAGTGAAATAGGGGACTTGGTGTTTTCACATCAATTTCTTAAGAGTGCTAAAAATGCAAATGCTAAATTCTGACTGAAAACACGATTTTAGCTGGGATTTTATTGCATTATTTGATACGTTGTGAAGTAAGAAAGAGAATCAACCCGAAAAATCCCACACATATAGTGAAATAGGGGACTTGGTGTTTTCACGTCAATTTCTAAAGCGTGCTAAAAATGCAAATGCTAAATTCTGACTGAAAACACTTTTTAGCTGGATTTTTTGCATCATTTGATACGTTGTGAAGTAAGAAAGAGATTCAACCCGAAAAATCCCATAAATATAGTGAAATAGGGGACTTGGTGTTTTCACTCAATTTCTTAAGAGTGCTAAAAATGCAAATGCTATATTCTGACTGAAAACACTATTTTAGCTGGGATTTTAATGCATTATTTGATAAGTTATGATGTAAGAAAGAGAATCAACTGGAAAAATCCCACAGATATAGTGAAATAGGGGACTTGGTGTTTTCACTTCAATTTCTTAAGAGTGCTAAAAATGCAAATGCTATATTCTGACTGAAAACACTATTTTAGCTGGGATTTTATTGCATTATTTGATACGTTGTGAAGTAAGAAAGAGAATAAACCCGAAAAATCCCACACATATGGTGAAATAGGGAACTTGGTGTTTTCACATCAATTTCTTAAGAGTGCTAAAAATGCAAATGCTAAATTCTGACTGAACACACTATTTTACCTGGGATTTTATTGCATTATTTGATACTTTCCGAAGTAAGAAAGAGAATCAACCGGAAAAATCCGATAAAAATAGTGAAATAGGGGACTTGGTGTTTTCACGTCAATTTCTTAAGAGTGCTAAAAATGCAAATGCTAAATTCCTACTGAAAACACTATTTTAGCTAGGATTTTAATGCATTATTTGATACGTTGTGAAGTAAGAAAGAGAATCAACCGGAAAAATCCGATAAAAATAGTGAAATAGGGGACTTGGTGTTTTCACGTCAATTTCTTAAGAGTGCTAAAAATGCAAATGCTAAATTCTGACTGAAAACACTATTTTAGCAGGATTTTAATGCATTATTTGATACGTTGTGAAGTAAAAAAGAGAATCAACCCGAAAAATCCCACACATATAGTGAAATAGGGGACTTGGTGTTTTCACATCAATTTCTTAAGGGTGCTAAAAATGCAAATGCTAAATTCTGACTGAAAACACTATTTTAGCTAGGATTTTAATGCATTATTTGATACGTTGTGAAGTAAGAAAGAGAATCAACCGGAAAAATCCGATAAAAATAGTGAAATAGGGGACTTGGTGTTTTCACGTCAATTTCTTAAGAGTGCTAAAAATGCAAATGCTAAATTCTGACTGAAAACACTATTTTAGCCAGGATTTTAATGCATTATTTGATACGTTGTGAAGTAAAAAAGAGAATCAACCGAAAAATCCCACACATATAGTGAAATAGGGGACTTGGTGTTTTCACATCAATTTCTTAAGGGTGCTAAAAATGCAAATGCTAAATTCTGACTGAAAACACTATTTTAGCTGGGATTTTAATTGCATTATTTGATACGTTGTGAAGTAAGAAAGAGAATCAACCCGAAAAACCCCACACATATAGTGAAATAGGGGACTTGGTGTTTTCACATCAATTTCTTAAGAGTGCTAAAAATGCAAATGCTAAATTCTGACTGAAAACACGATTTTAGCTGGGATTTTATTGCATTATTTGATACGTTGTGAAGTAAGAAAGAGAATCAACCCGAAAAATCCCACACATATAGTGAAATAGGGGACTTGGTGTTTTCCACGTCAATTTCTAAGCGTGCTAAAAATGCAAATGCTAAATTCTGACTGAAAACACTCTTTTAGCTGAGATTATTTTGCATCATTTGATACGTTGTGAAGTAAGAAAGAGATCAACCCGAAAAATCCCATAATATAGTGAAATAGGGGACTTGGTGTTTTCACGTCAATTTCTTAAGAGTGCTAAAAATGCTAATGCTAAATTCTGACTGAAAACACTTTTTAGCTGGGATTTTTTTTGCATCATTTAATACGTTCCGAAGTAAGAAAGAGAATCAACCCGAAAAATCCCACACATATAGTGAAATAGGGGACTTGGTGTTTTCACGTCAATTTCTTAAGAGTGCTAAAAATGCAAATGCTAAATTCTGACTGAAAAACTATTTTTAGCTGGGATTTTATTGCATTATTTGATACGTTCCGAAGTAAGATAGAGAATCAACTGAAAAATCCCACAGATATAGTGAAATAGGGGACTTGGTGTTTTCACATCAATTTCTTAAGAGTGCTAAAAATGCAAATGCTATATTCTGACTGAAAACACTATTTTAGCTGGGATTTTATTGCATTATTTGATACGTTGTGAAGTAAGAAGAGAATCAACCCGGAAAAATCCCATAAATATAGTGAAATAGGGGACTTGGTGTTTTCACGTCAATTTCTTAAGAGTGCTAAAAATGCAAATGCTTAATTCTGACTGAAAACACTTTTTTAGCTGGGATTTTTTGCATCATTTAATACGTTCCGAAGTAAGAAAGAGAATCAATCCGAAAAATCCTACACATATAGTGAAATAGGGGACTTGGTTTTTTCACATCAATTTCTTAAGAGTGCTAAAAATGCAAATGCTAAATTCTGACTGAAAACACTATTTTAGCTGGGATTTTTATTGCATTATTTGATACGTTCCGAAGTAAGAAAGAGAATCAACTGGAAAAATCCCACAGATATAGTGAAATAGGGGACTTGGTGTTTTTCACGTTAATTTCTTAAGAGTGCTAAAAATGCAAATGCTAAATTCTGACTGAAAACACTATTTTAGCTGGGATTTTAATGCATTATTTGATAGTTATGATGTAAGAAAGAGAATCAACTGGAAAAATCCCACAGATATAGTGAAATAGGGGACTTGGTGTTTTCACTTCAATTTCTTAAGAGTGCTAAAAATGCAAATGCTATAATTCTGACTGAAAACACTATTTTAGCTGGGATTTTAATGCATTATTTGATAAGTTATGATGTAAGAAAGAGAATCAACTGGAAAAATCCCACAGATATAGTGAAATAGGGGACTTGGTGTTTTCACTTCAATTTCTTAAGAGTGCTAAAAATGCAAATGCTATATTCTGACTGAAAACACTATTTTAGCTGGGATTTTAATGCATTATTTGATACGTTGTGAAGTAAGAAAGAGAATAACCCGAAAAATCCCACACATATAGTGAAATAGGGAACTTGATGTTTTCACATCAATTTCTTAAGAGTGCTAAAAATGCAAATGCTAAATTCTGACTGAAAACACTATTTTACCTGGGATTTTATTGCATTATTTGATACTTTCCGAAGTAAGAAAGAGAATCAAACCGGAAAAATCCGATAAAAATAGTGAAATAGGGACTTGGTGTTTTCACGTCAATTTCTTAAGAGTGCTAAAAATGCAAATGCTAAATTCTGACTGAAAACACTATTTTAGCTGGGATTTTAATGCATTATTTGATAGGTTATGAATGTAAGAAAGAGAATCAACTGGAAAAATCCCACAGATATAGTGAAATAGGGGACTTGGTGTTTTCACGTCAATTTCTTAAGAGTGCTAAAAATGCAAATGCTAAATTCTGACTGAAAACACTATTTTAGCTAGGATTTTAATGCATTATTTGATACGTTGTGAAGTAAGAAAGAGAATCAACCGAAAAATCCCACACATATAGTGAAATAGGGAACTTGGTGTTTTCACATCAATTTCTTAAGAGTGCTAAAAATGCAAATGCTAAATTCTGACTGAAAACACTATTTTACCTGGATTTTATTGCATTATTTGATACTTTCCGAAGTAAGAAAGAGAATCAACCGAAAAATCCGATAAAATAGTGAAAATAGGGACTTGGTGTTTTCACGATAATTTCTTAAGAGTGCTAAAAATGCAAATGCTAAATTCTGACTGAAAACACTATTTTAGCTAGGATTTTAATGCATTATTTGATACGTTGTGAAGTAAGAAAGAGAATCAACCCGAAAAATCCCACACATATAGTGAAATAGGGACTTGGTGTTTTCACATCAATTTCTTAAGGTGCTAAAAATGCAAATGCTAAATTCTGACTGAAAACACTATTTTAGCTGGATTTTATTGCATTATTTGATACGTTGTGAAGTAAGAAAGAGAATCAACCCGAAAAACCCCACACATATAGTGAAATAGGGGACTTGGTGTTTTCACATCAATTTCTTAAGAGTGCTAAAAATGCAAATGCTAAATTCTGACTGAAAACACTATTTTAGCTGGGATTTTATTGCATTATTTGATACGTTGTGAAGTAAGAAAGAGAATCAACCCGAAAAATCCCACACATATAGTGAAATAGGGGACTTGGTGTTTTCACATCAATTTCTAAAGCGTGCTAAAAATGCAAATGCTAAATTCTGACTGAAAACACTCTTTTAGCTGAGATTATTTTGCATCATTTGATACGTTGTGAAGTAAGAAAGAGATTCAACCCGAAAAATCCCATAAATATAGTGAAATAGGGGACTTGGTGTTTTCACGTCAATTTCTTAAGAGTGCTAAAAATGCTAATGCTAAATTCTGACTGAAAACACTTTTTTAGCTGGGATTTTTTTGCATCATTTAATACGTTCCGAAGTAAGAAAGAGAATCAACTGGACAAATCCCACACATATAGTGAAATAGGGGACTTGGTGTTTTCACGTCAATTTCTTAAGAGTGCTAAAAATGCAAATGCTATATTCTGACTGAAAACACTATTTTAGCTGGGATTTTAATGCATTATTTGATAAGTTATGAAGTAAGAAAGAGAATCAACCGGAAAAATCCGATAAAAATCCTACACATATAGTGAAATAGGGGACTTGGTTTTTCACATCAATTTCTTAAGAGTGCTAAAAATGCAAATGCTAAATTCTGACTGAAAAACACTATTTTAGCTGGGATTTTATTGCATTATTTGATACTTTCCGAAGTAAGAAAGAGAATCAACTGGAAAAATCCCACAGATATAGTGAAATAGGGGACTTGGTGTTTTTCACAGTTAATTTCTTAAGAGTGCTAAAAATGCAAATGCTAAATTCTGACTGAAAACACTATTTTAGCTGGGATTTTAATGCATTATTTGATAGTTATGAAGTAAGAAAGAGAATCAACTGGAAAAATCCCACAGATATAGTGAAATAGGGGACTTGGTGTTTTCACTTCAATTTCTTAAGAGTGCTAAAAATGCAAATGCTAATTCTGACTGAAAACACTATTTTAGCTGGGATTTTATTGCATTATTTGATACGTTGTGAAGTAAGAAAGAGAATCAAACCCGAAAAATCCCACACATATAGTGAAATAGGGGAACTTGGTGTTTTCACATCAATTTCTTAAGAGTGCTAAAAATGCAAATGCTAAATTCTGACTGAAAACACTATTTTACCTGGGATTTTATTGCATTATTTGATACTTTCCGAAGTAAGAAAGAGAATCAACGGAAAAATCCGATAAAAATAGTGAAATAGGGGACTTGGTGTTTTCACGTCAATTTCTTAAGAGTGCTAAAAATGCAAATGCTAAATTCTGACTGAAAACACTATTTTAGCTGGATTTTAATGCATTATTTGATACGTTGTGAAGTAAGAAAGAGAATCAACCCGAAAAATCCACACACATATAGTGAAATAGGGGACTTGGTGTTTTCACATCAATTTCTTAAGGGTGCTAAAATGCAAATGCTAAATTCTGACTGAAAACACTATTTTAGCTGGGATTTTATTGCATTATTTGATACGTTGTGAAGTAAGAAAGAGAATCAACCCGAAAATCCCACACATATAGTGAAATAGGGGACTTGGTGTTTTCACATCAATTTCTTAAGAGTGCTAAAAATGCAAATGCTAAATTCTGACTGAAAACACTATTTTAACTGAAAACACTATGGGGATTTTATTGCATTATTTGTACGTTGTGAAGTAAGAAAGAGAATCAACCCGAAAAATCCCACACATATAGTAATAGGGGACTTTGGTTTTCACTCCAATTTCTAAGACGTGCTAAAAATGCAAATGCTAAATTCTGACTGAAAAACTTTTTTAGCTGATGTTTTTTCATTTTGATCTTTGATGTAAGAAAGAGAAAGGATTCAACCCGAAAAAATCCCCATAAGATATAGGGTGAAATTGGGACTTTGGTATTTCTAAGTCAATTCATTAAGATGCTTAAAAATGCTAATGCTAATTCTGATTAATAACATTTTTTAGCTGATTTTTATGCACATTAATACGTACCGAAGTAAACAAGGAATCAACGAAAGATTCCATATATGTAAATTAGGGGATGTGTTTCAGCAATTTTTAGATGCATAAAAATAATGCTAATTTTTATCTATAAACTATTTTACTGGGATTTTATTGCATTATTTGATCGTCAATAAGATAAGTAAATGGAAAGATCCACAATTTAGATTGGGACTTAGTTTTCAATCAATTTTTAAGAGTGCTAAAAATCATAATGCTATATTCTGACTGGAAACTTTTTTAGACTCGGATTTTATTGCATTATTTGATACGTTGTGAAGTAAGAAAGAGAATACCTGAAAAATCTAATCAAATATAGTGAATCAGGGGACTTGCGGTTTTCCGTACCAATTTCTTGAAGATGCTAAAAATGCAAATGCTTAATTCTGACTGAAAACACTTTTTAGCTGGATTTTTTTGCATCATTTATCGTTCGAAGTAAGAAAGAGATCAATCCGTAAAATCCACATTATAGTGAAATATGGGACTTGGTTTTTTCACATCAATTTCTTAGAGTGCTAAAAATCAAATGCTAAATATCTGACTGAAAACACTATTTTAGCTGGATTTTATTGCTATTATGATATCTTCAAAGTTAAAGAGAATAAAAAATGAAAAATCCAAAAATAAGTGAAAATAGGGGACTTGGTGTTTTCCGTTTTTCTTAAGAGTGCTAAAAATGCAAAATGCTAAATTTGACTGAAAACACTATTTAGCTGGGATTTTAATGCATTTTTGATAGGTTATGAGTCAATGAATAGTAGAATACTGCATTAAAAACAATGAAATTAGAGATAATATCTTCACTACATTTTGACTTTAAAATCAGGATGTTTTTTGTATTCAAATTCGATTTGAGATTAAAATAGAAATAAAGATTGAACAATCAATTATTTGAAAAGGGAACTTGGTTTTTACATCAATTTTTTAAGGTTAAATAAATCACATCTAAAATATACTTTTTACTATATTGATTTTTTTGATCTTTTTGTTTAATAAAACATTAAAAATCATAAAAATAGTAAATAATTATTTAGGTACATTTTCAAGGTGTTAGAATAATCAAATCATGTTTGACTAAAATTGAAGCTTAGCATATTATCGTTTGCATAATATAAAGAATAAAAAATCCACAATTATTACAAATAGATTTTTTTCACATATTTCTTAAAGTCAAAAATTAGACAAACTCAAATCTATAAACACAATTAACTGGATTTATGCTTATTTGATACGTTGTAAGTAAGAAAGAGAATCAACCCGAAAAATCCCACATATAGTGAAATAGGGGACTTGGTGTTTTCACATCAATTTCTTAAGTGCTAAAAAATGCAAATGCTAAATTCTGACTGAAAACACTATTTTAGCTGGGATTTTATTGCATTATTTGATACGTTGTGAAGTAAGAAAGAGAATCAACCCGAAAAATCCCACACATTTTAGTGAAATAGGGGACTTGGTGTCTTCACGCCAATTTCTAAAGAATGATAAAAATACAAATGCTAAATTCTGACTGAAAATACTTTTTTAGCTGGGATTTTTTTGCATTATTTGATACGTTCTGAAGTAAGAAAGAGAATCAATCCGAAAAATCCTACACATATAGTGAAATAGGGGACTTGGTGTTTTCACGTCAATTTCTAAGAGGTGCTAAAAATACAAATGCTAAATTCTGACTGAAAATACTTTTTTAGCTGGGATTTTTTTGCATTATTTGATTTGTTGTGAAGTAAGAAAGAGAATCAACCAGAAAAATCCCACAGATATAGTGAAATAGGGGACTTGGTGTTTTCACGTCTATTTTTTAAGAGTGCTAAAAATGCAAATGTAATTTCTGACTGAAAACACTATTTTAGCTGGGAATTTTTTTTCATTATTCGATACGTTTTGAAGTAAGAAAGAGATGCAAAAAATCCCAGCTAAAATAGTGTTTTCAGTCAGAATTTAGCATTTGCATTTTTAGCACTCTTAAAAAATTGAAGTTAAAACACCAAGTCCCCTATTTCACTTATCTGTGGGTTTTTCGGGTTGATTCTCTTTGTGATCGATCTTTGTGACTCTGTTTATCAACCGATCTTTGTGACTGTTTATCGACCGATCTTTGTGACTCTGTTAATCAACCGATCCTTGTGACTCTGTTTATCAACGATCTTTGTGACTCTGTTTAGGAACCAATCTTTGTGACTCTGTTTATCAACCGATCTTTGTGACTCTGTTTATCAACCGATCATTGTGACTCTGTTTATCGACGATCTTTGTGACTCTGTTTATCAACCGATCTTTGTGACTCTGTTTATCGACCGATCTTTGTGACTCTGTTTATCAACCGATCTTTGTGTGACTCTGTTTATCGACCGATGTTTGTGACTCTGTTTATCGACCGATCTTTCAGGAGCTATTGATCTATCAAATTTCAATGTTGAGGGAAAAAAAAATGATGCAATAAAAAAATAAAGAAAAATGCCAAGCATAAGCTTTGGTTTTGAAATACAACAGACTAGATTCGATATAACCTGATGGACAGATAAATAATAATTACTAGTTATAAAGCTTATACATTTATTGAAGCATTAAAAACAATGACAATTAGTTGAGATTTAATATGCTTCCACTACATTTTGGAGCCTTTAAAATCAGGAATGTTTTTTGAGTATCTCAAATTCGATTTTGGCACAGATTTTAAAATCTAAAACTAAATATGTATTTGTTAATCAAATTCAATTATCTATCTTAAAAGACATACTTTTTCTTAAAATATATATATTTTTTATTTTTAAAGTTAAATTTGACACATTCTTACATACATAAAATTTATTTTTGAACTATAGGTTGGTATTCCATTTAATCTTTCTTTTTTTTTTCAATAAAACATTTCATAATGTATAATACTATAGTACAATTTCATAATACTAACTTGGATACATTTTCAATGGATGCTTAGTATCAATCCACAGATCAGTGTTGTGCACTGTAAGAATTGAATGCTCTCGAGGCCACAATCTAAAGCCTTTCTCATCAATCATTATTTCCAACTTGAAAGAAACTTATAACCAATTATTTACATTAATAGTTATTCTTAGATGAGTGATTCTTAAAGTACAAACAAGTTTTAGGACACAAACTCAAAACTATCAACGACAAAAACTTGTTCTCTTTTACCTATTTATACTTATGTTTAAGGTTAGTATGAACTGTTTTTGGCAATACTTTTTTGTCAAATTAAATATTAGTAATAAAAGTGTAATTATGAGTCAGCATTCTCACTGTAATTTTTTCGATCCAGAGTTTTCCATCAATGTAATCGGGAATAATTAAAACTTTCGCCATATAAATGAAACTAATTTCTGCCTCATCCAAATATATTCTCAATAAAAATAATCAATAAAAGGCCATCAGAAAAGAAATCATTCTCATGTTCAAATAATTAAAACTTTCGCCATATAAATGAAACAAATTTCTGCCTTATCCAAATATATTCTCTAATCAATAAAAGGCCCTCAGAAAAGAAATCATTCTCATGTTCAAACCCAAAAAGAATTAAAAAAGTAACTAAAGAAAACTGTGGGTTTCTGCAACAAGAGTTCTTAATATTTATCTGAATCCTTGTTTTGAATAGAGATGTTTGGCTCTCCAGCACGCTAGCAATCATCTTTTATATATTACTCCAACCAATCTTCATATTTTTTTCTTAACTGAATTTTATCTTACTAGATAGATGTTATCTTATTGTTTAGCACCCCGCAAAATGGCCTACCTTGTTGTTTATTACCTCCTCAAGATGTCCTAACTTGTTGTTTATTAACCCTCAAGATGGCCGAACTTGTCGTTCATTACCCCCCTCCCTCAACATGGCCTAACTTGTCGTTTATTACCCCCTCCCTCACCATGGCCTAACTTGTTGTTTATTACCCCCTCCCTCAACATGGCCTAACTTGTTGCTTGTTACCCCCTCCAGATGGTCTACCTTATTTTGTATTAACCCTCAACATGGCCTAACTTGTTGTTTATTAACCCTCAAGACGGCTGAACTTTTTGTTTATTACCCCTCAAGATGGCCGAACTCGTTGTTTATTAATCCACAAGATGGTCTAGAACTTAGGCCGAAACTTAGGCAAAGAATAAAATAAGCCTACCCCTTCTTCACTCACCAGACCTCCCCTCCCTCCCTCATCCATGCACTTGCTAAATTATTAAGAAAGTATTTCTACAAGATAGTCTTATTTTATAAATAACAGAATTTAAATATTTTCTTTTATTCATATAAAAAAAAAATTTAAATAGAAATTATGAAAAGAATAATAGCTACTTTTTTCCTTGGCAGTCTCATCATCATCTGTTTGGATAATACAATTTACTTAAATTTTATTTTCTATTACTAAATAAATAATGTGCTCTAACTTTGGAATATGATAGTTGATTAATAATTATATAAAAAAATAAATAAATAAATTATATTCTAAGAGTTGTCATTGATATAAAGAAGAAAGAAGACACAATGATTATTAAAATAATAAAAATACATTTACTATTCAGGAAGAGGCCTAATATATAATAATACAGAGGAAGTGAAGTGCCATATGTATATATTAGGTCAAGAAGGAATGGATTATAGACTAGATGGTTCAAGGCATCTTTACTGTGCGTAGCTCCCCTCTCAACTCCTCTCTAGCGCCTTAGCTGCCACTCTGTCAAACAAAGGTTTAAAATTTATCTAACAATATTAAATATTTATTCAGCTACTATAAAATATTCTAGTTCAATAGACGTTTAACTCTGCTAACTAGACTTCTTGCCAATTAATTTTATCCACAATAATAATATATTAGAACATAAATACGAAATCTGATTGAAAAGGTCTAAAGAACAAAGTTTAGTTTTAGATTAAATTATGCTGTGTAAAATTTAATAATTATTTTATTAAAATAAAATAAAATTAAAATTAAACTCAATTACAAATTAGCCAACAATCTCAAACTGTACAGGTGGTAGGGGAGAATAGAGTACCATCATCAACTGTGGGGGTGGTAGGGGAGAATAGGTGGGGGTGGTAGGGAAGAATGTAGTACCATCATCAATTGTGGGGGTGGTAGGGGAGAATAGAGTACCATCATCAACTGTGGGGGTGGTAGGGGAGAATAGAGTACCATCATCAACTGTGGGGGTGGTAGGGGAGAATAGAGTACCATCATCAACTGTGGGGGTGGTAGGGGAGAATAGAGTACCATCATCAACTGTGGGGGTGGTAGGGGAGAATAGAGTACCATCATCAACTGTGGGGGTGGGTAGGGGAGAATAGAGCACCATCATCAACTGAGGGGGTGGTAGGGGAGAATAGAGTACCATCATCAACTGTGGGTGTGGTAGGGGAGAATGGAGCACCATCATCAACTGTGGGGAGTGGTAGGGGAGAATAGAGTACCATCATCAACTGAACGGGGTGGTGGGGGAGAATAGAGTACCATCATCAACTGTAGGGGTGGTAGGGGAGAATAGAGTACCATCATCAACTGTGGGGGTAGTAGGGGAGAATAGAGTACCATCATCAACTGTGGGGGTGGTAGGGGAGAATAGGTGGGGGGTGGTAGGGGAGAATAGAGACCATCATCAACTGAACGGGGTGGTAGGGGAGAATAGAGTACCATCATCAACTGTGGAGGTGGTAGGGGAGAATAGAGTACCATCATCAACTGTGGGGGTGGTAGGGGAGATAGGTGGGGGTGGTAGGGGAGAATAGAGACCATCATCAACTGAACGGGGTGGTAGGGGAGAATAGAGTACCATCATCAACTGTGGGGGTGGTAGGGGAGAATAGAGTACCATCATCAACTGTGGGGGTGGTAGGGGAGAATAGGTACCATCATAAACAGTGGGGGTGGTAGGGGAGAATAGAGTACCATCATCAACTGTGGGGGTGGGTAGGGGAGAATGGAGTCCCATCATCCATGTGGGGGTGGTAGGGGAGAATAGAGTACCATCATCAACTGTGGGGGTGGTAGGGGAGAATAGAGTACCATCATCAACTGTGGGGATAGTAGGGGAGAATAGAGTACCATCATCAACTGTGGGGTTGGTAGGGGAGAATAGAGTACCATCATCAACTGTGGGGGTGGTAGGGGAGAATAGAGCACCATCATCAACTGTGGGGATGGTAGGGGAGAATAGAGTACCATCATTAACTGAACGGGGTGGTGGGGGAGAATAGAGTACCATCATCAACTGAACGGGGTGATAGGGGAGAATAGAGTACCATCATCAACGTGGGAGGTGGTAGGGGAGAATGGAGTCCCATCATCAACTGTGGGGGTGGTAGGGGAGAATAGGTGGGGGTGGTAGGGGAGAATAGAGACCATCATCAACTGAACGGGGTGGTAGGGGAGAATAGAGTACCATCATCAACTGTGGGGGTGGTAGGGGAGAATAGAGTACCATCATCAACTAAACGGGGTGGTGTAGGGGAGAATAGGTGGGGTGGTAGGGGAGAATAGAGACGATCATCAACTGAACGGGGTGGTAGGGGAGAACAGAGTACCATCATCAAATGTGGGAGTGGTAGGGGAGAATAGAGTACCATCATCAACTGTGGGGGTGGTAGGGGAGAATAGAGTACCATCATCAACTGTGGGGGTAGTAGGGGAGAATAGAGTACCATCATCAACTGTGGGGGTGGTAGGGGAGAATAGAGTACCATCATCAACTGTAGGGGTGGTAGGGGAGAATAGAGTACCATCATCAACTGTGGGAGTAGTAGGGGAGAATAGAGTACCATCATCAACTGTGGGGGTGGTAGGGGAGAATAGGTGGGGGTGGTAGGGGAGAATAGAGACCATCATCAACTGAACGGGGTGGTAGGGGAGAATAGAGTACCATCATCAACTGTGGGGGTGGTAGGGGAGAATAGAGTACCATCATCAACTGTGGGGGTGGTAGGGGAGAATAGGTGGGGGTGGTAGGGGAGAATAGAGACCATCATCAACTGAACGGGGTGGTAGGGGAGAATAGAGTAGCATCATCAACTGTGGGGGTGGTAGGGGAGAATAGAGTACCATCATCAACTAAACGGGGTGGTATGGGAGAATAGGTGGGGGTGGTAGGGGAGAATAGAGACGATCATCAACTGAACGGGGTGGTAGGGGAGAACAGAGTACCATCATCAAATGTGGGAGTGGTAGGGGAGAATAGAGTACCATCATCAACTGTGGGGGTGGTGGTAGGGGAGAATAGAGTACCATCATCAACTGAACGGGGTGGTAGGGGAGAATAGAGTACCATCATCAACTGTGGGGGTGGTAGGGGCAAATAGGGTACCATCATCAACTGTGGGGATGGTAGGGGAGAATAGAGTACCATCATCAATTGTGGGGATGGTAGGGGAGAATAGAGTACCATCATCAACTGAACGGGGTGGTAGGGGAAATAGGTGGGGGTGGTAGGGGAGAATAGAGACCATCATCAACTGAACGGGGTGGTAGGGGAGAATAGAGTACCATTATCAAATGTGGGAGTGGTAGGGGAGAATAGAGTACCATCATCAACTGTGGGGGTGGTAGGGGCAAATAGGGTACCATCATCAACTGTGGGGATGGTAGGGGAGAATAGAGTACCATCATCAATTGTGGGGTTGGTAGGGGAGAATAGGTGGGGGTGGTAGGGGAGAATAGAGACCATCATCAACTGAACGGGGTGGTAGGGGGGAATAGAGTAGCATCATCAACTGTGGGGGTGGTAGGGGAGAATAGAGTACCATCATCAACTGTGGGGGTGGTAGGGGAGAATAGAGTACCATCATCAACAGTGGGGGTGGTAGGGGAGAATAGAGTACCATCATCAACAGTGGGGGTGGTAGGGGAGAATAGAGTACCATCATCAACTGTGGGGGTGGTAGGGGAGAATGGAGTCCCATCATCAACTGTGGGGGTGGTAGGGGAGAATAGAGTACCATCATCAACTGTGGGGGTGGTAGGGGAGAATAGAGTACCATCATCAACTGTGGGAGTGGTAGGGGAGAATATAGTACCATCATCAACTGTGGGGGTGGTAGGGGAGAATAGAGTACCATCATCAACTGAATGGGGTGGTAGGGGAGAATAGGTGGGGGTGGTAGGGGAGAATAGGTGAGGGTGGTAGGGGAGAATAGGTGGGGGTGGTAGGGGAGAATGGAGTGCCATCATCAATTGTGGGGGTGGTAGGGGAAATAGGTGAGGGTGGTAGGGGAGAATAGGTGGGGGTGGTAGGGGAGAATGGAGTACCATCATCAATTGTGGGGATGGTAGGGGAGAATAGAGTACCATCATCAACTGAACGGGGTGGTAGGGGAAAATAGAGTACCATCATCAACTGTGGGGGTGGTAGGGGAGAATAGAGTACCATCATCAACTGTGGGGGTGGTAGGGGAGAATAGAGTACCATCATCAACTGAACCGGGTGGTAGGGGAGAATAGAGTACCATCATCAACTGAACGGGGTGGTAGGTAGGAGGCAGTATGAACCAGAAAACAACTACAAAGACCCCAAATAATAGTGTCAGTTATATGAATCAATATATTTCTATTGATAAGCAATATACTAGACTTTTTTAAAATAAACTACCTCATTTTATGGAGAGACAACGTCTTGGAGTGATACCAGACCCAGAAGACCAGGAGGATCGGCCAGAAGCGAACGGGCCCAAAGAGGACAGCAACTGAGCCGTAGGCGAGGTAGAAGGCATAGGCCATGAGGAGCTGGGACAGTAAGAGCGCTAGGTACGGGATCTGGCGGCTGCAAGTCTTCAACACTCGTGTCACCTTGTTGTCGCTTCTTATCACGTCCGGCTCCGAAAATCTCAAATCATAATACATATTTCTCTAATTACCAAAACGATGTGCAGATATGACATGCGTTTCTTAAATAACTACAGCTGAGACGTTGATTTTCAAAAAATACAAAATGCCATTTTTTCTAAATTGATATTTTGTATTCTAATGATTTAGCTTTATCTAAATCCCTCATCAGGTTTTATCTAAAAATCCTTAAAAATAAAAAAAACATAATTTAAAATTGCAGTTCATTCTAAAGGAACTAAATCCACATTTAATTTCATTCCAAAAGGAATGTATTTTCTATTATACAGCAGAAGCACCTAATACCATAATATATCACCATTAATTTATTGTTTTTTTTAATTTTGTGCATTTGTATTTTGTATTGGTTCATTTAGCACGTCATGCATTTGTATTGGTTCATTTAGCATGTCATGCATTTGTATTGGTTCATTTAGCACGTCATGAACCATCACTATTATTTGGATCAATGGTTTCACCTAATAATCAGTTTTTATGCTGTTCTAAACAACTTAGTTGCGTCGCTTTAGTTCTACTAGGTTTTAAATTAAATTAAGTTTTTTCAAAGTATTTCTTCTTGCAGCCACATAAATTTGGTTTGAAAATTTTCAGAAACTAACATTTTAATAGAATAATGGTATTTGACCCAGAAAATGGTTGGGACTATCATTTTCTGACCTCGCTAAATATGAGAAGGAAAACTGTACCTGACCAAACCTAATAAAATATTTTTTAATAAAAGAAATTAACGGTAAGGTAATGTTTTTTTGAAACATTTAAAATAAAAGCTTAAAAGTTATTTATTCATAAGTCCCTATAGTTAACTATTGTTTACACGTAGCTAATAATATGAATTCATTTGCTAAATTCACAGATATAGTAAATAAAAGTTCAAAACACATTTTTATTATAGTGTTATAAATAAATAAAAGAAGGTCCTTTGAATATTGACTTTCTTTATAAGGAATAGATAATCAAACATAATTAACAACAAGGAAAGATATTTCTTTCCTTGGAAAAAGGAAATACACATAACTTACTAATTAACATCATAAAGATGATAGTTTGTTTGTTTTGTTTATTTATTTAACGTCACTTTATGCTACTATGGCTAATCGGACGATGCTACAGTGAGAGTCTTAAATTTTGCCTATCTAGGTTTTATTAGGATAGGGATCTTTAACGAGTACCTGACATCGCACAGGCTCGGGACCACCTTTTAACGTCCCCTCTGAAGGACGGCGTAACTAAGGATTTTAAGATGATAGTTATCAGTAATGTACGAGGGAGGTTATGGCGACTGTTACCAACTTACCACGGGTTATTATGATGAAAATGAATGGTTATAATTCCACTTGTTTAATTTAACATATGTTTAGTCTGTTCTAAAAATACTTTAAATGTTCACTACCGTTGTGGTTTATAGTCAATAAAAGCCTAATTTCTGGGTTTATATATATTTATTAGTAGTACAAATACAACAATTTTATTGACTATAAACAATCAAATAACTATGGACAAGTTTCTCAAGCCGAGTCGCTTCAATGGAAAACCCCACTCTCCGACTGCAGCTCAAGAGTGGACCCACTGGCTGAAGACGTTTCAAAACTTCGTCGATACTACAACGGAGCATATTAATGACGAAGATAAGCTTAAGGTAATCATTAATTTCCTATCCTATGATGTTTATGAATTGATCAGCGACTGTAATTCTTAAGCTGAGGTTATAAATACTTTGAACTCAGTATTCGTAAAAAAGAAGAGCGAAATTTATGCTCGTCATATTTTGGCAATTTGGAAACAACTATCTACTGAGTCAATAGACCAATATATCCAAACCTTAAAAATCCTTAGTAAGGATTGCGACTTTAAGGCCGTAAATGCCATGGATCACAAAAATCAATACATCCGTGACGCATTTATCAATGGCCTGCTGTCCACTCAGATTCGTCAGCGTTTGTTAGAAAATGACACCTTAGGTCCAGATGACGCTATCAACCAAGCCCTCGCATTGGAGGCAGCTCAAAAACAGGCTGAGGGGTACATTCAACCTTTGAGCCGTTATCCTAGCGCTAGCTGCACCCCTATTTCATCTACTGCTTCTGCACAGGTAACAGACTCTACTCTATGTGCAATCTCCAAGTTCAGCAGATCGGGTGATAAATGCTATTTTTGCGGTCTTAACAAACATCCCTGCCCTAAATGCCCTGCACGAAACGCTGAATGTTGGAAATGTGGCATCAAGGGGCATTATGCTAAAGCATGTAGAAAAAGTGCTATCCCTAAAGTTTCCGCTTCCATCATTGCGACAGTCAACAAGGAACACTTGAATCAGCTGAATCGAGCTGTTATTTCAGTAGAATGTTATTTCATGCTTAGAATACTGCTCAGTAGAATGATATTTCACGAGCTGTTATTTCATGCTCATTGCTTGATTGACACTGGAAACTCCTCTAGCTTTATAGACCACATTTTCACTCTCAAACACAAAATTCCTCTTTTTCCGGGAGAGGGGAGGGTTTCAATGGCCTCAACTTCTCTCTCCTCTGCAATCGAAGGTTATGTTCTGGTCGACCTCAAAATAAATGAACATATGTACCCTTCATGCAAATTAACAGTCATGAAAGACCTTTGTGCTGAAGTTCTCATCGGACATGACATACTTAGGGAATACTCTGCTGTTTCAATTTCTTTTGGTGGATTAAAGCCCCCACTCAATATATGTTCTGCTACTTGTGCCTCTATAGAACCTCCTCGCTTATTTGGTAACCTATCAACAGACTGCAAGCCTATTGCCACGAAGTCCAGGCGATACACCGAAGCTGACCTTACTTTCATACGGGATGAAACTTCCAAACTCTTATCTGAGGGAGTGATTGAGGAAAGGAACTCTCCTTGGAGAGCTCAGGTACTAATTACTGAGAGCGACTATCACAAAAAACGCATGGTTATAGACTACTCACAGACAATTAATAAATTCACGTTTCTTGACGCTTATCCGCTCCCAAACATCGATGATTTGGTAAGAAAAGTTGCTGCCTACAAAATATTCAGCACGATTGACCTTCAGTCGGCATATCACCAGGTACCCATTTTAGAAGAAGAAAAACCTTTTACGGCTTTCGAGGCTGCGGGAAAAATCTACCAATTCACCCGAATCCCTTTCGGTGTAACAAATGGTGTTGCCTGTTTCCAGCGTGTTATTGACAAGGTTATAACACAAGAGAAACTAACTGAAGTGTTTTCATACTTAGATGACATTACTGTATGTGGGTACGATAAAAAGGACTATGATCTGAATCTCTCTCGACTCCTTGCAGCCCTCGACAAATACAATCTCAAAATCAACCAAGGGAAAAGCAAATTCAATCTGACGTCAGATGTTGCCTTGGCCGCAACTTTGAGTCAGGGTGGTCGCCCTGTGGCGTTCTTCTCACGGACACTCGCTAAGTCTGAACGTGCACACCCTGCGATTGAGAAGGAAACAGCTGCAATTGTGGAATCTCTTAAGAAATGGAGTTATTTTCTTTTAGGGAGGCATTTTCAATTACTAACAGATCAACCAGCTCTATCTTTCGTATTCAATCAAAAGCACTCAAGCAAAATTAAAAATGATAAAATTCTACATTGGTGACTTGAATTGGCTCCTTTCCAGTTCGATATAACCTACCGCTCTGGAAGAGAAAACGTAAAGGCTGATGCCCTTTCTAGAGTTTGTAGCTCCATATCCAATGATTGACTGTTAGAATTGCATCAATCTCTCAACCATCCTGGTATTACCAGAATGGTTCACTGGCTGGGTTGTAGGAATCTCCCGTTTTCAGTCGAAGATGTTAGAAGGGTCAACTCAGCTTGTTCTATTTGTGCCGAAGTCAAACCCCGTTTTCACAAATCTCGGGGAACTCTGATAAAGGCAACTACTCCTTTTGAGCGAATCAATATAGATTTCAAGGGTCCGATCCCCTCAAAGACGAGGAATTACTTCATTCTGACCATCATAGATGAATACTCTAGATTCCCATTCGCCTACGCTTGTAAAGACACAACCTCTGGTACTGTTATAAAATGCCTTACAGATCTTTTGGGACTCCAGCTTATTTGCACTCTGACAGAGGGTCATATTTTATTTCACGGGAATTAATATCATTCCTACATTCCAATGGAATAGCCACTAGCCACTCAACGCCCTATAATCCTCAAGGGAATGGGCAGGTGGAGCGTTTGAATGGTACTTTGTGGAAAACCATAAATCTAGCTCTCAAGACCAAAAATCTCCAGACTCCCGATTGAGAAGACGTTCTCCCTGAGGCTCTTCACTCTATTCGGTCTCTATTATGCACGGCTACTAATTGTACTCCTCATGAACGGTTCTTCAGTTTTCCTCGCCGAACCTGAAATGGAGAAGCTTTACCTACTTGGCTTACTACACCTGGGCTTGTACTCATCAAACGAAACGTACGGTCCAGCAAGTATGACGACTTGGTTGAAGAAGCTGAACTTTTAAAAGCAAATCCCCAGTATGCATACATTCGGCGGAAAGATGGAAGTGAATCAACTGTCTCGCTACGACAACTTGCCCCTAAGGGGGACAGGGATCTATTTCTAAGAGCTGAAGCCCCTCCACTTATTGGAGAACTAAGGGAAGTGCCTCAAATTCAACCAAACCCTGAAGGTGGTCTACTGTCCACCGTTGAGCTGAATAACTCTAGTCCTCGAAATATCGATCAGCCAGTTCAAAGCGACTCACCTGAAACTGAAACCTTATGGCCTTAAGGAGAATGTGATGAAAATGAAGGGTTATAATTCCACTTGTTTAATTTAACATATGTTTAGTCTGTTCTAAAAATACTTTAAATGTTCACTGTTATAGTCAATAAAAGCCTAATTTCTGGGTTTATATGTATTTATTAGTAGTACAAATACAACAGTTATATACTTCCAAAAAGAACTATATCCTTTTTAATTTTTCCAAAAAGTACTATATCAATGTTTCATTCCAAAAATGTACTATATCCATATCATATGGTTAAAAAGTCATGGGAAAAGTGCAATAATTTGGAAAAATAAGTAGGTAGCACAGCCAAAAATTAACTGTAGATTTTAAGTAAAACAGAATCAACTAAATTGGTCCAATAATAAATTAATGACAGATTTTTTTGTTTCCTGTAAAATCATCTAAAGTGGATATAGTAGCTTTGGGAAATCAATGTCTCAATTATTGGGTTTATTTTTGGCGGCCTTTAAAAAAAAAATCTGGTGCGGGCAACACACGACTTTCACTTACCTCCGTTTTATAAATTGATTAAAAATTTTCAAATACAGTTAGAGATAAAAATTATTAAAACTATTAAGGAATTAATTAAATGGAATTTCTATAGAAACATGCGTTTTATTAAAAAATCTATTATATTATTATCTAAAATAATCAGTTAGTTTAATCGGCTTTTCATCACTTTTTATTAACTTTTACAAGCTCTTATGTATAAGATAATATTTTTTCTAAAATCTTTAGCTTTCCAACGGTATATCATACATGTATATTACAGCTCTTATGTTCAAAAACAAAAAATTCCATAAAAAAAATATTTTTTCTGTTTTCTCCTTTAGTTGGGTATCGAATTCATTTACTTTATATACTTACATGTTTTTCATCAGTGGTAACAAGAAAATATAGTTATTTTTATAGAATCAACAAAATTAAAGGTAATTTTACTTTAGAAAATTTAAATTAACATTTAAAATTTAAAAATATTTAAAATATCGGCATTTAAACCCTGTCAGACCATTTTAATCCGAATGAAACCTAAATTATATTAAAGCCCATTAAATATTACATCGATATAGCGAGTTTAATCAAAATTGTCGGAACCATTTTCGAGAAAATCGAAAAAAGGTGCAAAATGCATGGCTCTTCTGGGAAGCTCATTTTGATGAAAAAGGTTTTGTAACGTCTCGGGCGTATAGTTGTCTTAAATATGAAATTTCAGTTTCATAGGACTTACCGTTTCCGCCCGGGAGTTACCACACACACACACACAGACCTTTTTGCGGGACTTGGTTATTTGGACTCAGGGGATCCTAAAATGTGTATTTCGGTTGAAACTGGAATTCGAAAATTACAATACTTTCAATAGCAATACTTTCCCTTACTATATATAGTATGTGAAAGTAAAAGCAAGAGATTTTTAAATTTTGAGTTTTAAAAACAAGGTTTTAATATTTCTAAAAGGTTCTAAAAATAATAAAATTATTTTTATCATTATGAACCAAATCAGAAATAAAGTTTTGCTGTTAAATAAACTTAATTATGCAATTAATAAATTAGCTTTAAATAACTATAACAAAACATTCAAAATACAACCATTTCTCAACATACTGTAATATACCCATTTTTTATAATAATAGTATTTATTTATTTATTATTTGATTATTGCGTTAGGCAGGCTAACAATAGGATAAAAGTGAAATTTAAATAATAGCTCCTATTTGGTTGTTGTTTACAAACATAGCATCCATTTTGGATGCTAAGAAAAAAGGTCACTGGCAAGTACTTATGAGGTAAGAGTACAAGTAAAAAGGGTTTAGTGGAAGTTATGACCTAAGAGAGGCAGGAGCTGCTGCTGATTATGAAGGGGGGTCTTGGTTAGCCTGGTCACAAATTGTTTGTATTTATTATATTTGTAAGTTATAATTATAATTAAAAAGTTGTATAATACATTTGTGCCTGATTGTCAAGAACCCATACCATACCCCCAACCCAAGAACCCATACCATACCCCAACCCAAGAACCCATACCATACCCCCAACCCAAGAACCCATACCATACCCCCAACCCAAGAACCCATACCATACCCCCAACCCAAGAACCCATACCATACCCCCAACCCAAGAACCCATACCATACCCCCAACCCAAGAACCCATACCATACCCCCAACCCAAGAACCCATACCATACCCCCAACCCAAGAACCCATACCATACCCCCAACCCAAGAACCCATACCATACCCCCAACCCAAGAACCCATACCATACCCCCAACCCAAGAACCCATACCATACCCCCAACCCAAGAACCCATACCATACCCCCAACCCAAGAACCCATACCATACCCCCAACCCAAGAACCCATACCATACCCCCAACCCAAGAACCCATACCATACCCCCAACCCAAGAACCCATACCATACCCCCAACCCAAGAACCCATACCATACCCCCAACCCAAGAACCCATACCATACCCCCAACCCAAGAACCCATACCATACCCCCAACCCAAGAACCCATACCATACCCCCAACCCAAGAACCATACCTCAGAGATAAATTGAATATTAATCAAGTAAATATTGTGAGAAATGTTTTTTCTTAAAAGAATTTTTTTTTTTTTTTTTTTTTAAATAAGTATATTATAATACATTCAAAATACAATCAATGCTCAATATACAAATGTGAAAAAAATATCCATCTATCAAACATAAAAACCAGTCCATTATAAAGTGATTTAGCTTTGAAATATAAGCCATTATAAAATGTATTACCTTTTATCCAATGAATATGCTGTAAACGAAACTAATGGTCCGTGAAATAAAAATAACTGCAAAAAAACAAAAAAAAAAAAGGTTATTTAAATAAGATACATTTTTCATATAATTAACAGTCAAATATTAGTCAATATAGAAAAAAAGAGAGAACAAAAAAAAAGGATAAAATTACATTACAATAAAAAAAACACATTTGAGTATAACTGTTTATATAGCTGTAAGAAGACAATTAACTAACATAAAAGGCAATAAATAATTAAAAGGAAAATGGCATATAACCACGTGTGGCTATAACCACTGCTAATTTCAATACGCTTTATCTCTAATAGTTCTGAAACAATTTCAATGATTCTTTTGGTATTTTTTATTATTATAAAAATTTGGTATTTTTTTATTAACACATTAAGGCAGGAGTCGTAGTACTATGACTTTAAGCTACAACGAGATAAATCATAGTACTACGACTCCCTCCTTTAAACTACAATTGAGATAAATCGTACTCCCGAAAGATGGACTCCCGCATTTAATGTGTTAATTACAAAAAACGGATTTTTTTTTTCAAAGCTACATATCTTGAAACGTAAGCCCTCAAATTTTAAGGTTATTTTTATTTGTTTGGTCGATTACAAACGTTCATTATTGAAAATAATAAACCAAATGCATTTATACAGGACTGTGTTACTGTTTCCGTTTCTTTTTCTTTGATTTTCATTTTTTCTGTTTATTGCGCTTTACTGATTCTTAAACTCTATACATAGTTTTCTCCATCTTCAAAAATAACTAAATTAAAGGCATATTTATGGGTAAAATTTAAAAAGATTTATTTTTTATAATTTTTTGAGGTTTTTGGTTAAAAAACACTAAACATTTTTTTCTCTATCTTTGAAAATAACAGATTTACAAGCATATATATAGGCTAGGTTTCAATTTTTTTCTTATTATTTTTTTTTTTTATTGGGCTCTACAGATTTTAAAACTCTATACATATTTTTCTCTATTGTCGAAAACAACTGAGTTATGGGCATGTTTATGGATAAAATTTAAATTTTTTACTTTTTTTATAATTATTTGTGTTTTTTTGGTTAAAAAACACTAATACATTTTTTCTCTATCTTCAAAAATAACTGAGTTATTGAAATAAAAGACTTTTCATAGGCCGCCATTTTAAAAATTATCAGCTGATACCAATGTCTAGGTGTTAGGATCATCGATGCATGGACTAGTATTTTTGTGATGAATTTAGAAAAAAAGATTGGTTTAGTAGTTTAGGAGAAATGACGCAGGTAGCGAAAGGGGGTCAGCAGTTATTCGTTATTCGGGTTCTTTGTTTGGTCGATTAAATAGGTTCATTATTGAAAATAATAAACCAAAAGAGCCTCAATTTCAAAGGGAAGATAAAAACAAATAACAAATTGGTAAGAGACAGGGTATTTCTTAGCGTTTGCTTGCTGTGAAGTATCCCCCTCCTCACATCAACTTCAGCTCTGAGTCGGAAGAGACTGCCTGCCGCCAGAACTGTTTTACGTTCAAGAGAAAACTTACCATGCTCAAGGGGAAGAGCTAACTGCTAGCTGGCAGGGTCACATCTCATTCAGGATCCATTATTACTCTATTAACTCATTCTTCAAGTATGCAATTAAATAAAATAAATAAATTTTAATTCAAGTATTAAAAAGAGAATAAATGAGCTTTTCATTTAAGAGCTACATTTGAGGTTTTATAATAATGTAAATGGTAATATAATGAATTATGTTTGAGGTTTTATCTCTCTCTATATAAAATGATAACACAATTTAAGTTTCCGTGAACTCCTTCTAAACCGCAAGACGGATTTTAATATTAGTATGCTTTTCACCAACATTTAGAACATTCTTTCCTAAAGGTTTATACATAATAAAATACATTGCAATTTAGCTTTTCTTTAAACAGGATAAATAAATTTTATCAAACCAAGTCATCAAAAGATTATTCATGTAATATAAGTGATAATATAGACATATAATGTACGGTAGGAAACAAGTTGTTAACATAAATGGTAAGTTGCTATAAATCATACACTAACATTGTTATTAATCATTTCAAAATTAATATCAATTCATGAAAACAGACGTTTCGCTGTAAACTAAGTGGGATTCCTATGGAAACTTAATTCAACTGTAAAAATATAATTTAAATAGTTCATTTGAAATATAAAATAGAAATAAATCAAATAAAATAGGAACCGTTGTTATTTATGTACTTTTTGAATACATAAATAGCAATAAA
The DNA here is from genome assembly GCA_023052935.1 of Piezodorus guildinii. Taxonomy (NCBI): domain Eukaryota; kingdom Metazoa; phylum Arthropoda; class Insecta; order Hemiptera; family Pentatomidae; genus Piezodorus; species Piezodorus guildinii. The sequence continues at coordinate 3,954,633 of CM041298.1, read as the reverse complement.
GTTTTCTTTATTTGACAAAATTAAATTTTCTTTTATCTGTACTTCACTTTAAAATAACAAACAAATAAACTTAACAAATTTTAATTTACGTTTTTCATTTCTCCTGATGATAAAACATAATAATGAATATATGTTATAACATAATCATATTTTCTTGCTAATTAGCATTATCAATTGATAAATAAATTTCTTCCAATATATGTTATAACATAATGATATTTTCTTGTAATTTAGCATTATCAATTGATAAACTAAATCTTCCACATATATGCTATAACATAATGATATTTTCTTGCTAATTAGTATTATCAATTGATTAACTAAATCTTCCAAATATATGTTATAACATAATGATATTTTCTTGTAATTAGCATTATCAATTGATAAACTAAATCTTCCACATATATGCTATAACATAATGATATTTTCTTGCTAATTAGTATTATCAATTGATTAACTAAATCTTCCAAATATATGTTATAAACATAATGATATTTTCTTGCTAATTAGCATTATCAATTGATTAACTAAATCTTCCAAATATATGTTATAAAATATACATATTTTCTTGCTAATTAGCATTATCAGTTGATTAACTAAATCTTCCAAATATATGTTATAACATAATGATATTTTCTTGCTAATTAGCCTTATCAATTGATTAACTAAATGGGTTTTTAAGCGATAAAGACAGACATTTTTTAAACCCAAATGACACCTAATCCTAATTTCAGCCTTGCCAAACAGTGGGGGGGGGGGGTCCACTAGTACTAATGGAAAATGATTATATAATCAATTACAAACCTGTAAAAAAGCGTAAGAATAGGTGAAGGATTCGGGGATCAAAGTGCCATTGATAAATATTCCCCAAATAAATATTATTCCATATTCTCCTTCCAACACTTCAGCAACAGCCCAAGGTCCTAAAATAAATAGTTTGCACAAAAAAAAAAAAAAAAGAAGAAAAAAAAAGGGAATTAAGAGTTTTGTATTCGAGCAAGAGAATATTTTTGAAAATAAAACAGAATTATATTACCTATAGTAATATAGAGTGGGTAGAGGACAATCGGATAAAATAATGTGTTTATGTTGGAGATGATCCAGATCCTTCTCAGCCAACGATGCACAAAAGTATTTCTTAGGCTCGGCAACTGCTTCTTACTATCTGACAATAAAAATAAAAACAATAAATAATAAAATAAGCACCACTGTACAAAGCATACAGTATAACGCAAACTGTACAAAAAAAAAAGCAAAAATATTTTTCGTTAAGCAGAGGTATTAAAAAAAAACTCGGTTGTGCCCGCGGGCTTTTGGCGACTTTAACGTAACAACCTCAACGTTAACGACAAACATAAGTAATAGATGATATGTAGTAAATAACATGTCACAGACACTACCCACACTCCTTGACGATCAACTCTGACTCTTGCACATGCGCACACGTACATGGTAACGGGACACAACTTTTTCGTTCATGAACCCATCAATTTATAAGACTTTGTCATGTCAAAAAGAAAAGAATATACATATATTGTTTGATTTGTTCTTGACTGTTGATAATTTAAGTTATCTACTGGGTGGTAAGGTACAGTCAATAAATAAGTAATTTCATTTAGGTTATCATAAAATGAGAATTTATTGCTCTCAAATTCATGCCCTAACAGTGGAAATACAAAAACAGAATATTAAAATTTGTATACAATAATTAATAGATTATGTTATGTGAGAGAGATAGAAAACATTTTTGAATGAATATAAGAATTCATTGTACAATAAATAAGTATACAGTAGTTACAGTTACTTTGATATCTCAGTTAGAATTTACATTATAACTTTCACTTACCATATATAGTAAGGGAAAGTATTGCGATCATGAACATTTCTAAGACCAAATGACCAAGCCCCAAAAAAAGGTCTTTTTTTTTTTTTTTTTTTTTTTTTTTTTATTGTAGGGGAAAATCTTTCATAAGACGAAGTGGGCTCTTGAATCCACAACAGTGTGAGATTCTTACTCACTAAAATCCACCTACATTCGCTGCGATGTCACACTGTGGGACTGCTTGCAGGCATTACTTCGCAGTGGACAGGATGGCTAAGCGCCTACTTCTCTACTGCATACTTCTCGGTACTTGACCTCTTCTCGCTCGCTCCTGGGTTCTCAGTCTACTTCCGACTCTCGCAGCATAATCTGAAACAGTATTCCAGTTTTCTTGACTCGTCAACATGAGCTGTACCAGATTTTCCGGTGTGGATCTTTTACCCAGCATCATATCTAGCTGGACCTTTTCCTCGGTAAAGTTTTTACATGCAAAGAAAGCATGTTCCACTGTTTCATCCAAAGGAAGACAGGTGGTACATGATGATTCTTCTTCCAGCTTGAACCTGTGAAGATATGACCTGAAACAGCCATGTCCAGAGAGTAGTTGGGTAAGGTAATAATCAACCTCTCCGTGTGTGCGGGTCACCCACGATGCAATATCTGCTATCAGGCGGTTCGTCCACCTTCCAGATGATGATGAGTCCCAGCGTCTCTCCCATCTGCGAAGAGTCTCCCAGCTCTTCACATTTTCTACGGTAGATTCTGTCACGCTCTACTGTCAGTAGATCTATCGGAATCATGTCGGCGATGATGCACACGGCATCATACGATACAGTGCGAAATGCTCTTGCGACGCGAATGGCATTTCTACGATGGACGCTAATCGCCTTACGAGAATATGATCTCACCTGGAAGGTATGCGACCAGATTGGTGCGGCGTACAAAAGCACTGAATTGGTTACGTTAGCAAGAAGCCTCCTCCGGCTTTGCGCAGGTCCACCGATATTTGGGATGATTCTAGCCACTGCGTTAGTTACCTTCGCTGCTTTCATACTGACTACCTGCAAATGCTCATCAAACCGCAGCCTAGCATCAATCTGAACACCTAGGTATTTTATGGAGGGCTTTGAGAGGATGTTGATCTCTACAACGGTCAAATTGATTTTTTCCCTCACTTTCCTGCTGGTAATAAGTACAGCCTCAGTCTTGTGGTCAGCCAGTTGTAGGCCTACGGACGAAAGCCACTGGCGAATATTAAATATTGCGTTGTTGGCCTTGTACGTAATCTCTTCCAATAACTTTCCTCGAGCAATGATAGCAAGATCGTCTGCGAATCCTACCGTGGTAGTTCCTTCCGGCATAGGAAGTCTGAGAACGGCATCGTACATGACATTCCATAACAACAGTCCTAATACTGAACCCTGAGGAACGCCACCTGTTATTTTGTACGTTTTTAGTCCTGCATCTGTTTTATACCTCAGGATTCTATCAGAAAAATAACTTCTGATGATCTTAAGGAGGTACTGTGGAAGTTTTTTCATACTTAACTCTTCCATGATGCACTCCTATCTTGCTGAGTTAAAAGCATTCTTGACATCTAACGTTATCACGGCGCAATACTTTTTTCTACCCCTTCTCCATATTTTTCCTGCAGTGGCTTCTCTGGCTGACTTTATCATAAAGTCTATTGCATCAACTGTTGACCTACCTTTTCGAAAACCATATTGATTTTCAGACAATCCTCGACTTTCCTCAATATGCATTGTAATCCTATTGCACACAATCCTCTCCAGAATTTTACCCGCAGTGTTTAAAAGACAGATTGGACGGTAGGATGCCGGGTCATCAGGAGACCCTTTACCCTTTGGCAGGAGTACCAGTTGCTGTTTTTTCCACTCAACAGGAAATATCCCTTCACGGAGACAGGAATTGTACACGTCCAGGAAGAGTTCTGGTCTGATTCTGACTGCTGCTTTTAGGGCAACGTTTGGAACATTGTCCAGTCCTGAGGCTTTGTTATCCCCTACTTTGCGATAGGCTGTCTCAAGTTCTTCTAGTGCGATTTCCGGTACCTGGTCCTGTTCTAGGTGCGGTATTAAATCGAAGACTACTTCTGGTCTTGTTGGGAAAAGCGCTAAAACAATTTTCCCTAATAGGTCAGGAGAGCTAGGTGGCGATAAGCTTGAGCTTTTTAGCCTTGCCATAACTATTTTGTATGGCCTTCCCCACGTGTCCTCATCTACTTCTTCGCAGAGTTTCCTCCAGCAGTTGTGCTTTGCGTCTTTGATCGCTTTGACCAGGTGCTTTTTAGCATCCCGATATTCCTGTTTCCGAGCTTCATGTGTCGGGCGACCTCTCGCTCTTTGGGTTAGCCTCCTTGTATGGAAACAAGTTTTTCGGAGGGCGGCGATTTCTTCATTCCACCAATACACCGGTAAGTTACGGGTTGTTTTCCGTGTTTTGGTCATTGAAGCATCACAGGCGTCAGTGATAAGCTTCATAAGCTTTTTGACTCTTTCCTCTGCCGGTCCGAGTAATTTGACTTCTTCCTCCATCATTGTGACAAAGGAATCTCGGTCAAATGATCGATGGTTCCACACTGGTCGTCTCATTTGGAATGTTTTCCTTAATGTACCCGGGACTTGGACTTCGAAGCAAATTGCTCGGTGATCACTGTGGGTATAGAGTTGACTTACGTGCCATTTGTTGTCAGAAACAAGGCATGGACTAACACAAGTCAGATCAACAACTGATGCGCGATCATTTCTGGTGAAAGTAGGGGTGGACCCTGTGTTTAAAAGCACAATGTCGAGCGCAGCGAATACGTCCAGAACACACTCACCTCTCTTTTTAGTCTCTTTGCTTCCCCATGCCGTCGCCCAAGCGTTAAAGTCCCCTGCTATGACAAGAGGGTGACAGCCTCGCAGTTCCTGTACAATTTCATCAAGCATTTTTTCGAATTCAGCTTGAGAAGCGCTTGGAGGTGCATAGACACTACAAATGTAGATGTAGAAGGTCACACTACAAAAGGTCTATGTGTGTGTGTGTGTGTGTGTGGGAGGGTGTGTATGCGCGTGTGTGGTAAGTCTAGCGCAAAAACCATAAGACAACTATACGCCCGAGATGTTACAGCAACTTTCTTCACTAAAATCGGCTGATCGGAAGTCCTACTTTATCCCATGCATTACCTTTTAAGATTTTCTCAAAAACAGCTCTAACAATTTTGATTAAACTCGCTATATCGATGTAAAATTTAGGCTTTAATATCATGTAAGTTTAATTCTGATTGAAATAGTCTGACAGGGTTTAAATGCTGATATTTTAAATATTCTTCCCCTAAACTACCTTTAATTTTGTACATTCTAAAAGATTAACCATATCTTCTTAATGGCACTGATGAAGGACGGCTAAATATCAAAGTTGAGCGAATTTGATAAACAACTAAAGCAGAAAAGTGCAAAAATATTTTTTCATGCAATTTTTTTTGTTTTTGAACATAAGAATAGTAATATAGATGTATAATATACCTTTGGACAGCAAAAGATTTTAGAAAAAATATTATCTGATACACGAAATTGTAAAGGGTAATGGAGAGTGATGAAAAGCTGATAAAACTAACAGTTTCTGGTTCCTGAAAAGGGAAATTCATGTTGACCGTGCTGCCATCTGGCAGCATGTCAAGAAAGCAGAGTCCCTAGTTGTGATCATCTTGACAGGTGATTACCCCTAATACTAATTGATTGTTGTAGATAAAAATATAATAGATTATTTAATAAAGCACGTGTTTCTATTGAAATTCAATTTAATTAATCCTCTAACAATTCATTTTTATCTCTAAATGTATTTAGAAATTCTAAAATTGATTTTAGCAACAGAGGTAAGTGAAAGTCGTGTGTTGCGCGCACCAGATTTTTAATGTTTATAAATACATTTAAAAGAAATTTTTACAATTTGAGACAAAATAGCATCTTGCATAGACTGTGCATATAGTGTCTTACATGGACTGTGAAACTTTGAAATAATATGGAAACAAAGATGCAATAAAAAAAGAGACTTATTAAATTGCATTGCATAAATAATAACAGCACAACTTAAAATTGCCATCACAAGTTTTTTTTTTTAGTCAAATTCTTCACATATATATATTTTACTAAAACGATATATCACTAACAGGGGAAATCTGTAAATTACTATACCTAGTTCTCATTCCATGATAAATTCAAATTTCGAGAAAAATAACACATTTTTCTGGTGGTTATACTTTATAAGTCTTTTATACTAAGTTTATAAAATCTTTGAGCTTTTCAAACTGCTTATGCATAATATGTAACAATATAAAAGTAATATTTTGGATACCTAAAACCTGTCTGTTCATGTAACGAAGAAAGCAATACGGAAGGACACAGCTCACGACTGCCAAGCCATACAGAACTTGCATCTAAAACAAATAATAATTTACATATTTTTTTCTACTAGATAAATTTAAGTGTAATGTCTTTAATCTTAGTTAAAACAGAAAAAGATGCTTCAATCCAAATCTTTATTTTTTAATCACAAACATAACCAACCAACATTTTTCCTAACCTGTAATTAAATCATAAAAAAACATCTTAAAATATCGATACATTATAATCGATAACATACACTACATTCTCCCCCCTCTAATTTAGAAAATATGGAATAATTACAATAATTGAACAAAAATATTACAAAATCGTGAAATGAAAAATGACAAAATATAAATATGAAAAAAAAAAAATTACAAAATTGACATATAAAAGAAAGTAAAAAAACAAACAAAAAAAATGTATAACGCTTAAATTAATTCACATTTCTTCGATCAGCCTTGCAGTCGGTTTTCTGATCCGTTGTGGGCGAGGTGACTCAATGTCTTGATTGCTTGGGGTTTCCTCAGTTGGCTCCACCTTGCCCTCATCAGTGTCCTGAGTAGTTTCCTCAAAAGTTGAAGATGTCGGCAGACACTCCTGTGAAGTAGACGTCCCATGAATCTGGTCCACATGCCTAGTCCAATGTCTATTTAAAGATGGGACAAAAACTCGACGCCTTCGAGGTCCCAAGGACCTAACCACTGATGCTGGAATCCATTTTTCCTCTGACTTCCTATAATTTCGGACATAAACTGAGCTTCCCTTCTGATAAGAATCAGCAACTGTAGGTGACCCACGATACGCATTTACTTGTTTTTCCTGTGCCATTTGCACCTTAGTAGATGTAGCAGGAGGTCGTAGGAGGTCAAGTCTGGTCCTTAGCTGACGACTAATCAACGCCTGAGCGGGGGAAACTCCAGTAGTAATATGTGGCGTGTTACGATAATCCATCAGGAATCTATTTAAACTCAAATCCAAATCTGAAGTCGAAGAATCTACAAGAGCTGCCTTCAAACTGCGTTTAATAGAGCGTACAGCATTCTCTGCTGCCCCATTTGTCTTTGGTGAATATGGGGCCCCATGTTTGAGGTCAACACCATTGTGCTGAAGAAATTAGTAAAGGTCTCACTGTCGAACGCAGAATAATTATCAGCAACAATGGTTTCAGGCAACCCGAAACGGGCAAATACCTGTCTCAAGAGCTTCATTGTGGTTTCTGTGGTCATGGAATGTGTGGAAAAAGCTTCGATCCACTTTGTGTGACCATCAATGATGACAAAGAAATATCGTCCCTGCAATGGCTCTAGATAATCTTATGAAGTCGCTGCCAAGGATTAGCTGGCCATTCCCATGGTACTAGAGTTGCCTTTGGAGAGTTGTCCTTTGTAGCGTTGCAGGCATGACAAAATCGCACGGTCTCTTCGACATCCTTATCCAAATTTGGCCACCACACATACGATCTAGCAAGGGATTTTACTTTTACCATCCCCATATGAGACGCGTGAAGCTCCGTCAGAATCTGTTGTCACAACGCAGTGGGCACAACAACTCGATACCCCCATAAAAGTATATCTTTTTCTACAAACAACTCGTCCTTTTTCCGGAAATATTGCTCAAATTTAGGTTCAACTTTGTCAGGCCATCCGAACTTTAAAAAGGTGATAATCTTCATAAGGATGCTATCCTTCTTGGTTGCAGCCAAAATTGTCTTGTAGTTCAATGGAAGGTCACTACAAGCGTCGAAAATGTAGTTGATACATAGGTCAGGCTCATTTGATTTTGGACAGTCAGGAAGTGGTGCTCTAGAAAACCAATCGGCGATATTTTTTTCAGAATTTACCCATTCTACATCATACACGTAATTAGATAGAACTAGTGCCCATCGCTGCAACCTATTTGCTGCGCAGGTTGGAATACCATGCTTTGGTCCAAAAATCGATAGTAGAGGCCTATTATCATTCACCAAAATGAACTTCCGTCCGTATAAGTAACTATGGAATTTACTAATTCCAAACATCAAGGCTGCCCCCTTCTTATGTAGCTGAGAGTAAGACTTCTCGGCTTGAGACAACGTACGACTGGCAAATGCTAGTGGACGAACCACTCCATCTCCATATCGCTGGTATATTACCGCACCCAATCCAAAGTCAGATCCATCCACCGCTAATCGAATTGGGTAGTCTGGATTATAATGAGCAAGATTTCGGTGTTCTTGAATTAGCCTCTTGATTTTATCAAAAGCTTGAGCACATTGAACGCTCCAATTCCAAGGGTTCCCCTTTCTCAGCAAACAGTAAAGTGGTGATAAAATTGATGCGATATCCGGTAGAAACTTTGACAGAAAGTTTACTACCCCCAAAAAGCGCTGGAGTTCCTTGACATCATTCGGTATTGGGGCTTCTAAAATCGCTCGAACTTTATCATCGGTTGTGTGTAACCCCTGAGCATCAATTCTGAAACCAAGATACTCGATTGAGGTTTTTCCAATCTCACATTTCTTGATAGACACCGTGAGTCCTGCTTCTCGAAGTTTTTCTAGTACTTTGAAAACTCTAGTTCGCAACTCTTCAACATTTCGGGCTCCTATCAATACATCATCAATCATGACTGAAGTGCCTTCCAATCCTGAAAGCTTTCTGGAATTTACTCGGAGCTGAAGCAATGCCAAAAGGCAAACGAGTATAACGAAATAAACCCTTCTGAGTTGTTATTGTAAGAACGTCGCGTGACTCTTCGTCGACTTCATACTGTTGATAAGCATGTGAGAGATCCAGTTTTGCGAAAATCGAGCAACCTTGTACCCTTTGAAAAAGATCTTCTCCTAGTGGAAGTGGGTGTTGATCGATAAGAAGGTGGGGGTTCACTGTCAATTTGTAATCCCCACATATACGGATCAAACCATCCTTCTTTAATACTGGGACGATTGGTGATCCCCATGGACTGTAATCGATTGATTCCAGAATTCCCTCATGAACCAAATGGTCGATCTCTGCATTAACACCAGCTTGCATGGCAAAAGGAACCGGTCTTGCTTTAATGAACCTGGGTTTCGCATTAGGTATCAAATCCAATTTAACTTTTCCTTTATTGAACCTTCCTAGTCGATCCATAAAAACTTCGGGAAAACTCTGTACCACTTCCTCTAACAATACCGTTGGCAAATCACTATTGAACAGCAGTGGTTGAGCTATACTGTTACTATTAGGACCAACAATTTTGAACCCAAGATGCTCAAACCACGATCTCCCTAGTAGTGGAGGCCCATTCGAGTTTACCACATAAAACGTCATATCCTGATATTCTTGATTCATATATTCAACGGAAACGTTTACTGCACCCAGTGGTCGAGATCTTTCATTGAAATATGACACGAAAGTCTTTTCAGTAGCCAACAATGGCAAATGTGTGCAGTTTTCTTTATACACAGATAGTGGTACAATAGTACTCAGACATCCTGTGTCTATCTGAAAAGATATTTCAGTATTTCGATTCAACTTAAGGTTAACATGATAACCTAATTCCTTATCTCCAGTAGCCTCAATACGATATAAAAACTCTAATTGTTCACTGAGCTCTTCTGACACAAAATGAGTTTTTTCCTTACTTGATTTATACCTATCATTAATAGGTGGGTTCTGGGGTCTTCCTGACGAATTGAACTTGTAATTTTTCGGACACATTTTTGCTAAGTGCCCCACCTGAAAGCATTTATTGCAAGAGTAATTTTTGAATTTACACATTGAAAATTCGTAGTTAGTATAACCGCAAACAGAACATCTTTTTCTCTCTATTCCAGACGAACTACGATAACCAAAATCTTTATTTTTACTGATACCTGTAGCTAACGAGTCGGTAACTGAGTTGTTTGAATGTTGTGAACATTCACCTTTACAAAACCCTATAGGTTCTTTTTTGACATCCAAAAGACTGTACTGCTGTCCCGTGATTTCTTTATTTGTAGCAATGCGAATAGCATCCGCGATCGTAAGTTTTTCAGCGTCTTCTTCAAATAAACGGTCACGAGCCGAGCTTTTTTGCATCCCAATCACGAATCTATCGACTAACATTTTGTCTAGGTAATCGCCGAATTTACAATTACCAGCCAGATTACGAAGTCGGGCAATCCATTCATTAACAGTCTCGTTGTGCTCTCTGATAGCGTTGTAGAATTTGTAACGTGATGCAAACACCGACTCTGTCTTAGAGAAATGATTATCCAACAATACAACTAATTCTTTATAAGAGGTAGACTCTGGATTTCCTGGAATAGCTAAATTTGTTAATAATTTGAAAGCATCTTCACTCATTGGGTTTAGAAACGTGTCGCGTTTTAGGTCCTCGGTCTTAAAAATATGTTTATTCGCCTTAAAAAAACTTTCCATACGCGGTTTGTACACTTGCCACTCGTTGCAAAGGGAGAATTCCCGCAACTGTCCGACGATCACTCCTTCACTCATATTTAGAACTCTATGACTAAAATAAAGACAACACTCACCCCTGCAACTTTTAGTCAACGATTGTTGCTAACAGGATTCCATCCTCGTCGCCATTTGTAATGTCTTTAATCTTAGTTAAAACAGAAAAAGATGCTTCAATCCAAATCTTTATTTTTTAATCACAAACATAGCCAACCAACATTTTTCCTAACCTGTAATTAAATCATTAAAAAACATCTGTTCTCCGCTCGATACATTATAATTGATAACATACACTACATTAAGCTTTTAAAATTTTTACTATTTTTTCCTCTACAGTTTCACAGAAATAAAAAACCAATTAAAAATAGATATTAAAAAGATTCACTAATTTAAATGCGGACTAAATATTTAATTTTTATTTATTCATTTGTCATTTTATGCTGTTGTGACTGATTGGACGATGCTACAGTGGGAGTCCTAAATTTCGCCTATACAGGTTTAATTCGGATAGGAATCTTTAAAAAGTACCTAACATCGCAGAGGATTGGTACCAACATTTTATATCCCCTCCAGACAGCATAACTAAGGATTTTTTACCCTCTTTTAAAAAAGTCCTAAAACCATCTTAGTCACTATACCACAGGTGACCCTTTGTTTTGATTGAACAGCAATGATACCAAAATTTAATTTTTCTTGCTACAATAAGACTGACAATAAGGCTATGACTATATATATATATGAACTTATTAGTTCCACTTAAGGCCTAATATCTGCTCTCGCAATGTACATATATATATATATATATATATATATATATATATATATATATATATATATATATATATATATATATATGAACTTATTAGTTCCACTTAAGGACCTAATATCTGCTCTCGCAACACGACGAGACTTTTATGAGACATCCTGTTTTGTAAAAACTTGATAACAACAAAGATGATAATACAAATTGTTTTTGAGGATTTTAGAATAAACATAAAAAATAATGAACTGGTATATGTGGCGTTAACATCCAGTATAGCTGAACCAAAGTAAAAATGGTGGACAGTTAATTACAATTTGTTTGTAATACAAAGCTCAGCAGTTAAATTTACACACATTTCATCACTATCCACTAAATGACTATAAAGTTATTAATTTTTATCTAATGTTTAGTTCCCCCGATGTTATACTATAATCTCCATAACCACAAAGTTTAATAAACTTTATTTATTGTATTTTGCTATGTATCATATAGCATATTATAACAAGTATAATATAATTACTATTACTAATATATCTATATGGGGAGCCTGTGGCTGAGTGGCTAGCACGCTAGTCTCTCATGCTAAAGGTTCTGAGTTCGAATCCCAGTCCCAACGGGAGTTTATAAGGATATAATTAAATAAATAGAGATTCACTCACAGCCTCTCCCCCGGGAATGTGAGACCCGTCAGCCAAATGGTGGCCACTCACAAAAATAGGTGTAAGGAGTGATGATCCTACCCTGTAAAATCTCATTGTGAATCGTGAGTATATTCACCCAGGAGATTACACCACGAGGCCAAGGAGCTACACGGCCTGTGGCACCAGAGAAAAAAAAAAATCTATATTACTACAATGCCTAGAATACTTTATGTATTATAATCTGCTATGTATAATACAATTACTATTACTATAAGATAGTACTAAGAACCAGCCCTGAGCACTTTAAAGAGGCTAGAGGAGACACTCCCAGGAGACCACTCCCTACCGCAGCAGTCCAACATCCACAACAAGCCAACAGTATTCCATGTCCAACATTCACAACACGACAATAGTATTTCATGTCCAACATCCACATAACGCCAACAGTACTTAATGTCCAACACCCACAACACGCCAACAGTATTTCATGTCCAACATCCACAACACGCCTACAGTATTTCATGTCCAACATCCACAACACCCCAACAATATTTCATGTCCAACATCCACAACATGCCAACAGTATTTCATGTCCAACATCCACAACACGCCAACAGTATTTCATGTCCAACATCCACAACACCTCAACAATATTTCATGTCCAACATCCACAACACGCCAACAGTATTTCATGTCCAACATTCACAACACGACAATAGTATTTCATGTCCAACATCCACAAAACGCCAACAGTATTTAATGTCCAACATCCACAAAATGCCAACAGTACTTAATGTCCAACATCCACAACACGCCAACATTATTTCATGTCAAACATCCACAACACACCAACAGTATTTCATGTCCAACATCCACAACACCCCAACAATATTTCATGTCCAACATCCACAACACGCCAACAGTATTTCATGTCCAACATCCACAACACCCCAACAATATTTCATGTCCAACATCCACAAAACGCCAACAGTACTTAATGTCCAACACCCACAACACGCCAACAGTATTTCATGTCCAACATCCACAACACGCCAACAGTATTTCATGTCCAACATCCACAAAACGCCAACAGTATTTAATGTCCAGCATCCACAACACGCCAACAGTATTTCATGTCCAACATCCACAAAATGCCAACAGTACTTAATGTCCAACATCCACAACACGCCAACATTATTTCATGTCAAACATCCACAACACGCCAACACAAACAACATTCTTGTAGCAAACGGGTAATTCTCATAATATTATCTAAATTTACGGAAGTAACCAATTTATTCAATTCTGTATCACCATGATTTTTGAATGGTAAAAGACAACAGATAGATGTACTAAATAAATTATTATTAAATTGATCATCATTTTCCATGGTACAATTAACGCGGGTTTACAACTGTGAACTAGATTGGGCCAGGACTGTAATGGTTTACGGAGGGCTGTTGTTGAGCAATTGAAAAGGGCGACAACTTACAACTGAGCTGAAATCGATCATCAACAACATTCTTGGGAAGAGATTGAACTGCATTCTCGTGCCGTCCAGAGAAAAAGGATGATGTAAGTTCACATCACGCCCACTCTTATCGAGCACCCCGATCTGAAAAATAAATGTTGACAATAAAATTATTATCTAAATCTAAATCTCATTATAAATTCTAGTCAAGTGTTAATGAGGAATTGAAATATTTACATGCATGCTGTGTATTCCCAAAGAGTATTTCTGTGGTTTCCACGGCAACACGTACAATGGTCCAGAAACGGGCAGTGCATGACCCCATTCTTCAGAATCTATTCTAATTCTTACCGAAATGATTTCGTCCGGCGAGAAGACAAGGAGCCTAAACAATAAGACATTTATTTCTTTAAAGGTATCTATATATCTATATATAATATATATATATATATATATATAATATATATATATATATATATATATATTTATTTGGGTTGTTTATACCTCGGTTATCATGTCTTCTATAGGTATCATTAAATAACCTACCAGCGAAATCAATCAAGATCCATAAATAAATTACAAAACTACTTGTAACCTAATGTTATAAATATTTATATTTTATTATTATTATTACTAGTAGGTAGGTAAGGGTTTGAGGGGGATAAATATCTATATTATACATACTGATGGTCTCTTGTGGAAACGGTAGGATACTGTAGCAAAGAGCCTTGTTCCAAAACACAATGTCAAGAGCCTGCGTTGCCAAGCAATTGCTTAGTCCCCAAGAGTCATTACAGATGGTTGAGATTCGAAAAATATTTTCAAAAAATCCTTCCAACTTGCAAATTTTCCAAAACATTATCACTTTTGATGAAAAGTTGGTTTGCTTGCAAACTCCAACTCCAATCTATAACCCCACTGAAGTAATGGTGCACTCTTAGGGGCCTGACAGCTTTTTCAGCTGCTGCAAGGGGACATTTTAAAACAAAATGGGAGAACACCATCCAATCCACCATGAATCTGTTCCTGATGATGGTACAATAAATTCTGATCGCTACGGCCAAAAGTAAGGCAGAACTTGCACAAAATTTTGCATTGTTTTCAAGCTTGTGTCAATCCAAAACGATGCTCGGCTAAACACTTTCTGATAGGCCGAGGAAAAACTTAAAAAACTTTATGTATCCATAAATGTATCAAACTTGTTACACAGCCACAACAACAGTTGACTAAACCTTTCCCCATCAAACGTTTGTCAGTTTTAACTGTATGTCCCATAAACTGTAATGGCACAAGAAGCAATGAAACACAATCGCTTGTCAGCTGATATCAATGACTTGGTCTTAGGATCATCATGCTTTTTATTATATTACATTTTATTACCATAGTATTTTTTAGGAGAATTTCACCAAAATTGGTCCTGCAGTTTCGGAGAAAGCCGTGGATGGTGGACAAACAGACTTTTTTTTTATTCGTTATTGGGGTTCTACGTATCTTGAAACATAAGCCCTCAAATTTTGAGGGGGATTTTTTTTTTGGTCAATTACAAAGATTCATTATTGGAAATGATAAACCAAAAACAAAATATGGCCAATGTCAAATATGCTTTATTATGACCAATATTGGTATAATTTGGAATATTGTTATTTCCTAGGATAGAGAATCGAACAACCTTCTGAATAAATATCTTCCAAAACAAATCAATTGTTGAAGCTCACATTGTTGATCAATAATCATTTTTAAAAAATTAAAAAGATAATATTTCTTAGTGAGGGTTTCTGTTGGAATAAATCATAGCATAAATAAACAAAAGAATCATTAAATTCATCCAGGTTTTATTAATATTATATACTAAAATCAAAATTTTATAAGACACAACCAAATTATTTTTAATGTAATAAAAAAAAGTAGAAAACAAAAATTTCTTTTTCTTCAACAATTATAATTTTTTAGACATACCTTACATGCGTGGACGTGAGCATTGCTTGGAGTGGTTCACGGATAGATTTGAAAAGTGCATGCTTAGGATTGGTCACAAGAACAACCGGCCAATCATTGTGCTTCACATCGACAAAAGAGAATAGCCCATGGTCCACCGCACCAATGCGATACCTGCAAACCATTTTATCACAATGTCTTAGGAAACCTGCAAACCATTTTATCACAATGACTTAGGATATCTGCAAACCATTTTATCACCATGCCTTAGGATACCTGGAAACCATATCCATCACAATGTCTTGGCATGCCTCCAAACCATACTCAACACAGTATCTTATATCTTTAAACTGATGAGGCACAACATGAACAAGCCATTAATTTACCATTATAAACATGCAATTAACCACTTCCCAGGCATGGATAAATAAGAAAAGGTTTACTCATCTTATTTTAAAAAATTTGGAGCATGCATCACACAACTTTTCACTAACTCTTCTACTTGTAATAAATGTTGTTAGGTTCCATTTATTAGGAAAGGTAATATTAAAAGGATTCATATAAATTGATTGGGATAAGTTAGTGTAATCATCAGTACTGAGCCAATTACTAAGCTATTAGTACTATCTCCCCTAACTCCAGTTAGACTTGTCAGGCTCTTAACGCTAAAAAAAATTATCTAGCCCTGAAATTATCTTTAGAGATATTTTAAGAAAATGAATTGAGAGAAATGCTTTATATTTTTGGCGATGCTGCCCAAATACTGCCCCAATGCTGCCCGTTCCATTCTTCTTAACGATCTTCTCAAAAAACGCTGTAATGATTTTGATTAAGCTCGCTATATCGATGTAAAATGTAATGGGCTTTACTATCATATAGGTTTCATTCTGATTGAAACAGTCTGATGGGGCTTAAATGCAGATATTTTCAATTTTCTTCCTTTAAAGTACCTTTGATTTTGTAGATTTAAAAAAATTAGGCACTTCATCTTATTAGCATTCATAAATAACGGCTAAATGTGCAATTTGAGTAAATTCGATAAACGACTAAATCAGAAAAGTGCAAACATATTTTTTTATGCAAATTTTGTGTTTTTGAACACAAGAATAGTAATATACATATATAATATACTGTTGGAAAGCTAAAGATTTTAGAAAAAATATTATCCGATACACGGAAGTGTAGAGGGTAATGGAAAGTGATGACAAGTCGATAAAATTAACTGTTTCCTGTTCCTGTAAATGGAAATTCATGATGACCCTACTGCCACCTGACGGCCAAAGGAGCTGAGCGAGCGCCCCTAGTGTGATTATTAGAGACTGGATTTCCATGATTTTGCATGTTTTATTTGCTTGCGTGTATCAGCTTCAAACCCAGACAGGTATCCCGTTCATGTATTAAGGAATAATATATTGCAATTTTACATCACACGTTTTGCCACTTTTGTACTAAATTGCAGGTTTTTGATTTTTACAGCGTTAAATGGCATTTTTTGCACTTTTAAGTTAAATTTGATTAATAATTTTTAATATCAAAATTGATTGAACCAAATTTTAGGTAATAAAAATACATTGATATACTTTTAAATATTTAAAATTTTATTTTATCATCTTTCTCAGGTTAAATCTTTAATAAAATTCTTATTTAAGAAGAGATTAAATGAAAGGCAATATTAGAACTGCTGACTTGAGTAAGTAAACTAGTCCATCTAACAATATTAGAACTGCTGACTTGAGTAAGTAAACTAGTCCATCTAACAATATTAGAACTGCTGACTTGAGTAAGTAAACTAGTCCATCTAACAATATTAGAACTGCTGACTTGAGTAAGTAAACTAGTCCATCAAACAATATTAGAACTGCTGACTTGAGTAAGTACACTAGTCCGTCTAACAATATTAGAACTGCTGACTTGAGTAAGTAAACTAGTCCATCAAACAATATTAGAACTGCTGACTTGAGTAAGTAAACTAGTCCAACTAACAATATTAGAACTGCTGACTTGAGTAAGTAAACTAGTCCATCTAACAATATTAGAACTGCTGACTTGAGTAAGTAAACTAGTCCATCTAACAATATTAGAACTGCTGAATTGAGTAAGTAAACTAGTCCATCTAACAATATTAGAACTGCTGACTTGAGTAAGTAAACTAGTCCGTCTAACAATATTAGAACTGCTGACTTGAGTAAGTAAACTAGTCCATCTAACAATATTAGAACTGCTGAATTGAGTAAGTAAACTAGTCCATCTAACAATATTAGAACTGCTGACTTGAGTAAGTAAACTAGTCCGTCTAACAATATTAGAACTGCTGACTTGAGTAAGTAAACTAGTCCATCTAACAATATTAGAACTGCTGAATTGAGTAAGTAAACTAGTCCATCTAACAATATTAGAACTGCTGACTTGAGTAAGTAAACTAGTCCATCTAACAATATTAGAACTGCTGACTTGAGTAAGTAAACTAGTCCATCTAACAATATTAGAACTGCTGACTTGAGTAAGTAAACTAGTCCGTCTAACAATATTAGATCTGCTGAATTGAGTAAGTAAACTAGTCCATCTAACAATATTAGAACTGCTGACTTGAGTAAGTAAACTAGTCCATCAAACAATATTAGAACTGCTGACTTGAGTAAGTACACTAGTCCGTCTAACAATATTAGAACTGCTGAATTGAGTAAGTACACTAGTCCATCAAACAATATTAGAACTGCTGACTTGAGTAAGTAAACTAGTCCATCTAACAATATTAGAACTGCTGACTTGAGTAAGTACACTAGTCCGTCTAACAATATTAGAACTGCTGACTTGAGTAAGTACACTAGTCCGTCTAACAATATTAGATCTGCTGAATTGAGTAAGTAAAAAGTAAACTAGTCCATCTAACAATATTAGAACTGCTGACTTGAGTAAGTAAACTAGTCCATCTAACAATATTAGAACTGCTGACTTGAGTAAGTAACTAGTCCATCTAACAATATTAGAACTGCTGACTTGAGTAAGTAAACTAGTCCATCAACAATATTAGAACTGCTGACTTGAGTAAGTACACTAGTCCATCTAACAATATTAGAACTGCTGACTTGAGTAAGTAAACTAGTCCATCTAACAATATTAGAACTGCTGACTTGAGTAAGTACACTAGTCCTCTAACAATATTAGAACTGCTGACTTGAGTAAGTAAACTAGTCCATCAAACAATATTAGAACTGCTGACTTGAGTAAGTAAACTAGTCCATCTAACAATATTAGAACTGCTGACTTGAGTAAGTAAACTAGTCCTCAACAATATTAGAACTGCTGACTTGAGTAAGTAAACTAGTCCATCTAACAATATTAGAACTGCTGACTTGAGTAAGTAAACTAGTCCATCTAACAATATTAGAACTGCTGACTTGAGTAAGTAAACTAGTCCATCTAACAATATTAGAACTGCTGACTTGAGTAAGTAAACTAGTCCTCTAACAATATTAGAACTGCTGACTTGAGTAAGTACAACTAGTCCGTCTAACAATATTAGAACTGCTGACTTGAGTAAGTAAACTAGTCCATCTAACAATATTAGAACTGCTGACTTGAGTAAGTAAACTAGTCCATCTAACAATATTAGAACTGCTGACTTGAGTAAGTAAACTAGTCCATCTAACAATATTAGAACTGCTGACTTGAGTAAGTACACTAGTCCGTCTAACAATATTAGAACTGCTGACTTGAGTAAGTAAACTAGTCCATCTAACAATATTAGAACTGCTGACTTGAGTAAGTAAACTAGTCCATCTAACAATATTAGAACTGCTGACTTGAGTAAGTAAACTAGTCCGTCTAACAATATTAGAACTGCTGACTTGAGTAAGTAAACTAGTCCGTCTAACAATATTAGAACTGCTGACTTGAGTAAGTACACTAGTCCATCTAACAATATTAGAACTGCTGACTTGAGTAAGTAAACTAGTCCATCTAACAATATTAGAACTGCTGACTTGAGTAAGTAAACTAGTCCGTCTAACAATATTAGAACTGCTGACTTGAGTAAGTAACACTAGTCCGTCTAACAATATTAGAACTGCTGACTTGAGTAAGTAAACTAGTCCATCTAACAATATTAGAACTGCTGACTTGAGTAAGTAAACTAGTCCATCAACAATATTAGAACTGCTGACTTGAGTAAGTAAACTAGTCCATCTAACAATATTAGAACTGCTGACTTGAGTAAGTAAACTAGTCCTCTAACAATATTAGAACTGCTGACTTGAGTAAGTAAACTAGTCCATCTAACAATATTAGAACTGCTGACTTGAGTAAGTAAACTAGTCCATCTAACAATATTAGAACTGCTGACTTGAGTAAGTAAACTAGTCCTCTAACAATATTAGAACTGCTGACTTGAGTAAGTAAACTAGTCCATCTAACAATATTAGAACTGCTGACTTGAGTAAGTAACACTAGTCCGTCTAACAATATTAGAACTGCTGACATTGAGTAAGTAAACTAGTCCATCTAACAATATTAGAACTGCTGACTTGAGTAAGTAAACTAGTCCATCAAACAATATTAGAACTGCTGACTTGAGTAAGTAAACTAGTCCGTCTAACAATATTAGAACTGCTGAATTGAGTAAGTAAACTAGTCCATCTAACAATATTAGAACTGCTGACTTGAGTAAGTAAACTAGTCCATCTAACAATATTAGAACTGCTGACTTGAGTAAGTAAACTAGTCCGATCTAACAATATTAGAAACTGCTGACTTGAGTAAG
The DNA here is from genome assembly GCA_023052935.1 of Piezodorus guildinii. Classification (NCBI taxonomy): domain Eukaryota; kingdom Metazoa; phylum Arthropoda; class Insecta; order Hemiptera; family Pentatomidae; genus Piezodorus; species Piezodorus guildinii. The sequence continues at coordinate 3,934,436 of CM041298.1, read as the reverse complement.
TAACACTAGTCCGTCTAACAATATTAGAACTGCTGACTTGAGTAAGTAAACTAGTCCATCTAACAATATTAGAACTGCTGACTTGAGTAAGTAAACTAGTCCTCTAACAATATTAGAACTGCTGACTTGAGTAAGTAAACTAGTCCATCTAACAATATTAGAACTGCTGACTTGAGTAAGTAAACTAGTCCATCTAACAATATTAGAACTGCTGACTTGAGTAAGTAAACTAGTCCATCTAACAATATTAGAACTGCTGAACTTGAGTAAGTAAACTAGTCCATCTAACAATATTAGAACTGCTGACTTGAGTAAGTAAACTAGTCCATCTAACAATATTAGAACTGCTGACTTGAGTAAGTACACTAGTCCGTCTAAACAATATTAGAACTGCTGAATTGAGTAAGTAACTAGTCCATCAAACAATATTAGAACTGCTGACTTGAGTAAGTAAACTAGTCCATCTAACAATATTAGAACTGCTGACTTGAGTAAGTAAACTAGTCCGTCTAACAATATTAGAACTGCTGACTTGAGTAAGTACACTAGTCCGTCTAACAATATTAGAACTGCTGATGAGTAAGTAAACTAGTCCATCTAACAATATTAGAACTGCTGACTTGAGTAAGTACACTAGTCCATCTAACAATATTAGAACTGCTGACTTGAGTAAGTACACTAGTCCGTCTAACAATATTAGAACTGCTGACTTGAGTAAGTAAACTAGTCCATCTAACAATATTAGAACTGCTGACTTGAGTAAGTACACTAGTCCATCTAACAATATTAGAACTGCTGACTTGAGTAAGTACACTAGTCCATCTAACAATATTAGAACTGCTGACTTGAGTAAGTACACTAGTCCATCTAACAATATTAGAACTGCTGACTTGAGTAAGTAAACTAGTCCATCAAACAATATTAGAACTGCTGACTTGAGTAAGTAAACTAGTCCATCAAACAATATTAGAACTGCTGACTTGAGTAAGTAAACTAGTCCATCAAACAATATTAGAACTGCTGACTTGAGTAAGTAAACTAGTCCATCTAACAATATTAGAACTGCTGACTTGAGTAAGTAAACTAGTCCATCAAACAATATTAGAACTGCTGACTTGAGTAAGTACACTAGTCCATCTAACAATATTAGAACTGCTGACTTGAGTAAGTAAACTAGTCCATCAAACAATATTAGAACTGCTGACTTGAGTAAGTAAACTAGTCCATCAAACAATATTAGAACTGCTGACTTGAGTAAGTACACTAGTCCATCAAACAATATTAGAACTGCTGACTTGAGTAAGTAAACTAGTCCATCTAACAATATTAGAACTGCTGACTTGAGTAAGTACACTAGTCCGTCTAACAATATTAGAACTGCTGAATTGAGTAAGTAAACTAGTCCATCTAACAATATTAGAACTGCTGACTTGAGTAAGTAAACTAGTCCATCTAACAATATTAGAACTGCTGACTTGAGTAAGTAAACTAGTCCGTCTAACAATATTAGAACTGCTGACTTGAGTAAGTAAACTAGTCCGTCTAACAATATTAGAACTGCTGACTTGAGTAAGTACACTAGTCCGTCTAACAATATTAGAACTGCTGAATTGAGTAAGTAAACTAGTCCATCAAACAATATTAGAACTGCTGACTTGAGTAAGTACACTAGTCCATCTAACAATATTAGAACTTCTGACTTGAGTAAGTAAACTAGTCCATCAAACAATATTAGAACTGCTGACTTGAGTAAGTACAGTAGTCCATCTAACAATATTAGAACTGCTGACTTGAGTAAGTAAACTAGTCCATCAAACAATATTAGAACTGCTGACTTGAGTAAGTAAACTAGTCCATCAAACAATATTAGAACTGCTGACTTGAGTAAGTACACTAGTCCATCAAACAATATTAGAACTGCTGACTTGAGTAAGTAAACTAGTCCATCTAACAATATTAGAACTGCTGACTTGAGTAAGTACACTAGTCCGTCTAACAATATTAGAACTGCTGACTTGAGTAAGTACACTAGTCCGTCTAACAATATTAGAACTGCTGACTTGAGTAAGTAAACTAGTCCATCTAACAATATTAGAACTGCTGACTTGAATAAGTAAACTAGTCCATCTAACAATATTAGAACTGCTGACTTGAGTAAGTAAACTAGTCCATCTAACAATATTAGAACTGCTGACTTGAATAAGTAAACTAGTCCATCAAACAATATTAGAACTGCTGACTTGAGTAAGTAAACATAGTCCATCAAACAATATTAGAACTGCTGACTTGAGTAAGTAAACTAGTCCGTCTAACAATATTAGAACTGCTGACTTGAGTAAGTAAACTAGTCCGTCTAACAATATTAGAACTGCTGACTTGAGTAAGTACACTAGTCCGTCTAACAATATTAGAACTGCTGACTTGAGTAAGTAAACTAGTCCATCTAACAATATTAGAACTGCTGACTTGAGTAAGTAAACTAGTCCGTCTAACAATATTAGAACTGCTGACTTGAGTAAGTACACTAGTCCGTCTAACAATATTAGAACTGCTGACTTGAGTAAGTAAACTAGTCCGTCTAACAATATTAGAACTGCTGACTTGAGTAAGTAAACTAGTCCGTCTAACAATATTAGAACTGCTGACTTGAGTAAGTACACTAGTCCGTCTAACAATATTAGAACTGCTGACTTGAGTAAGTAAACTAGTCCATCTAACAATATTAGAACTGCTGAATTGAGTAAGTACACTAGTCCATCAAACAATATTAGAACTGCTGACTTGAGTAAGTACACTAGTCCGTCTAACAATATTAGAACTGCTGAATTGAGTAAGTACACTAGTCCATCTAACAATATTAGAACTGCTGACTTGAGTAAGTAAACTAGTCCGTCTAACAATGCGTTCCATTATTTTGTTTTTTTCATTTAACTTCACTTTTGAATTAGCCACTGCTGGGGATAATTTGAAGAAATTTATTGTTGTCATATTGAATATTCTGTTTGCGATTCTTCAAAATTCTCTCTGAGTATTTAGTTTTAAGTGCGATTTCAAATCTCAGAATTTGTATGAATAAATTAGATGAGGATGATGGTTGGGGGTGCGGTCATTAAATAGAAACACACATTAAAAGAAGAGCTATTTTAATTATGTGCCGACGTTTCAGCCTACATTGTGGGCCTTCATCAGGGCTAAAAGAAACAAGATAACAACCAATGTAATTTACACTTAATAATGCGTTAGGTATACAATAATAATGTGGTGACAGTAATATAATATGGGAACAAAAATATCAACAAAAACTCCATCATTGTAATTACTAAGTAATGCCGAAAAGGTAACAAGTGTCATGTCGAAAAAATAAAAACTGAATATCTAATTATTTCGAGATCAGATCTGATTGGAAAAACTGTTGTATTGCTTGTGGTGAGTCAAAATCAATGGGGTGTGGAAATCTCAGACGCTTATTGTAAACAGTTACAACAAATTCTTCCTTGTTATAATTTACGGTGTAATTTATAAAGATTACTTTTTTTAATTATTTTTTGGCTTTTTACTCCACGAAAATCCGGTATCTAGTGATCATCTTTACATCGAGTCGGAGGTGATTACCCCAAACACTAACTGATTGTTGTAGATAAAAATATAATAGATTATTTAATAAAACAAATGTTTCTATTGAAATTCAATTTCAATTAATTCTTTAACAATTTATTTTTATCTCCACATGTATTTAAAAATTCTTAAAGATTTTAACGAAGGTAAGTGAAAGTCGTGTGTTGCGTGCACCATATATTTATTAATGTAATTAAATTAAATTGATCCACTCACATCCTGTTATCTTTCCAATCTGCCAACTCCAATTCATAAAATCCATTTTTCTGAAGTGTGTACATATTCGGTACAAAGCCTAGCATGTTGTGGAAATGTCCACAAAGATATGCTATACTCTTCTGGTCATTGCCGATAATAGACTTGATCTGCGCACAGAACACATGATCCATTTATACTCAATTTATTATACATTAAAAATTGTTATTCCTATTGAAATATTGGTGTTAATTAAATTATCGAGAATAATAGACAAGATATGATTAGGTTTAAATCAGAAATTGTAAACTCTCTACAAGGTGTAGGCAACAAGTTTTAATTTTTAATAATATATAAAAACAGATAATCGAAATCACATTAATAAGTGGTTTGAGAGGACTTCTGATTAGGAGAAGGATAAAATAAAACTAAAATAACGAAAATATAATACTCACCCAGGCTTATGACTGAGAATACAAGATGTCGGATAGTGACCAAACCAAAAAGTAAAATTAACATCACTCAGTGATTTATAAAAATCAGTGAGTCGAGACAAATCGGAATCAGAAAGAAGGCCTACAAAATTAAAAGGACGTTTCAAGCCGACTGCAGGGCAAGCATCAACTCCAACAAATGCATATCGTTCAGAGCCTACTGAAATCTTATGGATATAAGACTGCGAATGGTTTTTTTCCCTGCATAGAGTAGTCCCGAAAAAAATTTTTTCCTGAAGAGATATCAGGTACGTCAAAGTTATCTGAAACAATTCGAGGATGGTTGAGCCACATGTCACAAATGAAAAAGTAAAACTAAAATTATAACATAAAGTTGTACCATGATTTCCTCTGATATCGAGCCATGGTATTTTCTTGACAGTCGAACATTTGTCTAAAACTTCTCGATACATAACCCATTCCTCTTTAAACTGCTGAGAACCTATTAAATCCCGCTTCTTGGCATCAGTTATATCTCCTATAAAAAAAAGAATTGCAACACTAAAGAATTCCATTCTACCACCACAGTGATATGGGTTATGAAGATTACCTGTAGCTAGTATCACAGATGGGTTAATATGTTTCAAAGTGAAATCACAGAGTTCTAATAATTCCAATGCTCTGCTATTATCTTGAAATTTGCTTATATGAAGATCAGAAACCTGGACCACAAATACGGTTAAAGATTTTTAAGAAATAACATTCATATAAAAATGAGACATTACCAGAGCTTCTTTACCTGAGCAAACCACATAAGATGGTCTTTAGAATCACCGATTTGGAGTTGCCTGAGTTTCATTAATTCAGGCAGTTGAGCAGATTCTTGTTGATCGTTTATTTCAGTAGAAATCAAATTCAAGATACCGGCGATGAGAACAGAGAAAACTACTATCAAAACAACCAAGTATATCCCTGCTTTGGTTATTCTCATTTTACGAGAAGCTTGTTTATTTACATCGGAAACATGACAGGTCGTTCTTTAAAAATTACACACTCTGTTTATAACCTTGTATAACCACTACGGAGTGTATCCAACGAGACCTAAGTATACTTTTGTAAAGATGAAAAAAAACAAATTAAATGGTAAAAAATAATAAAAACCGTGAATCCATCCGTTAATGAAGAAGGTAGACCTAATTGGAAATGGCACAATAGGCAGACAGCAAGAGCCATCAACATTGCATCTGTTCGTGCCATTCCTCGGCACATCACTCTCATCATACCTTCTCAGTACACGAGAGTGGATCCTATAGCTTAAAAAATAATCATTTTCTCGATGATGAAAAATCCTTCTACAGTTCTTGCCATGTTCCACCCGCGATGGAAAATTAAATCGTACTTAACTTATATGTATTTTTCAATTCCTCAAGAGGTTCCGCTGAGATTGCATCGCTTCTACCATTCCTCCAAGAGCTTAATACCCTACTTTGTGCTACTTCCGCGCTCGAAGTAGAGTGTATTAAGTTCCCTTCTATAAACACTTATAACAGGCAACCTTTGCACTACCATCTACAACTTCTCAGACAACACAGGAAGTATTTCTTCCTACAAAGCTCGTATCTATCTTATCTTATTCCGTGTCATCCGATTGATCCGATCTAGAAAAGCGGTTCGAATAATTTAAAATTATAATAAAAGACGATGATCCCTTCCACGTCTTTTTCTCTCTTCGGAAAACTACAACCAGTCGAGATTGATAACCCACAAATTTTATTAATTGATTAAGAATGTAAACTATTTTCAACAATCTAGGTCAAAACGTAGTCATACAAATATAATAAGTTTTCCTTCTTAGTGTGTTATTTCTTGATAACCGCATCCTCAACCGACTTATCCATGCTATATTCACTACAGATAGCAATTACTAAATCATTTTTAAATTTTTTCGATGTTAAAGTCTATTGTTCCTTTAGACTGGAGACCGGCTATGAAGTGAACCTCCTTTAAAGGTAGAGAGATAAAATTATTAAAATAAAAGAGATAAAACCGAGTCTTTAAAGGGTTTATCTTTACGGCGAGTTTCGGAACTAATAGGTTAGTCAACTTGCGTTGAAATGTGATATATGTTTATTATAATAAAAGTACTGTTAAAATTTGTTTAGAAAAATTAAATGAATAACATAATTTAAAAATTAAAATCCCTTGCTTGGGGATAAATAGGACAAGCGTAGCTAACTTTTTCCATTCCAACAGTCGGTGATCAGAACGAAAAACAATGTATTCGGAATATCCTGTCTTATCTCCAACAAAAATTACGAAGGGAATACGTGCTTAATAATACACGAAATAGAACATACAATAGTAGCACAACTTTTCTAACCATGCGGCGAGTTTTTTTTTATTATAAGGATCGTATTTGTGCAGCGTGGACCTTAGAAAATAATCGCTAATAGCCCATGGTTTATTAATACAGTGTATATTAACAACTCTATATAAAAACAAGGTGTTATATAAAATATAAGGTCTTTATAAGGAGAATCTATAAACACCTTCATATGAAGGCACATTTATATTTTGGAGCATGTTGATATAGAAAAAAGTCGATTTATACAGTGTATGTATAGCTTCAATTTATCCACAGATCTGGGATCATTCATCTGTTAATTAAAATTAAGATCTATCTTTCAAAGATTCTTGCCAAAAGTTGTTACTCCAATATTTTGTATAAACAATAGTTATTAAAAAGTTAGTTGTATGCCGCCTAACCAAAGGCAACAAGAAAACAGAACCGAAGCGTAGCCATGGGAACCGAGTGGAAACAGAAATGGGCTATGAAAGGGGGCATGGCGCCTTCTTTAGACCTTTTAGAGAAATTAACGCTGAATTTTTGCTAACACGTTTCACCAATTTTTGAAACATTTCCTTGGCTGTATATGGTAAGGCATTACATTAATAAAAGTAGAAATAATCCACAGAGACCCTTAAGTATTTTTAAACGAAATGTTTCCATTGATTTTATGAGACAGCGTTGGGAGAAAAAACAGTTATGGTATGGGTTAAGTCTAACATTAAATTTGATAAGTGATAAATTAATTTGAGATAAAATGTGTTTGAAATGACTTACCATTTTAAACATCTTGAAAACTAATTATTTTATTAAACATTTCTCTATTGTGAAAGTACTGAACATGGCGTCCAAAAGTTTTCATGAATTTTTGTAGGAGCTTTAAGGTAAATAATAATTATTGGACGGATCTATGAATTGATGCTAATAGAATTTTTATTTGTCCGTTAAGATGACTAATTTAATCAAGTGAGCTGTAGATTTGGGGTATTAAATGCTTAATTTGTATTATTAGCTTAATAAACTGTTTATTCTTTTAGGAGGCTCAAAGAAATAGCCGGACCACCAATTTTCAAGGCTTCCAGGACGAGGTGTGTTTTTTTTATTTTATAATCAACATCCATTTTAGTTTACTCTTCAAAACTAATTCAAATTAACGAAAACAAACACTCTTTATCTCACTTAAAGACTTTTCAACACAAAACGATACGAAGTATTATTCTTGACAATGAACAATTAAAATACATAAAGACACTAATAATGAAGACATTTCTCTTGATCCAGACTAGTGAAGACTTATCGTACTCCGATAGATAATATAACTTAGTATAATACGATATCATTTTTTGGAGGTGTCGCGACTGGCCGTGTGGGGCCTTGGTCACGGGTTGTGATGTCCTTGATATACCTTCCACTCGCAATTCTGGATTTTAAATTATAGCTAAGGGTTATCCCCTTAACCCCAAGACTAGTTTTGATAGTAAGCACCAGTTGGCTGACTGGCATCACATTGCCGGGGTTGAAGCTGTGGGTAAATCCCCGTTTAACTATTGGGTTGTGTCACATGAAATGTCCATTTTCAAGGTAAAGGATTTTTATTAAAAATATGTTATGTAAAAAGACCTTTAGATTAGAAAATTAGGCTTTATTCATCTTGATTATAGTTAACATAAAAGAGAAAACTTAACACACTAAAGAAAGTTATTGTAACACATGATTAAACTAATGAACAGGTTATGATATTAATATAAGGTTATAATAAAGATAATGAGCAGGTTAATATAACACATGATATTATGACATTCTTCCTCCCTTCAGAGAATTAACACAGATAGTCCTTTAACCAGGTTGGCCTTTGACGTTCCCTTGTTGAACGACGCACAGTTCTTGGTTGATCGGAGCTGTTATCTGAAGACGGTGGTTGGAGGGGCATGAGTTGGTCCAAAGAGTTTTCTTGTTCCTCGTGATTGCAATTATCTACTAATTCTTCATTGGTTTGTCCTTGTGTTGGCAGTTCAATTGGTACGTAATTTTCTTCTGATTCCATTCTCGAAGGTATGTCCAATGCAGAATCGCCATATGGTGCCAGTTGCTTTAAGGATACTGTCCTCTCACGACCATCTTCCATTTGAACTCTAGCATATTGGGGATTAACATCTATCAGATGTACCTCCTCCACCAGGGGATCATACTTGCTAAGCCTGGCTTGTTTCTTCATTAGAACCTTTGATGAAGGTACAAGCCAAGACGGTAGAGAGCAGCCGTTGGTAGACCTGCGACTATGTTTGAAAAATCTTTCGTGAGGTGTTTCATTGGTTGCTGTACATAACAAGGAACGAATAGAATGTAGAGAGTCTGGAAGCACAGACTCCCAAAAAGATGAATCCAGGTTCTTTTGTTTAAGTGCCAGGGAAATCGTTCGCCAGATTGTTCCATTCTCGCGTTCTATCTGACCATTTCCTGTCGGATTATATGGCGAGGACATGGAAGTTGCAACACCACGTGAATGTAGAAAGTTCTGTAGTTCCCGAGAAATAAAAGATGTTCCTCTGTCAGTATGAATATAGGAGGGGGTTCCAAAAATCGAGAATAAATCAACAAGGCAGTCAATGACTGTCGAAGAATTCATGTCAGGGCAAGGATAAGCGAATGGAAACCGAGAAAACTCATCGATGATGGTCAAGAGGTACTTGTTTCTCGTTTTCGAGGGTAGAGGGCCTTTAAAGTCCATACTAATCCTTTCAAAAGGATTTGTAGCCTTGATGAGTGTAGAATCGGGAGTCTTATAGAATCTTGGCTTGATGGAATTGCAAGTGGGACAAGATGCGATCATTTTTCGGATCTGTTCCACTGAAAATGGTTGATTGTGAGTTCGTACCCAATGAATCATCCGGGTTACACCAGGATGACACAAATTACAATGCAGTGAATACAGTTTGTCAGGTTGAATAGAGCTGCATACTCTTGAAAACACATCTGCAACAAGATTTTCTTTTCCAGGTCTATAGATAATATCATAATTGTAACATGATAATTCAAGCCGCCATCTTTGAATTTTCTCATTTTTAATTTTGTTCTGATGGTTTGAATCGAACATAAAAGATACTGAGCGTTGATCGGTGATAATAGTGAAGTAGCGGCCCAATAGAAAATGTCTCCATTTCTTCAATGAGCAAACAATAGCATAAGCCTCTTTCTCTACAGCTGAATGTCGTCGTTCACTGTTAGTTAGTTTTTGAGAGAAGAATGCCACAGGACGGCCGGATTGGGAGAGTACTGCTGAAATGGAAAAATCGGAGGCATCAGTTTCGACGAAAAATGTATCTTTCTCGTTAATTGTATTCAACATTGACTGAGATATTTCTTTTTTAAGGAGCTCAAACTCCGATATTCGTTCGGGTGATAAGGGAAAGGTTTTAGTATCAAGAAGGTGTCGAACCTTGTCTGAATAATTTGGAACCCATCTAGAGTAATGAGCAAATAGTCCTATTGTCCTTTGTAGTTCCTTTGAATTACTTGGAGGAGGCAGGCTACGTAGAGGTTCCAAACGCTCTGGGTCAGGTGCAATGGTTTGGTTTTCAATTTTATATCCAAGAAGCGTAATAGATGACTGGCAGAATTTACTCTTTTCATGGTTTATTGTAAAACCATATTTATGAACTGCATCCATGAATCGATTAAGGTTCACATCGTGTTCTTCCTTGTCTATCCCGCAAACTGTTACATCATCGAGGTATGCATATGTCTTTTTTAATTTTTCCTTGGAAATAACGTCATCCATGACCCGTTGAAAACAAGGAACCCCATCTGTTAGGCCAAATGCTAGCCGTCGGAATTGATAAAGTCTGCCACAGGCTTCGAATGCAGTATAAGGACGATCTTTCTCTCTCAAGGGTATTTGATGGTAAGCGCTCTTAAAATCAATGGTACTGAAGTAGGAATTTTTTGATATCCTGGCCACAGTTTTTTCTATATCCGGTAGGGGATACCCATCCAAAAGAGTGTACCTATTAATTGTTTGTGAATAGTCGATTACCATTCGTTTTTTATTTCTCTCGCCCTTTACTACAAATGCTTGGGCTCTCCATGGAGATCTACTTACTTCTATGATCTGGTCCGCAAGAAGCTTCTCGACCTCTTTCTTCATAAAACTGTAGTCTTCCTCTGTATGTTTTCGAGATTTAGTTATGATTGGTTTCACATCTCTGGTAAGATATTCAAATAATGGTGGAGGTTCGATCTTTGCAGGTGCAAGATAACAAATGGTTAGAGGGGTTTTGGAACCGCCAAAAGAAAATTTTAGTTCTGAATGTAATTGAAGGATATTGTGCCCAACAATTACGTCGGCGCATAAGTCTGGGAGTACATTAAGTTTGGTATCATTATATGTGTGGCCTTGAAATTCTAATTTTGCGATACAATAACAGTTAATTTTAGTGTTCATTGAGGTAGAAGCCATAAAAACGGAACCAGAGGTAGGGTAGGTGTTGAACTGACACTTCTCTGCAAATGACTTGGATATAAAAGATTCGGAGCTACCTGTATCAATCAAAGCGTGAGCGGGTATATTGTTAACCTGAATGAGGACAGTAGCCCTTTCTAGGGTTGATGATGAGGCTGCAATTAGAGCAGCTGACTGAGTTGACCCCTTTGATTTACAGACTGAAGCCCAGTGGCCAATTTTAGAGCATTTGTTACATTTTGAGTCTACTGCAGGGCAATGTTGACGGGACCTGTGTCTTGATAGGCCACAAAAGTAACATTTAGTATTATTACTTCGCATGGCCGCTAAGTTTGATGATTCCCTACATAAATCTCCATCTTGTGAGACAGAGGTAGCTGCATTAAGGTTAGCCTGAGAAACTAAATAAGATTCTGATTGATTTTTGGCCGACTCCAAAGCGCGGGCTTTTTCCACAGCTTCATCCAGAGACAACGAATTGAATTCCAGTAGCCTCAGCCGAATCTGGTTAGAATTAATTCCTCTAATAAAAGAATCGCGAATATATGTTTTTCTGTGAGTTTCAGCATCGACAGATTTAAATTCACAATTCTTACTTAAGAGCTGTAAGGCCTGATGATATTCGTCGATAGATTCTTCTGGAGCTTGCTTCCTAGAGGCTAGTTTATGTCTTGCAAAAACCTCGTTGGTTGGTTTAACGTATATCGATTTTAATAAATCGATTGCTGCGGAAAATGTTTCGATTTCTGATATGATTTGGAAAACTGATGGGGATACATGATTAATAAGAAGTTTTAACTTACCACCATCGTCGATTTTATCAAAAGAACTAGCAAAGTTTTCAAAAGTTTTCAACCAATACTTCCACTCCTGTGTTGCTGTTGGCGAGTGAGGGTCAACATCAAATTTGTCTGGTTTCAAGAATCGGTCCATGTTTTTAATTAATCGAGATGAATAAATTGTTATGTAAAAAGACCTTTAGATTAGAAAATTAGGCTTTATTCATCTTGATTATAGTTAACATAAAAGAGAAAACTTAACACACTAAAGAAAGTTATTGTAACACATGATTAAACTAATGAACAGGTTATGATATTAATATAAGGTTATAATAAAGATAATGAGCAGGTTAATATAACACATGATATTATGACAAAATACGATATGAAAACAAGATAATTTTATTCGAAGTATTTACCTTCTTTTCCTACACATTTTTCCCAACGTGACATCAACTTTTTTATCCCCGAACTGAAAAACTCTGAGCTTTGAAGTGAAACAAAATCTGAAAACGCCCTTTTCACTTGATCATCATTTAAAAAAAGTTTTTCTTTGACGAAGTTGTCTAAATATCTGAACAGGTGGTAATCTGTTGGATACAAGTCGGGAGAATATGGGGTCTTGCTGCCGCTCAGTGAGATCATGAGGTTCCTATGTATAGAGCTTTTTTACTTTCCCAATACACTTTAAATGTCTGGAAACGGTAGATGCACTTGCATTCAGTCGTGCTGAGAGTCCTTTAATTGTTTGGTAGGGGTTTCCTTCTACTGTATGTTTGAGGAAATCGTTGTCTATTACGGACGGTGGTCTTCCTCGGCGCAAGTTTTCCAAGTCGGTATCCCTAGCTGAAAACTTAGCAAACCAACGGCGAATGGTCCGTTCATTAACACTCCCTTCCCCAAACGCCTTGCACATATTTCTAGCAGTTTCAGCTGCTGAATGGCCGAGTTTAAACTCGTACAAAAATATTACTCGAAAATCGCGTATTTCCATGTTCATATTTGGAGGTATACTAAAAAGTGGGTAATTGATTGGGAAGCTAATGTTTATAATAAAAAGGTAGAGGATTAGTAACTGTTTACTTTAAATATGTAAGCATTCGGAAGAAAACAACAGAGACCTGCAAAATCCTTCATGTATTTCAGAAACTATAAAAACATTTCATGTGAAACAACCCAATATATGCTTGAAAATTGGAACCCACAGTTTTCGTTGTAATTTTAATCGTGCTTCCTTAATATACCAGTTTTGTATAATATAACATAAATATATATCATAGCATGTTGTAATATACCATAGCATTGTATATTATATACCATAGCATTGTATAATATAACACAGTGCAGTATAATTCAACATAACATTATATAGTATAACACTGTGTAGTTTATTTTAACGCCTCTTTACGCCCTGTGATGATGATGATACGATGCCACAGTGGGAACCCTAACTTTTTCCATCCAGATTCAAATAGGAAAGGGATCTTCAAGGATCACCGTTTTGCGAGGACTCCGAAGGACGGCATAAACAAGGATTTTAACTCCCTTTAAAAAATCTTTGGGACGCTTGCTCGGGTTTGAACCCGTGACCTTGGGCAAACAAGGCTTTTATGCTGGCCACTTCACAACAGGTGCCCCCGACATAGTGTGGTATAATTTAACAGTATAGCATAATATATTTTTAGTATTACATATTATGTATAGATGTGCATTATATATTTTTTGTGATATAAAATAGTAAATATATTGTCTTCTTAGGACAAAGCTTTATCTCCACCAGTTAAGCGCCCTCTAACAAAGGTCAGTAAAACAAAATTTTATTTTTTCCTAAAAAATTACATAGTATATATTTTCGCTTTCTTATTAATATTAAATTATCCAAGTGAAATAAATAAAACACATTCCATATAGATATAACATATATAATAATTATCAATATTCTAAAATACTTCAACCGTGAATACTGCATTTTTCGTCATTAAACTTTCCTAAAACTACTATTTTATTTAGTAGGTTTTATAACGCGGCAATAAAAGGTCTTGTCGCCGGAAGCTACTTGACACAACACGTTGCCTGCCACTGCACAGTGAAGGATTCCGATCCCAGAAGCCAATTTAATTTAATCATACTATATTATTAAAAAGGTTAAGCATTCGACATATTACATATACATACTTTGGGCGCAACAAGCCGTTATCGAGCATAGGCCTTCCCGAGCAGCCTCCGCCAGTCTTGTGTTGCAGGAATTTGGTTCCTGATGTCCAACAGGCTCCTCCTCTACCCTCAGGTTTCGGACCGCCCTACCCTCCTTGCTCGCTCCACCTCTATCCTGTCCAGTCCTCAGGTTTCGGACCGCCCTACCCTCCTTGCTCGCTCCACCTCTATCCCGTCCAGTCCTCAGGTTTCGGACCGCCCTACCCTCCTTGCTCGGTCCTCCTCTACCCTGTCCAGTCCTCAGGTTTCGGACCGCCCTACTCTCCTTGCTCGGTCCTCCTCTACCTTGTCCAGTCCTCAGGTTTCGGACCGCCCTACTCTCCTTGCTCGCTCCACCTCTATCCTGTCCAGTCCTCAGGTTTCGGACCGCCCTACTCTCCTTGCTCGCTCCACCTCTACCCTGTCCAGTCCTCAGGTTTCGGACCGCCCTACCCTCCTTGCTCGCTCCACCTCTATCCTGTCCAGTCCTCAGGTTTCGGACCGCCCTACCCTCCTTGCTCGGTCCTCCTCTACCCTGTCCAGTCCTCAGGTTTCGGACCGCCCTACCCTCCTTGCTCGCTCCACCTCTATCCTGTCCAGTCCTCAGGTTTCGGACCGCCCTACTCTCCTTGCTCGCTCCACCTCTATCCTGTCCAGTCCTCAGGTTTCGGACCGCCCTACTCTCCTTGCTCGCTCCACCTCTACCCTGTCCAGTCCTCAGGTTTCGGACCGCCCTACCTCCTTGCTCGCTCCACCTCTATCCTGTCCAGTCCTCAGGTTTTGGACCGCCCTACTCTCCTTGCTGGGTCCTCCTCTACCCTGTCCAGTCCTCAGGTTTCGGACCGCCCTACCCTCCTTGCTCGCTCTACCTCTATCCTGTCCAGTCCTCAGGTTTCGGACCGCCCTACCCTCCTTGCTCGCTCCACCTCTATCCTGTCCAGTCCTCAGGTTTCGGACCGCCCTACCCTCCTTGCTCGCTCCACCTCTATCCTGTCCAGTCCTCAGGTTTCGGACCGCCCTACTCTCCTTGCTCGCTCCACCTCTATCCTGTCCAGTCCTCAGGTTTCGGACCGCCCTACTCTCCTTGCTCGCTCCACCTCTACCCTGTCCAGTCCTCAGGTTTTGGACCGCCCTACTCTCCTTGCTCGGTCCTCCTCTACCCTGTCCAGTCCTCAGGTTTCGGACCGCCCTACCCTCCTTGCTCGCTCCACCTCTATCCTGTCCAGTCCTCAGGTTTCGGACCGCCCTACCCTCCTTGCTCGCTCCACCTCTATCCTGTCCAGTCCTCAGGTTTCGGACCGCCCTACTCTCCTTGCTCGCTCCACCTCTATCCTGTCCAGTCCTCAGGTTTCGGACCGCCCTACCCTCCTTGCTCGGTCCTCCTCTACCCTGTCCAGTCCTCAGGTTTCGGACCGCCCTACTCTCCTTGCTCGCTCCACCTCTACCCTGTCCAGTCCTCAGGTTTCGGACCGCCCTACCCTCCTTGCTCGCTCCACCTCTATCCTGTCCAGTCCTCAGGTTTTGGACCGCCCTACTCTCCTTGCTCGGTCCTCCTCTACCCTGTCCAGTCCTCAGGTTTCGGACCGCCCTACCCTCCTTGCTCGCTCCACCTCTATCCTGTCCAGTCCTCAGGTTTCGGACCGCCCTACCCTCCTTGCTCGCTCCACCTCTATCCTGTCCAGTCCTCAGGTTTCGGACCGCCCTACCCTCCTTGCTCGGTCCTCCTCTACCCTGTCCAGTCCTCAGGTTTCGGACCGCCCTACTCTCCTTGCTCGGTCCTCCTCTACCCTGTCCAGTCCTCAGGTTTCGGACCGCCCTACCCTCCTTGCTCGCTCCACCTCTATCCTGTCCAGTCCTCAGGTTTCGGACCGCCCTACTCTCCTTGCTCGCTCCACCTCTATCCTGTCCAGTCCTCAGGTTTCGGACCGCCCTACTCTCCTTGCTCGCTCCACCTCTACCCTGTCCAGTCCTCAGGTTTCGGACCGCCCTACCCTCCTTGCTCGCTCCACCTCTATCCTGTCCAGTCCTCAGGTTTTGGACCGCCCTACTCTCCTTGCTCGGTCCTCCTCTACCCTGTCCAGTCCTCAGGTTTCGGACCGCCCTACCCTCCTTGCTCGCTCTACCTCTATCCTGTCCAGTCCTCAGGTTTCGGACCGCCCTACCCTCCTTGCTCGCTCCACCTCTATCCTGTCCAGTCCTCAGGTTTCGGACCGCCCTACCCTCCTTGCTCGCTCCACCTCTATCCTGTCCAGTCCTCAGGTTTCGGACCGCCCTACTCTCCTTGCTCGCTCCACCTCTATCCTGTCCAGTCCTCAGGTTTCGGACCGCCCTACTCTCCTTGCTCGCTCCACCTCTACCCTGTCCAGTCCTCAGGTTTTGGACCGCCCTACTCTCCTTGCTCGGTCCTCCTCTACCCTGTCCAGTCCTCAGGTTTCGGACCGCCCTACCCTCCTTGCTCGCTCCACCTCTATCCTGTCCAGTCCTCAGGTTTCGGACCGCCCTACCCTCCTTGCTCGCTCCACCTCTATCCTGTCCAGTCCTCAGGTTTCGGACCGCCCTACTCTCCTTGCTCGCTCCACCTCTATCCTGTCCAGTCCTCAGGTTTCGGACCGCCCTACCCTCCTTGCTCGGTCCTCCTCTACCCTGTCCAGTCCTCAGGTTTCGGACCGCCCTACTCTCCTTGCTCGCTCCACCTCTACCCTGTCCAGTCCTCAGGTTTCGGACCGCCCTACCCTCCTTGCTCGCTCCACCTCTATCCTGTCCAGTCCTCAGGTTTTGGACCGCCCTACCCTCCTTGCTCGCTCCACCTCTATCCTGTCCAGTCCTCAGGTTTCGGACCGCCCTACTCTCCTTGCTCGCTCCACCTCTATCCTGTCCAGTCCTCAGGTTTCGGACCGCCCTACTCTCCTTGCTCGCTCCACCTCTACCCTGTCCAGTCCTCAGGTTTTGGACCGCCCTACTCTCCTTGCTCGGTCCTCCTCTACCCTGTCCAGTCCTCAGGTTTCGGACCGCCCTACCCTCCTTGCTCGCTCCACCTCTATCCTGTCCAGTCCTCAGGTTTCGGACCGCCCTACCCTCCTTGCTCGCTCCACCTCTATCCTGTCCAGTCCTCAGGTTTCGGACCGCCCTACTCTCCTTGCTCGCTCCACCTCTATCCTGTCCAGTCCTCAGGTTTCGGACCGCCCTACCCTCCTTGCTCGGTCCTCCTCTACCCTGTCCAGTCCTCAGGTTTCGGACCGCCCTACTCTCCTTGCTCGCTCCACCTCTACCCTGTCCAGTCCTCAGGTTTCGGACCGCCCTACCCTCCTTGCTCGCTCCACCTCTATCCTGTCCAGTCCTCAGGTTTTGGACCGCCCTACTCTCCTTGCTCGGTCCTCCTCTACCCTGTCCAGTCCTCAGGTTTCGGACCGCCCTACCCTCCTTGCTCGCTCCACCTCTATCCTGTCCAGTCCTCAGGTTTCGGACCGCCCTACCCTCCTTGCTCGCTCCACCTCTATCCTGTCCAGTCCTCAGGTTTCGGACCGCCCTACCCTCCTTGCTCGGTCCTCCTCTACCCTGTCCAGTCCTCAGGTTTCGGACCGCCCTACTCTCCTTGCTCGGTCCTCCTCTACCCTGTCCAGTCCTCAGGTTTCGGACCGCCCTACTCTCCTTGCTCGGTCCTCCTCTATCCTGTCCAGTCCTCAGGTTTCGGACCGCCCTACTCTCCTTGCTCGCTCCACCTCTATCCTGTCCAGTCCTCAGGTTTCGGACCGCCCTACTCTCCTTGCTCGCTCCACCTCTACCCTGTCCAGTCCTCAGGTTTCGGACCGCCCTACCCTCCTTGCTCGCTCCACCTCTATCCTGTCCAGTCCTCAGGTTTGGACCGCCCTACTCTCCTTGCTCGGTCCTCCTCTACCCTGTCCAGTCCTCAGGTTTCGGACCGCCCTACCCTCCTTGCTCGCTCTACCTCTATCCTGTCCAGTCCTCAGGTTTCGGACCGCCCTACCCTCCTTGCTCGCTCCACCTCTATCCTGTCCAGTCCTCAGGTTTCGGACCGCCCTACCCTCCTTGCTCGCTCCACCTCTATCCTGTCCAGTCCTCAGGTTTCGGACCGCCCTACTCTCCTTGCTCGCTCCACCTCTATCCTGTCCAGTCCTCAGGTTTCGGACCGCCCTACTCTCCTTGCTCGCTCCACCTCTACCCTGTCCAGTCCTCAGGTTTTGGACCGCCCTACTCTCCTTGCTCGGTCCTCCTCTACCCTGTCCAGTCCTCAGGTTTCGGACCGCCCTACCCTCCTTGCTCGCTCCACCTCTATCCTGTCCAGTCCTCAGGTTTCGGACCGCCCTACCCTCCTTGCTCGCTCCACCTCTATCCTGTCCAGTCCTCAGGTTTCGGACCGCCCTACTCTCCTTGCTCGCTCCACCTCTATCCTGTCCAGTCCTCAGGTTTCGGACCGCCCTACCCTCCTTGCTCGGTCCTCCTCTACCCTGTCCAGTCCTCAGGTTTCGGACCGCCCTACTCTCCTTGCTCGCTCCACCTCTACCCTGTCCAGTCCTCAGGTTTCGGACCGCCCTACCCTCCTTGCTCGCTCCACCTCTATCCTGTCCAGTCCTCAGGTTTTGGACCGCCCTACTCTCCTTGCTCGGTCCTCCTCTACCCTGTCCAGTCCTCAGGTTTCGGACCGCCCTACCCTCCTTGCTCGCTCCACCTCTATCCTGTCCAGTCCTCAGGTTTCGGACCGCCCTACCCTCCTTGCTCGCTCCACCTCTATCCTGTCCAGTCCTCAGGTTTCGGACCGCCCTACCCTCCTTGCTCGGTCCTCCTCTACCCTGTCCAGTCCTCAGGTTTCGGACCGCCCTACTCTCCTTGCTCGGTCCTCCTCTACCCTGTCCAGTCCTCAGGTTTCGGACCGCCCTACTCTCCTTGCTCGGTCCTCCTCTACCCTGTCCAGTCATCTGGTTTCGGACCGCCCTACCCTCCTTGCTCGCTACACCTCTCTCCTGTCATTGTCTCCGTTGGGATCTTAGTCAGTCCTTCGAGCCACATGGCCGGCCCACCGGAGTCGTCCTAGCTTCGTGACCTTCACCATGTCGGTATCCTCAAAGATGTAGAACTCCCTGTTTTTTCTTTTCCTCCAGACCTCTCCTTCTCTCATTGCTCCGAATATTCTCCTGAGCACCTGCCTTTCGAAAATTAATAGCCTGTTCTCGTTCGCCTTTGTGGTTACCCAGGCCTCTGATCCATAGGTGAGCACTGGATGTACCAGGGTCTTGTAAAGATTAATTTATATACTGGAGGAACGGTTTTTGCTTCTGCATATTAATCATCAAAAAGCTTATAGAATGTTTTTTTTAAACAACCTACGAGTTATCTTTTAGTTGGCCATCAAAGTGCTAATGATTCTTATGAAAACAAGAAATAAATGTGGAATACTGTCTCAGCCTCCAGCTGTCTTATTTGCCAAATGGAATTAGTTCAAGTTGAAAGTTGGGAAGAGCCTCAAGTCTATAGGACCGTCAAATCTAACCTTCTCTTATGTTTATCATTTGAATTGGTAGAGAGAAAATAAGAAAAGGCGCTGGAAAACCCTCCAGTTTGAGCTATTCTGTAATTAACAATTAATAATGTCAGATTATTTTATTTATATCAATGAAAAATAAACCTTTAATGGAATTTTTCCAAGTAAGGAAGTACAAAAGTGTGCTAAACGCACCATATTTAGCAAAGTATATAATTACCGTTCAAAGCTTTTTGTCCCATGTATCAGAGGAGAGGAGAGGAAACTAATAACTACACAGGGTTAACAATGTTGAGGTTCCTTTTAAATTAAAACCATATATAAATATTTCAGATAAACCAGACCTCACCCTATTGAGGTTCCAGAGTCATAAATTGATTTATATTATCTGAACCAAAGTCCAAGAACCTAAAACGGTCTTATAGTCAATCGGTTAGTGTTTCTGATAGAAGATGATTGAATAATTGCTGTTTGAGGCACTTGAGGCTTTGGCTCGGGATCTAACAATAATGTACATCTTAAGAGCAGTGTTGACATTATTTTAAAGTAGCGCTCTGTTTGATAGGATGAAATACAGGAGGCGCTGCGAACGGCGGTGATGAACAACGACGTGGATGGGATCAAAGAGGCAGTGGCGACAGGAGCTGACGTGAACATGGACAATCCCGAGAACGGGGGGTGCCCCCTGCATCTGGCGGCGGAGCGGGGGCGGCCGGAGGCGGCGGCACAGCTGCTAGCGCTCGGAGCGGACCTAGAGGGATACAGCGCGGCCTGGGCCAGCTCCCCGCTCGGCGCTGCAGCCTGGTGCGATCGCTGCGAGGTGGTCGCCTTCCTCCTCCAGCGCGGCGCTGACGTCAGCAGGGCCGACCCCGATGGCCACACTCCCATGCACTTCGCCGCCGGCAACGGCTGTACAAGCTGCGTCCAGCTCTTGAGGGACCACGGCGCCGGCGTCCGGGACGTGGCGGAGAACGGCTGGACCCCGCTGCACGAGGCCGCCGGCGCCGGCAGTGTCCCGGTGGTGGAGCTCTTGTTGAACTGGGGGGCGGACCTCAACGCCGAGGACAGCTTCGGCCAGACCCCGCTAGGCTGCGCCGTCAGCTATAACAGGACCGCTGTCATGGAGCTCCTCAGGGAGAAGGGTGGCTACTGCAAGGAAGGAGGGGCCAAGGGGTCTCGCCCTGCAGAGGGCTCTCAAGGATTTGCCAAGCCATAGAGGATCAAATCTGTCAATGGAGAAAATACAGAAAAAAAAATCCATTGTTGAGAATTAAAGTGCTTGTCTAGACCAGTTGAGTTTTTCTGTTGATATTTAGAATTGTTAATATATGCTCTAAATTAAATTTGATATCATTCATGTTTGTGTTTTTGTAATATGTTTTAATTTGGTGGCTACCGCTGTAGCAGATGAAATGAGGAAGTTTCGTTTTGCATTGGACAGTAGGACAGTACGGTGGACAGTAGGACAGTATTCTGTTAGCTCAATAAAGTAACTGGATCTTGCCCTCAATACTGGATGAGATGGAGGAACAGAGTTACTCGGTACTGGAAGTATTGTTGGAGAAGTGATCAACTTAGGTCCGGGTAGGAGGTGCCAATGCCAGCGGAAGCTCTGATAAAATGAACAATAATACTAGACTCTACCGAACCCGAAGGTACAATGCCGATACCATTAAATACTGTCTACATATTCGTTCAATGATCACCGTTTAAGTCCAAGCCCCTGGGACCAGACTTAAAACCATCCTCCCATTGACACTTCGGCCTACCTCTCGTACCCAATACCAGTCGTTCAGCGAAAACCAACTCTTTCGGAATTCGTTCTTCATTGAGCCCAACAATTTTACACGCCCATATGTGTTTTCGCGACGCTATCAACTCAATTCACAGAATAGAATTTCCGCAATTTCGGGTTAGGCAACCTTCTAAACTCTCCAGTGGCCTCATCACTCTTTGTAACAAATATTTTATGCAGTACCTTATTTTCGAAAACTTTAAGACTTTGTTCATCCTTTAAAGTAATTAACGGCCACGTTTCTCATTCATAAAAATCCAAGATTCCCATAAACAGAAAATTTTGTATGAGCTTCTACACCACGCTTACCTTTTGGATTATTATTTTTAACAATTAACATTTGAAAACAAAAATTACCCCCCCCCCCCCATTTGAGAGCTTACGTTTCAAGATACGTATAATCCGAATAACGAATAAAAACAAAACACATTAAAATTATTACACAATGGTTTATTATTTCCAAATTATTACACAATGGTTTATTATTTCCAAATTATTACAAATGGTTTATTATTTCCAAATTATTACACAATGGTTTATTATTTCCAAATTATTATACACTGGTTTATTATTTCCAAATTATTACACACTGGTTTATTATTTCCAAATTATTACACACTGGTTTATTATTTCCAAATAACTATATTCAATTTTTTTTTCTTCTGTTTTTTGTTTATCGCGCTTTACTAAAATAAGTGAAAGTAAAAAAACACTATACACACTTTTCTCTATCTTCAAAAATAACTGAGTTATGAGCGTATTTATGCGAAAATATCAATTTTTTCTTTTCTTTTTTCTCTTTTATATAATTATTCGCGTTTTGTTGGTTAAAAAACACTAATAAATTTGTTTCTATCAAAAATAACTGAGTTATTGAATAAAATTCTTTTAATGGATGGCCATTTTAATACTAACCAACTATCAAGGTCTAGTAGTCCCTTTAATACTAACCAACTATCAAGGTCTAGTAGTCCCGGAGATATGCCGTGGTCGGCGGACAAACGGATTTTTTTTATTCGTTGTTGTTTTAATTTTAAGGGCAAAAAACTGCTGATGGTTATTATCGCCATCGCATCTTTACAAAAAACAAAAGAAAAAGAAAAACGATTTACCAAAATGATGATATCAGAAAAAAAAAAATTTAAGAAAAGAAAACAAGAACAAAATACTAAAACAATACAGTAACATTAAAAAATAATAAAAATAAAGTAACAAAAATAAAATAAACGAAATTAACAATTATGATAAAAAAACAAACAAATAAAACACAAATATGATAAAAATAATCAATACAAAAAAAAAATTAAATTGAAAAAAAGAGAAAGAAAAAAAAAGTGTTATATATATATATGTAAATATAAAGAATAATTAATAATTTAAGTATAAAGAGATAAATTGAAATTTAGTTTAAACTGTATAATGAGAAGAAAAATTAAAATTGTATATATATATATATTTATAATATAAAAAGAATAAAAAAATATGTTATATTTGCTGAAATAGACGAATATTCTTTATAAACTTGATGGCACTGCTGATAGTTGCTCCTTTATCGCTCAAAGCCTCAGAGACATGGCGTGGCACCCCAAATTTGTCAATTTCTCTCCTGTACCGTGGACAGTGCTCAAAAATATGACTCACCGTGAGAGTCACTTTACAGTGATTGCATTGAGGTGGATCCTTCCTTGTAATAAGATACTCATGTGTGAGGCGGCAGTGCCCTATCCTCAGGTGGGTGATGACTACCTCCTCCCGCCGGCATGTTCTGGAAGATGTAGCCCAGGAGCTGACAGTGGGTTTGATGTCTTTAAGCTTGTTATTTGCTAATATTTCCCAGGTCTGCTGCCATTCATATAATATTTTTGCTTTTAATGTTTTAAATAACACTGATGGTGGGACATAGGAGGGCGTTATTTCTTCTAACGAATGAGTCTCTGCTGCTGCTTTGTCAACTTGCTCGTTTCCGAATATTCCAGAATGACTGGGAACCCAAAAAAAATTATTCTTCTAGAAGAGTCTTCTAGCTGCTTGATTCTATAGTGGACCTCCTGAACAATGGGATTTTTAGAAAACAGATTTGAAATAGCTCTGAGAGCACTAAGTGAGTCTGAGCAAACAATTATTGATTCCCCTGGAGATGATAAGGCTAGAAGGATAGATTTTTGGATAGCCGTCAACTCAGCGGTGAAAATGCTACAATTCCTATTCAGTTTGTACTTGTAGAATTTGTCACCATCTAGCACTGCACACGCAGTAGACTCGTTAGTTTTTGAACCATCAGTATAGATGACTTTGTTGTAATGTTGTTTGCTTTTTTCTTATTCGTTATTCGAATTCTACGCATCTTGAAAAGCAAACTCTCAAATTTTGAGCAGGCGTATTATTTTTTTTTTTTTGGTCGATTACAAAGGTTGATTATTGAAAATAATAAACCAAAATAAAAGAAAACAAATTGAAATAAATAAACACGCCCATAACTCGGTTATTGTAGAAGATAGAGAACAAATTTATTAGTTTTATTATTATATCGATAAATCAGTTATTTTTGCAGAAAAATATCTAAAGCATTTTGGATTGAGTAAAGTTCCATCAACAGAAAAAAAGGAAAATGATCTACGTATTCAAGTCAAAATTATAATAGACGTAATCAGGCCAAAACTTGATAACAATATATTATTCAACATAAAGAAAAATAATAAACCATTCGCAGCTATATAAACAGTTAGAAGTCTAATATAGTTAAATAATAAACCATTCTGTAATAATTTGCAGAGTTTTTAAAATAATACAATAATGAATGATGCTATCTCCCATTTTCACAGTGCAATGGCAAACACAATACTAAGATAGTTTCAACAATGGTTAAAATATATAATGATGTAAGAATGCTTGACTGGCTATGAAACAAGTGTTTATCTTGCCTTAAACACAATACAATAAGTTATTATCCTCTGACAACATATTACCTTCTTCAAGTCAACCCTACCTCAGGTTACAGTCAGTAGCCACAATCTTTTGAGGAATGAGAAGGGGTGAGGGTTAGTGTATTTGTATTAACTTGAAGTAAATTTTATTAGATTTCAGTAACTCTTGCGTATTTAATCTAGCTGTTATCTAATAAATGTAGTATTTTAAATCACCCGTGCTAATAAATCACTTAGAGGTACACCCGACTTAATCTATTACACAAGGAATGGGATGATGTTAAAAACAGCAGGCACAGCGGCTATCAATTCTCAGGGGGGTTCCTACTTAATCTATTACACAAGGAACGGGATGATGTTAAAAACAGCAGGCACAGCGGCTATCAATTCTCAGGGGGTTCGTACTTTCTTACTAACAGTGCTATCTACTATCTCCAACTATAGCCATATTTATTTCTGTTATAGCCACCCTCCAACTATTCTCTTTAAAGACATTCTAATTGACTAAAAACTGAAATAAAAGGATTGTAACATTACAGTTGATCGTTTTTACACAAGTATGCGACCTAGTTGTTAAAGCATCTTGATAAAATAGTAAATGCAGATTGATAATTTAGGTTCAGTTTGTTTTAACAACACTTAGGAAGGAGGGGAACCTCCGTGGTTGAAAGATATTTATCAAGAACTCTTTTATGTTAGCAAAACCAAAACAACCTCCAAAGCCAGAGATTTGAGCTAAGTTCTCAACTAACTTTTTAAAAGCTTTCAAAGAGAGTAGAAACACTTGATATTGAAATACATGCCAACATTTCAAATGTTTAGATAGTCAAACATCTTTATACAAAATGTTGACCTTTTGATAACTGTTCAAAATTAGCCACAACATTGAATACATACAGCACAATAAATTACAAATGGGCTGCATTTAAATGACAACTTAGCCTCACGTACAAAATAATGGTTCAATAAAAAAGTTTTCTCGATAATGAAATGTAATTGAGCATTTCAGTAGATATTATACAAGAAAGAGATACAGAAATCAGGAGTAAAAGAAGAATAGATGATCAATAACAATTTTTACAAATAATTAAACCATTCTGAAGAAACTAGGATTGGCTTAAAGAATCTCGATAACTTTTGAAAATATCATCTTTTTAAAACATAAGGATATCAAACGAAATTTAGTAAAGACAAATTTATGTACATTGGAATGTTTAAGGTTTATTTTAAATGAATAGTGATTATAAACCCATCGACACACTAAAAAAAAATTATCAACTATTAACAAACCTTATTAAAAACTATTATAATCAACTGGTAGTAAATATTTTTTTTAAATAAAGAAAAGAAAATGGACACCACATATTTAATAAATTAGAGAAATAAAAAAATAATTTACATTTTTAAGAGAAGAAAAGTAAAGTAGTGCACTCATTGAGTATCTTACAATGAATAATACATAAATTATCAAGTGGATAGCCCATTCTTATATTCACTCCAAAAACGTAATACAATTTAATTTTCTGGATCAAGTAAAAATTTACAAAATAATTTTTAGAAAATAATAACATTTATTTAACTAAAAATGACTTGAGGTATTAAATTTGAGTTTGAGATTTGATACTAAAGATATTAAGATTATGAAATGCGGGTGTATTGAAGAGGCCTCTTCTCTGAGAAAAAGTTCTTGAGAATGCAGACTTGGCCAAAACCGACGGTGAGGATCACTATCGTCTCCAGCAACGACCACCAGAACACCCTCTCGTTGAGATCCTCCGCTCGCTTCCTCCCCTGCGCTTCCCGCAGCTTGTGGTGGGTTTGGTAATCGGCAACGCTCACTAGTGACTTGTGCACCTTCTCTGCGGAAGACTCCATCTGCAACATATTACATTATATTATAATCAACACTAGCTAGGTAGCTTCAGTCCCTATCTCAAACCTAATGCTAAACAGTTTAATCATTACACGAAAAGGAATGTTGAAAGAACAATAACAATTATTAATAATAATTATTGGTAAGAGATTGCTGGTAGAAGGGGTGGACCTAGAAGGGATGAAAGCGTATCTGAAATCTGATTAGAATGCAGCCTCAGCGGCTACAAATTTATTTAGTAGCAATCCCAGGTAGCACATATTTCCCGCAGGAACTAGTGACTAGGAACCTATCAGTTAATAATATAACATAAGTTACAAAGCTATCAGTTAATAATTTATTAAATTAAGTTACAAAGCTATCAGTTAATAATTTATTAAATTAAGTTACAAACTTGAGTCATGACGGTGGAGTGTTCACCCAGGCCGGGCAACAAGGGTTCGTCCCCAACTTGGAAGTCCATGTAGACCAGCTTGTGGGAGAAGGTAGAGAACTGGTTGCTGAAGCAGGCGGCGTACTCTCCTGTCTGCGGGGCCACGAACGTGTGCGAGTCGAACTGCGCCTTCAGCTGTCGGTAGATCACCTCCGAGTTAGGAGCCTCCAACGAGACGTCCACGTCATACGACCCTCCAGTCACCACCTGTCATAATATTATAATAACATCAACGTGTAACAAAAAATAAAATAAATTATATTCCTCCAATTTTATAACTGGTCTTGTTAGATGTTATCACATTGGGTTAGAGTAAATCCCATGCCTGCTTAATAAACGGATTAGATATTGGATTTCATAGAAATAATTTCTGAAAAAAAGAAACAAATACGATAACAAAATAATAGTAGAAGCATATCTAAGAACTGGATAAAGAAAATCAATAAGGATTGAGAAGTGAGATATTAGTGACTTAAGATAACAATTAAAGAAGGAATCTTCAACAATTACTACCATCGCCAGCTATAAACAATTAAAGAAGGAATCTTCAACAATTATTACCATCACCAGCTATAAACAATTAAAGAAGGAATCTTCAACAATTATTACCATCGCCAGCTATAAACAATTAAACACAATACGTTTGCAAATGCAATAATTATAAAAGTGTATAATGTAAATATTCTCTACGATCTCCATCATTCATTCTCTACTTTGTAAATCACCAACATTCCCATGCTAATAATGAAATTTTAATTTATGCAACATATTTGGGTAAAGAAAAAAAAATTATTATTTTACACTTATTCTCTATTTTATGATATAAATTTGTTGATAGAATTGATATGTGAATATGTGACTTATTTATGTATGCATGTGTGTGTGTGTACACACACATATATATATATATATGATATATAAGTACATCCAAAAGTAAAAAAAAAAAAAAAAAAAAAAAATAGAAAAGTCTCATTATTTGGAATGTAGTATACAACCTTTAATTGTATAAATAGTTGTAAGGGGGAAAGAGGTATCCTTGGAATGTGTTAGAGGAATCCAATTGAGTTGGGGAGCATCTCGTCGTTAATAAAGTCCATATATTTAGACATAACTCAAATTAGCGATATACATTACTAGATACAGGAACAAATACTTTAAATAATAATAAATTATTTGCCATTTTCATGTTGTATGTTTTTAGCGTGAGCATTTAAACGTTTCAATAAAGGTTACATTCAATAAGTTGGTTATTACAATTATGGACTAAAGTGCTTCATATGGTAAGTTTGACTTCCTAAATTTATATTTTTCCCAACACTGGAAAATATAATGGCTACGCAGCTAGGTAAACATGCATTCTAAATCTATACAATTCAACCAATAAATAAAATAATAATACATTTAATTTGTTATAATTTTTATACCTACAATCCTAAACTAGATTTTAAAATTTTTTTGTTCGGGAACCAATAAATGAAGCACTTAATAATTATAATGTAACTATTGGCTGATTCATATCCATTAATAACACTTGATACATATAAAACTGCTGGCTGAAAACAACATATAATGGCACCTACATGGAAAGGTCACTTTTAAGGGTAACAATAAAAAAACATTCTATCAAATAAAATGATAATTTAAAGGAGTCCAGGCACGGTGGTAACTGTGCACTGCTTTATCAAAAGGGAGCTCTAATTAAATTATTAAACATGTTTTATATTCATAGCTCCATTGTTACGTATGTACATGTCCACCCCACCTAATGATAAAAACGGAAAAATTTAGGAGGGAGAGAGATGGTGAGCTGGAACCCAACGTAAAATACTCTTTAGCCGAAAGACTCCATCTGCTACATTAGAGCAATGATGTGAGGGAAGCCCAATAATCAGGAAAGTTTCGGTTGTAACAGGAAACTAGGCATAAATTAATAATTAGAGCAGAATTTCACTTGAGAGCCCAATATTTACAGATAATCATGTTTTTATGAATGCAGTGGTTCTCATTGGGTGCTCTGTAAGATTTGTTTGATAAAGCATGATAGTCACCACTTTCTTAACATATGAAAAATAAACATTTCCAAGGACATATTAGTCAACACATATCGGTTTTAAAAAAATTCATCAACTTTCAAATCAAGATGGGCTTTTGAGAAAATTCGTTCCTTAAAGGGACTGGAAAGCCAATGAACCCATTTAAACGGATTACATCAAACTTATTCATTTATATGGAGAGATGGACATTTCAGGAGATACAACCATTATCATGTCTAATCATTTAAATTACCTAATAATGAAAACAAAGTGTCGAAAATTCGGCAATCCATCAACATTTAAGTGAATATAATAGCAGCAGTCCAAATTAAAAAAAATTGACTCGTTTACTTTTTCGTTTTTGAATCATTATCAAAGTATAGATAAGAGGGTTAAGGGTAAAAGTAAATTACTAGCTGCTCTTTTCGAAATAGTACACTACGCCACTAAACTCATTATAGAATGCAAATAACAATTACCTGAAATTCCAAAGTGGCTGTAGTATTTTTCTCGATAAATTCGAAAAAACAATCCTTAGCATTATCGAGCAATTCGAAGGTTAGTTCAACGGCAGATGATAAATGTAGTAAACCCAAAAGTATAGTTGTTAAGTATAAATTATTAAAGTTTAGTTTCATTTTGAATCGGTTTTAGAATAGAGATGTTGAGAGAGAAGTGAAGATATCACATCATATCAAAGTTGAATAATAAAAGAATCCCCACGACAGCCATAACGTGGCCGGAAACTTTGCCCTCTCAGCTGATTCAATTCCTATTTCGGCTCAATTCAAAATGGCCGATGACGAGCACGAAGTCAACGGGGACTCGGACGAGCCGCAGCAGAAGCCGGATGATTCCTCTCAGAAGAAATCTGCCAAACATGATTCTGGTGCTGCCGACTTAGAGAAAGTCACCGATTATGCCGAAGAGAAAGAAATTTACTCCGCTGATGAGTTCAAAGGTGTAAGTACACGCCTACCGGTGTCATAGAGGTTATCTTTCATTACCCTTCTTATAACAGATTTCTTCTCAACTCCTATTCTAATACTAATCAATAATAATTTATTACAATTAGCATTGAGGTTAATATGCAAATGTTGATTCAATTTCTCTTAATTCTATCTTTAGGAAGAGGTTCAAACATTAGAAATATGATTGGCTCTCCTTCGCAATGCTAACATTAACCATAATTTGCTTACCTTCATATGTTTATGTCATTTGTATTTTTCTTTCTAACCCATTGTCTCTGATTGAAAGAATTCAAAGAGAGAATTGTGTTGTGCCCTAGATGCTAAGGACTGGTTTCATTGTCATCATTCCTTGTTTGAAATCTTTTATTAATGTGGTTGGGAAATATTATCTAATAATGAGTTAAAACACCTTAAGCCTTCCACCTATGAACTTTATCCTCAAGTCTTACTCTCATATATTAGTATAAGTATATTATTCCTATCAATTGAATGCCTGTTTTATGGATTGAACTTGATGGATTAATGTCTGTTTATGGATTGAACCATTTCCTTGACTATGGGCATATATGTACATGGCCAACAGCAATTGATAGATAATTCTGGAGTTTGTTATGAATAAGACAGGCATGGACATGTTATATTATCTTTGTAAGATAGAAAATGATGTTTTATACTATTTTTTTATCCTTGGTTTACTGTTCCGTTATTTGTACACATGGTGCGTATTTAAACTGGCTATTCCACAAATTTTGTAATCACATCTATTCATCTTGATATGAATATTAATATTGATTAATATGTTAATCTCTCCTTGAAATTCACTTATGTTAGTGTTAACCAAAGCTGTAGTTGTGATGATCTACCTTTTAGGTTAGTGTTAACCAAAGCTGTAGTTGTGATGACCTACCTTTTTCTGAAGGACTACAACTGCTCTCCAACCAAATGGAATCAGTGGGTTTCAACCTAATAGTATATTAATTAGACATTTTTAGTGTTCCTCTTATGAAACCAATGTTTTTATTAATGAATTAGAGTTATTAGAGATGTTTTTTCCCCACTATTTCTATATGAATGAAACCTAATAAGGGATATATAGTGTTATGAAAATGTATGTAGAAGCAAAATAATTGCACTATGTAAAAAGTGTAAAGTTATGAAAGGCAAGAAGCAACCTGAGTTGAGAAGGAAGCCAAGAACTGTAGTAAGGAGTGATTTTATTTCGTGTGGTGTGCCTCAATATTCAATGCCACCCAAGCCTTGGCACATCATATATTAATCATATCTTTCTCGATATGGTAATAATAACTTTCGTTACCTCTTTTACAATTTGTTTTTGTCAATCAAAAAAACTTAAAAATCTATTATTTTCTGTCTGTTTTAGGCGATGAGCCTCATAGGCGACAGGAGAAATAAGGAAGTTGCAGAAAAAATGGCTAAAGAAAGGGAGTTGGCCAAAGTTTCAATCAGTAAAGAAGATGTCGATTTGATTGTAAGTTTAGTATTGATTAAATACCATTAACTTGTTAAAAAAATTATAAATAATATTTAATTTGAAATAAGAGAAGATATGATTGAGATAAAGTGCTAAGAGAGTCTTGCAATGTTATTATTTAGAAAACATCTGGTGCACCACAACACACTACTTTCACTTACTTCTCTTATTAAAATCCATTTAACAATTTTTAAGTACGAGGCATGTTTTTTAAGTAAGTACCGTTTTGGAATTAAAAAAAAAAGACGTGCAATGATATCGCAATAATTTTATTTTTACATGAAAGCCTGTACCTTAATCTACTTTTCTACATAATTTCCATGAATTTTGAGGCACTTGTCATAACGCGGCACCAGTTTTTGAATACCCTCCAAAATAAAAAAATGATTTGATGAGATCTTACCATCTTTAAATGCTCTCACCCATTTCCTTACCATTCATTCCATCACTCATAATGTTTTGTCCGTAAACTTCAACGATCTCATGATGAATATCGATCGGTTTTACGCCTTAGCACTAAAAATTGTATAACAGCCCGTACTTCACAATCAGTGAGACTCACGATTGTCGGAGGCATCTTAAACACTCAGTAAACAACGTATACAATGAAGAATCTGACTGTAATTGCGTTAGTGCTTAGACAAGAGATTTAGGTAACAAGCGCGCATGCGCAGAACGCCGACCGTAGCGCTGCGGTGCCGGAATCGCAAAATGGTATTTACTTAAAAAACATGCCTCGTACATTTGAAAATCAAGAAAATAAATTGTTAAAGAATTAATTACATTGTGTTTCAATAGAAACATGTATTTTATCGCCTTTTATCACTCTCTGTTAACCTATACAATTTTGTGTATATGATTATATTTCTCTAAAATCTTCAGCTTTCCAACGGTATATTATACCCCTATATTATAGATAAAATAATCAGGAGTCAGATTTTTTTTTTTTTTTTAATTTTGCCAACATTCCGGCTCAAGCTTGTGAGCCATCATCAGGGCTACAAATATCAGAACAAAAGAGAAACATATTAATATTTTTTTTCATTGTGGATATGATGAGTTGACCGTTGAGAATTACTGGAAGGAATTAGTCCGGGTGGTGGTCATTAAATGAAACAACTAAATAGTTTCAACTATTTATTGCTTGCCAACATTTGTAGGTCCACATTGTGGGTCATCATCAGGGCGCATGGTGGGAGAATGGAAACTAGGTACTATACTGTACTGTGACCCACAAAGGGGGTCGAAACGTTGGCAAACAATAAATAGTTGAAACTATTTAGTTGTTTCATTTAATGACCGCCACCCGGACTAATTCCTTCCAGTAATGTTTTTTTTTTTTTTTTTTCCAGTGACACGACAGGCCGTGCAGGCTTCTCTGTTTGTGATCACTCCCTACGTCTAATTTTGTGAGTGGCCACCATTTGGCTGACAGGTCTCACACACCCGGGGGAGAGGCTGTGAGTGAATTCCCATTTGATTACATCCTTATAAAAGCCCGGCTGGGACTGGGATTCGAACTCACAACTTTAGCATGAGAGACTAGCTCGCTGGGGAGCCACATTAATGTGGAATATTAATGTGTAATGAAATTTTTTTGAATGTAGTGACAATGATAACATTTGAAATAAAACAGAAAATATAGCAACATACTTGAATATTATAGATACAAATAATGATAATATGATGAACAATATATGATGATGATAAGCATAAAAACAAAACTTTAGGCTTTAATATAGAAGTAAAAAAATTATATATAAACTTACATGCTTGGACATGGCTTAGTAATGGTACGTTTATATATAATTTTTTTACTTCTATATTAAAGCCTAAAGTTTTGTTTTTATGCTCATCATCATCATATTATCATTATTTGTATCTATAATATTTAAGTATGTTGGTATATTTTCTGTTTTATTTCAAATGTTATGATTGCCACTACATTAAAAAAAAATTCATTATCACATTAATATGTATCTCTTTTGTTCTGATGTTTGTAGCCCTGATGATGGCTTACAAGCTTGAACCGAAACGTTGACAAAATTAAAAATATTTAGAAAAAGACTAATTCCTGATTATTCCACCTATAATAGTTTCTACTGTCGACTATACATCCTCAATATACGCCTATATTACTGTTGTTATGTACAAAATTGCACGAAAACATATTTTTGCTCTTTTCTCCTTTTATTGTATATCAAATTCGTTTAACTTTATATTTATCTGTTTTTTATCAATGCTTTTAAGTGATATGGTTAATTTATGCAAATCTTCAAAATAAAAAGGTACTTAAGGGGAAGAAAAACCTAAAATTCTGCATTTAAGCCTGATTAGACTATTTCAATCAGAATGAAACCTACATCAAATTGAAGCCCATTTAGCGAGTTAAATCAAAATAGTTGGAGCCATTTTTGAGGAATTAGTAAAAAGGTACAACACGCATAGTATAAAGTAGCGATGCCGGCGGCTACTTTACCAATTTTACTGGAAATGTTGCTATAACGTCTCGGGCTTATAGTTGTCCTAAATATGAAATTTCAGTTTTGTACCACTTTTCGTTTTCATGCTTGACTTACCACACACACACACAGATTTCTTTGTGGGACTTGGTCATTTTTACTCAGGGGACCCTTTCCGTTAAAAACTGGAATTAGAAAATTTTAACGATGGCAATACTTTCTCACATTTTATTTTTCACGCATAGGTAAGCGATAGTAAAATATAAACTAAATAAAGAAGGAACGTTTTCATGTTTTGGCTGGTAATTAGTTTTGTTGTTAGCTAGAACTGAATAATAAATATTGTTTTCTATTTTCTATGAGGTGCGAGAGCTGGAGGTGGGACGTAGCCACGCAGAGAGGACGCTGAGGGAGCACTCGGGCGACATCGTGCAGGCTCTCATCTCGCTCACCAACTGACTGGATCCAGATCTCAGCTAGCTGTGCCTTCTTACCAACGTCGTTATACAACTATCATCAATTATATGACATCTCTCTTAGGCCATATTCTGTACATATATATATATATATATATTTATATTTGTAACCATCTGGACAATATTTATAATTGAGGATATTGCTGTATCAATTATAATTTTCTTTTGTATCATTTTATTATATAATTTAGTTGCCATCAATGGATATCGTGTATCATCGGCAGCTAAAACAATATTGTGTATTGTCTATCAACTTTCGACAGCTAAAATGATAAACAAAATGGCAGGGAATTATTGATATATAAATTTATAATAATTGAAACACAGTAGTTTTTATTTTATTTTATACCTTGGAATTATTTTATAGACAACACTTTGAAATGAAAATTTATCAAAGAAGGAAGAAAGTGTTATACAATATTACGCAAATTAAGCTCTTTTTAGATGTTTCATACATAACATACTTTGATATTCAGTACTCAGTACTTATGACTCACACTCTTTTAATAATTTACATTGAGTCCCAATTTTAGAATTTATTGTATCTAAATTAATAAAAAGCAACTAATATAAAAAGCAAAAATTCTTTCATGGTAAGAGACTTTCGATTTGAGAAAAAAAAAAAAAAAAAAAGAAGTAACAAGTGTTTTTTACATTTTTTTTTTTGTTGTTGTTGCATTTGTCGTTTTTTGTTCCAAGTTTGGTAGGACTATTTCATTACACATGTTTTTAAATTAATAAAATACCTTAAAAATTAAACATATTACCTTACTCTTAATACAATTAATAGTTACAAAGATGAATGTCTAGATGAGGTAACAATTATTAACTTGTACTCGATATATTCTCCATTTTTTAAAATTAGAGAAAAAAAATTGGAAACGCGAGACAGCGATTCGCACTCCTAAAGAAAGCTAATAATGGAGAATGAAAATACTATTTGCAAGCCAACTATCGTCGATCGTTGGCATGAGATAAACTAAAGCACGCATGGTCCTGGCGCTCTATCACAGAACACTTATGGCATTTAATATCGGGGCAACTTATCTCTCTCCCTTCTGTCCTTTTTTTACTTTTACTTTTCAAATATATATAATATATTTTTAATCCAAACCAACAAATAAATATTTCCAAAAATGAAAGACTTTGGTATCAAGAAATGCCAGGGCTTTTAAAAAGGAGTAAAAAGTAAGGGCAAAAAAATAAACATAATCGACTAAAGGGGGAGGAAATGTTTGGAGAGACCAGCTCAACCGAATTACAGACAAAATAATAAACAAATGAAAAATATATATATAAAAAAAAAAATACATTAGCATTACATGCAATTTTTTTTTCTCCTACATTGAATATATATATATTTATGTACAAATATCCGACATCGAAAACAAGAATAAATGCGACGAGGAGAAGCGACTGAATTAGTTTAGTACGCACAGTTAGTAGAGATATCACAGTCCCTTCCAGATCGCCTTAGGTCAGGCCACAATCTCCCATCGGGATCCATCAAATAACAGGAACGTTAAGAAACACGCTGTAAAGTTAACAATTTACAATGCGTCAGTTTAGTTTACAACTAGTTTGGGAAAAGTTACAGCATCGTAACCGTACACTCACTTCCCTGTTTCCTTTTTTTTTTTTTTTTTTTTTAATTTTTTCTTTATAAGTTTTTGTTACCAGTATCACAAAGGAAAAAAAAGTCAACGTTAACAAACTATAAATTATACAATATAACTATAATATACAAGAAAAAGATGTAAACAAGGATTGATGAACATTTAAAAATATATATATCGATAAGCAATGAATAGAACGGAGGTTGAGCGTAGGACTAGATATCGACGTGAAAAATGTTTCCTCGTCATCGAAAAAGGGCCTAATGGTCGTCGTGGGCGTTATAGCCTAAGTGGAGGCTATATCTATATAGATCGCAAACATGTTACAAACTGAAATAAAAACCAACAAGAAAGAAAATGTACAACAAGATGCGTGGGACTATTTACAACATCAAGATATCAAGATGGCCCTGCAACGGGCTCAGCTCTGTTTGACCCTCTTGCGGGGGGGCCCGATCGGGGGAATCTGCTGCGTCGCCAGCGCTCGAAACGCCTCTGCGATGAGGTGAGGGTGAGAGCTGATCATCGTCTTCCATCCGACAGTCTCCATCACGTCTGTCGCGTGTCT
The DNA here is from genome assembly GCA_023052935.1 of Piezodorus guildinii. Lineage (NCBI taxonomy): Eukaryota > Metazoa > Arthropoda > Insecta > Hemiptera > Pentatomidae > Piezodorus > Piezodorus guildinii. The sequence continues at coordinate 3,898,274 of CM041298.1, read as the reverse complement.
GCAACAACAACAATATATTCTTTTAATATATCTCGCTAAATGATAACACAAAGTAATCTTGTATGGCACAAGCAAGCAAAGTTACTTATTTTAGATACTAACAGAACAATATAACATAACATGGAACAGCAATCTACCTACCCCCATTAACCAGGAATGCCAATTCATCTCATGGGTCACCTGTAGTGTAATAGCTATCATGACAGCCTTTTATGCTCAATATCGCAGGATTTCATAATAGGAGTAAAAATTCCTCGCCTATGCAGTCCTTCAGAGAGAATGCAAAAAGGTACTTGAAGGTTTAAAGATCCCTATCCTAATTAGACCTGGATAGACTAAAATTTAGGGCTCGCACTGTAGCATTGTCCGATTAGCCACAGCAGCATAAAATGACTAAACATTTTAATTCATCTCTATATTTTGCTTACGCTAGCAACAAACCCAATCCATGTTAAGTCCGCAATACAATCAACATTTTAATTTATTTTATGTTTATTATTTTTAATAATGAACCTTTGTAATCAACCAAAAAATATAAAATTAAATTTCCAACAAAATGAAAAAAGAATCATTGAAATTTGCTCAGAACTAGTAGAGACATAGCATTTTGAAATTAGCAGTGTTGATATACCATTTTCATTTGGATTAATTATTGCTTTTCATATTAGTTAATAACCTATAAACAGTTATACCCTAATATAGTTATTTGGAAATAATAAACCATTGTGTAATAATTTGAAGCATTTTTAAATTTTGGTAAAAAAAAAAACTATTTCTTACAACCTATACAATAGGGGTATACTCACTAAGTTTGCTATAGCATGCTATTTGTGTTATTGTGCTAAACCCATCAATTTTATACAGGAAATAACTGTAGAAACTCGACGGGTTAAGCAAAATAACACAAATAGCATGTTATAGTAAACGTAGTGAGTACCCCTATTATTATTTTTAATTTTTTGAGTTTGAAAAAAGTTAATTCATCAACCTTGTAATTGAAAAGGTAATAGTTTTTTTTACATTTCTGTTTTTAGTGGAAGAGGATAAGATATAGCTCCTAGCTCCTATTTCTACTCCTGTTTCATTTTGAGATATAATTTCCCATAAAAGTATTGTTTGGAGTTTTACAATAGATGAATTGAATTCTTTGAAATAGCTCTAGTTATACCTTCAAATAACGATATAGAGTAATTGACTATAAGGAATACGACTATAAGGGTAGATGACCCAATATACTCCCCCGACTAGAGCAATATGGTTGAGGCAACAACTTACGTATTGATGAAGTCGATGGCTTGAGCCTTGAGCTGCTCGGCGCTGTGAAGGTCAGCCAGGATCAGGGTGTCGGCGGCGTTTTCCACCGACAAGTTTGTACACAATGCTTCTTCGCACATCACTTTTAGCCTCTCTAGGGCATACTGAAACATATCAGCAAATGTAACCAACATTCTTTTAATTGAAAGAATATGCTAATTAAACTATTTTGGTACCTTGTCAGCAGCCGCTAAGAGGTCGTCGGCCATCCTCTCCAGGTTGGTCGCTCGTCCGGTGTAGATGAACCTCAGCATCTCTTTGAGAACTTCTTGGTCCACGTCGCTGATTGCGACCCTGTTCAGCTTCCGTTCTTCCATCTCATGTTCGAACATTGCGGCAAACACAGGGCTCCGCGCTGTAACATATTTTTCATTCTCATTTAGTTATTACATAGCAACATGCTCTTTTTTAGAAAATAATTCTAAAGGGTAAAATTATATGAAACAAAATTAAGCTAGATTTACATTTATTTATCTCATCATTGGTTAGCAGACACTCGGGCAGAACTTATATCAATATATATATATATATATATTGGGTTGATGCAAAATTAATGCAGGTTTCCTCTATTGCAATATCTTAATTCCAATTGTGTAAACAAAGCTAATCCTAACATTGATCATTATTATACCAAAACAAACCTTATCTAATACCCTCTCTTTCACCATGAATTTGTTTAGTAAAATCGTTTTGTTCAGTGTGTTCAAAGGTCTTGAATCGAAAATGTCAAAGTGCGATTTTCGTCTAATTTATTTTTACGAATTTAAATTAGGGCGCAGTGCTGCGCAAACGGCTCGTAATATTAATGAAGTGTGGGGTCAGAGGGCTATTAATGAGTGCACGGTGCAGCGTTGGTTCCAGAAGTTTCGCAGAGGAGATTTCGACCTCGAAGACAAGGAAGGTCGGGGCCATCATCTTGCTCTGGACAACGACCAGCTGAGGTCAAAAGTGGAAGAAGACCCAACCAAAACCACACGAGAAATGGCGGCGGAACTCGGAACTCAAAAATTGCAACGTCTTTGCCCAGCATTGATGAATCGGAAGGGGCCGATCCTGCTCCACGATAACGCCAGACCACACGTTGCACAACCAACGCTTCGACGACTGCACGAGTTGGGCTACGAAGTTCTCCAACATCCGCCTTATTCACCTGACCTCTCTCCTACAGACTTCCACTTTTTCAGGCATCTGGACAACTTTTTGAGGGAGAAAAATTTTCAAAACCAGGACGACATTGAAAATTCTTTTCGTGATTTCATTGAGTCCAGGGATTCGGATTTTTTTTCTGGTGGAATAAGAAAGCTTGATGAACGTTGGCAAAAGTGCATTGATTCAGATGGAAATTATTTTGATTAAATATATATGGTTAAAGTAAAGATATGGCGTATTTACAATACCTACTAAAAACCTGCATTAATTTTGCATCAACCCAATATATTATATAATATATATATATATATATATATATATATATATATATATATAAAATACAGTTGTCGTCATATAAATTACATCATTCAATAAAGAAAACTGCCCACAGCTGATTTGTGTCACCGCTTTTCCGTGAAAATTGTTCAAATTCACATAATCTCACTGTTAATTGTTTCTGATATGAAAATGCTTAAAATACGACATAATTAAAATTTGTATTCTGGTAGTAGTTAAAACTACCGATCAACAACTAAGAAACTTTATTTTATTTTATTTTTCAAATATTTTTTTTATTAAGCATATGATATAAATAAGTAGACAAAAACAAAAATATTCAAATGGATCAAATTAATTACGATATAAAAAATTAAAGCAAAGATGATGCAAATTCTATGACTACGACAGTAGATAAAATAAAACAAATTTCTTGACGTGAAATATATAATCTCAATATCATCTTGACTTGAAATATATAATCTCAATATCCTCTTTGTAAAGAGATCCTAGCATACAGACCCTTTGTCACTGATAAAATAATCGATAAAGACCTCAATATCATCTTGACGTGAAATATATAATCTCAATATCCTCTTTGTAAAGAGATCCTAGCATACAGACCCTTTGTCACTGATAAAATAATCGATAAAGACCTCAATATCATCTTGACGTGAAATATATAATCTCAATATCATCTTGACGTGAAATATATAATCTCAATATCCTCTTTGTAAAGAGATCCTAGCATACAGACCCTTTGTCACTGATAAAATAATCGATAAAGACCTCAATATCCCATTAGTTGCAGACTTAGCCCGAATTAGATATACTTCCTTTCACTCCAAATTACCAGTCCACCCAAACCCACTTGTCCGCAATCTCTTATCTCCTATTCCTGATCATCCTCCGAGGCGGCTGAAAAGACGATGGCCTCGAGACCTACTTATCTGAATAATCTTTGAGGTACTACCACTGGGTAGATTCTTCTTACACCTCTCATATCCATATCTCAATGTTCACATTTACTTGATGTATTTTTTTGTTGATACAGTTGTAAATTTCTCTATGATAAATAAATAAATAATAATCTTAAACAAAGAGAAGAGAAGAGCTCTCTTCCTAACAGTAACCTTTTTACCTGTTGCCATGGTAAACCTTTCTATCCAGCCACTGCACCTTACGTTTCTGAAATTGGTGTAACTTCATTTTTGGTTTTTAATTAGTTATTGTTGACATAGATAATGTTTCTTCTATTATTCATTCATTCCTCCCTCCCCCCCGAAATATACACTGTCGTGTTGAAAAATATAAGTTTGCGAAACTAATTAATCAATATGGCAATGGCTCTGGTCAACATACAAAATGGCTGCCATGTTTATGATTTAGATATGATTAAAACATTTTCTATCTAGATGATAATTTTTCTGAATACATCCCAAATTGGTTGTATACATCCCAAAATGGTTGTATAGCCTGGAATCAAAATTAGGCAGGAAATACATAAAATTTATTAACTTATCTAAATAATAATTAACAATAAAATAACTTTTTGTACAAAATTGGATACATTACAATATATAGCTATGACATAATAAAATCATCCTTAAAGATTCATCTCAATTTCATTCAAGATTCATCTAAAGATTCTCAAAGATTCTTAAAGATTCTCAAGATTCATTTAAATAATAATTAACAATAAAATAACTTTTTGTACAAAATTGGATACATTACAATATATAGCTATGACATAATAAAATCATCCTTAAAGATTCATCTCAATTAAGTTTCCATTCAGTTTTACTTTCACTTACCTATATATGAAATATATAGTAAGGGAAAGTATTGCGATTGTTAAAATTTTCGAATTCCAGATTGCAACGGAAATACACATTTTAGGGCTCTCTAAGCCCAAATAACTAAGTCCCGGGAAAAAGTCTGTGTGTGTGTGCGGTAACTCCTGGGCGAAAACGAAAAGTCCTTGAGTTTGATAAATTCCATATTTAAAACAACTATATGCCCGAGATGATACAAAAACTTTTTCATCAAAATCAGCTGACTGCAAGATCTACTTTATTTTTTTTTTAAATACAGCCTCATCAACTTTTGGAACATTTATGATTCTTGCTAATGACATACAACAGGTCTAGACCAATGCTATTATATATATATATGTATATATACATACACATATATATTTAGATTTTTAGTGGGCTACACCTCATCACATAAATAGCTCTGCTACCGAAACTCAATATTCCAGAAATGGCCAAGCAGTGGAAATTGAAATGAAGAAAAATATACCAGGCTCAATGATCTTAAAAAAAAAAAAAAAAAAGGGCTTTAATATCATGTTGGTTTCATCCTGATATTGACATAGTCTGACAGGGCTTAAATCCTGATATTTTAAATTTTCTTCCTCTAAATTAGCTTTAGCGTTAGAGATTCAGAAAAATTAACCATATCATCTTATTAGGATTGATAAAAAGAGACTAAATTTAAAAGTTGAACAAATGCGATATCCAACTAAGGAGGAAAATAGCAAAAATATTTATTTAATGTAATTTTTGGTTTTTTAAACTTAACAACAGCAATATAGATGTATAATATACCATTGAAAAGCTAAACATTTTAGAAAAAACACTTCCTTATATAGAAAGTTGTAAAAGCTTGGAATCATACGTTTCCAACGAAACTTGATAGATTTTTTTTTTCAAAATTAACTTTAAAATTTTTACAAATTTAATATTAGTTGATAGTTCTTAAATTCATTTCAACAGCCGAGGCAAGTGAAAATGGTGTGTTGGTCACACCAGATTTAAAAAAATACAGTTTTGGCCCCTTCCCACCTGACTCCTCATCAAAACATTTTAAGAAAGGTGTGAATATTATTTTATATAGATGAATGATATTTACCAGCTAGGACAGCTTTGTGCGCTTGGAACTCCCTTCCACCGACTGACAGGGTCACGTCGCTAAACTTCTGGATCTCGAACAACTGCCCAAGATCATCCGGGAGTCTGCATTCAGGAACTTTGAACTGGATAGCGTTCGACTGGCCTGAGATGTTGACGCTGTCAGCAACAACGCTCACCTCAAAACACAACCAAAACATTTTAAATACACTATCAATAAGGATAATATTTTAGGATACTATCATGGATAAATACCTCACAAAATATTGTAAGTTTATCATCAGGTAATAAACCATTTGCTTCATCAAGTAAGAAATCTCGCCTAATGAATTTTTTAAATCCCCAATCTTTTCCTTGAACAAACCTATAAGCTCTTTGGCTTTCTGAAAATGGAAAAAGAGTATAATGAAAAAGGTAGTTTGGATACAACAAAAAGATATTATATTTTTGAAAATGTTACCCATGGCTTTAGTTTCTTCTCTCTTGGCATTGAGGATTGAGAACTTGAACTTTGCCCTGACTTCAGACTTGTTACACGAGACGAGGAGGAGGTAGAGCGACAGGTAATCCTTACTCTCTTCGTCCAGTCCTTTTGGGTTCACTCGCAAGCACCTGATAATAATTAACAATTAATTATAATTATATCTCCATCAAGCACCTTATAATAATAAAAATCAATCCATATCATGAAGCACCTGATAATAAATGTTAAATATTCAATTGTATTATCATAAAGAAACTGATATAATAAACAATTAATTATATCTATGTCTATCATCTAAACTAGAACCGACAAAATGTTTTGTCATTCAATAACCTATTGCTAGTTTTAAGGAGAAATCTTAATGATTTTATTTAAAAAAACCACTAATTACATTACTTGCTTTATTTTAAGTAAACCCTACAAACAATCTCAGCAAAAATATATATAAACTGTTTTGGAATCTATGTTCAACCGACAAGTTTTAAAAATAACTTAATAAGGGATGGCAATTGGTGAGAGATCATACAGACCAAACCCTTTCTCAGTCATTTATAAAGAGGAGAGAAAAATATAGCAAGTGTTGTATGCTCAATAAATATAGCAAGTGTTGTATGCTCAATAACTATAGCAAGTGTTGTATGCTCAATAAATATAGCAAGTGTTGTATATCAATAATATGCAAGTGTTGTATGCTCAATAATATAGCAAGTGTTGTATGCTCAATAAATATAGCAAGTGTTGTATGCTCAATAAATATAGCAAGTGTTGTATGCTCTATAAAATATAAATAATTTAGAAATGGCAATGTACGAGAGACATTATATACCGTTATTCCCCATTACACAGGTTTTAAATAAATCCACCTATTTAACAATATTATTTAAAAAATTAGAGTAGATATTTTCATTGACTAAACTAAACTATCTAAGATTAAAAAATAATTTGTATATAATGAATAAATGTTTATATATTTTTAACTAACCCATTTTGATTCAATTTCATCAGCAAGGGAATGAGATATTATCATAATCAAAGCAGTTAGTTCAACTCATCATTAAAAACAAAAAGTAACTTGATTATGAAGGTTATTAATAATCAGTTTATAATTTTAAAACTACATAAGAAGAATTGAAACTAAATGTTGCAAGATGGGTGCCATTCCTTTGTCCTCCCTCTGCTCTGACCTAAATGTCAGCATCACAGCTCTGACACGCTGACCTCAAAATGGATATCCACCTTAATCAAACTATACCACTACAAACTAAATTAGATATCTTGCTAAACCAAACCCAACAAAACTATACAATAACATACTAAATTACTAAATATTACCATTTGAGCTTGTCGTTGGCCCCGGCCGAGAAGGTAGAAGATTTCAAAACCTCCCCCATCTCTTCCCGACAAAAGCTAAAGTTATTTATTGTCCACATGTAACTGAATTTTACAACTTTCACCTGAAACACAAATAAAAGAATACTGTTAATTATTACAAAATGGTTTATTATTTCCTAATAACTATATTAGGGTATAACTGTTTATAGGCAATTAACAAATATAAAGGCAATTAAATTATAAAATAATTTAAAGGAAAAAATGGTCAATCACCACAGCCAATTTCAAAACGATATATCTCTACTATTTCTTAACCAATTTCAATGATTTGTTTTGTAGAAAATAAATAAAGTAGCACACACACATATATATATATATATATATATATATATATATATATCATTGTGTGAGTGTGTGTGCGCAACATTTTTTTTTTTTTTTTTTTTATCGCACTTTACTGATTCTAAAACTCTACATATTATCTATATCTTCAAAAATAACTGAGTTATAGGCGTATTTACGAATAAAATTTCAATTTCTTTTCTTTTTTTTCACAATTTTTCATGAATTTTTTATTAAGCACTAATAATTCCCCATCTTCCAAAATATCTGTTGTTGTATTAATGAATGAAAAAAAAAAACTTTAATCTGGGACTAGGTCCCTTAAGAATAACAGGTACAAAAGAATAATGATTTTAGTGACCAAAAAACACATTAAAAAAAAAAATAATATCGATGATTACAATAAATATTTACGGTTATTTTAAATGATAAAAAGAGAGAAATGAAAAAATAAAAATTACAATAATATCTAAACGTAATATAGAAATAACAAACCAAGAAAACATTAGAATAATTAAAAATAGAAATGAAAATAACCTTTACTATCATTTTTGTTATGAAGTGTAGACATTTCTCACATCCCTTTAATCGCTATGTTGGCATCTGATTGGGAAGGAGCAGGACGGATGTGTGATGGAGAGCTATTCCAGAAGAAGTGGACCGGGCTAAGAAGGTAAATTAATATTTTTTGGTTCTATGGGAAAGTGTATTAAATCAATTTTAATCGGCCGCCATTATAAAACTAACCAAATGATATCAACGTCTGAGTGTTGGCATCATGGCCCCTTTCTTTAAGTATTTTTCTGACGAATTTCAAATAAATTGGTCCAGTAGTTTTAGAGAAATCCTGCCCATGGCGGACATACCGATTTTTTTTCCTATCCTTTATTCGGTTTCTACGTATCTTTTAACATAAGCCCCCAAATTTAGAGGGAGGCATATTTCTTCTTTTTTTTCTATTTAAAAGGTTCATTATTGAAAATAGTAAAGGAAGATATAATTGTTAACTTTCACAATAATGTTTATTGATCACCTCTAACTTACAGATCAGATTCCTAAAACCACAAAACATTATTCCAAACCCTGGTCCCTATACCGTACATTGTAGTATTCCACGAGTATACTGTATAAAGTCACGTAGGCTTCAGTATCATCACTCTTAGGAGTAATGAGAAGTGAAAGATGGCCGGGATGTTACCGCAACTTAATCCACTAGCCCCAACGACCACATTTTCCTTTAAAACGGGTCTTATTAAAGGAAGCAATGCTTATTAATATTAAACACGAGGTAACTGTGGTATATTTTTAGGATGACAGCCTATTGTGGCCAACATGGAGGGTTCATACTGTACAGATTGAAAACGTAGGCTATGCCGCCGATGGTGGAGAAGTAAAATGGTGGTCCTTGGCCTGTGAGGTGTATAGCAGCTGCTTGTTAAAGACCCTTATCCTAACTAAACCTGGATAGGCCAAGTTCAGGATTTCGGCTGTAGCATAAAAGTGGCACTAACAATATACATATCTCATAGAAGTAAAGAGTAAAGAGCGATTGATCCCCTCTCCAATAAAACTAGGCTCAACTCAAATAGCGAATTTTCACCCTCTAAAGTACCTTAAATTTGTTAATGGAATTTTAAAGAAGATTATATTTTGAATGGGCTTTATTATCAATTAAAAACAAATGAAAATCATTTATAGCTAGAAATAGTAAAATTGTAATAATATAAAAAATGAAAACAATTATCATCAATCTATGGTTAACTTTTTATATATAAAGTCACATATATATATATATATATATATATATATATATATATATATATATATATATATATATTTATTGTAGTTGGAATCCCTTCTAGTAGAGATGAGATCCTCCCCTCCTCCCTCCCCCCATCTATACTTCTCCACTGCAGGCTGTAGGTCCTATATAGTCGAGGATACAGCAGGCCACAAAACAGAACTTGTGTTCAATGCTTACAAAAGAGTGCAAGTTGGTCATCGGGAAGAGAATGACACAAAATAATAGCTATAGAGTTGAGACAAGACTCAGCCGAGAGAAATCAAAGCGGCATCTTCATTGGACAGGCCCGTTTAGTTCAAGCACAAAACTATTACTTTCGCTTTAGTTTCTCTTCATTTCAAAATTCTGAGTTCGTTGAGGTTTTTCTAAAATATATCGAAAAGTATTGTATTTATCGCAAATAGGTAAGAACGAAGGTGAAGTATAAAAACTTATTTTTTAAAGGTTTCTCGAGAATATCCCTAATCCTTGAAACAAAGCAAGTTAACCATTCTATACATTTCTTTGCTAAATTAAAAATATCCCTAATCCTTGAAACAAAGCAAGTTAACGATTTTATAATAATCATTCTATACATTTCTTTGCTAAATTAAAAATCGTCAGGTATGTATTTAAAAAAAAATTCTGGATCTGCCAGCCTCATTAAAACTGGTGCCACCATGAGAGGCTTCACAGTATCCCAGAACTCACAATCGGTTCTACTTTATTCATTTAGAAAACATTAAACAATCCATTCAAAAGTGACCATTTATTTGAGCGAAAAAAGTAGAAAAACTTTAGTGCATAATATTTAGAGTACTTGAACTTATTAAAATGTTTGCCATCAACGTCGTGGTTTAGGAGACATTCACGAAAGAAGTCTTCTCGTCACCTCCCCATGTTGAGAGATCGACGATCGGGTTTTGTAGATAATTAGCGGCAATGAAAAGTAGTGAAGCGGTAATTTAGTTATATGAAGAAATAGAGAAATGTTAAATATTAAACTAAAATCTAAACGGATCTACAAGAGTCAGGGAAAACAGTCGGGCGAAGACATTCCCCTCGGAGAGATAACCTCATCACCACCCTGGTCCTGGCGGCACGTGCCAGCGGGGGCTGGAGAACACGGTGGCTAGGATATGTATGTAGGATCCGCGGGGTATGTATGTAGTATGTAGTATGTACCCCTTCGCTACCTCATCTCCTCTCCGCAATATATCCTCCACCATCACCAACACACACACAATATATATATATATATATATATATATATATATATATATTAAAATTATGGCAACTGATTCCGCTTGTTATTATAGTTATTGCATGAAAAAGTTATTGAAATGAGGACAATAAGGAAGAAGGTCGCTGGTACAACATGGAGCTAGGAGGGGCGAGAGGCGAGGAGCTAGGAGGGCGTTAAACCCTAGAGCGAGGTTCAACGGCCAGCGAGCCATGCATATCCTTCACCCTATCCCGAGGCTTTGTCTTTGCCCGCCGCCGCCGCCGAGAATCCGCTGCTCCAGGGGCGAGAATCGTTGGGGGTGGGTGTTATGTTCACAGTGCGAGAGGGGGCAGGACTAATTATCGATAGGGAGTCAATTTGTTATGTCTTATTTATCTCTCTATTCTACTTATTTTTCGACAGGTCAATGGAAAAAAAAAAATCATTCAAGGGACCCTAGCGAGGCATTTCATAAAAATATTGAGTGTTTAGAAAATGACGGGGGAAGAAATTATCGGGTTGGATAAGTGATAAGTAAGGTTTGTTGGCCTTTCGCAAAGCGTATGCTTCCTTTGTGAGCTGGGATTCTAATGGTCATAAGATTAAAATAATTCTAACTGATATGCAGGCTGTTTTATTCTAAATAACAAGCGCTTGTATATTTTGCTACTCTCACTCATGGTAACTACAAACTGATCCATCATTACCTAATCAAACTGATCATCATAGTCCGGTCAAATTACACCAAACATTGGAGTAAAGGTACATAAATTCCCCACCTAGCTGAAATTTAGTAAGCTTGTTTAAAATATGATTAAAAATAAAATTTCAAAGTTCCCCATCTTTCCCCTGTATGGAAAAACTTTTAGTCAAGGTCTAAGGTAAAAAAAATGAGTTTTTCGCGATTTTTAGCAAAACGGTCAGTTTTACCATAAAAATACCTCATACAAAAATCGTGGATCATAAAATTATCTACAAATAATGTTTGAATACTTTTTTCCTAGGAGCCATCGTTTTTAAAATATAACGATTCAAAAAGATGTAATCGTTATAATATGCACACGTTTCCACGCCACCGATGAGGTGGTGTACTTAGCGCGTTTTTTTAACGTGGTTTCCCCAGTAGCCTATTTCACGGGTCAGGTGTGATCCTGTTAAATTTTAAATTATTGCAAAGTAATGGATATTAGCAGAGATTGAAAAGACAAAAGCAATTTATGTTTTTAAAAAGTAGTTGAGCTTTCCCTTGTTTTAAGAAGAATTTTTTTTTTTTCAGTTGGAGTTGGAGCAGTGAGCAATACGACTAAGTCTACATCTTCACCAAAAGCAATAGTTGTATTTGCCAATTTGAATTGTTTTATTGCTGTCTCAATTATCAATACATCATCATCATTATTAGCTTACTATGTGTAATCGTCATAGTATGCACGAGTACGCCACATGTATACATCTCTATAGTTGTAATATTGTAATAACATATTGCTGGAAGGAATATTATATAGTTGTAATATTGTAATAACATATTGCTGGAAGGAATATTATATAGTTGTAATATATGTTAACATATTGCTGGAAGGAATATTATATAGTTGTAATATTGTAATAACATATTGCTGGAAGGAATATTATATAGTTGTAATATATGTTAACATATTGCTGGAAGGAATATTATATAGTTGTAATATTGTAATAACATATTGCTGGAAGGAATATTCTATAGTTGTAATATTGTAATAACATATTGCTGGAAGGAATATTATATAGTTGTAATATTGTAATAACATATTGCTGGAAGGAATATTCTATAGTTGTAATATTGTAATAACATATTGCTGGAAGGAATATTCTATAGTTGTAATATTGTAATAACATATTGCTGGAAGGAATATTATATGTTAAAATATGTTTCTATCGGCTATTGTAACTATAATTGTAATGTAATTCAAAGTATGATAGTTCCAACAAGTCAACACAAATTTGTTACGAATCCTCACAAGTCTCGGTTCATTTCAATGTTGAAAGAAAAATTTACTGCTGAAAATAGATATATTGATAAAACAAGCTAATAATGATGCTGATGTATCGATAATTGAAACGGCAATTGAGCAATTCAATTTGACAAATACAACTGTTGTTGTTGGTGAACATTTAGACTTACTCCTATTACTCACTGCTCCAACTCCAACTGAAAAAATATTTTCTTCTTAAAACAAGGAAAAGCTCAACATCAATCGGAAATATATTCAACAAAAAGTTTATCTACTTTCACAAAGTGTCAAAATCATGTACAATTTTTACACGCAATAACTGGTTGTGATACGATATATGCATTTTCTAGAAGGAGTAAAATACCAGTTTTCAAAATGTTTGAAAACGAAATTTAGTTCAATGTGCCGAAGTTTTTAAATATATTAATACAACTTGAAAAGAAATGATCAGTAAAGGCATTAGCTTTCTTCTTTCTGAGTACGGAGCTCCTAAAAAAACTACCTGCTTAGCTAAACTACGATACGCATGTTTCGTTAAAAATACCAAAGGTAAAAAACAAGCACAATTAGCACGCCTTCCTCCGACCTCAGGTGCTGCTCATCAACATCTTTATCGTATCACCTAGTATAAGTGTGGCTTGGTTATCAGGTAGACCCTACAGGCTGTGGTTGGGAGTTGGTCAACAATTCATTAGAACCAGTCCAAACTTTACTTCTACCTGCGCCGGAAAAACTGTAGAACACAATTTTTCGCAACTGCAAAAAGGACGCAGTGCTAAATGTGGTAGCAAAAAGTGGGACTGTTTTGTTCTCTGGCATGTAGACATTGTCAAGGCCGGTCGTGCTCTAATATTGAATCACCAACAGCCGAGGATCCGTTCCATTCCAACAACACGTCGCTATTAACGCAGTTTGCATGCACTCAACATGAAGATGAGCAACAACACGTCGCTATTAACGCAGTTTGCATGCACTCAACATGAAGATGAGCAACAACACGTCGCTATTAACGCAGTTTGCATGCACTCAACATGAAGATGAGCAACAACACGTCGCAATTAACGCAGTTTGCATGCACTCAACATGAAGATGAGCAACAACACGTCGCTATTAACGCAGTTTGCATGCACTCAACATGAAGTGAGCAACAACACGTCGCTATTAACGCAGTTTGCATGCACTCAACATGAAGATGAGCAACAACACGTCGCTATTAACGCAGTTTGCATGCACTCAACATGAAGATGAGCAACAACACGTCGCTATTAACGCAGTTTGCATGCACTCAACATGAAGATGAGCAACAACACGTCGCTATTAACGCAGTTTGCATGCACTCAACATGAAGATGAGCAACAACACGTCGCTATTAACGCAGTTTGCATGCACTCAACATGAAGATGAGCAACAACACGAAGAAGAATTTGAAAGGTACGACTCGGAAGATTAAATTTCACTCCTCTTTTTTAAACTTAAATTGCTTTTATTTTTTCAATCTCCGCTATAGTTTCAAATTAAAAAGGATCACACCTGGCACGTGAAATAAACCTAATGGGGAAACCACGTTAAAAAAAACGATTTAAGTACACTACCTCATCGGTGGCGTGGAAACGTGTGCATATTCTGACGATTACGTCTTTTTGAATCGTATATATTTTAAAAACGGTGCCTCCTAGGAAAAAAGTATTCAAACATTATTTGTACAAACATAATTTTGTGATCCACGATTTTTATATGAGGTATTTTTATGATAAAACTGACCGTTTTGCTGTAAATCGCGAAACTCATTTCTTTGACTCGACCTTAAATTAAAAAAAATCCATACAGAGGAAAGATGGGGAACTTTCAAATTTTACTTTTAATCATATTTTAAACAATCTTACTGAATTTCAGCTCGGTGGGAATTTATGTACCTTCAAATGTCTAAATTGACCGGACTAATATTCATCAAGCGGTCATCTAAAAGCAGTCCTCAATTTTTACTCATTGGTGATGCCTCTTAACTTCTGAGAAATGACAAATAATAACACTTGACCCTTTAAGATTCCTAAGCGATCCTGGAACCCGCACCCCCTCTACCTCCTCCCGCCATCCCGTGTACCATTACCAGTACCAGAACCGAGGAGCCTACTACACTGGCGGCCCTGCCCTTCCGATCGATCGGAGAGCACCAGCCCCACACCTCCCTCTGGGCGGCCCCGTCTACCATCCACCTACATTATTATAAAAGGTATTGCCTGCACAGCTGATGGCCAACCATATTGTGCACAGCTGATGGCCAATCACACCGGCGGCCGACTGATAGCGGGTTTTAGGGAAAGAAATCCCGGTCCCCGATGCAACGTCACAATTTTAATATCTTCACCTCGATTAAGGAACTCTGAAGACATGATTCTTGTCCTCAGTTGATACTGCAAGTGTTTATCGTAAATATGTGCTTTTATCATTGCCTACTCACCTTACATAGATGGTGGCTATGGCGACCGGTGATTGACTGTTTTCTCCAATCTCAGGGAGATATTGGGTAAGCGGACGGGCGGAAGAATCGATGGTAAAGAAAGAAATATTCTATTAACAAAATTTATTTTTATTCATCTATGAACATTTAGACATTGGTAATTTTTTTTTTTTTTTTTTTCATGGAAGACAATATAGCTCCTGAACGACAGACAAACGTAATATAACAAAGAACATTCTCAAATAAATTTCTGCAGCTTTCGTCAAATTTTTAAAGACCAAGAGAGCTAAAAGGGGGGGGGGGAGTTAAACCGAAAGTTACAGACTCCCTCCGATCCACCAATTACACCAACATATTGAAGCGGTTAGAAAACAATGACAGGAAATAAGTGAGAGGTCTGATAGGCCAGAGGTAAGCTGGGCTTAAACAAATTGCAATCCTCCTGCACCCCACCTAGACCATTAGGTTCATCGGTCAGAGGTTTATAACGCCAACAATATACACGACAGTCCCGCTGTAGATCATACCAAGGACCCTTCATTCATCAACAAATACGACCCATTTTATCTTCACAACCCTTTATCGCGCAACATTGTTCAAAATTCTCCCAACATAAACTAATTTGAAGATAACAATGCTGGAAGGTTCCCTATAATAAATGAAAACTTAATCTTAGGGATGGAGTAAAATTCACGGGGAAAGTTTTCCAGTATAGTCTTCTCTATATTGGGTTTATGGCAGAGAGCCGGAAGCTAGCTGATGCCGAAAGAGCGCACCACCATCGATCGGGCGGAGGAAGCCTCACGTGGTCGGATCGGGGAGGCTGTGCCGGGGGATGATGATCATGATGACCGTGACGTATCGATCAGCCAACAGCTGTGCGGGGGCAAGTCACGTGCTAGAGAGGGGGGTGGCTCTTATATAACCCCTGCCTGTCCCCTTCGTCACAACCTCGAGGTAGTAAGTAACTAACTCTATCCAGCAGAATATAATTCCACAGAGGAAATATTGAGGACCACATTCAGATTTGTGGAATACTAACCTTCTTCGCTGTTGTTTGAACTTGTTGAGTGGAGGCCCAAATGTCTTCTCCCTCACCCGACATGCCAAAATAAACTAATGAGCTTTATTTTAGTAAATTAGTTGAGACTGTTTTCCATATACAATCCTTTTGGTTAGGCAATCGACAATCAGTTTATTATATTGTAATTTCTACCTTGATTAAGTAACGGAGATTAATACCTAATTAAAGGAGAAGACAAGTGAAGCATCACAAAGGGAAAGTCTTGGTTCAACGACTGGAGTAAAGGCGAGCCCATGTCACCATCACTAAGTAAAGGGACGGAGGTACAGAAGACAACAGGGGGAGCTGCCTGCGGTTTGAAGCTAGTCTCAGGATGAGTTTAGAAATGAACATGGGATGAATCAGAAACATTTTCAGCGAATAATAACATCATTCTTATTAAATGGGATATTGAGGCGTTGCCTGGTCATGTCCCTGACACCTGTGTCACGTGGCCAGAGCAGGTTAGCCAAAGCAATAAGCCTCGTCCTTCTCTAACCCATTTCCATTCCACAATCAATCGCCCCCGAACCCCTTTCTCGTTTCACTGCCATGTGGTTTGTGCCAGACGAGGGAATGACAGTCGACAACTATACAAGTCTAAGATGCCACGATATCGATAGTTGTGCCCGAAGAGGCCAGCCGGGAAAGAAGATGACGACTTCCTGATTATGGTTCAAGATTAGGGGGAAGCAGTAGGTGCCTTACCTATCTATCAGCTGACCGGTGACGTCACCCACCGTCGCGTTACGTCACCGGTCAGCTGATCTCTTCCCCCTCTCCTACCCTGGGCGTGCCACCATTATACTATACTCCTCCTAACGCTATATCTGAAAACATTTATATTGAAGATGAATCAGGTTTAATTGTAAACAACAATAAACGAAATGAGTTCTCGACACAACTGGTCACTTCCTCCTCGACTCTTTAATTTAGAGATTTAACAGATTAGAAATGGCCTCACAGCCTTACAACTTTTTGACAACGCTTTAAACATTGTAAAGTTTATAAATAGCGACCCTGGGAGGCATGGACATTTTTTTAAATGAGACGGCGCACTCACCACACGACCGCACTAACCCCACCCCTTACCCCCCGACGGTGACAGCGAACAATATCAAAGATGACTGCAATATCAATACAACTATTGGAGGATATGGAGGATAATGACAACAGAGAGAGAGAGACAGACTGAAGCGTACATATCGCCCTTCCCACCCCCCACCATCGCTGTAGCAGCAAGCTCTTAACAAACTTCAAATACACAGACTATCCTCACAGCCTTACAACTTTTTGACAACGCTTTAAACATTGTAAAGTTTATAAATAGCGACCCTGGGAGGCACTGGACATTTTTTTAAATGAGACGGCGCACTCACCACACGACCGCCACTAACCCCACCCCTTACCCCCCGACGGTGACAGCGAACAATATCAAAGATGACTGCCAATATCAATACAACTATTGGAGGATATGGAGGATAATGACAACAGAGAGAGAGAGACAGACTGAAGCGTACATATCGCCCCTTCCCACCCCCCACCATCGCTGTAGCAGCAAGCTCTTAACAAACTTCAAATACACAGACTATCCTCACAGCCTTACAACTTTTTGACAACGCTTTAAACATTGTAAAGTTTATAAATAGCGACCCTGGGAGGCACTGGACATTTTTTTAAATGAGAAGACGGCGCACTCGCCACACGACCGCCACTAACCCCCCCCTTACTCCCCGACGGTGACAGCGAACAATATCAAAGATGACTGCCAATATCAATACAACTATTGGAGGATATGGAGGATAATGACAACAGAGAGAGAGACAGACTGAAGCGTACATCGCCCCTTCCTACCCCCCACCATCGCTGTAGCAGCAAGCTCTTAACAAACTTCAAATACACAGACTATCCTCACACAAGACTGAAACGACAAGAAACTGCTCGAAGATATCGATTACTACAACACTTACTAGACAAACGTTCAAAACTTCCAGTATATTACAAAAGACTCATTTACATCACTATTATCAGACCTATTTGGACATATGGAATCGCGCTTTGGGGCTCTACGAAATCATCTAATTCCTCCCGTATCCAGTCCTTACAATCCAAAATACTTCGCAAAATCCTGAATGCTCCTTATTTTGTTACATTTCAACTCATTCATAATGACGTCAACATCCCATTTGTTGCAGACATAGCCCGTAATAGATGCTCCTCTTTTCATTCTAAACTCCCTGCCCATACAAATCCACTTGTCCGTAATTTATCTTCCTTAGATATCACTGACAACCCTCCAAGGCGACTGAAAAGAAGGTGGTCTCGGGACCTACTGAATTAAAATAGTTAGTGAAGTGTTACCACGGGGTAGTTCTTTCTCAAGACATTTTCATGACTTTTTTTTTTTTTTTCATTCCTCATATTTACTTATTGTGTTCTTTAATACAGTTGTAAATTACTATAAATAAATAAAATAAGAAATAGACAGACTAAGTTTGATTTTGAATAGTAACACACCATAAATAGTAGCACGGAAATTGTTTCCATAGTCAATTAATATATGTAACTATTTCACGCTTTCGTGTAAAATAATTCTCATTAAGTTTAATATAATTTTACCATTTTCGCAAAAACTGCTCTAACGATTTTGATTAAACTCGCCATATCGATGTAAAATTTAATGGGCTTTAATATCCTGTAGGTTTCATTCTGATCGAAATCGTCTGATGGGGATTTAATGCAGAAATTTTAAATTTTATTTGTACCTTTAATTTTGTGGATTATATCAAAATAACTATATTATCTTTTAACCCATTCGAGTCGACGATTTTTTTGGAACACGGTCCCCAGGACTTAATTTTTTTTTTTTTTTTTTTTTTTGTAAGAAAGGCTTCAGATAATTAAGATTTTTGGCACACATTAAACCAATGCCAAATTTTGTTTTCCTGAACTTGACACCACTACAGTACGACTAGTTTACTCAGAATAACTGATTATTGCACACACAGTCTGCAATCGTCTCAAGTGGGTTTAGCACTGATTAAAAACGAATAAATATAAATTTGAACCAATTCGAAATACAAAGAATTGAGAAAAGAGCAAAAATATGTTTTCATTCAATTTTTGTGTTTTTGAACATAAAAAGAGTAATATAGATGTATAATATACCGTTGGAAAGCTAAAGATTTTAGAAAAAATATTATCTTATACATACTATTGTAAAAGTTAACGGAGGGTGAAGAAAAGCCGATAAAACAAACTGATTGTCGTAGATGATAATATAAATATACTTATATCTAAAAAAACCCATGATTCTCTTGAAACTCTAGGTAATTAATTCTTCAAAAATTTATTTCATCTTGAAATGTATTTAAACATTCTTAAATTGATTTTAACGAAGATTAAGTGAAAGTCGAGTGCTGCGCAGACCAGATTTTTTAGTTTATTGTTATTTTATGGAGCACTTGTCACATCTTTAGCTTATAGTTTTTGTTAATCTTTTGTTTTATAATTGTATATTATGTAGTGAATATATATATATATATATATATATATATATATATATATATATATATATATATATTATATTATACTGACCTGAGTGTAGCACCAGTTCTCGGCGACGGGGGTGTTAGGTTCCTGGGGGGGAGGGCTGGGCACCCTCGACACCGCCATGCTGGACCCCACCCGCGAACAGTCGCTCACCACCGGTAGCCTGCCAACAAACAAAACTCATCATTATATATTACATTAACCAATATATATTACATTAAGGACTATATATTACATTAACCTATATATATATATATTTATATATTACATTAACCATTATATATCCGTGGCGGTCGTGAAAAACTAGATAACTCGAGTTATATCAAAAATGAGTTAACTTTACGTATCCATCAGACCTTCTCCTACATCGTGTTAGATTGGTTAAAGAAATTTTAGGTGGAAAGAAAGCTGTAATTAATAACTCTATTTCGGTACTACGTAAAACTTTAAGTCACTCATCTGTTAAATGAAAGATTTTGACTTGACCACTTATTCACGACCGCCACAGATATCACATTAACCATTATATATCTGTGGCGGTAGTGAATGAGTGGTTAAGTCAAAATCTTTCATTTAATAGGTGAGTGACTTAAACTATAAAATGTTATAACCAAAATAGAGTTATAACACACAGCTTTCTTTCCACCTGAAATTTCATAACCAATTTAACACGACGTGGGAGACGATCTGAGGGAGCGATACGTGGAGTTAACTAATTTTTTATACAACTCGAGTTATCCAGTTTTTCACGACCGCAATAGATACTACAATATTATAACTATTTTTCACGACCGCAACAGATACTACAATATTATAACTATTTTTCACGACCGCCACAGATACTACAATATTATAACTATTGTCTCTCATTGTTATACTACTTTACAACAAGAAATTATTTAGCTTATCAATCCAGAGGAAGCGGTTGGAGCAATAACCATTTATCAACGGCTCTACCATCTCCATTCCCTAACTGGGCTGGTCATACAGTTCATCTAGACAAGCCAAAGAGTTCACAGGGCTGGCAAAATAGTTCACCGCCCTGGCCATATAGTTCACCTGGACAAGCCAAATATTTCACCGGCCTGGCCATATAGTTCACCTGGACAAGCCAAATAGTTCACCGGCCTGGCCATATAGTTCACCTGGACAAGCCAAATAGTTCACCGGCCTGGCCATAAAAAAGTTCACCTGGACAAGCCAAATAGTTCACCGGCCTGGCCATATAGTTTCACCTGGACAAGCCAAATAGTTCCACACCGGCCTGGCCATATAGTTCACCTGGACAAGCCAAATAGTTCACCGGCTGGCCATATAGTTCACCTGGACAAGCCAAATAGTTCACCGGCCTGGCCATATAGTTCACCTGGACAAGCCAAATAGTTCACCGGCCTGGCCATATAGTTCACCTGGACAAGCCAAATAGTTCACCGGCCTGGCCATATAGTTCACCTGGACAAGCCAAATATTTCACCGGCCTGGCCATATAGTTCACCTGGACAAGCCAAATAGTTCACCGGCCTGGCCATATAGTTCACCTGGACAAGCCAAATAGTTCACCGGCCTGGCCATATAGTTCACCTGGACAAGCCAAATATTTCACCGGCCTGGCCATATAGTTCACCTGGACAAGCCAAATATTTCACCGACTTGGCCATATAGTTCACCTGGACAGGGAATATTGTTCTCCTAACCTTAACTGCTTCTAAGAAGCCTAACTTGGAAGATGCGAAAAGAGCAGAGAGGCACTCCAGAAGATGCTAAACCCATTTGCACGATAAAGGAGCTGAGGTTGGGATAAGGATATGGTCGCCCCTAGGGGCTGGCTGGATCCCCTCCTTCACTTCCAAACGCACGCACACACACACACCCATACTTTATGATTGAGTTGACCGCTATATACAGAACAAGCTTAGAGTGGTAAATCCCAGATATGCACCCATCTTTAATAACAATATGTTTCCCATTGCTCCATCTTTGTAGTTGGGAACCGATGAGAGTCGAGAGCGAAGGATGACAACATGGAGGGGTGGAGGGGGGAAAGGAGAAAGTAGAAAAGAGAGAGGTAGCAAAGAGGGCAGTTTCACCAGGAAGGAAACCAAAGCCATCTAGATACCTCTTCCGCCTTCCTCAACTTATCAACTTACAATCGACACCTAGCTCTTTGCAATAATCGATTTAATATTAGTTAAACGACTCGGTACAATCCGAGTATTGATGAACGTACTGTAACGTTTCACGTTCTACACTAGCTATGAGCCAACAATGAGAAGACAGATAACATTCAACCCAAATTGAAACGAGCTCCTTCAAGATATAGCGATATCCTAACGATTTAAGATTTAACAATTAAGAATCCTCAACTGGACTGAGCCACAACACGCCAGCGCCATCATTAACCTTACTCGACCCTCGACTACTAGAGATACTATAACATTAACTACACTTATTAAGAATCCTCAACTGGACTGAGCCACAACACGCCAGCGCCACTCATTAACCTTACCTCGACCCTCGACTACTAGAGATACTATAACATTAACTACACTTATTAAGAATCCTCAACTGGACTGACCCACACACGCCAGCGCCACTCATTAACCTTACCTCGACCCTCGACTACTAGAGATACTATAACATTAACTACACTTATTAAGAATCCTCAACTGGACTGAGCCACAACACGCCAGCGCCACTCATTAACCTTACCTCGACCCTCGACTACTAGAGATACTATAACATTAACTACACTTATTAAGAATCCTCAACTGGACTGAGCCACAACACGCCAGCGCCACTCATTAACCTTACCTCGACCCTCGACTACTAGAGATACTATAACATTAACTACACTTATTAAGAATCCTCAACTGGACTGAGCCACAACACGCCAGCGCCACTCATTAACCTTACCTCGACCCTCGACTACTAGAGATACTATAACATTAACTACACTTATTAAGAATCCTCAACTGGACTGAGCCACAACACGCCAGCGCCACTCATTAACCTTACCTCGACCCTCGACTACTAGAGATACTATAACATTAACTACACTTATTAAGAATCCTCAACTGGACTGAGCCACAACACGCCAGCGCCACTCATTAACCTTACCTCGACCCTCGACTACTAGAGATACTATAACATTAACTAAAACTTATTAAGAATCCTCAACTGGACTGACCCACCACACGCCAGCGCCACTCATTAACCTTACCTCGACCTCGACTACTAGAGATACTATAACATTAACTACACTTATTAAGAATCCTCAACTGGACTGAGCCACAACACGCCAGCGCCACTCATTAACCTTACCTCGACCCTCGACTACTAGAGATACTATAACATTAACTACACTTATTAAGAATCCTCAACTGGACTGAGCCACAACACGCCAGCGCCACTCATTAACCTTACCTCGACCCTCGACTACTAGAGATACTATAACATTAACTACACTTATTAAGAATCCTCAACTGGACTGAGCCACAACACGCCAGCGCCACTCATTAACCTTACCTCGACCCTCGACTACTAGAGATACTATAACATTAACTACACTTATTAAGAATCCTCAACTGGACTGAGCCACAACACGCCAGCGCCACTCATTAACCTTACCTCGACCCTCGACTACTAGAGATACTATAACATTAACTACACTTATTAAGAATCCTCAACTGGACTGAGCCACAACACGCCAGCGCCACTCATTAACCTTACCTCGACCCTCGACTACTAGAGATACTATAACATTGACTACACTTATTCTTATCCTAGATACGATACCAATGACTAAAATTACTCGCTGCTAAAGTCCAGTTGACGCATGAACCTGGGCTGCGTGAAGCCGATCTTCTTCTTGACAGAGATGAATCGATCCGTCATGAATCGACCCGACAACTGAACGACCCTTAATCTTAGCCAAGTGCTCGTTATTGTATTATGTTATATCCCCTGCTAAGGGTAGGTCGCCTTTAACGTATGAGTGCCACAAGCACATGCTACCTTGATTTCAGTCTTCATTAAAGAGAAAAATATTCGATAGTAGTGACTCGATCAAATAGGAATCGATTAGAGCTTGCATCTTTTGGATGTAGGAGGTATAAACGTATTATGATTATTTTGTTGTAGACTTTGCGAAATCAATCGGTTTAGAATTTAGAAGAAAACTGTTTCCTCTGTGAGACAAGTGCTCTAGTATAACATAATTAATCCATCATTATTCAAATACATCCTTTGACAATATTTTGGATGGGAGGAAGAGTTTTCAATTCTCTTCAATAATCTTTTCGATGAGAATTATGATGATGATGCTTGAGAAGTGGGCTCCTCATCTCATCAACAAACTGCCTTCTTGACAGTCATTCCCTCGAAGGCTGAGTGTGCCCCGACAGGGCCTCCCTACCTCAGGGTCCCCCCGCGAAGTGAAATAAATAATAATAGCCCTGCCGGAGCCCAGTGCTCCATCAGCTGATTGAGGGCTGATCTTTGGTTTTTTTGTAAAACAGGATTCAAAACCAACTGTGGCGGGCACCAGGACTTCGCTAAATATTTGCCAAGGAAAAGAAAATTATTTTATCCTTGCTCTCTTTGCTTATGTTATGCATGAAAAATAGTATAATTTGAATTCATTAGTACTGTTGTGAAGACTCAAACCAAATATGAAACCTGTGATAGCAATAACTACATTAATATAGCAAAAATTAAAAACAAATCGAGTTTAACCTTGAAAAATAATGGGCTTTGTGATTTAAGCAACCTCCCTTAGGAGATATAACCATCTTTCTCTAGAGTAGACTGGAGGGTGAGGCAATCGATTTTTATTCTTCTAGTTTCAAGATTAGAATTAATATATGCAAAACAATATCAAAACCAAACCTAAGAAAACAACTGAGTTAATGGACATATTTTAGTTAATGGATATATTTTAGTTAATGGATATATTTTAATTATTGGATAAATTTTAATAAAACATTGAAGATACGGAGGCATGGTGGTGACGGATAGATCCGTAGTCGATATTATATATTTAAATTGAGCAGTTGATATTATTACGGAGGGCTTGGTGTAGAGAATAAGAGGGCCTGTCCTATACTAAATACAGAAAGTATATATTTATTATATATAATTGCGGAGGCTTGCAAGGGAGGGGAGGGACCTGCCCTATACTATGTACAGATGGTGTAAATATATATATATATATATATATATATATATATATATATAAAAAAATAATATATATATATTATTATTATATATATAATATATAAGGGGAGAGGGCCAGCCCTATATTATGTACAGATGGTATATATTTATTGTATATTATGTATTATATATATAATTACGGAGGCTTGGAAGTGAGGAGAAGACAGAGAGATGAGGGCCAGCCATATACTATGTACAGATGGTATATATCTATTGTATATTATGTATTATGTATATAATTACGGAGGCTTGGAAGTGAGGAGAAGGCAGAGAGATGAGGGCTCCGAACACGGCCGCGCTGCGGTAGCTCCTCCCGATCTGAACAGAATGAACCAAAATTAAAAAGGAAAAGAAAAAGAAACATATTTAGGACAGAGGCTTATCAATAAGGAGCTACTTTGCATCGAATTAACCAACAATGCATTTCATAATATCAATATCAATCTCCACTTTCATTCACATCTTACTATTTTACCTTATCAAATGATAATGAAATATCTACAAAGATCAATGCTGCTGTCGACTAAGCGACCGCACAACAACAACCACCTATATAGATATTCCAAAGAACAATATGAGAGGAGGCAATATTATCGCCACATCACGTAGCTACCTAAGACAACAACTTGACCACTCGGCGATCTACCACCAATCGGAAAGCGGTATTCTACAATCAGTCCACTATTATGATTCGCTTCTCTATTCTCATTTGCTCTTTCTTCTAAGATATCAACACAGGTCAAAGTTGGATAAAACAAGAGAATTAAATTTACTTTAAACTTAGTAGAGAGTCTTGGGGTGTAAATTAAAACAAAGGTATTCGAATTTTAAAACAGCAATTTTTTTTATTTCTTCATACCTTGATTAATAGCTCAAACAAAGATGGTAAATACATTCTTGCAATAATATTTCCAGTTGAGATACAATCCAAGTAAAGAAGAACGATCCGTAGCGCAGGGATCTCAGAGAGGCAGCGTAATTATAGGATCGAGGGTGAACGGCCCCTGCCAGCACGTGTCTTCTGGAGGGGGGAGGGGTTCTTTCTCTGTATCCTCTCTGTCTATGGGGGGTAGTATGGAGGAGGTATGGGGGTACGTGGAGGGTACGGGGGTGCGAAGGTAGTATAGAGATCGTACGAGGGTACGGCGGTACATGGAGGGTACGGGGGCAGGACATGGGAATGTACAGCCCTTAGTACAGAGCAACCTCCAACCGGCCATTAACATCTAGAGGAGAGAACTGTGTACTTTGGGTCGGGAACATTACACCGCGGCTACTGCTAATACTAAATATATACTACCTACTCATGTAACTTTGTTCGCTTCGACGGTCTTTTTATTATAAAACGCTGAAAATTATTACACAATGGTTTATTATTTCCAAATAACTATATTAGAGTATAACTGTTTATATATCGCTTAACAGGCAATTAACTAACATGAAAAGCAATAAATAGTTGAAATGAGATTGGCCTACAACGACTGCTAATTTCAAAAGAATACATCTCTGCTAAGCCTCACCCGATTTCAATGACTCTCTGCTTTGTTGGGAATTGATAATTTTGATAGATTAAGAAATGCTAACGGCGGACCGGCCAAGACCCACGCTGATAGATAGATATGGCGGAAAATTTGTTTAAAATTGTCTTCGGGTTCAAAGTATCTCCACAAGTAACACCTCAAATTTTGAAGGGGGGAGGAGAGTAGTTTTATTTTATTTTTTGGTCGTTTTATTGAAAATAAAAAATCGAAATCTATTGTGTCATTATAACCTAATCAAGTGTTGTTAAGAAGGTTCATCACCCTCATGGAATGGTAAATGTTTGGAATGGCCCAAGGCAGCAGGATATCACATCGCGGGTCGCTCGCTATCATCCAACCCATCCTCTCATATACACACACGCTACACCACGATAGGCCTTACAATAAGATATATAAATATAATATACACGATAGTAGAGAAGAGAGACAGAGACTGATAGAGCAGAGACCTGAACAGCTCGAGGTGACTGCTCCCAGCGGTGTGGTGGTCCCGGGTACGTTGACCTCACACCTCCAGCTAGCTCTCTTCAGGCCAGCTTCACTCTCCTCTCATATATATATACTATTTACTTTATGTAAATATACAGATGGAAAAGTTTAATTTAAATTTAATATTTAACCCCCCCCCCCTCCCTCCGCTTATTCCCTTGCAATGCATACTCAAGTAGACCTTATTGTGCGCCGTCCATCCTCCTGGTATTAGCCTTGGCCTTAATTGCCTTAGTGAACAGACCATCTCCTGGTATATTGCCTTAGTGAACAGACCATTCTCCTGGTATATTGCCTTAGTGAACAGACCATCTCCTGGTATATTGCCTTAGTGAACAGACCATCTCCCTGGTATATTGCCTTAGTGAACAGACCATTCTCCTGGTATATTGCCTTAGTGAACAGACCATCTCCTGGTATATTGCCTTAGTGAACAGACCATCTCCTGGTATATTGCCTTAGTGAACAGACCATTCTCCTGGTATATTGCCTTAGTGAACAGACCATTCTCCTGGTATATTGCCTTAGTGAACAGACCATTCTCCTGGTGCATTGCCTTAGTGAACAGACCATTCTCCTGGTATATTGCCTTAGTGTACAGACCAAAATGTGAGGATTAATGTTCCCACAGATCACAGGTATCTGAAATACGGTAATTGGCAAAGCGATAAAACCGTAGCCAACTACCTCTTCACAACTATCTCTTCACAACTACCTCTTCACAACTATCTCTTCACAACTACCTCTTCACAACTATCTCTTCACAACTATACTCGTGCACCGCATTCACACGATAGGCAGCCTTACGTTCCTTCTTGCAGAGCCTGCAAGTCGGTGAGGCTTCCAACCCTAAATATTGTTGTGGTGCTGTACACCATACAGTCCTGTCGCCCTCCGCAGAGTTATCCTGTCCATTGAGGGGAGAGTACAACTCCTCTCTCAGCAGGGTCCTCCCAAGAACACTGCTACCCAGTATGGCCTGGACCTATTGCCAGCGGCCGCCTCGATCAGACCTTTCGCATGAATGAGACTTGTTAAAGGCACAGGTTGAGGTGTAGAGAGAGGGTGACTGAGCAGAACCCCTCCTTGCGAGGGTATCGGCATCCCCTCGTTGCCAAGGCGACCAAACAACTTTGAATTCTTCTTGCCATCAAACATGTATTGATTATCTAATTAACAAAGATGTAATATTTTGATAAATATCAACTAATTTCTTTTGACCCTCTTTAATAAAATAACGACCTCATAGACTATAGAAACATTCTTCCGAGATAGGTGAGTTTGAACGTTTGGTCGAGTAATGAGCTGCTCCAATTCTCAATTCTTTTTTAAACCAATTGGGTTTTACTTGACGGCCGCGAATGAAGCCAGACTTTTGTTTCACTTTACTGAATGTAAATTGCTAGTTGATGACGTCCGCTCCGTTGTTGACCTAACATCCTGGTAGTGGTAGCTGGTCGGGTATGAGAAGATACCCCGGAGGGGAGGCATTGCCTCCTCCTGGAACCGACTAGCTAGAGAAGTCATAATATAATTACTAAAGACGTACTATAAGATGGCTCTATCCTCAACTAGACTAGAATAGATAGATAGAAAGATTGCCTAGAGCAAGAGGCGACCTAGAGGAAGAGAGTCAGTAGGTCAATGCTGCCCGGGCCCCTCGCGAATTGTTTCAATGCCTTCTGTATCTGACACCGGAAGCGAGCGGTGCTGCCGACTAGCGAGGCCGTCCGCCTTCATGCCCCCGACCACAAAGATCACCCGTTACTGATCTACATCCTACCAAAGCATCACCACGTATATACACCAAGATAATAATTCCTATTATCAGTGCTTCATCCGAGCGCCACCAGGCCTCCACAGATCCTCTCGCTGATTCACAATGAACAGCTCGGCCCTCATTATATCTATGTATCTATATACATATAAGTATGTGTGTATATGTATATATGTATGTATGTATGTATGTATGTATTATATAATATATATATATATATATATATATATATATATATATATATATATATATATATATATATATATAGTCAATGAATAAGTAATTATGTTTAGAATAGGTTTCAATGATTAATTAATAGTAAGGATCCGGTCATCTGTAGCATGGTGACTAGCATAAAACCGCAGTTGGCCCTAACAATAATTAAAGGGAGTAAAAGGTTCTTAGTTATGCCGTACTTCGAAGGAGACGTAAAAAGGTGGTCAGAATGTAAAGTACTCGTCAAGATCCTTACCATAACTAAAGCAGTATAGCACACTCTATGACTCCCACCGCAGCATTAAGTGACGTTAAATAAATAAAGGGGATCTGACTAATAGCAGGGGATCCTTCTGGTGGCGATCGCGACCAGCGATCAGGTGGCTGCGCTGCCCACTACCACTACTACACTCGTCCTCTCATTATATAAATTAATAAATAATATGTATGTATACATACATACATACATATATATATATATATATATATATATATACATACATACATACATACATATATATACATACATACATACATACATACATACATACATATATATATACATACATACATACATACATACATACATACATATATATATATATATATATATATATATATATATATATATATATATATATATATACACACCGATAAAGACTCGAGATGAGAGAACATTGATTAGGAGCCCGCGCTAGGAGGAGGATGGGAAGCGATAAGGGGGGAGGGGACAGAAATAGGCCCAAGGTTCCCACGACCTTCCTCTCTTCTCTCTCCGCTCGAAATACCATTCAGTCAGTTAGCTAGTCGTAAGAGAAGGTAACGGCTGTGCAGGCTGTACTCTGTTCAGTCAGTTAGTTAGCTTATCATTGGAGGAGCTAACGGCTGTGCAGGCTGTACTCTGTTCAGTAAGTCAGTTAGATAGTAGGTAGGGTGGTAAAGGCTGTGCAGGCTGTACTCTGTTCAGTCAGTCAGTTAGCTAGTAGGTAGGGAGGTAAGGGCTGTGCAGGATGTACTCTGTGGTATGAGGAGGTAACGGCTGGGCAGGTTGTACTCTGTTCAGTCGGTCAGTTAGATAGTCGTAGGAGGAGGTAACGACTGTGCAGGTTGTACTCTGAGGTATGAGGAGGTAACGGCTGTGAAGGCTGTACTCTGTTCAGTCAGTCAGTTAGATAGTCGTAGGAGGAGGTAAGGGCTGTGCATGCTGTACTCTGTGTCCCTACAGCCGGGGTAGGAGGAGGTTACGTCTGTGCAGCCATCAACTTCCTCCAATCCACGATCCAATAGAAATCACGATAATAGATTACATTCTAGCGAGCTACAAAAACAAAAATAATATTACAAAGATTTGATGGCAAGAACATTTACCCAGACCCTTTAACCTGCCCCAAACCCACGAGATGAAGACATATACCTGACTTCACAAAGGCACCCATCAAGAGAAGGTGATTGTCAAGCTGGATGGACACCTACATGGAGGAAGTTGGGCTGAGCCCTACCCAACAACACCACCATCTCCAACTCCTCCTATCCCTAAAGGCTTGGACATGATATAACTTCGTGCTCATACACTGCTCATCCCAGATCCGCGGCTTGTACAATAGGCTTGTAAACAGGCCGTACATTAATATAAAACAATATGGCCACCTCAATGCTGGCATTCATCGCAAGTAATAAAAATTATAATATTATCGAGTAATTTTGAAAAATTGTTAAATAGTAAAAGACTATTAATTAACCAACGTGGATAGAAACTTTTTTTCTACCGCGACCCGAATCATCTCAGGCATCATATTTAACATATGGTCATCTATAATTACTATAATTTAATCTTATAGTAATTCCGCCATTGTTGATTCCAAGGACGACACACCATACGCCTTCATCACTACTCTCATTTCAGGGTATGGTTGAATCATGGAAAATGGTAAATCAGTTTTTGCTCAAGTTTATCATCAAATTGTTTCTTAGTAAGGTAATACGTGTAGCATCTTGCTAGCACTAACAATTAGACTCGATGAACTGAACATGGCTGATGGTAAGGCAATACCATACTGCTACTACTGACAATTAGGCTCAATGACCTGAAGATGGCTGACGATGGAGGAAGAGATTTCTCAAGTTGTGGAGCCTTGGATGCTGGTTCAGGGAGGATCACACCTAGGGAGCTGATATTAAACACATATCAAAAATAAATCGAAATGAAAAAAAAATTATTTTAGCCATATTCTATAAAGAATGGACTGATATAAAGGTCCTAAGCCACTCCCGTCCTTGCACACCCGTTGGACAGCACTGGAAGGGACCTCGGGGACCGCCCTTGGACCGCCCGCAACTTCCTGCTCTTCGAGGCGGCATTGAGAGCTGCCTTGGAGGTCCGCCTGGAGGTTGGCGATGTAGTAGGATTGGCGGCTTGTATATCATATCATCATGATAGAGCCATCCAATATTGTTTTATATATGATATCATCATGACAGAGCTATCCAAGAATATTAATATTATTATATAATAACGACAAGAGATTTGGATAGGTTTTCCATTAGATTACTACTGCTGCTTCGAAGGGGTCCAACTTGAATGAGCTTCAGTTGAAGTTATCTTTAAAACATCTCTGTCTCATTGCTTTAGAGTTTATCGCATTGGGAGTTTTAGTTTATCCAAAATGTACAATTAGCAAAAAAATATAAAAATATATCTTATAACGTCTATTTACTATTATATTTGTTACTCAGCAGAAATAAAATAAATACATTATTAAAAATAGGTAAGTATATCTTGTATATGTTTGTAATTTTAAAGTGAAGCACAGATACGGAAAATTTAATTTTCCCGTTTGAATAAAATTTGATTGCTATGTATGTATTATGAATCCCATTTAGTTTACAGTGAAACATCCGTTTTCATGAAATAGTATTAAATTTAAAATAATCAATAGCAATGTTAGTTTATAGATTTATAACATTTATCTTAAAAACTTGGTTACTATTCGGTACGTGATATTGTTTCGAAAATCGTTTGCGTTCTAAATGGAACAATATTATAACCTCCCGCTTTACCAAGAACATATGTTCATAATTTAATGGGCTTATGGCAAATTTATATTTATATATATATATATATATATATATATATATAATATATATATATATACACACACATACATGTTAAGGATATTAATATATACATGTTATGGAGGCATGCGGGGAGAGGAGAGGATGTACCCTAGGTACAGCGGAGGGCCCGGGCGAAGGCCGTCCCGGGGGGGAGGAGGGAGGTACACGTGGGGGGGGGGAGGTACACGTGGGGCCTTGACACGTGGTGCGCTCCCTTCGGCCCTTGTTGCGACACCGCGGGCCAGGTGAAGGGCGATCTATTGTCGGGTTGAAGTAGAGTATAGTTTAGTGAAGTATAGAATATGGTACAGATTAGAGTGTAGTTTATTTGTTCAAGAGCACGGTATGCTACGGCGGGGATCCTAAATTGTGACTATCCAGGTTTAATTAGGACAAGGGTCTTTAACTAGTACCTGATCGGGACCACCTTTTAACGTCCCCTCCGGAGGACGAAGTGACCAAACATTGTCATTACCATTAAAAAAACCCTAAGCCCATCTGCGGGTTTGAACCCGTGACCTTGGGCATTTTAGGCTGTTATGCTGACCACCATGCTACAGGTGACCCCTAGCATAAATAGCATATCATAATGTAGTTTAGTCTATAGAGGTGTCATCTATATAAGTACAGTATAGTTCTGTACCAGACAACTGTAAATCAGCTGAACCTAGAGTACTCAGCTCTCCTCGTCCGTATATATATATACGGATATATTTTTCCCCCAATTTCGGGTATCCACTTTATAGAGACTGGGTGTGCTCTAGAAGGGTCTCCTACCCTAGGGACGACGCTCCACGGCTACAAAAGCAGAATAAATAAATTTTCCCTCAGCCGAGATCCGAGCCCAGATAACGCTCTATCCGTTGGACCATGCCGATCTCTAATACCAAGACATACGTTACATTAAATGGATTCAGCCAATACAAAGTCAATAGAGGCATTTCTCAGTCCACCAAAAGAAGATGCAGAAATATAAATGAGGTTAAACATTGCTCCTTTAAATTTCAAATGCATCAGTAGTTGTGATATATCTATGCCTACACAGTGAAAATATATAGCATATTTAATATTTTGGGATCTCTTGGATTCGGCTTCTCCACCCACTTGTGGAGGGAGCAGCGGAGTCTAGGGTCCCTTTAGCAGATTGTATTATTGTATATAGTTAAGTTTGCTTGTATGATTTTTATTTATTTCCCAACTTGTATTTATCTCTACTACAGGTTGTTGTTTTCATTTGTTTGTTGTTTTTTTTCTTTTTATTAATTCTTATTTTCTTGTATATATTTGAATTTATTTATTTCCGATTTTATGTAATTTGACTTTATCATCATTATTCTGTATATATTGTATGAATGTGTACTACATCTCTATTACTACTGTTCATTATGTAACAAACTGTAATATTTCTCAATAAAAAAAAAAAAATAAATAAATATTTGACGACACGGGTACAATGAATAATTAAATAATATACATGTATTTAATCGATTAGATGTTACAATCCATAAGAGAATCGATTAGATATTGTAATCCTGATTAGACTGAAATGGACACTTGTTCTTGGGGAGAGATTGATCTGCGACAACTCCAACTGACAAACTGAAAACAAGGTTCCTTAACGGAACACATCTTCAGTATAGAGTCTTATAGTCGCTTAGAGAAAGAAATAATCAAGATTTTTTATTTACTCTTTCCTAAGATAGTTCCATACTGTGGAAGTAGGCCCCATCACCCATGCTCTGAGATGCTATCACCTTAAATCTTTACTTTTGGATCCGGGGAGGCTATAATATAGTATTGTATTATATTACACTCCTTTCTGCACTAAACTCTATAATATAATGGTGAGCAAGCTATTAAGCTGTTGGCTCTTCAGCTCTCACCTTGACCTTAAAACAGTAAACTAGAACATCCTTTAAATCGATACCGGCAACAAAACGTTCAACAATCCCAACCAACCAATTAAACACATTTAAAGCAAGTAATATTTTTTAACGAAATCCTAATCCGTTTCAGCTGAATATTTTTAAATTAAAATAAATATTATAATTACATTAATGCTTTATGGAAAAGAATTGTGTAAGTAATGTTGAGAAATAATGAAGATAAGATTTTTGATAAGCCGACATTCCATAATGCTCGTTCCCACTAGGCCATAAATAGGACACGATGCTAATGCTAATATAGCATGAAATTTTATTATTTTGGATAATATAATATTAAATTGGATGATTCTGATTTGGGTTTATAAGGAAGGTGAAGAGCGAAGGTATTGTTTGAAGAAGATAACTAAATAATGTATTGATTGAACTAAATAACAAATAGGCCACGAGGTTATCGGAGCGTCCTTCGCAAAAATGGAATAACACAGTCAATCTTACACGTTCCACATTATTAAAACCTCTTTGGATTTAGCCATACTCCTCTGCCATATCAATATTAATATTACTTTATTGTCAAATAAAATATATTAACGTTACACGTTCCATATTATAACAACCTCTTTGGATTTAGCCATACTCCACTGCCTTATCAATATAAATATTACTTTATTGTCAAATGAAATATATTAACGTTACATGCTCCATATTATTACAACCTCTTTGGATTTAGCCATACTCCTCTGCGTTACCAATATTAATATTAATTTCCTCTTGGTCGCCTTTGAAAGGGATTACTAATTAGGTTTACGCACACGCGCCAATCTTGAATGATCACGGATCTTGGGTCGGTGTTCCAACCTCATTCGTCCGGGTTGGTCTTGTATCTCATATAGGTTATAAAGCTTTTGCAGTCTTGGAATTTAACGTTTTTTTGTTTGTTTTTTTACAGTTTAGTTTACTAGCTATTAATATATCAATGAAATAATTAGGATTGAGAAACGAGGTCAAATAGATTGGTAAGAGAGATTTACGATTTACAATAATTTGAGCTTTTCATACATGTGTTGATTTAATTGTTTGATGTATTATTTGAACATTAGGATGAGCATGAATAGGACGCGAGAGCAGAGCTTGGAAGTAGCGTTGGAACAAACCTCTGACTCCTCCATTTGAGATAGGCACCTGGTGGAGCAAGCCCTCCTACGTACTGGACATCTTCCTTACCTCCAGGGATGGGCAAAATCCCATTCCGAAATACCAATACCAATGCATTCGGGAATATAGAGTTTTGTAAATACCAATACGAATGCATTCGCATTTCAAAAAAGAATACGAATACGAATATATCCACAGACGTGGACAGGTATACACCCGAACTTCACAGGTATGCAAAGGGATACGGCCATATTCCACAGGTCTAAAAATGTATACAAGTCAATATGTGCGCATTAGCAGGCCTGAATTCCAATACGGTGGTATTATAACTTATATTAAAAGACATCAAATTTAATATTTATAATTTTTTTTTTTTAATATGATTCAAATATTGTTGAAATAACTTCTTTAAATACGAATATCTATTTATCAACTCTCATACAATTCTCTTCTCTATAATGAAATAATTTAACAAATATTTCTTAAAATTTATTAATTTCTGGAATATGAAAAAACATTAATGCAGTAATGCACTTATAAATTACATTATATAAAAAGAAAAGAAATATTATCCATTTGATATATTTTTCTTGAGCTTACAATCTTATATAGTGAAAGTAAAGTTCAGTAAATATTTTAACATTTCAAACCAACAATCTGAAAATAAACACTATGCATTCAAGAATAGGTAAAATGTTGAATTTCAAGCATTTACAGTGAAGTATTTAGGTACTCTACGTATGGAATGACTCATTGGGTTTTCATGATTATGTTTCTATTTTCTACGTAAAGAAGTTTGCTATTGTTCCAAAACATTGAAAGTTGAAAAATAATAACAATAATAAAGTTAATTCTTTATAATGAAGTGAAGTAAAGCGCGAATATAAGTATTTATGCAACATTCAAAGCTGTAATTGAGAGTGATGATTGTGAAAGCAAACAACTTCAGTTATTATCGTATATACTATATTATTATTAATTTAATCTTATTAGTAATTTGATCTAAAATAAATGCTTTAATCGAAATTAAGTATAATTCTTTTTTGAATATTAACTTTGTTTGAAGATAAGAAGTAATATAAAGCCGCCTTAGAACCTAGGCATCGGGAATTTTACCATGATACCTGCCTGCCCTGCGATTTTGAGCCTATTTAACGAGGTTTTCTTAAATTTCTTAGGAAATATTGCAAGACTCAAAAGCAGAAGGAAGTCCCTAAATTAATTTAACAAACACTAAGCAATTTTCACAATAGTGTAAAAAAAAATAGAAATGGCCTGGGAATACCCATTGCCGTAGAGGCGTTTTTAGAAAACAATTCATCACCCTGTTTCTATTTTTTATTAAAATTTATGTAGTATATCCTAAAACACTAAAGTTGTTAAAAAAAAAAATGATAATAAAAAAAAATTGGTTAAAATGAAGTGAAGTAAAGCGCGAATGAAAATTAATATGAAACGAATGAATTTGAAATAAATAGTTAATGTTGGAAAAATAACTGAATTTGTTGGGAAGCATATATTTTAGATTAAATAAAATAACGTAATTATTACAATATTTCCGTTCATTCAATCTGTTAGTTTGGTTTTAGAGCGTACAACAGCTTGCTACTTCTACTTCTACTTCCGTGGTTAAGGGGGGTATACACGGTGAGAAATACGATATGTGTAGGTGATATGAAATGGCGATATTCACCTCGTTGAGCGCACTGGAAAGTTGGTGGAAGTAAATATCGTGATAGTTGATGTACTATATCACACTTCCATCTTCTTTCCAGAATGATTATTAATGACAATATCATTCGTTATATTATTTAGGTCAAGCTTTAACTAAAAATAGTTTATTTATATTCATATATATTTAATTGTGTTTCTAGATTCCAAAACCATTATTTAATAATATGTATATTTTCACTGTTTGGATATTTGGTTATTATTAGAAATTATATAATATATATTTATGTATTATAGTTTGGGATTCATAATATTGTTTTTGCATTAAAATTCGAAATATAAATTGAAAGTGATTTTACAAAGGAATGTTGCTGTCATAGGTACGCCATCTCATGTTCCCGTCACTTGTCACTTGTGTTGTTGACATTTGTAGTTGGTTAGTAAGTAAATTTGTATAGAAATGTCGAAAACATTTTTAGACATTACTCTTATCATTATTAAAACAAGATGACACGAATTGAACATTCATCTTTACATAAGGACTTGGTAACCTAAACAGAGCTAACCAACCTTTTCAACTTTCCTGAATAATCAGCTGTTCACACATCCGGCATTTTGCCGAGCACTGTTGCGTACTCTCACCGTATACCCGCACATTTTTACTCTCACGCATTTTTCACCACCCTCTACTCTCGCGAGAGTACTTACACCTCACCTACACATACCCTATTTCTATCGTGTATCGCCGCCTTTAGTCATTGTCATAGTTTATTCTCGAAGCTGGGTTCTTGTAACGAGTTCTGGGAATTGCTAATCTCGATCTATAAAGCTCTAAATAGATTCCATAAGATATTACACTACATTATTTCTTTGGTCCATAACAAAGGTTTATTATTCAATATAATAACCAAAACAATAATTAAAATTGGGTAATTTGAAATTACAGAAGCTAGAAATGGGTTATCATGTATTGAGATGGTCCGAATTTTCGCCTATAGCAACAGTACACATACATACTAAATACTAGTATGTATGTGTATATATACACACATACAGAGGATACCCCGGGACCGGAAGGGCAGGGAGGGGAGGTTGCCATGGAGACTGGAGCCTCCCCCCACCCACCCACGAGCTTCACAACCACCGGCTAGACGAGCCTCGATACATTTCCATGACAGGAACTTCAATGGCTACAGGAGGACTACCACGCCGCCCCAGGCCACGTACAGGAGGACTACCACGCCGCCCCAGCCCACGTACAGGAGGACTACCACGCCGCCCCAGGCCACGTACAGGAGGACTACCACGCCGCCCCAGGCCACGTACAGGAGGACTACCACGCCGCCCCAGGCCACGTACAGCAGGACTACCACGCCGCCCCAGCCCACGTACAGGAGGACTACCACGCCGCCCCAGGCCACGTACAGGAGGACTACCACGCCGCCCCAGGCCACGTACAGGAGGACTACCACGCCGCCCCAGGCCACGTACAGGAGGACTACCACGCCGCCCCAGGCCACGTACAGGAGGACTACCACGCCGCCCCAGGCCACGTACAGGAGGACTACCACGCCGCCCCAGGCCACGTACAGGAGGACTACCACGCCGCCCCAGGCCACGTACAGGAGGACTACCACGCCGCCCCAGCCCACGTACAGGAGGACTACCACGCCGCCCCAGCCCACGTACAGGAGGACTACCACGCCGCCCCAGCCCACGTACAGGAGGACTACCACGCCGCCCCAGGCCACGTACAGGAGGACTACCACGCCGCCCCAGGCCACGTACAGGAGGACTACCACGCCGCCCCAGGCCACGTACAGGAGGACTACC
Source organism: Piezodorus guildinii (assembly GCA_023052935.1). Taxonomy (NCBI): domain Eukaryota; kingdom Metazoa; phylum Arthropoda; class Insecta; order Hemiptera; family Pentatomidae; genus Piezodorus; species Piezodorus guildinii. The sequence goes on along the minus strand of CM041298.1, from coordinate 3,859,500 downwards.
ACGCCGCCCCAGGCCACGTACAGGAGGACTACCACGCCGCCCCAGGCCACGTACAGGAGGACTACCACGCCGCCCCAGCCCACGTACAGGAGGACTACCACGCCGCCCCAGCCCACGTACAGGAGGACTACCACGCCGCCCCAGCCACGTACAGGAGGACTACCACGCCGCCCCAGGCCACGTACAGGAGGACTACCACGCCGCCCCAGGCCACGTACAGGAGGACTACCACGCCGCCCCAGGCCCACGTACAGGAGGACTACCACGCCGCCCAGGCCATACGGATACAGCGAGAACAAGACACACGCCGCCCCAGGCCACGTACAGAGGACTACCACGCCGCCCCAGGCCCACGTACAGGAGGACTACCACGCCGCCCCAGGCCACGTACAGAGGACTACCACGCCGCCCCAGGCCACACGTACAGCAGGACTACCACGCCGCCCCAGGCCACGTACAGGAGGACTACCACGCCGCCCCAGGCCACGTACAGGAGGACTACCACGCCGCCCCAGGCCACGTACAGCAGGACTACCACGCCGCCCCAGGCCACGTACAGCAGGACTACCACGCCGCCCCAGGCCACGTACAGGAGGACTACCACGCCGCCCCAGGCCACGTACAGGAGGACTACCACGCCGCCCCAGGCCACGTACAGCAGGACTACCACGCCGCCCCAGGCCACACAGACTACACGCCGCCAGGCACTACAGAGACTACACGCCGCCCCAGGCCACGTACAGCAGGACTACCACGCCGCCCCAGCCCACGTACAGGAGGACTACCACGCCGCCCCAGGCCACGTACAGGAGGACTACCACGCCGCCCCAGGCCACGTACAGGAGGACTACCACGCCGCCCCAGGCCACGTACAGCAGGACTACCACGCCGCCCCAGGCCACGTACAGCAGGACTACCACGCCGCCCCAGGCCACGTACAGGAGGACTACCACGCCGCCCCAGGCCACGTACAGCAGGACTACCACGCCGCCCCAGGCCACGTACAGCAGGACTACCACGCCGCCCCAGGCCACGTACAGCAGGACTACCACGCCGCCCCAGCCCACGTACAGGAGGACTACCACGCCGCCCCAGGCCACGTACAGGAGGACTACCACGCCGCCCCAGGCCACGTACAGCAGGACTACCACGCCGCCCCAGGCCACGTACAGCAGGACTACCACGCCGCCCCAGGCCACGTACAGCAGGACTACCACGCCGCCCCAGCCCACGTACAGCAGGACTACCACGCCGCCCCAGGCCACGTACAGCAGGACTACCACGCCGCCCCAGGCCACGTACAGGAGGACTACCACGCCGCCCCAGGCCACGTACAGCAGGACTACCACGCCGCCCCAGCCCACGTACAGGAGGACTACCACGCCGCCCCAGGCCACGTACAGGAGGACTACCACGCCGCCCCAGGCCACGTACAGGAGGACTACCACGCCGCCCCAGGCCACGTACAGCAGGACTACCACGCCGCCCCAGGCCACGTACAGCAGGACTACCACGCCGCCCCAGGCCACGTACAGCAGGACTACCACGCCGCCCCAGCCCACGTACAGCAGGACTACCACGCCGCCCCAGGCCACGTACAGCAGGACTACCACGCCGCCCCAGGCCACGTACAGGAGGACTACCACGCCGCCCCAGGCCACGTACAGCAGGACTACCACGCCGCCCCAGCCCACGTACAGGAGGACTACCACGCCGCCCCAGGCCACGTACAGGAGGACTACCACGCCGCCCCAGGCCACGTACAGGAGGACTACCACGCCGCCCCAGGCCACGTACAGCAGGACTACCACGCCGCCCCAGGCCACGTACAGCAGGACTACCACGCCGCCCCAGGCCACGTACAGGAGGACTACCACGCCGCCCCAGGCCACGTACAGGAGGACTACCACGCCGCCCCAGGCCACGTACAGGAGGACTACCACGCCGCCCCAGGCCACGTACAGGAGGACTACCACGCCGCCCCAGGCCACGTACAGGAGGACTACCACGCCGCCCCAGGCCACGTACAGCAGGACTACCACGCCGCCCCAGGCCACGTACAGCAGGACTACCACGCCGCCCCAGGCCACGTACAGGAGGACTACCACGCCGCCCCAGGCCACGTACAGCAGGACTACCACGCCGCCCCAGGCCACGTACAGCAGGACTACCACGCCGCCCCAGGCCACGTACAGCAGGACTACCACGCCGCCCCAGCCCACGTACAGCAGGACTACCACGCCGCCCCAGGCCACGTACAGCAGGACTACCACGCCGCCCCAGGCCACGTACAGGAGGACTACCACGCCGCCCCAGGCCACGTACAGCAGGACTACCACGCCGCCCCAGCCCACGTACAGGAGGACTACCACGCCGCCCCAGGCCACGTACAGGAGGACTACCACGCCGCCCCAGGCCACGTACAGGAGGACTACCACGCCGCCCCAGGCCACGTACAGCAGGACTACCACGCCGCCCCAGGCCACGTACAGCAGGACTACCACGCCGCCCCCAGGCCACGTACAGGAGGACTACCACGCCGCCCCAGGCCACGTACAGCAGGACTACCACGCCGCCCCAGGCCACGTACAGCAGGACTACCACGCCGCCCCAGGCCACGTACAGCAGGACTACCACGCCGCCCCAGCCCACGTACAGGAGGACTACCACGCCGCCCCAGGCCACACTTGGCAAAGCTATATAAAGAGAACATCGACTGCCCCCGCCAGTCCTCACTTTCCCAATCTAGATTTCTATTTGTGAAAGTGTTTTATATAAGAAAGACCCACCTCAACGCAATATACAATACATACCTCCCCACCTCACAGCCATCACACCCTATAGGTTAGCTCCCTCCTCTATAGATTACCTCCCTGCCCTATAGGTTAGCTCCCTGCCATTCGCGATAACTAGCTGATATCAAAGTATAGATGTTAGGATCATTGTTGTATTCCCTAGTATAGATGTTAGGATCATTGTTGTATTCCCTAGTATAGATGTTAGGATCATTGTTGTATTCCCTGGTATAGATGTTAGGATCATTGTTGTATTCCCTAGTATTTTCGAGTCAAGTTTTACAAAATTGGTCGAGTAGTTTCAGAGATATGCCGTTTTGTTTATTCGTTATTCGGGTTCTAGGCTTCTCGAAACGTAGGCTCTAAAATTTGTAGGGTAGAGAGGGGAGAGGGTTGGTTGATTACAAAGATTCATTATTGTAAATGTTTTCTTTATGTGTATACGGTAGCTTGTACCGTCGGTTGTTTAAGCTTTTATTTAAAATAACATTTAATGGTAAATTAGACTTTATGGAAGATGATGACGAATTAGCCCTCTGTTGTAGGTAGCAGTACAGTGAAAGTCCTCCCATGGTCTATTCTGCCCCCATACAGTCCTACCAACCTCGGTACAAACACCACCAGTACCAACCCTCCCTCCACTTTCACTATCACGGTATATCCTGACTGCCTGGACTACCTCCCAGCTACCTTCGCTATTGAGAACACCTTTTATTTTCCCCTCACACAAACAGCAGGCAGCCCCTAAAAGGTACTTCTTATTTACTCGACTCGCCTACCTCCGCCACCTCTCCCTACCGACCCCAAACCTCCCTCCCTCGAAAACCACGTTTCTTTCTACGTTTTTTGTCTGTTTTTTATATGGCAGTTCAATCGAACAAAAAATTGAAATTCTTCAACAACTGAGAATATAAAAGCAGGGAGATATGAAAAGCATATAGCAAAAACAAAAACAAAACAATTATTTGTGTTGGCCTTGTTACTTTCACTTAGCTTGAGGTGAAATATGTTAAAAGGGAAAGTATTGGTAGTGCGAATATTTTGCAATTCCAGTTTTCAACGGAATGGCTGAATCCCACAAAAAGATCAGTGTGAGGTTAGAAAACTTCAAAAATGAAAGGTAAAGTTCCTAATTAAGATACGATACGCCGTGGATGGTGCGAGAGCAACTTTTTCACTCAAATGGACGAGGTACTTGGTGCCATGCCTTCATCAGTGCGGCTTCATCAAAACTCAAATGAGATTTTACTTCATTTAGCATTTTTTCTAATTGAAATAGAGCCACAATGCTTAAACGCCATACATCCCCCTGAAATATAGTTAATTTTGTGGATAATAATATTATAATGTATACACAGACTAAAGATGGTTACAGTAAAGAAGAGAGGAGAGTTGTGTTGTTGCCCAAGTGACCTCCATCTTTGTACTAATTTCTCCCCACGCTCTGATTCTGTTCTGTATATCTCTTTAGGGAAAGTTAGCTTCAACCATCAAGGGGCTATTTACTATTGACTTTACTTATTCGGATTAGGATCAGGAATGATGATAAGCCGTTTAACTTCTTTACTTATTCCAATTTCAAACAATATATAAAGAAAATTATTGCTAATATGTAACACTTTCACTAATCTCCCTCGTCAAGAACTTTTTAGTTTAGGTTCAAGTTGTTAAAATAAAATTAGTTTGAAACAATGAAAGCACTTCTTTTCTAATAATAATATCAATATAGCCACCAATAATAGAAAACATTGTTTCTGTTTCTTTGCTAGATGCTCATCTAATTCTTCCCTTTTCATATTCACCCATATTTCTAACAAATAAAAAATGATTAATTATAATCGACAACATCAATCATATTTGTGAGGAGGGCATTTTGAAATTTGGAGTTTAAGCACTGTGGCTCTATTTCAACCGGAAAAAATTCTGGAGCGGGCAACACGCGACTTTCACTTCCCTCGACTGTTAAAATCAACTTAAAAACTATTAAATATACTTTAATTTGAAAAATCTTTCAAGTTGATTTTAAATTTTAGGAGGGGGGTTAAGTGAGCTAACCTAGGTGGTGATTGCCTAGGTGACTGCAGATGCCAAACCTTGTGTAAAGGCTTTTATCTCGGGATTTATCCCGCGCCCTCAGCCCCTGGCCATGGTATAGCCTGATATAGCCCCTGGCATAGCCTTCAGGGGCGATGTAGGGGTGAAAAAAGGAAAAAGTTGATTTCAATAAAACGAATATTTAGTTTCGTTGGAAACATATGATTTAGATTAAATAATATAACTATATTAAATTGTTAATCAGTAATAAGTTTATTCCATAATTGTCACTTACCAATTACCTTTTACTTACAAATTTGTGAATCAAATAATATTTTTTCTGAAATCTTTCTCTTTCCAAAGATATACTCGTAATATAGATCTATATTACTGTTCTCATCAAAAATTCAAAAGTTACATAAAAAGATGTTGCTATTTTACCTTTTAGTTTGTCATCAAATTCACTTGTATATTAAGCCGTCCTTTACCTATGCCATCAAGGGGATATGGTTAATCTTTTGAATATTAGGAAACAAAATTGAAGGTAGTTAAGAGGAAGAAAATTTAAAATATCGCAATTTAAGCCCTGTCAGACTGCTTCGATCAGAATGAAACAAAAGTGAAAGTACAAATGCTAAATGCAATAAAAGCCCATTTCAGTTTTAATCAATATGATTACTTTAATGGAATTCGTTTGAGCCGCTTTCGAGATCGAGAAATGGTAAAAAGCTAATGAAGGCATAGCATTAAGTATTTGGTCAAACATCGTCAAAACTTGATCTGACATCCAAGATATACCTTAAATATCTTGTCTTACTTTAATTATGAAATTTCTTTTTCATTTTTAAGAAAAAAAAATATATATATATATATATGTATATATATATATATATATATATATATATATATATATATATGTGTATATATATATATATATATATATATTATATATATATATATAAATTTTAATTTGATATAGCTCGCTCCCAACATATAACATAATATAACATAACATGTACGAATGAAAAACTTGACGCTGAGAAATATTTACACTATTAGACTGCAGCTTATTTCTCGGAAAGCTAACATAATATATAGTAAGGAAAAGTATTGCGAATGTGAAAATTTTCCAATTCCAGTTTTCAACGGAATACACGTTTCAACTTTCCCTGAGTCCAAATAACCAAGTTCCAAAAAAAGGTCTGATTGTAAGGTTTGTGTTAAGTCCAGCGCAAAAGGTCTGACTGTAAGGTTTGTGTTAAGTCCAGCGCAAAAGGTCTGACTGTAAGGTTTGTGTTAAGTCCAGCGCAAAAAAGGTCTGATTGTAAGGTTTGTGTTAAGTCCAGCGCAAAAGGTCTGACTGTAAGGTTTGTGTTAAGTCCAGCGCAAAAGGTCTGACTGTAAGGTTTGTGTTAAGTCCAGCGCAAAAAAGGTCTGATTGTAAGGTTTGTGTTAAGTCCAGCGCAACAGTCCTACGAACAGTCCTACGAAACTGAAATTACATATTAAAGACAACATATGCACGAGATCTTGCAGAGAACGTTTCCAACGAAATCAGCTTAGCACAACAGCCACTTTATACCATACCATGCATTATGCATCTTTTCTCAAAAACGGTTCTAACGATTTCGATTAAACTCCCAATATCCATTCAAAATTGGATGGGCCTTAATATCATGCAGGTTATATTCTGATTGTAATAGTCTGAAAGAACCTAAATGCCGATATTTGAAAATTTCTTCGTCTAAAGTAACTTAAATTATGTATATGATCTTTATAGAATTCGATAAACAACTATAGGTGCAAAGAGCAAAAATATTTTTGTATACAATTTTAATGATAATAAGAAGAGTAATTTAGACGTATAATATACCGTTAGAAAGAGAAAGATTTTATTTTTAAAAAAAACATTATCTTAAACATAACATTGAAAAAGTTAACGGAATCTGAAGAAAATTCTCTAAAACTAACTTATTGTAGTAGATAATAATATAATAGATTATTTAATAAAACACACATTGCTAAGGAAAATGAACCTCTGAACTTATTCGACCGCAAACTGTATTTGAAAATTCTTAGATTGATTTTGACAACGGAGGTAAGTGTGTTGCGCGCACCAGAGCAGTATTATAGATGTGGGGTAACTAAGGGTTTTAGAAAAGATATCTCAACTTGAAGATTGTAAAAGGTAATGTTAAGAGTATAAACTTTGTTATCTTATTTAATCTAAATGATATCTTTCCAACTAACTCGACTCAATAGACTATTTATTTCAATTAACTATAAACTCTTTTCAACTTTAACTCTATTTAATAGCTCTTCAATTTATTTGTAACAAACGAGGTAAGTGAAAGTCGTGTTTTGCCCGCACCAGATTTTTTTCCTATGTTGGGGGCGATGTTAGTCGCTAGAAGACCGGTGACAGATACTAGTATATACCCTCAGTTATAACCATGCCATAACCTCAACAACATTTTTCTTTTTAATTATTTTGCAGAGAGATATTTGGTGAGGTAGATGGTAAATATGCTATATATTATTAATAATATCGACATACTATGTATATATATATATATACACTACCTGCCCGCCCGCACCCCCCTTTCTTTATCCTCCACCCTCACCCCCGACCTCCACATTTTTTTCTCTTTCCTTTTCCCTTTCTCGAGATCCGTTCTCACGGCCTGTGGCCCTTTCTACCTCAACGGCAACTCGGTGGTTCCCATAAAGGAGGAGGTACCCAGTTATCGAATGACAAATAGATATATAATTCATACTAAAAGGAACGTTATACTATTGAAGAAACACGAAGCAGCAAATAAGAGGGAGGAGAGAGGTGAATTGCAATAATAATAAAACTATTGAAATGTGAAGGCGATAACCTCTCTTTCTCACCTCTCCCCCCAACATAATATGACAACAATTTGAAATGAACACACCGATGTCCGATAGACAACAGCTCTCAAAGAACTGGCCCTCCGAAGAGATGGATAAGCTACCGCCTCATCTATCCCTTATTATAATATTAATAGCCATCACAAGGAGACTTTGATGAAGCCCCTACAACAGCCCCTGAACACCACCTGGCTCTATCGCAACCCCTAGAGACCACAACCCCTGACGACCTCCCCCGGGCCGCTTCCTCCCTAAAAAAAGAAGCCGGACGGGAGGAATGGCACCGGGGCCGTTGACCTGAGGCCATTAAATGTCCCGCTCCGCCGGCTGTTTGTTTTCGATACCGCTACTATCGCGGGGCACCGGCCGTCCCTACACCTCTTTGTGTACATCTCTACATGTGTGTGTATGACCGAGTTGACAGGGGATCGCTCGCGTCAGTTGAGGATCCTGGCCTCGATCAGCTTACAGGCAGGGAGTGATAATAACAATAATATCGTTGGTAAACAACAACAACAAGTAGTAATGAACTAAAACAGGAGATCGGTGAGAAGAAGAAGCTGCTATTGCAAGAAATGGAGAAGTTTGATCCTGCGAGATATCCCGAGCTAAATCCTTCGAGGCTATTAATAAGCGAGGACTTTACTCCCCGCCCGCCCGACCTTAGGGATTATAACAATGCCACCGCGACACTATCATCCTGCAGATATATATAAAGATACGAGCCTGTTGATCCTGGATATAGCACGTGCACAGGTTGGGATCGATACAGCTCCGCCTTGGCTCGACACAGCCGCCCGAATTCAAAAGGGACGGGGCCGCGACCTTAGAACGCTGGTCGGTACAGCCAAGGCCAGCTCGCTGCTATAACCCCGTCAGCTCCTTCACGGCTTTTTTAACAACTACAACAATAATAATAACAATAACAATAACAACAAAGGGGCCTCTTACCTGGCAAGCGCCATCCTTATACAAGAGTCCAATTGGTTCTTGTGCGAATCCACTTTGCCAGCCTGTAGTGAAGACTTAATCCCAAAAGGAGAGAGTACCGTACTTATAGTACTACCCTATCCTAAGTAGTGAAGACAATAAAACTATATAAATGTATGTATATATATATATATACCGCACAATGTATATGTAAAGCACTACTGAACCGAGCGGCGGCCAGCCGATCACTGAGGGCCGACCAGCGCCCCCCACCCGTCGCCCTCGGTCACCCCCACTCCTCCTCGCCCTGCCATTGTGTCGCTCCAGAGAAATCACCAGCTCTACTTTTCTCTTTATGTAATTGCTTTTGGAAAAGTGTTGTGGCCCTAATGGAGAAGGCCTCCACTCTCGGCTTTCGAAGGCTCAAACCATTTACAGAATAATTGTACATTATTGTAAATGTAAGAGGCACAAAGTATACACCACTCTCCTCGTACTATGAATAATTGTAATAAAGCCTTTGTAGAAAACAAACAGCAAATATTGCTTTAAAATATCTCGTTCTATCATTAATAGATCTCAAAATTATTTACAAAAGATGATGCTCGTAGAGAAGTAGAAAAAATGTCATAAACATTTTCTTGTACTAGACGATTATGGTAAGAATGGAGATAAACCTATGACCGGTCGATCAACACCTATGTCAAGGCACAAAGTTTTATCGAATGCCAGATCTTCATTTTGTACATTTTGGGTATGAATAGCCTTGTTGCCTCAAAATATATTTTTTACTATATTTCTTTATTTCCAGATCGGCTGCGTGAGCCATACATGGGTATATATTCACTTTTAAAGGGTATATATATATATATATATATATATATATATATATATATATATATATATATATATATATATATATATATATATATATATATAGTTTCTTTTCTTTTTTAATTTTTCAGGAAGTTTTTCTTAATATTACACACTTAAATAATCACACCTTAACTTCCTTTTGTTAATTATTTATTTTATTTCATAATTCTTTACATCATTTATCAACGTTTCGGGGTTCTTTCCCCATTCTTCAGACGTATTTTTCGAAAACACTTTGACATATATAATTCACTGCTATTCGCCTACATGGGTGTTCATTGGCTGACTCAAGAATAGCAGTAAGCTATAAAGTGAAATAATGTATTATATATGTAAAAGTGTTTTCAAAAATAAGCCTTGAGAATGGGGAAAGAACCCCGAAACGTTGATAAATGATGTACACAATTATGAAATAAAATAAATAATTAACAAAATGAAGTTAAGGCGTGCTCATTTAAGTGTGTAATATATATATATATATATTATTACGTCTTATTTGCAACATCAATGTGATTTTATTTCCATTAAAAAAAAACACGTGCTTTTTAGGAATAAGTTCTCCTATGTTCAAAGAGGAGAACTGTTTTTAAGCACTTGAAATAATTTTAACAGAAAACAAAAACAAGAGTACACTTGTTAGACCAATCCCTAACCAAACATGGTACCAAGTTCAATATTATTAAATATATTTTGTAGTACTCCTCAGATTCAGACAGTTTTCCTTTCATGTCGTGAGAAATAATTTATCTGTTGTAATATTTTTTAGAGGATGCATAGTTTTTGAGTTGATTTTAGAAAAACAAAAATAATAAATATATATATATATATATATATATATATATATATATATATAACATGTATATAAATTTGAAATAACTTCATCTTTACAGGTAGAAAATGACTCTTCAGATTTAGCATCCATCTTGGTGAAACGTGTTATCTTTAATTTGTTATCCTTTCATTTGATTTTTTGGTCTCATTTGAATGGGGTCAAAATTGTGAGCTCTTAACAAACTATTAACCTATCCTCTCACGCTATGCGAGTGTGTATGTATATATATATATATATATATATATATATATATATTATAGAGAGAGAGAGAGAGAGAGAGAGAGAGAGAGAGAAGAGAGAGAGAGAGAGAGTTCCATTGATATATACAGATGACTCAAAGAGAAAGGGCACTGACTTTAAGAAAGTTGAACCTAAAGGTTTAATAAACTGCGAAGGTAATTATTTTTTTATATAGCCGCTATTACTTTAGCTTTAATGGAGATATTGAAGTAAAAGTAAGGTAAGAAATATTATACAAGATGGAGAGATAGTGACATGTTGATAATATTTTTAATCACTTGGGGATTAAACAACTTCTTAAATACCTGCTCCGAGTCCTTAAATAAATACATTTCCTTCAACCTTATCATTTTTCCTCATTATTTGAATAGTCAATATTATATTTTAAATATCATTATTACCGTAGCTGTCAAAAGGTTAAAGTTGTTGCTTTGCAATCAATTTAGAAGAAGCTAAGCTTTTTGATGACAATCTTTTACTCAATACCCTTTCACAATTTACATAATTGAATTTTTCACGTTCAGTTATATTGATATTTTTACATTGACTTACCGATATATATTATTGTTACCTTCACTTACATCAACTTATATGAAATAGAAATTAAGGGAAAGTATTGCCATCGTCAAAATTTTCGAAAAGTTTTCCACGAAAATACACGTTTTAGGGTCCCTTGAGTCCGAATAACCAAGTCCCCAAAAAAGGTCTTTGTATCTGTGTGTGTGAGGTAAGTCTAGCGCGAAAAAGAAAAGTCGTACGAGCCTGCAATTTCTTAAGACCATCATACGCCAGAGATGTCACAATAACTCGGGCTAACCTCAAGGAGCCACTGTTCACTATATACTGTGCATTCTGCATCTTTTTAATTTCTTCTCAAGATAGATTTGGACTAAACTATCTATATCGATGTAAAACCTAATGGGCTTTTACGTCATTACATCATTCAGATTGAAATTTTGTGTTTTTGAACATGAGAACAAATTGCATATAAATATATAATATACCGCTGGAAAGCTAAAGATTTTACCAAAAATATCATCTTATCCACAAAATTGTTAAAATTAATGGAGAGTGATGAAAATTCGATAAAACCAACTATTTGTTGTAGATAAAAATATAATAAATTATTTAATAAAACACATGTTTTTATTGAAATTCAAAATAATTATTTCTTTAACAATCTATTTTCATCTTTAAATTTATTTAAAAATTCTTATATTTATTTTAACAACGGAGGTAAGTGAAAGTCGTGTGTTGCGAGCACCAGATTTTTTAAATTTGACACAGACGAGAAGAGATCCCCGATGATTACTTCCCCTCTCCCCTGTCCCTCGCAAATAACTACCATTGGGTAGTTCTTCATCAAGTCTGTTTCATGTCATTTTTCTTATATATATTTACTTGTTGTATTATCAAGTGCAGTTGTAAATTTAAATAAATTATGTTTAAAAAACAAAAAAGGATGTTTAAATACATTTCAAGATGAAATAAATTGCAAAAGACTTAATTACATTATTAGTATCTAGTTCGAGTTTCAATTATTAGTATATATTATATTATGTATTATCTAAGACAATCAGTTTGTCTTATCGGCTTTTCATCACTCTTCGTAAAGGTAACTTTTACAATTTCGTCAATAAGATGATATTTCTTTCTAAAATGTTTAGCTTTCTAAAATCGGTATATTATTATACATTCACATTGTTGTTTTTATGTTAAAAAATTGCATAACATTTGTTTTGGCTGTTTTCTCCTTTAGTCGGATATCGAATTCGTTCAAATTATATATTTAGTTGTTTGGTAGCAATGCTAAAAAGATGATATGGTTATTTTACTAGACGACCTACAAAATTAAAGCTACTTTAGAGGAAGAAATTTTGAAATACCGACATTTAAGCCATAACAGACTATATCAATCGAATGACACCACCATGCTATTAAAGCCCTCCAATTTTACATCGATATATCGGCGTAGAGTTGTCTTTAACATCAAATTTTAGTTTCATACGACTTTTCGTTTTCTTTTTTTGTTCTAGACTTGGCAAACACACAGACCTCTTCGCGGGACTTGGTCATTTGGACTCAGGAATCCCTAAAGCGAGTATTTCCGGTGAAAACTGGAATTCGAAAATTTTCAAGATCACAATAGATTCGATTACTACTACCGATTCATAAATAGGTAAGTGAAAGTAAAAAGGAATAGTATTTTGTGTTTTATTGTTTGGGTGGTTTAAATAAAGACAAAACTATTGGCTATTCTTCTTACAAAGCCAACTGTAGCAAACTACTTTATAGTGCATTCAGAAAGCTATAATTTGGTAATAATAAAGGTCTGTAGGTTTGAGCCTAATAAGAAAATATGTTAATAATATTGTATCAGCTAATAGAAATGGTTTACTTTCAGCTCTGTTTGCACTAATATCACAACAACCATATCAATACCTTATAAGAAGACAAGTACAGTAAAGCATAGAGGGTTCTAATGGCTTCTAGTTGAGCCCTATAAGAAGACAAGTACAGTAAAGCATAGAGGGTTCTAATGGCTTCTAGTTGAGCCCTATAAGAAGACAAGTACAGTAAAGCATAGAGGGTTCTAATGGCTTCTAGTTGAGCCCTATAAGAAGACAAGTACAGTAAAGCATAGAGGGTTTCTAATGGCTTCTAGTTGAGCCCTATAAGAAGACAAGTACAGTAAAGCATAGAGGGTTCTAATGGCTTCTAGTTGAGCCCTATAAGAAGACAAGTACAGTAAAGCATAGAGGGTTCTAATGGCTTCTAGTTGAGCCCTATAAGAAGACAAGTACAGTAAAGCATAGAGGGTTCTAATGGCTTCTAGTTGAGCCCTATAAGAAGACAAGTACAGTAAAGCATAGAGGGTTCTAATGGCTTCTAGTTGAGCCCTATAAGAAGACAAGTACAGTAAAGCATAGAGGGTTCTAATGGCTTCTAGTTGAGCCCTATAAGAAGACAAGTACAGTAAAGCATAGAGGGTTCTAATGGCTTCTAGTTGAGCCCTATAAGAAGACAAGTACAGTAAAGCATAGAGGGTTCTAATGGCTTCTAGTTGAGCCCTATAAGAAGACAAGTACAGTAAAGCATAGAGGGTTCTAATGGCTTCTAGTTGATCCCTATAAGAAGACAAGTACAGTAAAGCATAGAGGGTTCTAATGGCTTCTAGTTGAGCCCTATAAGAAGACAAGTACAGTAAAGCATAGAGGGTTCTAATGGCTTCTAGTTGAGCCCTATAAGAAGACAAGTACAGTAAAGCATAGAGGGTTCTAATGGCTTCTAGTTGAGCCCTATAAGAAGACAAGTACAGTAAAGCATAGAGGGTTCTAATGGCTTCTAGTTGAGCCCTATAAGAAGACAAGTACAGTAAAGCATAGAGGGTTCTAATGGCTTCTAGTTGAGCCCTATCAGACAATTGTGGGTCACCAAGAAACTTGATCATACCTTTTTTCGAAGGTTTTCGGTTTTAGTTTATCTTAGTATTTTTTAGACCTACAGACGTCTAGTAGCAATCAAATTGAACACAGTATTAAGCAGTATATTATGGTTATTTTGATAGGAAGAGCAGTTGGCAAGATATTGAACTAGACAGAGCTAACATTGGTAATATTTTGTTGCTAAGCCAGAGGCATATAGCTGTCCCCAACATGAGGGGCTTACCTACTAAAAACTACCAATCTATCAATAGAACACATTATGAGTAGCGCCGTAGCAATTCCCATTCCAGCCATTGCCTTTCAGTTAGATGAGAAACAGCTGGCGAATAGTACCCCATGGGGCACCTGCCGACTGCTTGGAGACCTAACTTCGAGGCCTGGAACCGGAGATCCCTTCCTTTGTTGTACCCGATGAAGGTACCTGTGCTAAGAGCTACCTCTACCTCTGCCCGTCCCGAGGCAGCAGAGGATACCTACCACATGATCTGTCTAGCCCTCGAGTCGTTACAACCAGAAGAGGCGAGGCAGTGAAGCAATAAGATATATCCTATGTGAAGATATGTCAAGCAATAAGATATTTCCTATGTGAAGATATGTCAAGCAATAAGATATATCCTATGTGAAGATATGTCAAGCAATAAGATATATCCTATGTGAAGATATGTCAAGCAATAAGATATATCCTATGTGAAGATATGTCAAGCAATAAGATATATCCTATGTGAAGATATGTCAAGCAATAAGATATATCCTACGTGAAGATATGTCAAGCAATAAGATATATCCTATGTGAAGATATGTCAAGCAATAAGATATATCCTATGTGAAGATATGTCAAGCAATAAGATATTTCCTATGTGAAGATATGTCAAGCAATAAGATATTTCCTATGTGAAGATATGTCAAGCAATAAGATATTTCCTATGTGAAGATATGTCAAGCAATAAGATATATCCTATGTGAAGATATGTCAAGCAATAAGATATATCCTATGTGAAGATATGTCAAGCAATAAGATATATCCTATGTGAAGATATGTCAAGCAATAAGATATTTCCTATGTGAAGATATGTCAAGCAATAAGATATATCCTATGTGAAGATATGTCAAGCAATAAGATATATCCTATGTGAAGATATGTCAAGCAATAAGATATATCCTATGTGAAGATATGTCAAGCAATAAGATATATCCTATGTGAAGATATGTCAAGCAATAAGATATATCCTATGTGAAGATATGTCAAGCAATAAGATATATCCTATGTGAAGATATGTCAAGCAATAAGATATTTCCTATGTGAAGATATGTCAAGCAATAAGATATATCCTATGTGAAGATATGTCAAGCAATAAGATATATCCTATGTGAAGATATGTCAAGCAATAAGATATATCCTATGTGAAGATATGTCAAGCAATAAGATATATCCTATGTGAAGATATGTCAAGCAATAAGATATATCCTATGTGAAGATATGTCAAGCAATAAGATATATCCTATGTGAAGATATGTCAAGCAATAAGATATATCCTATGTGAAGATATGTCAAGCAATAAGATATATCCTATGTGAAGATATGTCAAGCAATAAGATATATCCTATGTGAAGATATGTCAAGCAATAAGATATATCCTATGTGAAGATATGTCAAGCAATAAGATATTTCCTATGTGAAGATATGTCAAGCAATAAGATATATCCTATGTGAAGATATGTCAAGCAATAAGATATTTCCTATATTATTAGTATTATAGCCAGGGTACATTATTATTGGGGATACTTGTATCGTATTATAGCCGGGGTACATTATTATTGGGGATACACGTGTTACTATCATAGACAGAGTCCATTATCACATTAGCCCTAAAGTTGCAATAATGGATCAACTATTAACTATAGTTTACCTCTTCAGTTTGACGCCCCAGGGCTGCCTTATAACCCATCCCTATACATTGCTTCATAATAACTTGATAATTCGTTCTTCACTTTCAACAGCTGCTTTTCTTTAAGTGTTGAGGGGCGGGGATGGGGCTGGCGATCTGGAGACTTCCAATAATACTGGGCCCGACTTTGAGGAAGTTGATATCGCCGATAGCAAAAGCGGGATCCCCTCACACTGCTCCAGAGGCTCCGGATAGTAAGGAGGCTCTACTAACCACTATTGGAGAGGTGAGAGCCGAGCGGAGATAGTAGTGCACGGCAAGAGAGCCATCTCCTTGCATAACCTTCCTTCACAAAGGGAGGGCCAGTGAAACCTAGTCTATCCTCTCTTCTTAGTACATAACACATTGTAATGCTACGCTACATGGTAAAGTATACAGTACCCCCCTTTTAACGTGCAGACTATAATGTGTACCGTTACATGGTACAGTATACGAGTATAGTACCTCCCTCCTAACATACTACAGCCTATAATGTAGAAGAGAATGGGAAAAAATTATTATATGACAAGGGCCTCTAAAAATTACATAAAAAAAAAAAAACAGGCAGCGGAGAGTATATCGGCAGCAGAGAGTATACAAGCAGCAGAGAGTATATAGGCAGCAGAGAGTATACAGGCAGCAGAGAGTATACAGGCAGCAGAGATTATATAGGTAGCAGAGAGTACATAGGCAGCAAAGAGTATACAGACAGCAGAGAGTATATCGGCAGCAGAGAGTATACAGGCAGCAGAGAGTATACAGGCAGCAGAGAGTATACAGACAGCAGAGAGTATACAGGCAGCAGAGAGTATATAGGCAGCAGAGAGTATACAGGCAGCAGAGAGTATACAGGCAGCAGAGAATGTATATTCAGCAGAGAGTATATAGGCAGCAGAGCACGATAAAAATAGCTCAACACAACTTAAATAAGAGACCAATGGCAATGGGAAAATTAAGGAGAATGATTACGATTAAGCAAGTAGATAAAGCAGCAATCCAGAAGCCACCTACAAGGAGAGGAAAAATATATGGTGCGGAACCTTGGGATCGTATCATTGCAAAAAACGGAAGCGGGCTGCTAGATGCCCCGCAGAGTACCCTGTTGATTACAAACCGAGCCCTATCTGTTGTGTCGCAGGCTGATCTGGAGGACAGGTACATCTCCACTGCCCACATAATTTCTGCGGATATCAGTTTCAGCATAATTAACGTCTACGCAAAATTTTCGATTTCTTTGGAAGACATATTGAGACAACTGCAGAATACAATTAAACAGTTTGAGAAAAAAGGACAAAAACCTGATTATACTCGGCGATTTTAATCCCCATTTGATCTTATGGGGCAGTCGACGAACTAATCGAAACGGTATTATGCTGGAGGACTTCGCACCAAGAAACGGACATAATGTCATTAATGAAACGACGTCACTGCCTACGTTTTCAGGGCCAGGAGGAGAGTCCTATATAGATGTCACCATGGCATCACCGAGTGTTGGACAGTATATCCGGTCCTGGGGAGGACTCTCAAAGGATAAATTTAGAAGACGAGGCCTCGCAAATCTCAACCTATTTACTGCTATTTACAGCGGTACAAGAAGTACTTCCAACCGCAACGGAGTCAGAGGGAAAAGGGCAACCCTGGTGGAATCGTCAACTTACAAATATTAAGCGGGAAACGTACAGGGCAAGGAGACGGTATCAGAGAGAAGGCGATGCAACCGAAAGAAACTGTTTAAAAGCTACATTTTATGAAATGAGCAAAAACTTCCATGTCGCAATAAAAGCAGCAAAAAAGAGTACCTGGGAAAAATACCTTTCGGAGTGTATGAGTCCCTGGGGATTGGCATACAAGAGAGCACTTGTGCGAACTTGGGAAAAAAACTCTTATGTTTCCTTAACCAATAATGAAGGTGTGGATAGAACAGCGGAGGAGGCGGTCGAAGCAATCATGACAAGATCATTCCCAAGCGACGATTCGGCTACGGACACTGAGGACCAAGCGCAGCTAAGGATCCGCATGACTAAACTCCCGGAAACCGCAGATGGCCTTCCATGGGAAAATGAGGACATGAGGCTAGCATTGGAGGCGCTCAAATCTGGGAAAGCACCGGGACCTGACATGCTCACAAGCGAAATATTAAAAAATGTCAAACACGCGTTGGTTGGAGTATTAACCAGATTATTCAACAGATGTCTCAGTGAAGGAGTCTTCCCTCGTATCTGGAAATAGGCGGAAATGGTTGCTGTTCTCAAGCCTGGTGCGGTAGAGATCTCTGCAAAATCCTACAGACCGATATGCCTCTTGAGCGTGTTAGGAAAGGTCCTGGAAAGCCTAATCCTGCAGCAGTTAGGTTTCGTAATCGAACGGTTGTCGCCGGATCAGTTTGGAGGTCGTAGAGGTCGGTCGACAGTGAACGCCATAGACCAGTTAATGACGGCAGCTAAGGACGCCCCCACTAAGTATTTTGTGGTGCTCTTCTACGATGTTGCCGGAGCTTTCGACACAATGTGGTGGCCATCGATAATGGATGAGCTAAGAAAGCAGAACTGCCCAAGAAATATTTTTAAGCTTATACTATCGTCTTTTATCGTTTGCAACAGAAGAAGATTGTAAGATCAGTTCAACGAGGCTGTGCCCAGGGATCTATATTGGGCCTTCCACTGTGGAACTTGAATATGAACCCTCTCCTAGTCGACCTTAGGGCAGCAGGGTACATACCGACTGCATATGTAAATGATTTGGCAGTAGGCATCGAAACCAGATCGCGGCAGCATTTGGAAATTCGGGCAGCCGAGGTCACCAAAATCATCACGGATTGGTGCGGCGAGAGGAAACTTTCCCTAAACTGTGAAAAGTCCCAACTCCTATTCCTGAAAGGTAGAATGGCAGGTTTCCTCCCAAGGTTAAGGATAGGAGATGTTCTGCTAAAACATCGAAGGAGGTGAAGTATTTGGGAGTCCTGATCGGCGAGGGAGGCAGTTTCACCCAACACCAACAAAAAGAAGTGAAGAGTAAGATGATCCTCCACTACTGCTGCCTAAAATCGAAGGCAGGAACCACTTGGGGTCTCAAATACGGTTGCAGGGAGATCCTCTACTAAGCTGCTTTTTTACCCGTTGCACTGCATGCAGCGCCGGCTTGGGGACAATGCCTTGGTTTGTCGGAGGAGTAGAGAGAGCTCGGAGCAGGGACGGTGAAGCGGAGGAGTAGAGAGAGCTCAGAGCAGGGACGGTGAAGCGGAGGAGTAGAGACAGCTCGGAGCAGGGACGGTGAAGCGGAGGGCACGAGGCACTCAGGAGGCCTACAGGGTACCCTTCGATAGGAATAGCCCAGGGAGGATAGTGAGTGGCCCACGTGGTAGGGTCCCCAAGAGATGGAGGGAGGGGGAGAGGCGAAGGGAGAAAGTGAGCGGGCGGAAACGACAAGAGCCGCGAGAAAATGTGCAAATGTTAGCGGAAGACTTTCCCCGAGTCGGGGCGAGAAAGTTTGGGAAGGGGGGAGGGGGTGGCGTGGTATCGATACATTCAGTTATCTTATAGGGCGATACGATATAATAGCTAATGTATACCAACCTCTTCAACTTGACTAGCGAAATGTATCAAATATTAATAAATAAGAAATCTTAAAAATCTGGGGACGGAGCTCCCAAATGTTTAACTTTACCTACGTCGAAAATCAATAAAAGTAATGATAGATATTTCTACCCAACTATCGAGTAATTTTTTTAAAAATATCAAAATCAATGTTTACTTGCATGGAATATATCTGCAGAGTTATAAAACGACTAGCCAGTGATATAATCAATGATAATAGCTCCATCCTGCCAAAATGTATCGTAGCCTTCCTCGATTTATTGTCTTTGATTACTTCATCTTCAAGGTTGAACTAGATCCCTTTTTACCGTTCATTTTAACATCAAAATTGATTGAAATTGGAATCCCTTTGAGTGATACATACGTATTACCTCCATACCTCATCCATCGGCTCGCCTCGCTCGTTTAGGCTCTCTATATAAATAAGGAGAAACTTGTGATCTAATAACACATTGTTAATTCATTCTTCTCAAGCAGACTAATGCTTTACATAAGTGCATATATGTGTTGGTGTGTGTGTGTGTGTGTGTTGTGTGTTGTATATATATATATATATATATATATATATATATATATATATATATATATATATATATATATATAGGTTTAAAAACTTGGAACTAGTAGAAACTGTTCTAAAATAAAAACTTTAAACGCTCAACTCTCGCCGTGTAGCACATCTTGTGAAGCCCATCCTTCCTCGCCCTCCCTCCCCGTCAGTAACACCTCTTCCTTTCATTTAACTTCTTCTTCATTTTGTTACAATTGACATGTTCCAGAACATTATTATAAGACTGAGGGAACTAGCCATCGGTGAAGGACACGTTTTCCACCTAATGCGTCACTTAAATCCAGCTCAAAAAGTTGCCTAGCACGGTTAGGGTGTAGATTTGAGCCTGGCTACCCTGATATATATGACTCTATGATATATTATCGCGTCACTTGAAAAATGGTTTTACTCATCTTAACAATGTTTCTCCTAAAAGTGCTTAAACAACCCTGACGGTAGGTTGTCGTACAATACTCGTGTGTAAAGAGCCTACAATACTATTTAGATGTAAGTTTCTCTCCTCAACCCGCCATAACAACGAACGATAATGTGTTCAATATTATCAAAAGAGCCTTTCTGTTTTCCCCCCGCCAGGGAGCGGGCAGAGGACCCGAACCTTTCTAATAACTAACTTCTAAGTGTATTCATTCAAGATTGTATTCATGTATATTGATCTGCATCAAGTGTTATGTGACATTTTGGTAAAAATCAATATTAAAATAATGATATAAATAATAAAAACTTAGCAAAAACCACAAGCTATAGCTATTAGAGATGTTATATATATTATATATATATATATATAGATGTTATAAAACTGAAATTCTTACTCTCGCTTTCTCTTCTCCTTTGAAATTTCTCTCTGAAACGATATTGAAAATTAATACCTAATAAAATGATAACAGTTAACAAAAGATTACATACTAGGATAAATATGTATCTATAATGTATATATATATATATATATATATATATATATATATATATATATATATATGTGTGTATTACTTATTTATTTACTTTATATATATATAGTTTGATTAGTTCTCGACTGTTGATAACATTAGTTATCTACTGGTCTCAAGGTTCAGTAAAAAAATAAGCAGTTTTATTTATGAAACGTTTCGAGAATTTATTGTTCTTATACTCATGCCCTAACAGTGGAAAAAACCAAAACATAATATTAAAATTTATAGACAATTATTTATTATTTTATGAAATAATAACATTATCTATCAATTATTGTATACAAATTTTAATATTCTGTTTTTGTTATTTCCACTGTTAGGGCATGGCATGAATATAACAACAATAAATTCTCAAAACGTAGCCTAAATAAACTGCTTATTTTTTAACTGAACCTTGAGACCAGTAGATAACTAGAGATGTATAGTTCTATATTCATATAGAAATATACAATATTTATAAACTATATTTATATATAAATATAAATATTTTATATATATTATATATTATATATATATATATATATAAATAAATAAAAAACGAGATAAAGTAGAGATGGAGGGAGGAAGAACTCACACTGGGACAGAGGGAGGTCAGTGGGGCGGGCGCAAGGACTCCAAGCTATCGATAGCTCGCTGGATCGATTGTACTTGATAAGTCGATTAGGCTGTATCGATCCTCACATCGGGTCAATGGGTCGCCACCTTGGTCTTCATTTAGAACCCTCTCATATTTACCCAATAACAAAAAGTCTATTAAAGTTCTCACTCCTAAAATCTGTATCTTCAATTTAATCACATTTTCTTTCATCACTACAAGCTTTGACTCATTGAAAACAACGTCATTAAAATTAAATATCGTCTCTAAAAGAAACACGAGGACATGGCCCTAAGTTTTTTTAAAGAGAGTGAAAAATCCTTCGGAGGGGACACACCATGTCGGTCCCGAGCCTCTGCGTTGTCAGGTACCCACTCGTTAAAGATCCCTGTCCAAATTAAACCTAAATAGACTAAATTTAGGACCCCACTGCAGCATCGTCCGAAAAGCCACAGTGGTATAGGACTCCCATTGTAGCATCGTCCGTTTAGCCACAGCAGCATGGTGTGACAGTAATTGAATAAACAAACAAACAATTATGAGCTTTATCTAAATAAAAATATTGAAAGGTTATGATAAATAAAATTATAGAAACAGATTTTAGTTGCAAAACTAACTTTGATCATAATTATAATTATTTAATTTTACAACCGTGATAAATAGTTTCTGTTTAGTGATTTTTTTGTTTTACCCTTAATATAATAGTAAAATTGAATGATGGTGAACCAATCAGGTGGATGAACCTAACACCTACCTAACTACCTACATGCTACATGATAGTTCAATATAACAATTTATTACTTAGTAAGTTCTTACAATAGGAATTGAGATCAGTACACTGCCTTCATGACACTGCCTACGTTGTAACACAATGTAATAGAGTATATATAAAGATGGCGGTAGGTTTATCTGAAGAACTGTAATAATGAGACCGCTGTAGCTCAATAATGATATCAATCGCAGGTTGGACTGAAAAGAGAAGCAAAGAGTTCTTGTTGAAGTTAGCTCCTGGAGAAGGGTGGAAATGATCTGATGCTAATCCCAAAATAGTCGTCCAGCCGGCTTCAGCTCCTGGAGAAGGGTGGAAATGATCTGATGCTAATCCCAAAATAGTCGTCCAGCCGGCTTCAGCTCCTGGAGAAGGGTGGAAATGATCTGATGCTAATCCCAAAATAGTCGTCCAGCCGGCTTCAGCTCCTGGAGAAGGGTGGAAATGATCAGATGCTAATCCCAAAAATAGTCGTCCAGCCGGCTTCAGCTCCTGGAGAAGGGTGGAAATGATCTGATGCTAATCCCAAAATAGTCGTCCAGCCGGCTTCAGCTCCTGGAGAAGGGTGGAAATGATCTGATGCTAATCCCAAAATAGTCGTCCAGCCGGCTTCAGCTCCTGGAGAAGGGTGGAAATGATCTGATGCTAATTCCAAAATAGTCGTCCAGCCGGCTTCATCTCCTCTCATCTCTATCCTCCTACTCACTTTTCTCTATTTAATTCATCTTCATTATCTAAATTAGCTTGTTTATTTATTTAACGTCACTTTATGCAGCTATGGCTAATCGGTAGATAGTACAGCGGGAGTCCCAAATTTTGACTATCCAGGTTTTATTAGGATAGGGATTTTTAACGAGTACCTGACATCGCACAGGCTCGAGACCACCTTTTAACGTCCCCTCTGAAGGACGGCATAATGCCACCTATGGATTTGAACCCGGGACCTTTGGCATATGAGGCTGTTATGCTAACCATCATGCTACAGGTGACCCCATCGATATTAGCACATGAGATTATTATTCTTTTAATTAGTTAGTATTTTCTTCTATAATGTGTTGATTGTCTCCCCTAAGAGAGGAGATGTTACTCCTTCCTCCACTTCCTACATATCCTCCCCCCCCCCCTTTCCCCCAGGAAGCAGGTCACGGACTGACTCCGACAGAGCTTGCCGCTCCGGCTGCCCCACTTTCCTCCCCCGACCGCCTTTATCTCCTCTACTCTAATATAGCTACCCTGGAACCTTAGATGAGCTAGGAGTCACTTATGGAGCACAGCTAATGCTACCATAGCAATCAATAATTGAGGCGTTGATTTCCAAAAGGTACCGAAGGACATTATTTACGTAATCAATTCTTTGTATAATCATAATTTAGTTATACCTAAATCTCCTATTTGAGTTTATCTAATGAACACGCAAGTTCATACAAATTAAATTTCGTTCGAAATGATTCTAAAACATTGTCTACCAACTTTAAAAGGCAGAAATGACTAAGAGTGGCCAAATACAAGTTAGCAAACTGGGTCGCGAGACAATAGCTTGAGAAGGGTGATCCAAGTGTTTTAGAGCCCCCCAACGTTAGCAAACCTAACCCATTACGAAGATGAGGATGGCCGGTCTGTATTGAGCGAACCAAAGGGGTGAAGCAATAAGGCTAGGCTACGACGGACGAGACAGATGAACCCTCACCAGGGTATACCCTACCGTCAGTTATCACAATCCAAAAACAAACTAGGGAAATTGTATATTTTAAAGACGACCATTAATTATAAAAGGCAAATCACTTGTTGTTAAAAAGGTTGGTCTTGACTTGCAATGATCCCCCCCCCCTTAAGCCAGGCAAATTAGCTAGATTAGATACATGTTTACATTTCTATAAGAGAGAGAGAGAGAGAGAGAGAGAGAGAAGGAAAGTGGTGAGGGGAGGGGGGGAGGGATAAGAGATTTTCAGCTCTCGCCGCCGCTCGCCTACTTTTCCAGAAGGGAAAGTAACTCAAAACTAATTGACTCCTTTAGAACACTTTCAAAACTCCGCTCCACGCTTACGGCTTTGTCTTACCGACTTCACCTACAAAAAATCTGGTGCGCGCAACACACCACTTTCACTTACTTTCGTTGTTAAAATCAATGAAAGAATTTTTAAATACATTTAGAGGTACAAATAAATCGTTAAAGAATTAGTTATTTTGAATGTCGATTGAAACATGTGTTTTATTAAATAATCTATTGTATTTTTATCTACAAAAATCAGTTAGTTTTATCGGCTTTTCATCACTCTCCATTAATTAAATTAAAATTCCGTGTATTAGATAATATATTTTCTAATATAGTATATATTATCTAATATATATATTCTAATAAAATCAATAGCTTTCCAACGGCATATTATACATCTATATTACTGTTCTTATGTTAAAAAACACAAAAATTGCATAGAAAAATATGTTGGCGTTTTTCTCTTTTAGTTGTTAATCAAATTCGATCAACTTGCATATTTAGCTGTTATTTAACGATACTAATAAGATGATGTTCCAATTTTTTTTAAATCTACAAAATTAAGGGTACTTTAGAGGAAGACAATTTAAAATAACGGCATTTAAATCCAGTCACACAATTTCAATCAGAATGAAACCCACATCATATTAAAGCCCGTTAAATTGTACATCGATATGGTGAGTTTAATCAAAATCGTTAGAGCCGTTTTTGAGAAAATCGTAAAAAGGTGCAAAATGCATGCTATAAAGTAGATCTTCCGGTCAGCTGATTTTGATGAAAAAGGTTTTGTCACGTCTCGGGCAACACACGACTTTCACTTACCTCCGTTTTTAAACTCCATTAGAGAATTTTCAAATACAGTTAGAGATAAAAATGAGTGAAACTATTCAAGAATTAATTAAATAGAATTACTATAGAAACATGAGCTTTATTATATTATTATCTACAATAATAAGTTAGTTTTATCGGCTTTTCATCACTCTTTATTAACTTTTACAAGATTGTGTATTAGATAATTTTTTAAATCTTTAGCTTTCCCACACCACATTATATTATACATGTATATTACTGTTCTTATGTTCAATTGGATTTAAAACAATATTTTTTCAGTTTTCTCTTTTATTTGTAAATCAAATTCGCTCAACTTGCATATTTAGCTGTTATTTATCAATGCTAACAAGATAATATGGTTATTTTTATAAAATCTACTAAATTAAAGGTACTGTATGGGAAGAAAATTTAAAATATTGGCATTCAATAACTGTCAGACTATTTTAATCAGAATGAAACCTGCATGATGTTAAAGCCCATTAAATTTTACATCGATAAAGCCAGTTTAATCAAAATCCTTAGAGCCGTTTTCGAGAAAATCGTAAAAAGGTACAAAACCATGGTATTAAGTATTTCTTCTGGCAAGGTGATTTTAATGAAAATAGTTTTGTAACGTCATGGGCGTATATTTGTCTTAAATATGAAATTTCAGTTTCATAGGACTTTTCGTTTCCGCCCGGGAGTTACCACACACCGACACACAGACCTTTTGGTGGGACTTGGTTATTTGGACTCGGGGGACAATTATGGAAACCATCCACAGGAGAATACCTAAGCTCAGCACTTTTTCTCCTGACAATGTATAAATACTCCACCCTATCCCTTCCTAGCATCAGTCTACATCCAGTCATGAATTAGTTCACACATAGTCATTATTTTGTAAATAGTCAGTTAGTAGTAGAAGTAGTACAATAGACATTCATGTAATTTTTGTTGTTTTTATCAAATAAACTTTTTTTTTTAAGTCGAAGTGAGAGCGGGAGATTTTATTGGCGCCCGAACATAGGGACCCGTAATAACTTGAAGAAAGAAGAGTTTGAGATTGCCTTTAGGTAACACTCTGAGTGTCAGGCTAAGAAGATTCGAAGAAATAGTCATTGGACAACAGAATCTGGGACTGGCTGCTTCAAGGTGTGTGCAACACTTCAAACGGGTCAAGAATTTTATTAGATCCAGCTACTTCACGAGGCTTGAAAAAAGAATACTTGAGGTACAAAATTCAAAATTTTTTTTGTAAACCATTTTTATTTTTGTTTTTGTTATTGTTTTGTTACACATATTTTTTTAATTTTAATTTTATAATAATTTTATGCCATTTCATTTAAAACCGAGAAAAATTAAAAGCTTACACTCCAAAAATGACTGACGACAACAATTACATGCACAAATGCAACCTCCACAACTGTCACCACCACCACAACCACAACAACCACCAAAGGTAACCTATAAAATGACTGCAATGGACTATAACCATATACAGGATTTTTACGGTGACTCTAGTGAGGTTTATGAATTTTTAAGTGAGGTTAGGGCAGTTTTTAATTATGTTTGTAAAGCAGATAATACTTTAGCATTTGAAAATCACACTGCTCTTTTAAATAAAATTAAATCAAAAATTAAGGGAGAAGCAAAAAAGCATAACAGATCGCAGCATTTTGTTAATTTAGATGAACTATTAAATTTTATTGAAAATAATTACAGAGATCAGAAAACAATTTGTCAATTAGACCATGAATTAATGTCAATGCGTCCATTTAAGTATGAAAACCCAATCGAATTCATCAATAGGGTTGAATCAGCATTATCAGTTCTAATCGCTAGAATCAGATTAGATCATGACATTAATTATCATGATAGCCAGATAAATTACACCAAAGAAAGGATTACTCACCATGTAATATCATGTTTGCCCGTTGAACTAGGCAACTATATGCGCATTTTTGATCCAAAAGATTTAGTCAAGCTTAGAATAAAATTACAAAATGAAGGTTTGCCATTACTGCAGCAATTATTTCAAAAAAACACGGTAATAAACCACAGTTTAATAAAAATGAAAATCATAAACACGAAAAGCATCATAAGCCGGAAAATTATAAAAATGAAGAAAGGGGATTACTATAGGTACAATAATGATGACCGTCATAGATACGAACATTATAGAAAATATGAAAACAGAAATCACGGTTATGATTTTCGTAGAGATAAACCACACGTATGGCAAGAAAGAGACAATTACAAACAACAAGTATGGCATGAAAGACACAATTATAAACCGCAAGCATGGCATGAAAAGGACAATTGGAAAAGAAATGATAAAACATACAACGAGCAATTCCCTTCCAAACCTTTTAAACCGGATTCTCAAAATACGGTTTCAATGAAATCCGTTGATAATGTCAGATGTTTCGAAGAACCGACCAATAGAGCATTATTAGAAAAAAATGAAAAATTGGAAAAGGAAGTGTATGAATTAAAAGAAAAGCTCGAACATTTTTTAGATCATGGAGGGACATCCCGAGATTCAACTTGAATCTTATTGACAACGAAAAGGATGCTCACTTTACTGACAAAATTGTTAAGGAATGGCTTATCGACACTGGAGCGCAAATTAATTGTATTAACCCCAATTCCTTACCCGAGGGAATTAAAATACAATCGGAAGAGTTTATCATAAAAACACCAGCCGGCATGAAAAAAGGACATGGAAATGTTACCTTAAACATTGGACCGCGACTTGGGTTAAAAGATGAACTGTTAGTTACTTTTAAGATATATAATTTTTGTGAAGGATTTGATTTCCTTCTTGGTATGAAATCAATGAGAAAGATAGGAATAAAAATGAATATAGGAGAAGAAATAAAACTCCAAATAAGAGAAAAATGTATAATTAATGGAAAAATTATAGATGATAATAATGTAAATGTAATAAGAGATTTAAATGTGATAGAAAACATTGTAAGAACTGAACATATGAAAAACTAAAAAGGAAACCAAACAATTTTTAGGATTATCAGGATGTTATAGAAAATTCATTCAAAATTATGCAAATATAGCAAAACCTCTAACGCAACAACTTAAACATAAAGAAAATATTATTCCAGAAAATTATAAAGAAGCATTTGAAAAATTAAAAATACATCTTATGAATGCACCAATATTGGCATACCCAAATTTTGATTTGCCAATGATAGTTACTACAGATGCAAGACAATTCGCCGTTAGATGTGTTTTATCGCAAGTAAATTCTGATGGTAGAGAACATCCCATAGCATTTGCTTCCAGAACACTTCCGAAAAGGACTAATTTGCTATTTCAAAGGATATGCCCGATTTTCCTATTTTAAGGACTGTTTTAATTTTTTTTTTTTTTCATATTAAGTTAAAGTCGCCATTCTCGTTGAAAGGATTCTTAACAATTGACATTTATTGTAACCAGGATACGGTTCAAAATGGAAGAGAACCTCCATTTTTGACTCGATTCTCCTTTTAAAAGGATACGAATCGAAATAAATCAATGGTAACTAGGATTACCATACTAAAAAGGACTCTTTTTATTATAGAAACTCTCTTCCGCGATGCAAGAAGCTGTCCGAAATAACTTAAGTCTAACTGTCTATATTAGGGTGGGTGAGGCGGGTTACGCCCGAAAAGGACTAATTTGCTATTTCAAAGGATATGCCCGATTTTCCTATTTTAAGGACTGTTTTAATTTTTTTTTTTTTTTTCATTCTAAGTTAAAGTCGCCATTCTCGTTGAAAGGATTCTTAACAATTGACATTTATTGTAACCAGGATACGGTTCAAAATGGAAGAGAACCTCCATTTTTGACTCGATTCTCCTTTTAAAAGGATACGAATCGAAATAAATCAATGGTAACTAGGATTACCATACTAAAAAGGACTCTTTTTAATATAGAAACTCTCTTCCCGATGCAAGAAGCTGTCCGAAATAACTTAAGTCTAACTGTCTATATTAGGGTGGGTGATGATACTGAGCAGAAATACTCAACTATTGAAAAAGAACTTTTAGCTATAGTATATGCTACGAAACATTTTAGACCCTACTTGTATGGAGCAAAATTTATAATTCAGACTGACCACAAACCATTACAGTGGTTATTCACTATGAAAAATAATAACACAAGAATCATGAAATGGATTTTTTATCTACATGAATATGATTTCGAAATCAAATATATAGAGGGTAAAACTAATCATATTGCAGATGCATTAAGTAGAATCAAAATAAATAAAATTAATGCCATAACAAATCATGATTTAAATTCAGATTCAGCGATGGAATTAGGTGAAACATCTCAAATGCCACTGACATCTCCAGAAGGTTTTGATTTTGATGAATCATATTTAGAAAATAATGATGATGAGATAGAAGATAATATTATTGAAATAGAAGATCAAAATGAAATAAATAATACAAATTTTGATAAAGAAAGTTTAAATACACAACATTCTCAAGAGAGTAGTAACGAACAAATATTTATTTCAGATGAGTCTAAACCTATAAATATAGAAAAGAATCAAATATTTATTCAAAGGGGTAAAAAACAAATTAGACTTGAGAAAACGTTTGGCAAAAATATATATTATATTCAAACGGCATATCCTTGGAGTAACGATTTGGAAGAAATTCTAATAGAAATATTAAGACCTAATAAAGTCTACGGAGTATTCTGCGAACCAACTGTAGAATCCGTAAGACACGAATTTGAAGCAATATTTAATAAAATATCTTCCTTAATTATGGAAAACTTTCCCAATGTTGAAATTAAAAGATATAAAACTAAAGTACTAAATATAGACAAAAAAGAGGAACAAATGGAATTAATTAATAATTATCACGAAGGAAAATCCTTTCACAGAGGAGTTTTGGAAACGTATGAGAAAATGAAAAGAAACTATTATTTTCCTCGTATGAAAGAAGAAATTAATCAATTCATAAATAAATGTAAAATTTGTAGAGTCACTAAATATGACAGAAAGCCTATAAAATCAAAATTTGAAGTAACACCAACACCCATGAGACCATTTGAAGAATTAATGATTGATACTTAACATTTTGAGCGTAAATACATTGTAACAATAATTGATACATTCTCAAAGAAAATGTATGCAGAAGTAACATCAGCATGCAATGCAACGAACGTTTTCAAAGTTATCACAAAATATTTAAGTTTATATCCATATCCAATTAGAATCAAAATGGATAACGGAAAAGAATATAAAAATAATTTAGTGCAGAATTTATTAGAAAGTTTAGGAATAGAAGCTTATTATACGACTCCAAACCATCCTAATTCTTTAGGGCTCATCAACAGGGCTCATTCAACTTTAATTGAAATCATTAGGACATATAAAAATAGCGGAGAAGAAAGAGATTTAATAGCGAATTTAAATTTAGCACTAATAACATATAATAATTCTTTAAATCAAAATTTAAAGTTATCACCCAATGAAATTACTTTTGGTTGTATAAAAGATACTGGAAAGAAATTATCAGTTATCCAAAGAACTGGTTAATCAATACCATAAAGAATTAAATTAGATTCACGAACAAATAAAGAATAAAATCGAAAAAGAAAAAGAAACGAGAACCGAATCTCTAAATAAATACAGAAAGAATGAGGAGATCGAAGATGAACCGTATATTAAAGTTAGAGCTAAAAATAAACATGAAAACCCATTTAAACAAGTTTATAAGTTCAAAAATAAATATAAAACTGTTAAAGTACATGCAGATAATATTCAAAGAACAAGAAAATCTAAAAACAATGATAATATTTCAGATGATGCAGAAATTATGGATATTGATTCTGATGATCCAGATGTCTAAACAGTATGAAATAATAAATCCAGAACATTCTTCAGGATTAGTAACTTTTAAATTATCAGACAGTCAGGTAATAGAAAAATACAAGACTGTTATACATTATTTAAATTTTTCAAGCTTTATTGATGAAATAGGTGTACTGGAAAAAGATTTACTTAATTTTAAACAATATAGCCAATATGACATAATTTCCAAACAATTAAAATTTCTACAAGATAAAGTTAATAATATTATTGATAGACCACATAATAGAAGAAAAAGAGGTTTAATTAATGGCCTGGGAAAAGTCATAGGATACATCACTGGGAACCTAGATTCTGATGACAAAGCCCGATACGAGAAAGTCATTACCACGTTAGAAGAGAATAACTATCGCATAGAACATAACGTAGCTCATGAAATTCAAATTAATAAAGATCTTGTTAAAACCTTTCAAAAAGATATTAGGCTTATTAATAATAATAGTAATAAATTATCTAAATTAATAAATATAGTAGATAAAACTACACTAACTAACCATTTAAATGAATTGTATGACATATTAAATTACATAACGATAGTAATAATGGATATCGAAAATTCTCTAGAAATGTGTAAATTAGGAATAACACATTCCAGTATAATAAAAAGCATAGACATTAACAACAATACTGACTACATAAGCTCAGACCTTGAAACATTATGGCTAACTAGTAAAATATCTTGTATGATTAAAAATAGTATTGTTCATTATATGATACAGCTGCCTGTTCAAGCAAAAACTTTTAGTACTTTATATTTATTGTCTGTTCCGGTAAGAAAGAATGATCATATTATAACCACTATTGTAAATAATCAAATTGTTTTGTATGATAATAATGAGGTGTATAGGGGAAATTGTAATTTTATAAAAAATAATTATTATTGTAATAAGGTTTATAAATTTAATGATACATGTGTAGAAAATGCTATTCATAATAATTTAAACAATTGTGTAACCACTACTGTTAGCAATGTAGAACCATATTTGTCTTATATAGATTTAATTGATATATTTGTTAGTTTTAAGATTAAACATATAACTATTAGAAATAATGCATCTTATCCTGTGAATTTGCCTGAAACAGCTATCATTAAATTAAAAAGTAATGAAGAAATTATTAATCATACTAAAAATAATTTTGTTTATACAGAGGTCTTATCTTCATTTCATGAAATTAAAAATTATAAACATTTTAATGTAACTTTTAATCAATTAAAAATACCTTCTTTAAACGATGAAATATTTGAAAGTCTTAATACAGACTATGAAAGTAATTTTGAAATTGATTATTATTATTTAATATTAACTATTATTGTATTGTATCTTTTAAGTATGCAAATTTATTCAATGTACAAGTCCTCAAGTATTCTTTGCCATCAAGAGCCAGTTATTGAAAAACCAAGCCCAGAGGAGGAACTTGTACTGGAGGCGATATCTGCCAAAACCGTTCACCCACTTCTTCTCTCACGAAGCTCGAGAACTTCAGAAGGGAGGAATTATGGAAACCATCACAGGAGAATTACCTAAGCTCAGCACTTTTTCTCCTGACAATGTATAAATACCCCACCCTATCCCTTCCTAGCATCAGTCTACATCCAGTCATGAATTAGTTCACACATAGTATTATTTTGTAAATAGTCAATTAGTAGTAGAAGTAGTACAATAGACATTCATGTAATTTTGTTGTTTTTATCAAATAAACTTTTTTCTAAGTCGAAGTGAGTGCGGGAGATTTAATTGACCCTAAAACGTGTATTTCCGTTGAAAACTGGAATTCGAAAATTTTCACGATCGCAATACTTCCTCTTACTATATATTTCATATATAGGTAAGTGAAAGTAAAAATCTGGTCCGGGCAACACACAATTTTCACTTACCTCTGTTTTCAAAATCGATTAAAGAATTTCCAAATACAGTTAGAGATAAAAATTAGCGGAAACCATTAAAGAATTAATTAAATTGAATTAATTTAGAAACATGTGTTTTATTAAAAACTCTATTATATTATTATCTAAAATAATCAGTTAGTTTTATCGGTTTTTTATCACTCTTTATTCAATTTTACAAGCTTGTGTATAAGATAATATATTTTCTGAAGTCTTTCTCTTTCAAATGGTATACTATACGTCTATATTACTGTTCTTATGTTCAAAAATAAAATTGGCGCGCTGTGCTTCATTGACAAGCCGCCAGGCTGCAGCACCGTCAACATGAATTTTTCTTTTCGGGAACCCAAAAACAGTTAGTTTTATCAGATTTTCATAACCCTCCATTACCCTTTACAATTCCGTTAATCAGATAATATTTTTTCTAAAATCTTTAGCTATCCAACGGTATATTACACATATATATATATTAATACTGTTGTGTTCAAAAGAACAAAAAATGATTAAACAAATAATTGTTCATTTTCTCTTTTAGTTGTTTATCAAATTCGCTCAACGTGCATATTTATCTGTTAATTATCAACAAGATAATATAGTTATTTTTATAGTTATTTAACGATGCTAATAAGATGATGTTCCAATTTTTTTTTTTAAATCTACAAGTCTAAAGGTACTTTAGAGGAAGAAAATTTAAAATATCGGCATTTAAATCCAGTCACACTATTTCAGTCAGAATGAAACCCACATCATATTAAAGCCCGTTAAATTGTACATACATTTAATCAAAATCGTTAGAGCCATTTTTGAGAAAATCGTAAAAAGGTGCATAATGCATGGTATAAAGTAGATCTTCCGGTCAGCCGATTTTACTGAAAAATGCGCTGTAACATCTCGGGCGTATAGTAGTCTTAAATATGAAATTTCAGTTTCCTAGGACTTACCGTTTTGTTGCTAGAGTAAACGCGCACACACACACACACACACACACACACACACACACACACAACATACAGACCTTTTTTCGGGACTTGATTATTTGTTTATTGATTTGGTTATACAAGAGACCCTAAAACTTGTATTTCCGTCGAAAACTGGAACGATCGCAATACTTTACCTAACTATATATTTCATATACTGAAAGGTGAAAATAAAAAGGATCTTTCTTTGAAATAATTTATTATTTATGATGATGCAAAATACATTTATAAAAGGGTTCATTTTATATAATTCTAAATGATACCTGAAAAGTAAATAATGTATATATGTGTGTGTGTTATAGGCATAGTATGGTTTTCATGCAATGAGAAGTGATACTACACAAAAGTTAGGAGCATTAAGAAAACATAGCCCGAGGAATATCATCGATAACTTTATTTGTTATAATCTTAATTTATTCAAAGCCCCTTTATGCAACTATCTGTCGGAGCCGGGACAGAATAGTAGCCTACCCACAACAACCACCCCTTCGCCGACATTACAAAACTTAACCTACAACCCAACAAGAAACCCCTAAAAGTCACACACAAGCTCCCTACACCAAAAGCAAGCCACTTGGAGAGAGGACCCTCTTCGGCTGATGAGGAGAAGGCTACTGAATAAGTTCAGGATACGAGATAGCTTATATTAGGAATTAACAAATTTGAAGGACAATATTAAATCCAAACCAATGCACTCCTCCGATTGGCTGCAGTAGCTAACACGTGACGTTAAAGGAATGAAAACACTAACAAAGCCAATATACTACAATCTAAACGATAGCAGTTGAGCAGGACACGACTTCAACTTAATTTGGGTGTTAAAATCAATTTAAGAACTATTAAATAATGTTAAAGTTAAGAAACATTTCAAGTTAATTTAAATTTAAAAAATATTCAGTTTCATTAGAAATGGAAATAATAAAGCAATATATATATATATATATATATATATATATATATATATATATATATATATATATATATAAAATCGTTAGGTATAATAATCAGTAATAACTTTATACCCTTTTCGTCACTCTTCATTACCTTTCACAACTTTTTACATCAGAATATTTTATAAAATCTAATTTCACGTATATTATAACCTATATTACTGCGTGTGTATTGGTGATGCAGAAAATTTGTCTTTTCTTAGTTCCATTGAAATAAAATTTAAAAAAATATTCACAGGATAAGTATTGAAAATAAATTATTTTGATAAGTTAAATTTGTCAATTTTTTCCTTTTAAGAATAATTCCTTGAAAACTCTGTATAGTCATAAATTCTTGTGCAAGGCAATTATAAAGGCAGAAAGCTCTAAACCTAATCTAACCCAACCTAAACCTCTATTGTAGGGATGGTTAGGGATAGTTGTTATGGTATAGTGTTATGGTGGATGGTAGCTCATTTGTTTACATTTGAATGCTCCATATAGGAGGATAAATTGATCAAATCCAAAAAAATTGATGAAAACAGTACCTTGCAACAATAATTAAAAAAATGTAACAAGAGTAATTTTTTCACACTCACTAATAAAAGACATCCCATACTCATGAATGAAAAAATAATTTTTAATTTATCTTGATTAGATCCAAGAGTTGAAGAATTTTGGCCACTAAATCGGGAATTTCGCCACAGAGCACTACTACGAGATGATAGGCAAGAGCGTGGGAAGTTAGTGAAAGCACTGTCATGATAGTAGAAGGTGGTGGCGCAATTTTCTATTTATAAAGCAAATTATTATTCACTCATTTATGTGATCACCTCAAAAATTATCAGCTCCTGAGGCTGACATTTTCAAGGCAAGTTTCTCTTACCAACTATAAAAATGGGTTTGAAAAAATGTACTTGAAGAAGTGCTTGAAACAAATTATTTCTAAAACATTATTTAAAAAATTGATACTTGATCGAACACTATACATGCCCAGAAAACATAATTGGAACATGATCATATTTCCAACTACATAAATGAAAATCATACTAATTAGATTATTGGAAGGAATTAGTCCGGGTGGTGGTCATTAAATGAAACAACTAAATAGTTTCAACTATTTATTGTTTGCCAACGTTTCGACCCCCTTTGTGGGTCATCATCAGGGCGCATGATGGGTGAATGGAAACTGATTACATCAATTACAAAACTAATTACATCCACAATAATTAGATTATTATTAGAAGACAAACTAAGTACATAATTCGAGTATTATCAGCAAAAATACTAAGTACATAATTCGAGTATTATCAGCAAACATACTAAGTATATAAACCACGGATGTATTACAGTAACTCTTACCAAAAGACGCATATTAACCATAAATAAACAAGGAAATAATCGCGTCAAAATATATATATATATATATATATATATATATATATATAATATATAAATATATTTTATGGTTTATTAATTAAGAAATAACATTCTCTCCCCCTCCCAAGTGAGGGGACCTGACCTCCTAACATGGTCTTAATAATTCCAAATCCTAGGCCAAGGTACACCATCATCTTTTAATCAAAATAATTTTTTTTTTAAAGTACAAGAATTTGCTTTCTACTTTCATTTTCCCATTATGAATATAGTAAGAAAAAATATATATATAGTAAGGGAAAGAATTGCGATAGTTCAAATTTTCTAATTCCAGTTTTCAACGGAAATACACGTTTTAGAGTCCCCTGAGTCCAAATGACCAAGTACCGCAAAAAGGTCTGTGTGTGTGTGTGTGGTAACGCCCACGCGTAAACGAAAAGTACTATATAACTGAAATTCCATATTTAATACAACTATAGAATAGAATATATTTTATTTGTGAAAGAGAAAGTCTTGTACAAATTTACAACATACAATACAATTATAAAAGAAATACAACCTGAGTCTAGTGCTCTTTACCAAAAACATTAAACAAAAGATAAGACAAGTACTCCTAGAGAAAATAGTAAACAAAAATAAAACAAACTGGATAATACAAAATTTTTAACATAATATTGATTACTACACAATATTGAACTTGAAATAGTGAGACATCTAAAATAAACGGAAGCGTAGTAAAAGTACAGTGATTAAATGGTATCGAAAACTATTTACACAATATTGTTTATATGGTACTAATAGAATCATATTTATTACATATGTTTAAGATATAAATATAAAGACTGTTCAATCTGGCTTCACTATTAATGTTCAAGATATTTTTAATTTTTTGTAGGTCACAGGATACGGATTCAGATGATTTTATGATATATTGTCTATTGTCTTTAAAGGTTGGGCAATGTAGGAGGATATGGTACAAACTATTGTTGAAATAATCATTGCAGAACATACAAAGTTCATTTGCCTTAATAATAATTGTTTTGTTTCCATGGTGGAGTTTGATGATCTCTGGGTTTTCTACTCTTAGTCAGCTGATACACCTTATTTTCTTAAAATCTATCCTATATGTTAGGTACGCTTCGGGTTTATGCAGGTTGTAACTGCTGAGCAATCGGTATATCGGGTTACTTTTTGAGTTCATTGCTCTATTAATGTCAGTTGAATAGTTGTTGTTTATGATTGTTTTGATAATATCGACTTTGTGATTCAAAATATCGTTTTCTTGAGGCGCATTGAATTTTTCTCTATATCCATAGTGGTGGGATATCATATTGACCTGTGAAACCCAGTTGTTATCTATATCAGGCTTTTCTGCATCTAGCATCTTTAGTCTGTTGAAACACTGTTTTGGGAGTCTCTCTTCAGGCATCAATGACAGTTTAGACCAATGTTTGATTACTTTTTTCATTACTTTTGAGATTAGAGGACTTCTACCTGTCTCAAGCCTCACTATATAGTTTGGGGTGTTTTTGGGCATCCATATAGGCTACATTTGAGAAATTTCTATAGCATCTAGATATCTCAGGCTCCAAACTTCTGATACAGAAGAACTGAAGAGATCATTGAGTCGTACAACGCCATCTTTGTTTCCAAGAGTCACTCTTTCCTCTTCTCCGGATTTCCAAGACTTTAGCGGAAGCAATGGATGATTTTAAGTGTACAGATGCCTTTTTTGATTTACCTGTCGATGCAAAAGGAACTCCTAAATATGTGTAGGTTTTTATGTATTCTAACTTTGTATTGTGCCAATAAAGGGGTTTGAGTTTTTTTAACTTGGGTGAATTATGGAATACCAGGACTTTTGATTTTTCCACGTTTAAGGTTAGACAGTTGTTCGAGCAGTATTGCTGCAGGATCTTTAAATTTCTTTGCGCACTATGCCAGATATTATTTAAAAGAATAATATCATCTGCCAGTAATAACATTATTGTCTCATGATTATGGTCAATGCTAACTCCTGTGGCTCCGTTATCCTGAAAGAACTGAATAATATCCGACAAGAAGAGGGTGAAGAGTGCTGGGCTGAGGCTTTCACCTTGTAGCAATCCAAGAGTTACGTCTATTTCCTTGCTTAGTTGACCATTTATTGAAATTTGGGTAGTAGCATTGTCATATAAGTTTTTCATGATTCTAATTATTTTACCGCTAACTCCAAGTGTAAAAAGTTTTTCCCACAGCAGGTTGTGGTTTATGGAATCAAAAGCCTTCTTCAGATCTATAAAAACCGCATATAGGTAATTTCCTTTTTTCCTGAGATTTATTCCTATCTGTGCATTAAGGGTAAAAATATGATCAATGCAGCCTCTTTTGCTTCTAAATCCTGCCTGTTCTTCAGGGATAATATTTTCAGAATCAGTCCCATAACATAAGTCTTTTTGCAAGAATATTAGTGAATAATTTTGCCATAGTATTTATTAATGATATTCCACGGTAGTTATCT
Source organism: Piezodorus guildinii (assembly GCA_023052935.1). Lineage (NCBI taxonomy): Eukaryota > Metazoa > Arthropoda > Insecta > Hemiptera > Pentatomidae > Piezodorus > Piezodorus guildinii. Next base: position 3,820,691 of record CM041298.1, on the reverse strand, counting down.
ATATCTTTCCTGTCACCTTTCTTAAATAACAAGTGAAGTTTTGATTTCGAACAAGACAGAGGTGGTTTTTCGTGGAGCATTATAAAGTTAAATAAATTTAGAAGGTAATGTTCCCACTCAGGCGTAATGTTTTTAAATGCCTCATAGATAATAAGGTCTAATCCTGAAGATTTTTGATTTTTTGACAGACGCACACAATGTTGTAGTTCTAGAGAAACGTCACTATCTAGAAGCGGAGGGGTCACCGAGAAAAAATTAACATCTTGGATATATTTATAACCATTAGTGTTTAGTGTAGTGGATTTTATAACCATATAGTGTTTAGTGTAGTGGATATTATAACCATTAGTGTTTAGTGTAGGGGATATTATAACCATATAGTGTTTTATAGAATCTGCCCCAATCTATCTCGTTTTCATTGTTTTTATATGGTTATAGTGATTTTATTGTTGACCAAAATTGTTTGCTGTTTCTGACCTCTCGTAGGTTTTGTAACATGTTGAGTCTAAATTTTACTTTCTTGAGATGTATTAGCTGCCTGTATGATTTCCTAGCTTCAATAATAATAATTGAACAATTCAATTCAAGTATGGAATTTAATCATTGCTCTATGTGTTTTCCTTAAAACTCTTTTGGAATTTCTACAATCTCCATCAAACCATGGTTGTTTAGATCGAAACTTAGGATTGTTTGTTGATTTGCTAGTTATCATTAGTCCAGTTTCAGACATACTTTCGTAGATAGTTTGAATAAAATTGGTATATAATGAGTTAGTACCTTGAGAATAATATTATATTTTATCAGAGAAAGATAAATGTGCTTTAAAGTCATTGGATTTATTTTCATCCCACTTGATGCGTCTGTTGATGGTGCAAGATGCGTTGTTTAATGAATTATTATATTGAATAAAACCACAGTAGCCCACAACCCAGTAGAAGTAGAAATAGGATTGTGGCTAGAAAAAGGTGGGGTAAATTTAATTTTTAGGCACCATTGTTGGTCCAGTACTTGTGGAGAAATGCCGCCAAGAAAATCAGATAAATGGATTTTTTTATTTTTTTATTTGGGTTCTACATATCTTAAAACATAACCCTGAACTTTTGAGGGAGGTGAGGTAATATTTTTTTTTTTATCGATTAAAAAGTTTCATTATTGTTAATAATAAACCAAATTCTTTCTTTTATATAGCCTCATTCATCTTATTGTTTAATGTAATTTATTTATTTAACGTACTTTTATGCAGCTGTGGGTAATCGGACAATGCTACAGTGGAATTTCTAAATTTTGCCTTTCCAGGTTAAGTTAGGATAAGGATCTTTAACGAGTACCTGACATCACACAGGATTGGGACCACCTTTTAACGTAGGACAGTATAACTAAGGATTTTTTACTCCTATCAAAAAATCCTAGGGCCACCTGCGAGTTTGAACCAGGGAACTTGGGCTTAGGAGGCTGTTATGCTAACCACCATGCTACAGGTAGCCCCTAATTCAACATAGTCACTATCAACATATTTCGTAATTTGTAGCAATTTTAATTTAAACTGTTTTATTAATCAAATTGAATTAGCCAAACTGCAAACAAAGATAAAAGATAATGAAGTGTGATTTTAGTTCTATTTTTTCAATGTGTCTCGATATTAGAAACATGATATTTATATAATTTTTATTACAATTAAGATTAGTTTGAATGAATAATTGTATTATTAGGTTCCTTTAATTAAAATGATCCTTTTCATTCAACTTATTTTATTTTCTTATTTTTTTGTCCCTACGTTTCGGCTCTTTGCCATTCTCAAGGGATCTACAAAAAACATTTATTTTAAAATTAAAAGATACACAACATTATTTTTTAAAATTCTTATAAATCAATTTACATACCTCTTTATACTCCTTTATACACTCTATACAATATATAGATATATATTTTGTCATAATTGAGTAAAATAAAAATTAAAACTATTATAGGCTGACCAGCCCTGTCCTGGTTGTTATCATCTACTGGATTAAAGAAATCTATTCCCTCACTCTTAACTATTGATATCAAAACTAATATACACACATATATTGTTTTATTATCTCCTCCTCAGTCAAGTCTACATTTATTTTCACAGCCAAAAATTTTTTCTTTTAAAATTCTTTAATAAATTATTACCATACATAAACATATACATACACACACACACACACACACACACACACACACATACACACCCACATACACATACATATATATACATATATATATATATATATATATATATATATATATATATATATATATATATATATATATATATATATATATATATATATATATACATAAACACATAAACAAATATATTAATATCCAATTAAAAACAAGATAATTTACCTAACCATAAAATTCCAAATATTATTCTATTATATTGTTATTTAAACTTTATTCCAGAAATTCCATTTATTTAAATTATACTACTTATTAATTTTGCTCAAAATCTCAGCATAATGGTCATTCAAATTCTTGGTGTCTGTTTTTGTAATTTATACTGTAGTTAATGTTTTCTGATGTAAAAATTTTTACCCCAAAAAAATAGTAAAAACCATATGGGAATTGAATATTAGAACTAAAAATAAAAATAATAGCAATGGTGAAAAAATAAACAAATTAAAGACAACCCAAAAATTCCAAAGCTGCAATTATATAAAGGGACTTTCTGAAGAAATAAAAAAATCCTTCAAATTATATGATATGGAAGAATATACTTTTGCCTTCAAACCAAGAAACAAAATAAAAAATTATTATAGTGAGCTAAAAGATAAAATAGAAAAAAACTCCAAATCTGGAATGGTATATAAAATACCATGTGTAAATTGTCCTGCAGTATATATTGGTGAAACAAAACAGTTCTTGAAGGATAGGATGTATCAACACCAAAATGATGTTAAAAATAAAGAAAAAGATAGTAATAAGACTGCTTTAGTACAACATGTAATAAATAAAAAACACCAATTTGACTTTGAAAATACTATAGTAATACATAAAGAAAGTAATGATTTTAGAAGAAAAATTTTAGAGGCAATATATATATCAGAAAACATTAACTACAGTATAAATTACAAAACAGACACCAAGAATTTGAATGACCATTATGCTGAGATTTTGAGCAAAATTAATAAGTAGTATAATTTAAATAAATGGAATTTCTGGAATAAAGTTTAAATAACAATATAATAGAATAATATTTGGAATTTTATGGTTAGGTAAATTATCTTGTTTTTAATTGGATATTAATATATTTGTTTATGTGTTTATGTATATATATATATATATATATATATATATATATATATATGTATATATATGTATATATATGTATGTGTATGTGGGTGTGTATGTGGGGTGTGTGTGTGTGTGTGTGTGTATGTATATGTTTATGTATGGTAATAATTTATTAAAGAATTTTAAAAGAAAAAATTTTTGGCTGTGAAAATAAATGTAGACTTGACTGAGGAGGAGATAATAAAACAATATATGTGTGTATATTAGTTTTGATATCAATAGTTAAGAGTGAGGGAATAGATTTCTTTAATCCAGTAGATGATAACAACCAGGACAGGGCTGGTCAGCCTATAATAGTTTTAATTTTTATTTTACTCAATTATGACAAAATATATATCTATATATTGTATAGAGTGTATAAAGGAGTATAAAGAGGTATGTAAATTGATTTATAAGAATTTTAAAAAGTAATGTTGTGTATCTTTTAATTTTAAAATAAATGTTTTTTGTAGATCCCTTGAGAATGGCAAAGAGCCGAAACGTAGGGACAAAAAAATAAGAAAATAAAATAAGTTGAATGAAAAGGATCATTTTAATTAAAGGAACCTAATAATGATATTTATAGTTTATTAGATTAATTATTGTAATAGGTTAAGTTGTTTTTAAATCACTTTCCTCATCAACCATAATTCTAACTTTAGTCTAATAAGTTGCCATTTTATTCTGTTAAATATACAATAGTGATGCAGTAGAAATAGGCACACCCAAAATCACTCAATATAGTTTAGCTGTAACGTAATCGTGGTATATAGTCACGTTTGCAACATAAATGTGATTGATATACATTGATCCAACGAATGGGAATATTTTCACTTGAAAACAACTTTGATAAATGTAATTGTCAAAGATATAATATTTATATTTCTTGAAAATGTATACGTCATATCATATAATAATGCAGTAGTTGTTGACCGTTCTGACTATATGGTAAAGAAGTTTGTTGAGGGTGCAGCCACCAAGAAAACACACCAGAAAAAATAAAATAAGTGCGTTTTATTTGTTACCACATCGCCTAAACAACTTCTCCATCATATGCGTTTTATAGACGCTACTCATAAAAGCATTTATAAAAATTTAAATAATCGCGAGCAAAGTTGCGGGTTATAGCTATTAATATTGTAAAGCTGAAGAGTTTGATTGTTTGTTTGAACGTACTAATCTCAGAAATTACTGGTTCTAATTGAAAAATTATTTTTGTATTGGATAGTCCATTTATTAAGGAAGGCTTTAGACTATATAACATCACACTGTGACCAATAGGAGTGAAGAAACAGTGGAAAGTCTGGAAAAAAATGGGGAAAATTAAGCTCACATCCCAATGATTCCAAATGATTTATCTTTTAATTTTAAAATACTTCAATTTCCAGTTAATTTATCTTTTGACGCAACAATTATTAAATCACAGGGACAAATATTTTAACACATAGGAATCAATTTACGTCAAGAATGCTTTCCACACGACCAACTGTATGTCGCATTGTCAAGATTGGGTTGCGGAGAAAATTAGTATGTTCTTCAGCCACAAGTAAATAAAACTAAAAATATTATTTATGCAGAAGTACTTTAAAATATAACTTATAAACTTCTTAATAGCGACCATAATAACGGAAATTGACGCAGACGAAGTCACAGGCAACAGCTAGTTATAAATATTAACGTTGCTTTAGCTCAGGCTCAGGAAGCGGAGTATTTTAGTGGATAGAGCACGAGTCTACTGTTCTCCGGGTCCTGGGTTCGAATCCCGGCTGCGGTAGAATATTATTTATTCTATTAATTCAGCCGGAAGGAGGAGGAGGGGAGGACCCTCCTGGGGCAAACCCAGCCTCTATAATGTGGGTAACCAAAAAAATTGGGGAAAACCTGGCAGCTGAGTGTGATCTCGACCTAATCACCTCCTTGCAGAGCACTGTTACTGCTATGAATAATACGAATCTCTATATTTACTCATTCCAAGACCCTTCATGGCTTTTAGAGGCACAGGTTATATTTTTTAGTTCAGCCTCTAGCCCTTGATACCCATCCCATGTGATAGTCCCTGATACCATCCCATCCCATCCCATGTTATAGTCCCTGATACCATCCCATCCCATCCCATGAAATTATATAATATAATTGTTAATAACGTGGCTTACTTTCGGGTAGTAAAAAATGAGACTTCAAAATTCTTAAAAAATAAGAAAAGAGAGTACCTTAAAAACAAAATATTAGAAATAGAAAAACACAGAAGCAAAAATAATATAAGAGAGATGTACCAAGGTATAAACAAATCGTGTAAAAGATTAGAAACCCTACTGAAGGGGATTAAACATGCAAATAACAAAATAATCGCGGATCCGACTGAAATATTAAATAAATTCAAACAGCACTTTGATAGCATTCTAAATATGGAAAATAATAATCAATCTCCTCACTCTGAATATCAGAGCGCTGAACCGTGGATAGACACGCTGAGCAAAGAGGAACTCGAAATGGCGATAGAGAAATTAAAACGTTATAAAGCTGCAGGAAATGATAATATCATGAGTGAATTAATCAAGATTTGTGGGCAAGAGCGTTTCCAAATTACATGTTTTAGTTAAAATGATCTGGGAAAATGAAACAATGCCTGAAGAATCAATACTTATTCCGATTCACAAAAAAGGACTAAGGATGGATTGTAACAACTGTCGTGGGATCTCTCTTCTCCCAGTATGTTATATTCTCGTCAATACTAACTAGCCGAATCACGGAATATGCCGAGGAAATTATCGGAGACTACTAATGTGGTTTTAGGCGGAATCGCTCGACTATTGATCAAATATTTTCCTTACGTCAAATATTAGAAAAAAGTTGGAATACAAAGGTGTAGTCCATCAACTTTATATCAATTTTAAAAAGGCTTATGATTTCATAGACCGTCAGAAGCTGTATAACATCATGATGGAACAGGGAATACCTAAAAAGTTAGTAAATCTAGTAGAGATGTGTTGGTCGGAAACATACCATAAAGTTGGAATCGGTCATAACTACTCCGAGAGATTTGAGGTGGGATCGGGTTTAAAACAGGGCGACTCCCTTTCACATGTTTTATTTAATATAGCTTTAGAATAAGTCATAGAAAAGGTGACGTGTACAGAGACAGGTTTAAATCTGGGTGATAAAATTCCGATTCTGGGATACACCGATGATTCGGTACTGCTAGGTGAAGACACGGAAACTATACAACTAAATACAAGTGCATTAATAAAAACCGGTAAAGAAATAGGACTCGAAATAAATAGCAATAAGACGAAATATATGATTAGTAGCAGAAACGGTGGCGATCTTAGTGATATTGATATATCAGGGCATACTTTTGAACAAGTAAGGAAATTTAAGTATTTAGGTTCAATAATAACAAGAAAAAATGAAATCCAGAAGGAAATAAAGTCTCGGTTAAAGGCGGAAAATGCGTGTTATTATTCAGTTGCTAAATTACTTAGCTCGCGGCTTCTGTCTAAAAACTCAAAGGTCAGAATTTATAAAACTAATATTCTTCTGATAGTCCTTTGCAGATGTGAAACGTGGCAGCTTACTTTGAAGGATGAACAACGGCTTAAGTTTTTCAAAAATAAAGAACTGTGTAAAATATTTGGTCCGAAGAGAGATGAGGCCACTGGGGAGTTTAGAAGGTTGCACAACGCGTCATTGCGGAGCTTGTACCCTGTGAATATAATTGAGTTGATAGCATTGTGGAGGCTCAAATGGGCGAGTAAAGTTGTTGGGCTCGGTGAGGAACGAATTCCAAGAAAGTTGGTACTCGCTGAACAGACTGGTAGGTGTCCAAAAGGTAGCCCGCAGTGTCGATGGGAGGATTGTGTTAAGGCTGATCTCGGGAGCTTGGGCTTGAACGGTGATCATTGGACGAGTCTGTGTAGACAGTATTTGGTGGTATAGGCATCGAACCTTCGGGTTCGGTAGGTCTTTTATTATTATTATTATATAATTGTTTAATTATCTATTAAACTACTAAACCTAATATTCACGTAAGTCTAAGTGCTTGTGGTCTCTCACCATTACCTCCCAACTTTGCATGTTAGCTAACATGACTTTTTAATACTTTTCCAATGGTTTATTATAAATTTATAATAATATTCTTATTGGGATGGGAAAAGGGGGAATTATTATAACTAGAACAATCTTGTGGCTGTTTTCTCTTTTAGGTAGATATTAAACTCCTAGATATTTAACAAGGAGAAATCGTTAAAATTCGGCCTTAAGCCCTGTCACAATATTTCTATGAGGATAAAAGTTACATGAAATTGAAACTTATTAAATTTTACAGAAATAGAACAACTTCAATCAAATTCACTATAGCTATTTTCGAGAAAACCATAAATAGGTGTAAAATATAAAAAGTGACACTTTTAATCCACCTTGGAGTCAGATCCCAGAAATATAAAAACAGTAGTTTTCCAACAACTTTCCATTTCAAGATTGACTTATTACACGCAGACCTTTTTGGAATACTTGATTATTTGGAAACAGGATACCCTAAGATGGGTATTTATAGTGGAAACCAGGATAAATAAGTTTTCACAATCGTGATATTCTCACTGAATATTTGATAAGTGTAAGTAAGAGAAAATAATATTAATCAAAAGTAATACAATAATAACATCAATCAAAAGTAATAACATGGAATATTGTTCAAGACCAGCTGCTCATTTATTCCATTTTCAATTTTAAAAAGAGCTAACTTTTTAAATTGTATTTAAGATTTACTATAAATGTGAAAATTTTAGAAAGAGAAAACTACAGCTACTATTACTTCAAAAGTTGCAAACATAATAAAATTGATACAATTAAAGCAAATTATAAACGAGATTGAAAATTACTGACCTTATCATAGATAAATGCCCATTCACTATCCAAATAAAGATGGCTCTCTCATCAGAAATCAATCCTATTAACAAAAAAACTTTAGTAAATATTTTGCGACTGCTAAAGAGAGAAATAATTCAAAAAGTTGAAAAATACAATAATCAACAGCTAAACAAAAGCACGATGGCTCATTGCTGGATCAAATCAATACAAAATCAAGTAAATAAGAAAACCCTTATAAGCCACTAATCATATTAGAGAGTATCGTTATCCAATTTTTCGTTGGTTGAAAATTTAACCAGGATAAAGCCAAACCAGGATTTAAACCAGATGGATAGCAAAACATATCATCATCAGTAAATGAAAGCAATCCAACCAGTCCCTTGTGTATGTATATCACTTGTGTATGTAATCCAGCCAGTCCCTTGTGTATGTATATCGCTTGTGTATGTAATCCAGCCAGTCACTTGTGTATGTATATCGCTTGTGTATGTAATCCAGCCAGTCCCTTGTGTATGTATATCACTTGTGTATGTAATCCAGCCAGTCCCTTGTGTAATTAATCAGCCATCAATTGCTTTTAGCATAATCGCTTGTGTATGTAATCCAGCATTCCGCTTGTGAATGTATAACACATGGTATGTAAATCCAGCCAGTCCCTTGTGTATTATATCGCATGTGTAATGAAAATCCCAGCCAGTCACTTGTGTATGTAATCCAGCCAGTCACCTTGTGTATGTATATCGCTTGTGTATGTAATCCAGCCAGTCACTTGTGTATGTATATCGCTTGTGTATGTAATCCAGCCAGTCCCTTGTGTATGTATATCACTTGTGTATGTAATCCAGCCAGTCCCTTGTGTATGTAATCCAGCCAGTCACTTGTGTATGTATATCGCTTGTGTATGTAATCCAGCCAGTCCCTTGTGTATGTATATCACTTGTGTATGTAATCCAGCCAGTCCCTTGTGTATGTATATCGCTTGTGTATGTAATCCAGCCAGTCACTTGTGTATGTAATCCAGCCAGTCACTTGTGTATGTATATCGCTTGTGTATGTAATCCAGCCAGTCCCTTGTGTATGTATATCACTTGTGTATGTAATCCAGCCAGTCCCTTGTGTATGTATATCGCTTGTGTATGTAATCCAGCCAGTCACTTGTGTATGTATATCGCTTGTGTATGTAATCCAGCCAGTCCCTTGTGTATGTATATCACTTGTGTATGTAATCCAGCCAGTCCCTTGTGTATGTATATCACTTGTGTATGTAATCCAGCCAGTCCCTTGTGTATGTAATCCAGCCAGTCACTTGTGTATGTATATCGCTTGTGTATGTAATCCAGCCAGTCCCTTGTGTATGTATATCGCTTGTGTATGTAATCCAGCCAGTCCCTTGTGTATGTAATCCAGCCAGTCACTTGTGTATGTATATCGCTTGTGTATGTAATCCAGCCAGTCCCTTGTGTGTATGTAATCCAGCCAGTCCCTTGTGTATGTATATCACTTGTGTATGTAATCCAGCCAGTCACTTGTGTATGTATATCGCTTGTGTATGTAATCCAGCCAGTCCCTTGTGTATGTATATCACTTGTGTATGTAATCCAGCCAGTCCCTTGTGTATGTATATCGCTTGTGTATGTAATCCAGCCAGTCACTTGTGTATGTATATCACTTGTGTATGTAATCCAGCCAGTCCCTTGTGTATGTATATCGCTTGTGTATGTAATCCAGCCAGTTCACTTGTGTATGTAATCCAGCCAGTCCACTTGTGTATGTATATCGCTTGTGTATGTAATCCAGCCAGTCCCTTGTGTATGTATATCACTTGTGTATGTAATCCAGCCAGTCCTTGTGTATGTATATCGCTTGTGTATGTAATCCAGCCAGTCCTTGTGTATGTATATCGCTTGTGTATGTAATCCAGCCAGTCCCTTGTGTATGTAATCAGCATCCCTTGTGTATGTATAATCACTTGTGTATGTAATCCAGCCAGTCCCTTGTGTATGTAATCCAGCCAGTCACTTGTGTATGTATATCGCTTGTGTATGTAATCCAGCCAGTCCCTTGTGTATGTATATCGCTTGTGTATGTAATCCAGCCAGTCCCTTGTGTATGTATATCACTTGTGTATGTAATCCAGCCAGTCACTTGTGTATGTATATCGCTTGTGTATGTAATCCAGCCAGTCCCTTGTGTATGTATATCACTTGTGTATGTAATCCAGCCAGTCCCTTGTGTATGTATATCGCTTGTGTATGTAATCCAGCCAGTCACTTGTGTATGTATATCGCTTGTGTATGTAATCCAGCCAATCCCTTGTGTATGTATATCGCTTGTGTATGTAATCCAGCCAGTCACTTGTGTATGTATATCGCTTGTGTATGTAATCCAGCCAGTCCCTTGTGTATGTAATCCAGCCCGTCCCTTGTGTATATTGCTTGTGTATGTATATCCCTTGAGTATAATGCTTGTGTATGTTTATCCCTTGTGTATATTTAATTATAATATTTAGATATAGCAATCAGTTTCCAAAACAATCTACATATTTGAGTTCTCAAATAACAAAACGTGAAATTTAGAAAAACATTAATAATCTGATGCTTGAATTGTTTCATGATAAACTTAGCTCCATTACAAACAATTTAGAAAAAATAATTTAAAATAAAGTGTTTTTTTTTTTCCATGATAGTACTGTACAAAATGGACCTTTCTTGCACCAAATGTAAGGAAAGGTGTGAAGGAAGGAAGTCTTTTTGATTAAATACTAAATTGTAACAAACCACTTCCTTCTCATAACACTATTAATTTATTAGAGATGATCAGTTCCAATCAACCGACATATCTCCTTGCAGCTTACCTAGGGAATATTTCAAAATCTATTGATTAGTATGGAGTACAAAGTAATAGTTTCTATCCTTCCATGTCATAATCTTAAGTAGGTGATAATATAAAAGAGATGGGTCAGTAATGACGGTACTTGACAAGTCTCAATGCTAGAATCAAACATCCAACATTATTTTACTTTTCATTTACTATATTTATTTACTTTTCTTTATGTTTTTTCTTTTCTTTTGTACATAGGCGTGTTTATGTACATACATTTATATAAATTTCTTTCTCTACCTCTTTTACCAATGTAAATAATTTAGTCTATCTAATGTTTTCTGGCCAGATGTGCTATCTTTATTTGTAAATTTTATGTTATTCTTAAAGGACTAAGTCCCAGAATAAAACCTTTTTTATATTCTATTCTAAAGCAAAAATAAGAAAATAACACTCCCAAATTAATTCAAACCTAGCTAGGTCAATAATCAGCAAAATGGAGGAAATGGTTCATAACTTGATTAAACCTTTTGATAAAAACCGATTTTTTTTTTTTAAGTTTTTTATTTATTTATAGGTTTGATTACCACTAGATTTTGCATGAACTAAAATATCTAGTGAATTTTGAGGTATTGAGTACTGTGTCAAGGCAGGATCAAATGACATTCAGTACAGTTTCAAGACAGGATCAAATGACATTGAGTACTGTGTCAAGACAGGATCAAATGACAAAAAATGGTAACCTTTTCTCTCTTTGAATAGCTTTGGAAAGCAAGAAATATCGACAGAACCTACCCTGATAAATTGAGATAAGGTAAACAACAAAAAGTTTTAAAATTTTCAGGGAAAAACAGCAACAAATAATCCTGAGATTGAGAAGATTATTGGAAACTAAATCTACACAATACATGGAAGCTTATTACATAAAAAAAATTATAATTACTCCTACAGATTATTTCAGCATCAAAAATAAATCATAGAAAAAATGCAATAAATTAGTGATGTTTGAAATATAAATGTAGTTGTAAAATAATTCTGAAATGTGAAAACTATTGACTCAGGGCCAGTTGCTGTTTCAAGGATATAAAAGTTAAAATATGGAGGTATTTTATTATTAATATCCCTTATGATTATAAACATTAGAGAATCAATATAAATTGGGTTTTCCTATTGTTTAGAAACAATATAAGCCTGAAAAATATCTTAATTTCAAAATTATCTTGGGAGAGAAAATGACAGATTTGATTGAGAAATGGCAAAGATATCTAGATCAAATAAAAATAATTTAGCCTTGGATTATTTTCTTTATTTATATATAATTAGTGACACGGTTTTAATGTTGTAACACAAATTGAAACTGAACCAGAGGTTAGGACTCTAATCAGTATTGGATAAATGCTCAATGGAAAAAAATAAACAATACTAGACATTAATAATACAACGTAATCATAACAAAATAATTTCTAGCAAAAACAAATATAGAAACAAAAAGAATAATATTTAAGAACACAATTTTAAGAATACAAAACAATAACAATATGTAGCAAAATAAGGTTAAATAACACTAAAATGTACAAAACAATATTTTCTGAAAAATAAAAGAAGAACAACTCACTTCAAGTTGGAATATAATGATGCTATTGCATGAATTCAATATTGAAGGACATTTGCAAAACATGTTTTTATGGAGTGACTTTTCTTTTCAATTGTAACAATCATAACAAGCCAAATATTCTTGTATCCATCAGATTCTTCAAGTCAAAACGGTCCATTATTATAATGCAAAAAAGTTAAGCAAACAAATTCACCAAGTCAACTGAAACTACTCATAATAGAATTGTAAACCTTGACAGTCGCTTCTTTCAAGGAACATTTTGGCAACAGTTGTTCAAGGCAAGTGATATAACAAAGGAAAAACATAATTCATTTTTCATCACATCTCATTTAATCTTCCATTAAAAAATTAATTATGTGTAGAGATAACATTCCATAAAAGCCATTTCAGTTCTGTCAATATGCAAAAGGTGATATTTGATTAATTTAACAGTAAATTTCGAATCAAATGCAACCTTGTTAGTTTAGGAATTAAAGGAGGTAATTACTCACAATATTATTGGCGATGGGTGATAAAACTTAAAGGCACGAGAAAATAAAACCGATTTAGTTTTAGTTTTACAAAAAATAAGACAGGAAAACTTCAAAGACAAGTTAAACAAGTTTATTAAATATTGTAATAAATACGAGCAACGAGATATATATTGAAGATTTCAATAGATCATAAACAAATTAACACTAAACTCCGCCATGATAAAATTAGAAACATTGGCCTTATCAATGGATCAGCTGTAACCCCTCCTAACCTTACCTTCTCACTTTATTATTTCTTCGTCCTTTCTCTTCATATTGGCATTTTATTTAAATTATATTCCATTTCATCATTAGCATTAAATAGAAATGGTGAACAATTGCCAATGACAATAAATTTAAACGAGTCAGTTTCATGAAAATCAAATATTAGCCATATTAAAATATATAACTTCCTTGGATGCAAGAAAACAAAAATAACCGTAACTGAAAAGAAGCTTCCGCAGAGTAAATCTCATATCATCAAGAAAGAAATCTTACAGTTTCCCAATCTGTGAAGGGCGCAAAAGTGGGACGCGTTCGGGTTTCGAAGGCCCTAAAGGCAGGATTTTTTTCCTCACTTACATCTCAAATACTGTTGCTTACGGCGAACATTCACCATACGATAATTGAAGTTTGTCTTGATCGAAGAAAATGTAAACAAATACATAAAGGAGAGGCCTGGCAGGACTTACGTTAAATCGCGGAAGAAAAGAGGAGACAAATGAGGAATGGAGCGAACGGTGGACTTGGGCTCAAAGCTCAAGCCATGCAAGTCTCAGTACAAGCTGACTTGGCTAAGTGAAACCGCTTACAGCTTACCGCGAATATGCAACTCTCGTGGATAAATGGAAATTCCAGGGCTACTACGTGAGTCCAAGTCCCGTCCAGCGATGGAAAGATCGCTGTTATTGAAGCAAATCCATTCGCTCGGGATTCTGCTTGTTTACTCAAGATAATATAACATCGCACTGTCACAGTACTGGCGGCATAGCAGTCAAATGTCTGATTACTTAGCTGTCAATGGTAGAATCTGTGTTCACCACGACACGCACGGGTATCGGGGGAAGAGTTCGAATCCGGAGTGGGGACGAAAATCTCAAACTTCCGGCAGGAGGGGGTAGTAACTAAAAACAACGATAAGGACCCATCCCAGGCCCCGTAATTGGAATGAGACCACCCTAAATCCTTTAACGAGGATCTATTGGAGGGCAAGCCTGGTGCCAGAAGCTCCAATATAGTACATTAAAGTTGTTGCTCGTAATTGGTTCTGCGTGCCATGCTGTCGGTCCTATTGCCATACCATGGGATGTGCTGTCGGTGCAACTGCTATGCCATGGGATGTCCTGTCGGTACAACTGTCATGTCATGGGATGTCCTGTCGGTGACTGGCGGTCTTCGCGGAGCCCCCACTAGTTAACGCGTTTGGATCAACACATCGTGTCGTTCTCGTCGGGCGGACCAATCCTACGAGTGTGGATATAGGCTGACACTGCTTAATTTTAACAAATTGGAGCGCTTCGAGTAGGGTTTGAAAGCATCCTGGATGGTAGTGCACAGAATAATGGAACAGGACAAGCGGGGGCATTCTTATTGCGACGTTAGAAGTGAAATTCTCGGATCGTTGCAAGGCGCACTAGAGCGGAAGCATTTTCAAGTATGTCTCAATTGGGGGTTCCCTTGGTTAGTGAGCGAAACAACTTCAAATAAAAGTTGTATTACCAACTAGTTTCTCTTTCAGTGATCAGTTGATAATAAATTTCTATATCTGATTTCAAAATAAGGATTCCAAAAGGGATCTGCCATGTGAGCTTTCTTATTTATAAGAAATATTTATTCAAATATATATCTATACTTTTTAATTTACAAATTTAATTAAATTGATCAAATTTTTGAAAATTGCCATTTCCTCTTTCTTCAAGTTATGATGTTTTGAAGTACATTATCCAACAAAAAACATTATCCACCCACCATAAAACAATTAAAATTTCTAATGTAAATATTTAACAAATGTACTTCAATCCTAACCCATTATATTTATTCTTTTTTGCTTTCACTTACCTATATAGCATTTCCAAGTCAATTGTAACCTTTTCCAAGTCAAATGTAACTTTTTCCAAGTCAAATGTAACCTTTTCCAAGTCAAATGTAACCCTTTCCAAGTCAAATGTAACCCTTTCCAAGTCAAATGTAACTTTTTCCATTTCAAATGTCACCTTTTCCATTTCAAATGTTACCTTTTCCAAGTCAAATGTCACCTTTTTCTTCACTTCTAGCCTTAAATATTCCGTTTTATTTATTTATTTATTGAAAAATAATTATTTTAATTAAAATTATGACTTTTTTAATAATTTTGGCATATCATATCGCTGTTTTTTTTTAGATATTTGATATCAAGTTCTGTTTTTTAGGAACTAATATTTAAAAAAATATTTAGTTTTAAAATAGTTGTTGATTTTGATTTTTTAGAGGGGAGGGATAGTTTTGGGGAATAATTAATGTGTTTTCGGGTATTATAATTACGTTTTTCGAGATGTATTTTTTATCGCTCGCGTGCATATTAACTCGCATTTACTTTTAATCTTTTTTATTGGTATAGGGATTAATTATTGTGCTTTCGGGTGGTTATGATTACGTTTTTCGAGCTGTATTTTTTTATCGCTCATGGGTATTTCAACTCGCATCCACTTTTAATGTTTTTTATTGATATAGGGATTAATAATTGTGCTTTCGGGTGGTTATGATTACGTTTTTCGAGCTGTATTTTTTTATCGCTCATGGGTATTTCAACTCGCATCCACTTTTAATGTTTTTTATTGATATAGGGATTAATAATTGTGTTTTCGGGTATTATAATTACGTTTTTCGAGATGTATTTTTTATCGCTCGCGTGCATATTAACTCGCATTTACTTTTAATCTTTTTTATTGGTATAGGGATTAATTATTGTGCTTTCGGGTGGTTATGATTACGTTTTTCGAGCTGTATTTTTTTATCGCTCATGGGTATTTCAACTCGCATCCACTTTTAATGTTTTTTATTGATATAGGGATTAATAATTGTGTTTTCGGGTATTATAATTACGTTTTTTCGAGATGTATTTTTTATCGCTCGCGTGCATATTAACTCGCATTTACTTTTAATCTTTTTTATTGGTATAGGGATTAATTATTGTGCTTTCGGGTGGTTATGATTACGTTTTTCGAGCTGTATTTTTTTATCGCTCATGGGTATTTCAACTCGCATCCACTTTTAATGTTTTTTATTGATATAGGGATTAATAATTGTGCTTTCGGGTGGTTATGATTACGTTTTTCGAGCTGTATGTTTTATCGCTCATGGGTATTTCAACTCGCATCCACTTTTAATGTTTTTTATTGATATAGGGATTAATAATTGTGCTTTCGGGTGGTTATGATTACGTTTTTCGAGCTGTATGTTTTATCGCTCATGGGTATTTCAACTCGCATCCACTTTTAATGTTTTTTATTGATATAGGGATTAATAATTGTGCTTTCGGGTGGTTATGATTACGTTTTTCGAGCTGTATGTTTTATCGCTCGCGTGCATATTAACTCGCATTTACTTTTAATCTTTTTTATTGGTATAGGGATTAATTATTGTGCTTTCGGGTGGTTATGATTACGTTTTTCGAGCTGTATGTTTTATCGCTCATGGGTATTTCAACTCGCATCCACTTTTAATGTTTTTTATTGATATAGGGATTAATAATTGTGCTTTCGGGTGGTTATGATTACGTTTTTTCGAGCTGTATGTTTTATCGCTCATGGGTATTTCAACTCGCATCCACTTTTAATGTTTTTTATTGATATAGGGATTAATAATTGTGCTTTCGGGTGGTTATGATTACGTTTTTCGAGCTGTATGTTTTATCGCTCATGGGTATTTCAACTCGCATCCACTTTTAATGTTTTTTATTGATATAGGGATTAATAATTGTGCTTTCGGGTGGTTATGATTACGTTTTTCGAGCTGTATTTTTTATCGCTCATGGGTATTTCAGCTCGCATTTACTTTTCATGTTTTTTTATTGATATATAGGTTGTTAAGTGTATTTGCGGGTCTTGTAATTACGTATTTTGAGCTGTATTTATTATCGCTTGTTCGCATTTCAACTTGCATTTACTTATAATCTTTTTATTGTTATAGGGATCTATACTTGTGTTATTGGGTGGTTATGAGAAAACTTTTTTTGGAATGCTTATTCTATAGCGCCCGCGCGTTTCAACTTAGCGCTAATATCATTTTGTATTTTGATAGAGTGGTCTTTCTTTGTGTTTGTTTTAGGGGATTCTGATTGTTTTGAACTATATTCTTTTATACGCTAGGGAATTTCTACATACCGTAGATATTATGTTATAATTTGAAGTAAAAATTATTTATTGTGTTTTCGCACATTCTGATTACGTTTTTTAACTGGATGTTACATCGCGATTGCGCATTGTTCTAGATAACTTTTTATTTTAGTTAAAATGTGCACTAGCTATACATAAAATGTCATAAACTCTATTAGTATTCCCCAAAACACTATAAAAGATCCCTCTATCAAATATTCATGAAAAAAGAACAGTAACTTAAAATGAGTAACAAATAAGATTCAAATAATGTTATAAGAACACCCGAAAATAGAATAAACGATTCCTCAATTAAATTATCAAAGAATTGTAAGAACAAGTGAGAAAGTGGGTCCATTATAAAATATTTAGTTGAAAAAACTTACTCATAACACTAAAAGAGGAACTATAACTAATCCTTTTATAAAAAAATAATAATAGAAAAAAATAAATAAAAAAGCTAAATGATGTATATTCCAGCAACGTTATAATGAAAACTAAAAACAAAATAACCAATCCCAATATCAATCAAAAACTATTTCATAACCACCCGAAAGCACAATTATTAATCCCTATATCAATAAAAAACATTAAAAGTGGATGCGAGTTGAAATACCCATGAGCGATAAAACATACAGCTCGAAAAACGTAATCATAACCACCCGAAAGCACAATTATTAATCCCTATATCAATAAAAAACATTAAAAGTGGATGCGAGTTGAAATACCCATGAGCGATAAAAAAATACAGCTCGAAAAACGTAATCATAACCACCCGAAAGCACAATAATTAATCCCTATACCAATAAAAAAGATTAAAAGTAAATGCGAGTTAATATGCACGCGAGCGATAAAAAATACATCTCGAAAAACGTAATTATAATACCCGAAAACACATTAATTATTCCCCAAAACTATCCCTCCCCCTCTAAAAATTCAAAATCAACAACTATTTTAAAACTAAATATTTTTTTAAATATTAGTTCGTAAAAAACAGAACTTGATATCAAATATCTAAAAAAAAAACAGCGATATGATATGCCAAAATTATTAAAAAAGTCATAATTTTAATTAAAATAATTATTTTTCAATAAATAGATAAATAAAACGGAATATTTAAGGCTAGAAGTGAAGAAAAAGGTGATTTGACTTGGAAAAGGTAACATTTGAAATGGAAAAGGTGACATTTGAAATGGAAAAAGTTACATTTGACTTGGAAAGGGTTACATTTGACTTGGAAAGGGTTACATTTGACTTGGAAAAGGTTACATTTGACTTGGAAAGGGTTACATTTGACTTGGAAAAGGTTACATTTGACTTGGAAAAAGGGTAATTATTCCGAAGTGTCACTTCTGTTGACAAGTGGGCGTGGCCCTACTTATCCCTTGTGCACAGCTATGGTTACCTTACACTGCCCGCCTTTTTACGGAGGGGTATCGCTACCCCCACCACACTACCCATTTCCCCTACTTTTTGAATTTCCCGCAATTATACGTTCACCCCGAGCCTCCTATTGTTTGAATTACCCGCGTCTCCCCACCTCTCAACTTATTCCACTTCCTTGCGTAATTTACTTTTTGAATTTCCCGCGATTATACGTCCACACCAAACATCCTATTTTTTGAATTACCCGCGTCTCCCCACCACTGAACTTACTGGACTTCATTTCCCAATTTCCTTTTTGAATTTCCCGCTAATAGATCATCTCCCACTGCACAATTTTTTAAATAACCCGCGTCTACCCACTATTCAACTAATACTTCCTTTCATCTTCCTTCCCTAATTTAACTTCTGTAAACTCTTAATATACCTTGCTATAAATATTACTAAAAAAAATATTGCTATAATTTTAATTAAAAATACTGGTGCTACATTACTGACATTAGTGGCTTTTTACATAAATTGATCTATATAAGTAATAAATCAATGCATATTTAACAATCAATTAATTAATTGACCATATAAAGATTTAATTATTCATTAAATGGTTGGTAAATAAATATGAAGAATCAGATGGTCGGGTGGCAGTCATAAAATACTATAAATAGAGAAAAAAAAAATTTATTATTCTGGATAGGTGTGAATAGTTTTAAACAAAATATTTTCTTATGTTCTACGACCGCCATTTCAACCATCTTATACTTCATAATTACTCCATATAAACTTAATATTTATTACCTAATATTTTCACCAAAAACCATTATTTATAATTGGCTAAGCTGTAACCAGAAAATTTCCATGCGCAATAAAATATGTGAAAGTCCATAGTGGGTCGGAATGACAATTAGACTATTACATTTTAAAAGGTACTCGCCAGGGATTAAAGAATGTGTGTGTTGACATAATATAAAGGTAATAAATGTTAAATTTCGGTAAGAGTAATTTCCTAAGCCTATGAAAAAATGTATAAAACCTATGAAATGGAATATGGAAAATGCCATATAACTGCAAGTTGAAATATCTGTTTGGTGAGCCAAATATAGTGGCCATCCTAAGGGAAAGAAGACTGGATTAACTTGGGCCCAACCCAAGTAGGGGTGCAAGATGAGAGGCAATCAAAGTGAACCTGAAAGAAGGATAAACAGAACAACGTGTAACAGGTAAAAACAAAAACATCCATCAACCAGTTTTGGGCGTAATTAATTAGAACTGACGAATAATTTAGCTGTTTATTGCAATAAACAATAAGAAATGTTTTGTTTAACGTTAAAAGGTGGTCCCGAGCCTCTGCAATGTCAGGTACTCGTTAAAGATCCCTATCCTAATAAAACCTGGATAGGCAAAATTTAGGACTCCCACTGTAGCATCGTCCGATTAGCCATAGCAGCATAAAGTGACGTTAAATAAATAAACAATAAACAATGTTTTGTTCAATTATTTTCAAAAATGAATCTCTGCAATAGACGAAAAATTGAGGGCTTACGTTTCAACATACGTAGAAACCGAATAACAAAAAAATAATAATTAAGTTATCCAAATTAATCAATAACGAAAATGAGTTAATTGTCTCTAACCAGCTAACTCAGCTATAATCATATTCAATAGTCTCGAAGTTTTATTCGCTTTTCATCACTCTCTGTTATATTATGCACATCTTTGTAAATTAGATTTTATTTAATTCTTAAAATCTTTAACTTTGCAACAGTATATTATACATTATACTACTGCTCTTCTTGGTGTTCCTCTTCTATGGAGGGTTGGAAATGAGCACGTCAATAGGATGTATGTTCCTGGCTGCTCTCAATAGCTCCTTGCTACTGTAGTCCAACCAATCATTTATTGATTTCGAATCCGGTTCAGCCATGACCTTCCTCTGTCTTTCTTTCCTTGTAAGATGCGCTATACCATTCCATGTTTCTCTCCTCTTAAAAGTTGTTCAAAATACTGCAACTTCCTTGATTTGGTGGTTTTGATGATCCAATAAACTTTTCCCATTCTTCTTAATACTTCAATCTTGGACACTTTACCATCAAAGGATATGTTTAGTGCCCTGCGGTTAACCACATCTCAAATGCACTGATGTTGATGATATGAGCTTCCCTCATCATCCAGGTTTCCATGTTATACAACAAATTAGAAAATACGTTAAAATTAACATTCTGGTTTGAAGTTTCAATGATTGATTTCTGTTGCAGAAATGTATCTTCATTTTGAAATAGTCCGACCTTGTGATTCTAAATTGGATTTCCTTTAAAGTATACTCCATTTCTATTAATCTACATTCCTAGGCATTTATACTTATGGACTCGTTCTACAGTAGTATTATTGATTGGCAGTTTTTGTTTTAAAAATGGTCAGATTTATCAATGATCAATCATGAATTTGGTCTTTTTTTCTTCAAATCGTATAACTTGCATCCTTGGCAGACCTTTCTCATGGTTCTTTGTAGACACTGCAATGTACTAGACCAGTGGTTTCCAACTAGTGGTCAGAGGGCTCTTAGGGGTCCGCGAGATGTCATTCGATAATTATTTTAAATTACTTCAACATAAAATATTTGTGAAGCCCCGGCTTTCCATATGGATATCACGCTCTGCGCTGACAAATTTAACATTCTAAGAGATATAATTGCTTGTGTTTATTGACATGTGCCTGCTATCATACAATCACAACCTTTATATTATCACAAAATCTTCTTCTCATTGACTCTAGCGTTAACCTCCAATAAGCCCTGATAGAATGGGAAGCAGTATTGGAACGTTATATTAGTGCCAGAAAAAGCGAAATTCAACATGTGGGGCGACAGCCCAAACAAATCCACATTATGTGCAAATAGGAGGAGCTTGAAGTGGTAAATGAGTTCTCCTACCTTGGAACTGTGATCAGCGGAAATGGAAAAGTACAACCTGAAATACCCCACAGGATAGGAAAAGCGAATAATATATACTATTCCACCAGCTAAACAATAGCAGGAAAGAGAGAGAGGTCAAGCTCCATATATTTAAATCCGAATATATGCCTGCTCTACTGTATGGAGCAGAGAGCTGGGTACTGTCGGATAAAGATGTAGTCATATAACAGCAGCAGAAATGAAACAATAAGTAATCTTATATAATATAATAAAGTAATATAAATCTATCATTGAAACTTCAAGCCAGAATGTTGATTTTAACTTATTGATGAGGGAAGCTCATATTATTTGTCATTTTTATATCATATCAGTGCATTTGAGATGTGGTTAACCAGAGGATACTAAACATGCCCTTGGGTGATGGGTGTCCACCATTGAAGTATCAAGAAAAATCACTTTCCTTCTGTGACCTAATTAAAAAGGCCTGCCATTATACTTACCTTGCCTCTTATCTTTCACCCCCTATCATTAATTCAATGGTAACATAAAAATGAAGTTCAAGAAGCCGGATAAATCTTTCACATGATATGGTTTCAACAAAGGCAGGATACAAAAGTATCATCATACCATCAGCCATATAACACTGAAATGGGGAAATGAAAAAATAAGTTTAAAACCTATAAATCAACCTAATATACTGGAAGCCAGAGGCAGGCAGGCAGGCACTGAAATATAACAAAAGGTGCAGAAACATCCAGAGAATAACTTGCAAAACAAGAAGGGATAGTATAAGGAATCAGATAATACCAGGAAGAATTTACTTTAAGGAATATCACTGAATAGAAACAGTTTATGTCATATACAGACTGTAAATAATAAAAATATGTTTAAATACAGGAACATTACAGAATAAATTACAAAGAAAATTCAATGTGATATATATACAATAAATTAACTAATTATACATGAATTTGTTATAAAGAATAACAATACAAATCAAAGCATATTGAACAAAACTACTTATAGTTATTATAGAGTAGCATATTACAAATGACGTGATATATATATATATAAAGAAGGTTCTCCCTAAAATATTACACATTTTATCAAGAAAAAAATAAATATCTCTCTTGAACAATAATCAATAATGCCTGAGTATAAAAATAAAAAATGAAATTCCAGACCTCACAGTGAAAATGATACACTTCAATAAAATTCAATTTCAAAGTAATTTTATATAACTTTAATATCTTGTTGGAAGTCCTTTGTTGTTGATTACTTCTCTTAAGCGGTTTGGCATGGATTCCACAAGTTTTTGGGTAAAATCCGGGGTAATTTTCTCCCATTCTTCCAAGAGTGCCTTTTTTAGATTTTCTTTGTTTGTAATATTATGTTTTCAAATTTGTCTCCAATTTTGCCCACAAATGTTCAATGATATTTAAATAGGGTGACCGCAGGTGTCCCAGTCTTTCACTATCAACGAAGAATGCTTGGGGTCATTATCTTGGTAAAAGTAAAAATACCTTTTAATCCAAGTTTTTCAGCACTTACCTTCAGATTTTGCCTTGATATGTCCACATATAAATGTTCATCCATTATACCTTCTATGAAATGCAGATTTCCCACACCAGAGGCTGCCATGCATCCCCACATCACACTTCCACCTCCATGTTTCACAGTCGGTAAGAGATTTTGCTTGGAAAATGCTTCTCCAGGTTTTCTCCTAATGTATCCACATCCATCCGACCCAAAAATGTTAAATTTGCTTTCATAAGCAAAAATAAACTTTTTCCAAAACTCAAATTCTTTGGAAATGTGCTCATTTGCAAATTTTAGCCGGTCTTTTTTTATTTTTTTTTACTAATGAACAGCTTTTACCTAGCAACTCTACCATGAAAATTGTGTTTCCTTAGGACACGACACACACAGTTTCCGCACTAGCAATGTTCTTTAAATAATTTTCCACTTCACTTGCAATTTTTGGTGCACTCATTCTTGGGTTTATTTTTTCCATATTTCAGAATCCACCTTTCGTCAGCATCGGAAAGTATCTTTTTCTACTGTTGCATGACTTTTCTGAAAAAGTTTGCCAATTTCTCTATACGATTTTCTTTTGTTGAACTGTTGTATAATGAGTTCTCTTTCTCTTACCGTTGTGTACCGACTCCAATGAAAATTCAACCCCCCTTCAACTACTTATTTCTATTGTTTATTCAATAAAATATTCTATATATTTAATAGGATGCTCCTAAATTTTTATTTTAAGGGAAGAATTTAAATTAATAAACCATTGGTAAGATTCTCAATACTTGTGTTACTTTAAGGATCAAGGATACCATTGAAAAATGCTAATCAATTTTTTCAAAACTAGAATCTTTTCTCATGAAAATAATTAGAAAAGTCTTTATAAAACTTTTATTTTAAAATTCTGATAAATCAGTCCATTTAAACAAAAAATCAAACCCTGCCTACAAGTAATATCTCATGGACGATGAGGCATTATTCCTTGCATAGGTAGCTCCTCAATTTACATGTCATGTTAGGAAGAAATGTTATTTATGGATGGAATTAAAAATGCTAATCAATAAAAATGTTTGGAATAGACAATCTTTTATTTCACAAATAATACATTCAAGTCTTCTTCTTGGAGCCTCCTGGCAGCCTCCACATCCAGCAATCATTCCAGTGGGTTGTTCTGAGAAATAAAATAAATTAATATGCATAATATAAACTATACACATAATCATAATAATAGTTTTATAGTTAATGCAAAAATATATGGGATATAAAATACAAAAAAAATAAAACAATAAAATGGATATATACATAATATAAAATAATGAAACGGCTAATTAGTTATAATAAAAAGCATGTTTCATGAAAAATATATTAACTATTATTAAAGAAATGGAAACTTCTTAATTGCCTCTAAACAAGGTAATTTTGTTGTTGAACTGCCTTACACTCACCCCTTGGGCCACTTCAGATATACTTTTGTAAGAGTAGTACATTCATATAATATTTAATAATTACTTTAATAAGGTGGTACATATGACTATAATCAACGCTCTGATTTAATATGTGCGGTGAACGACAGCTGAAAGCTTGCTGGTCAAGGCTTTTTTGGAAAATTGATATCGTTAAAGCCTTCTCTGAATAGGTGCTCCAATGATGCAAGCCTCTTACTTTTGTAAATCCACACAGAGCTTACTCTGTGTTTCTACAAACTATGAACACTTCCTGGTTTGTATAAAGTAAACCACCCTTATCTTTAATATGTATCAAACCAGATGAAAGGGGCACATTGCTCCATAAAGGTGGATAAACACACCGTACAATGAATGCTTTTCTCAATTTTTTTAACTACAAAGCCATATATATATTTTATAACTTGCTAACTATAGTGGCTGAGGTCAAATGATATGTAATCATGATCAGATGGTAATTGGTTCTCGAGGTTTTCTACCCTCAACATACTTGAACTGGAACATGTCAAAATAGTCATGTTCTCAATGGGCTGACAACTGCCACCTACTGGTGCATGCAGCTCCTTTTGCACTAGTATTTTTTTCATTAATTTAGTCAATTGAAAGGCTGCTGGGTTATTGTTATACCCAAACTTTGAACTTATATGTCCGAAAAAAATCTCGAGGTGGTCTTGGCTTGACTTATAAAATGGAATGTACTTTACAAGTTTCTCTTAAATGACTAATTTGTCACATAAATATTGAGCATTTTCAATGACAACTATAAAGCCTGTAAAACCAATTCTCCTTTTTTCATCAATGACATGGAGATGTTTGTTGTTGCTTTTATTAAGTTAAAATTTTATTATATACACCTGCTGGAGTAAAGAAGATGGAGCTACCTCGTGCACAGCTGTATCAGCAGGTATTGCGTCCTTTTCATTATTATTACAATCAAGCTTCTTCCTAGTTGTCCGTTTTGCAGGAGACTTTCTTTTCTAAAATTAATTTTTAACACTTGACTTACTAAAAATTTGAGTTTTCAATCTTTCATATGAATATTTATTTCATAATTGCCACTCACCACTACAATCATTAGTTTCAAATGGTCAGGATAGGCCTCAAACACATTTGGTATTGATCCGGGTTTAAGCCGTGGTCTACTAATGTAAGTTGTCTCAACTTGATCAGCAATGAAATGTTAACTATTACTATCATATTTTGCAGGAACCCAATTGACTCTTTTTACAGCATTTATCCAGGCTTATCTTCTTTCTGGTTCCTTTAGACCAGGAAACCTACAAAATATATCATTAAAATACAACAACATTACTTAAATGTACAAGTCAAGTACCAGAAAAAATCAACATTCTTTATTTTAGATAGTTTATATTTAACCAATCATGTTATATAAAATTACATACTCTACCTAATCTAGAATAAAAAACATCAAAAGTATTCAAGGTAAATGCAAAACAGTAAACAGACACCTGGGAAAAAAAATTAGATAATTTGATACCTTTCAACAGTATTAGACCTGTTTACATATTATTCTTTACATTCGAAACCAATTATTAATTTATTTCACTTTGTCAGTACATATAAACTTGTATTTCACGATTTGCCAGCAAAAATTATAGGTTTCAGGATCAATCAAAAAGTTATGCTCAAAAAATTGTATAAACATACGTATATCTAATTAAAGATGAAACACTTACCTAAAAAAGCTCAGTTTCTTTATAAGATTATCCTTGCCAGAATTATTACGTAGTTGGAAATTATGTATATAGATAGAAGACGAATAAAGTAAGTGACAACTGACAGCAATAGCAATACGCAAACAATGGCGGCTATGCAGGTATTAGTTACTTAAATTGCCCTCCATACTATAACAAACTCCTTGGGTTTTAATAAGTATTTTGAATTTGGCGCCATAAGTCGGGTGGAAGACACCTAGGATAAATATACTAACCTTTATTTCTAAAGACGTGGGTAGTATGGTGGGGGTGATAGAATTTAGCGCCCAAAGCCGGGTGGAAGACAACTAAGCTCAACAATATCACTCTGGATAATCATAAAAAGGGCTACTGATAAGAGAAGTGACACTTCGGAACAGTTACCACGGCTCTAACGATTTAGATTAAACTCCCCATATCTATGTAAAATTTAATGGACTTTAATATCATCTAAGTTTTATTCTGATTGAAATAGTCTGACAGGGCTTAAATACCGATATTTTAAATTTTCATCCTCTAAAATACCTTTGATTTTGTAGATTTCAAAAAATTTGGAACATCATCTTATAAACATTGATAAGATAATAACCGGCAAATATGCAAGTTCAGCCAATTTGATAAACAACTAAAGGAGAAAAGTGCAAACATATTTTTTTGTTATTGAACACAAGAATAGTAATATTAAGAATAGTATAATATACTGTTGGAAAGCTAAAGAGTTTAGAATAAATATTATCTAATACACGGAATGTTAAAGGTTAATGGAGAGTTATGAAAAGCCGATAAAACTAACTGATTGTTGGAGATAAAAATATAATAGATTATTTAATAAAACACGTTTCTTTTGAAATTGAAAGTAATTCATTCTTTAACAATTTATTTGTATCTTTAAAGGTATTTAAGAATTCTTAAATTGATTTTAACAATGGAGGTAAGTGAAAGTCATGTGTTGCACAAACAAGATTTTTTGATTCTGTGACAGACCACTCAGGCAATAGGCCACACACATGGGTTATAGTCTGTTAAACCCCACACCACTTCCCTGGTTGATACCACCCCTAAAAACCTATTTTTGTGATCGGCACCAGTTGGCTGATGATCCTCACAGCAGTCAGGGGGAGGCTGTGAGTGAAGTTACTTTTCATTACCTGCTTTAACAAGACCTCCAGAGACAGGATTCCAACTGCTAACACTTGCATGGTTGGCTAGCCTGTAACCACAGCCACCTGCTCCTCTTAGTTCATTATTATAGCATCACAATTTATTTGAGTTCTGATTTATTTAAGATAAGTATTGGTGTATATAAAAGTATGTAGATATTTATCAGAATATACAATGTGCAAATGATATTCTAAAGTGATTCAAAAAGTGATTCATCGATATCATACATCTCATGATACATCGATATCATACATCTCATGATACATGGATATCATACATCTCATGATACATGGATATCATACATCTCATGATACATCGATATCATACATCTCATGATACATGGATATCATACATCTCATGATACATGAATATCATACATCTCATGATACATGAATATCATACATCTCATGATACATGGATATCATACATCTCATGATACATCGATATCATACATCTCATGATACATCGATATCATACATCTCATGATACATCGATATCATACATCTCATGATACATCGATATCATACATCTCATGATACATGGATATCATACATCTCATGATACATGGATATCATACATCTCATGATAAATCAATATCATACATCTCATAATACATCTATATCATACATCTCATGATACATCAATATCATTGACCATGAGTTTCACAGAAATGTATAAAATAGATGATTGTGGGTAAATAAATTGTGAAAGGAGCACTTGTAGTTAGTTTTTAAAGTATTGGTTAGTGAAAACTTGTTGTAATTTCCCAGGCATGTACCTATCTTAAATTTATGATTTACCCTTTCCTTCAACTTTGCAAGTTAGTCATTTTTAGAGGCTTGGTTATTTTGAACAAACTCAGGTAAAAACATTTTCATATTGAGGTAAGTGAATGTAAAAATTAAGAGTTTAATAAAAAATAGTTTATTAAAATATGGAGGTAATACGGAAGAAAACTTGGGAGCAGAGTGTTCAAGCTTCATTCATATTTTCTTTTTATGCCTTGATCTTCATTTATTCAAGATTCATTCTTATTCCCCAAATGCTTGTATCACCAACACAAACTTCACCACTGTAAAAGAATTTTAGCTCATTGAGAACCAAACAAAAAGAAAGTGTTAAATCATTCACCTAACAATAACAAAAATATTCATCAAGGTTACTGGTGCTTTCAATTTGCTCAACATCTGTAGGCTTCTTCTGCAGTGTTCTAAGCAAGAGTCAAGATTAAGAAGATTCTAAAGTACTTAGCACTCTGAGGAAGTAGGCGGCATGTAAGGTCATGGTGAGTGGTTGGCAATGAAACAGATGATAATGGTCAAACTGATGTTTGACAATAAATAACAATGACATAAAATAACAATAAATTAATGTTTTCTTTCAATTATATAAGACAATGACCCCACAGCCAAATACATTACACCAAGGGAGAATGGGCTCGATGAAATAACACATTTATTTCTTTAAGTAATTTATATAACAAATAATAACAAATAAAAATTAATAGAAAAAATATCTTTTTCTATAAAAAAATAGCCTTCTTGAAGTGGCAAGGAACTTTAGTGAAAAATATTTATCTCAAGATGGGCCTGGATAAATGTGCAGTACTTCATGCTTCCAGCCTGGCAAAG
This sequence comes from Piezodorus guildinii, assembly GCA_023052935.1. NCBI lineage: Eukaryota > Metazoa > Arthropoda > Insecta > Hemiptera > Pentatomidae > Piezodorus > Piezodorus guildinii. Next base: position 3,791,441 of record CM041298.1, on the reverse strand, counting down.
GCATGCCGCCGAGAGGTAAATAATATTAGAAACTATTTTAGTGCAACTGGGACATCAAGAATCACCTCAAGTATCGTAGCTCTGTATTAGTCTTACCGCATTAAATATTAAGAATGATCACAACCGCTCTCCTGCAAATCAAGAACAAATGCTTGAGACATGGAAGTGTAAAGAACTTGATGGGAGATATCAACACAGTCTGACATAGAGAAAGGTGCATCTCAAGCCTGATGGTATAATAGTAATTAGTTTTCGGAAACTGATGGATTTGTTTCAGCAATTCAGAAAAAAGTTGCCACGAAGACCTATAGGCAGAGAAGCTATAGCTGAATTATGTGGAATGTGTAGGACAGTAATGGAATCAATTCAACATATCGGGTCAAGTGCTCGTTGGGAAGGAATACTTGCTAAAGTGTAATAACATGGCTAAAATTGTTCACCAAGCATTGTCCAAGATATTCCAGATTCTGGAGAACACTTACCCATGTTATAAATACACTCCACAGCCAGTGATTGATAGACAGCAACGTCAAGCTGTATTGGGACCTGGAAATTATTACTGCACACACAATTCCGCATAACAAGCCTGATATTTTACTAATAATATGTGATGATCATCAAGATATGGGTGCCATCAGATGACAGCCTTCATAAAGTAGTAGCAGAAAAGGTTCAAAAATATCAGGATCTGAGTGTAGAGCTGAAGCAGATATATAAGTGAAAGTGCTGCCGTTAATTGAGTGTAGAGCTGAAGCAGATAAAAAAGTGAAAGTGTTGCCGTTAATTGAGTGTAGAGCTGAGCAGTATATACGTGAATGCTGCGTTAATTGAGTGTAGAGCTGAAGCAGATATATAAGTGAAAGTGCTGCGTTATTGATGTAGAGCTGAAGCAGATATATAAGTAAGTGCTGCCGTTAATTGAGTGTAGAGCTGAAGCAGATAAATAAGTGAAAGTGCTGCCGCTAATTGAGTGTAGAGCTGAAGCAGATATATAAGTGAAAGTGCTGCCGTTAATTGAGTGTAGAGCTGAAGCAGATATATAAGTGAAAGTGCTGCCGTTAATTGAGTGTAGAGCTAAAGTAGATAAATAAGTGAAAGTGCTGCCGTTAATTGAGTGTAGAGCTGAAGCAGATATATAAGTGAAAGTGCTGCCGTTAATTGAGTTAGAGCTGAAGCAGATATATAAGTGAAAGTGCTGCGTTAATTGGTGTAGAGCTGAAGCAGATATATAAGTGAAAGTGCTGCTGTTAATCATCTAGAGTAATGGCTTCATCCCAGAGGTGACTGTTAGCTCGATAAAGGAACTGCATCTTCCACTCAACACTTTGGATCAGATGGAGGCAGCAGTGTTACTTGCTACTGGAAGTAATGGCTTCATCCCAGAGGTGACTGTTAGCTCGATAAAGGAACTGCATCTTCCACTCAACACTTTGGATCAGATGGAGGCAGCAGTGTTACTTGCTACTGGAAGTATCGTTGGAAATAATCAACATTAAGCATTGCTTTTACTCGCTACCACAGATGACGAAAAAGTTACTAGTTCAGGTCTCAGTTCTGAGGGGACTATCTCGGCATTTACACCCCTTTCTCACCCCTGCTCCGAGAAACCCCCGTATAGTCTTCAAAGGCGAGGTAGAGGTGAACAAAACAAAAAAGGTCCTGATGCTAATGCCAGCCAAAGCTGACAAAAATAAAATAATAATAATAGAGATTTGTTGTTCATCATGCAGTCCTCTAGCCATTGCACGTAGACTTTAGACTTTAGCTTGTAGCTATTGCAAAGTTAGCGATTGTTTGATTTTAGTTTCAGTTAGCTGTTCCTCATTGGCTGCAAATTTATGATGAAACATTACTTAAAATTGGCCTAGCATAATTAAGTATTCTTTGGCTTAACTATTAAAATAAATTTGATATCCCAATTGTTACCCAGATGACATGAGACAGGAAGATGTTACCCACATCAGGTGGCGAGCGACAGGAGCAGGGCAGTACCGCGCTTGATCCAGTAGCTGGGGCTGGATGCGCGGGATATCGCCAGGTCGACGGCCACCACGTAGGCCTCCCTACCCTGACTACCGCAGCGCTGCGGGTAGTAGTACACAGGGCACTCGTAGACCCCTGCAATCAACATGTGTTCATCAACATCACTAATCAATAGAATATCAAAACGGTTTAATTTAGATTTGATCAAGACGGAATAATTTAGTATAATAAATGGTACAAAGTATAGTCACACAGAGATCAAAATAGTTACCGTTCAAGCTTTTCATTTATGAAAAAGACAAAAGAATAATCAGAGAGGGTTTGTTCTTTAATGAAAAATACAGTCGTGGTGATAGAAATTGCATCGTCTATGCTTTAATTTTTTATGGTAATGAATTAGATTCAATCGAATATTTTTGTTTTCGTCTACTTATTTATACCATATAAATAATGATAAAGAAATTAAAAAAAAAAAAAGTTTCTTAGTTTTTGATTTGTAGTATTAACTATTAGCAGAATCAAAATTTTAATTATTTCTAATTTTAATCATTTTGCTATCAGAGGCAATTAGCATTGTCAAATAACATGAAGTCAAACAATGTTCACAGAAAACAGCATTATAAAACAAAGAAATTATTAAACAAGATAATCATCTATCTTTATTCCTAGGATATAATAAGATGTTTAGAAGATGTACATTATCTGTGGGTGGATGCGGCTGACTGGGCAGCTACATTGGACCGGAGGGCCCAAGGGCCATGGGATAAGGCGCAAACCCGTGCGTAAGGTTGGCACGGTTAACAGCGGAAGGTTGGCAGGGTTAACAGCGGAAGGTTGGCAGGGTTAACAGCGGAAGGTTGGCAGGGTTAACAGCGGAAGGTTGGCAGGGTTAACAGCGGAAGGTTGGCAGGGTTAACAGCAGAAGGTTGGTAGGGTTAACAGCGGAAGGTTGGCAGGGTTAACAGCGGAAGGTTGGCAGGGTTAACAGCGGAAGCTGTGAAGGTGCAGTTCTAGGATGTGTAGGGCTGCACCACCACAGAACCTTATCAAATAAATAATGAATAAAGAATATCATAAATTGTATATCAATAATAAAGAGTTGATTTATGGGGGGAGGGGAGGGGGAGCATGTGCATTCCTAGTGCACTACTCTATGGCTTCCTAATGCTGTGTGCCAGAAATGGCTTGGCAGGAGGCAAAAAAAATAACATGTATGAATATATATGACAGCAAATGAAAAATTTAGTAATATTGAAATAGTGAGCAATACAATAATTATCTATGCATTAATTCTAAGTAAATATCTAGAGATAATTAATAAGATAGAGATACCGATTGTTTTCTTTTTGTGAGCAACGATGGGCTTGAATAATATAACTGGCATTTCATGAATGAGCTCCATTGGCTGTGGCTCACACAACTTCATCGTGATCGACTCCCAGCCAGCGCCTTCTAGATACATGCCGCGCACGTACACACCTTCCTGTAATGTACGTCTCAATATAAAAATAATAATCAAAAATGGAACTAATTTTATCCCACGAGTCGTTTTAATTTACTAAAAATATTCATGAATACAAAGCAGAAACTTTACGAGTAAGTAAATATAAAAACAGCCATTCTTATCAGCTGATTCCAAGTCACCTGAAATATTTAATAGCTTAGGCTGCAGCAAGTTCCCTTACCAGTCTACGCTTGAATGAAATATTCAAACAATCAGTGATAAAGCATATTTAAATTGGAAGATGAATTCTTACCAAAGAAGCAGATGTGATATCACGGACATCTTTTCTCTGAGGTTCGAACTCCCAAAGTAAAGTATCGATTGATATGACCATTCGCCTGGCGGCAGTCTGAAATAGAATTGCAAAATATATATGACCATTTGCCTGGCGGCAGTCTGAAATAGAATTGCAAAATATATATGACCATTCGCCTGGCGGCAGTCTGAAATAGAATTGCAAAATATATATCTCTATATATTATATAAAATGATAATGCGATTTTGGTTTACACAAATTCCTTCTAAGGGACAAGACGGATTTTTATACGGTTCTAACCATCATATTTGATGCATTCTTTCTTAAAGGCTTATAAGTAAAATACATTGCAATTTAGCTTTTTTTTAACAGGGAAAATAAATTTTTTGTAATCAAGGCATCAAAAAATTATTCCTGATATATAAGTAATAACATAGACGTATAATATACCTTTGGAAAGCACAAGATTTTTGAAAAGTTAATAAGCAATAAAAAAATTGTACAAGTTAATATAAAGTTATTGTAAGCCCATAAACCTATAAACATATTATTGTGATATATTAAGTAGCCAAAATAATAAGGAGGGAAGATCAAGAAGGCGTGAGGTGATTGGCCAATCATATAAAAGAATCGAAATGTAACTAAGTTGTTAACATAAATGGTAAGCTGTTATAAATCTTATCTCTGCTTCACTTTCAATTAACAAACAAACAAACTTAAAAAAATTGTATTTAGGCTTTTCAATATCATAACAAATAGACATTATAAGTGAAACATATTTTCTGGCTAATTATACTTTTTTTTACGATAAACTAAATCTCTCAAAGCAATAAACTCTAAATTGGTCAGACAGAGATTCTTTAAACACAAATGACTCCTCATTCTAATTTCATCGATGCGAAGCAGGGTTGGGTCCATTAGTTTATAATAAAATAATATTCTCTTCAATAGTTTTTTTTTTTAGGCCAAATTTTGAGGATTTTATAATTGCCATTAATGGAATAAGGAATCTCATCTCTCATTGTTTGTTATAATTATCAGGATACCATTATGAGGCAAGGCAACGCATAGAGGAATAATAATCTATTTTAAAAACAGATAAATTTATAGATAAGTCCTTATTATATTAAAATTAGAGAATAACCCAAGATCCAATAATAAGTGCTCACGTAGAAGAAGCTGTATACTTCAAATGAAGACGAAGTATGATTACCAACTGCTAAAACATCCAACTTCTTTTTGAATCAGGAAACCACAATTAATTAAGAGACATAAAAAATTGAAATTTTACCAATATAAATATCCATAACTCGGTTATTTTTGACAATGGAGGAAAAAATGTAGAAAGTTTTAGGATTTGAACACTACGATGAACAAAAAAATAAAAAGAATTTAGGAAAAAGTAAACATCGTAATTGAATTTGGAAACATAAAATTGCAAAAATCAATGATGTTTGAAAACCAGCCGGACAATGAGTATAATATAGTTTACGAAAATTTCGGTTTGAAATGAATGAAAAGTAATTTTATTCTGGGACTAGTAGTCCCCTAAGAATAACAAGAAAAGTACAATATAAATAATAATTGTCTGGTCGTTTAAGATTTCAGTTTAACAATAAAAGACAGGTTCTGTGACAATGAATAGTTATCGTCTATAGCTTTTGAATATTACATATGTTGGAAAGATTGATGCTTTAGGAGATGGAGAAATATTTGGTGTTTAAAAGTGGATAATGATAAGGATTTACGAATGAATACAGGCAAGGAATTCCAAAATAGGGTATCACGAATAATAAAGGATTTTTGAAGGAAGCAGATCTGTGAGAAGGTATATACAAGTTTATAGGTTGGGATCTAGTGTTTACTGAATGGACAGAGGAACAAGTGGTAAGCATATCAAGAATATAAGGAGGTTTTTTGTATGGAAAAATCGGAAGAGACAGACACCAAGGAGGTACTGCCGACGAAAAGAGGGATAGAGCCAATTCTACTCAGTACACCTTCTAGAAACATGGGAGTGCCTGGGGATTCCACATGTGAATCTAATAAAACAATTCATAAGTCTTTTGAGTCTCATATCGAATTTCTCAGACAGTCTGCCATATATGAGGCAACCGTAGTCAAACTGGGGGAAAATGAGCGAAGAGACGAGTAACATACGGGTTTTAGGTGGGATAGAGTCACGAAATCTTAGAAATTGTTTTAGGATAGCGATGGATTTTTGGGTAATTTGAGAAATATGATTACTCCAAGATAGGTTCTGATCAATAATAACTCCAAGATTTCTTACAGAGGTGCGGAAATGGATAGGTATGCTATTGAGGTAAAGGAGTGGATAATATGGAAGCGAATTTAAAAGATTCTTGGAACCAATTAGAATGGCTTTGGTTTTTCCAGCATTCAACTTCAAATCATTTGTCGTAGCCCATGCATTGATGTATGTCAACATCTTGTTGTAGTTTTTGGATTGCCTTTAGCATTTCGGAAGGATGGAAAGAAAGATAGATTTGCAGATCATCTGCATATAGGTGGTATTGTGAGTGGCGGATGCAGTCAGGGAGGTCATTAATATAGATGGAAAAAAAGGTTGGTGAGAGTGAGGATTCCTGAGGAACACCACGTGTTAAGGTGATGGAGGAGGAAGAAGGTTCATTTGGAATGATGACAGTTTGAGATCGATAGGATAAAAAAGAAACAAACCATTTTAGAACGCTGTTTGATATTTGAAGGTTTTGGAGTTTGGAAAGAAGGATGTTATGATTAACTGAATCAAATGCTTTTGAGAAATCGAAGAGGATCAAAATAGTGATTTTTTGTTGGTCTATTGAGGATTGTAGGTCTTGGATAATTTAAAAAAATGCAGATTGAGTAGAATATTGGGATCGGAGACCAGACTGTAAAGGATTTAGAAGGTTTTTTCCTCAAGAAAGTTGTTGAGCTGTGAGTGAACAACTCTTTCAAGAGGTTTGGATAGATTGGATAGTATGGGGATAGGTCTGAAATCAGAGAATGCGGAGGGATTAGGAACTTTATTCAGTGGACGTACAATGACTTTTTTCCAGGCTGTTGGGAAAATAGATTTTTGAAGAGAAGCATTATAAATATGTAGAAGGACAGGAAAGATAACAGGAAGACATAATTTAATTAATTTCACAGGGATTTGGTCGGGTTCATGATCGTTCGTTCTGGACTTGAGAATGGAGGAGAGCAATTCTTTAGGAGATATATCCGAAAAATAGAAATTTTCCAGATTGAAGGATGTCTGTGGTAAAGAGTAATGAATACTATGGGATATAGGAATTGGTTCTGCGAAGTAGGAATTTAGTTCTTCGGGAGTAAATGGAACACATGAAGAGGATTTGGAATTTATAATAGATAGGTTTCTGAGTAGTTTCCATTTGGTCTTAGGGTTGGTTGCTTGGGATAAGGAATTATGGAAAAAATGCGCTTTAGCACGGCGAAAGGAAGACTGAGCAAGGTTTCTTAGAGACTTAAACATGGAGAAATCATCTGGGGCTCGTGTGCGCCTAAATCGTCTCCTGGCGGCATCTCTTCTCCTCATCAACTCTCTTATTTCAGGAGTGATCCATGGTGCAGCGGGACGTTTAAAGGTTGAGGTCATTAGTGGAGAATGGGTGTTTAGAAATATAAGGAGGTTCGTAGAGAGGCATTCCACCATCTCGTTGATTGACGAAAAGGTAAAGATAGGTTCTAGGGCTTTGGATAATGAGTTGAAAAAAGGAGCCAATTTATCAGAGGATAGGGAGTCAAGATTTCGCCAGAATAGTTGTTTTGGGGGAATTTTAGGAGTTGGAATGTTATAAGAAATCTGGATGAGGTCATGGTATGAAAGAAAGGATACTGGGTTCTGGGAGGAGGATAACAGTTTTTCAGTGGAATCTATTATGAACAGATCTAGCCACGTGCTTGTAGACTGGGTGTGGTGAGTCAAGTTGAAGGGCACTATGAACAGGTCCAGTGAATGAATGAGGTTGACAAAGTATGATCTGTCTGGAGATTCCAAAGAAAGGTTAGTGTTAAAGTCACCTGCTATTATTATATTATTGTATAAAGGAACGTAGGTAAAAAGGGAGGATTCAAACATGGGATCGAATCGGACGTGAGGAGGACGGTATATAGTCGCGTAAAGGAGAGAATGAGAATTGTGAGAGATTTCGACGAATATATATTCTAAATGAGGAACATCTTGAGAGGGAGAATTGTAAAGGATTTTTGATCTTAGGCTGTTATGGATGAAAAGTCCAACACCACCACCTGTTCGGTCGATCCTATCATGCCGATAAAGGGTATAATTAGGAATGGATATAGAGGAAGAGGATATATTCGGTTTGAGCCAGGTTTCAGAAATGAAAATAATGTGATGAAAATTGTGGGAGAAGTAATTGAGAAATTCGTTGTAGTGAGCTGGAAGGGATTGGGCGTTAACGTGACAGGTCAATAGGATGTCAGTCATCTAAAGGAGGATAGAGGATATCTGTCAGTAAGAAGGAAAGGTGAGATTAGATTGGAACGAAAGTGTACAATGATTTTTAAATTGAAAACATCTCTGGAAACGATGTAAAGAATATAAACGATAGATAAATAAAATGTAAAGAAAGAAAAATTATTAACTCTAAAGAAAATTATAGTTCTAGATTTAAAAAAGGAAAAAGAAAAAACTTTATATCTGTCGTAACGATAACTTAACAGTCATTGTAAGCCTTCCAGGTCCTCAGGTATGTTGATAATCATCATGGGTGACCCATCCTCTCTTCGACAGCGGACTCGACCTCGAGCGAACCAGACATACTTCACTTAGCCGGCAACTTTCTTCTGCCTGGCCATCCAGTACAGATGCCTGTTGCCCACAGTCATCTCCTCACTGACGTGAATCCTGTCGTCACTATCCCAGTTGAGGTGCCTCGTGGTGAAGACTCTTTTTACCTTCCTTTCGGCCTTTTTCTCTCCATGAGGTCAAAATCTTCAGCTTTGAGCTTAATACCTACGGCAGCTCCGACAGAGCAAAATATACCCTCCGTTGATTCTCCAGTATTCAACGGAACGCCTCTAATTTCGACAGAATGCGAGAGCTGGGCTTGTTCAATTTGGTTCATTCTAACCTCCATTGAATTAATTTGTAATTTCAAATTGTTATTTTCACTTATCAGTCTTTCAATGAGTTCATCCTGCTTTTTATTTCTTTCATCCATCGATCGCAGTCTCTCGGCATTTTCAAAAATAATTTCGTTTTGACTGTTCATTGTAGTTTTTATGTCTTTAAGATCGTTGGTAATTTTTGAGATTTCGATTAAAATGGTTGATACATTATCCTCTATATTTTTGCTGATGGGGACGTTATGTTTTTTATTTTCGCTTTTCAGTAAATTTTCACATGAGATGCATTTGAAATTTTTTTTATTAATTTGACTTACATCAGCATCAGAAATATTGCAGCATTTCAAATGATACATTATTTTGCATTGGCTGCAAGTGATACCTGATTTTTCGTCTCTGGCGATCGTCGATTTGCAAGCTGGACACACGGCCATGATGAAGTATTGAGCGTAAGTAAGGTGATTAACTTGAAAACGGTGGTGGGGAGCTCCAGAAGAAGTGGGGACTGATAAGATGTAATCTCTACCAGCGCGACCTGTTCTAATGCTATTACGCTATTTATATTCAATGTAGAATATAAATTAATGAACTAAAAGTTTATATTTATTAGAGGCCTTGCCACTTGGTTATAAAAGTAGCTATAGAATTTATTACTACTTACAATAGACAATTGCAGTACAAGAAGTACTAATGGAAGACGATGAATTTTTAGAGAGAAGAGAGCGATGTGAACACTGTGACAGTTAGAACCAGACCAGGTTTGCTTATGTATTTTTGTGTTCTAGAGCTCTCAACATAATTTAGGTCAAACAAGATGACAGCCTTAGTCCTCTCCTCTTCATAACAATCATAGATGAAATTCTTAAGATCTGCAAGAGAACAGCTCCTCGGGATAGAGGAACTTCTTCCCTATCTTGGCATGGGCATTTGTGTTTCAGGTGGCATAGAGCTAATTCCAAGCTCGAGGGAAAAGGCAGTCACAGAATGGAAAGAAAAATCATTCCAAAAGGGAATGGGGATGAGATGAATGTTGCAAAAAGTTAAGAAATGATAACAGCAAGAAATCAACAAGCATCAAAAGTACTCTGCGATGGAGAAGTAATAGAATGTCTTGGTTCCAACCAATATCTGTCTACAACTATAAGCAGAGAGACTCTCATCGATTCGGGAATCAAAAACAGGGTGGAAAAGCAAATGAAGTGTTCTAACAAATTATTAAACCAATAATAGGGCAGAAGGAGATCAGCAGAAAAACTTAATTGGTGATTTTGATTAAAAAAAATATTTTTGCCAATTTGCTATATGGAGCAGAGCACCTGACAACTCTGGAGAAACATGTATCAAAAATAACTGTCGCAGGGATGATTTTTCTGAGAAGAGTAAAGAGAAAAACAAAGAGGGACTGTGTACATAATAAAGTCATCAGGAATGAATTATCAGTAGTCTCAGGGAAGGAAAAACAATTCAGGAAGTTGGGAGTATGCCAGAAAACTCGAAGAACAAATGCTATGGAGGTGAAACCTGAAGGATGTAGACTAGTGGGTCGATCTGATCATGAAGCACGTAGATGGAACGGGAAAAGCAAGGGGAAAGACGTGGAATCAAATGGCCAAAGATAGGAATGAAGGGCAAAAAAGTATAGGAAAGAGGAGGAAGAACAAGAAGCAATTTTAACACAGCTGTGTCCAACAGCTTTGGACCAAACAAAACATTTAAAAATAAAATAAGATAGCTTAAGTTGGAAAAATAGGATTAAAAACATTCAAGAGAGTGAACCCACCTTAAGAGACATAAATGTAGAAGATGATGCAAAGATCATTTGCACAGCCATTATCCACAGAGAGAAATGCTTTATTTTATTGGCAATGCTGCCCAAATACATCAGATTGCTAAAATAACACACCATACTTATCAATCCCTTGTTGACATATTGCATATACATTTTAGATGCATCGAAATTGGTCTGCGGAGAGAAAAGCATTGGATCCGGTCTTAAGAGAACAGATTGGTGGAATGAGGACGTGAAAAAGGCGATCCAAGAAAAGAAGACAGCTTGGAAGAATTACCTCAGTCAAAAAACCCCAACAGCTTACCAGACATACAAAACTCGGAGAAGGGAAGCCAAATTATTAGTAATTCAGGAGAAGAGAAGATCCTGGGAGGATTTTGGTCGGAAGCTGGAAGAAAATGCAAGGGAAAACCAGAAAATCTTTTACCGAGTGCTCAAAGGAATGAGGAAGGACCGGCCAACTACCCTGAAAGGAATAAGAGATAAAAACGGGAACATCATTTGGCAAGAGGAGTGCATCATGGAAAGATGGAGAGAATATTTTAAAGATCTGTTAGAGAGGAGAGACGTTGAGGCGTGCGTAACTCGGAACGATGCAGAGGACGTTTGGGATGAGGAAGACTACATCAGCGAAGAAGAACTCCAAGATGCAATCGAAAAGATAAGACTAGGCAAGGCAGCTGGACTTGATGAAATCACCCCGGAAATGATCAAGTACATGGGCAGCAAAGGCCAGGAGATGTTTCTCCATCTTTTAAATCTCATCTGGAAGAAGAAGGAGATTCCCAGAGCCTGGGAAATAGCGGTAGTTGTGCCCATTCACAAAAAGGGGGACAATCGAGAGTGCAGTAACCATAGGGGAATATCACTCCTCAGTGTGCCGGCAAAAGTCTACTCTAGAATTCTAGAATCAAGATTGAGGAAAATAGTAGATTGCCAACTAGGAGAAGAACAGTATGGCTTTAGGAATCAGAGAAGCACGCAGGATCTCATCTTCACGATGAGACAAATAACAGAAAAGACTGTTGAGAAGGACAAAGAGCTCTCCGTCTGTTTCGTTGATCTCCAGAAGGCTTTTGACAGAGTGAAGAAAGAAGATATAGAGAGGGCACTGTCTGAGCGAGGTGTAGACCGTGGAACAACCTTGGCAGTGATGAGTCTTTATAAAAAGATGAGGAATGTGATTAGGACCAGAAATCACATTTCAAAAGAATTTGAGACTACACTGGGTATCCGACAGGGCTGTAGCCTGAGTCCTTTGCTCTTCATCATGGTTCTGGACTTGGCACTAAGCACTAACTCCTATAATGAGGAAATTCCAGCTAGGGCACAGGAACTTGCACCCTACCAGATATTCCCTGATGGCCTTCGCTGACGACATCGTCTGCTAGCTGCCAACGATCGAGACCTCCAACACAACATAAATGTCCTCCAAGAGGAATTATCCGCAATAAATATGAAGATCAATCTGGGGAAGACGAAATGCATGCGTATTGGAAAGAAACCCCGAAGGATAATGAGAGTAATGAGAGTTGGAGGAGACAGATTAGAGCAGGTTGACAGTTTTAAATATCTGGGAGCTCATCTCAATGAGAGTGGCTACATAGACGAGGAAGTGGCCCAAAGAATAGGAGCAGCAGGCAAGATGTTCTGTATGGTCAGACGAGGTTTCCTTGGGAGAAGAGAAGTGACAAAGCGGACCAAGCTGGCAGTCTATAAATCGACATTCCTCCCTATTCTATCGTACTCCTCAGAATCGTGGACCCTCACCACAAAACACAGGAGTCAGATACAAACGATGGAAATGAGGTATCTACGAAAAATAGAGAGAAAAACAAGAAGAGATAGAACAAGGAACGCCACCATACGGGCTAATCTCGATGTCAAACCGGCAGAGACCATACTGGAGGAGCAAAAACTGAGGTGGTTTGGACATCTTCTTGGATCCAGACAGACATGCCAGGAAGACCTACGAGACCCGCACGGAAGGAAAAAGACCCAGAGGAAGGCCGCGCATCTTCTGGGAGGATAGTGTAAAGGAAGCATGCAGGAAACGAGGAATAAATTGGGACAGGAGAGCAGAGTTGGTGCAGGAGAGAGACAACTGGACCAGGCTCTATAAGCAGGACCCTCACACCGAACAGCGGTAGAAGGGGGAATGATTATGATGATGATGATGATGATTTTCAATTTTTTTTTATTTCCTGGTCTATTGTAATACTAAATTTCTAATATTTACAATTTTTTTATTTCTCAATTTAAATTTAAACCTCGGTGCGCAACATTATATTTTTTTTACATTAGCCATGTCAGCTATTTAAAAAAAATATTTTACTTCCAATAATTGGTAATTATCAATCGGCTCATTGAAATATGCATTATTGGGATTCTATAAAATTAGCTATCAAGATATTTTACAAGCAAGTTTGAACTAATGTAAGTATAAATATAATTGGATGACCTGAAGAACAGCTGTGAGGAAGCCAGTGGGGAAGGTGAAATAGGCCAGGCAGAAGGTCACCGGCGACCGGATCGTCTTGGCCCAGTCAGTGAAGAAGGTCACTCGAGCAACCAGGTCCCGTGTCCACGACCCCAGCTTCTTCAAAGACGGGTAGGCTAAAGCAAAATTTAGGCTCATACATATTTATATAAAGTTTTTTTTAAATTTAACTCAATAATATAAAATTAAATGATTGAAGAAAAAAAGTATTGATTAATTTAAACAAGCTACTTATTGAGATATTGATATTCAAAAGGCACTACCAATCTTTTTATTTAACCTACCTATGAATCCATCCTAGCAAAGATTACACCAGTCAAAAAATATCTCAGCAATTCATTATTTGAATAAATATTTGGACACTTATCACATAAAAATCTTAATTAAGTTTTCTACTTAATCAAGTGTTTTGCCAACTGCAGCCAGAATCAACTTCTCAGGGGAGTAGTACAGGGGAATGAACACCGAGTCAACCATTCTCAATTCGCTATTAAAATCTTTCTTTCTTTTTTAAAACTAATTATTGCCATTAATTTTAAAATACGGAATGCAATTAGTGCCAGCGGCCACTGGACGCCCACCACCAATGTGTACCAGTGTGCCAGCTTTAGTCTGCATTCATTTTCTGTTTTATTAGTACCAACACCGAATTTTGCCAAATTCGAACATCATGTAATGTTCAAACTTTAAAGCGTGCTGTCCAGTTAAAGTAGCACCACTTTGGCGCAATGGATTTTTTAGAAGACTAAATTTCAATAAAACTAATTTGCTAAAATAAAAAATATGTCAAAATATCAATTTTGCCGAAAATGTACATTGCGGATCTTCATTAGTATATAGTATATAGATATATACTATATAGTATATAGATCCACTTATTAGTAGTTGTTATATTACTATCCTACCTAACGTAATTTATATATTACTATCCTACCTAACTCCTCAGTAACCCTCCACTCTTCGGCTGCCTCTCTCTACCTACTGACACCCACAATCGAAAGTCTATATCAAGGTGTCCCTCCAACATCATTTTTGGCAGCCTACCACTTTCCATTCCTTGTACGTGCCCTAGCCATCATATTCTGGCACTCTTAATCTTGATAACTATATCAGCTGTCCGATAAAGATTTATAATTTCATTATTTGTCAGCAATTTCCTCCTTTTGTAGGATCAAAGATCTTTCTGAGGGTTTTTCTTTCCCACATATTTAACAGCCTTTCATTGTTGCGTGTTAGTGTCTAGGACTTGCTTCCTACCTAACCACTGGCTGAAGGACAGAACGATATACTCTTATTTTTAAGCTCTGGATATATCTCGGTTTCAAAATATTTTCATTAGGGACGAATAGCATCGGTCCCTAATACAGGTAACCCTATAATGTATAATATAATGTAGGAACGCTACCATGCAAAGTTGTAAAAGGTAATAGAGAGTGAAGAAAAGGCATAAACTTTAATTATTATAAGCCCTATCGGGTTTTTCTCCTTATTTTTAAGTCACTATGATACACTTCTCATCTGATGAATCAAACCCTGAAGTGGAATGTTTATCCTGTTTGTAGTATAGATATGTCAACAACTATATCTGTTTATTATTGTTGAAACTAGCTTAGAATTGTGTTTGTAGTATAGATATGTCAACAACTATATCTGTTTATTATTGTTGAAACTAGCTTAGAATTGTGTTTGTAGTATAGATATGTCAACAACTATATCTGTTTATTATTGTTGAAACTAGCTTAGAATTGTGTTTGTAGTATAGATATGTCAACAACTATATCTGTTTATTATTGTTGAAACTAGCTTAGAATTGTGTTTGTAGTATAGATATGTCAACAACTATATCTGTTTATTATTGTTGAAACTAGCTTAGAATTGTGTTTGTAGTATAGATATGTCAAACATACTGTTATTATTGTGAATATTAGATTTGTGTAGTATAGATTGCAAACTAATGTTATATTGTGAACTCTAGAATTGTGTTTGGAATTGCACAGAAATATGGAAGAAAATATCATTCATTATTGGAATATTTTAAAAAAGGTTAGTGTGTTGCAGAAGCTCATAGAAATATTTGCTGTGTTAACGGAGATGATTCCTTAACCCAACACACCTGTCAAAATATTTGCTGTGTTAACAGGGATGATTCCTTATCTCAACACACCTGTCAAAATTGTATTGCCAAATTTCATTCAGGAAATTTTGAAATCACTGATGCTCAAAAGTCTGGTCTCCTAAATGAAATTGAAACAAACAATGTTAAGGCCATTGTTGATCAAAATCAGTGCGAGAGATTGCTATGGCCCTTAATGTGGCGCACACAAAATATGTAAAAAGCTATTTACACAAGCTTGGCTATGTTTCCAGGCTTAATGTTCGGGTCCCTCACTCTCTAACCAAAGTCAACTTGGTAACACACTTTTCTGTTTGTGATTCACAGCGGAAACGGCAACAAAACGATCTATTCTTTTAAAGGCTAGTAACAGGAGATGGAAAATATATATTATATGATAATGTAGTCCATAGGAAATCTTGGTGACCTAGTAGTGAGGCTCCTAGAAGAATGTCGAAACCAGGATTGCATCTAAAGAAGATAAAGCGTTCCATATGGTGGGATTTCAAAGCTGTTATTATCTATGAGCCATTGTCATCAGGACAAACAATTGTTTCAGCTCTATACTGCTCACAGTTGACAAAATTGGACCAATAAATTTTAAAAGTAAACGTCCAGAACTGGCAAATCGAAAGGGTGTTGTGTTCCATCAAGACAACGCTAGGCCCCACACCTTATTGGTCACTCGCAAGAAAATTATTGAGCCTTGGATGGGACCTTTTGCCCCATCCTCCTGATTCTCCTGACCAGGCTCCAAGTGGCTAACTATTTATTCCGTTCTCTGTAGAACTCCACGAATTGAAATTAAAAAAGGAAGATGACATCAAACATGGTATTATGCACTTGGACATAATTTAAATCCCTTAGACATAATAAAAAATCTGGTGCGGGCAACACACGACTTTCACTTACCTCGATTTTTAAAATCAATGAAAGAATTTTCAACAGTTAGAGATAAAAATACGTGAAACTATTAAGGAATTAATCAAATTGAATTTATATAGAAACATGTGTTTAATTAAAAAATCTATTATATTATTATCTAGAATAATCAGTTAGTTTTATCTTCTTCTCATCACTCTCTATTAACTTCTAAAAGCTTGTGTATGAAATGATATTTTTTCTAAAATCTTTAGCTTTCCAACGGTATATCATACATGTATAATACTGCTCTTATGTTCAAAAACGAAAAATTTCATTAAAAATATATTTTTTCTGTTTTCTCCTTTAGTTGGGTATCGAATTTATTCAATTTATATATTTACCTGTTTTTTATCAGCGTTAACAAGATAATCTAGTTATTATTATTGAATCTAAAAAATTAATGGTACTTTAGGGGAAGAAAATTTAAAATATCGGCATTTAAGCCCTGTCAGACCATTTTTATCCAAATAAAACCTACATGATATTAAAGCCCATTAAATTTTACATCGATATAGTGAGTTTAATCAAAATCGTCGGAACCGTTTTTGAGAAAATCGAAAAAAGGTGCAAAATGCATGGTATAAAGTGCCTCTTCTGGTAAGCTCATTTTGATGAAAAAAGTTTTGTCACGTCTCTGGCGTATAGTTGTCCTAAATATGAAATTTCAATTTCATAGGACTTACCGTTTCTGCCCGGGAGTTACCACCACACACACACACACACACACACACACACACACACACAGAGACACACACACACAGACCTTTTTGCGGGACTTGGTTATTTGGACTCAGGGGACCCTAAAACGTGTATTTCCGTTGAAAACTGGAATTCGAAAATTTTCACGATCGCAATACTTTCCTTACTATATATAGTAAGTGAAAGTAAAATATAAGTAATATAATATACAACTAACTAAAGATATAAGATAAATCTAATAAATACACTGCCGGACAAAATCAAAGGATCACTTACAAATATTTATATTATTATTACATAAGAGATAAAAATAGGAATTCCTTTGTCCCAGACTGGACTTTGTGTCGTATCTTATCAAGTTAATCCTCTACCTGTTTATATTCCCACCCGTTTATGGAGAAAAGGGTCAGTTAATCCTCTTCTTTTCTTTCTTCCTATCAGTAAATGGTTAGTTGTTAGCAAAGATTCTTCTTATTGAAGATTTTCTAACATTTAAGAGACTTTAGTTTTTACTTGTGAGTTTAGTAAGAACGTTGTGATGGCCAACAGAAGAGCATTGACCGAAGAGGAATCAATTCGTGCTGTTGCTTTGAGTGAAGAAGGGTTTTCTCAAAGGCATTTTACGCAACGGGTCCAGCGGTCACAATCCATAGTGTCCAGGGTGCTTAATAGGCACCATCAAACTGGAGGGCATACAAGAAGAGTCGGACAAGGACGTCTGAGGTCAACTTCCCACTGTGACGAGAATTTTGCAACTGCGTGCTCTTCGGGATTGCCGATCAACTGGTAACAGTCTGCATGGTCTCTGCCAGAGGTTCAGGAATGTGTAAATTTCAGAGCGAACCGTGAGAAGACGACTCAACGATTATGGATTGACTTCCCATCCTTCAGCTACTGGACCTCTTATCTCCAGGGAACACCGGGTTGAGCGCTTGAGGTTTGCTCGGGAGCACCTAAACTGGACTCAGGAAGATTGGAGCCTCGTATTATTCAGCGATGAGTCAAGATTCTGTCTCCGATCTCCAGATGGACAGGAAAAGGTATAGAGAAGGCGGGAGAGAGGTATGCTCCATGCACTTTTTCTCCAAGGGTTGCGTTTGGTGGTGGGTCAGTGATGGTGTGGGAGGCCATAAATTTAAACTCTCGTACAGAGTTGGTTCTTGTGAACCGTGGCTCTATAACTGCTGACAGGTACATTAGGGAGGTACTTGAGCCACATGTAATACCTTTCGCCAGAAATATCGCAGGTAACTTTATTTTTATGCACGATAATGCCCGACCTCACGTTGCTCGATCAGTGCAAAATTTCCTCAGACAAGAAGAAATTGACGTTATGGTTTGGCCACCCAGAAGTCCAGATGTGAACCCAATAGAGCATATATGGGACATGCTTGGAAGACGTGTCCGCGCCCGAGACCCACAAAATTTGGCAGATTTAAGGGAAATGTTAGTGGAAGCGTGGAACAACATCCCAGAACGACATGTAAGAGCCCTGGTCGCTGGAATGGGCAGGAGAATGGAAGCAATTATCAGAGCTAGAAGTGGGAATACCAATTATTGATCGTTTTCCTCGAATTCTTCCTTTTTATTCAGTTTTGATATTTCATTTCATTTCAAAGATTTAGTTTTTCATTTTGAGACTGTAGGACATTTTTATTAAAAATTTCTAGAAAAGAATTATTTATTTTTTATCACCCTTCTAATAAAGTGTGACTTCCAAAGAAAAAAGAATATTTTACATACCCTATACAGTTCAGTAATTTCAAATTATTGAAGAAATCCTTTAATTTTGTCCGGCAGTGTAATACCTTTGAGCCAGGCGCTGGGGATCCTGGCCTCGTTGATGCACACGAAGATCTCTTCCAGCTCGTTATCCATCACGACTATTCCCTGGATCCCTTTCTGCAGGTTGATCAGGGAGAGTCGCATCGCTTTCAGCAGCGAGTTGTAACGCAGGATCTAAAACCAAAATATTGTAACCATCTTATTCTTACAGTCTTCTTCCAAAAACAAAATAATTCACAAGAGAAGTTAGTGAACATGATGGATATTTTTTTTTTTTTTTTTTTTTTTTTTTTTTTTTTATAATTCAATAATATTCTAAATGATTAAAAGAAAGGTTATTAATTTTCAAAAATATTAGAAATCAGTTGTAATATTTCTAATGTTCGCCACAACCTGCCATGAACACAGCTTTTTAAAATATGTCATAAAACTATAAATACAAGCTGTATCAAAATTTCCACCACAATCCTTTTTCCCTAGAGTATGTGCTCATTGAAAGCTTATAAATTTAATAATTTAATTTATAATTAAAGAGACCGTTAATTTATAATTAGTTGACCGTTGAGAATTACTAAAAGGAATTAGTCCAAGTGGCGGTCAGTGAATGAAACAATTGAGTAGTTTCAACAATTAATTTTTTGCCAACGTTTCGACCCCCATTGTGGGTCATCATCAGGTCGTATAGTAGGCGACTGGAAAGTCATGGTTCCACCCATAACACTCAACATTTCATCCTGCCCGCCTTTGTACAATTCATCATGCTTCTTAAAACGAAACTTTGTAAGTTAGCTTGGATTCCTGCTCTTTTACCGAGGCCTAGGTTCGGCAGCCGTTAGTGACTGAGGGAACTGCGCAGCTCTCCAATATCCCTTTCTTCTTGCCCTCCCATCACACTATAAATAGCATTCTATGAGACTAAAACCATTTTCCAAGCTAAAGCTAAAGTTGTCATCACATGAGACTATAACTAGCATTCCATGAGGCAGTCACCAGCACACAAAGATATACACCATGAGGAATACTCCATCATAAGGTATGAGAAATGTTAAAGATTAAATAAAATTGGATTTATAAATAAACAAGTACGGTATATTTTAATTTTAAAGTAGTTTGTATTTTTTATCAATCTCACTGATTTACTATACAATTCTGATGGCATTAATGAGATTTAAAAGAAATTTGAAAAAGGTTTAGAGGCTCCTAAGAAGGCAGGTTACAACATAAAAGACGAGCCATCGATGTTGTAGATTGGTTCTTAGGGTCGCTGGCAGCAGAAAAAGAATTAAAGTAAAAAAAAAAATTAGCTGAAAAATATGTTTCTTCTTTTCTCCTTCAGTTGTTTATCTAATTCATCCAACTTATATATTTATCCATTTTTTATCAATGCTAACACAACATGAAATGGTTAATTTTGTACTTTTAGATCTAAGTTGTTCCACTGCACCAGAAGATGGCATTGTTAGCCGAAACGTAGTGCGAATATATTATTTTCAATAAAATAGTGGTGAAGTGACATCAGCCTCCAATTTTATCTATAAAACATTTGACCTTCACCTAAAAGAATCTACACCTTAGAAATGGTTAATTTTTTTGAATCATGATGCTACGGTAGAGAGGATGTTAGATTTGTGATTTGCAATCTATCACATTATCATTATCGAAAATAAAATGGAAAAGGTAAATAAATGCTGACCTCTTGAAGAAGAACAACGTCAAGCGGCTTCTTGAAATATCCCATCGCTTTCTCAGTGCTCTCGTAATCCATCTGGTGCGGAATCTTCTGCAATATATCGTTGGCCAGCGCCATCACCTGAAGCAGGAAGCAAGATCTATGTAAATAAGATTTACAGTAAGGCCAACGTTTACAGGATTCAGTCCTCTTCCAAGGCAGGCATCTTATAATATTATGTCAATGGCTGCAATAACATTTTATAAATGACTGCATTTCATCAATTTTATATAAAAACAATCAAATTTATCAATTTTTTAAACAATTTTATCAAGTTGTAAATAAACAATACTAGTAAATTTTTACAGGGTCACTCCTCTCCAACAGTAGGCATTTTATATCTAAAAAACAGAAAATATTATTATTTATTAGTGAAATTCATTTCTTATAAATGTGATTCCGTTATATGTGATTCTAAGTTGAGGACAACTAAATCACAATAAAACAAAAAAACAAAAAAAAAAAAAATATATATATATATATCAAAATCAATTATATAGCGGGCATCTGGTCCTTTGGGCTAAGGTTTGTGGATAATGAAAATCAATTGTGTAGCGGGCGTATATGCCCGCTCGAGGCTGGTAGTGATAGCGGGGAAGCGGCAGGCGAGTACATCTGCTGTGGTCCCTCTCGCCCTGCACATGAACCAGGGAGCAGGCCAGGGGTAGACTAGGCCAGCGGGCGTATACGCCCCCTCTGGTCGTCAAAGTGATATATATACGAGTATATAAAGCAACTTTTGAAATATTTGCCTGAAAATGTTCACTTTAATTTGAAATTAATAAATGACAAAGGAACTAGGGTGAAGAAGGTGAATGTGTGTGAGAAACAGAAATCACTTCAATACTCAAAATTGGAGAGCAACTTTATTTAATATGTCTATACTCAGAAATTTGTAATATACATGCTTTGCATTTGTTTTGTTAACCATAAAAAGTTGTACAATCCAAAAAGTTAACTCTAACATTTTTCACTAATGTACAAAAACAATACCAATTAAAAAAAAAAACAAAAAAAAAAAACTACTATCCTTTTTAAAAGATAAAAGTATAAAATGAACAATAATATAAGTATAAAGATAATTTATATAAGATAAAAATAGAGATCTGGGCAGGCAGACATTAATGTAATTAAAGTTACAAAATTAAATATAAAAATCTAAATTTGAATAGGTTAGAACGGCGGTTCCCGGTGCCCCTGGTGTTCCGCGAGATGCTATTGCAAAATTATATTAAATTCTCTATCTATCTACCTAACGATTTATCTATCTATCTATCGGCGCTATGGTCTTTGCAGGACCTTGGCCTCCTCAGCGATCCTCCTCCACTGTGACCTGTCTTCGGCTGCCCCCCTCTATCCGCTGACACCCAACGACCGAAGGTCCTCCTCTACATCCTGCAGCCGACCAAGTCTAGGTCTGTCCCTGCTTCTTATTCCACCAGGGTGTCCCTCCATCATCATTTTTGGCAGCCTTCCACTTTCCATTCTCTGTGCATGTCCCAGCCATCTTATCCTGGCACTCTTAATTGTGGCAACTATATCCGGTGTCTGATATAGATTTCTAATTTCATCGTTCGTCTTCATTCTCGAGCGATCTCCTTCTTTTTTAGGACCAAAGATTTTTCTGAGAATTTTTCTTTCCCACATGTTTATATCTTAATTGAAACCTAGAATCGTTTTGGAAGAAGATATTTTAATATGATTCAGATTAAAATTAAATATTAACTTTGTAATTTTTGAAAAGAAGTGCAATTTTCTAATTTCTAACGTAATTTCTTCAATTGATGGGATCCTTTCCATTGTACTGTTTGAATAAAAGGGTCTCTTTTAACATTTTTTGTTTGGAACTGCAAGCTTAGAATACATAACCTTCAATATGTCACTAAATGTATATCGATATATATAAATGTGACTAAATACATATGCAATATATATAAATATAACTAAAATAAAAACTAAATACAATATTACCTCATCCTCTACATTCTTGGCAGTCGCGCCAGCCCCTTCCGCACCTTGGAGGGACAGAAGGGTCTCGCACATAGACTTGGACTCTATGATGAGGGACATGATGTCAGCGTTGGGATGCTGCCCGAAGGCAATGGGGTTGTCGACGGGCGGCAGAGAGTTGATGTAATCTTTGTAAACGCTAAGCTCTCCGTCTGCCGGGATAAAATAAGTGTCTATGTTTGACAGCCTGAAAAAAAAAAAATTCATACTCTATTTATAATTACTTGATCAATTTGTAAAAATAAAATAAATACATCATTGGTTCCTTAATTTGTCATTCCTTTAATTAGGAATATTTCAAATGTAAAATAATAGTCGTTAAATTAGCTTTTGGTCTTATAAACTTGTAAAGGTATATTTTTAATCAGAATATCATAACTCTTGTAAAAAAAATGTATTTTACCAAGTTGTAAGCTCAACAATGCATGAGAGAGCTGACAAGTGTTACTAGTCACCACAGCACGGCTGGTGAGAGAGCTGACAAGGTTTACCAGTCACCACAGCATGGCTGGTGAGTGTGTTGAGAAGTGTTACCAGTCACCACAGCAAGGCTGGTGAGAGAGCTGACAAGTGTTACCAGTCACCACAGCATGGCTGGTGAGTGTGTTGAGAAGTGTTACCATCCACCACAGCATGGCTGGTGGGTGTGTTGAGAAGTGTTACCAGTCACCAAACATGGCTGGTGAGTGTGTTGAGAAGTGTTACCAGTCACCACAGCAAGGCTGGTGAGAGAGCTGACAAGTGTTACCAGTCACCACAGCATGGCTGGTGAGTGTGTTGAGAAGTGTTACCAGTCACCACAGCACGGCTGGTGAGAGAGCTGACAAGTGTTACCAGTGAGAGAGCTCACAAAAAGCTTTTTTTTTATATTTTTATTTCAGATTTACCAATATTCTTCTTTCCAGCTTGATATTTTTATATTTCCTATATGTAGACTTTCACATTTAAATTTTCATCATAACTGAGTCAAAAGCATGGAGAAATAAATAATACAAAGAAAATATTGCACCCTGGTAAAGACACATTATGAGCCAAGGTATATAAAGGTCTACAAAAACTTTTGATTCTAAAAGCAGTTAAGTCAAAGTAGAAATACTCATTTCCATCAATTTCCAATTAGATTAAAATAAAATTTGAATATTCTAAAAACAAAATTTTAAAACATAGAATTTATCAAAATACAATAACAAAAATATCATTTTCTTAAATACAATAAGAAATATTAAAGATTAAATGTCTGTTCCTTCCGACATGCTTCACATGCACAGTACATGTTTAAACAGTCTATGTGGTACATAGAGGTATACTGACCAGTGTAGGAAAAAATTTATTTCAAATAACGAATGAGTTAGGTTTTTATTCAAATGACGAATAAATTGTGTATCTATTATTTAAATAA
Source organism: Piezodorus guildinii (assembly GCA_023052935.1). Taxonomy (NCBI): domain Eukaryota; kingdom Metazoa; phylum Arthropoda; class Insecta; order Hemiptera; family Pentatomidae; genus Piezodorus; species Piezodorus guildinii. The sequence continues at coordinate 3,767,635 of CM041298.1, read as the reverse complement.
CGAATAAATTGAAATTATCTATTATATTCTACATTTGTTATTCAAATGAAAATTTGAATAATTTATATGGCAGGCTAAATAGATTTAGCTAAGTTTTTCTGTCTATATAGGGGTAAAATAATTTCTGAATTTTCCAACTACTAAGGAGAGGTATAATACCAAAAAATGAAATTTTCCATTCACTTTTCCGGGGGTATCTGGTGACCATACCAATGTATCTGGTGACCATACCAATGTATCTGGTGACCATAACCAATGTATCTGGTGACCATACCAATGTATCTGGTGACCATACCAATTACCAATGTATCTGGTGACCATACCAATGAATCTGGTGACCATACCAATGTATCTCGTGACCATACCAATGACCAATGGATTTCCACCATTTCAACAATTTTCAGACTATTTTGAAGAATAATAATACTAAAAGCAACATAAAGTATTCCTCCGAATTTCCATTCCCTTTTCCGGATGTATCTTGAAAACAAATCACTGTTTTTTCACCATTTCCGAAATTTTCCGACTAATTTGGGGCAGTTCCACACGAAAATCACCATACTATTTTCCCTGGATTTTCCATTTGCTTTTCCAGGCATTTCTCGTTAACAGATCAATGGATTTCCACTATTTTGAAGATTTTGAGGAAGACTAATACTAAAATTAACATACAATTTTTCCCCGAGTTTCCATTTGCTTTTCCTGGCATACCTTAATAGGAGATCAATGGATTTCCACTATTTCGACGATTTTCCGACTATTTTGAGGAAGACTAATACTAAAATTAGCATACAATTTATCCCTGAATTTCCATTCGCTTTTCCTGGCGTATCTCGTAAACAGATCAATGGATTTTCTTCATTCTGACTACTTTGGAGTAATCTAGTAAGGAAATGATAATAAAGATTTCTCCCACATTTTCATTCTCTTTTCCAGCTGGTCTTTTCAATGAATCAATGGATTTCCACCATTTTGACAATATGCTGAGCTTTTTGGGACGGACTAATAAGAACATAAAAAATAAAGCGGATGTAAATTTGGTAGAAAACTTATTTTCTCATTAGTCTACCCCATAATATTTGGAAAACATTTGAAAGAGTGAAAATCCATTGATCTGGTCACGAGATATGCCCAGAAAAGCTAATGGAAATCCAGGAGGAAAATCGTATCCTAATTTTCATATGTACCTGCCCCAAAATATTGGGAAATTGCAATAGTTGGGAAATTGCCAAAATGGTGAAAATCAATTGGTCAGTTTTCGAGATACACCCGGAAAAGCAAAAGGAAATCTGAGGAAATATCCTATCTTCTTCTTTTCCAGTGGCGAGACAGGCCTTATAAGCTCTGGGCCTTGCAGTGTGATCTCCTCGGAGATTACCTCACGTTTCGTGATGCATTTTATAGTGTAGGGTCATCACTCCCTACGCTTAATTTTGTGAGTGGCCACCATTTGGCTGACGGGTCTCACATACCCGGGGAAGATGATGTAAGTGAATCCCGATTTAATTTCATCCTTTTAAAAGCCCCACCAGGACTTGGATTCGAACTCACAACTTTTAGCATGAGACACTGGCTCACTAGCCACTCAGCCGCAGGCTCCCCATTGGGGAAATATCCTATGCTGCTTTTATTAAGTACATAAAGGTATACTGCCCATGGGGTACATAAAGGTATACTGCCCATGGGGTACATAAAGGTATACTGCCCATGGGTGGTACATAAAGGTATACTGCCCATGGGGTACATAAAGGTATATACATGGCCCATGGGGTACATAAAGGTATACTGCCCATGGGTACATAAAGGTATATGCCCATGGGTACATAAAGGTATACTGCCCATGGGGTACATAAAGGTATACTGCCCATGGGGTACATAAAGGTATACTGCCCATGGGGTACATAAATATAGGGGTAATATACTGCCCATGGGGTACATAAAGGTATACTGCCCATGGGGTACATAAAGGTATACTGCCCATGGGGTACATAAGAACCCAGGTATAAGTATACTGCCCATGGGCGGGATGTACATAAAGGTATACTGCCCATGGGGTACATAAGGTATACTGCCCATGGGGTACATAAAGGTATACTGCCCATGCGGAACTGCTGTGGAGCAGCTGCAGAAGGAACAGAGTTTGAATAATTAACAGTCACATGAGCATTATTTCTGTTTTGGTATCTTTAATTTAATCAAAACCTTTGTGCAGGAAAATTATAAGAAATATTCAATGCTTACAAAGGCATTAAATTATTATAATTTCATTCATCTTTTAAATAATTTTGAACTTACTTGAATTCATTGACAGTCAAAGCTTCATCATTGAAAAATCTGAAAAATAAAAAGCAATACAAATTTATTTTTATAATAATTTACTGTTGTCATAACACCAAAGTACATATTTCTTAAGAACATTTGTTAATTATATTTTACAAGTCGCTTTTCCTGACCATGGCTTTATAGAATAGTACAGCACTATAGTACCATTACACACATATATAGTACATATAGTACCATACCTGGGATAAAGGAATGATAATTTTTTGGATACAATGTGTTATCTTTATTCAATCATGTTTACTATCCTTATCACCTTTTGGATACAATGTGTTATCTTTATTCAATCATGTTTACTATCCTTATCACCTTTTGGATACAACTTATTATTCAAGGGACGCAATGATATTCGGATCGCCTGTGAATTGCTAAGTACACAGATAGTTCTCACGGTCCTTCATACCACTGTTCCTCAATCTAACTTTTGAGAGATTGGTGGACAAACCGGCAGAATAGCAAAGGTGATAGGTTGCATCCCTGCTTTATTTTGTTGGTGAAAATTATGAGGGTAAAAATTCAAAATTAATTATGTGTGATGAAACTTGTGTTAACAATCCTGTAGCTGCATCCCAAATCCTACAAAACCATATATGTGCCATTGAAGGATGGTGTATAAAATGGACTCCCACCGTAGCATCGTCCAAATAGCCACAGCAGCATGAAGGGACGTTAAATAAATAAATAAACAAGACCTATTTGGACATATGGCATTAAGCTACGGGGTCCACTAAACCATTAAATTCCTCCCACATACAAAATCCTAAATGCTCCTTACTTTGTTACTAATTAAATCATCCATTGAGACCTCAATATCCCACTAGTTACGGACTTGGCCCAAAAAAAGATACCCCTCCTTTCATTCTAAATTTCCCACCCATACAAACCTACTTGTCCATAATCTCTCATCTACATCTAATCCTGACAATCCGCCGAGGCTAAAAAGATGGTGGCCTCGATAGCTTTTTCTCAAGACTATTTCATGCCTATATAAAGATGGTGGCCTCGATATCAGCTAATAACATAAACGTTACAGTGTTACGTAAAAGAATGATTCGAGTGCTACCACTGGGTAGCTTTTTCTCAATACTATTTCATGCCTATATAAAGATGGTGGCCTCGATATCAGCTAATAACATAAACGTTACAGTGTTAGCTAAAAGAATGATTCGAGTGCTAGCACTGGACAGCCTCTTCTCAAGACTATTTCATGCCTATATTTATAATTTTAGATCTTTCAGTTTTTGTATATATAATATATACAGTTCTAAAAATCAAATTAAAAAAGAAGTAAGAGGTAGTAATGTACTAAGAGGTAGATCCATTTTTGTGGATGATGGATGATAATTGTAAGATAGAGAAATGACCTCTATGGGACTACATTCTATTTGTCAATAATGTCATATGTTCTTTTAATTATTAGTCCATGTTGGAATGTGACTAACCAAAAATAAAATTTGTTATTTCCTAAGTAGTATATCCTTTAATCCTTTAACCTGTCAATGTAGGTCAAGAGGAGCCTCCTGTCCCAGTCGTCGGTGACGTGGCCGCCGTAGCAGACGCCCGCGATGAGGTACTTCAGCGCGTCCCAAGGGGTCATCGGGTACTCGTCCAGGTAGAGGGTCAGCAGGTTCTCAGAAACCTAAAATCACAATATCCACTTTCTTTATAGATTATAATATAAAACGAATATTACTACAGGAACGAAGCTACCTAATAACTGGTTACTTAAATACAGAATAACCAGAAATAAAACAAATACCAGGAAAAATAAAAATCTGGTAGGCAAAACTCAGGACTTTCACTTACCTCCATTGTTAAAATAAATGTTTAAATACATTTAGAGTTAAAAATTAATTACATAGAGTTTCCATAGAAACATGTGGTTAATTAAATAATCTGTTATATTATTATGTACGGCAATCAGATAGTTTTATTGGCTTTTCATCACTCTCTAATAACTTTTACAATTTTGTATATGAGATATTTTTTTCTAAAATCTTTATTACACCTATATTACTGTTTTTATCTCCAAAAACACAAAAATTGTATAAAAAATATGTTTGCTCTTCTCTCTTTAATGATATATTGGGTTGTTTCACATGAAATGTCCGTTTTTATAGTTTCTGAAATACATAAAGGATTTTGCAGGTCTCTGTTGTTTTCTTCCGAATGTTTACATATTTAAAGTAAACAGTTACTAATCCTCTACCTTTGTATTATAAACATTAGCTTCCCAATCAATTACCCACTTTTTAGTATAGTATACACAAACATGAACATGGAAACACGCGATTTTTTAGTAATATTTTAGTACGAGTTAAAACTCGGCCATTCAGCAGCTGAGGTCGCTAGAAATATTTGCAAGGCGTTTAGGGAAGGGAGTGTTAATGAACGGACCATTCGCCGTTGGTTTGCTAAGTTTTCAGCTGAGGATACCGACTTGGAAAACTTGCCCCGAGGAAGACCTCCAATTTGTTCAACTTATATTTATATTTATCCATTTTTTATCAATGCTAAAAAAAAAAATAAATAAATAAAAAGATAGGTAAGTGAAAGTAAAAAAAAAAAAACCTTTTATTAATTTTAGTAAAGACAGTCTTTACAAATTGTATAAAATATTGTAATTACTAATTTTAGATAATTTTTAATATATTCAATGTACGATGATAACCCACAACTCCAACTAGAGAATGTTAAAGTAATTAACAATGATTTTTGAGCTAAGAAAGTAAAGTAGATATATGATTGTCTAAGTGGGATGAGGAAACATTAAAGAAAATACTCGACTCATTAAACTTCATCATCTATCATTAACAATAAAGCATCAAATTAGAATGGTTTAATAAATTTTTTTTGTTAAAAATCAATTTTATAATGGTTCTTATTAAAATAAAAACTGCTATATTTCTGCTGCTCAAATTAGCACCTTCTATAAATTATTACAGAGGGATAATCATTATAACATTGTACATTTATTAAAATATAATACATGCATTAGTAATAAACAATATTATATAATAAATAATATATTTTCAAAACTAATTTAAATTTTACATAAAGACTATGTGAAATATTCTCGGTGCTTTGCCTTAAAATATTATTCAGTCCCAGTCAACATTGGATCCTTCTAGAAGATATGCTGCATTATTGTTAATAAATTGTCTAGTATAATCTGGAACATCTCATTTAGAGCACCCAACTACATATCATAACATCTCAGCCATAATTAACCATAAAATGCATAGTTTTACTTTTAGGGTACCCACTTTCTAGAGAGTAGGTGAGGGCTCAATAGAGGTCTCCCTACCCCAGGTTGTACCCTGAGGCTCGAATAGAGGAATAAATAATTAGCCTGCCGCAGCACTAACTGCAGAACAGGAACATCATCATCATCATCATTGCCGAGTTGAAGAAAAAGAAGCAACATCGATTTACAAGTGTCGAAAATAAGACTGGAAAGGGATTGTCTAATATAAAAGGCTACTAAAGATTATCTTTTAAGTATAACAACACAGACAATTTAGTTAAATAGAAAAAATATTTAATAATAATACAAAATTATAACCCTCAACTTGAAAGTTCATGAAATACTCATATTTAGCTCTACCTCCCATGTGGGGACAAAACCTACTCAAAAAATATCACTTTATAGCATACCTCGAAATCGGAATCATTGAAACTGTAGATAACATTCCAGCCGAGCTGTTGGAACTTTTTCCTTTCGATGAGCACAGCATGGAAGAAGCACAAACCAAAAAGCAACTTCTTGTATTTGGCCTGGTTATGGCAGACACTGAATCGATCTTCTGTTATTATGTTGTACAAACGTTTCATGTTCGCTTTCAGCCCCTATAAAAAGAAAACAGTCGCTATTTTTTTTATTTATTCATTTTTTTTTACAGGTCCTCTACTTAAAGCCTCTGCTTTGAAAATATAAGATATAACATAAATTTTTATATGTAATTGGAAATTGAAAACAAAAAAACAGGAAAAATAATTAAATTGGTTTCTGCTTATTAAAAAATATGACAAATTATTATGACAAAAAGTAATAGACTAATAGGAAATTAAAATTAGGTACAGACAATGATGAATGCGAGAAGGATGCACCACAGGATGCTGTACCTCTACAGCATGCAATGCCATCTTTATCACACAACAACTGATTTATAGATTTTATCTTGTGTTATAGAAGATACAAAATAAATAAAAATGTTAATTCGTTTGAGGCCCCTCATCTCTTATAAATCACCATTCGGGGATCTCTTATCATTATAATCAGCTTACATAAGCATCGGGGATCTCTTATCATTATAATCAGCTTACATAAGCATCCTCAACATGATGAGGTTATTATATAATTAAAATCAACTGTTTCTCCTTTAGTCACCTTTTTCAAGATGTAGAGGTTCCTTCGGTAAATTGTAATTAATTGTCTTAATTAAAGCCTTGGATCCTCAAATATCACATATCAGAGATCCCATCCAATTTCTTTTAAAAAACAAAATGTTATGCACCGGGTCTTTCAGCATCAAAGCTAACACAGTTAAAAATATAAATACTTATTTACACTAATCAGCCAAAGTTGATGAATGCTGTGTACAGCGATCGATGAATGTTAAAAAAATTTTGAAAACTATATATTGTGCAAGCGACTTTTGTAGGTTCACACATTTTGGGTCTTCTCGAGAGTGATCCATTAAGGCTTCATCATCATGTTCAGACCCGCAAAGTGGACCGTGGACCTATAAACCTTGTTTTTACCATAAACAGTTTTCAATATTTTTGTTAAATATTCATGACTGCAGCTCAAACTACCTCATCATTAATTGTATTTTAATAAATAACGGGAGAGTTTGGACTTTAATATATAAATTTAAGTTTAATTATATATTAAAGTATTTATATATTAAAGTAAATTTAATTATTTTATACTTTATTTATATAAATTTAATATATAAATAAAGTTACTGGAAGAATTAGTCCGGATGGCGGTCATTAAATGAAACAACTAAATAGTTTCAACTATTTATTGTTTTCCAACGTTTTGACCCCCCTTTGTGAGTCATCATCAGGGCTAAAAAGATACAAGAGAAATACAATTTCAATGACATTACATACAATATTATATAACCTATTGATTGAGCTAGAGAACGTCGGTATTAAATTATAACAGAAGAACTATATATGTAAAAAAACTTAATTAAAATACAATGACTATAGTATAATAATGAAAGTGTTATACAGAAAAAAAAAAATTGTTTACTAAACAAAATGTACACAGATATCAATAATTTACATGAAATATGAAACATAAAAATATGAAGTAGAATGGAGATACGTACTGCATGAGGGTGAATGGAAACTAGGTACTGTATGGTAGATGGGGGGTAGGTAGGATGGAAAATAGGAAAAAAAGGTGGAATGGAAAGTACGTACCGTATTTATGGCCAGGGTCTGACAACAATGACTAAAATTCTTAATACTACCATACAAATAATCAATGGAATTTAACATATGATAATAATAATATAATAATTATACAGGATAAAAAAATGTTTATAATTCTGTTCTTGAGGATAAGAACAGAATACCGATAAGACAAGGTATATGATTAGTAGCAGAAACAGTGTCGATCTTGGTGATATTGATGTATCAGGTCATACTTTTGAACACGTAGAGAAATTCAAGTATTTAGGTTCAATTATAACTAGAAAAAATGAAATCCAGGAAGAAATAAAGTCCCGGTTAAAGGTGGGAAATGCGTGTTATTATTCAGTTGCTAAGTTACTTAGTTCGCGGCTTCTATCTAAAAACTTGAAGATTAGAATTTATAAAACTATTATTCTTCCAACGGTTCTTTACGAATGTGAAACGTGGCCGCTTACTTTGAAGGATGAACAACGGCTTAAGGTTTTCGAAAATAAGGTATTGCGTAAAATATTTGGTCCAACGAGAGATGAGGCCACTGGGGAGTTTAGAAGGTTGCATAACGCGGAATTGCGGAACTTGCATCCTGTGAATATAATTGAGCTGATTGCATCGCGGAGACTCAAATGGGCGAGTAAAGTTGTTAGGCCGATGACGAGCGGATTCCGAGAAAGTTGGTATTTGCTGATCCGACTGGTAGGCGTCCGAAAGGTAGGCCGAAGCGGAGATGGGAGGATTGCGTTAAGGCTGATCTCGGGAGTTTGGGCTTGAATGGTGAACATTAGACGAGTCTGTGTAATCGGAATTCGGTGGTATCGGCATCGAACCTTCGGGTTCGCTAAGCCTATTATTATTATTATTCTGTTCTTGAAATATCACCTATATAATAGTAAGAACAGTGATGGAAGATGTATATGGAAAAAAACTGACTGTACCTCTCAACTAAATTATCCCTAATTCTGTTAAAGGTATCAAAAGATAACAGGGCGGAAAAAATAAAAGTAAAATAATAATGGAACATTGTAAAATACAACTAATTGACAAATCTTGCAGGTTGATAAAAAAGTTAAATAAACATAAATACAAGTTGGAATAAATTGAATAGTGAAGACATTTAGAAAATTTTAAATACATAAACAAAACAAAATAAACACATATATAGAATTATATGGATACCTAAAATTGATAAAAATAAAAAATAAATAAAAACAAAACAATTGTTGGAAGGAATTAGTCCGGGTGGCGGTCATTAAATGAAACAACAGAATAGTTTCAACTATTTTATTGTTTGCCAACGTTTCGACCCCCATTGTGGGTCATCATCAGGGCTAAAAAGATACAAAAAGGATACATTTAAAATAAGATTAAAAATACTATTTTAAAAAAATAACTATTGCGCTAGAGAATGTCAATATTATAACATAAAAGGAACTAGATGTGTAAAGAAATCAATTAATTAAATTAAAATGATAAAGGTATACTAATGAGAGCTATACAGATCAGATAATGACTAAAGATAATGTACAAATATATAAGAAAAAATTACATGAAATAAAAAACATTAAAAAATGGAGTACAGTGGAGATACGTACCGTCTGGTAGGCGAGTGGAAACAAGGTACAATTTGGTAATAAGAAATATAGGCAGGTAGATAAGAAAGTACGTACAAAAGGTTGGGTAAAATGGAAAATACGTACCACATTTCTAGATGGGATCTGACAACAATGAGTAAAATTGTAATATTAACATAAAAGGAAGTATTCAGATTAAACCTACAATAGTAATAACATCATAACGGTCTAACATCATAAAAACAATACAATACAATAGTAAGAATAATAATGTATAAACTATATGTAGTAAAACTGACTACCTCCCAACCAACGTTTTAATAATTATTGTACATATATTAAGACAGTAAAATTAATCAAGTGAAAATATTATGAGAAAAAATAATAATAAGTAACAATCATTGACAGATCATATAGTTGATACAAAATATTAAAGTTATAGAGTATTAGGCAGTGGAATAAAAGAACCTTGTACTAGACAGCTTGTTTATTACTGCTATATATACAAACAACATGGCGCAGGGGACGCTACCAACTGGACTGCACTGTTTGTTGTTGGGCAGCTGTACACCTAGGTGGAAGTTCAGTGCCACAACTATCTTTACATATACAATCGATATTTAACACACCCCCTCAATTGAATGTTTTCAAATATATACATACACAAGTAAATATTCAATTGTATCTCACATACAAAACAAGTAAAAATATTATTCTACTACAAAATTCTACACCACAAAACAAGTAAAAATATTATTCTATTAAAAAATTCTTTACAACAATTTTAGCACAATATATATAAATGACATTAATATATTAATTAATTAAAGCCTTCCGAAACATTTGAAACTTATCAAAGGCAAGTGGTTTTGTGAACAAATCTGCCACATTGCGGTCAGAATTGATGTGTTCCACAGATATTATTTCTTTGGAAATAAGATCTTTAACAAAATGGAATTTTATATCAATGTGTTTTGCTCGTTTAGAGTTTTATACAGTATGCACACCTAGGTGGAAGTTCAGTGCCACAACTATCTTTACATATACAATCGATATTTAACACAAAATAGTAAAATAATTACAAATAGGAATAAATTGAATTGTAAAACCATTAAGAATTTATTATGTGCAGAAACAGATGAAATAGGTACATATATAAAATAAATGTATACATAAATAAGTAAAAAATAAACCAATAAATAAACAAAATGTATAGAATGGGATGGACATGGGAAGCTGTTATTGAGTGTTCTAGCCTCAAAACTCTCCGAACACTCCATAACTTTTAATCATTCATTTAACTTTCAAGATTGTTCCATTTTATAGACGGTACGTATCTCCACTGTACTCCATTTTTTAATGTTTTTTATTTCATGTAATTTTTTCTTATATATTTGTACATTATCTTTAGTCATTATCTGATCTGTATAGCTCTCATTAGTATACTTTTATCATTTTAATTTAATTAATTGATTTCTTTACACATCTAGTTCCTTTTATGTTATAATATTGACATTCTCTAGCGCAATAGTTATTTTTTTAAAATAGTATTTTTAATCTTATTTTAAATGTATCCTTTTTGTATCTTTTTAGCCCTGATGATGACCCACAATGGGGGTCGAAACGTTGGCAAACAATAAAATAGTTGAAACTATTCTGTTGTTTCATTTAATGACCGCCACCCGGACTAATTCCTTCCAACAATTGTTTTGTTTTTATTTATTTTTTATTTTTATCAATTTTAGGTATCCATATAATTCTATATATGTGTTTATTTTGTTTTGTTTATGTATTTAAAATTTTCTAAATGTCTTCACTATTCAATTTATTCCAACTTGTATTTATGTTTATTTAACTTTTTTATCAACCTGCAAGATTTGTCAATTAGTTGTATTTTACAATGTTCCATTATTATTTTACTTTTATTTTTTCCGCCCTGTTATCTTTTGATACCTTTAACAGAATTAGGGATAATTTAGTTGAGAGGTACAGTCAGTTTTTTTCCATATACATCTTCCATCACTGTTCTTACTATTATATAGGTGATATTTCAAGAACAGAATAATAATAATAATAGGCTTAGCGAACCCGAAGGTTCGATGCCGATACCACCGAATTCCGATTACACAGACTCGTCTAATGTTCACCATTCAAGCCCAAACTCCCGAGATCAGCCTTAACGCAATCCTCCCATCTCCGCCTTCCCACCTTTCGGACGCCTACCAGTCGGATCAGCAAATACCAACTTTCTCGGAATCCGCTCGTCATCGAGCCTAACAACTTTACTCGCCCATTTGAGTCTCCGCGATGCAATCAGCTCAATTATATTCACAGGATGCAAGTTCCGCAATTCCGCGTTATGCAACCTTCTAAACTCCCCAGTGGCCTCATCTCTCGTTAGACCAAATATTTTACCCGGACTAATTCCTTCCAATAATTCTCAACGGTCAACTAATTATATCCACAATGATAAAACAAAACAATAATAATAAAAAACAAAACAATATATATTGTGGGATAGACAGAGAAAATATGCTACTTAATAGAGTTTAATATGTGGCTATATGTGGAGGAGATGCATTGTTTATCGGTTTTGTGGTTCATCTAATCCTATTAACCAAAATGGGGTACATACTCCACTCTACTTCATATTTTTATGTTTCATATTTCATGTAAATTATTGATATCTGTGTACATTTTGTTTAGTAAACTTTTTTTTCTTTTTTTCTGTATAACACTTTCATTATTATAATATAATCATTGTATTTTAATTAAGTTTTTTTATATATATAGTTCTTCTGTTATAATTTAATACCGACGTTCTCTAGCTCAATCAATAGGTTATATTATATTATATGTAATGTCATTGAAATTGTATTTCTTTTGTATCTTTTTAGCCCTGATGATGACCCACAAAGGGGGTCGAAACGTTGGCAAACAATAAATAGTTGAAACTACTTAGTTGTTTCATTTAATGACCGCCACCCGGACTAATTCCTTCCAGTAATTCTCAATGGTTAACTAATTACATCCACATAAATAAAGTTAAATTAAAAACTTACCTTAGGTGGTTCTGTTGTCATTTTTAAGGAAGTCTGCAAAATTGACAGAGGAAAATCAGGATGAGGGCTAGAGCTTAACCACAATCTGCAAAGATTGAACAAGTGCTATCAAAAAATGAAAACAAATTTAGCTCAAACTAAAAAGATCTGAGCTCTCAACAAATGAATTAATGCTATCAATGATTGCATGGGATGAACACAACTGTTTTCAAGGAAACTAAAATATAAATAATTAAGAAATGATAGATAATTGGTATATCAAAGAGGAATGCTACAGTATGCAAATTGTGTATAAATGATGATGTTACAACCAAAAAATTTGGAAACAAAAGATATGGAGATGCAAATGAAAAATAAAAAGGGTAAATATGAAATAAGTGATATTATTAAAAAATAGAATAAGAGAAAACTGAGAAATTCTGAATTACAAAAAAAGATACCTTAAGAATAGAATAGCATAGCACAGTAAATACATAATGTATATAATTTATATGGGTGATAAAAATATTATTCTGAAAAAAAGGAGAGAGGTACCTGAAGCGACGATGTAGCTTGGGATCCATCTGCAAGAGCTCGATAATCTTATCGAGGGCGGGCATCCAGGACAGCGACAGATGGCAGTTGGCCAAGAACACCCAGTACCCGTACCTCTTTCCATCCTCTATCAGCCTGTCGGCAATGTCATTACAATTCTACAAACATAATCAATGAGGAACAAACTTGTTTCATCTTTGAATTGCTTTTTTCAGAATGAAAATTATAGCGACAATTAAAAACCAGATGTCCCTCTAATTTTTATATAACTATTTTATCATACAGAGGCTGGGTGTGCTCTAGGAGGGAGATAAGAACAAAAAAAAAAGAAACTAATTAAAAAATTAAAGTTTAAATATATATATATATCCAAAAATATACCTGGTCGCTACTGGAGATTGGCCCTGGCCTAGGGACAGCGAGTGGAACTTAGAGCTCATGCCGCTGTACTCTGCAAGCTGAATCAGCGCGGCCGTGGGGTCCACTCCCGGCGACAGCACGAAGATCAGTGGGGACTTAGCGGATGAGTCTTCCAACACGGACTGCAATAGGGTTTGAGTTCAGTGGGCTCATTATTAAAAAGGAATCAATAAATTAATAACTTTTATTACACATTTGGAACCTTATAAGTTTTTATCTTAAACAAACTCTTGTATACACAACAGACAATGTTACATTAACAACCTAAGTACATAGTCAACATTTTTAGATTGTGATCCATGTTTTAGTAGCATTTGAGCAAATGAAATCCTTGATGTGGTGGCAAAGATGAGCAATTCACTTTTGGAGGTCGACGAGGCGAGTTCAATATCATAGGAACAGCTCAGATTCTTTGGCTCTTTATCTGGTCACGAAATCAATGCTCAATTGCCATGATGAACTTATTATTTCTGACCAAAGGAAGATCATACGTAAAAAACCACTAACATACATTGATTAAATTTACAATTAAATGTTAAGACCTCATGTAATGGTTGCCCCAATAGGAGGCAAGTCCTAAAGTCCAGCCCCAGCTAGCCGTTCAAAAAGGTCAACCATTCTGCCTCAACCTGTGCCACGTCACCGATACACAACCATTCCGCCTCAACCTTTGCCACGTCATTGATACACAACCATTATGATACATATGTTAAGAGGATAATACAATAAAGTAATATTCAATTAAAACTCACCTTGATATCGAGAACAGGAGGCTCTGTGAATTCTTGACCTAAATATTTACTGACAAAATTAAGAGTACAAAATGATACACGATCAGGCCTTAAGCATCGAACAACAAGCATTCTTTGAAACTGATCCAGTTTTTCATGCCATCCTCCTGTAAAAGACAAGTCAGAAATAATTAACAATTATTTTAATAACTAAGGAGAGAAAAGGATTTGAGAGATATCAACATTCTATGCTTGGCTAAAGCATGAAAGCAGGAATACTGAATTGATGTTATTGAATGTTCTTCTTTCAACTTTCTTCTTCAATTGCAGATTCTAAAAAGATAAACAATAACATTACCCTCCTACCAGGGAACTTAATCATTAGAACTTTTAGACTCCATCAAGACTCTTGGCTAAATTTTAAATACTAAGTAATAACATCTAATAATTATTATGTTGTATTTTAATAAACCATTTAGTTTTGTGTTCATGTTAACCAGTGAAATGAATAACACAAAAGGCTTTTTTGGATACTTGGAAAAGATTCCAATCTCAATTCTTTAATAAACAATGATTATTAATAATTGGGAGTTGGGCCCACGACATCCTATATTTTAAACACTATTTTTAAAAATGTAAACGATATGAGAATACACTATAATTTGATTCCGAATTTTAATGAGATACAGTAAATTCCACTCCAAGTTGTTCCTTTTGGATGAAAAAATAAAAATTATAAAAATATCATCAAATTTATCTTTTCTCTTAGTAAGACTACTTTTTCAGGACAAATACGGAATCAATTAACAAAAGGAAGCTAATGCTTGAAACGGAATTTAAAAATATTGTGTTTATCAAGTATTGTCTCCTTTGTTGACATTTTTTTAGAGACAGTGGACGATTGGTAATGATTTGTATTTTGCTCATTTCTTCTAAATTAAAATTTCCATTATTTAATTTAATAACTATAAATTTTCATTTTGATGTAAATTAAAATTTACATATTTTTTAAAATTTTCCCTATTTCTGTTTTTTTTTTTTTTTTTTTTTGTTACCTTGTATAAATGGAGTCTTAGAGCTTTAGTATCTGTGTTACAGCACTCCCTTTAGAGATGAAGATAGTATCATTTTTCAATAAAAACCTTTTTATATCACAATAAAAATTTATTACTTCATGTTTTTAATGCAGTTCCAAAGACGATCTACGTAGCTTGTTGGAAACAACTACTGCTCATGAAGAAACCTTTATTTTTCTAAAGATTCCTGACTGAGCAATAACCTAAATTTACAATCAAGGTATATTTGCCTTCATAGCAAATTCATTATGTAACATGTATATTATTATGTATTTGTGATATTATGTATCATTTTTAAAACTTACCGGGTAGATCTGTACTTTCGGGAGATTCACTGTAATACCAATCTTTCCAATCCTTGATAGTTTTGACAAAAGTCTGCACGAATCCAGAAAAATTGGGCAATTTATTAAGTTCTAACATATTGTCCCATGCCTCCGATGGCAGCCATTCTAATAAACGAAAATTAAATAATTTAATCTGTCTCAACATAGTTTTACATAAAAAAATTATTGACTAATGAAAAGATGGTTAACTCATAACATACATTTTTAGATTCATTCATTCAGACATTTACGAATCAATAAATAAAATGTCTGGTGCATGCATCAATTTTTAATTACCTCACAACTTTAAATAGATCACAAAAGTTGACATTTTTTGTTTATTTCAACTGAAATTACATTTAGTTACCATGGTAACATACCTTAAAATGAAATAATTTATAAGTATAAATTGATATAATATACTATGTACTAAATACTATATACCAAACTGGGGGGGGGGGGGGGGGGGGGGGGGGGGGGGGGGGGGGGGGGGGGGGGGGGGGGGGGGGGGGGGGGGGGGGGGGGGGGGGGGGGGGGGGGGGGGGGGGGGGGGGGGGGGGGGATAAGAAAAGCTAAGGATTCATTAAACATAAAATTAGTGGAGAGTTAATGTTTTATTTGTCAACGATCACATCTACATAACCAGTATTTTAATTTCTATTTCTTCCCTTTGTATTGTACATACTGAACAGAAGCAAATTTGGTATTATCTTTTATCTCAATTTAATTATATACTATATTTAGGAAAAACCCTGCCTGTAAAAGTTGCTTTGCAGTGATCCAGCCGTCCCAAGCCCCGATAAAAGAGGAGGGTTGTGGCATGGGGCTAACACCCCCGTCTACATAAAAAGAGGAGGGTTGTGGCATGGGGCTAACACCCCCGTCTACATAAAAAGAGGAGGGTTGTGGCATGGGGCTAACACCCCCGTCTACATAAAAAGAGGAGGGTTGTGGCATGGGGCTAACACCCCCGTCTACATAAAAAGAGGAGGGTTGTGGCATGGGGCTAACACCCCCGTCTACATAAAAAGAGGAGGGTTGTGGCATGGGGCTAACACCCCCGTCTACATAAAAAAGTCTACCGTTATGAAAACTCAACAAAGATGCCTCGGATTTCGGACTGAATTACGGCAACGACCCGGATCACGTCTAATGGACAAATCAATATATAGACTAGTGACATGGAATGTGAGGACGCTGTTTAGACCTGGTGCCTTTGATGAGCTCAGACTGGAGTGCACTAAATACAATTTTGATATAGTAGCTCTTCAGGAATTATGATGGTTAGAAATGGGAATGCTGCAAAAGAAGGGCTACACTCTATATTACGGTGGAAGTAGGGAGCGACATGAGTTTGGCTGTGCTTTTCTGCTTAGGTCAAAGTATCGTAATGCAGTAATGGAGTTCCAGCCAATCAACAACCGCATATGTAAGATAAGATTACTAGGGACCCTATTTAATACAAGAATAATTAATGTACTTGCACCCTCAGAAGATAAAGATGATGAAACCAAGGAGGATTTCTACTCTACACTAGAGCAAGTATACGACTCTTGCCCCAAGTATGATATAAAGATCATGGCAGGAGATCTAAATGCCAAAATCGGGAAGGAAGAAGTATACAAGCCAACTATTGGAAATCATAGTCTACACAATATTACAAATGATAACGGTGAAAGATGATCCAAATTGCATTATCCAAAATGTCGGTTGTAATGAGCACGGTATTTCCACATAAAAATATTCACAAACAGACATGGCGAACACCGGATGGAAGAAACGCTAATCAAATTGACCATTTCTGTGTTGATGCTAGGCACCGAAGCTTTGTTATGGATGTCAGAAGCTTCAGAGGTCCATGCATAGATTCTGATCACTATCCAGTTATGATGAAATATAAGCAGAGAATAAAGGTAGCAAAGGTATCCAACGGTGCTTTGAGGAAAAAATGGAACATTGAAAAGCTCAAGGTTGAAGAAACAGCAGTGCTCTTTAAAGAAAATATAGAAAGAAAACTACTGATGCCTCAAACGAATAGTGAGCCTGACCCAACCATAGACACAGATGGAACAAAATAGAGCACATAATATCGACCGTTACTGCAGAAACTGTAGGATGTGTGGAGCCCAGGAGAAATGAGTGGTTTGATAGTGAATGCAAAGAAGCCATCGACAAAAGAAACAGTCTCCGACACAAGAGCTTGCAGTGACAAACCAGACAACAGGAATTGGAGTACCGCGAAGCAAGACGAGAGGCTAAGAAAATTGTCAAAAAGAAGAAAAAGCAGACAATAAAGGAACAGCTTAAAGACATTGAAGAGGCTGCCAACAAAAATGAAAGCAAGAAATTCTATAGGAAAATAGGGGCAATAAAGAAAGGATTAACACCCATCAATAACTGGATCAGAAGCAAGGAAGGAACACTCCTGACATCAAATCAAGAGATTCTAACACAATGGGAAGAACATTTCAGAGAACTCTTGAATATTGGTGAAGGCGTCACTGTTGATTCAGCCACAACCATGGGTAGAGAAACGCAGCTGGGAGAACCTGGAAACCATGGATGGGAAGAAAACATTCCCCCCACAATAGAAGAAATAGACAAAGTAAAATATCCAAGCTTAAAAGAAATAAAGCTCCGGGTGGCGATAATATTAATGCAGAGCTACTCAAACATATAATATAATATCTATATCTGGGCGATAATATCTTAAAAGAATTACATCGTCTTATAGAGTGTATGTGGGAAGAAGAGCACATGCCAGAAAAATGGAACAGTGGTATCATCAATGTGATTCACAAGAAAGGAGATATTACTGAATGTAGCAATAAAAGAGGAATCACTTTGTTGAATTTTGGTTATAAGATCCTAGCCACGTTACTGTACAATCGAATTGCACTATATTACGAAAGAACAATTGGTGACTACCAATGGGGTTTTGAAGAAATAGATCGACTATAGATCAGATTTTCGCTCTTCGACAGATAGATGAAAAGATGTGGGAATATAACACGGTGACATGGCGGCTGTTTATGGATTTTAGGGCAGCATATGATACGACGTACAGATCCATGGTGTATAAGGCAATGGAAGAGGCTAAGATTCCCCCAAAATTAATATCGCTGATAAAGATGACAATGAGGCACTCGAGGTGTCAAATAAGAATAAATGAAGAACTGTCAAAGGCCATGGATATAAATAATGGACTAAGACAGAGAGACGCTCTGGCTCCCATGCTGTTCAACCTAGTTCTAGACAAGGTTTTGAAGAGTGCCATGTTAGACGGAAGTGGCACAATTCTTAACAAGTCACTGCAAATAATGGCTTATGCAGATGATGTGGTGATGGTAGGAAGAAGCAAACAGGCACTTGAAGAGGTATACATAGCTCTGAGAGAGGAAGCAAGAAGGGCAGATCTTGAGATTAATGTCGGGAAGACCAAGTTAATGATAGTGGAAAGAATAAGAAGGCAGCACCTCTCTTTCTACAACATTGGCGGAGAAAATATAGAAGTAGTGTCGGCCTTCCCCTACCTCGGATCCTTGATGACACAAGAAGCCAACGAAGTGGAAGAAGTGAAAAGAAGGATCCTAGCAGGCAACAGAGCGTACTTCGCCCTAGGGAACCTGGTAAGGAGTAATCTGCTCTCCCGTGCCACCAAGATTCACGTGTACAAAACCCTTATAAGACCAGTGGTAACCTATGGTAGTGAAACATGGATTCTTAACAAGGCAACACCTGAAAGGCTTGATAGATTTGAAAGGAAGGTGTTGCGAAGGATCTATGGAGGCGTGTGTGAGGGAGATGGGAGATGGCGCATGCGAAAAAACAGAGAAATTTATGAATTATTTAATGGATGCGCTTACCTGACGCCATAAGGATGAATAGGTTAAGGTGGTATGGACATTTGAACAGGATGAGTGAGGACAGGCAGGTGAAGAAGACCTACCAAGGAACAATCTTAGCCACACGAGAAAAGGGGAGGCCAAGAGCGCGATGGAGAGACAAGGTCCTGGAGGATATGGTGGAGGATAGAGGACTGTGGCAAACTATGTTGAGGCAGGCCAAGGACCAATTTGGTCTGTAGGGCCAGAAGAAGAGAGAGATATTTAGGAAAGCAAGTTAGCATCCATGTGGTAGTATCTCAAAAATTACAATGAAGGTGAAGTTACATGTATCATAGACACATATTTATTCAAATCAAAACAAAATTGAATATTCGTGGGTAAAGCTTACAACAGCTAGTGTTTTATCTTTTAGTCAGAAATGACTTTCTTTTTTTTTTTGTTTAATTGAATTATTTTTAGAGAAACTTTTTCCAGAATTGTTTTCCTCACATGTATATTCATGTTTTCCTCATATAATGATATCGTAGATGAGGCTCCTTCATAAAGAAGAAGAAGAAAGAAGACTCAAGTTAGATAAATAATAAATATATAAATATGAATAGGGTTAGTTGTTATGGCGACCTGCCGCAGGGTTGATGGCGCCACCGCCTTCCTTGAGAACCACGCCGCCCTTGAGGAAGAACATGTACTCGGCCAGGTTGAGCGAGTCTTCCAATATCCTCAAGCACATATAAAACGAAAACAACAATTTGTGCCTCTCGAACAGTCCTCGGCAAGTGTTCCTGCACAATCGATTCATATTTAGCTCCAACATCAATGGTTAGCATAGCGTGTAAATTATCTTATTAAAAATTGCCAGGCTGTAAAATAAATTCATTTTCTTGTTTTTAACGATCCATTTTTAAAGAGGCATAACTGGGGATGTAAAATGGGTCCAATATAACAATGTTACAATTCCGAACAGGCCTGTGTTATGTTATGAAAGGACAGGCCTGCTTTAACTAAGAGCTCCTTCCACATTCTGATATTCTTTCTCGCGTACAAGAAGAAGGGAGAGTCAACCATTTGCGGCATCTCTCGGGGGATTAGTTTGTTAAGCGCTGCGTATAACATTTCCTTCATAACAGGCTCCTCCCGTATGTGGAACAGAAACTAGGAGACTATCAGGGTCTACTATTGATCAAATCTTCGCCGTGAAGTAAATCTGTGAGAAGATGAAGGAGTTTCAGCAAACTAGCTGGATGTTGTTTGTTGACTTTATGTCAACATATGACACTATTGTCAGGAGTAAGCTGATAATAGCAATGTATCAACTTGGATTACCAAGTAAAATAATTCTTTTAGTAAAATGGACAATGGCAGATACAATCTGCCTAGTGAAATGCACAATGGCAAATACAATCTGCCAAGTGAAATGTTGAGCACTATTGGATCCATTTGAAGTGAATGGGGGTCTAAGGCAGGGAGACCCAAAAGCTCCTCTCCTGTTCAATATAGCTCTGCAAGTCATCGTCAACATAGCACTGCAAATCATCGGGCTCAGTCAATAGGGCTAAATTAGAACAGTAAGCGGCAATATTTATGAGGATGACTCAAATCCTTGCATACGCGGATGATGTCATTATCGGTAAATCCCTGCCGAGCTTAAGAGCGGGGATCAGCATCCTTTGAACCAATGTATGCTGAAGTAAGAAAGATTGGCCTACAAGTCAACGAGGAGAAGACCAAGATTATGGGTACTGGGCAAACAACTGGATCAGAGGCAGATTCATTATGAAATGGTGTCCTATGAGTTCCAAGTGGTAAGGAGCATTCAATATCTTGGCTTAATAATCAATGATGTCATTAATGAAGAAGAATAGGTCAGAGAGTGAATAGCGGCTGGGAATAGAGCATATTTCTCCATATCGATGCTGATCAGGAGCAAGCTTGTGAGCCGTTCCACCAAGTTTATGGAGAAACCTGGTTCCAGCTATACCAGGATTTATCATCTCCTCTCACATCAAGATACAGAGGCAAAATGGATTGAACATGTGATGAGGATGAGCAGTGACTTGAGTGGCAAGTAGGGTGGACAGCATTTCTTACTGGATGGCCAGCACCATTGTGGTAGGGCCGAAGAAGAGAAAGATCTTGGGCAACATGGGATCTCTCTGAGAGGAGCTACAGATCGAGAAGAATGGTTGGGGTCTATTGAGCAGGCCAAGGGCCTATAAAAAAAGAAGAAAACATGAGAAGAAAAATATTAAAAGAAATGGTTAGCATTACCTGTATATGGCGTAGGTGTGGTAGCCATTCAAATTGTGCAAACGCTCAGCAATATCTTCACTTTTGGCACATTTTCTGATGGAATTTTCGAACAAATCTATATAAAACGCCAAGGAAAATTGATACATCGGATCGATCTGGGACATGTCGTTGAGCACGAAGAACAATATGGACGCTCTCTTAGCGCAGACACGGTACTCCTAAAAATATTGATATAACTACATTATTATGACTCATCTCCCAAAAAAACTTTCATACAAAGCCTAATAGTTGTAAAGCAGTCAAATAAAAATGATTTAAAAAAAAATATATATATATATATAGTAATATACCCATTTTTCTTATAAATTATATATTTATTTGTTTATATACTGTTTAAATATTATGTTAGGCAAGCTAACAATAGGATAGAAAGTAAAATTTAAATAACAGCTCCAATTTAATTGTTTGTTTCCAAACATACATAGCATCCATTTTGGATGCTAAGAAAAAAGGTCACTAGCAGGTACGAATCGGCAGGTATCTTTATACCTGGTCAGTCAGTTGAAGTTATGACCTGAGAGAGGTAGAAGCTACTGCTGAATATGAAGAGGGATCTTGGTTAGCCTGCATATTGTTTGTATTATATTTGTAAGTTGTTATGATTAAAAAGTTGTATAATACATTTGTGCCTGATAGTCAAGAAGCCATAATATATATACCCTCAGAGTAAAATGAGTAATAATGATGATAATGAATAATGATGATAATGAATAATGATGATAATGAATAATGATGATAATGAATAATGATGATAATGAATAATGATGATAATGAATAATGATGATGATAAAATGAGTAAATGATTAAATTAAATTTTTTCTTAAAAGAATATTTTAAAAAAATAAGAATATTATAATATGTATATATATTATAAATTAGAGATTGAAATAAATGATCTATCTGTGAGAGAAGCCACAATTTTATAAAAGAACCTGAAAGTTTAGAATTTTATTCCCTTTCATTTGCATTTCATACACCTACAGTAATTTTTTTTATTTTCAAGGATTTATAAAAATGATATTTCAAGCTTTTGTTACTTATAAAATAACTAGCACCTTTTCTCGCGACTATTTCATTTTTGTTAGTACATACGTTTACGATAAGATTAACTATAATACATGTAATGGTCAATTATTTTAATTTTACAATATATACTGTCGAGTTTACAATAAGATATTTTTTTTTTTTTTTTTTTTTTTTTTTTTGTCCACCCTTACCTCGCCTTAAAAAAAAAAAAAAATGGAAAAATGAAATAAAAATCTATTCAGAATATTGTTATCTTAACTACAATAATAAAGTTGTTTCCCGCTCGCAGCTTATTCTGATTGAATAAAATAGTTAATCCTATGTCTTTACTGGGTCAGATATGAAGTGACCCTCGTAGACGATACTCTAATTTTGCTTAATAATAACATTTAGCAGCTGATATAACCATTGTATTTTGTACCATGGAGGTTTCTGAGTTCAAATAAATACGGAGATTTTATCCTAATTAAACCTATACTTCCACTGTACTTTAGGACTCCCATTGTAGCATCGTCTGATTAGCTACAGCAGTGTAAAGTAACGTTTGCTGAATAAACTAAGAAATCCAATAAAGAGCCTAATATAACCATAATATTTCAGAGCGGAACAGCTAAGGAGGAGATTAGCAAATATCCTGCCCATAAGTCAATTTTTTCTTCTAATTTCAGGAACCCACCAGATAAGCTCCATCTTTATTCCAGAGGAATTCCAACCCGTAGAATATCATACCAGTGCCCTATTCAAAGAACCACCCCAGTCCCTTAGCCCTTTTATTTCGTATTTGGAGGTTCACAACATTAATGCTACTTTTTTCCACCCCAGGGTTTAGCCTTCAGCCAATAAAATGGAAAAAAAACACTATTTTTTTTTTTTTTTTTTTTTTTTTTTTTAGGTGTTTGTGTTTGTGATTTCAAGATCATTCATTAGTAGATGTGATAAATGTATGGTTTTTAAATTATTAAAAAAAGAAATCTGGTGAGGACAACAGACAACTTTCACTCACCTCTGTTTTTAAAATTGATTAAAGAATTTTCAAATACAGTTAGAGATAAAAATAAGTGAAACAGAAATATGTGTTTTATTAAAAAATCAATTATATCATTATCTAAAATAATCAGTTAGTTTTATCGGCTTTTCATCACTCTTTATTAACTTTTCAAGACTGTGTATTAGATAATATTTTTTCTAAAATATTTAGCTTTCCAACGGTATATCATATATCATACATGTATATTACGGTCCCACAATCAAAAAATTGCATTAAAACAATATTTTTTCAGTTTTCTCCTTTAGTTAGAGATCGAATTCGTTCAACTTATATATTTACCTGTTCTTTATTTGTATTTACCTGTTGGTTATTTTTATAGAATCTACAAATTAAAGGCTGTTTAGAGGAAGAAAATTTAAAATATCCGCATTTAAGTCACATCAGACTATTTCAATCAGAATGAAACCTACATGATATTAAAGCCCATTAAATTTTACATCAATATGGCGAGTTTAATCAAAATAGTTAGAGCTGTTTTTGAGAAAATCATAAAAAGGTGCAAAATCCATGGTAAAAAGTGGCTTGTCTGGTTAGCTGATTTTTATGAAAAAGTTTCTGTAACATCTCAGGCTTATAGTTGTCTTTAATATGAAATTTCAGTTTCATAGGACTTTTAGTTTACGCTTAGGAGTTACCATACTCACAGACCTTTTTGTGGGACTTGGTTATTTGGACTCAGGTTTCTGTTGAAAACAGGAATTCAAAAATTTTCACGATCCCAATACTTCCCTTACTATATATTTCATATATAGATAAGTGAAAGTAAAAAGAAGGAAATTGAAACTCCAATTCATTTTGTCCTCCAATTTGTCATATTTTTCCAGGAATATAAAAAAATAGTAACTTATTAGAGTAAAGTTAGAATTGTGGTTAATAAGGAAAGCAATTTTTAAACAACACCTTAACTTATTTTAAAACAGTCTCTCTTGTAATAACTGTTATAGAACTAATCCATAGAATTAATCTAATACAATATATATTCTGTTTCTAATATCAAAACTAATGTGACAATATCGAAACATATTAAAGAAAAATTAAAGAAAGACTACACTACACCATCTTTGCTTGTGGTTTGGCAAAATTAATGTGATAAATAAAACAAAATAATAGTAAAATTTCTAAAAATTAAGAAAAATGTTGAGAGTGACTATGTTCAGTGGGGTTATAAGAAATAATTCAGATGCATAAAAATGAGTTACTCTGTTATGATATAAAAAAAAAGCTCATTATTTGATGCCAGATATCAGTTTTAGGGTCTTTTTCATTTTAGGCAACCTGTTACTAAGTTGTGATAACAGTTATTTAAATAATAACAAAGGTTAAATCATTATTGAAAAACACATGATTTATCTGTCATTGGATTTTAGGCAACCTGTTACTAAGTTATTTAAATAATAACAAAGGTTAAATCATTATTGAAAAACACATGATTTATCTGTCATTGGATTTTGGACTATATTTGCTGCACAGAGTTCCCTCATGTAATTTTTCCAATCTGTGATGGTAGCAGCTGACATACCTAACCCTTTCACACAAAAAGATGTTGCGTAACCATTAGCCCATGAATATATAAATAGCATGTCATTGTGGATATAATTAGTTGACCGTTGAGAATTACTGAAGGAATTAGTCCGGGTGGCGGTCATTAAATGAAACAACTGAATAGTTTTAACTATTTTATTGTTTGCCAACGTTTCGACCCCCATTGTGGGTCATCATCAGGGCGTCTGGTAGGTGAGTGGAAACCTTTCCACTCACCTACCAGACGCCCTGATGATGACCCACAATGGGGGTCGAAACGTTGGCAAACAATAAAATAGTTAAAACTATTCAGTTGTTTCATTTAATGACCGCCACCCGGACTAATTCCTTCAGTATAAATAGCATGGCTTTATCAGCTGAAACCCAGCAGTTTTCGAACCATGTACCTTTATATACTGTTAAAATATTTTATTTTCAAATTAAATAAATGAATAATGAATGGTAATTTTAGGGTTTTCAAATTAATAACTCTGAATCTTGGCTAAGGTTAAAAATCTTATTATATTCTACTAATAAAAACATCAACTTAAAAACTATTTAAATTTGAACATAGAAAAAATTATAAATTATCTGAATTAGCTGTCTTCAGTTGATTCTCCATTCCTATTTTTCCAAATGATGACTTCAAATTAATTTGAACGTATTATTAGTGCACTAATGATGGTTTGAAATCACAATGATTTGATAGTTGGTGGGCAATCATGTGTCTTCAATGTCTTGCTTCGTCCACAGCTCACAACAGAAGAGAGTTCCCATGCGTCCATTCTGATCTACGATCGACGACTTAAGAGCAGCCATTCCCGGAACCCATGCCGTATTCTCCCGCTTTTTGCACATTTTGATTATTTTTTCTCATTGGCCAATCACCTTGCTCTTTCTTGATCTCCCTTAATTCATTTTTCTCATTTGCCGATCACCTCGCGCCTTCTTGATCTTCCTCAATTCTTATTATTTCTGCCTAATTAAAATATTATAACAATACACTTCAGGATTGGCTACATCCCTGTCTTCGGCATCTCCAAATCGGAACGTGTTCTTACAGTAAATTATTTTCATGTAGTCTCTTTCTCCGCCTTTTATTTTTCCATGTAGAACACCGATTCTTTGTAAAAATTGTATAGCTATTTGATTAATCATTTTTAAAATACAGAGCACAAATTAACTTTATACACCAACTCATACTGTGATAATAACCTTTAGAGAATTACAAAGATGAAATCACATGATTTTATCTGATCTAGATAAATCACTGTTTCAATTCATAAAATAACAGTACAACAGTGTTGCCTAAAATGAAAAAGACCCCAATTTTATTTCACTCTAGGTTATAAAAACATAACAGTACCAAGTAGCCACAATCGAAATTATTCAATACTATCATTTTATCTTGTAAATATGATGGTTTTATATCATCATAACTGCTTTACAACTTGAACGCATATTTCCCCAATTATTATGTCGCATTTAAACCTCCTCCAGGGATTATTATCTATATATTGTGCATATTATATTTTGCAATAGCTAATGCTACCCGTGTCAGGGTCTCTATTTCCCTACAGGAAAGGCGAGCAAGACTCATGCTCCAGAAGGCATTAGCCCCACCACTTACAGAATTTACTTCTGTGGGGCTCTCCTGGAGTTCTGCCTTCCTCGCCTAACAGCCGGCCTGCACGGATCTACATCCCGAACCAGAGCACAGCATCCGCTGTATCCAAAACTGGAAGAGACCTGAGCGAGGACCGATGACCTTGACCCTCTAATTATATTTTTATTAATTATAATAAAGAATTTAAACAAACACCACATTTTCTTTTAAGGCACAATCAAGAGCTCCCGGTGTTAAACCACTTACCGGGCCCCAAAATTGTTCAATGAGCGAAGCCTTCGTTGTCCAGACTAAACCGTGTTTTTTAGTGTTCAGAAATAAGTCTTCTTAAGTTTTTGAAATGAAATGTTTTTTAGTCAGCTTAAATTATTTTTTTTAAAACTAATAACAATTTAACATGTGTCTATGAGACCCTACAAAACGAAACATGGATACGATGCTCAATATGCTTAAATTGATTTGTCATAAAACCTTATTGTCGTAGTTAATATATGTCAGATTAATACGATTTAGCTTTTATGTGGTTAGAAATTTGATTATTTTTCAAATGAGTACTTATAGTTATACAAGAGATATATAGTTTTCTTGTAATTCAAAAACTAATTTTGTATAATGTTTTAGAAAAAAAGGGAGCGGCGTGGTCTAGTGGATAGAGCACTAGTCTGCTGTGCTCCAGGTCCTGGGTTCGAATCCCGGCTGTGGCAGAAATATTATTTATTCTGTTAATTCAGACGGGGGGCGACCCTAGGGTATGGAGACCCTCCTGGGGCAGACCCAGCTTCTATAAAGTGGGTACCCAAATTAATTGGGGAAAAACCAGGTGGCTGAGCGTGATTAAGGCCTAATTACCTCATTGCACTGCCGTTGGCCTAGAAACAGTACCAATCTCTATATGTACTGAGCCCAAGACCCTTCATGGGTTGTAGTGGTACAGGTTTTTTTTTTTTTTTTTTTTTTTTTTTTTAAGAAAAAAAGTTTTTTTCCAACCACTTAGAAGAGTAATTTTTCCAAACCCAGCCTCATTGGAAATCTAGATAATAAAATGGGACAAAAAATTCTAAAAATTGTTTTTTTATTATTCAATATTCTATTAAAACATTTAGAGGATATTATTTCTTTTTAAATTTGATATAATTAATACATAAATATGTATCAATTTTAAGAAGAAATAAAATTCTGAAGACATAGGAATACTCTGAAATGTCATTACGAAATAAATATTTTTATAGAAGAATGAAAATAAAGAATTTTTAGATAGTTATGCCTTACCTTATTCACCAATTTAACGGTCATATTTGTTTGTATTTTTTTATTTATCACCTATTGAATTACTTTTGAATTTAAATATTTCAATATAAGAAATGCAATTTGCGATCTTAAGGCCACAAAAATCTGTAGAGAGCTTTTAATAAAATTAATCATTTTTTGAATGAGGATTTAACAAATCAATCAACAATAGAATAATATAAAAGAAACAAACCTCACGCGCAGCATCAATTTCCTTTTCGGTGACGATGGCCGTCTTGAGCTGTTGAGCGATTTGCTCAGAAGTTTCCTTTGAGTAGTTCAAAGTGTTGAAGAGCCCAACATTTTCTAAAATCGGTCCTGTACTTTCACTCAATAGCCTGAAAAAGAATAGAAATTTGAATGTTCAATATATTCAGTATAACTAAGAAAAAAGAATAAATAATACACAACTATAGTTTCTTTCGCTATAAATATTGTTAAGGCACGGACGTGATTACCTCAATAAGGTATCCTCTAGCTCGATGAGAGTCTTCTTTCCATGGGCGATGCTGAGGACTAGGCTGTTTCTTCTGCTCTTCTAGAGCTGGCCTCTCTTCGCGCACGACTATACCTAAAAGTTGTTCTTCCAAACCTAAACATTCAAAATTATAACATCTTA
This sequence comes from Piezodorus guildinii, assembly GCA_023052935.1. NCBI lineage: Eukaryota > Metazoa > Arthropoda > Insecta > Hemiptera > Pentatomidae > Piezodorus > Piezodorus guildinii. The sequence continues at coordinate 3,738,859 of CM041298.1, read as the reverse complement.
TTATTATTATAGGTGGAATAATCAGGAATCAGTCATTTTTTTAATTTTGCCAATGTTTTGGCTCAAGCTTGTGAGCCATCATCAGGGCTACAAACAACAGAACAAAAGAGATACATATTAATATGGTAATGAAAATTTTCTTTTGAATGTAGTGACAATGATAACATTTGAAATAAAACAGAAAATATACCACTAAAATATTATAGGTACAAATAGTGATAATATGATACACAATCTGATGATGATAAGCATAAAAACAAAACTTTTAGACTTTAATATAGAAATAAAAAATATATATATAAACGTACCATTACTGAGCCATGTCCAAGCATAAACTGAGGAAAACCATAAACATAGGTAGTATGGGGAGGGGTTCATGTAAAAACCCTGAAGGTTTTCCCCTCTAAATGTAAATACTACAGCTTATCTTTGTTTTTAAATTTTTTTACAAAATTATACAATGGAAAAGTAAAACAATATACTTGTATGTACAATAAGGCTCAACATTTTTACAGAAAATTATAAACACTAGAATCTGAGGTAGGTAAAAGATCCATAAGGTATATAATAAAAAAATAAAATAAAATAAATAAATAACAAAAAAAAAAACCAGAGGTGTTATAAACAAAAAGATAAATATACAGTAAATAAAATATAAATTACTCAAGCAATTTGTACAATAAAGTAATAAAGTTATAATTTAAGGAGACAGAAGATGTTGGCATACGAGGGAAAGATAATTTCTTTGTCTGATTTGTGATTGACGGGTACTCGATCTTTTTTCCTTATGGATATGTATAGCTTCGGATAGGAGTCACTTTTTGTAGTTAGGTACGGTGGCTAGAATTTCAGGATTATCAAAATCAAAATGATGGTCAAGGGATATAGCGTGTTCGGATAATTTTGAGGAAAATGGGTTACACCCGTAACTACTGTGTATTGGTACTAAAATATGGCATACTCGCTTAACAAGTTAAGCACAAATATGCATACTCGTTACAGATGTTTGTAAGCACCATAATATGGCATACTCGCTTAACAGATGTTTGTAAGCACCATAATATGGCATACTCGCTTAACAGATGTTTGTAAGCACCATAATATGGCATACTCGCTTAACAGATGTTTGTAAGCACCATAATATGGCATACTCGCTTAACAGATGTTTGTAAGCACCATAATATCGAGGAGTCAATTATTAAATTATTTGTTATGTATGTATATTTAATTTAATCAACTCAAAATATGTACCTTAACTTAAAATGATGAATACTCCGTATAAGAAAGATTTAAAAAAGGTATCTTCATATGCCATATTTTAGTACGATTGTTTCTGTTAAGGTGTCATAATCTGAAATTAACTATTAATCTTGCTCGAATTATTATAAAATAGTTTTAAAAATATCTAATTATATACATTGTATCGGTGATATCTCTATTAATTAGATTGTTATATTAATGTAACTTTTTAAATAAAACCTATGGTGAGGATGGTTTGGTCTAAAGGATAAAGCACTCTTCTACAGTTCTTTGGGTCCCAGGCTGCCGAGGCAGAATTATTTGTTCTAATATTTTATCCGTGGAGCAACCCTGGGGGTATGTATGGTTCCTGAGGGTACACCCAACCTGTATAAAGTGAGTACCCACTATAGAGTGAGTGAGCCACTATAAAGTGAGTACCCAAAAGTTGGGGTCTAATTACCTTACTGGGCCGTCGGCAGATCTCTCCAACATCGTCCTCAATCACCTTCTTGACACCGTTCTACCTAATTTTTCCTTCAGATATTTTTTTCATTAAAAAATATGTTGATGACCTTTTCCTGATCCTCAACCCCAAAGCCATCCCTAATATCTTGACTTCTTTCAACTCTTACCACCCTCGACTCCAATTTACCATTGACACAGAAAACAATAACTCACTTCCATTCCTCGACCTCCTTATCATAAAAAATTCCGATGATTCACTATCCACCAACTGGTACACCAAACCTACTTATTCTGGCCGTCTCCTTAATTATTTCTCCTTACACCCACATCACCAAAAATCAATGTAGCCAAAAATCTCATACACCGTTCCTTAACACTTTCCGATAAAAAATTTCACCAAGATAATTTAACCCCACTAGAAAAAATCCTAAAATCTAATAATTTTCCTGACCAATTAATTAAAAACCTTATTAAAACTTCTTCAAACCCTCACACTCTCCAGAACCCGTCTTAGTTTCCCCAGTACAGATCCATTCCATACATCCCATCTCTATCTCTAATTAAAAAAGTCTTATCCTCTAGCTTTCCCCATCTCCGCTTAGTTCTAAAACATGGTAATAAATTGAAGAATCTATATTCAAAACTAAAAGATCCCATCCCTTTCCTACAAAAATCAAATTTAGTTTATCGTATTCCCTGCTCTTCCCCAAATTGCAATTCATGTTACATAAGCGAGACCAAAAACTAGCTCAAAAAAAGAATTTATCAACACCAATACACAATATCTACCCGTAACCCATTTTCCTCAAAATTATCCGAACACGCTATATCCCTTGTACAGCGTATATATAGATACAATGTATATAATTAGATATTTTTAAAACTATTTTATAATAATTCGAGCAAGATTAATAGTTAATTTCAGATTATGACACCTTAACAGAAACAATCGTACTAAAATATGGCATATGAAGATACCTTTTTTAAATCTTTCTTATACGGAGTATTCATCATTTTAAGTTAAGGTACATATTTTGAGTTGATTAAATTAAATATACATACATAACAAATAATTTAATAATTGACTCCTCGATATTATGGTGCTTACAAACATCTGTTAAGCGAGTATGCCATATTATGGTGCTTACAAACATCTGTTAAGCGAGTATGCCATATTATGGTGCTTACAAACATCTGTTAAGCGAGTATGCCATATTTTAGTACCAATACACAGTAGTTACGGGTGTAACCCATTTTCCTCAAAATTATCCGAAACACGCTATATCCCTTGACCATCATTTTGATTTTGATAATCCTGAAATTCTAGCCACCGTACCTAACTACAAAAAGTGACTCCTATCCGAAGCTATACATATCCATAAGGAAAAAAGATCGAGTACCCGTCAATCACAAATCAGACAAAGAAATTATCTTTCCCTCGTATGCCAACATCTTCTGTCTCCTTAAATTATAACTTTATTACTTTATTGTACAAATTGCTTGAGTAATTTATATTTTATTTACTGTATATTTATCTTTTTGTTTATAACACCTCTGGTTTTTGTTTTTGTTATTTTTTATTTTATTTTATTTTTTTATTATATACCTTATGGATCTTTTACCTACCTCAGATTCTAGTGTTTATAATTTTCTGAAGGAATTAGTCCGGGTGGCGGTCATTAAATGAAACAACTGAATAGTTTCAACTATTTTATTGTTTGCCAACGTTTCGACCCCCATTGTGGGTCATCATCAGGGCGTCTGGTAGGTGAGTGGAAACTGTTTATAATATAATCTCAGTTTATAATTTTCTGTAAAAATGTTGAGCCTTATTGTACATACAAGTATATTGTTTTACTTTTCCATTGTATAATTTTGTAAAAAAATTTAAAAACAAAGATAAGCTGTAGTATTTACATTTAGAGGGGAAAACCTTCAGGGTTTTTACATGAACCCCTCCCCATACTACCTATGTTTATGGTTTTTCTCAGTTTATGCTTGGACATGGCTCAGTAATGGTACGTTTATATATATATTTTTTATTTCTATATTAAAGTCTAAAAGTTTTGTTTTTATGCTTATCATCATCAGATTGTGTATCATATTATCACTATTTGTACCTATAATATTTTAGTGGTATATTTTCTGTTTTATTTCAAATGTTATCATTTTCACTACATTCAAAAGAAAATTTTCATTACCATATTAATACGTATCTCTTTTGTTCTGTTGTTTGTAGCCCTGATGATGGCTCACGAGCTTGAGCCGAAACGTTGGCAAAATTAAAAAAATGACTGATTCCTGATTATTCCACCTATAATAGTTTCTACAGTCGACTATACATCCTCAATCTTATTATTATATTCCTAGAGTAACCGAAAGCGATATTTGAGGTAGGAAAATTAGGGTTAATATTATTATATTTCTTCCAAAATCTTTTTACTTTACATTAACATCAATATAGACAAATCAAATATTTTACTTTTAAATCTTCTATAAAAAAACAAAAAAAAAAAACATTTATTTTTATAATAACGTTTCCATTAACTAATATTAATTTGAAAATACAGTTAATTCAATAATAAAACAATAAAATACAGTTAATTATACTGTGATAAATTTTATAAAAATTGTGAAAATAAGTAAGGAGAGAAGCAGTTTGTGTAAAAATGATAGTAGACAATTTCAACTCCAGCCAATTATAAATAAATCTTATATAAATCTTATATAAAATAAATCAAGAAATAAATAAATCTTTATCAATAAGATATATACAAAATAAAATCATATATATTTGACTTGGAATTATTTTTTAAATAAATTATAAACCAAATTAATTAAATTATAATACATCTAGAGATCTTAAAAATTTAAAGTATGTGCAATACCAACTTGAAAAATTATTTATATTATTATGAAATAAGAAAAGATTCAAGAAAAAATAAAACTGAAGACAAAAGATAAAAGAATAACAGTTATTCATTGAACATTTAAAAGAAAGAATTTTTAACAAGTTATTTATTTTTCGCACTAAATTTACTATTATCATATTATTAATAAAAATAATCAATAATATTGCAATGAACCATTACCCTCTCGTTTTATGGCAAAGTTGACTAAAGTAGCCTTTGTGCAAATTTCTGGAGCGAAGTGAGGATTTCCCAACTTTGTAGTGATGAAGAAGCGGAACTTGGTGTTGTAAGGGGCCAGTCGATCGCCGAGCTGTATGTACACAGAGTTACCTGCAAAGCAAAAGCAAAACCAAATAATCAACAATATATTGAGGGAAAGCGAAACTACCTGCTGTAAGGGGCCAGTCGGTCGCCGAGCTGTATGAGTTACCTGCAAAGCAAAACCAAAACCATGATACCAGATAGTTGCAGTATACTGATACCAAACAGTTGCAGGATACTGATACCAAACAGTTGCAGGATACTGATACCAAACAGTTGCAGGATACTGATACTAAACAGTTGCAGGATACTGATACCGAACAGTTGCAGGATACTGATACCAAACAGTTGCAGGATTCTGATACCAAACAGTTGCAGGATACTGATACCAAACAGTTATAGTATACTGATACTAACCAGTTACAGGATACTGATACTAAACAGTTGCAGGATACTGATACCAAACAGTTGCAGGATACTGATACTAAACAGTTGCCGGATACTGATACTAAACAGTTGCAGGATACTGATACCAAACAGTTACAGGATACTGATACTAACCAGTTACAGGATACTGATACTAAACAGTTGCAGGATACTGATACCAAACAGTTACAGGATACTGATACCAAACAGTTGCAGAATACTGATACCAAACAGTTACAGGATACTGATACCAAACAGTTGTAAACCGAACAGCTTGCAAAGAGTATCGGATCACAAGCTGTGCACATGGCTTATATTGAATCTTTATGGTGCAGTTGTGTGGCTGCAATGAGGGAAACAGCTAATATCGTGCTGGGGCCAAGAAAAAAGGAAGAGAGATCGACATGGTTCGATGAAGAATGTGAAATAGCCACCAACACGAAAAACACTGCTTATAAGACAATGTTGAGACAAATGAGCCATAGAACTGTAAAAAAATATGAAATAAAGATGCCCAGTCCTGTTGTATAGATCAGAAACATGGACTATTAACTGAAGAAGTTCATCTCAATGGACATTGTAGAAGGCGGACCAATAATGAACTGTATACAGGTTTTAAGGACAATGATATCGTTATGACCTTGAAGCTTGGCAGACTGCGGTAGGCTGGTCATGTGGCTAGAATGGAGGATGAGGCGATCACTAAGGTCGTTTTGACTGAACCTCTCCACAGCATCAGAAAAAGAGGGAGAACGAAACTTAGATGTTCGGATGGTGTGACAGCAGATGCAAGGGATATCCTAGGAGTGAGAAACTGGATGAAAGCTGCACAAAATAGAAATGACTGGAGAAAGCTGGTAGAGGAGGCCAGGACTCGTCACCAAGTTGTAGCTCCGGACTGATGATGATGAGATAAAAAGAGACTCACACACACACACCAATTCGCACGACTTGGTTATTTGGACTCAGAGGCCTATAAAATGTGTATATCCGTATATGTAATGTATGTATATCTGTTGAAAAAACTGGAATTAGAAAATTATTGCAATACTTTCTTTCACTATACATTTCATATATACATAAGTGAAAGTAATAGATGAAATTTGAAATGTTTAGTAAGTCTCAACTGACCTTTGACTTGTAATGATTTATTGAGAATGGGAGCGATGGCAGGATCTAAAACTTCGGAAACATTTTGTAGAAGAACAGGTTGCCCAACTTCCATCGCTACTTCTACTATCTTCATGTAATCAGCCATTCCAAAATCCACAATTTTCAAACCCTACAAGAAGAGATGTTGCAAAATAAATACACAATGACCTTTGATATTTTAAAGACAGAAGGATAAACTTAAAAAAAGATACATAATTGAAAATATTCAAAAAATTTTAATAATAATAATAAATTCTTAATTTATTCAGGGACGAGTCTCTTTAGAATAATATTACAAAATTTAAAAAAAGAACTTAAGTGTATTAGAGTACAACAATAAAAAAAATAAAAAATAATAGAAATAAAAACAAAAATGAACTATAACAATAAATTAAAAGGTATCTTCTAATAATTAATAACAAAACTAGTCAAACAAATAAAACAAAAAAATGTCCATATATACAAATCTAAAATACAAATTTAATTAAAAGAACTTTACAATATTGGTGGAATGTTCATGAAATACTATAGTAAATGTGCAACTGCAACACAAAATAAAATATTATATTTAAATTATCGTTTCTACGTTGTTTTTTACTGCTACACTCACATTAGCCTTTTCCATAGTTTTTATCCAGATCCAGGCTTGCGACTGAGGATCTATAATGAGAGGCCAGCGACCGCTGCGCGTGACAATGATGCCATTCTCAATGCTGAAGTTGTCTGTCGGCAGCCCCTGGATGTTCCAATCCCTCACCACCGGTGGCTTCACCAGGAAGGTCACCATGTTCAGCATCGGCGATGTAGGAACATTCATATTTTTGGCCTAAGACAAATATTATTATGATATTTAAGGCTTTCTAGGTTTAGCTGTATGGAACGGAGGGATGTCACTGGTTATGGGTAGATATCTAGACAGCACAATAAATATTTAATATGGAACAGAGGAGGGATGTCACTGGTTATAGGTAGATATCTAAATAAATATCTATAGGTAGATAGCACAATAAATATTTAATATGGAACAGAGGAGGGATGTCACTGGTTATGGGTAGATATCTAGACAGCACAATAAATATTTAATATGGAACAGAGGAGGGATGGAGGGGAGGTGGGATAAGTTGGGGCAAATGAGATAGACAGGATGGGTGTGGGAAAATGCAAACACCAATAAGTATTGTCATGTTGGTAAAGGAACATGGATGGTCAATATCACGTGTTGTTGTAACTACTGTGTCTATTCTACATTCATCAACAATGCAGGATGAAAAGAGGTACCAAATCAAAAGTGAATAAACCACTTATGAGTGGTACTTTCGCCTAGTGTATCATGGCTGCATACACCAACAATCTTTTGGTCATATTGGAGAAGTGATAACTTGGATACCAAGTATATCTTTCTGATCTCCTAGGCAAGAGACTTTAACACATGGATGGATCAGAAGTTGGCCTTCATAGGTACTACCAGTGACTTCAATGATGGAGTAAGAAAGATATCACACAAGATATTTTATTTAATTTTTTTTTTCAGTGGCGCGACAGGCCATGCAGGCCCTGGGCCTTACAGTGTAATCTCCTGGGAGATTACACTCGCGTTTCTCGATGTAATTTGCAGTGTAGGTTCTTCACTCTCTACACCTAATTTTGGCTGATGGGTCTCACATACCCGAGGATGGGATTCGAACTCACAACTTGTAGCATGAGAGACTAGTGCGCTAGCCACTCAGCCGCAGGGCTCCCCTTTCACTCAAGATATCAAGATTTAAATAGTTAGGAAATCCTATGAAAGAGATAAGTAATCAAAATTACAGAAACAAAGAAAGGTGTTTACTGTTCCTTGGGTTTAACTGCCTCTCTTCTTAGAAACTTTGCTGTCTTACCTTATTGATCCCAGCAGTGACTAACTATGCTGCCTTACCTTATTGATCCAAGCAGAGACTAACTATGCTGTCTTACCTTATTGATCCAAGCAGAGACTAACTCGTCCCTGTAAGAAGACAGGAATGGACCGACGTATGAGATGAAGGCAGTGCCCAAGAGAACATCCCCTAAGAGGAGGTCGTACGCCTCTTCCAGCTCTAATATTGTGTTCTCCCAGCGTTCCTTCTCTCCGAGCAGACCTTCCACCAGCTTACTGGCACGGTCTAACTTGCTCTCCAGCTCTTCGGCCTAGCAAAAGATACATCTACCATTGGCCAAACCTTAATTATGAAAGCTATATTGATGAGGATTTAATATTTAATGTAATTTCTTAACTATGGAATATATCAAGATATAAATAGCGTTGGCCAAACCTTAATTATGAAAGCTATATTGATGAGGATTTAATATTTAATGTAATTTCTTAACTATGGAATATATCAAGATATAAATAGCATTGGCCAAACATTAATTATGAAAGCTATATTGACGAGGATTTAATAGTGAATTATATATAAATATAAATACCCTCAAGCGAAGTATTTCTTTTTGATTCATCTTTTCATCATAAGCTTTTTGAAGATTATTCATCAGTTCCAATAGCTGGTTTAATTTCCCACGCGCTTCAGCTAAAATTGCTTGTTTTGCTCTTAAAGAAGCCATTGCTTCATCCAGTTTCGCCTTTTTAGGGGCGACAATTCTATGATTCACAAAAATCACATTAAAACATTCTTTTCATGATAATTATCAAAAATATTTATAAATGTACATACTTGAATATTTTTCCATATTTTTCAATGGCTATGACCCACATACAAAGAGATTTAGCTGCGGTCGAAACTATTCCGACTTTTTCAGGATCAAAATCTGGATTCCTGATCAAGCTTCCTATGCTACGCAGAACGGGATCAGGTATATGATCTTTGTCGAAATATTTCAACTACAACAAGAGATATTAAAGTAAATAATTTAACAAATAAAGTATTTAAAATTCTAAATTTGGCCTTATTGATTTAAATAAATTGAATTTACTGAATAAATATTGCAATTTATCTTATTTCATGAGAGTTTAAAAAAATATGGGACCACTTGGTTAAAGAAAATCATCTCCTTAGGTTTTACTGAGAAAGTCACTAAAAATGAGTTTTTATTAGACTAAGGCTAAAATTTATATGTTACTTGAATAAATATGTTACTATTATAATATAGGAATAGCTCAAAACATTTCAAAAGCCTTAGGGAACGATAGTATGAGGGCTAACAATAGCCTTATGGAACCAACTATCATTGAATACTAATTACAGCTAACAAAGTAATATATTTTCTCACTAAAGTAAGTCTCTGAAAACATTTGTAACGTTCATATAAAAATAAATTACATAAAACAAACCATAAATAATAATTATGTCTAATATAATAACTATCACCATAAAAACGATAATGTATTTAAAAAAAAATTAAAATGAATAAAAACATGTACTTGGAGATTATAATTTATATATCTTTTTATAATTATTTGTTATAGATATAATTTTCTTTTTCCTTTCCTATTTGTTTTTTCATTTATATTTTTATTTTATTATTATAATATATTTTATTTCTTAATGTATAAAATGATGATGTAGAATAATTATCTTGTATCTATCTTATATTATGTTTTGCATCTTTAACATATAACAAACATAAACATGTTACTTGAATATAGACATGTTAACACTTACCCTATTTAGGAAGTTGACGTCGCCGAGCTGCCTCTTGGACTCTGCCCAGCTGGGCTCCGCTTGGAGCAGCACCATCACCGCCTCCATCACCATCTCCACTTTGGGCGGTGGTCGACCGTAAGACTTGATTTCCGTCAAATCCTTCTTGTTCAAGGCGTCCAAAGCCTGAAATAAAATAAAAAGAACCATAGTTCATGATACACTACACTGCCATTCAAGTTTAGCGTTCCTTTACATAGGAAGCGTTAGAGGGAGTTCATTCGACGACTCACAACAATGACCAGAATGAGGCTGCGAGCAAATGTGCTTGTCGCCTCTCTACTCATGTATTGGACATGTAATCAAGATAGATATGAGCCAGCATGTTGTATTGCATATGATACCACTCACCCTCATAGCTGCCTCGAGCGCCGGCATGGCCAGCTGTAAGTCTGCTAGGGCGACGTCAGCGAGCTCTTTGCACTCCTTCTCTTCTGCTTCTATAATGACCGTTTTCTTTTCGACGCCTTTCTGTTGTTCGTCCACTTCTGTTTTCTGAACCATTAATATTTCCAAAAACTTGTCACATTCTTCATTTAGCTTGGCCACTGAAAAGCAAACAAAAATGACTCGTTACAGGTAGATTAAATGGACATTAATTTAGAATGGATGAATTATACTATTTGTAGAATCTATATAACATAAATGATACCATTTATTTTCAAACAGATTATAAACATTTGAGTTATCATTATGCAGATGCTATAAGTTTAAAATATTGTCAATCTCATTTATAATAACAAGTATGTGGATAAAAATATGTATTTAAATGCTAGCCCTAATCCAAAGAAAAGTTTACTTGCTGATTTTTAAAATTTTTTAGGGCCAAATCATGTAATGGATATAAGATAAAGAAGGAATTTCCAACCTCTTTAACAGGTAAAAACTTGAAATGTAATAATGTTCTTTGTTATAACATTAAATGTAATTTGAAAAATCTGGTGCCGGTAACACAAGACTTTCACTTACCTCAATCATCACTTCAAATATCGGCATTTAAGCTCTGCCAGACTATTTAATAAGATGAAAAATCTGTTGCTGGCAACACAATACTTTCACTTACCTCAATCATCACTTCAAATATCACAACTTAAGCTCTGCCAGACTATTTCAATAAGAATGAAACCTACATGATATTAAAGCCCATTAAATTGTACATCCATATAGCGAGTTAAATCAAAATCGTTAGAGCTGTTTATGAATAAATTAAAAAAAAAAAGCAAAATGTATAGTATAAAGTGACTCTTCTGTTTAGCCCGATTTTGATGAAAAAGCTTGGTCATATAGTAATTATCAGAATTTCAAAAAATAAACACCAGTTTTTACTGGAAATGAATGGGTAAACGCAATATTTTCTCCTACAAGGCATCCGCGTTTTCCAGTCTTTCTTTTTTGGTTCGTGGTGTTTGCTGGAAGACCATCTTTTGCTTCAGGTTTTAGCTCTTGGAGAATTTGATGCCCCATCCTAGCACCTATTGTTGCAAGTGATAACTCTCCTTTGGTTTCTATTTGCACTTGACTTCTGTACCTAACCTCCTTAATTGTGTGGTTGACTCATCAGTTTATAATAAATTAGTATCAAATATGATTTTGCCAGGAATGGCCCAAATAAATTTAGATATGTGGCTAAATCTACATCTTAGTTTAGGTTTGAATAATTGGAATTCAATTACATTAAAGTTGTGAAATAAATATTTAATATTTTTTGATAAGGAATAAATACCTTCAGCAGTGGCAACTTTTAATTCGGCCGACAGTTGCTCAACTATAATTCGAGTTTCAATGAGTTTAAGAAGTCCACCGCTCAATTTTTTAGCTTGGCTTGAAACTTCTTCTCGCTTCTCAGATAAATTTCTAAAAAAAAAAAAAAAAAAAAAAAAAAAAAAAAAAAAAAAAAAAAAAAAAAAAAAAAAAAAAAAAAAAAAAATTATAACGGTATTTTTTACAGAACCATAAACGATAGAATAAAATAAAAGTCAAATGTACAATTTATAAATCCCACAATAAAGAAAATAGTTAAATCAATGAATAAATGTTTAAAGATGAAAGTTAACTTTGCTATCATTGTGGATGTAATTAGTTGACCGTTGAGAATTACTGGAAGGAATTAGTCCGGGTGGCGGTCATTAAATGAAACAACTAGTTTCAACTATTTATTGTTTGCCAACGTTTCGACCCCCTTTGTGGGTCATCATCAGGGCGCATGCTGGGAGAATGGAAATTGAGTTTTTGACTGCAGCAGCCTTTGACAAGAATCAATTTTATGAAGATCTCCAGAAGACCTTAGATTGTGCAAGGAACAAAAGTAGTATGATAGTTATCTGCAGAGACCTGAATGCTAGAACTGGGAATGAGAGAGGAAATGTGCATGGAGTAATAGGTCCATGGGGAGGTGAAAGAGTGCATAGTAGTAACGGTCAAAGATTGATGGAATTCTGAGTAGAAAATAATATGCTCATAGGCAACTCCTGGTTCAATCGTAAAACTATCAAAAGATAACATTTGATCCTAGAGGAGAACATGCCATGAGGAAAAGCATCATTGATTATCTTATCATAGATCGGGACCTCCGAACGCTTTTCACTGACCTTAACGTAATAAAGTTGGGGCTAGCGGGGGTCGTTTCTAGCAGGATTTCTTTACGCTATGCCTGGTAGTTAAGCTGATTCAAGGATTTGCTTGTTGATATTAATTTATGTTATGCAGAACTGATAAATTGGTGAATGAATAAACAAATAAGTGAGTACTTGGTAATTGGTATAATAAGGTATCTGTGGTACAAAATAAAAGATAAAGGTAAAATTGGTGAGATAATAACAAACACAATAATAGGTAATAATCACACTTTTCGATCCACTCTGTTCCAACTGTACAGAACATATGTTTTTCTTTTTGATACAAATAATCAGAAACAATTGATAAGAAATATAAATAGTAATTGAAGAAAGTTTCTGAGGAATTTAGAATACATAATAAAAAATGAGGATGAATGAAATAAGTGGCGTAAACAGGCAGTTCTACCAGGAAAAACTTAATATGAAATAAAGTCGGCGTAACCACAGAGACCACAGAAGGAGAGGGAGAGTGGATGTCGGATATCCTGAAGGTATGGACGATGCAATCAGAAAAGATCAGGTGGAGCTAGCTAACAATTGAAAAAATCCAGATAGGAAAAGTTCCAGGGACAGATAACATAGCTCCAGAATTTATCAAATATGGTGGTAATGGAATGGCTAAATGCTTGTAACTGCTTTTCCAAAAGATTTGGGACCTCAAATTGCTGGCACCAGAATGGGAAAACAATATCGTAATCCCCATCCACAAGAAAGGCCAATCCACAAGTGTTTGTGAGAACTATAGGCCAATATGCCTCTCCTCAGTCGTCTACAAAATATACACAAGGGTTCTAGAGCAGCGACTGCGGCGTTTGGTGGTGCAGGACATCGAAGAGGAACAGGCACCATTTAGACAAGGACGACAGACACAGGACCACATTTTCTCCCTGAGAATGATAATAGAAAAAGCTTCGGACCGGGGCAAGGCAGTCTATCTAGCGTTTGTTGACTTGAAGGCGGCTTTTGATTCAGAACTAAGACAGGAGATATGGGAGACACTTATAACAATAAAAGTACCGGCAAACCTGGTGAGCGCTATCAAATCAGTGTACCAAGATCCAAAAGGTATTGTGAGACTTAAAGGCCAAACGTCACAGCCTTTCCACTTTTATAAATGAGTAAAGCAGGGAGATAGTCTAAGCCCCTGCTATTTATCCTTATCATGGACGAGATATGGAAGGTGTGCAAAAGGAGGACCCCAAGAGCAATGGTGGGCTATTGGAACCTAATACCAGTGCTGACACAAGCCATGATCTATGCCGATGATATAGTCCTCATAGCTGACTCCCAGGGATGGGAAGAGGAAATCAAGTTAAGAGGGCTGCGTATAAACCCAAATAAAAGCAAAGTGATGAATGTTGGAAGGGAAAATGCGGATCCTGTGATTTTATGTAACGGAGAAACCCTAGAATCAGCAAATAATTATACATACCTCAGGACCATTATAACTAGTTATGGTAAAATAGATCAGGAGGTCCTAAATTGAGTGACAAAGTCCCATGGACTATACTATCAGATCTCAAAAACAATCATAGGCAAGCTGGAAGTTAGTAGGGAGGCCAAAATTAGGTTATTTAAATCTGTGTTTCTCCCAGTCCTGCTGTACAGAGTGGAAAGCTGGACAACCCTCAGCAAGCATCTGAGTAAAATCACATCTGCTTAAATGAGATTTCTCGAAGAATAGTAGAAAAGGACAAGGAGGGATTGCATCAGGAATGAAACAGTACGTGAGGATTTGGGTGTCAGATCAGTCTGTGACATTCTGAAAGATAGGCAACTTAAATAGTATGGGAAGACACCCAAAAAGCCAGGTGGTACTTGGAAGCCAGACCGGAAAGACGACCTCGTGGCAGACCCAGATGTATGTATCCTGACTACATTGGAAAACTTGGAGCAACAAGAGGACGTACCATCCCGGAGATGAGAAAACTTGCCAGGGACAGAAACCAGTGGGCTCAATGGACAGAGACTGCAACTCCACACTTAACGGCACATACGAGTTAGAGGAAGAACAAGAAAAATAAATAATTGTATTTGGCGATTGTATGAATCTTTGGATAAAAAAGTTGTTCTCAGTTGGGTTATATCAAGAAGCAACAATAGTTATATCAGGAAGCAACAATAGTTATAGCAGGAAGCAACAAGTTATTGCAGGAAGCAACAATAGTTATAGCAGGAAGCTGCAATAGTTATAGCAGTAAGCAGCAAAGTTATAGCAGGAAGCAACAATAGTTATAGCAGGAAGCATTACGGTGGTCTGATTTTCAACGGTTAGGGAGGAAAATCAGATTTTGAGTTTATTGTTGTTATCGATGATTTTTATCAGAATAACTCAAATATATCTAATTGACCTACACGCACAAACAAATAAGTGGAACCAAATGAGAGAAGAGAAGGTTTCTCAGAAGGTCAAGAAGTTGAACACTTCAAATAGGAAAGTAAGTGTCGAAAAACATCATGCAGAAAATTAAATTTTAATATTTATAAAAATATCTGGAAACTTAAAGCAGCTAACTCCTCCCCTCCCCTAACTCTCCTCCCTCCCCTCCTCCTAGCTCCCCTCCCATCCCCTCTAACTCCCCTCCCCTCCTCCCTAACTTAAATAACATACAAATATAACATAACATCCATTTTTTTAAAAAGTGTCAAATAATTAATACTTTGGAGTACTAATCGAACAAAAAAATAATTAACTGTATATAATTACTTATATAGATCTGCAATCGATTATTAATCGATAATTACGTAAGAGCTTTGTAGCCTCTTCAGTTAATTAAATGATTACAAAGGTAAGAGTGATGAGTGTTAATAATAAAAGCCTAATTAAATCCTGTTGTTATATTTTACGGAACAATCAATACAAGAACACCCAATAACAATTACGGTAACAGTACCTTTTGGAAATAAGTGTATTAATTTAAGACTAAACTTCTAGAAATTTATTTTATAAAATACCAAACTTATTACTTTATATATCTGAAAAGTTATATCGATGTTGTAAAAAATTTATAACCAATTCCATAAGGTATGTCAATGTTCTAAAATACTTACGATTTATAAACAGCGACCAATTCCAAAAAATTGCTGAGGGTGACATAATTGTGCCTTTTCAAATCCTGTAACATTTTCTTAGACATAACTACCACTGAATCATGAATCACAGCGCACAAAGAGGAAATATTTTTCTTCAATTCTTCCTAAAAAGTTAAGTATTTAATACAGTTTAGAGAAAATTGATATTAAAATAATTTAAAAGCAGTCATTTTTCTAATTTGAAAAATAAAAATATAATCCTTATTTCTCTGCAATTTTTTAAATGTGTATAAATATGTCATTGGGCTTTGTATAATATCATTATTATTCAACTTTTCATTTGTTAATTTATTAACATGAAAGAAGTCACCTCATGATTCGTTATTAATTAGATTTCTTTGAGAGATTTCATTATTACCTAGAATTTGTTTGTTAAATTTCATTTTTACTTAAAATTTGTTTGTGAGATTTCATTATTACTAAGAATTTGTTCCTTCATTCTAAGGCACTCAAGTCCAATTCTCATTCCTCCAATGTTACTAAAACTTAAACGGCATTGCCCAAGAATAAATAAACAATTTAATATTAAGGTTTAAAATTTATTTTCACCAGATTAAAACATAAATTTTCTAATTCTTTATAAAATATCCACAAATATGTATTAGGATTTAAATTTGAATTTGAGATGTGTTAACATATCATGTTAAAATTATATTTAGAATTTAAAATTCAAAACTTATCAACCTGTAGAATTCCATAAATTTAAAGTTAGTAGCAATTAATCATAATTCTTATGATTAATTTTAATGATAATTATATCATCTAATAGAATAAAACTGTATTAAAATTAATATTACCTTTCTCAAGTTCCTCTTATCTTTGTCATCTTCCTGTAACAAAAAATATAAAAAAACAATATCACTCAATTATTCAACTTATTCTCAATTACAGAACAGATAAATATATTTAATACAGGCAGGGTTTTCAAGTCAAATAAAGTAAGAAGAGAGAACAATACAGATAGGCTATAATAACAGTTATTGCATAATATAAACACAATAAGTATTCTATTAGGAAACATTTCTTTTTGATAAAAATATTAGTATTACTTTATTTATTTTTTTTTTATCTTCAATTATTTTGAGCTGATTGTTATCTATATTTTTCTTTTACCAGATGATGGCCTAGAATTTAGACCAAAACTTCACAACACAATAAATAACTCTTCTCAATGACCAGGCACTTAAAGTATTCTATACTAAAGATAGCATTGATTACAAGCTATTATGTACTGGTTATATGATAATATGATATAAGATCAACATCCAGACACGTCCGTCATATTGCACAGAAGAGATGACTTAGAACCACCTGACCGAGATGAAGTTGAAGACGCCATTGGTAAGCTCAAAAACAACAAGGCTTCTGGCATCGATGGCATTCAGGCAGAGCTACTGAAGCATGGAGGTAAGGAGTTGGAAAAGGCGCTGTTCGAGCTCATACTGGATATCTGGATGGATGAAAGGATGCCGCAGGAATGGGACCATGGTGTAATATGTCTCCTGCACAAGAAGGGGGACCGAAATCAATGCGCTAACTATAGGGGAATTGTGTTGCTCTCTTGTGCTTATAGAGTGTTATCAATTGTCCGGTTTGAGAAACTAGTCCCATTCGCAGAGAGAGAACTTCGAAATTACCAATCAGGTTTTAGAAGAGGCCGCTCAACCACCGACCAGATCTTTACATTATGGATGATCCTGGAAAAGGGTATGGAATACAAGTTGACCATCACCATCTCTTCATCGACTTCAAGTCGGCATATGATAGCATCGGTGGAGAAGAACTGTACAAGGTCCTAGAAGAGCTTAAAGTCCCAGGAAAACTTATAAGACTTGTAAAGATGACTATGGAAAACTCAAAAGGAGACACCCTTGCTTGTCTTCTATTTAATTTGGCATTAGAGGTAGCTGTGCGAAAATCAAAAATTCAGACAACGGGTACCATATTTAACAGGACTGTACAGCTATCAGGTTAAGACGATGTCATTGACATTGTGGTGACTTCAGAAAAGGTATTGAAGGAGGCATTCATTGCTTTTGAAACAGCTGCCGCAGAATAGAACAGAAGCTCTCACAGTTAATGAACATAAAACTAAACATATGTGAGTAGGGGGTGGTGGTGGAGACCATATTGCATTCCTCAACATTGGCCCCTATAAATTCCACAGAGTGGAGACTTTTGTGTACCTAGGATCTAAGATTAATTCCAGGAACGATGTATCTCAGGATATCAGCAGACGAATCAATAGTGCGAACAGATGCTTCCACGACCTATCCAAGCATTTTAGGAGCAAAAATCTTTCCTCCAGTACAAAAATTAATCTTTACAAGACCCTGGTACGTCCAGTGCTCACCTATCGATCAGAGGCATGGGCAACTACTAAGACAGATGAGAACAGGCTATTAATTTTCAAAAGGAAGGTGCTCAGGAGAATATTCGGAACAGTAAGAGAAGGAGAGGTCTGGAGGAAAAGAAAAAACAGGGAACTCTACAATATCTTTAAGGATGCTGACATCGTAAAGGTTATAAAGCTAGGATGACTCCGATGGGCTGGCCATGTGGCTCGAATGAGTGATTCTGAGATTCCAAAGAAGATACTGACAGGAGAGGTGCATCGAGCAAGGAAAGTAGGACGACCCAAAACAAGAAGGCTGGATGGTGTAGGGATGGATGCGAGGAGCCTGCTCAACATCAGGAACTGGAATGCTGCAGCACAAGACAGAGCCGTCTGGCAGAGGCTGCTAGGGGAGGCCTAGACTCAATAACGGGTTGTTGAGTTAAATATGTATGTATGTATTATAATATACTTATTTAAAAAAAATTATTCTTTTAAGAAAAAAAATCAATTAACACAATATTTACTTAATTAAAACTCATTTTACTCTGAGGGTATGGTATGGGTTCTTGACAATCAGGCACATTTTTAATATTTACTTACTTTTACTTTTAAAGGCGTTCCAACGTGGGTTGCCTTTTACTTCAGGGCAGAGCACCAGAGGTCGCGGTCCAGCCAATCTCCATCCTCAAGACCTCGGCCTGCCATTTCTTCTTCAACTCCACCAATCCATCTACCTCTGGGTCGTCCTCGTCTCCGTCTTCCTGGCAGATGCCAGTCCAAAACTCGATTCGGCCAACGCTCTGTAGGCATTCGCCTTACATGGTCATACCACCTTAGTCTTCGCTGTCCAATTCTGCTGTTAACAGACTGGCGAACCTCCATTCTCTCCCGAACAATATCATTCTGAAGTCTGTCCCTTCTTGTAACACGTATACATCTTCGCCAAAAGTCCATTTCCACTGCTTGGAGCTTGGAATATAGCATGGATGACATGGTCCATGTTTCGGCTGCATACGTTAAGATGGGCTCGACGATGGTGTGGAAGATTCTTCGTTTATTTTCCTTTAAAATTGTCCTATTCCACAGAACCGGATGCAGCATGCGTGTGGCTTTTCGAGCTTGCTCTGCTTTTTTCCTAACATCAGTTTCTGATGACCCAGAGGAGTCCAGGTACGATCCTAGATATTTAAAGACATTCACCTTTGTACATGTCTCCGAGTCAACATTTAGATCACCGTCATTTTCAGCACCTATAGCCATGTATTCGGTCTTTTCGAAGTTTATTTTGAGTCCCATGGACTCGTAGCAATCCCATAGAGAGCTTATTATCATCTCCAGGTACACCTTCCTCCGAGCAAACACAACCTGGTCATCAGCAAAGAAAAGGGAGACCAGCTGTTCATCGTCGATAAAGGATCCTACATCTCCACACTGGTCAAACCATTGCCTTACAGACATGTGAAGGTAAATCTTGAAGAGAGTCGGCGCCATGCTGTATCCTTGCTTCAGACCCTTAGTTCCCGAGAAAGGCTCCGATAGCCGCTTTCCAATCTTCACTCGGTAGATATCATCTCGGTATAGGTGTCTCACAGCTTCTATTAAGGTGCTATCGATGCCCGCCTCTCTCAATGCAGTCCACATTCTGCTCCTTGGGACGCTGTCGTATGCCTGTTCAAGATCCACAAAGGCTAAATGCAGCTCCTGGTTCATTTCCCGAGATTTTTCAATGAGCTGCCTGAGGACGAAGATGTTGCCAATGCAGGAGCACCCTGCTGTGAAGCCTGCCTGTTCCTCTGGGGTGAAGAAAGCATCCTATAATTTATCACGGAGTAGTCTTCCCATAACTCTGCTCATCGAGCTCTGCACACATATGCCCCTGTAGTTTCGGCATATCTTTCTGTCACCTTTTTTGAATATGGGTGATATAAAGCCTGTCCGGAGGTCGTCAGGAATTCTATCTCCCTCAATATCAAATTTATCATGTCAAGAATATTTAACTTAAGTAATATTTAACTTTTTAATTATAATAATAACTTACAAACAATATACAGGCTAACTATAATTATTCTCCATGTTCAGACAGCAACCTTACCTCCCTCAGGTCCCCAATCAAAACTGAAAACTCTTACCCGCCCCTTTTCATCTTCAGGTACCTTTTTTATCCTATCCTACCTGCCAGAGGTAGGTGCTTTTTTCTAAGCATCCAAAATGGATGCTATGTTTGTAAACAAACAACCAAACAGGAGCTGTTTTTTTAATTTAAATTTTACTTTTATCCTAAATTTAGCCTCCTTATCACAATAATCAATAATAAATAAATAAATAATATAATTATAAAAAATAGGTATATTACAGTATATTATTATTTCTATTATGTTATAAGATTGATTACACGCTATTACTATGCTATAGGATGTACGAAGATATAATTATAACCTCTGGAGGGATGCGTTTGATGGTGGCTATGGTGTCGACTTCCTTCATGAACTGGTTGGCCACCTCAAGGAGCGCCTCCCGTGGCCAGTCCTGGAACCAGTCTATCGTCGTGCAGCTCATCAACGAAGGGTACTGCCTCAGTCGGACCCTAGCAACAGGATTCATTAACATAAACATTATAGTACTGCCTCAGTCGGACCCTAGCAACAGGATTCATTAACATAAACATTATAGTACTGCCTCAGTCGGACCCTAGCAACAGGATTCATTAACATAAACATTATAGTACTGCCTCAGTCGGACCCTAGCAACAGGATTCATTAACATAAAACATTATAGCAATATTACGTGATATAAAGGAATATTACAAGCCATACATTCCTTCCCCTAAGGATTATCTTTAATGCTACACTCGGATGTTTTTATAGTACAGTCAAAAAGATTAGGGTAAGCATTTTTTCAATGATGATAAAAAATTTTGGTTAAATACTAATAAACTTTTTTTCAGATAAGATTACCTGTAGCATGGTGATTAGTATAACAGCCTCTTATGGCCAAGATCCCGGGTTCAAACCCGCAGGTGGTCCTAGGATTTTTTAATGAGAGTAAAAAATCCTTAGTTATGCCGTCTTTTAAAAGGTGGTACCGAGCCTGTGCGATGTCAGATTACTCGTTAAAGATCCCTATCCTAATTAAACCTGAATAGGCAAAATTTATGACTCCCACTGTAGCATCATCCGGGTAGCCGCAGCAGCATAAAGCGACATTAAATAAATAAACAGATAACAAAAATTTATTAAAATTGGACACAGGATTTAATATTGTTTTTAGAGAGGAAATCCTAATATTAGCGATAAAATGAAAATTGTGAAGCAATCTTGAATTATGGAATTCTCTTTGTAATAAATTCATTTATATAAGATGACATTCCAAAGAAAATAAGATAGCTTTTGCAAATTTTTGACAATCAACCTAGAATTGATGAAGGCAAAAAATAAATAATTTTTTAATGCTAAATCAAATAAATTTGTAGGAATTATACAAAGATTTCAAATTAATGGAATGATATTATGAAATATTTGAACAAACTTTCAATTACTATACTGGACACTAATATGAATGTGAGAATTGCACATTTTCTCTGAAACACATCCACTATTTCTAAAAGAAAAATACAATACTTTTCAAATTTGATTATCATTTTCAGATTTTCTTGTCTCATGATCTGGTGGAAAGACAAGTCCAAAAGGAACTAATGCTACAATGTTATAGTCCAAAAGGAACTAATGCTACAATGTTATAGTCCAAAAGGAACTAATGCTACAATGTTGTAGTCCAAAAGGAACTAATGCTACAATGTTATAGTCCAAAAGGAACTAATGCTACAATGTTATAGTCCAAAAGGAACTAATGCTACAATGTTGTAGTCCAAAAGGAACTAATGCTACAATGTTATAGTCCAAAAGGAACTAATGCTACAATGTTATAGTCCAAAAGGAACTAATGCTACAATGTTGTAGTCCAAAAGGAACTAATGCTACAATGTTATAGTCCAAAAGGAACTAATGCTACAATGTTATAGTCCAAAAGGAACTAATGCTACAATGTTGTAGTCCAAAAGGAACTAATGCTACAATGTTATAGTCCAAAAGGAACTAATGCTACAATGTTATAGTCCAAAAGGAACTAATGCTACAATGTTATAGTCCAAAAGGAACTAATGCTACAATGTTGTAGTCCAAAAGGAACTAATGCTACAATGTTATAGTCCAAAAGGAACTAATGCTAGAATGTTATAGTCCAAAAGGAACTAATGCTACAATGTTATAGTCCAAAAGGAACTAATGCTACAATGTTATAGTCCAAAAGGAACTAATGCTGCAATGTTATAAACTGGTCAGAGATGTTAAAAAATACTACATTAAACAGTTACATAATTCTAATAAATATAATGATGGGCGAGAGGTTTATAAATGGTGGCAATCAATAAATCATTCCCAAAAATAGTGTAATCTATCATTTTTAAACAAAAATTTATATCTATCTATTAAATATAAATCTATCATTTGGTCGGTTCAAGCGAGTAAATTTGTATGAAACCTAAATGGATTTGAAAAATAAATACAAATTTTTCTAAAATGTATTTATTGATATTTACTGCATTGGTTAATACATGCAAATGTAATACAGTTCAATAAAATTAAACAGTTCAATAAAATGAAATTTATCGCCTATCGTAAGTGATGACATTAATTTCCTAATATTTTAAATTAGAATTATACTTGCCTGAATTGTTCGCCAACAGGGCTAAAACAAAGCACTATGTGCAGGTTTGAGCGCACTCTGTCAATCAAGAAATTATAAATGGTCTCATTGGTGGGGATTATGTTGGCTTTGGCAACTACATCGTATAAAATAGATTTAATCTGCAAAATAGAGATAAATATATTTGAAAGATGGATTCTATTTAAAAAAGTCAATCATTAAGAATAAATGCTACTTTACCTTAATAATATAATATATATATATATATATATATATATATATATATATATATATATATATATGTTATATATTATATATAAATATAATGATTTTTATATCTTATGAGACTATATTATAGTGAACATAAGACAGAATAAAATAATATATCAATGTTTGTAATAATATACCTCCTCAAATTCATCAGGTTTATAAAGGTTGGCGACTTCACCCGTGCTCAACACATTGTTCATTATTTCCAAAAAGGCTTCAGCCACAACCTGAAATAATCAATAATCAAAAAATTTTATATTGGAGAACACAGGCTAGAAAAATGCAAGTGTGGTATCCCATCTATACGGGTCACAAGAAAGGCAATATTTGAATACAAAAAAAGTCACTTTGCTCAACGTCAGCTCAAATATAAAAACACTTGATGAATGTCAGCTCAGATATAAATAACCTGCCTTCTATCTATAACTGCCTTCAATCTATCATTGTTTTCAGGGTTCTGATGAATGTCAGAGTATGGTGTACGGTATATGAGTATGGTGTACGGTATATGAGTATGGTGTTAGGTATATGAGTATGGTGTACGGTATATGAGTATGGTGTACGGTATATGAGTATGGTGTACGGTATACGAGTATGGTGTACGGTATATGAGTATGGTGTACGGTATATGAGTATGGTGTATGGTGAGGGTGTATGGTATATGAGTATGGTGTATGGTGAGGGTGTATGGTATATGAGTATGGTGTATGGTATATGAGTATGGTGTATGGTGAGGGTGTATGGTATATGAGTATGGTGTATGGTGAGGGTGTATGGTATATGAGTATGGTGTATGGTGAGGGTGTATGGTATATGAGTGCCTTCAATCTATCATTGTTTTCAGGGTTCTGATGAATGTCAGAGTATGGTGTACGGTATATGAGTATGGTGTACGGTATATGAGTATGGTGTTAGGTATATGAGTATGGTGTACGGTATATGTAGTTATGGTGTACGGTATATGAGTATGGTGTACGGTATACGAGTATGGTGTACGGTATATAATGAGTATGGTGTACGGTATATGAGTATGGTGTATGGTGAGGGTGTATGGTATATGAGTATGGTGTATGGTGAGGGTGTATGGTATATGAGTATGGTGTATGGTGAGTGGTGTATGGTATATGAGTATGGTGTATGGTAGGTGTATGGTATATGAGTATGGTGTATGGTGAGAATGTATGGTATATATCAGTATGGTGTATGGTAGTATGTATGGTGTATGGTGAGGGTGTATGGTATATATGTATGGTGTATGGTGAGGGTGTATGGTATATGAGTATGGTAGGATGTATGGTATATCAGTATGGTGTATGGTATATCTGTATGGTTATGGTAATGAGTATGGTGTATGGTATATGAGTAGGTGTATGGTGAGGAATGAATGGTATAATGAGTATGGTGTAATGTGTGAGGGTGTATGGTATATGAGTAAAGGTGTATGGTGAGGGTGTATGGTATATGAGTATGGTGTATGGTGAGAATGTATGGTTTTATCAGTATGGTGTATGGTATATCTGTATGGTGTATGGTGTAGGTGGTATGGTATATGAGTATGGTGTATGGTGAGGGTGTATGGTATATGAGTATGGTGTATGGTGAGGATGTATGGTATATCAGTATGGTGTTGGTATATCTGTATGGTGTATGGTATATGAGTATGGTGTATGGTATATGAGTATGGTGTATGGTGAGGATGAATGGTATATGAGTATGGTGTATGGTGAGGGTGTATGGTATATGAGTAAGGTGTATGGTGAGGGTGTATGGTATATGAGTATGGTGTATGGTATATGAGTATGGTGTATGGTGAGGGTGTATGGTATATGAGTATGGTGTATGGTGAGGATGTATGGCATATGAGTATGGTGTATGGTGAGGATGTATGGCATATGAGTATGGTGTATGGTATATTAGTATGGTATGGTATATTTAAAATATCTAATATATCAGATTAATAAATTTTATAAATAATAATAAATAAGCTTGTTCATTTAAATAAACTTACTTGATTATCTCCAAGTAGAAAAGACAAGGAATTATCCTTGACACCGGTGGTATAGTAAACCTGTTTCAAATCTTCTTTGAACTCTCCGACCCCGTAAGTTCTGGTGAGCTGGATCTGGAACGTTCTGTACTGACACTGCCAGGCCCCTAGCCTAGCCAGCGAAGACCTGCCGATTCCACCTGCAAATTTAAATCACTCTCATTTCTGCGATGGAATGAATTTTTTTTTTCTTTTAGCTTATGTTTATCCTTACCGATTCCGACCAACAAAATGTGACCCCTAGGTTGTGACACAACCCTCGCGACCCTACATATATGCTGAATCGCTTCTTCGAACAACACTAAGTTGACATGAACAACACCAGGTGTTTGGTTGTATTCTTCCATTTGTCTTTGAATAGTTTTTGTTAGTTTTTGAATACTATCAACTTCTGCATACATGTTGAACTGATTCATGAAATCACCTCAACAAAAAAACAAAACAAAATAAAATAGATCGAGTAACATCAAATAAGAGTGGTACATGATTCCAATAACATTTAGTAAATTACAGAAGATGGGGCACTCATTTCCTCCGCAGAGAGCATGCAAAGACATACCAAAGGAACTGTGAAGAATGTTTCCGATTTGTTCATAAAACCAAGCTAAATCTCTGAAACAAAATATCAAATTAACAAAAAAAAAAAAAAAAAGACTTCTAAACCAATAAAATTATCAGACATTTTTATAATAATACGTGAGTGAATCAAATATAAACAAAACTTTTTGTCCTGGAAGCCCTGTGAAGGTGCGGGAACGTTCCAACGTTTAGAGGTGTTGGGTAGGGATGCCAGGAGTGGGGGAAGCAGGCGGGTGCATGCCCTCGAACTCACCAGTTACCGTTGAGATGATGTCTGAGCAGGATGTATCCCCCTCGATTGCGCAACGTATTATCATCAAATTTCTTGCTGCTGAAGATGTAAAACCGGCTGAAATCTTAAGAAGGTTGACTGTACAGTTTGGGGAAGAGACACTTTCTCGTGCCAGAGTGTTTGCATGACATAAACAGTTTGTGGAGGGTCATGGTCGTGTTCAGAATGAAAGCCATGACCGCAGACCCCGCTCCAGCATCACGGCAGACAACATCATATTCTCATAGTATGTCACTCAACACATTGTACTGTCGTCAGTTGTAGTGACATCCTTTTCTCATAGTATGTCACTCAAGACATTGTACTGTCGTCAGTTGTAGTGACATCCTTTTTCTAGTATGTCACTCACACATTGTACTGTCGTCAGTTGTAGTGACATCCTTTCTCATAGTATGTCACTCAAGACATTGTACTGTCGTCAGTTGTTGTGACATCCTTTTTCATAGTATGCAATTAAGTAATGTGACATCCTTTTCTCATAGTATGCAAATTACAGGTAATCGATGGATCAAACTATTTACCAAGCTTACATGGCTTCCTATCAATCCATATTTCCATCGAGCTAACAATATAACGATAAATTGATTGAACAACTTTTTTTAAACTAAGTTGACATTGACCTGGCTTAATAGATTCTTTATCAATTAATTTGATTTATAGTTATAGATAACTCGAAATTCATTAATCAATAACATAACATGATAACTCACGCTTCATTGACCAATCGGTCGCTGAAGACCCTGAAAGACTCGTGAAGCCAAAGGCGCAGAAGATGCTGCTTGGTCGGCTGATAGTCAGAGCCAGAGCGCAGCATGCCCTGGTACACCTGGGATCGTAGAGGATAGTGCACTTTAAGGTTTACGGTTTAAAATAGCAAAATGTATTTCATAAAAATAAAACATAAACTTTGGTACCTTTGAGATGTCCCTCAGGTTAAATAAATAATGCATTTTAGCCGGGGTCGGCAACATTTTCACGACGGTTCGTTTAAAAACTGTCAAAGTCGCCAAAGTAATTGATTCAGCTGAACAAGATGGTAACACAGATTAATGATAATATAATAGTTATAAACAAAAATAAACTATACATTAATAAATACACCTAAGAAATAAAGATGCAATCATGTTTAGTTAATCTTTAAAAACTTTAATTTAAGTTATTACAAATTTTAATACTCAGGGACTAAAATATATCAAATTTTTAAAGAAATAAAAATCTAACCAAGAACACAAATGCTGTATTTTTTTTTTTTTTTTTGAATCATTGTAAAATAAAATATATTTACCATGATTCATAAGATCTTCTTTGTATGAAAGATGTTGTTTGAGCATTGTTGTAAATATAGACTGTATCTGGGCGTCATTAGGAAACGTGACCGCAATAACAGAGAAACGTGACAACAAGCGGTCAGTGATCATATTACGACCACCACCGGGCGGTCCCATAGCGGCCATCAAAAGCATTCCCTGCAGAAAAATGAGGAAAATATATTGAAATCATGTTAGAGTTTACAAATAAAGAGATTGTTTTGACAAAAAAAAAGTCTCACCTAATTATAAGAAATAATTAATTATGAATACAAAAAAATAGCATTTTTGGGGATCACCGGTGGTATAGTGGCTAGCAGAACAGCCTTCTATGCCCAAGGTCGCAGGATTATTTAATTGGAATAAAAATTCCTTAGTTATGCCGTCCTTTAGAGGGGAAGTAAAATATTGGTCGGTCCTGAGCCCACGCGATGTTAGGTAATCGTTACATTTCCTTCTTCATCTTCCTTCTTGTGGTGCCTGTCCATTGCAGATGTTGGTCATCATCATGATAATGAATGAAAGCTCCTTATCTTAATCCAGTTTTCCTAACACCCTAAGATTGGTAATATGATTGGTCCATGGGATTCTAAAAATACATCAATATAACCTAACGACTGAAGTTTTGAACTAGAAGCTTCAGTTAGAGCCCAGGATAGGACCCTGTAGAGCATGAATGGGAAAACATAACATTTAAATAGCCTGATCTTAGTAGGCAGTGATAGATCATGGCATTTGAATAATCTTGACATTTTGAGAAAAGCATCTGTGGCCCTCTCTAATGTGTATTTGATCACCACAGAGTGATCCCACTTTTCACTTATTTTGGTTCCAAGATAAGTATATGTCTCAACTCTTTCTATGTGTTTGTTATTTATGGTGAGTTGGGCAGCATGATTGTCAGTTCCTACAGATTGTGAGTTGGGCAGCATGATTGTCAGTTCCTACAGATTGTGAGTTGGCCAGCATGATTGTGAGTTCCTACAGATTGTGAGTTGGCCAGCATGATTGTCAGTTCCTACAGATTGTGAGTTGGCCAGCATGATTGTGAGTTCCTACAGATTGTGAGTTGGCCAGCATGATTGTCAGTTCCTACAGATTGTGAGTTGGCCAGCATGATTGTCAGTTCCTACAGATTCCTATCCTAATTTAATCTAGATAAGAAAAACTTAGGACTACCACAGAATTTACAGAATCTTTCATATAGCGAGCACAACGCAACTCACTATATGAAAGATTAGTGGTGGCAAATTGCCATAAAGCTGAAAATGAACCACATTGTCAAGTTGAAACATCAGCAGAGTAAATATAAAACTAAATAATGAACATTTCAATCAATGAATAATAACAAAGATATATGTAATTAGTCGACTTGAATGACCTTTAAAAACATTTTGGTTTGATCTTGCCTGTTGTACCAAAAGTCGTAATCAATCCATTGCCTTATCAGCTCAAGAGGAGGTTGGGCACCATACACTTCTTTAGCTGGCATGTTGAAGTCGTCCATGAACGTTATCATAATCTTCCCTGAAAACAATGATAGATTGAAGGCAGTTATAGATAGAAGGCAGGTTATAGATATTAATTTTCATCAAATAATCTTTTCTCTAAATCGAGGTCACTTATCTTTTATTTTCAATTATCATATATTAGTAATCAGAATTAGCTATGTTAGAACTTAAAACCAGAATTATTGGAAGGTAAAGAAATAGGAGACGTACCTGCAGGGGGAAGGTAGATACCTTTAGTTCTTTTTTCAAGCCTGTTAATGATAGCATCTTGCAAGTTACCAGAAGATGTCTGAAACAAACCAACAACAATCACTTCCTACAACAGTGTATAGTATTAGTCATCAGATGCAGGAATATGGAGGAAAAAAATATGTGTGAGGCATAAATAAAAGCCTTACATCCATGTAAAACATTGATTTGAGCAAATCAAAACTGATCTTAATTTCTGCAATAGGAACATTAGTTTTTAATGGAAATGATTCAAATGGGTGGTCAAATACAGAGGTGGCCTGTACATAGCTGACTCACAGCATATGAAAAATAAGTACATGTTTCCTAATAGTTTTCTATCTGTAGAAACAATCGGAGCAATCACATACATGCTAGATATCGTTAAAAATGACTAAGAATATAACAACACATCGGTAATAATGTTCAAGAGGGTTAACGATTTCTGGATCCACGGCACTCAAAACCTTAGCAATATAACAACACATCGGTAATAATATTCATGAGGGTTAATGATTTCTGGATCCACGGCACTCAAAACCTTAGCAATATAACAACACATCGGTAATAATGTTCATGAGGGTTAACGATTTCTGGATTCACGGCACTCAAAACCTTAGCAATATATTTTAGGAAAGGAGCTTGTTTCAAGATTCCTGTGCAAAATGAAAAAAAATTGAAAAACAAAAATTCATATCTTTACTACTATAACATCTATCAATCAAGCGTAGGACAAAGTATCAGCGAAAATGATGAATGATTCCAAACCTACGAATCTGCTGAGAGAAGTCCAACTTAAGAACCAGGTAAATTTTATGCAGCAGTCATGATAATGTGCCATTTACCAAATGCTATGATATGATATGATTGGTTATAATCTTCCATTATTATAATAAATATCACATATTGAGGGGCTGGATGGACTTCTGGAGGTTCTTATAAGCAAAATCTAGGATATATATTTTTTTCTCTTAAAAAAAATAATGCTGCTAATTATTACACAATGCTTAATCATCTCAGAATATATAAAAAGGTATTGCTAAATAAATAAAATTATAAGGTATTGCTATTCACACCAAAATGTTGATCTTGTAAATGTAAAATAGGATGAGATGCAGTTCTACAGTTTTCTAGTAATCAAAGAACCAAAGCGAGGCGAGTCAGTTACAATGTAACTAAATCTTTAGGCAATAATAATATATGTATTCTCAATGTAGTTCACTCTATCTTTATAAAAAAATTAAAGTTAAACAGTTTTAATCAGAGGCCATTTTTAAATTTATAGACCAATGTTAATGTTGTGATTATTAGTTTAAAGTATATATATATATATTTTTTTTTTTTTGTTGATTAGAATAGAACCAAAATTAGAGATGGGGTTTACCCATTGCTTGCTCTTCCAGATACCGATGTCATTAGGGTAAATATTAAATTGTCACTGAAAGTAGAATATTGAGATTGGCTGTTTTTAGATTAAAAACCAACGATACATATCATTAATATGCATAATTGATATTATATAATATAAACTGCGGTGCAAAAATATTGCATCAGGGAAAAATTAAATTAAAAAAATTGTATTCCTTTATTCACATTTTCCTAAACTTGATCTCTTCATACTTTAAGATAATACTGTCTATGCCAAAGGTCACAAGTAGAGAATTAAGGCTTTATCCTACTCTGTAAGCCAAAAGAAGATAATTACACCTAAATCAGCCAGTATGCAACTTTCCTTTGTCCTATTCACAATTGCTTTTTAAGTTTTTTCTTCAATTTCTTTCTTGTGATTTCTTCAAAGAGTCTTTTTTCTGCAAATTATGAACCGCGAGACTCACTTAACTGAAACAGACTGTGTCAGAATAGTGACGTTTTCTGAAACTGGAATGAGTCAGCGTGAAATCGCTCAGCGACTTAGAGTAAACCATACCACAGTCTCAAGAGTTCTTCGTAGGCACAGGGAGATCAGAAGCTACGGTAGAAGACCCGGACAAGGCAAGCCAAGGATAACTACTGCTCAAGAAGACAGATTTCTTCGGCTATCTGCCTTGAGAAATCGTACTTTCACGGGAAATCAGCTACGAGGACTCATCAGCCAATTCAGGAATGTTGAAATTTCGAGTTCTACAGTTAGAAGGCGTCTTAGGGAAAACAACTTATCGTCTAGAAGACCTGCAACTGGGCCTCTTCTTACTAGAGCACACAGAGTTTCCCGCTCGACAACACGCTGAATGGACAGAAGAAGATTGGAGGTGAGTTCTGTTTAGTGATGAGTCCAGATTCGCTTTGCACTCACCTGATGGAAGGGAAAGAGTGTGGAGAAGGAGAGGAGAGAGGTACGCAGCTTGCAACATGTCCTACAGATCAAGTTTTGGAGGAGGCTCAATAATGGTTTGGGGCGGAATCAGCATCGAGCATGAAAGGAGCTCCACAGGATAACTGGAGGGGCTTTGACTGCTCACAGGTACTTGACAGAGGTGATTGATGATCACGTGATCCCTTTTGCTCCATATGTGGGTGATAACTTCCTTTTTTTACAAGACAATGACTTTTTTTACAAGACCCCATACGGCGAATGTTGTCCGACAATACCTACAAGAGGTTGAAACCACACTTTTGGAGATCCCGCCAAGAAGCCCTGATCTCAATCCCATTGAGCACATTTGGGATGTGATAGGGAGGCGGCTCTGAGGTCAGCAAAACCTCCGGACAACCCTGGATGAGGTGGAAACAGCTGTCAAGGAGGAATGGGAGAATATTTACCAGGCCGTCATCGTGAACGTTATTTCTTCGATGCCTGAGAGACTCAGAGAGATTATCCGTGCTAGGGGAGGGCTGACAAGATATTGTTAGAAGATTGTTAACCACATTTAAATGTTTTTTCATTTTTTTCTTTATTTTTCTTGCCTCAATAAAGAGACATTTTCATTTATTTGTTTGTTTGTTTTTATTTATCCCTTCCCAGATAATTTTTAATGCTATAAATTTGTTTTATACTTACTTCACAACAGTCTTATTAAATAAAATCGCCAGAAAATAAAGCATTGAAGTAATGTTTTATGAGATATTAAAAAATATCAAAGTGATGCAATATTTTTGCACAGCAGTTTATATATATATATATATATAACAATATAATTAATATGTATAATATATTAAAATATTATACAGATAAATTAATATGTATAAGAAATTAAATATTACCTGAGCAGACAGTTTAGTGACTACAGGATACTTTGTTTTATCCAGGACGTCGAGGACTGAGGATGGCATTGATGGTCTTCCAGTGCAACGCCTCTGTATCAGGATGGATATTGTTAAGCAAGGCTGTCAGGTAGTATGCGCGTGTCTATAGATGGCACAAATATCTTACAGAAAGGAGTTCTGCAATAAAAATTTTTAAAAATATATAAAAATACATCAATAATTTTACATAACTGAATAAATAAATCAATAATTTTGTAAGTAGCTGCTAACTATAAATCAAATTATTTTCTATTTCTATTATATCAAAACGGGGATATTGTTTCTTTCCCACACAAGCAGTGATACAAACGCACACCCAATTTTGTGGGACTTTGTTCTTTATTTTAGTCGCATTAGGAAATGTTCATACTTAGAAAAGTTGCCGATACATATATTTCAGTAAACAGGTAAGGTGTCAGCACTGTAATGGAGACTTCTCGATAGTACATATATTTCTACAGGTAAGGTGTCAGCACTGTACTGGAGACTTCTCGATAGTACAGCACTGTACTGGAGACTTCTCGATAGTACATATATTTCTACAGGTAAGGTGTCAGCACTGTACTGGAGACTTCTCGATAGTACAGCACTGTACTGGAGACTTCTTGATAGTACAGCACTGTACTGGGGACTTCTCGATAGTACATATATTTCTACAGGTAAGGTGTCAGCACTGTACTGGAGACTTCTCGATAGTACAGCACTGTACTGGAGACTTCTTGATAGTACAGCACTGTACTGGCGACTTCTCGATAGTACATATCTTCCAAGAATGTACATTATATGTTGTGTCTGAATAAAATGGGTCTGCTCAAGGTCAAGACATCTTGACATATATAAATAGGACTCTGGTCTGCTCCCAGACGTCTTGCCATATATAAATAGGACTCTGGTCTGCTCCCAGACATCTTGCCATATATAAATAGGACTCTGGTCTGCTCCCAGACGTCTTGACATATATAAATAGGACTCCGGTCTGCTCCCAGACGTCTTGACATATATAAATTGGACTCTGGTCTGCTTCCAGACATCTTGACATATATAAATAGGACTCTGGATTTCTAATTAATTGAGTAAAAAAAAACCTGTATCTCTACAAACCATGAAGAGCCTTGGACTGTGTTTTACGGTGGCAACTGCTGTGCCTCACATTTTTCTTAGTTAGCACAATGTCTTCAATACAATGTGTTATTGTAATTCCAGTGTTTAATAAATATCAGTTAAAACTTTTGGGAGTGTTTCTATGAGTGTCTATATTAACAGACTGATTTTGAATATATATATATATAATATATATATATATATATATATATATAATATATATATATATATATATATATATATATATATATACACACATATATATATATATAGGTGCTGTTTCCAGGAGTAACATGATCTGCAAGGAGGTCATTAGGTGGAGACGCTGATATCACTTCATAGAGACTGGACATGAAGCAGAGACTGAAACAACAGAAGAAATAATCCTTGTGCGCCAGCCTCCACAGAAGAACATTAGTCTAGTGCCCTACCCACTGGACACAACCACCCAGCTCAATTTATCTTATATTTACTCTTGTTCTGCTCTTTAAATTTAGTTGTTTTTTTTCTATACAATGTGTTTTAGAAAGGCATTGATGACATTAGGGCTTTTCACCTTAAAGCCTAAACAAACAATAGAGAAAAACTAAATATTTGTTTTGCATTGAAAAAGCAATTATTTTTTTATAACTAAGACTTTTCAATACTGAAAAATTTGAAATTGATCAAATTAAAAAGAGATTAAAGTTTCAAAGTTGACAAAATGTCCCAAATTATATTTACATACTCTGGTTCGTATTTCCAATTGTCAGATAACTTTTCACGCCAGTGCACAAAGCCACGAGCCTTCTGATCGATAAAGTATTCGTAAACGGTCTCCTCCGAAGGGTAGGACGATTCTTGTTCTCGGATGAAGTTGTCCATCACTTCTCGCCCTTTCTCCGACAGAGATCCTGCCAGTGTCCAAACCGCGCTTCAAAGATAAAAACAAAACTAAATTTAAATGAACATTTTTCTTTATTGGAAGAGATTAGTCAGGGTGGCGGTCAGTAAAAGAAACAATTTAATTTTGTTAACTATTTAATGGTTTCTTTTATTTACCGACATTATGACTGCTATTATGACCGCCATTATGACTGCCATTATGACTGGCATATGACCACCACCCAGATTAATTTCTTTCTCCAACTCTCAATGGCCAAACAACTCTATCCATTTTTTTTTTCATCAAACGTAATTTATATATTTTAAATGAGAAAGAAATACTTAAAAAATAGGTAATGAAAATCATTTATACCTAATTGTTCCAATTAGAAAATGAATATATAAAAGGAATGTTTACTTGATTTAACATTGACATAAAGGAATATTTACTTGATTTAACATTGACATAAATATCAAAGGAATGTTTACTTGATTTAACATTCACATAAATATCACAGGAATGTTTACTTGATTTAACATTTACATAAATATCAAAGGAATGTTTACTTGATTTAACATTGACATAAATATCACAGGAATGTTTACTTGATTTAACATTGACATAAATATCAAAGGAATGTTTACTTGATTTAACATTCACATAAATATAATAGGAATATTTACTTGATTTAACATTGACATAAATATCAAACATTAAAGAGCCAATCCATTTGAAATCGTCCAGTTTTAATGAATTTTGCATCTCGACTAATTTTAATTTTTATGATTTTTTTTTTCACCTGTTGTTCCCTATCATTTGATGCACTGTATTGTAATTTTGAAGGGAAAGTTTTTTTTCTTGGTCAATCCAAAGGTTCATTATTGAAAAAAAAACTAAACTTATTTTAAGGATATAGTTTTAATTATTTATCCTCACAACAGATTATCTATAATAATGAAGAAAGTTATTAAAAATTCTCGAAAATCGAGACTTTGGGAGAACAAATATATAAACAAAGCTCTCATAAACATTCTATTTTTTGTTTTGTTTAGAAATCTGGTAAAATTATCAAGGTTAATTATTGCGCAGCAGTAGAGACTACTTACTGAACAATTGCTAGAAAAACTACAAGCCTCATAAATGATTTTTTAGTATGGATGGTTTTGAACCAATGAACAACCAAACGATAGGCCAAAGCAACGGTAAAACATTATCATACATAAATGTTGGGTGGCATCGTCTGGATGATTTTGGATGGAATGACCCATAATGTTGTTTGAATGACCCATAATGTTGTTTGAATGACCCATAATGTTGTTTGAATGACCCATAATGTTGTTTGAATGACCCATAATGTTGTTGAATGACCCATAATGTGTTTGAATGACCATAAGTTGTTGAATGACCCATAATGTTGTTTGAATGACCCATAATGTTGTTTTAATCCAAATGAATTACCAGAAGAAGAAGTAAATCTGGCCGCGTAAAGATAATCTTCTGATTCAGGCGGATAAACTTTAGCAACGTCCTCGGGCGTCGCGATTATCTGCATCAGGTGGCAAAGGGACACCACTGCACAGATTTCTGGAACTTTGACAACTTCTTCACAATTTAAGCGCTTTATTCTCAGTATATTATCAACATATCTCTCGAACAATAGCTTCATCTAAAAACATAAAAAACAACAGAATTATTAAAATTGAAAAAAAGTAAGTAGCATTAAATTTGCATAAAGAAATGAAAGAAGGGGTTAGTAAATGAAAGAAAATAAAAGATACAGAAAACATAGCAGTTGCCATGAACCCTTGTAGCAGTTGCCATGAATCCTTATAATAGCTTCAGTTGCCAATCGTTATAATACCTTCAGTTGCCATGAACCGTTATAATACCTTCAGTTGCCATGAACCGTTCTAGAATTTATTTCTCAGGGAAATGAAAAAAAGTATTGAAGGATAAGGAGAACCAGGATAACACTGATTTGAGGTTATGAACTCAATTCAATAATATTCATTCAAATTTAATTGTTTTCTGTCTTTATTTGGACAGATAGGAAAAAAAAACAACTTAATTTAACAGTAACAGGTTCAGACATAAATAAATAAAACAGCTTTGAGTTTTTCAATAGATAGAAAGACTTAAGCACGGAGTAAAATATTATTTAGGAGCACTTGCCGTAGTTACATATGCCTCACTGTCGAACTGCCTGAACCGACAATATTTAGGAGCACTTACCGTAGTTACATATGCCTCACTGTCGAACTGCCTGAACCAACAATGAGCGTAAGGTCGCCAACCAAAGTCCTTGTAGTCATTGAAGACCATCCCGCATCGCGAAACTGTAGCCGGGGAAGCAACTGTCAGGTCACCGACTTCAAAAAGTAATGAGACCTGAACAAATAAGTAATTTAACACTTTTTAGAACCTTATATTTATAAACAATCAATTTTTACTTTATGTAGTGAGGGAAAGTATTTAGATCATGAAAATTTTAGAATTCGAGTTTTCAATAGAAATACACGTATCAACGTCAAAGAAATACACCTTCAATCCAAATGGCCAAATTCTATTGGGTTGTTTCACATGAAATGTTCGTTTTTATAGTTTCTGAAATACATAAAGGATTTTGCAGGTCTCTGTTGTTTTCTTTCGAATGTTTACATATTTAAAGTAAACAGTTACTAATCCTCTACCTTTGTATTATAAACATTAGCTTCCCAATCAATTACCCACTTTTTAGTAAACCTCCAAATATGAACATGGAAACATGCGATTTTCAAGTAATATTTTTGTACGAGTTTAAACTCGGCCATTCAGCAGCTGAGGCCGCTAGAAATATTTGCAAGGCCTTTGGGGAAGGGAGAGTTAATGAACGGACCATTCGCCGTTGGTTTGCTAAGTTTTCAGCTGGGGATACCGACTTGGAAAACTTGCCCCGAGGAAGACCACCGTCCGTAATAGACAACGATTTCCTTAAACATACAGCAGAAGGAAATTCCTACCAAACAGTTAAAGGACTTTCAGCACAACAAAATGCAAGTGCATCTACCGTTTCCAGACATTTAAAGTGTATTGGGAAAGTAAAAAAGCTCGATACATGTGCACCTCATGATCTCACTGTGCGGCAGCAAGACCCCATGTTTCAAAACATACTGTGCAAAAATTGAAAGAACTGGGCTGCGAAGTTCTGATGATCAAGTGAAAAGTGCATTTTCAGATTTTGTTTCACTTCAAAGCTCAGAGTTTTTCAGTTCAGGGATAAAAAAGTTGGTATCACGTTGGGAAAAACGTGTAGAAAAAGAAGGTAAATACTTCGAATAAAATGATCTTGTTTTCATATTGTATTTTTAATAAAAATCCTTTACCTTGAAAACGGACATTTCATGTGACACAACCCAATACAAAATAGTCAGTGTCTATGTAGAATGATAAGCAAGCAAGATGGAAATTACCATAGTATACCCCAAATATTACAGCGACTCTTTCACCAACCACATAACAGAAGAGCCACTTTATATTTATACCAAGCATTTGCACCTATTTACAATTTTCTCAAAAAAGACTTAAACAATTTTCATCAAACTTGCACTATCGGTGCATAATTAAATCAGGCTCTAATTTCATTTAGGTTTTATTGTGATTGAAATAGAATGGCAGGGCTTAAATGATAAGTGATGAAAAATGCGACAAACTAAGTGATAATAAAAAATAATTTCTATTGTTATTATATCCTTATTGTTATTATATGTTCATCCTCAATATTGTTATTATAATTAATTAGAAATAAATATTTCCATCAGAGTAATATTACTTTCTTTAAACTTTTTATTTTTTTATTTATTTATTTTTTTTTTTGTAGGCGTAAACCACTTGGGTCATTTTCGCCTTAAATCACTTTTATAACCGGATTAAATATTATAGCCTATTGTACAAGTCGGTCTGTCGTAGGAAGTCAAAAAGTTTTGCAGTTGTCTGTATGTTGTCTTGTAAAACGGTTGGTAAGTCAGTGTCAATTGCAATATGTGCTCTGTGAGTATCAAAGCCCTACACTCTGTCAAAATGTGTTTAACAGAGATAGGGCAACCGCATGTTGGGCAGTCCGTAGGAGGTTCCCGTGCCATGAGATGTCCGTGAGTTAGTCGGGTGAGTCCAATACGCAGGCGCGCCAGGATAACCTCTTCCCTTCGCTTTTGTCGTAGGGATGAATGCCAATGGGAGATGTCCCTTCTTATTTCCCTTAATTTGTTGTCAGTAGTGTCAGGCCAAATCTGTCCCCACTTCGACTGAATCCGCTACTTGATGATAGAAACATAGTCGCCAACAGGCACCCCAGTAAAGGGAATGCCAACTGTTATTGCTTCTTTGGCTGCACGATCTGCGAGTTCATTGCTAACTATACCGCAGTGGCTCGGTACCCAGACGAAAAAAACTGAACTTTTGGAAACTATTGTGGACTGCAATAATAGAATATTTTGAATAAGAGAGTCGGTAGAGAAAAGGCGCTTCAAGTTGAGCAGGGCCGATAAGGAGTCTGTGCAAATAATCCTGGTTGTTTTAGTAGGGTAAATAACATTTAAACTTTTATAAATTCCACTAGTTCTGCGGTATAGTTGCTACAGAGTGGAGAAAGGGAAAATAGATTTTGCCTGCCCTCACACACGACCAATGCTCCCACACCTAAGGAACTCTTAGAGCCATCAGTATATACGTAATCAGCCACACCGAGTCTATCTTTGTAGTTTTTGAAATTCCTGCTTATATATGTAAGGATATGTGTTTTGTTTGAGTAATTTGGTAAGGGAAAGACAGATATTCGGAGAGGGAAATTGCCAAGGATAAATTGGAGATGTTTCTATTCTAAGGAAAGAAGGAAATTCGAGGTTAAGCTCAACCAGAAATTGAGAAATGCGGACTATAAAGGATGGTCTTTTGGATAAGGAGAACTGTTGTTGGGTGAGAAATTGTCTATTTGGGAATAAATGAAGGAGAGGATGGTTGGGAGTGGACAGGATCTTAGCAGCAAGGATCAGGTCAAGTTGTTGCCTTCGTAGTGCAAGTGGAGGTTCACCAGCTTCAGCACACAAGCTAATAGAAGGGCTGGAACGGAAAGCACCAATAGCTATTCGAAGACCAGTGTTTTGTATAGGATCGAGTAGTTTTAGAGTTCGACTTGAGGCAGAGTTAAAAGCACTGCAACCATAATCTAACTTTGGCCTTATGAGAGTCCTAAACAGAGTTATCATGCTTCTACGATCAGCACCCCAACTTGTGTTACTAACCATCTTGAAGAGATTGAGAGAACGGAGGCAATTAGCTTTTAGTTGCTTCAGATGTGGAGACCAGCTAAGTGTGCGATCGAAGGTCACACCCAGGTATTTGCTGTATTAGAAAGAGTGAGTGGTTGGTTGGCTATCTTTAGGGATGGTTGTCTTTTGCTGAAAAGTATCACAACAGTCTTTGGGGTGATATGGTGAAACCGTTGTCATTAAGCCAGCCCCTGACGTTATCTAAAGCCGATTGCATCTTGTCTTGTAAATCTGGCACCTGTTTCACTGCAGTAT
Organism: Piezodorus guildinii; assembly: GCA_023052935.1. NCBI lineage: Eukaryota > Metazoa > Arthropoda > Insecta > Hemiptera > Pentatomidae > Piezodorus > Piezodorus guildinii. Next base: position 3,698,973 of record CM041298.1, on the reverse strand, counting down.
AAAGTACAAGATCGTCCGCGTACAGCATACTCTTGACCGGCAAGTTGACTACTCTTAACACCTCATTTAAACATATACAAAAGAGTGTTGCACTCAAGACGCAGCCCTGAGGCTCGCCATTTTCTTGCTCATATTCCCGAGAAAACACATCACCGAGTCTAACCATGAATCTTCTATCTGTGAGGAAGTTAGAGATGAAACCAAGGATATGTCCATTGATTCCCATCCTAACCTAAGTATCGACGATGAGCCTTCTCCAAGTCCTGTCAAAAGCATTTTCGATGTCAATAAAAACAGCCAACAGTTTTTCTTTTTGTTCGAAGGCACCTAATATGTCGCATTCCAGGCGAATCAGGTTGTCTCTCGTGCTTCTTCCTTTCCGAAAACCACTTTGCCATACTGGAAGAACTTTTTTCGCTTCTAGGAACCACATCAAATGATTGCTTATCAGTTTCTCCAAGAGTTTACACATAGAAGAGGTGAGAGAGACAGGGCGATAGCTATTGACGTTCATTCATTCATTAAACTATAATTTATTCAAAAGTTAATTTCAAGAAAAGAGGTAAGTGAAAATCATTGTGTTGTACACGGTAGATTTTTAAATCAATCTTTATGCACTTTTACATTAATATAATTGATAGGACCACACTTTCAAACATGATATCCCAGGGTAAAGGTGTGAAGTTTGTGTTAAATAAAAACATCAAAGTGTGGGTAAAGTATTTATTTTGTAATACATTTGATAAATATTTTTACTTTCACTTATCTGTATATGAAATATACAGTAAGGAAAAGTATTGCGATGATGAACATTTTCAAATTTGAGTTTTTACCGGAAATATACATTTTAGGCTCTTCTGAGTCCAAATGACCAAGTCCTGCAAAAAGGTCTGTGTATGTGTCCGTGTGCTGTAAGGCTAGCGCGAAAATGAAAAGTTGGATTTTGCACCTTTCTACGATTTCTTACAACAGCTCTAACAATTTTGATTGTACTCGCTATTTCAATGTAAAATTTAATGGGCTTTAAAATAATATAGGTTACATTCTGATTGATATAGTCGGACAGGGCTTAAGAGCCATTTTTAAATTACCTTCCTTTAAAGTACATTTCATTTTGTAGATTCGAAAAAATTACCCATATCACCTTTCAACAAAACATTGAACCTTTTGTTCAACCCATATAAAAAGCAAGTAATTATATAAGTTGAACGAATTCGATATCCAACAAAAGGAGATAACAGCAAACATATTTCTTTAATGCAATTATTTGTTTTCCAACATGATAACAGGAAGCAGATATAACTGACTGATTCTTGTAGATAAAAATATAATAGATTATTTAATACAACACAAGTTTCTATTGAATCTCAATTTAATTGATTCTTTGAAAATTCATTTTAATTTCTAAATTTATTTAAAAAATTATTAAATGGATTTTAACAACAGAGGTAAGTGAAAGTCGTGTGTTGTGCCTGATTTTTACTTTCACTTATTATATATAGTAATGGAAAGCATTGCGATCGTGAAAATTTTCGACTTCCAGTTTTCGACGGAAATACACGTTTTAGGGTCTCCTGAGTCCAACATTTTCATTAAAATCGGCTAACCAGAAGAGCCACTTTATACCATGCATTTTGCACCTTTTTACAATTTTCTCAAAAATGATTTTGATTAAACTCGCTATATTGATGTACAATTTAATGGACTTTAATATCATGTAGGTTTTATTCTGAATGAAACAGTCTGATGGGGATTAAATGCAGATATTTTAAATTTTCTTCCTCTAAAGTACCTTTAGTTTTGTAGATTTAAAAAAAATTGGAACATCATCTTATTAGCATCGTTAAATAACTATATTATCTTGTTACCGTTGATAATGAACAGCTAAATATGCACGTTGAGCGAATTTGATAAACAACTAAAGGAGAAACCTGAACAAATATTTTTTTGTGTTTTTGAACACAACAATAGTAATATAGATGTATAATATACCGTTGGATAGCTAAAGATTTTAGAAAAATATTATCTGATTTACAAAATTTTGTAAAGGGTAATGAAGAGTGATGAAAAGCCAATAAAACTAACTGTTTTTTGGGTTCCTGAAAAGGAAAATTCATGTTGACGGTGTTGCAACCTGGCAGCTTGTCAATGAAGCACAGTGCACCAAGTTTGTTTTTGAACATAAGAACAGTAATATAGACGTATAATATACCCTTTGAAAGAGAAAGAATTTAGAAAATATATTATCTTATACACAAGCTTGTAAAATTGAATAAAGAGAAATAAAAAACTGATAAAACTAACTGATTATTTTAGATAATAATATAATAGTTTTTAATAAAACACATGTATCTATATTAATTCAATTTAATTAATTCTTTAATGGTTTCACTCATTTTTATCTCTAACTGTATTTGGAAATTCTTTAATCAATTTTAAAACGGAGGTAAGTGATAGTTGTGTGTTGCCCGCACCAGATTTTTAATAAATAAATTTGCATATTTTTTAAGGATAATGTTTCCACATAATGTACTGTCATGTAAGTATAACTTAGTTTAGAAGACACAAGAAATACCTGTTCCGGCATGACGATCCTGTCGCTGTTGATTAATGTCAAGACTTTGTTATCATCCATGACGCTGTTCATGTTCTCGATCCAAACGGCATCCACCGGCCCGTCGAACAAGATCCATTTCTCACTCTTTCCTTCATCTGAAACAGGAAATAAAAATACTCAAATTCATTAACCATTGAATACCAAATTACACTTCAATAAATGTTCACAAGTGGAACACTAAGAAGCACATCTTGCATGATTGCAATTAATTCATAGAAGAAATATGATGGCTATATATTAATTCATAGAAGAGATGAATGATGGCTATATATTAATCTATTAAAATTTAAATTATGCTTATTCAAAACTTAACAAGACAGCAGGAATCAATAATAATAATAACAATGTTATAATAGTAATTTTTGTATTAATAGTAGAATAGGACTAAATTTTAAATCTGATGATTTGAAAAATATTATTCTACCAAATCTATTCGATTCTAAAAAATTATGATGTTCTCCATAATACAACTGCAAATTTTAAATGTGGTTCATAAACTTAAGGAATAATCGTGAATTGATAAAAATATACATTTAGAATATTATGTTTTAGTACGATCATACATGTAAACATTCTATATATACGTGGCTAGATGGAAACAGTATTTTGCTCATCTCCTGAATGGCTATCATCAAGTAGAAGGACCTGGAACCTTTATTACAACTCGGACAGCAGGTGATGAGCTGGAACCCGATGACAATGAGATCACTGAAGCTATCGAAAAACTAAAGAACAATAAAGCATGCGGCCAAACGACATACCAGCCGAGCTATTTAAGTATGGGGAAGATACACTTAGGAAAGTAATACATGAACTGATCCTATCTGTTAGGCTGGAAGAATCGCTGTCTGTATCTTAGCAGAGAACTATTATCTGTCCTATCCATAAAAAGGGTCATCACCTCAAATGCAATAATTACAAAGGGATTTCTCTCCTCCCAATGGTGTACAAGATCTTCTCACTGGTCTTGTTTTGGCGTCTTCTCCCGTTGGCTGAGGCGGTAATTGGTGATTACCGGAGCGCTTTGTACCAGTGTGGTGGGTAGATCTACGACTGACCAGATCTTCTCATTCAGAATGATTCTCGAGAAAGGAAGAGAGTACTTACTTATAACACATCACCTATTTATCTATTTTAAGGTGGCCTACGACAGCATTAACAGGGAGCAACTATATAATGCACTGGATGAACTGATGTTATATAAGAAACAAATCCGCCTAGTTCGACTCACTGTGGGATGTAAAGTGAGAATCCAGGCTGGGGGTTCAGAGGAATTCAGTTCAAGAAAAGGGGTAAGGCAGGGAGGCTCATTGGCCTGCCTCCTCTTTAATTTTGCTCTCGAAAAAGTTTTCAGAGATGCACGAAAAGAGCTGGATGGGATCATCTTTAATAAGTCAATACAAATCATGGCATACTCAGACGATATTGACATTATCGGTAGATCACTTCCCGGCGTAAAGGAGACTTTCCTGGATCTCGAACTGTCTGTGCAGAAGATGGGACTGTCTATAAATGAGAGTGAAACCAAGTATATGATTCCTGGCATAAATGCACCGCATCCACAGATCTGGATAGGTGACTACAAGATCGAAACGGTACAATGATTTGTTTATCTGGGCTCTCAGGTAAATGCCGACAACAATGTGTCAGAGGAAATAGCTAGGATGATCCTGGTGGCAAATAAATCTTATTTAGGCCTGTTTTGGAATTTAATTAATCTCCAGAAAAACAATAGCTATTCTGTACAAGATGCTGATTTGTCCTTTCCTTACATATGGAGCGGAAACGTGGAGCTTCTGAAAAACTGATGAAAGCAAGCTGCTGGTCTTTGAAAGAAAAAAGTATTACATCACATTTATGGGTCAGTATGCATAGGCAGCGATTGGAGAAGGAGAATTGATGCAGAACTGGCCGCCATATATAATGATACGGACGTAGTCTGGTTGACCAAGGTACAGTGCTTCATGTAATGAAATGGGCAGTTCATGTAGCCAGGATGGATGAGAGTAGCCAATTATAAAAATTATGCTGACACTTCTAGCAAGAAAAAGAAAAGTTGGAAGACCTAGATTATGCTGGATGGATGGGTCGAAGCAGAGCACTTCTTGAACAAGCTAACTGGAGGACAGCTGCAAGAGAGGAGAGAGAGAGAGGAGAGAGAGAGAGAGAGAGAGAGAGAGAGAGAGAGAGAGAGAGAGAGAGAGAGAGAGAGAGAGAGAGAGAGAGAGAGAGAGAGAGAGAGAGAGAGAGAGAGAGAGAGAGAGAGAGAGACCAATGGACGAGGCTAATTGAGGAGGACTAGGCTCAGCGATGAGTTGCAGTGCCCATGAAGAAGAAGTACTAGCTACGATTGGTGAGGCTTTGGCAACAGGAAGCAGCTATAAAAGTTGTAATTCAGCATTTTTTTTTTTAAAGATGCTAAAAGACATTTTCTACAAAATTGATGTTATGACATGTTTGTATTCTAAATGTTTAGTTGTTCAAAAAAGTGTTTCAGAAATGCAACTATTTTCAAAAGGCATTACTTACACATTTAATTCCATTCCAAAACATTTATTTCAATAACTTAAAATTTTATTAATATACAAAAATAAAAATTCTAGATTTTAGCTCATCCTGTAAAATCCCCTAGATTTTGGAAAGCAAAATCTCAATGTAATTACCACCGCAGGTAGTCCTCATGATGGACGACAGTACACCATCGGCCCATTCTCCTGTTGCTAGGTTGTATTCTCCGTACAGCTCTCCAAGGTTCAATGCTTTAGGGTTTATCAGGTATTCCTGCAATCAAGTTGGAATAAATAATTAATAATACATAAAGTTTAACACTTAATTAATTTGTTAGCAAATATTGGTATAAGAATCATTAACAACTACCATCGCTGCACAAAAGGCAAACTCGATCTTGCCACCATAGACCTATTTATTTCCATAGCAACCAAAGCATATTTTGACAACATTGTAGCTTATGAAAATTATTTCATACAGAATATTGGCAATTACATAAAAATGTACTTGCAAAATAACAGTGCATGAGCACTTAAATTAATATTGTATTTTATTCAAGGTGGTTTTCTTAATCTTTCCAACAAAGACCATTTCCAAAAAGTACTAAAGTACATTTTTAAGGAAATTCATATTTTGACACATTTGTATTTTTTCGTTTAGTTTTATCAAAATCCAACAGATAATTTAATCTGAGAACACTAAAGTCCGAAAAATTTGGAAATACAAACATTTTCAAAAGTTCACAATTATTTTCATTACATATTTGAATTTGCTCCAAATCATATTAATGCTAAAACATAAAAAAAAATCTGGTGCGCTCAACACATGACTTTCACTTACCTTTGTTGTTAAAATCAATTTAAGGATTTTTAAATACATTTAGAGATGAAAATACATTACGTTTCAATAGAAACATGTGCTTTATTAAATAACCTATTATATTATTATGGAAAACAATCAGTTAGTTTTATCGGCCTTTCACCACTGCCCATTAACTTTTACAACTTTGTGTATAAGATAATTTCTAAAATCTTTAGCTTTCCAGCCGTATATTATACATCTATATTACTGATTTAATGTTCAAAAACCCAGAAATTGTATAAAAAATTTTTGAACTTTTCTCCTTTAGTTGTATATTGTAATTTGTTCAACTTATATATTTAGACGGTATATATCAATGCTAACAACAAAAAATAAAAAATGACTAATTTTAATTTTAGTTTAATCAAAATTGTTAGAGCTGTTTTTGAAAAAATTGTAAAAAGGTGCTAAATGCATGGTTTAAGGTGGCTCTTCTGGTTAGCTGATTTTGATGAAAAATTTTCTGAAACATCTCGGTTGTATAATAGTCTTAATATGAAATTTCAGTTCTGTACGACTTTTTTTGCTAGACTTACACACACAAGACCAATGTATTTCCTGATGACCCTACATGCTACCGACCAATCTGTCTTCAAAACACTGCGGGTAAAATCCTGGAGAGGATTGTGTGGACAATATAATTATAAAGCATATTGAGGAAAATCGAGGATTTTCTGAAAATCAATATGGTTTTCAGAAAGACAGGTCAACAGTTGATGCAATAGACTTTGTGATGACGTCAGCCAGAGAAGCCACTGCAGGAAAAAGATGGAGAATGGGTGGAGGAAAAAGGTATTGCACCGTGATAAGATTAGATGTCAAGAATGTGTTCAACTCGGCAAGATGGGATTGCATCATGGTAGAGCATTAAAGCAGTGAAAGTAACCAATGCACTTGGTTCATGCCAAATATCAGTGGGCCTATGCAAAGCCGGAGGAGGCTCCTTGCTAGCATAACCAACTCGGTGCTATTGTATGCTACACCAATCTGGTCACATTCCTTCCATGTCAGATCGTATTCCCGTAAGGCGATTACCATCCATCAAAAAAATGCGTCGCTAGAGCATTTCGCACAGTGTTGTATGATCCCTAACATAATTCTGATAGACCTACTGGCCGAAGAGTGTGGCAGAAGCACCAGGGGTGCATTGGCTAACATAAGCAAAAGACGAGAGATTGGAAACTCTTTGCAGATGGCAGACGCTAGGACTCATCATCATCTGGAAGGTGGACAAACCTCCTGATATCAGATATTGCATTGTGGGTGACCCGCACATGTGGAGAGGTTAATTATTACCTTACTCAACTGCTCTCTGGACATGGCTGCTTCAGGGCATATCCCTACAGGTTCAAGCTGGAAGAAGAATCATCATGTACCACCAATCTTCCTTTGGATGAAACAGTGGAACATGCTTTTTTCGCATGCAAGAAATTTACCATAGAGAAGGACCAATTAGATATGGTACTGGGCAAAAGATCCACACCTGAAAATCTGGTACATCTCAAGTTGACCAGTCAAGAAAAGTGGAATGCTGTTTCAGATTATGCCACGAGAGCCGGAAGTAAACTGAGAACCCAGGAGTAAATGAGAAGAGGTCAAGTACCATGAAGTATGCAGTAGAGAAATAGGTGTTTACCCATCCTGCTGACTGCAAAGTAATGCCTGCAAGCAGTTCCACGGTTTTTTAGTGAGTAAGAATCTCACACTGTTGTGGATTCAAGAGCCCACCTCGTATAATGAAAGATTTTCCCCTACAATAAAAAAAACAAAAACATGAAAAACACAAGACTAATTTGCGGGACTTGGTCATTTTGACTCAGGGGATCCTAAAACAGAAATTTCCGGTGAAAACTGGAACTCAAAAATGTTCACAATTGCAATACTTTCCTTTCCCTTACAATATATTTGATATATAGGTAAGTGAAATTAATAATGTTATTAATATTATTATTGTTTTTTATTTGCAACTGCATTGTTGCGCATCCAGTGAATGTGAGGTATTATTTTCTTCTTGACCAGCGTCCTAAATTTTTAGTTTAGAAAATCTTCCTCTCTATTAATCTCGGCTATTGTCTTTTAAGTCTACTTTGGGTCTGCCCCGGTAACAGGGAGGAAGGGAACAAGTTGATTTGGGAGGTGATGTATTGAAGAAAAAACGTGTCATATTTGTCGAATGTAAGAATTTACTGTTGGAATGTTTATGTCATTGTGTATCGTGTGATTCGAAACATAACATGGTGTGTGAACAATTTTTCATAAAATTTTGGATTGAGTTGTTTGTATTTTGTTTGTGTGCACGTGTTTTGCAGAACCCTAAAGTTCTGCTCCGTATGTCCAGACTGGTCTCAGGAGAGCAGTTTGTATTAGTCGCTTGTTTCGTAAATTTAGTGGTGATCTGTAATCCAATAGATGTGAAAGTGTTTGTAACATCTTGTTGCTTTAATTTCCTATATTATTAATAAAAATAAGAAAAAAAAATACTAGGTTTTAAATATAAAATAAAGAAATAAATTAATGAGTAATTTTAACGTTTCCTATAAAATTTGCTAGAATGGATATTGTAACTTTTGGAAATCAACGCCTCAATTATCAAAAATATGGCAAATTATATAATCATCGATTTGTTCTGGAATTGTATACAAAAAATATTTATATTGTGTAAGTATCTTAAATTAATGTATTCCTTCCTTTCTATTAACATAAAACTACTTAAACCTTTTCTAGTAATTTCCACCCATGGTTGTATGGTTCATCTAGGACTTAAAATGAATATTAAAATGGACTTAAAATGAAACTGAAATCTCAACATAAAATAATTCTTTCCATCTTATTAGTATTAGTATTGTTTTGGAGATTGATAGTCCATATTTTACAGAATCATGTTAAGTTGAATTCTGAACTTTTTACAAAATATTCCGCTCAATCCTTTACAACTCAGAAGCGTTCAAGAATATACAAGACAAGTACTTGTTTTTTAGCTGCGGTCGCTACGTAATAACAATAATAAGCATTTTCAGAAATAATATGTATTAAAAGCAGAAAGAAAACACTTTATTTGTTTAAAAAATTGTCTAATCCAACTGCATTCAGTTGCTTTAACACAGCATATGAAATAAATTTCTAAAGAAATATTAGAGAAAACAACAGTTTTTCACAATAATAATATATAATACAACAACACAATGAAATTGCATTTTTTAAATATTTAATTTAGTTTTTTCTTTTCTTTTTTCCATGCAAATAATACAAATAAAATAATATTTTGCATATATTAAAATAAATAAGTATTTTAAAGGATTAAAATTAGAAATTAAAATGACCTGTGCAGATTGGAAGCCAGGACAGTTGCGACTCTTCATCATATTGAGCGCCGCTTTCAACATCTTCCAAGTCGTGGACTTGGCTGACCCGGTCGCACCGACGATCATCACAGAATGCCTTGACCCTTTAGTTTCGTAGAGTTGTATCACTTTGGTGAAGCCGATAGGAATATCCTGGTAGGGGTAGGGCAAGTTATCAACCAAAATAAACAAAATATCAGATCATATTTTACAAAAATGAAAGATTAAAAGAGAGGTGCTATAACTTATCAACTACTGCAGGATTTGACTTAAATTACTGGATAACAATAAATCAGCGAACAAGTTAATACAGTTTGGAATTGTTGAGTGGATCCTGTTATCATAATCCATAATCATTAACTGAACCATTTTATATGGAAGTAGCCCAAGTCCATTTTTCACTATTATTCTTCCATAAAATACCTTCAGGTGATAAAAAGTCCTTTATGCATGTACGTATTTGTATATTGTATCTAATTACATTGTATAAATGGAGGTTTCAACCAAAAAAAAAATACAATTTTTGACAAAAAGTTATGAAATTTGTATGTATTAACGATTCTAAGAAATACTACAAAATTTTCAACATTATGTTAATATAAATTTCATAGTTTATAAAATTACAAATAAATAAAGTAAACTTTAAAGAGCTAAGATATTTAGTTAAAAAACGATACTAAAGTAATCTAAATTTCTTTAATTACAATATATTTCATAATTTTATTAAATATTATATAATTTTATTCTTCCAATACTTTCAACAACTTTCTCATAATGAAAACAATTAAAAATGGATCATATTAATATTAAGTTTTAATTAATGCAATTTAAACAGGACTACCTCGAAAAAATAGAGCTTTCTGATTTTTATAGTAGCCATATTTTATAAAAATGTCATAAATAAAACTGTTTGATTCAATTGAAATCCCATATTTCATATTTCATAAATGTATGATTTTCATGTTTTGTCGAATTTGAAAGTGGTCTGACTCTAATGGAGTTGGACAAATGTATACATTTCTTTTAACTAATACTTTTAAAATGATCATCTAATAAAATTAAGGCACATTCTTATTTAATAAAACATAAAATGATCAAACATATTTTCAAACCATTCAAATACAAACTCTTCAACAATATAGGATGGACTTGGACCACTTTAAAAGAAAATTACTTCATTATTACCTCAGGTTAGCCAATAGAACGCAAAATAATAGAATACTTTCTTATTACTATTACCTTACTTTAATATTACCTCAGGCTAGCCAATAGGAAACAAAATAATATAATACTTTGCGATAAACACCTGTAAATTGGCCGCAGTGAAGACTTCCTTAAGGATGGCATTGAACTCTGTGTATTCTATCGCAGGTACAACCACATTCGGGAAGAGGTCCTGAGTGATGGCGAGGAACAGCGGGAGGTCGTCGGAAGTCAACTTGGCGATGTTCATGTCCTTCATAGCCAGGAGTACCACCTCAAAACAATTACAACCATTTACAATTTTTTGATCGATTAGTAGGCCACCCTCATGTTCAATGTCATCACTTTGACCAAATAGTAGGCCACCCTTGTTGGCGATACACTAGCACCATTCCTGCTAACTAAACTGGTATTCAATTATAAAATTTGTATTCTTTGAAATATTAACATAATTACTGTTAATAACAACTCAGCTGTTTATATTATATAATATTGCACAAAATAGAAACAAACCAACAATGGATCCTTTCAGACAAAGTCTGGTCCTTCCCATAATATCTATGCACTAATTATATCACAGCTTTTGATTTTAGCACACTGAGCTCGCTAAAAGATAAAATTCAGTATAAAAATTAAAATAAAACTTATATATTGTAGATATAATTAGTTGACCGTTGAGAATTACTGAAGGAATTAGTCCGGGTGGCGGTCATTAAATGAAACAACTGAATAGTTTCAACTATTTTATTGTTTGCCAACGTTTCGACCCCCATTGTGGGTCATCATCAGGGCGTCTGGTAGGTGAGTGGAAACTCCAGTTTCCACTCACCTACCAGACGCCCTGATGATGACCCACAATGGGGGTCGAAACGTTGGCAAACAATAAAATAGTTGAAACTATTCAGTTGTTTCATTTAATGACCGCCACCCGGACTAATTCCTTCAGTAAAACTTATATATTTTAATAAATTTTCAATTTTACAAGGTAACTGAATCTATATTGTTATATATCTCTTATCATTTAAAATTCAAAGCAAAATCAACTTGGAAACTGTTAAACATTTTAATAATAAACGTAACACGGTTTATAGTAATAGGAAGGTAGTTAAGATAAATGGTTTACTGAGAGCAAGGCTAACAGCCTTTGATAAAGTGGTCCTCGTACAAAGTGATAGCACTTTAATGATTAGCCTTTGATAATGTGATAAAGTAGACTTAATGATCAAGCGATAAAGTAGAAGTAGACATACTTCCTCGTCATTCAAGTTTGGATGCTGCCTCCTCTTCTTGCCACCGTACCTCAGGAGTGCGACCATCCCTCGCAACCCAAAGTCGTAATGGTCCTGTTTACTCAGTTGTTGTTTCGCCAGGGAAAACAGTGTAAATACCTACAACAACAACATAACCATTCTTAAAAACATAATAACATTAAAAATGATCAACTGTTATGAATTTAGTTCCAAACCATCAAGTAAGATAATGATGAAATTGCTGACCATAGAGATTATACGATGGGAAGTTGGTTGGGGGTGCAGCAACCAAACAGTATCAGGGTGGCAGTCGTCCTTATGAAGACCGGAACGTTGGCACAGAAATGTAATAAGTTTCTCTTATTTATGTGTTATTTATTGATGAGTTTAACAGCGAGCAACTTACCCATCATGGAATAAGGTGGGCATATTGCAAAACTAAGTTTATATTATTTAGCAATATGAAGGATAATATATAACAAAATAAAAATACAAGTTTGTATGTACAAGCAACTTTGTATACAGAATGAAATTGAACTGTAGAGTATGTGGGAGTATATCATGGAGAAATTGGGCAATAACCAAAAGTATGTGGGAGTATATCATGGAGAAATTGGGCAACAACCAAAAGTATGTGGGAGTATATCATGGAGAAATTGGGCAATAACTAAAAGATCATATCTATCAGCATACTGTAAAAACGCTGCAAATTATTACACAATGGTTTAATATTTCCAAATAACAATATTAGGGTATAACTGTTTATATGGCTGTTGATAGGCAATCAACTAATATGAAAAGCACTAATTCAAAGCATCATATCATAACACTAACACTGATTTCAAAACGCAATATCTAAGCTAGTTGTAAACCAATTTCAATGATTCTTTTTTCATTTAGTCCAAAATTTAATTTTCTATCAAATGGCACTAGAAGCAAAACAATTTTGGTATTTATTCATTTATTTATTAGGAGAAACGGATTTTTTTTTATTCCTTATTTGGATTCTATACATCTTGAAATGTAAGCTCTCAAATTTTGAGCAGGGGTAATTTTTTTTTTTGGTTAAAAAACAATAATGAATATTTTTTCTATCTTCGAAAATAACTGAGTTATTGAATAAAATCCTATTAATCGGCTACCATTTTAAAACTAACCAACTGATATCAACGTCTAGGTGTTAGGATCACCGTTACATGGACTTTTGTGGTGAATTTAAAAAAAATTGGTCCAGTAGTTTCGGAGTAGATGGCGTATGGGGGAAAAACATATTTTTTTATTCGTTATTGGGATTCTATGCACCTTGAAACATAAGCTCTAAAATTTTGAGCAGGGGTAATTTTTTTTTTTTTTTTTGGTCGATTACAAAGGTTGGTTATTGAAAATAATAAACCAAAACATGGGCCACAAGCACAATTTTTAAATAAACAATATCCATTATTTCTGAATGATAATAAACAAAATTTAGAAACAAAAACTTTGTGATATTTTAAAACGGCTAGTCATACGAGTTGAAAAGTCATTAATATTGGGTTGATGCAAAATTAATGCAGGTTTTTAGTAAGTATTGTAAATACGCCATATCTTTACTTTAACCATATATATTTAATCAAAATAATTTCCATCTGAATCAATGCACTTTTGCCAACGTTCAACAAGCTTTCTTATTCCACCAGAAAAGAAATCCGAATCCCTGGACTCAATGAAATCACGAAAAGAATTTTCAATGTCGCCCTGGTTTTGAAAATTTTTCTCCCTCAAAAAGTTGTCCAGATGCCTGAAAAAGTGGAAGTCTGTAGGAGAGAGGTCAGGTGAATAAGGCGGATATTGGAGAACTTCATAGCCCAACTCGTGCAGTCGTCGAAGCGTTGGTTGTGCAACGTGTGGTCTGGCGTTATCGTGGAGCAGGATCGGCCCCTTCCGATTCATCAATGCTGGGCAAAGACGTTGCAATTTTTGATTCATGCTGTCAATTTCTTGACAGTACTTGTCAGCAGTTATAGTCTCACCTCGATTGAGAAAGCTGTAGTGAATAACACCAGCATTATACCACCAAACTGTGACCATAACCTTTTTTGGGTGCAGGTTGGGCTTCGGGAAAGGTTTTGGTTGTTCATCTTTGCCCAGCCATTGGCTAGAACGCCTTCTGTTGTCGTATAAGATCCATTTTTCATCGCACGTCACAATGCGATCATTTTTATTGCGTGTCACAAGCATAGAGCAGATTTCAAAGCGGCGATTTTTTTGGTGGTCGTTTAATTGGTGTGGCACCCACTTGGCCAACTTTTTTACCTTACCAATTGCTTCCAAGTGGCGTACAACTGTGGATTGGTTCACACCGAGTTCCGCCGCCATTTCTCGTGTGGTTTTGGTTGGGTCTTCTTCCACTTTTGACCCAGCTGGTCGTTGTCCAGAGCAAGATGACGGCCCCGACCTTCCTTGTCTTCGAGGTCGAAATCTCCTCTGCGAAACTTCTGGAACCAACGCTGCACAGTGCACTCATTAATAGCCCCCTGACCCCACACTTCATTAATATTACGAGCCGTTTGCGCAGCGCTGCGCCCTAATTTAAATTCGTAAAAATAAATTTGACATTTTCGATTCAAGACCTTTGAACACACTGAAGAAAACGATTTTACTAAACAAATTCATGGTGAAAGAGAGGGTATTAGATAAGGTTTGTTTTGGTATAATAATGATCAATGTTAGGATTAGCTTTGTTTACACAATTGGAATTAAGATACGAATGCAGTAGGCTATGAAATCCTAAGGGAACATAAAAAAGTATGACAGAAGTGATAATTATGAAAGATGAAAAATATTAAACCTTTTTGGCTAACGGACGGGTGTTGCTGAAACCTTCCCCGAAGAGACGTATTTCTGCGATGAGCATACTGTCAGGGATCATCATGGAGATAGGCCTGAACATGGATTTCAAATTATCGGGGAGTTCGGTTCGCCCAGCGTAGCCTGTTCAACCAATCAAAAGTCACAAGATACAATTAGATCAATTTACTCAATAAGACAGACTTGCAATTAGATTACTATTATTTATCTTTCCTTTGATAATGCACATATGATGATAGGACTTATGAGGACTTTGATAATTAAGGATTTTGATCAAATTGAATTTCATTGAAACCTTTGTTTAATTATTCTTTTTATGCTTAATAAGAACTTTAATTGTATTGGAGCAAGGTAAATAGACAAACTACACATCTAATCAAATTTATAAAAAGGTCATTCTCCTCCTTGTCATTTTTTTGATAATTGTTCTTAATCTCAATGTATTTGAAAGTCCACCTGGATGTAATAGGTAGTCCATATGGATGGATAGTCGACCTTAAAATGTAATAGAAATCTAGCCTGAATTATGCCTTTATAAAACTAAATCATTAATGAAAAAGCATCAATTAATGAATGATGTACCTGGATTCATCGTGATGAAAATCCCACACGTTTTCACCAAGTTAATTACAGATCCTTCAAAGACGAATTTCTTCACTTTTTGTGAGAGCGCGGAGAGGACGGACAATATCTGTTGAGCGACGACTGACAGCACTTCGATGTTGATTCGATTGAACTCGTCAAAACAACCCCAAGCTCCAGTTTGAGCGAAACCTAAACAAAAAATGATAAAATATAAAAGTAATCATAAAAATCATTTTACAATCTACAAGATATAACTTTTTAATAACTCCATGCGCAAATTTTTTTCAGTGACGTGTTGTCAAACAAGCTACTTGCTTCTTCAGGGTTTTGATTAAGAATGATACTGTGTTAGAACTCAAAAGAAGCAGGCAGCTCATCTGGAAATAACTTGGTGAAGAAACTGAAGTTACAGTTGAAATAGAAAAAGATTATGATAATGATATAGCCTTTAAGGAGTATTTAAAAATGAATATGTTCACCAGAGAAATTGCGCCCCATGCTTTTGTAATCCAAGCCCTCGGAGCAGTTGATGACGATGACGTAATAGGCGAGGGCTTTCCCCAGATCTTTCACTGTTTCTGTTTTTCCCGTTCCGGCAGGTCCTTTCGGGCTCCCGCCGCGGTACAAATGTAAAGCTGTTGTCAAGGTAATGTAGCACCTGGTTATGCAAAACATAACAAAAGAAAGTTAATCATTATGAACTAAGCATTATGAGTATCATTACAGTGCACCTCTGTATTCAATACTGTATTTCTTATCCACTGAGACATGTTATCTAATAATACATTGGATACTCTTCTATAACCCTCTGAATAGAAACAAGAACAGGAGCTTCTCATCTTTAAAAGAAATGAAGAATATTTGGAGAAAATAGGAAATTAATGGGATTGAAGAAACGAGGAAATGTTAGTTAATATTTGCCCACTTTGACTATTGATTTACAGTCTAGGAAGATATAATTGGTAATCTAAAAACAAAACAAATATTTGACTAATTGTTTCATATAATTTATTTTTGGATAGCTCTATAAATAAAAATATTATTATTATTACATTCTAAAGATTTTTATTTGAAACAATAAAAAAGATGGTACCTGTCTGTGAGCGGAGTGATGGCCAGCCTGTCGGGATTTCCCAAATATTCGTAGCCGTAAAGGAAGTAGGTGTTAGTCTGCCGCACAGCGCACGTTCCCAAGTTCTTATCCCAATAGAACCGCAGCTGGGACAGCCATTCAAATGCACTCACATTCATGCATTCTGAAATAAAATAAGTAAAATTGACAAAAACAAAAATGAATCAGAAAGATATGCTTTATTCAATAACACAATAAAAAAATGCTGCCAAAATATATTGACGTACTGTACTTATCAATCTAAAGGTAATATAAGGAGGAGTAAAGAATGGGGAACAAACCCAGGAGTTAGAGTTAATATTTTATTTACTTTGCCAACATTATATGTGAGTCATCGTGAGCATTACATTGCATTATGGCCTAAACATGTGAGTCATCGTGAGCATTACATTACATTATGGCCTAAACATGTGAGTCATCGTGAGCATTACATTACATTATGGCCTAAACATGTGAGTCATCGCCATGGCTCAATCCAATCAGAAATACTTAACAGATAAAAAGATTTTTTTAAGACATGATAGGGCTGACATGATGCCTGGCATGATAGGGCCGACATTTTGGCAAAATTAAATAAATTTCTAAGGCTTACTCCTCATTATTCTTTTAATGATTACTTCAAGCGTGGACTATACACTTTCATCTTACATTAAATACATAACTTGACAAATTATATTTCTATACTCACATTTAAAATTTTTTTATTCCATTGCAATCAATAATCACTATTAGTGGAATTGAAGACTCCATTATGAATCATATAAACATTCATTATTTTTACTCGGATTAAATAAAATAACCAATTGTATATTACTTTATTAAAATATTCTTTGTTATTATATAAAATATATTTTTTCATCTCAAACTGGATAACATAACAATATTTTATGCTAAATAACATTAAAAAACTACTTACTAGCCCTAAACATGTTGTCAATGACGTCTCGAGCATGAATTTCAATAGTAGCAATCGCTTGAATCTTGAGCCTTTGAAGTTTTCCCAGCTCTCCGCGAATGAGTTCCAAGTACTGGTTCAGGTAATACGTCTAAAGAAAATTACGGTTAAAGTAATAATAATAAGCTAATGTAATAATAATCGAGGCAGAAGAACTTTAGAAATAATAAAAGATTGATCAAACTTTATCCTGCAGGTAATACATAACAGATGGGGCCAAGGATAAGTTGTCTTGGCTAGCATCAGCAGGCAAAATAATAATAATTTTGTCTAATTACCTTACTTAGGAGAAAAAATATATGTAACATAAAGCGAGAAGTTATTGATTTGCTCAAAAATATTTAGACATCTTAAAATTTAAAAAACATGTAGCACTATAGCACTACAATATGCTATAGTTTCTCGGCCAACATTGTACAGTCATGTAGGTGCACAAGGATGGGATTTGGCTGAGATCACACCCAGCGGCCAGGTCAGGCGGAGATCACACCCAGCAGCCAGGTTTACCATCAATTTATGGGTAGCCATTTTACAGAGGCTTGGTGAGCCCCAACATAACATGAGAAAAATTATCCTGTCACAGCCGGGTTTGAAGAAATATCCAGCAGACAAAGGGACAAGTACTCATTATCCACTGCCAAGTACTCTATGGCTGGCAGAATTGAACGCTACATCAATACATCATGTTAATGATGTTCACAATAAAGAGTTTACAATTAAAAGATTAATTTATACAGAATAATTGACCATTAATTGATTAATTTATCATGATTCACCTTCATTTTATTTTCAATGATGATGGAGTTCAGTTCACCGTTGATAATATTAGATGAGGAAGATGGTTGGAGGGAGGGGAGGAGGTGCGGCCGTCAGAAACATCACGCACATTAAAAAGTATTACTTCTTTTTGATGACCGCACCCCCAACTATCTTCCTCATCTATTATTTTATTTTATTTACTAAATAGATGCATGTGTTAAAAAAAAGAACAAAACTTGTTTTGGTTTTTATAAGTCAATCTTCAGTTACAAACTAAACTTCCAATCACAAAGCAAGTAGCTCCTTAGAAACAAATATGGCTGGCTACAGAAGATGGAAGACTTGAACAACTTTAGATCACAATTCTACGTCCCCACCTCCCTTCCTCTTCTGCCACTGACCTCGGCATTTAATTAGGATTCATTCTTACAAAAACATACCTGAGTCACAGAAACATAAATGAGTCCAAAAACATACCAGAATCCCAAAAACATACCTGTGTCTTTTTCAGATTCTTCAACGGATCAGGGCTGAGCCTCATGTGCGCTAGAAGAAGTGCTTTAGTACAATCTGTCGTCCAGCGAATCTGCAAATAAAGACATATATTGTGACTACAACCTGATGTAGAGCCAATCTGCAAGTTGCAATACAAAGATATTTTAGTGCGATTTCCAAATTAGACAGCAAGGTCACTTGATCTAACACATTCATCTGTGACACAATGGTCTTATAATAACATCAATATCACTAAAATTGTAAAACAAAAATAAAATTACATATTTAAGATAGATGTAAGCCTAGAATATTACAGTAACTTTTTCACTGAAATTTACCAGAAAGAAGTCCTACTTTATTTATACCATTCATTTCACATTTTTTTTTTTTTTTTACTATTTTCTTAAATATGGTTTAAACTTTCGTTGAATTCCCTATATCGATCTAAAATTAAATGAGCTTTAATATCATGTAGATTTTGTCTTCTTTGAAATAATCAGATAGGGCAAATTTAATTTTATTTGTTCAAAATAACTCACCATTTCTCATTGTTAGTATTATCAAAAATGAAGAGCTATCACATTATTTAATAACAACTTTAGGGGGAAACAGCATAAGCATTTTTTTTCCCCTCTAAAAAGAATTATAATATTGATGGAAGTATAATATACCTTCAGATAGCTGAAGATTATAGAAAAAAAATTGATATCTTAAAAAGTTATAAAATGTACTGAAGAATAGAGAAAAGCACATATATGTAAGTGATTATTGTAGGCAATAATATATATATATAATATATATATATATATATATATATATATATATATATATATATATATATATATATTTTGCTACATCGTTTAAACAATTCAATCTCAATATAATCCTTTTTTATTCAGCTTAAAATTTATTTAAATCTTTTGAAATTGATTGAAGGTAAGTGAAGTTGTGAATTGTGCAAACAATATTTTTTCAGTACTAACTGTAAAATTTACATTTACAACAATTTAAAATTATAATCTAGAAAGAGTTATACCTGAGAGTACTTAATAATATGAAAGTTGTTAACTAAAGAAATTAATGAAAAGAAGATACCACACCTGACTAGCCGTGATACACATCTGCCCCGGGTTCTCCACGATCCACTTGTCCCTTTTGAATTGCATCTTCTTTAATTTAAGGGTCACGTGTAACAGCAAATCTTTCAAAGTATCTCTCATCACAGTTTCTTATTTCCAAAAAATAGTAAAATTAAATATAAACATTTCAAAGTATCCCTCATCACAGTTTCTTATTTCCAAAAAATAGTAAAATTAAATATAAACATTCTATGATATAAAATATTTTTATGACCTTATTGGAGAGACAATTAAAATCTTAAATCTGATAAGAACATGGAGGGTTCAAGAGCAAGATTGAGCGTAATGGATGGTACATTAATATGTAAAGTATAGCTGAAACTATATTACTATTTAATATGAAATAATACATACAGTATTGTTAAAACAAATAAATAATTTCTTAACATATTCATTGCTCAATGTTTATAAATATAATAAAAAATAAATAAATAAAAAAAAGCAGTAGCAATGACCAAAGAACTTGGAAACTAGTAAATTAGACCGAAACCTTGAGCAATGTAACGTATGCCAACCTTATTTTACAACTACCATTCAAAATAATCAGTTTATTTAATTTTTTTATTTAAGTATAATAGCTATACCTGAAAAATGAAAAACAGATGTTTCATAGATGCAGAGATTCATAAGATTTAATTTAAAGATGTGCCACATAAACCAGTTGTATTTATCAATAAGAGAACCTGTAGCTTTACAATGCATGGAGGTTCTTGGATTGACAGGATAAAGAGATTGTTATTGTAGCTAGGATAACGTTTGGGTGGCCCTTTGATAGAGGCTGGGTGTGCCCCAGACAGGTTCCCTTACCCCAGGGTCACCCCACGGCTGATATAACTCAATAAATGATTGTCCTGCCACAGCCGGTGTTAGATGATCAGTCTAGTCTCCTACCCACAAGAGTACACAGATGGTCATCGATGTATATAAGACTAACTTTTGGGTAGCCACTTGATAGAGGCTGGGTGTGCCCCAGACAGGTTTCCCTACCCCAGGGTTGCCCCAAGGCTGATATAACTCAATAAACAATTGTCCTGCCGCAGCCGGTGTTAGATGATCAGCCTAGTCTCCTACCCACAAGAGTACGCAGCTGGTCCTCGATACCGAGGCAACTGTGATCCTTCAATTCAAGGAAAATGATTAAGTCTTCCCTTTACAACTTCTGCTCTCTTCCCTCTCCAATTTAAATTTGAAACCAAATTCATTAATTATTTGTTAATTGTAAATTCATCAATGAAACATAACAAAATTAAAAAAAAAAAAAAGGAGTGGTTACCAACAAGACAGAGCCAGCACTCGACTGGACCCGCCAACATTATGTTTCGGATCCACGCTACATATTCACCTTCGACAGAGAACATTCCGATCCCGTCGGTTTGGTTGTAACTGGTCTGCAACAGAGCAAAATTAGATACTTTTCACAACAAAAAATTTATAAAAATAACATGGTTAAGTTCCCTTAAAAAGTTATTTTCAAAGGTCTATTGAGGATTGTAGGGTAATTTTTAACAGTGCAGAATGAGAAGAATATTGAGATCGAAGGTAAAGGATTTAGGAGAGTTTTTTTCCTCAAGAAAGTTATTGAGCTGTGAGTAACTATTATTTTAAGTGGTTTGGATAGATTGGATAAAATGGAGCTAGGTATAAATTCTAAAACTGCTGTGTGATTTGAATCTTTATTAAATGGACATACTGTGACTTTTTCCGGGATGTTTCATCATTTTATTCATTTTTAATGTTATTTCTCCACCTATACACTATTGTATAAAACATTGTAGCAGTAATGTACCAAAGTTTGATAATTTTTATTTATAGCTTGTTGTATTACTATTATAATCTTTATATATTGTCTTAATACTTTCCTTTTATTAAGTTTTAATCTGCATTGGTTGTTATCTTGTTTTTTTATTAAGACCTGTTGAAGGCCAACTATTTAGACCTAAATGTCGGCACACGAATATGATAACTTAACTTATAATTAAAAGTATGAATTATTTGATCACCACATCCCACGGCCAAATTATTTGATCATCACATCCCACGGCCAAATTATTTAATCAGCACATCCCACGGCCAAATTATTTAATCACCACATCCACAACCAAATTATTTGATCACCACATTCATGGCCAAATTATTTGATCACCACATCTCATGGCCAAATTATTTGATCACCACATCCCACAACAAATTATTTGATCACCACATCTCATGGCCAAATTATTTGATCACCACATCTCATGGCCAAATTATTTGATCACCACATCTCATGGCCAAATTATTTGATCACCACATCCCACAGCCAAATTATTTGATCACCACATCTCATGGCCAAATTATTTGATCACCACATCTCATGGCCAAATTATTTGATCACACATCCACGGCCAAATTATTTAATCACCACATCTCACACCAAATTATTTGATTACCACATCCCACAACCAAATTATTTGATCACCACATCTCATGGCCAAATTATTTGATCACACATCTCATGCCAAATTATTTGATCACCACATCCCACGGCCAAATTATTTGATCACAACCAAATTATTTGATCACCATCCACGGCCAAATTATTTGATCACCACATCTCACAACCAAATTATTTGATCACCACATCTCACAACCAAATTATTTAATCACCACATCCCACAACCAAATTATTTGATCACCACATCTCATGGCCAAATTATTTGATCACACATCCCACAACCAAATTATTTGATCACCACATCTCACAACCAAATTATTTAATCACCACATTCCACAACCAAATTATTTGATCACCACATCCCACAACCAAATTATTTGATCACCACATCTCATGGCCAAATTATTTGATCACCACATCCCACAACCAAATTATTTGATCACCACATCTCATAACCAAATTATTTGATCAGCACATCCCACGGCCAAATTATTTAATCACCACATCCCAAACCAAATTATTTGATCACCACATCCCACAACCAAATTATTTGATCACCACATCTCACAACCAAATTATTTGATCAGCACATCCCACGGCCAAATTATTTAATCAATCACCACATCCCACAACCAAATTATTTGATCACCACATCCCACAACCAAATTATTTGATCACCACATCTCACAACCAAATTATTTGATCAGCACATCCCACGGCCAAATTATTTAATCAATCACCACATCCCACAACCAAATTATTTGATCACCACATCTCATGGCCAAATTATTCAATAATCAGTTATTTGTATTCTTTTACATTTCCAACGTTAGGTTTGTTCATGATCGTAAATGTTTGTTTAATTAGTTATTTCAGTGACAAGAACTACAGTTACTTACCAGTAAAATAACGATAATATTGTGTGATAAATATGTTTGTGCCTATTTAAGAGCCATTTTACTACTTAATTAATACATTTTACAAAAATAATAAATGGTCCTCACATTCTCAACCATATTGATCTTGTGCAGATTGTCAAAACAACTTTTTATGTACGGCTGCACGAGATCCAAGTTTTTAGAGTTTCCTAAAAGATCCAG
The DNA here is from genome assembly GCA_023052935.1 of Piezodorus guildinii. Classification (NCBI taxonomy): domain Eukaryota; kingdom Metazoa; phylum Arthropoda; class Insecta; order Hemiptera; family Pentatomidae; genus Piezodorus; species Piezodorus guildinii. The sequence continues at coordinate 3,675,747 of CM041298.1, read as the reverse complement.
TAGAGCTTCATTCGACAGGAAATAAAATCTCGGGAATATATGACGTTTAGTTTCAATGTACTGATCTAAGGATTTCTGGATTTCTTCCATTTTGACGTTCATTTGCTTCAAAGTGTTAAGTATTCCTAAAATTTAAATAAATAAATATATCAATATGATTATGAAAACGAAAAAAAAAAAAATGTGTTGAAAGAGTCGTTATTATGAAATTGACGTACCTGGATAATGACAAGCTTTATAGCAGTTCTTCTCCGCTTGCAGGTTTAGCGTAACCGTGCGCCAGATATATGTCAGCTTATCAAAATCATTAGCCTCTCTTGGCAGCTGTCTTCTTATGTCTTCACCAAAAAATATGTTCTGTAAATGGAAAGGAATCATTAATCATCATAATCAAATTTGTAAGAGTACATGAGTAAATAGATGGATTACATGTAAATACATTAATATCATAAGGACAAATAAACTCCTCTAAAATTAGTCTATAACTTAAAAATATTATGGATAAAATACAAGAAATAGGATACATTGCAGAACTTTTGAGGAGTATGGCAGGAGTCACGAGTACTCTAACCAGTACAAACTTCAACACCTCACTTTCCTAACACTACACATAGCTAACACAACAAAACGTCACACATCCTTGATTTTATTATACTGAGGATGTTTTCCAACTATTCTATAACTATTATCTTATTTGTTTATTCCAAGAGTTCAGGTTTCAGAATTTTAAATTCTTACTCTTTTTACATTATCCTGTTGTTTTTTTATGCTTGAACTCACTATTTTTTTAAATATGAAAGAAGGTTGTAATCAAAAAGACACAAAATCATTTCACAAAAAACAAAATTTCACTCAAATCATGAATAAGAAACAAAAAACATCTTCCACAATTAAGATGATAAATAAACAACATTAAACAAAATAAAAATAAAATAACCATAAGCAATATTTAAAAAAATAATATAAACACCTCGAGGTAGAGAAAGACTTTCTGGACGGTGAGCGCCATATCCAAAACCTCCTGCACTAGGGCCAGGCCTTTCTCCCAGTAGTTCACTTCGTTTAAGAAAATTTGGACGTAGCTAAAACAAGTTCAAAATTACCATCATTACTTAACCAATGGTTATCAAACCGTCAATACAGCTTACCGTGTTGTCTTCATAGCACTAATAGACGTTTGGTTATCTTCCAGAGCTTGAAAGATCTCATCGACACCGATCAACTTGTAGAGACCTCGATCTTTGTGCGGCTGGAAATGCAGCACGATCTCAGCCCACTGATCGCTAATTTTACGCAGGGTCTGCAACATAAAAAGCATTAACCTAAATTATATATTTTTTTATTAAAAATAGAAAATGAATAAAACAAATTCATTATTGTAAAATACAATAATGATGTAGGCCGGGAGGTTGAGAGTGATACAAGTATATTAATAAAAATAAAAAGGGACAAATACTCAAGATACATTTTCAATGTTCAACTCGATGGTTGCACCATTAGAAGTCTCATGGATGAAATCTGCAAAGTCCTGCATTTGAATCCCTATGATATAATCCAATGTAAAAGTGTCCGCATTCTCATCAAAAGTTCTGAAAATAAGAAAGGCGAGTGGTAATCTTTACATTTGAATTCTAAAATATTTCTGAATAATTGACATAAATAGTTATACAGCAATTAAATTTATCATGATGATTTAATTAATAACTATAAGACTGAGGTGATCTGTTGGACCAAGTCTCCTTCGGGAGACCGAACTAACATAATTTGCACCATCTCATTCAAGAGACAGAACTAACATAACTGTTTTCAAATTCAGGATTGGTATCTATTTAATTCAAGGTTTTTCAAATATTTCCAATTCAAATAAAAATAGACACAAACCAAATATTGACAAGTACTTTCACCTACCTACATATGAAATATATAGTAAGGGTAAGTATTGTGATTGTGAAAATTTTCTAATTCCAGTTTTTAACGGAAATACACGTTTAAGGGCTCTCTGAATCCAAACAACCAAATCCCACAAAAAATTGATCATGGTCTGTGTGTTTGTGGTAATCCTAGTGCAAAAACAATAAGCTGTATAAAATTGAAATATCATCTTTTAAGAGCGCCTATGCAGCGTCTATGCAGCGCCTATGATGTTACAGTAAATTTTCCATCAAAATCAGTCAACCCGAAGAGCCACTTTATACCATGCATTTTGCATGTTCTCACAATTTTCTCAAAAATGGCTCTAACCATTTTGATTAAACTCGCTATATTGATGTAAAATTTAATGGGCTTTAATATCATGTAGGTTTCATTCTGATTGAAATAGTCTTACAGGGTTTAAATGCCGATACTGATTCTTTACATTTTCTTCCACTAAAGAACCTTCAATTTTGTAGATTAAAAAAATTAATCATTTCATGTTGTTAGCATTGATAAAAAATGGTTGGATGAATATATAACCAACTGATAAATATATTAGTTGGATGAATTTGATAATCAAATGATAGATAAAAGAGCTGAAGTATTTTTAATGTAATTTTTGTTTTAATTTTAAGATAAGACCAATATATGAAGAATATGCATACAGTTGGAAAGCTAAAGATTTTAGAAAAAGTATTATCTTATACACAAAGTTGTGAAATTTAATGAAGGGCGATGAGAAGCAGATAAAATTAACTGATCGTTGAAGATATAAATTTTATATTGTTAAATTATTCAATCTGAAACATGCTTTCAACTAAACTATATTTTCATTATCTAAACCATTTTTAACTCTATTTATTGGAGATCACTTGTAGCTGGATGGCTAGCATAACAGCCTCCTATACAAAAGGTCACAGGTTCAAACCCGCTGGTGGTCCTGGGATTTTTAGTGGGAATAAAAAATCCTTAGTTATGCCATCCTTCGGAGGGGAGGTTAAAAGGTGGTCCCGAGTCTGTGCGATGTCAGGTATTCGTTAAAGATCCCGATCCTAATAAAACCTGGATAGGCAAAATTTAGGACTCCCACTGTAGCATCGTCCGATTAGCCATAGTAGCATAAAGTGACGTTAAATAAATAAAGAACAACTATATTTATTAGTTGTTAAAATGATTTTAACGAGCGAGGTAAGTGAAAGTCGTGTCTTGCCCACACCACATTTTTTTTAAATTGAGAGACTAACTTGAATAAGATAATACCTCAAAGACTTACTATCATATTCATATCTCTTTTTTGAGGAACCGATGAATTTATCAAAATAAAGTAAAAGATTAATCTAAATCAAGATGATATTTTAAAAGAAAACTTACGAATTCATTTCGGTCCTAATGGTGTCCCAATGCCTCTTCCTGAGCGCCGGGTTTTTGAGGTCGGTGACCAGTGGCAGGACCCTTTTGAAGGCTTCCACCCTCTTCTTTGTGTGCTCGATGATGGGCCAATTGTTGTCCCGCAGCTCCCTGAACATCACGTTCAACTTCTTCCACATTTCTTGCGCAAACATTTCCATTTCTTCCGGTTTGATCGACCAAAACAAACTCGTTTTGTAACCGTCCCAAGCATCGTCCCATTGCTTAGTTATCGCCCAAACCTCCATTAAAGCCTTTAAATTCTACAAAAAAAATTGAAATTAAAATAATTAAAAAATATATAGAATAGCTAAAAATAATTAAATAAGAAATAATTGAACTTAACATTTTCCAGTACAGCCAATTCAGTCTTCTTTTCATAAGGTAACTTGACATACTTCAAATCCACTTCAAAATTTTTATCTTTTGCGATCATATCGATCAATTCTTGTTGAAAATTATTCAACCATTCCACAGCCTCTGAAACCAGAAGAAACACATGGTGAAATTTTATATACTAGAGCTATAGTTAAATTAAATCAATGAAAAAATAAATTAAAATGATGCAAAATAACTAAAAGTGATCCTTAAAAAAAAAAAAAAGTAAACATACAGCTGGAGTTAATTGAATAACTGTCAGTTTTCAGCTCAAATTTGAAGGCTCTTATTTAAGCAGAGAGCCTAAATGATCCAACTGATACAAAATGAAAGATATCATGGATACCTTAATATCATGGATCAACTCAATATCATCGATCAACTTGAATGGATGGTAAATATGTGTCTAGTTCAACCTTCAAAAATTAATTAAACTCTTTCAAATTTAAAAAAGTAGATGAGAAGTAAAACTTAGATCCATTTTGATCGTGTTGTTTCACACTTGGCCGGCATAGGAATACTTTTTCTTAATCTTACTTAAAGTTTGAATGTTCTAATTTTGTACCTGGGGAAGTAAGCGTTGGATGAAATGGTCCATCGGTTTCAAACTTTTGAATAAGGTTCTTCACGTCGTCACCGAACAATTGAAAATCTTTCACCAACTTCTCTTTAAAACTGATCTGAAATATTTAAAAAATAGAAAAGATTAAAATTAAAGGTTGTCATTAGAATAAATTTGAAATACTGAATTCCCCTTAACTGAGACACCCTAAGCTCAACTAGATAATCACAATGCAGCTAAAAGCCAGAATTTCTTTTAGATAAATCGAAATATCATTAACAGCCAACAGACATGAAGATTTAAAAAAATCATGATAATTGCTAAATTTGATTGAAATGTGTCATCCTATTTTCTCTAAACAACAATCAAGTTCTTTCACAGCACATTTGAAAATTCGATTACTTTCCAAGATAATCAGTATATTACTAAATTCATTCTAAAGCATACTAAAAACATTACCTTTCATAAGGTAAACAGTTAATATAAATAAAAAAATAATTATAGATTTTAATGCTAAAAATCTGTTGCACGCAACACACAACTTTTACTTACCTCCGTTGTTAAAATCAATTTAAGAATGAAGTTAGAATTGAAAAAGTTTTAAAGAAATTAGATATAATTTGCAAAGAAACATGAATTTTAAATCATACAGGGTGTATTATAAATGTCTGGTCTAATTGTGGGAGCAGATACTAGGGAACAAAAAAGTTCATATGACCCATAGTCATTGTCTCATTCTCAACGGTTAGGGAGCAAAATCAAATTTTAACATTTTTGCTGTAATCTATGGTTTTCATCAGAAAAACTCAAATATATCTACTTGAAGGGGGCAAACATAAACTCAAATATATCTACTTGAAGGGGACAAACATAAACTCAAATATATCTACTTGAAGGGGACAAACATAAACTCAAATATATCTACTTGAAGGGGACAAACATAAACTCAAATATATCTACTTGAAGGGGACAAACAGAAAACTCAAATATATCTACTTGAAGGGGACAAACAGAAAACTCAAATATATCTACTTGAAGGGGACAAACAGAAAACTCAAATATATCTACTTGAAGGGGACAAACAGGAAAATAAGTTGTACTAAATGAAAGAAGGTTAGGAAGTCGAACCCTCAAAATAGGAAACGGCGTATAAAGGTCGTATAAAGGTCATGCACAAAATTAAACGGCGTATAAAGGTCGTGCACAAAATTAAATTTTAAGAATATTCAGGGAATAGCTTTATTAAGAACAACTTTTGATCACTCATCATCACTCACATAAGATGGATAAGTAGGAAAGCTCAGATACCTAAGAATTATTTTGTTTTTTATACAGAATCTCTCTCCTCTGGATGGGTGTTAATTCTGATTAAAACCAAGGATAACTGTGAAAATCTCCAACTTTGATTTTCCTCGCTAACCAACCGTTGAAATCGGATTATGGGTGATGTAAACTTGTTTGTTCCTATTGAGGTGTCTAGTATCTGTTCCTATATTATGTATGACAAGACATTTATAATACACTCTGAATAATAGAAGAATAAAAATGATGTACTTTTATGCGATAATCTTCACTCACACAAACCTTCTACAACTTTGTGTTTCATATAACATTTTTTCTTTAATCTTTAGCTTTCCAACTGTTAATCTTTAGAGTATGAAAGAATTTGACAGCCAACTGGAGGAGAGAACAACAGTCATATTTTTTCTGTAAATAAGGATAGTAATAAAAATGTGTAATTAATAATATTATAAGTAATATATTTCTTATAATATTATTAATTATACATTTTATTACTATCCTTATTTACAGAAAAAAATATGACTGTTGTTCTCTCCTCCAGTTGGCTGTCAAATTCTTTCATACTCTACATATTTACATACTTCATACTACATACTCACTTAATTACATACTTCATACTACATACTTATGTATACATATTCACTCATTTTTTACTAATTCTAACAAGTGGGAATGGTTATTTATTTCAAATCAACACAATTAAAAGAAATTCGTATGAAGAAAATTAAAAGTATCACCATTAAGCACTGCCACTCTATTTCAATCAGTATCACTCAAAACCTTCTTGAAATTAACGCCCCCTTAATAAAACTAAAACGTGTATTTTCATAGTAAACTCAAATTTAAAAATTGTCATGGTCCCTATATTTCATATATAGGTAAGTGAAACTAAAAAACATAAATATATTGGTTTAATAATTAATAAATGAGAATTTTCAATAAAATAAAAATTAGATAAAATTTACTATAATGGATATAGTACCTTTTTGCAATCATCACCTCATTTGTAATATTTATAAATACTTAATAATAAATTATTTAATCTGGATAAATTAATAATAAATGTTAATTGATATAATGAATAGTATATTAATAATATATATATTTACAGAGCAATATGTATAAATACTTAATAACAAATGTTATTTGATATAATTAATAATATATATTTACCGTGCAATTATCAATAATCTTTAGCGAGGTTTGCTTTGTCTTCTTGAGCTGTTTCCAAATGGTCATTATACCTTTGTGTCTTTTAAACATTATTTCAGGGACGTCATCTCGTAGCGAAACTTCAAAATGGAAAATGGAAAGATAATAAATAATAATATATAATTATAGGTGGAATAGTCAGGAATCAGTCATTTTTTGAAAAGTTTTTAATTTTGCCAACGTTTCGGCTCACAAGCTTGGGCCGAAACGTTGGCAAAATTAAAAACTTTTCAAAAAATGACTGATTCCTGACTATTCCACCTATAATAGTTTCTACAGTCGACTATACATCCTCAAAAATAATATATAATATGAAAGTTTTCTATTATAAAAATTATGTTCAGTCGATCGATAATAATCTACAGCTAAAGATAATCTACAGCTAATATTTTTTATTTAATACTCTTTTTAAAGGATTTATAACATGCTTCTTTTTTTTTTAAAATGGTAATATAATACATATATTATAATGGTATATAATAATACAGTCAATATAATATAATAGTATATAATATAATACAGTCAAATTAGTGAAAAAGTTCAAATTCTTAAAAATAATTTAATTTCAATTTACTAAAAACATATTTTATTCTTCTGCCACCATTATGGAGTCCTCCACTTACAGAGTTTTATTTCTTCTTTATATTGATATAAAAAATATTTCCCAGAGTTTTATTTCTTCTTTATATTGAAATAAAAAATATTTCCCAGAGTTTTATTTCTTCTTTATATTGATATAAAAAATATTTCCCAGTTTTATTTCTTCTTTATATTGATATAAAAAATATTTCCCAGTTTTATTTCTTCTTTATATTGATATAAAAAATATTTCCCAGAGTTTTATTTCTTCTTTATATTGATATAAAAAATATTTACAAGAGTTTTATTTCTTCTTTATATTGATATAAAAAATATTTCCCAGAGTTTTATTTCTTCTTTATATTGATATAAAAAATAAGTTATATGTGGTAATAGGTTATACAAATGGTAAGTTATACATTTTTTATTAATTTTACAGTTATGTAATTGTATACGTTGAGCTACCCTAGGACAAGCAGGTACTTCTACCAAGTGATGACTCAAATTCAGGGTGGTTCGTTTAAAGAAAATTAGTGGACTGTACAGGTATAAAAAAAAAAAAAATAATGGAAGGAAACGACGAATCAAAATTAACCTAATTATATATTTAAAAAGGTGTAAGAAAATATAGGCAACAAAATTAACCTAATTAAACATATTGAAGAAAATATGAGAAACAAAATTAACCTAATTAAACATATTGAAGAAAATATGAGAAACGAAATTAACCTTATTGAACATATTGAAGAAAATATGAGAAACAAAATTAACCTTATTAAATACTTAAAGATGTAAAAAATATAGGAATCAAAATTAACCTAATTTAACAGATTTAAGAAATTCAAGGTTCCAATAAAGGTAAAGTATTCACGTAAACAAAGTCCAGTTGACAGTTGAGAAACGAAGAAATCGACCGCAAGGGGGCTTCCAAGTCCCAAGGGGAACGATGAGAAAAGAAGAACGCAACTCGTGAACAAATACGTTTGCAAACGTTCAGAATTTCCTGAGAGGAGATTCGGGTCTATATACGGTACAGCCTCACCGCTCAGGCGCTATCTCAACACTCGTCAGTAATAAAACAACTGAATTCCAAATTTATTCTATTGTCTCTCTCTCTTCTATTTGTTTTCACATTCGTGACCAAAACTTTTAATTATATTTACAATAACTATTTTAAAAACAAACATAACATAAAAATTGATTGACCAAAATTGATCTTATGATAAATATCATAAATATTATGGAGTTTTTTATTTTCAATTAAACAGTCATAAAAAAACCTTATCAGGCCATAATGTATGGTGTGAAAAGTAATAAAATGTTTGGTATATCCAGCAGAGAATGTAGCATCAATGCACACAATGATGTTAAAGATTTCTTTTAACTTTGTTCATAATTCATTTTACAGGGCACACTGAATTATCCTTTTTATATGTTAAACAAATAGAATAACAATAAAAATAATGTTAAACGAATAGAGAAACAATAACAAAAATAATGTTGAACGAATAGAGAAACAATAACAAAAATAATGTTGAACGAATAGAGAAACAATAACAAAAATAATGTTGAACGAATAGAGAAACAATAACAAAAATAATGTTGAACGAATAGAGAAACAATAACAAAAATAATGTTGAACGAATAGAGAAACAATAACAAAAATAATGTAGAACGAATAGAGAAACAATAACAAAAATAATGTTGAACGAATAGAGAAACAATAACAAAAATAATGTTGAACGAATAGAGAAACAATAAATTTCACTGAGAACTGGATTCAATTTCAACAATGGCTAAATACTAATAAAGGCTCATTTGTTTAACAAATAATGATTGAAGTTAATCAACAAAAATAAAGTCTTGCTGCGTTTTAACTATTTATTGTCTGCCAACGTTTGTAGATCGGTATTCTGGACACTATGGCCAATTGAATAATTTGTATGAGCAATTTTTTTAAGTTTAGTTATTTATATTAATGTTTTAAATTTAGTTATTTAATTGATTTTTAATTTACGATTTTTTTACCATTACCTCATCTTGATGTATTAACTCCTTCCTTAATTAGTTCATATTTTTTTTAATTCACTTTCCAATCACACTCACAACTGTTTTTAATGTTTATTTTTTTCAAATTTTTAAATAGTTAATACTTCAATTTTTCATGACAATATTTATTCATATATTTCTCTTCAGTAACTAGTACATTATATCTTGTCACAATTGCTAGCTTAACAGCTTTCTATTCCCAAGATCATGGGTTCAAACCTGCAGGTGGCCCTAAGATCCTTAGTTATGCCGTCCTTCAGAGGGGACATAAAAAGGTGGTCCCGAGTCTATGCAATGTCAGGTACACTTTAAAGATCTCTGCCCTATTTTAACCAGGATAGGCCAAATTGAGGACTCCGGCTGTAGCATCGTCCGATTAGCACAGTATCATAAAGTGAAGTTAAATAAATAAACAACAATATCTAATAACATTTTAGTTCCAATATTAAAAATTATCAAAGGAACCAACGGATGTTGAAACAAAATAACATGACAGAGATTTTTACTTACACAAAAAGTTGAGTTTATTTTCGAGAGCAGGAAATGAGTTTTCAAGAGCATCAATGACTAAATCAAAGCGGTCGTGGAAAGATTGGGCGACTGGGATTTGTCTCAAATGCCTCGGAGGCGTGAGCAATCTACGAAACAAAAACAAACATTAATAAAGTTACAAATGATGAAAGAATAATTGAAGATTCCCAAAGCTGGGTGCTTAAGGATGTGCCGTCAAAGCTTAGAGCAAACTTCAAATAGGTTAGCTCATTTTATTTAGTTCCATCCATGCCTTAGTTTATCATCATGGCTATCATTATCATTATCATGAAAGCAAGACAACAATCGATTTTAAATAATAATAAGAAATAAGATATAAAACAGGTTTTTTTGTGAATACAGTAGTAAATTATGGTGGCTATCAGTAACAAATTAATATGGAAATTAATATAGAAATATTGGAGTATTTGAAATATACCACAATATTCTAGAACAGACTATAAGAAATATACATACATATATATATATATATATATATATATATATATATATATATATATATATATATATATATATATATATATATATATATATATTCTTACTATGTTTTTGACCGGCTGCTTTTCTAAGGCAGCGGTACCTTCAAAAACTAGCTTCCTTCATAAATATTTAATCCATATATAAACTATATTTAAGGATGCCATTGGATTTCCTTTCCAAAGGTATCGTGTTTACCGATCCAATAGGTGGCATGCAGGGTAAGATTAAAGTAAACAAGATTCAATTAATACATTATTATAATTATTAACCTACACATATCCATTATATGTGTATGTGTACATTGCTTAGAACATAGATTGAGAATACCGAGGGAAATTTTCACTACTACCTTTGCCATACAATATTACAAATAACGATATACCTTTGAAACACTAACCCGGCTGGCGAAGGGGGAATCAGTTCTTAAGTTTCATCTTCCAGCTGCTCTACGACCCCTGGTGAACATTGCTCCTCTTGTAGATCTTAAGTTTCATCTTCCAACTGCTCTACGACCCCCCGGTGAACATTGGCAATTCCTCATGCTATACTTCCATTCTCGAGGCTGGAATAAGACTCATCTCATCTTGAGGATAGAACTTGACTGCCCTTTTCGAATCTTCTCCTCATCGTCGTCACCTATGACGGGGCTGATCTGGGAAGTGCCCCATGCCGGGGGTCCTTTGTCCTAGTGTCTAGGAAGTTTCCCCGAGTTACCTATTACTGGGGGGCCCCATGGAGGTAAACACCTTTTGATGTTTTGCCGACAAAGGTTTCTTAATCTTTAATAGTTTAATATTAAAATTATTTAATAATGAACTCCCCTCAGTATCCTCAATACATTACAATATATTATATATATATATATATATATATATATATATATATATATATATATATAAAATAGATCTCAGCCTAATCAGGTCCTTGCAGACCACCGTTACTTCTAGAAACAGTACCAATCTCTATATCTACTTAGAACAAGACCCTTCATGGGTTTCAAAACTAGTTTTTTTTGTTTTGTTTTTCGAACCATTAGAATGAATATACAATAACCTTATTTTTGATATAACTTAATCATTTATTTTTCTAAACTTTCATCATAAACAGTGTTTAATTACTTAAAATGGTGTTTATAATTTAAATAAACATGCTAATTACAACTGTCTGCTTCGATCTAACTTTATAATTTTTTTTCCATTATATTCTATTCCCTTCCTACTCATTTTAGCATTACCGAGAAGTTGATTCCAGGTGAAGTCAAATAAACATTTGATCAAGTAGAAAACTTAATTTATTTATTAAACTTAAACTATAAATTATTAAACTTAATTTATAAATTAAGTTTTCTACTTAATCAAGTGTTTATTTGACAACACCCGTTTATCTGATATTATTGTATTATCTATTCTTCTTTTTATTATCTTTCTTAAAGCGCCGCCATATTGTTACCTGTGTTAAGGTTTATAGATATAACCACCATTTTGTTACCCGTGTAAAGGTTTATAGATATAACCACCATATTACACATTTTTTTGAAAAATATCCAACAATAGTTTAAAAATAACTAATTGAACTCAGATGAAGCTAAAATGGTTAAAGTAATGTAAATTAAAGGAGAAAGGTTTATTTTATATTAAATGTTAAATGTCGATCCTCTGACAGAGATAAAGAGATATAGAGATTAGATTATACTATAGATAGATGGCAAAAATAAAAGAGAGACGAAACAATGACTAGGATGAGAATGAAAGATATTATTGGAAATGATACCTCTTAGTGTTGACGTGGCAGAATTCATATATTGATTCTATCTCTTTGGCCGTGGTCTCCATGAGAAGGTGTGACAGCCTTCGGTGCCAAACAGCACAATGTTTGATAATTTTCAGAATCAAATCCTCACAGCTCACTTTGAGAATGCGTTTCGTTTGGAACTTCTCAACCTTCCGAACTCGTAATGCAATTTTTACGTACCTAATCACACAATTTGTATTTTAACAAGAATATAAACTCATAGAGGCAATAGTAATTGGTTAAAGCCATGGTAATTGGTAAAAGCGTCCGTACACCCCAGGGAGTCTGCGATTGGGTCACTAGGAAACAATTTTAAATTAAAATATTTGTAAAGCCTTGCCTTTTAAAATGAATCACATCACACGCTCTAGACGGACAAATTTAACATTTCAAGTGACCTAATAGCTTGTGATCACTGACAGGTGACAATCGCAACATTAAAATTGGTCATTTTTTCAGTCTGGCTTGAGCCTTTGTTTAGTGAACATCTACTAACGTTATCTGTTATTTCAACCTGCTCATCAATTAGTTTCTGCTCCTGTAAGTACTATTTATTTTAAAGATTAAAGTGCGGGAGAATCACTTGGTGATTAATTGAGCAAATTACTTTACTTTTGAAGATTTTGGAGTAATAGTGTATTAGTTATTAACTGCTACGTATTACAAGGCAGTTGTTTACGCGGGACTTAGTATTAGCGCAATAACATCGCTGCTACCCCCACCATACCTTCTCCCCACCACGACTAACTACTCAGTGCTACCACTCGTTTCACTATGCCGGTGTGCTCGATCTGCAGCGGAAATGTATCGAGGGAGGAAAAGACGGCGCTCGCATGTTTCTCATGTAAAATTATTTGTCATATAAAATGTACGAATGTACAGGAGTCAGACCTGGCACAAGCGAGAAAAAAATGGCTATGTGGCAGTTGCGAGATGTCAGGAAAATCCCAAGTGACGAAAATTTCCACCGCTTCTGCCAGTAAAAATATGGAGGAGAACATCACAACTATATTAGTCGCGTTGGGAAAATTAAACGACGACATGAAGGAAATAAAGGAAAATATGAACAAACAGGCTGATATTAGTTTTGAAATTCACGGAAGATTAAAGATAATGGAAGATCGAGCAAAGAAGCAAGATGAACTAATTGAAAAGCTATTAAATGAAAATATTAGTTTAAAGAACCAAATAAAAACAATGGAGCTTCGGCTTAATCACGCAGAGCAAGCTCATCTCTCTCACTCTATTGAAATCAGAGGGATCCCGGTAAAATCCGGGGAATCCCCTGAGGGAGTCGTTTGCGCTATCGGAGCCGCTCTGGGCGTACGTATCTCGCCCGAGGACCTGGATAAGGTGGAAAGGAAAAGGACAAGAAGAGAGGATCCCCGACCACCGTCGATTGTCGCGCGCTTCGTTCGCCAGACAGTCCGGGACGAGGTGATTCGCCTTCGAAAAGTTAAAAGGGACTTCACCACTAGGCACCTCGGCTGGGACAGCGACGACCGGATTTACATCGCGGAGGAGATGTCCTCAACGAATCGGCACCTATACTGGTTGGCGAGGCAGAAGAAGGCCGCTGCCAAGATAAAGTATGTGTGGTTCTCTGGGGGCAAAGTTCGCTGTCGTCGAGATGATGGCCAGCCAGCAATAGTCGTTAACAAATCAGACGATTTAGAAATATTCCAATGAAATGAAGTAACCGTTCCCTTTTATGCATTATTTTTTTTTTCTTTTCTATTTAAAAATATTGCATATGGTTTAGATGTATTTTTTTTCTTTCATATTTTAACAAGGAAGTTTATTTTATTTATTTATCTCATTTATATGTTAACAGTTATAAGTTATCAATTAGTTAGTTATAACTTAAGTTTATTTTATTTATTTATTTTGGGAAGTTTATTTATTTATTTAGGAAGTTTATTTATTTATTTTCTTATATTTCTAATAGTAAATATTTTATTTCTTTATAAATATATTTTTATTATTATATGTAATACCCCTAGGTATCTCCAAGAAAGAATTCTACCGCTAATCTCATATTATTATTACTATTGTTCCTTTGTTTCCCACATCTTCAATAATACAAACCCGATTTTTCCTTCAAATGTCTAATATCCTACTATCATGTCACGTTAACTCTCAATCCCTTCAGGCGCACTTTGACGAATTTCTCGACTATTTCCTTCATAATTTCTATCACATTATTGCCGTATCTGAAACTTGGTTGAAACCTTTTATCCCCACCTCCTCTGTATCCATTCCCAACCATACCCTCGTTCGTCATGATCGGGAGGACAGAACTGGTGGAGGCGTCTGTGTTTTCGTTCATGATAGTCTGAGGGTAAAAACCCTTCTAAAATCCCCTTCTCTGGACACTCCTCATATCGAATACCTTTTCCTGGAAATTTTTCAAGATTCCTTCACTCTCCTATATATCGTTATTTATCGTCCTCCACAAATCCGATTTGATCCCACCTTCGAATCCTCCCTGTTTACCTACATACCAATGTATAACCATGTAATAATAACCGGGGACCTCAATACCAATCTCCTATCTGATTCTCCGGATAAGTCATACCTAACAAACCTCCTTTATTCCTTAGACCTATTTATTGTTCCTTTTCAACCCACCCATCATACACGATTCTCCAGCACATGGTTGGACCTCTTCATTATTGATTCTTCCTATAAATTAGCCTCTTCATCACAGTTTCCTCTCCCTTTTCTTTCACACCACGACCTTATCAATATCTCCTATAACATTCCAACTCCGCAAATAATCCCCAAGACAGCCACCTGGCGTGATCTTGATTCCTTAACTCCAGAAAAGATAAACCCATACCTCGATCCGTTATACCAATCCTTGGAACCTATCTACTCTTCCTCATCCATCGACGAAATGGTAGAATGTCTATCTTCCAATCTCTCTATTTTCCTTGACAACCATGCTCCGCTCAAAACATCAACCTTCAAGCGTCTTCCCGCACCTTGGATTAATCAAGAGATAAGAGAATTGATGAGAGATAGAGATGCAGCCAGAAGAAGATTCAAACGCACTAGAACTACCAATGACTTTTCCACCTTCAAATCCCTTCGAAACCTCACCCAATCTTCCTTACGCCGTGCTAAAGCTAAATATTTCCACGATTCCCTTTCACAAGCTCCTGATTCCAAATCTAAATGGAAAATCCTCAAAAAACTATCCGTGATCAATTCAAAATCCAGCTCCATCTACCCTGTAACTCCTGACGAACTGAACAAGCATTTCGCTGATCCCATCATAATGCCTCACCCACCTCAATCCTGCTTCCCTCGACGCATCTTTGACCCTGAGAACTTTTATTTCCGGAACATTTCACCTGACGATCTGCTATCCTCTATTCTTAAATCCAAAACCAATGATTACGGCCCTGACCAAATTCCTGTCAAAATTATAAAATTGTGCCTCCCAGCCATCTTTCCAGCTCTCTTACATATTTATAACTTTTCCCTCCAACGATCCATTTTTCCTATTGCCTGGAAGAAAGTTATAGTCCGTCCTTTGAACAAAGTTCCTATCCCTTCCTCAGCATCGACTTCAGACCCATATCGATCCTATCCAATCTCTCAAAACCTCTCGAAAGAATAGTCCACTCCCAATTTTATAATTTTCTTGAACAAAAATCCCTACTTGTTCCCTTCCAGTCTGGCTTTAGATCCCAATATTCCACACAATCAGCTTTGTTGAAAATCACCCAAGACCTTCAATCCTCTATAGACAAACAGAAAATATCAATCCTTGTCCTCTTCGATTTCTCAAAAGCTTTCGATATGGTAAACCATGAAATCCTTCTCTCCAAAATCAGAAACCTTCCAGTATCCGAAAATGTAATAAACTGGTTTATTTCCTTCTTATCTTATCGATCCCAATATGTGATAATCCCAAACAAACCTCCTTCCTCGCCTATTCCGTTAACTCATGGAGTTCCTCAGGGGTCAGCACTTTCACCTATCCTGTTCTCCATCTATGTCAATGATCTCCCTAATTCCATACATAACTCTAAATATCACCTGTATGCTGATGACCTCCAAATTTACCTTTCCTTCCATCCCTCTGAAATGCCTGAGATGGTCCAAAAATTACAAGAAGACATCGACAGCATCAATTTATGGGCCATCAATAATGGTCTAAAGCTTAATGTCAACAAAACCAAAGCCATCCTCATTGGTTCCAAACATCTCCTCAACTCCCTCACCTGTCACCCATTACTCTACCTTAACCATAGACCCATCATCTTCCACAAATCTGTTAAAAACCTAGGTATATTCCTCGACCAAAACCTATCCTGGAATAATCATGTCTCTCAAATCTCCAGAAAATCCATAGCCATTCTCAAACAGTTCCTCAGACTCCGTGATCAAATACCTCTTAAAACCCGCCAGCTCCTAGTCTCCTCTCTTATATTCCCCCACTTCGATTATGGCTGCCTGGTGTTTGGCGGACTGTCAGAGACACTTGAGATGAGGCTGAAGAGACTAATGAACTGCTTCATTAGATTCATCTTCAGAATTCCCAGGCGCTCTCAGGTCTCCACCTGGTACGCCGAGTTGAAATGGCTTTATCCGAAATTCCGACGGCAATACTTCCTAGGAACCCATCTTTACCAATCCTTCAGAACCAAAAAACCTTTCTATATTCTTCATAACATGTTCACCCCACTCTCCTCTGTCCATCCTATCAACACAAGATCCCAGTCCCTGAACTTGTTCATTCCCTCTTACAGAACTACTTCCTTCAAGAGATCTTTCGTTATTCGTGCTACTTCATTTTGGAACTCCTTACCCATGCCTATTCGTACATCCCAATCCTTAACTTCCTTCAAACATAAACTATTTATCCATCTCCTTGAATATCAGTCTACCGCGCCTTTATAAGTTTTGACTAATTACATTGTTTATTTATTTAATTTCTTTTTTTTTAACTATTCAATGCTTCAGTTGATTTTATTTCTTTTATTAATTATAAGGTTGCAATATTACCTTGTACATATATATGCGTGTGTTTAAGTGTATTTATACATTTTCTATTTTTTATTATTTATTTATTTTTTTTATTCATAATATGATTATAATTTGTTATATGATGCATATTCTGTAGACGTAATAGCCAGAAGATTAATACTTTAATGTACATTTATATTATTCTTAGGGGACTAGCTGTCCCAGAATAAAAATTATTTTTTCATTTCATTCATTTCATTTTCATTTCATTCATTCATTTCATTTCATTTCATTTTTTTAAAACTTAGAAAATTATGATCTTCAAGAAAGGACAGAAGATGTATCACACAAGAATGAATGAACAATATTTAATATCATGTATAAAGCATTTGATTAAATACTTGTCTTGTATAAAGTATTGGATTAAATACTTGTCTTTTATAAAGCATTTGATTAAATACTTGTCTTGTATAAAGTATTAGATTAAATACTTGTCTTGTATAAAGTATTGGATTAAATACTTGTCTTGTATAAAGTATTGGATTAAATACTTGTCTTGTATAAAGTATTTGATTAAATACTTGTCTTGTATAAAGTATTGGATTAAATACTTGTCTTTTATAAAGCATTTGATTAAATACTTGTCTTGTATAAAGTATTGGATTAAATACTTGTCTTGTATAAAGTATTGGATTAAATACTTGTCTTGTATAAAGTATTTGATTAAATACTTGTCTTGTATAAAGTATTGGATTAAATACTTGTCTTGTATAAAGCATTTGATTAAATACTTGTCTTGTATAAAGTATTTGATTAAATACTTGTCTTTTATAAAGCATTTGATTAAAAGCTTATCTTGTTGAAGTTTTAAATTTTATTTTATTTTCATTCATTGAATGTAAATTTTATTCTACTATAGCTGATCAGACGAAATCATAGCCCAAGTCATCTGCCAGATTCAACACTAAATTATAGCACAAGTCATCTGCCAGGTTCAACATTAAATCTTAGCTATTCAATATTTTGCCAATTGAAGAAAACTCCTAGAGCCAGGCTCTTTTTTCTTCATTACCATTTTTCCACTTTGGCAATTGGTAGAGGTATCTCATAGGAAATGTATGTGACACAGTGAAGCCCACTAAAAATCTAAATATATATCTAATATTTAGTATTTAGGGTGGCCCAGGGATCACTTGTAGCTGGGTGGTTAGCATAACAGCCTCCTATGCCAAAGGTCATGGGTTCAAACCCAGAGGTTTTCCTAGAATTTTTTAATGGGAGTAAAAAATCCTTAGTTATGCCGTCCTTCGGAAGGGACGTTAAAAGAGGATCCTGAGCCTGTGCGATGTCAGGTACTCGTTAAAGATCCCTATCCTAATAAACCTGGACAGGCAAAGTTTAGGACTCCCACTGTGGCATCGTCTGATTAGCCATAGTAGCATAAAGTGACTGTTGGGATGAGTGACATTAAAACGAAATAAAAGAAAGATTGTCTAACATAGACTCGATCCCGTTTCGAAAAGAGCTGGTCTTGAGTACTTAACATTAAAATTTAAAAAAATAGGTAATATTAAACAAAAAGATAAAATTGAAAGTAAACAAAATACATAAAAGTTTAATAAAAAAATGAGGAAAATATACAGTAAAATAAAAATCATTTTTGATTTAAAAAAAAAATTCTTCGATTAACCAAACTGTTAAAAAAAATAAGTTTAAAAATTGGGTTGATATGTTAGTACTACTAATAATGATACAAAAAAAAAAAAAAAAAAAAAAAAAAAAAAAAAAAAAAAAAAAAAAATGAACAAATACAAGGAGAAAAAACATTATCAAGGATAGTTAGCTGTCCAAAAATTCTTCGGTTCCGAACGACGGGTAGGCACCTCTGGAAGGATGGTGATCTTCAAGAAGACGAGGCGAAGTCCTGATCAAAAAAACAATTTGAAGGCGCCAATCGAGAAAAGCGTGCTCTCAGCTTACTAGTTCGATCGGTACTGTCTTGAGGGCAAGGGGGGCACTCTTATCTGGCTAATCCCTAACTACAGATTTATATCCCTAACTACAGGCTAATCCCTAACTACAGCTGGAGATAACCAGTGCGATAGCATTCTTTCATATTTATTCTTGTTTTATCAACGTCAACATTTAGAACTGGTTAAATTATAACAAAATTGAAAAGGTACTTTGTAAATTGCAAAGGCTCGCTTGCCTTATGATAACTGGGGCAATTAAGACTACTTCAACAGCTGCAATGAAGACAATACTGAACATGATGCCTCTAAATTTGGAGGTGGAAGTGCAAGCGCTAAGAACCGTCAACCGCTTTACCAAATTAGGCAAGGGTTCCAATAAGTTTACCTATCAAGGCCTTTGCAACTTACTTCGAAGGCTCGATGAAAACAATATCCTAGCTATGCCCTCAGATTTACAAATCTGGAAGTTTATCAGTGCCAACTACAGAGTCAACATTGATAAATCAAGGAAACACAAACCTAATCATGGTATTAACTGCTATACTGATGGTTCATTAATGGACAACGGTTCAGGTGCGGGGGTCTGGAGGAAAGACAAACCGAACTCTGGAGCTATCATTCCACTAGGCAAACACACAACGGTTTTCCAAGCTGAACTTCTTGCCATTCTCCACTGTGCAACTGACTTATGTGCTGAGAATACTAGCGGTAAAAAGTAAGCATTTATACTGATAGTCAGGCTGCACTTGGGGCCTTGAACAATCACACAACTATCTCAAAAGTCGTTGAGGCATGTAATCTGACCCTAAACAATCTTGCTAGGAATAATAGCGTTAGCATTGAATGGGTACCTGGACACACTGGCTTCAGTGGGAATGAGAAAGCTGATGAACTTGCTAGGAAGGGATCAGCAACAATTCCCATCACACCAGAACCCCTATGTGGAATCAGTTTAAGTTCTGCCTTTAGGACTATTAAACAAGCCTACTTGATCAAATTTAAACAACTTTGGTTAAATAAAGGACTTAAACACTCACTTAAATTTTTAGACAGTCCTAGCATCAGTAGAAGGAAGTGTCTACTTTAGTATGAGTAGGCCATGCCTAAAAACCATAACTGCTATCTACACAGGACATGGAAAACTTAATTACCACATGTTCAACCTTGGTATCTCTAATACTCCTTTATGTAGACTATGTGGACAGGAAGATGAAACACCTTTTCACATAATCTGCCGCTGTGACAGGCTTGCAAAGTTAAGGTTCACTCTATTTGGTGGAGTCCGCCTAGAACACTCTATGAACAATAAACTAGTTAATCCAAATAGCCTTTCTGAAGTTTGCTATTGCAACAAAATTCATGTTTTAAAACAAACACTTTTGACTCTACGGCGCATAGACCGACTTGGTCGCGGTGCAAACCCCATATCAGCTTAAAAAAAAATAACAAAATTGAAGATACTTTAGAGGTCGAAATTGTGAAAATTTGTCTTTTAAGCTCAGTCACATTATTTCCAATCAAAGTAAAACCTACATCAAATTAAAGCCTATTTAATTTGCATCAATGAAGGGAATTTAATCAAAATAGTTAAAGCCATTTTCGATGAAATCGTAAAAATGTGATAAATGCATGGTATAAAGTGGTGCTTCTGGTATATCAATTTTGTAGAAAAGTGGCTATAAAATCCAAGACTTGCATCTCTCCTTTATAAACTTACCACACAGACATACACATCCTTTTTTATGGGGCTTACATCTAAACCGTGTGTTTCCAATGAAAAGATGAATTCAAAAATTTTCACAATAGCAATACTTTCCCTTGCTATACATTTCATATATTGGTAAGTGAAAGTAAACTTTACTTGGTGATTTCTTCTTTGAACTGGTCGGCTACGAGGTAGGTCCTAGAGAACTCTTCTAAGAAACTTGTTCTGTCGATCGACCAAATGTGCCGATATTCTTCCCAACTTTTTTCATATTCTTTTACTGCAGCATAACATTTGTGAATTTCTGAAATGAAAGAAATATAAATAAAGCAAGGTAATGGTAAATTATAAATGGAAATGGAAAATTACAAAATAACAAATTTCCAAAATTTTGTACATTTCTAATCTAATGGTTGCCCAAGGTCTGTTATTATTAATATCATCTATTAATAATGGAATCGTAAGTTTTAGTTTAAAATTTTTTGATTAGCATCCATGATAATAAGTTTCATATAATTATAAGAGAATGCAGGCATAAAATTGTGGGCAAGTACCAATCTGCAAAATTGTCAAGAAATAAAGAATAAATACCTGTAGAAGATTAAGTTCATGAGGCAGGCTAAAAACTAGGTTTTGAGCATTCTATTTTTTGAAATGCTCCAGGTCTTAAACAATTGATTATTATATCCAAATAATTATTGAGGTAGAAACGAATTGGGCTCATTTCATAATTATTCCAAATAACATTTTATTAAAATGAAGAACATTAATCAATGTTTTGGGGTATTTCAGCCATCTTAAGGATTCATGTTTTTGAAAAATTTCTTTTGTGCAAACCTATTATTCATCAATTTTGTCATTTGATTAAAACTAATTAAAATATAAAAAAGATAAAAACAAAATTAGACAAGGCACTGCCCTCAAATATTGGAATATTGGCACAGAAGAAAATTTTCCAAAGCCAGGATCCTTATAAGATGGCTGAGACCAGGGTCCTTACGAAGGTGAAATAGGATTCTTAAGATGGCTGAGACCAGGATCCTTAAGATGGATGAAACCAGGTCCTTACGAAGGCTGAAATAAGATCCTTAAGATGGCTGAGACTAGGATCCTTAAGATGGATGAAACCAGGGTCCTTACGAAGGCTGAAATAACGAAGGATCCTTAAGATGGCGAAAATAGGATCCTTAAGATGGCTGAAATAGGACCTTAGGATGGCTGTAATATCTCCAAATGTCCATTAATGTTCTTCATTTCTTTTTAATTGGTTATGAAAGTGTAAACTATTCTTCATTTTAATAAAATGTTTTTTGGAAGAAAGATAAAATGAGCCCAATCCTTTTTTAGCTCAGAAATACTGTAATTTCTTGCGGAGAGTAAAAATAAAACAATAAAAATGAATAATTATATTCCGATGTTAAAATGTATTAAGATGTGTAGGTAATTAACTTATAGTATTCCATTAATAAAAGAGCTGTTCATTCCAAAGATGAACGAAATGTGTTGTCAATTATCCAATTATTTCCAAGAAAAATTGTCAATGACAACTGCTTAATTTAAAACGTATCTCTGCTATTTCTTAAACAATCTACTTTTC
Source organism: Piezodorus guildinii (assembly GCA_023052935.1). NCBI lineage: Eukaryota > Metazoa > Arthropoda > Insecta > Hemiptera > Pentatomidae > Piezodorus > Piezodorus guildinii. Next base: position 3,653,266 of record CM041298.1, on the reverse strand, counting down.
TTTTTTTTAATTTATGGGGTAATTTAATTCTCTAATGATTATCAGCAACAAAAAGCCAAAAATTTATGACAGGTTTTTTATATATTACAACTTTTTTTATTAATTATTATGAAACATAAGGGGATTATAATTTTTTTTTTTTTTTTTGGTCAATTACAAGGGTATAAAACAAAAATTATGATAAAATTATAATTTTAATGAAATAAATTAAAAAAAAAAACAGAGACATGCAATTAAATATAGGGCAATGCCTTATTCTAAATAGCTTGTCAGGCAAAAATCCAACACCAATTTGAGTTCTTTAAATATCAAACTTAAATACCTTTCTCAATTTTGATTTGAGTTTTGCGACAGTATACGTCACGACCGATCACTGATGAATAAGGTATTCTTTTCTCAGGAAGTTGTATTTCAAATTTTTCAACTAGTCTCGGGAGAAATGAAAGATCGATTATTAGATCTCCGAGCAAATTTTTAACTAAGCAAACAATCTCTAAGAAAGATGGGTCATAAACAATCTGAAAATGAAAAACAAAAAAGATTATAATTAATTATACAAAAGAAATGAAGTTGACGAAGACACAGAACAGAGACTACCTTGGTCGACTTGAGATCCATCAAACAGTTGATGAAGATGTTGTCCGACGTCGCGGTGAAGCCTCGCGTCCTCACGAAGAAGGCGCCGTGGGCCTTCTGCATGGACCTTCTGCCGTACCATCTCAGTGCTTCTTGCAGCAACAAGTCTATTCTTGATATGTATTTGATCCATTCGTATTTCATCTATTAAGGAAAAAAAATTCTTTTACATAAAATATAATTAAATACCTTAAAAGTTATTCTAATGATAGATAAAATATTAAAAGCTGGTTGGGGTTGTGGTGGAGGGGGGTCGATCATGTATATTAAAACCGTCCTAATAAGCAATTTTATTTATTGCACAAGCGTTTCAGCCTACATTTCAGATCATTTTTAGGGCTATGAAAAAAAATGATAACAACCAGTTTAAAAAATAAAATAAAATACTTTTTTTTTTTTTAAACTGGTAGTTATCTTATAGTATATAGTTGTTATAGTGCTTTGCAAACTGGCAGTGTGCTTGCCATGTTCATAGCCCAGAACATGGTATAAAATTTACTACTTGTGACCAAATTTGATCTGTTTTGATAATTGAGTGCGTTACGTCCCCTCGTCTTAGCCCCTGGTTGTAGATTTTCCATGGCACAAATAAATTTCAGTGCCTAAAAGTAAACATAACAACTACTTATTTTTAATTTCAGAAAAGTAGGATAAGCTTTGCTAAAAAAAGATGTTTCCTTCAGAATAATTGAAACCCACAGTTTATTTTGATAGTAAGTTTTTTTATTTCATTCTAAATAACATCTGAAATGTACCCTTCTCATTATGTTGCATGGTTCAATGACACAAGAAGTTGTAAGGAGGGGAAGAGCTAAGTGAAAATATCAGTCAGGAACGTAGCTATATCAGTATGTTACATATGTTAGTATGTTGAATCTAATCAACACAGAGCCAAATCAAACCGACCAATAGTTTTTAACTTATCAGCATTTTTTAATTTGAAAAAAGAGAAATTTAAATTTTAAAAATAAAATTATAAGCCTATATTAAGAAACAAGACATATTAATTAGATAAATATACACAAATTACTCAGTTGCGTTAAGAAAAATCTGGTTCACCCAGCACACAACTTTCACTTACCTCTGTTCTTAAAATAAATTTAATAATTTTCAAATACATAGATGAAAAAAAGGTTAAAGAATTAATTAAAAAGAGTTTCGATAGAAACATGTGTTACATTAATAATCTATTAAATTATTACCTACAAGAATCAGTTAGTTTTATCAACTTTTCATAACTCTCCATTAAGTTTTACAATTTTGTTTGTAAGATAATATGTTTTCTAAAATCATCAATTTACCAACGGTATACTATACACCTACATTACTGTTCATATGTTCAAAAACACAAAAAATGCATTTAAACAATGTTTATTCTTTTTCCTCTTTTAGTTGGATATCAAATTACTTATAGACTTATCAGTTTATTATCAATGCTAAAAATATGATATGGGTATTTTTATAGGATCTACAAAATCAAAGATAATTAAGAGGAAGAAAATTTAGAATATCGGCATTTAAGCCCGATCAGACTGTTTTAATCAGAACAACCTACAACCTACATCATATTAAATCCCATTAAATTTGAAATCAATATCGTTTGAGCCGTTTTTGAGAAAAATGTAAAAAGGTGCTAAATGCGTGGTATAAAGAGGATCTTCTGCAGGCCCGAGGCCTATTTTGTATAAAGAGGATCTTCTGCAGGCCCGAGGCCTATTTTGATATAAAGAGGATCTTGCGCAGGCCCGAGGCCTATTTTAATAGAAATCATCTCAGATTTTAAAATATGAAATTTCAGTTTTATACAACTTATTTCATATCAACTTATTTCAACAGCTGATCCTCAACTATAAATCCCTCACAACAGCTATGTAAGTGATATAGGCAAGTGAAAGTTTTTTTTTTGTTTTTTTTAAACATAATTTATTGAAATTTACAACTGCACTAAAAAAAATACAACAAGTAAATATGATATAAGAAAAATGACATGAAAAAGACTTGTAGAAGAACTACCCAATGGTAGCACTCCTGTAACTATTCTAAACTAGAAGGTCTCGGGGCCATCTCCTTTTCAGATGCCTCGGAGGATTGTCGGGAATTGAAGAGGAAGAAAGGATTTAAACTAGAGGATTAGGGTGGGAATGGAGTTTGTCATGAAAGGAATGGTATCTAGATCGGGCCAAATCAGCAACATACGGAATATTAAGGTCTTTGTGGATTAGTTTATTAGTTACAAAATAAGGAGCATTGAGGATTTTCATGAAGGATTTTGGATTGTAGGGATTGGATAAGGGAAGAATTTGATGGTTTAGTGTAAGTGAAAGTAAAAATATATAAAGTTTTGGAAATAGTGCACGCAAGTATTTCCTTGCGTCATTCCTTTACCAAATTATCCAATCCCGTCGTCCATCATATATTTTTGATCTCCTACAGTTCAAATCCTCTGTTCATCCCCGTTCTACAAGCTCCAGGCCTTCGGATTTATACAGTACGGCCCACAGAACTGCACATTTCGACAGACCCTTTCTCATTCGATCCTCAATCCTATGGAATTCTATTCCTTCTTCCATCCGTCACTCCAATTCCCTTTCTACCTTCAAATCCCACATATTTGATCACTTATTGCACATCCAGGGTCAATAGAATTCGAAATAAGCTTTTTATCTATTTTTTTTTGTTTTCATCTCATTTAAATATGTATATTTTATACCATTAATTATTAACTTGTTTATATTTAATTAATTTACTCTAAGACTCTAAAGCCCTTTTTTTGTAAATTTTGTATATTTTATTCTAAAGGGACATGTCCCAGAATAATAAAGAATTTATTTATTAGATAAGTAATTGAATTGAACACATATTTATTCAGCGAGATCTGGCATTTTGGACTTTGCAGTCCTGATTAGTAAATTATTGTTTTCCAAACATTGTCAGCGTGGCTGGTTAGACTGTCTGTAGCTCTCTGACCACTTGAAAAATATAAATGATTCTCAACAGCTGATCCTAAACTATACGTCCTTCTCAACAGATGATTCTAAACTATACATCCTTCTCAACAGTTGATCTTTAACTATACATCCTTCTCAACAGCTGATCCTAAACTATAAATCCCTCTCAACAGCTGATCCTAAACTATACATCTTTCTCAACAGCTGATCCCAAACTATACATCCTTCTCAACAGCTGATTCTAAAATACAAATCCTTCTCAACAGATGATCCTAAGCTATAAATCCTACACAACAGGCGATCCTAAACTATAAATCCCTCTTAACAGCTGATCTTTAACTATACATCCTTCTCAACAGCTGATCCTAAACTATAAATCCCTCTCAACAGCTGATCCTAAACTATACATCTTTCTCAACAGCTGATCCCAAACTATACATCCTTCTCAACAGCTGATTCTAAAATACAAATCCTTCTCAACAGATGATCCTAAGCTATAAATCCTACACAACAGGCGATCCTAAACTATAAATCCCTCTTAACAGCTGATCTTTAACTATACATCCTTCTCAACAGCTGATCCTAAACTATAAATCCCTCTCAACAGCTGATCCTAAACTATAAATCCCTCTCAACAGCTGATCCTAAACTATACATTCCTCTCAACAGCTGATCCTAACGATAAATCTCTTTCAACAGCTGATCCTAAACTATAAATCTCTCTCAACAGCTGATCCCAATTTGGAAGATCATTCTATTACTTTTATTTATCAGCTAACGACAGGTATAATAAAATTAAAAAGCCTAAATGAGAAATGGAGTTTAAATGGCATGTACCTCATAATTTTGAAATAAACATTACTAATTAGGGGTGATATTAAATAATAAATAGGATAAGATATTTCTTGATACTTACACTTTTCAAATTATAAGCGAACCCATCAAATATCACGAGGAGAAGTTCAAAAATTTTATTATAATGAACAATCAATTCGTTTATTTTTGTGACCCTAAAATGAGAAAAAGTCAGTAATAAGTAAAATAAAACATCAATTTTACACATCAATAATATTTGTATTCAGAAATTTAGATTCAAATATTTATTTAAAGCCTGTGATGTTCAAGCAAAGGAGACTGATCCAGCCGTCTCCGACTGAGTTGTGGTGAAAGCTATATGGAAATTTGGAGGATCTCAGGATTTGTAAAACCTTAATTATTTAAAATAAAATAGATTTAGTCATTGGCCATTTTCTTAAATGTGGCATTATTATCAGTAGGGCACATAATGAAACTAAATACTTATGACAAATTAAGAAAATTAGAAAAAATAACTTACTTTGTTTCTGTTATGTAATCTTCCAATTCTTCAAATACAAAACTTTTTTTTGACGGAAAGTCGTAAAAATGAGAGAGGCTAATTTTCTTGCAAATAGCAAATATTTCTTCATTACATGCTTTATATTCATCAGCGAATCTCCTATACTGAAATATATCACATCAAAGAGTGATTAGAAATTACATAATCTAAATATAATTTTCACAAATATACTTTAAATGTAATTTTTTTTTAAGTGGTACAACTGAGACATGAGTATGTTCAGATGTTGTTAATGTCATGTAACACCTGAAATGGTGACAAATTCACAATATTTAAACTTCTTTTTTTACTTTGCCAACTGAGGCTGTAGAAAATATTACTACCCAGAACCAGATCTGTTCATGTCATGCTGTATAACTTGCCATTAATTGATACGTGTTCATTATAATGCATAATACATAAATCTCTTTAATATATATATCTGGATGAAGAACTAAAGGGAAGAGAAAAGTTTGAAAACATCAACATGTACACATTATTCATCTGGAAAATTCACCACTGGTTTTTAATTATAAGATGTGTTAAGATAATATTGTAAGGTTTAGTATAATAGACTTGGTATGATAAATTCCAACCTAAAGTTCAAGCTTCAAATTAATAAATAAACATTTTTCAAACACGTGATTTTTTTATGAATTTGAGATTAATAATAATCACTCCAAATTCCTAAACACAAAATATGGCAGAATCATAAAAAGTTCAAATATTCAGCAAAAACAACGAATTTTAAATGAGAATAGGCTACAACTTGACTAAAAACATTCACTATACAAATCCATCTCTAAAAACGAAAAACTATCTAACCGAGATGGTAAATCCTGGGGCACTCTTTGCTGCTCGATGCCTGACTATCAACAGAAAAGGGGACTCACACAAGCTCCAAGTAGAATAAAGAAAGATGTTAGAAACCAGAAGAGAAAACTTAATTCACATCTGCATGGTATTGAAGATTTACAGACATGTAAGGAAAAGTCAGTTACAGTTATAAAAGAAAAAATGGTCATCTAAGCCCATCTCAACAGAATAGATCCGAACTGGCTGACTCATTAAATCTCTAAGAAAACCAATTAAAATAAAATAGAGATCCTTATTGGAGGCCAAAAAGACAAAAAGGGAAGTTTACAGATTGATACACAAAATATTAAGAAAAAACAGAACAAAGGGATTAACTTTAAGAAAGGAAAAGGAGTTAGGAACATTGAATTAATATATTTCTGCTCATGTGGTCCTTAGGAGGTTATAATATCACATATATAATATATATATATATATATATATATATATATATATAAAACTTAATTAAATATTATATATATTAGTTATATATAATAATTAAATAAATAAAAAAAGTGGATGAGTTTATTTTTAATCAAACAAATTGCAATCTGAACTCATTTTAAATTCTGATTACTCACATTGTTTATATGAAGCTGTAGCTGATGAAGATAGTTCATCGTATCCGGAGTCACTTTCAAATCCCAGGTGTACTTGCCGTTAAACCCTTCTCGCAGCAATTTACCCATTTTTTAAATATGTATTTTAAAGAGCATTCTTTCAGCATTAGTAAGCCCTTCAAAATAAAGGTGAGAGCAACGTAACAAGAGAAAAACTAATTAACAGGTTATAAATATATATGTTTCTTGTTTCAATTAACTAAATGTAATATAAAGAAGTGGATCTCTACTTAATATAATTTTTTGGGGTTAGTAAAAAAAAAAAAAAAAAATAATTTTTTTTTAACACTCAGGATATTTATTGAAATTTCTTTCTCTTTCAGTTTCTAGTGTTGTTGTTATTGCTATAATTTTAATTCTGATCCTATATTAAATAATTTTGTAAACGATATGCCTCCCTGTGAGACTCAGTGTTTGTCAAGTATTCCTTCAACCAAAATGACACTAATTTACGAAATTCAGGTCTTATTGCAGCACTATTGGAAACAAAAGTTTACAGTCGCCAAAACCACACATTTAATACAGGAAAATGATGAGGAACCTCACCTAAATGAATGGATTGTGAGGAGGTGGTTTGTTAAACTTGAAAGTGGCGATACAAGCTTACAAACACAGTCAGGCTCGGGACGACCATCGGTCATGGACAGAGAGGATCTACAAGATGTAGCTGAAGACAATCCCACATAAAGCCATCAGATGCTTTCCTCCCAACTTGCAATGTGTCGGTCAAGGGTGAATCCTCACTTACACCAACTAAGAAACTGACCACACACCTCTCAATACATGAAGCAGAATGAATACATGATGCTGCAGAGAAGCTGAGATGGATGCTACCCAACTTTTACTGCACCCAACAGATATCCCTAATCTTGCACCCCAACAGTCTACTACCTCTTCAGAGCTAAGGCTCACTTTCTTAAGGGCAAAACTTTTTGTACATTGGGTAGAAAAGTTTTTCAATTCAAACCTAAAGCTTGGTATCGGTAGGGAATTGAAGAGCTGGCTTCTAGATGGCAACAAACCAATGAACTGTACTTTGATGCCTAAAACGAATTTGAGGTAAATAAAAAATGAAGTTAATTTTAATACTTAAAAAGTTTTTTTTTTTACTCACCTCAATATATGGCAATACCAGACCTTATTTTTCATGACAAAGTCAAAAAACCAAAGGAGCTGTGTAACAAAGCCCTTCCACACACACCTTATTTCCCAGACCACATCTCTTCAGACAACATCTGGACAACTACCATAACATCTCTTCAGACAACATCTGGACAACTACCATAACATCTCTTCAGAAATATGGACAACTACAATAAAGGTAAAATTTATGAAAATGATTCCCGGCTAACATAGTTCCTGACTTTATTTCTTCACAACAACCTGAATTTTTCAGTTTTGAGATTGAAAAGTTTATAACACATTGAGATTAATGTAAAGAAAATAAGGATTTATATAGAGATATTTTGAATAAAAATGTTTTGATTTTATAAATAACTTTTCTTGGGAAAGTGGTAATTTAATAAGAAACAACGGGAAAGAAGACTCACTCGTATATATGTAGTTGTAGTCGGTAGCGATCATGTAGAGGTGAGGGTAGACTGAACTGATCTGCAAGAGGATGTCGACCAGGGGCACTGCCTTCGCGTCCGTGTTAGGGATCACCTGGGAGAAGAACTTCCCATCCTTACACTTCCTCACCAGGTCTCTGTAATAAAAAATCTTATCTTTATTATTATATATATATATATATATATATAAATATAATGAAGGATGAGATGGTTTGTTTGTTTATTTATTTATTTAACGTCACATTAATGCTGCTGTGGCTAATCAGACAATGCTACAATGGGAGTCCTAAATTTTGTCTATCCACGTTTGACTAGGATAGAGATCTTTAACGAGTACCTGACATTACACAGGCTCGGGACCCCCTTTTAACGTCCCTTCCGAAGGACGGCATAACTAAGGATTTTTTACTCCCATTAAAAAATCCTGGGACCACCTGCGGGTTTGAACCCATGACCTTTGGCATAGGAGGCCATTATGCTAACCACTCAGCTACAAGTGATCCCCAACAGATGAGATGGTTATGAAAAACAAAAATAAAAGAAGAAATAACAAGATAACAGTAACAAAAAAAATCTGGTGCGCACAACACACAACTTTCAACTAACTTATTGTAAGTGTGTAAGGGACGTGAACGATGAGGGAATATGAAAATAAAACACCAAACATTATTTTTTTAAATTTATTCCTTAAAATTATATATATCATTAATTAATTACGACAGAAACAATATCAATCTCTTAATGCTATAGCGTGAACAATATTTTTTGATAGCCCATCATTAGCTAACACAAACTGGATGGTTTACCCACTCAAAGCATGCAACGTACAACTGTTCGTGTGAAAAAGATGAGTTACACTGCGATAGTAAAATGATAGTTGTAAAGGTTACGACTACGCTTGATGCATAAACAATAATGATGACCGAAAACTGTCGAGGGAGTGAGAGAAGGCTTATTTACTGTGTGAGAACAGGAGACCGGCTTCGATCTCATCCCTACTCCATGCTATATACTGGCTGAGAAGTGACACCGGTAGACCTCTGGCAGGGATACCTTACCAAATGATAATTCATCAGTTATCGAGAAGGATGAAAAATTATTAAATTACTAAAATAGCTATTAAAAAGAAAAATTTGTCCAAAAAATTGTTAGAAAATGTTAGGGGTGGACAACCCTTATCACTTAGAGGTATGAAAAATATATAGTACTCGATTCTCAGAGCTATTGAATATGCATCAGTATGCATGAATATGAATATTGGTCAAGCTCTCTCGGAGGAGTATGGTAACTAATATGGTGACACGAGAATTTTATATACGTGTATTACAAGATATTTCTAAAAGGCAAGAATGAAAAGATAGGATATTCAGAAAGAAGAGCATGATAATGACACCTGTCCATGTTGACAAGCAGGAGACCGTTGGGGCACATCTTGAAAAGAGGCTGGCTCAGCTGCTGCTCTCTGTCCACGTTCAGGCTACAACACCATTTCAAGTAAATCCTATTTCTGAACTCTAAGACCCCGCTGCGCAATTCCTCGTATTCCTTCTCATATTTGTCCGCCTTAGTGCTCTCTATAAGCCAATCAGCCGTCTTGATGAACTGAAAAACAATATTTCCCAAAGGTATTTTATCATTTTAACATATTTCAACATGAAAAAATATATAAAAACAGTCGTGAATAGAGAGGAGAGAATTATAAAGAACAGAGTGGACTTCTTTTGACCGCATCCCGCACTAGAGGTCTAAATTTAAACCTCAGTGCGGCACAGGGTCATTTAACCCCATTCTATTTTTTATGGGAATATGTGAGATTGTTGGAGTTTGAAACATATAGATATTATTGGTTTTAACCCTTGGAAAGGTCCAAAGCTGAAACAGGTTTTAGAAAGTTTACCTCTTACACGCTCAGCACTATTGGAAAGTTAAACATTGGACAGGCACAAAGTTAGCCAGACACAGTCAACTGATCCCGTACACCACACAATGTGTTAACACTTATTTTATCCAATTAACAGTCTATTGAAAAATAGACTGTTAATTGGACAGGAGTGTCTCCATACGCTAGGGTCGACAGCTGCTGAAATTGGACAGGAGTGTCTCCATACGCTAGGGTCGACAGCTGCTGAAATTGGACAGGAGTGTCTCCATATGCTGCTCGGTCGACAGCTGCTGAAATCGCACAGGAGTGTCTCCACACGCTGCTCGGTCGACAGCTGCTGAAATAACATACTGAATAATATTCTGCCAAAGCCTGGATTCAGTCCTGGGACTTGGAGTTAACAGATTGTAACAGCAGACTTTAGCAATCACCTGGATACGAATATTTATGTTTTTGTCTACTTTTTTATATCATAATCCTTAATTAAATTTAAAAATTAAAAAAAAAAAAAAAAAAATATATATATATATATATTGTAATATACCCATTTTTTATAATTATAGTATTTATTTATTTATTATTTGATAATTGCGTTAGGCAGGCTAACAATAGGATAAAAGTGAAATTTAAATAACAGCTCCTGTTTGGCTGTTTGTTTACAAACATAGCATCCATTTTGGATGCTAAGAAAAAAGGTCTCTGCCAGGTAGGAGAGGGTAAAAGACGTACCTATCAGTTAAAGGTCAAGTAGTTTCAGTTTTGAGTGGGGACCTGAGGAAGGTAGGAGCTGCTGTCTGAACATAGAGAATAATTATAGTTAGCCTGCATATTGTTTGTATTATGTTTGTAAGTTATTATTATAATTAAAAAGTTAAATATTAAAAATGTGCCTGATTGTCAAGAACCCGTACCATACCCTGAGAATAAAATGAGTTTTAATTAAGTAAATATTGTGATAATTAATTTTTTATTTTTTACACCCCTACCTCGCCTTTGAAGGCTATACGGGGGTTCTCTCGGGCCAGGGGGTGAGAGCAGGGGATATATGCCGAGATAAAATCCCCCAGCACAAGAGTCGAACTCGTAATTATTTGGTTTTAACTTAACTTTTCGGTTATCTGTTGCTAGGCAACGCGTGCTCACAGCAATGCGCGCTAAAACGCTCGGCCACCCTGCCCCCCATCTGATTCTTGACCTTATGAGGCCAAGCAAAAGAAAATAAAGAAGACGATAGAGATTAAGTAGAATAAAATTACTTTGTATATTTGAGTGAGGCGCTTCTCCTTGGCGACCAAGCTGACTACGCGACTGCTCTGCCGAGGCATGAACAGGTAGACGCTCTTCCGGTTCTTTGTCAGGTCCTCTTTGTATTTCTTTATGTCTTTGTAGAACAGCGAGCAGATCTGCAATGTACATTCATCTATGGATATAATGCTGTATATAGAATGGATGCCAGCAATTACCATCTACGCGATAGTATAGATATTGAAGATACATAAATAAAGATACATATCAATATTGTAATTGTAGATTGAAGGAGCTTCTTATATATTATAAAAATATAATTGTAGGGCTCTTTATAAAAGATTTATTAAAAATAGGGTATAATATAATTAGTAAAATGTAGTGTACAACTAAGAAGTGAGATGAAAATTTTGGAATAAAAGAGTATTTACCTTTTCTGAGCACTTGATAAACGCTGGGATTAGCGCCGGGCGTTTGGTATAGTCTTTGAACTGTATCAGAACATCTATAATTTCTTCCACGTTGTCTATTTTATTGATAATCAGGTGCAAAGCATTCTCAGTGTACATTTCTAAATCAGCAATTCCGTCTCTGAATCTGAAAAAAAATGTATATCAAATTTTATATTTAGTTTATTTAGAGGGAGGATAGAGGGAGAAGGGGAGGGGGCTGGGTAAGAGGGTAGAGTAGAGTAAAAATTCATTTCCAACGGTGGCCGAGTGACTTCCTCAAGAGTTGCTGAATCATTTGATGAATGTAATGGACCTATTAGATGAGAGTAATTGACCTATTAGGTCTCAAATACATTTTGTTTTCAGTAAAATATCGAAATAAGTTAATCAAGAGATGACAAAGAACTGGGGCACGGAGGGTTCGTTATTTTAACTAATATTATTGTAAACTCAGCAAGACAACTAGCTAACTTTCTTTTCTGACAACAAACGTAGCTTTGTTATAATCAAATTATATTTCTTATAATAATAATCTGTAATTACTATAATAAGTTGTCCTTACTTAGTCATGACATGACGCCAGTCATCTGACTCTTCGTCTTGAAACTTATTCTTCTGGGCTTCGACGCCTTCAAAAAGTTCCCAGAACTCTTTCTTCACTTTCTCCATGATCCTGGAGATTTCTTCGTCCCTTGTCCAATAATACGGCAGCATGGAATGCTCCTCCCCTTCGGCCTTTGGTTCGTTCACTCTGTCGATAGAAATATCATATCGTGAAAACCGTCATGTAATTATGTGAGATACATAACATAATTATATAATGAGAGGAATTTTTACCTTCCAAATATTTCCAAGGCATAACAGAGTTCAATCATGTCTTTGCACCTTTCATCGGCGGTGTTTATTTTATTGAAAACCAATTCCTCATTTACATTCCATGGTTTTGTGTGATAATAATTGTGGACATCCACGGCCTCAAAAAAGTAATACGATTAAATTTAAAATTTTGAAATAGGAATATTCTCTTAGTTGTTAAGTACAATAATAATAATAGCATTAGCCTACATTTTCCAGTTCGGTTATTTTTGTAATCAGAACTTATTAAAAAAGTAACTTTTTCTTTTTTTTAAACAATTTTCATTCATACATATTAAAATTTATTTCAATATGAACAATTGTAAGAATACTTTGAAATCACATTAATACAATATTTACAGAAAAACATGAAATAAAATTATCATCTAAAACAAAATTTCAATTATATTTAAAAGCCAAGATATCAGACTTTCTGTTTGCACAAAAAGAGAGCTATCGAATTAAAATAAAATGGCAGGGAGGATTTTTGTCGAAGGTTGAAGGTGAGATGTTTGCATTTAGTTTCATTCACTTTTAGTTCAAGCCAGTTTTATACCCATATTTCATAAGGGAAAGGTATCTGCAGGCTTAGCAATACAGTATCTGGATCATAGGATGGCGTGTGTCATTAGCAAATGTTGCCAGGAAAGGTATCAGGATGAGAAGGAATATCAACGATGTATAAGAAGTAAAGGAAGGGTCCTAAAATGCTGCCTTGAGGAATACCAGCCTCAATAGTATAATGGTCAGAAATTCTGAACCAATAATAGGTGGGGTGAATTTTAGAGCCAAAAGGTACTATATCCATTCAAGGACTTTACACAGGGAACATATTTCTCTATTGTTAATATGATGTTGAACATATCTCTATTGTTAATATGATGTTGAACATATCTCTATTGTTAATATGATGTTGAACATATCTCTATTGTTAATATGATGTTGAACATATCTCTATTGTTAATATGATGTTGAACATATCTCTATTGTTAATATGATGTTGAACATATCTCTATTGCTAATATGATGTTGAACATATCTCTATTGTTAATATGATGTTGAACATATCTCTATTGTTAATATGATATTGAACCAACTTAATACATTATTTTTGCATTAAAAATCAATAATAGTTCTTTTACTAGACTAATAACTTAATTTTATGTTAAGGAAAACAATGTTTTAATACACTTTAAAATGAATGTGTACTAACAATAAGTACCTTTTAAAAATAATTCAAATTTTCAAATGATCTTTTTCAAGTACTTGCGTATTTTTTAAATAAAATTAGGAACAAATTTCAATAAACCTAAATTATTAGAATACAAATTTGATAAAATATCGATTTTTGAAAATAAAATTGGCTAGGCTATATTTTGGAAAAGAGGAGCTAACTAACTAAACTGCTCGAGGCTGAGAAAACAATATTTTATGAATAGAGTGAGCACTAAAAAGGATTTTAACCTCAACAATTTTTTTTTTCTTAATTAATAAAAATACAGTATAACAAAAACTAAATAAACTCTTAGCTTTTGTACTAACTAAAGCCATTATTTCTCCTGTTGTATCTTATATTTTTACAAATGTTTTATGACTAAAAAACCTTTTTGTAAATCCTTTTGACGTTTTCGTAACATATAGTCATGTTGTGAAGCGTTTCAATGACACTTTGAGGTTTCAAGCAGAAAACGGCTTTGAAATCGGCCATCGTTTTCAGCCTTGTTACAAGTGATAGGCGAGGCAGACGCAGAGCATTTCCAAATCCTTACTAAAAAAATGTACATAGAGATGGAATGGATAGGCACAATCAATCAAATGTTTTTATGTTTTACTTTTATAAGTCTTTATAAAAAAAACGTACTCTTGATTATACACAGGTGATTTAGCCCAGACGAATTTGATCGCTTTCAATATATCAGGGATTATCGGAGGAATTTCCAAAGGATCTGCCGCAGCATCAAGGCGTTTACACGGTCCTTCCAGCACTTGCAAGTATTCTGCGATAGTTTGAGCAGTTTCTTTTGCTTCCTACAAAAATAAAACATTAAAAATAAAAATACATAAAAATATAAAACATAAAAATAACGTAAAACATTAAAAAATAAAAACATTAAATAAAACATAAACAATAAACATTAAAAAATAACGATATAACAAAATATCTATTAAAACAGTACAGACAGAGATCCGTACTGTTTTTTGGCCAATAGCTGTGCAAGGAGGCGATTAGGCTGTTACAGCTCTCAGCCATCATGTTTTGGGTACCCACTTTATAAAGGATAAGTGTGTCCAACATGGGTCTTAATAAATAAAAAATTATCATAGAATCCATAAAGTATCTTTACCATGACTTCCGGTTTGAGGTCAAGAAATGGCTGGATGTGCGGGGACTGTGCCGTTAGCAACAAATCACAGATGTGGTTGATACCCTTGGATTCCAACTGGTCCAATATTCCACAGAGGTTCTCATCTGAAAGGAAGAAGCAATAACGTGAATCTAAATACCTCTCCACAGGTGTAAGGCATGAGATTAGTTAACAATACAAAAGGTCAAAGGTAAGGAGAAACATTTTTGAGAGAAGAGTATGTCTTTAAAGAAGTTTTTTACCTTCAATAGTCAGACAAAAACTTATGTTTAATTTTTTTTTTTTTTTAAGTAACAATTGGCAATTGAGAGAAAGCAGAATTAGTGACGGACATGGCTCTCAAGTCCTCAGAAAGGATAATGTTATGAAGGAGCTTGAGGAGAAGAAAACTTATCATGTAATCTTGATAAAAAGTTAAAATGCCAAAGCCAAGTTGGAACTGCAAGACAGGTCTTCAAGGCATTATATAGGGCTGTGCAATCTGTTTATATAATTACAAGCATGAATCAAATGGGAAGGAGGCTTTTGGTCCCCGTAGCTAAGCCCAGTATAGTTGTTATAGCGTTCCCCTCTTTGAGGGTTGGGGTTGGGTAGAGATGTCCGGGGCGGGCGAGCAAGGTGGAAAGCGTAGAACAGGTGGTACCCACCACCATTATATAACATTTAGTCATCAAATTTCTTGCTGCTGAAGGTGTAAAACTGGCTGAAATTTTCATTTTCGTTGGTATTTGCATGATATCAACAGTTTGTGGAAGTTGGTGATCATGCAGGTCACAAATGCAGACCCTGTACTAACATCACACCTGACAACATTAATTAATATTCGATTGGATCCAATCCACCACCCTAAAATATTAAAGCATGGGTGATGCTATTTCTATGACCACGATTGTATATTTCATTCACCCTGTCGACATTTATGTCACACAGAGAAAATTATTTTATCATGAGATATTGCAAACAATGATTCTAATGAACTGTTTAGGCGGGAATGCACGCACGAATATTATTTAATTTAAATTCAATACCAGAAGGTTCTACCCCTTAATTCTTTATCGAGCCCACTAATCCTTGAGAGGTGGGCTCACATCGTCCTAGACCGTGAATGGCATAGTTTCTGTTCGTCATGGGAGCTGGTGGTGCCTGGAAGTCCTAAGGATCCTCTCTCTTTCTCATTTAGCCTCACCCTTTCCTGTTTCCTGACATCCCTTAGGAACCAGGACAGAAAGGAAGCCCGAGAGCCGAGGGTCGAGGGGTGAGTCTTAATTGTTTAGCGAACACCCTTGTAAATTTTTTATTTTGTTCTTATCGAAAAAAAAGATACAGCCCACAGTTTGATCTTATCATATAGCCCACTGGCTGTTCTTGCTCTTACATGAACCAGTATTCTATTGATTCATCTCCAAACTATTCACTTCCAAAATATTTTATATTTATAATTTATGATTTATTATTATTGAAGTGTCTTTTTGTTCTTTATTTTTCCGTCTTTAGCAAAAACGCATAAAATGAAGTTCTTAAAACAAGGGATGACACGCCTAGGATAAATAAAAACCTAATTAATATAGCTACATACATGTTACACATTACATACATACATGTTACACGTTACATACATGTTACACGTTACATACATCTATTCAAGGCAGAGTGATAAGCATCCAACGGGACAAAGCCTTCTATCAGCGTGTCGGGGCTGGCGTTGATGACAGCTTTCTTTACCGCCGTGTGCCACATCAGCACTACTCCTGCAACGTAAACAATTATATAATGGATCTACAATATTCACTTCATACTATAGCTCTAAACTATAAAATTTCAATATAAACAAACAAGAAACAACTATTTAACACAACTAATTATTTTGTAATTTAAATACTCCTTCAGCCATCTCGTTTCCTTTCAGTTGTTTTGGAAAATAATTAAACAGCTGACTAGCACCTTCTAAAAATAATTTTATTCCTGAATCACATTTTTACAGGATTCCTGTGTTCTTTAGATGAAATTGGGTGATAGATTGAGGATCTATTGATTCAAAGGATTTCGCTAAAGCTAATCGGTAATAATAGAATAATGTTAAGAGTATCGTTTCCTACAATACGTTTAGGAAATCGACTATAAATACTAGAACGAATTAGTCCAGGTAGTGGTCAGTGAACGAAACAAATAAGTAGTTTCAACCATTTATTTTTTGCCGTTTGGACCCCCATTGTGGGTCATCATTAGTTCATATTGTAGGCGAATGGAAACTGAATTTCCATTCCATCCACTGAATTCCTGAATGGAAACTCTGTTTTCATTCCCCTGCAATACCATACCCACAATGGGGGTTAAAACGGCAGAAAATAAATGGTTGAAACTATTTAATGGACCGCTACCCAGACTAATTCCTTTTAGTAATTCTCAATGGTCAACTAATTATATCCAATACAAATGTACATTTTTTAAAACCCTAAACCAGAGATTTGCTTATTTATTTATGGCACCAAATCTGGAAAATCAAAGTAAAATATTTATGGCACCCAATCTGGAAAATCAAAGTAAAATATTAACAATAAATAAACTTTAAGCGCAGTGCTAAATAAAAAAAAATGAAATGTTATCAATATCAAGTGCCATCAAGTTTAATTCAAACGTTATTATTTTTTTTTCAAGTTTGTTAATAAAGTTACAACCATGACTTACGGTCAGGTTTGTTAATAAAGTTACAACCATGACTTACGGTCAGGTTTGTTAATAAAGTTACAACCATGACTTATGGTCAGGTTTGTTAATAAAGTTAAAACCATGACTTACGGTCAGGTTTGTTAATAAAGTTACAACCATGACTTACGGTCAGGTTTGTTAATAAAGTTACAACCATGACTTACGGTCAGGTTTGTTAATAAAGTTACAACCATGACTTACGGTCAAGCCTCGCAATCAAATATTGGTCCTTGAGAGCGGAGCTTATTTTGACTTGAATCCCTTCCTTTGGAACATAAAGACCGGTGAGCCCCATCAGATTGAACTGTACTTCGGTCAGCTCGTTCAGGTAATCATGAAACGCTTGTCGTACCTCCATTTTCAGTTCTGAAAACAAAACCTGAATCACGAAGCGATTCTTTAAAATTAACATGCTAAGCAAACACCCTTGGTTCGTAATACAGACCATCAGGCCAATCCTTGATCTGGAAGAAGCAGGGGTAGTAGACGGTTTGCAACAGATTCGCGATAGACCTTTCAGGATACTCGTCTAATGTCCCGAACATTACATTGTCCAGGAAATTTTCTCCAGTTATTTGAACTTTTCTATGAAGCCTTGCAAAGTACTGTATGTCCAAAAATCTACATGTTGGGAAACCCAGTTTGGCCTTCAATATGTCGTCTTCAAAATAGATAGTTAACAAAAATTCGTCATCTTTTGTGACAAATTTCCTTATTTTAGCAAACACCTTAGGATTCCAATCATCCTCCTCTAAATCAAATAACATTGTTATTTTCTTAATTCTTTCAACCTGAAACAGAAATATTTTAAATCCTTTTAATATGATAATTAAAAATTCAAAGTCACTTCAACCATTTATTTACATATATTACTGTACCCTCCCCTGCCTGTCTCATAATCATGTATTAAATTAAATAAATACATTAATTGAATGTGCGTCGCATAAGGGGAGAGTTGGTCTAAATCAGTTTATTAACAAGATTACCAATATAGGGTTCATCCTCTAAACCATGAAGCTAAAATATATTTTATTAAATAGAAAATAATCATTTACTTATTTTTACTTTTGGATTCAGAATTAATATGAGCTAAATTAATGAGGAATCATAACACATCTTTACTAATAAAATCATTTCTTACATTTTAAATAGTATTAGGTAAATTCAATATAAATACATGAATAATTATAAATTAAAAGTTTAATCGAACAAATGATTTTATTTTATATTTAATTACTATGTTTAACGATCAAATATGATAAGAAATAATGACGGAGCAATGGTAGGTCATATAATAATCAAGAAATTTAACTTTATGAGAAATTACAATATTTGTGTCATCATCAGTACTAGTAAAAAAATAAGATAACAAATAACCATTGAAAATTAAATATTACTCTTATTTTATCTCCCCCTCCATTTTTATATTGTATTTCATTATAATATTTAATGGTTTCTTAGTTTTGTTTTTTTAGCTGGTCCACCATAGTTTCGTCCAAGATTTTGGTACAATTTCCTTCCTGCTCATATGAAAAAAATTACAATTTAAAAAGCTATTCGTATAATTGACTTGATCCATTTAATAAAATTATAAATGTAATCTTAAGATGTATATATAAATAGCACTGAGTTAAAATAAGCTCCAACAAGTTATTAATAAATGTTTTGAATAAGACTGCTAATAATGGAGTTAGGCCTAACTTTGAAGAATATAATGTTGATGTAGAAGAGACAATCTATTTATTGCACGGCTAAATTTATTTTCTCCTCAACAAGATTGACTTACCAGAGCTTCAATAGGGTCCATGATTTTCTTTACCTCCTTCTTTTTCAGCACCGGATATTCGCTGACTTCTGACACCGAGTAATCTGGAAAAGTAAATCAAAATGTCATCAAAAAGTAAATCAAAATGTCATCAAAAAGTAAATCAAAACGTCATCAAAAAGTAAACCAAAACGTCATCAAAATTGTGGATGTAATTAGTTGACCGTTGAGAATTACTGGAAGGAATTAGTCCGGGTGGCGGTCATTAAATGAAACAACTAAATAGTTTCAACTATTTTATTGTTTGCCAACGTTTCGACCCCCTTTGTGGGTCATCATCAGGGCGCATGGTGGGAGAATGGAAACTAGGTACTGTTTTGAAAACTAGCCCTTAGTGTTTCAAATATATATCTTAATTTATATATTATAGGAAAAATAGTTAGGACTCCTGCCAACTTTTCAGGGCAATATTGTGAGCCATCATAAGGGCAAGTGAATTTATAAGAGAAATTGAAATGATGGAGCCAAACTTCATCGGGTTGCTTTGAAACAACATAATTATTGTCCATGCAGGAATTTTTTTAACATTAAAATAGAAGATGTTAAAGAATGTTCACAATCAAAACGAAACCCTACTAATCTGAAACTCTTGGTACGTCCAACATGAAAGAAAAAACAAAATCTGAATGTCAACAAACCATGAGGGGTTTTTGATTCAGCGCATATAGGGATTTGTAATATGTAGCAAGGAGTTGATTAGGCTCAGATCACAGCTTTTCAGACCAGCTTTTCCTCCTAATTTTTGGGTACCCACTTTATAGAGGTTGGGTGAACCCCAGCAGGGCATCTCCCCCTGCCTGTCCCTTCCCAGGGGATCCTGAAATAAGAATAAGAATTATTTGTTCAAAGAAAGTGTTTGAACGAGGAGCATATAGAGGACTAGGCTCTGGAAGGTAGACCACGCCACTCCTTCCAACAAGAGGACTAGGCTCTAGAAGGTAGACCACGCCACTCCTTCCAATAAGAAAGAAAACCAGTTGAAGTTGACTGAGGAGAGATTTGAGAGTCCCTGGGGCAGGAAATGATTGGAGTGAATGTAGTACATGTGTGGTGACTGATAAATCTACATCTAGCAATGAAGATGCTTTAACAAAAGTATAACTTAGCTGGAGATGAACTTTATGACGCCGATGATACTGGTACATACTTCTCAGATAAAACCAGACTCTCCTCACTCTGATATCTTCAGAGGTTGAGAGGCGAGAAGCTCAGATCACTCGCAGGCCTGAGGCAGTGTAACCTCCCGCCATCCCTTACCATCGGCTAACATTGTGCGACATTATAGCGAAGGAAGAGCTCCGAGCTAATTTCAATATCTTGTTCTGTCCTCGCTAAAATTAAGGGCAATCTTAAGAGCCGACGAAGGATTTTCCTTTGAGGTGTCCTTGGGTGAGGAGGGGGGGGGCAGGAGGGGAGGGGAAGTGGGTTCAAAGTATATCCAAGTTAATTGTTCTTAGCAATGTCTATTTGGATATCAATTAACAGCATCTATTTGGATATCAATTAACAGCATCTGTTTGGATATCAATTTAAAATTGTGAATAAATCGGGAAACCTGCTCGGAAGTATAAAACAGACACAAAACAAGCACAACTTTGCTCCTAGTACCTTATTTTATCTTCTATTTTCCGCCCGCTAATGTTTTTGGGGCATCCGATATGAACTGTTTGGATCCCATCCAGAATTTTGGGGCATCCGATATGAACTGTTTGGATCCCATCCAGAATTTTGGGGCATCCGATATGAACTGTTTGGATCCCATCCAGAATTTTGGGGCATCCGATATGAACTGTTTGGATCCCATCCAGAATTTTGGGGCATCCGATATGAACTGTTTGGATCCCATCCAGAATTTTGGGGCATCCGATATGAACTGTTTGGATCCCATCCAGAATTTTGGGGCATCCGATATGAACTGTTTGGATCCCATCCAGAATTTTGGGGCATCCGATATGAACTGTTTGGATCCCATCCAGAATTTTGGGGCATCCGATATGAACTGTTTGGATCCCATCCAGAATTTTGGGGCATCCGATATGAACTGTTTGGATCCCATCCAGAATTTTGGGCATCCGATATGAACTGTTTGGATCCCATCCAGAATTTTGGGGCATCCGATATGAACTGTTTGGATCCCATCCAGAATTTTGGGGCATCCGATATGAACTGTTTGGATCCCATCCAGAATTTTGGGGCATCCGATATGAACTGTTTGGATCCCATCCAGAATTTTGGGGCATCCGATATGAACTGTTTGGATCCCATCCAGAATTTTGGGGCATCCGATATGAACTGTTTGGATCCCATCCAGAATTTTGGGGCATCCGATATGAACTGTTTGGATCCCATCCAGAATTTTGGGGCATCCGATATGAACTGTTTGGATCCCATCCAGAATTTTGGGGCATCCGATATGAACTGTTTGGATCCCATCCAGAATTTTGGGGCATCCGATATGAACTGTTTGGATCCCATCCAGAATTTTGGGGCATCCGATATGAACTGTTTGGATCCCATCCAGAATTTTGGGGCATCCGATATGAACTGTTTGGATCCCATCCAGAATTTTGGGGCATCCGATATGAACTGTTTGGATCCCATCCAGAATTTTCAAACATTGTTTTGAGAACATATTCCTTCCTCAGATTATTAAATTTTTAAAATGAAAAAATTGGACATCTAAAGCAATGGTTCACTTAGATCAAAACACTTCAACAATTTTGTTTCCGGACTCCTTCATGTATTATACAAACATTCAGTAAAAAATTAGACCCTAATTTCACCGATGTATATCATATAACTATTTAATTACTATCCATTTGTACAATAATACCTATCACAACTTCCCTTCGATACAAGATTCAGTGTATATTTAAAAGGTCTAATTTCATACTTAAATCATTTATTATTATCAATATGTAAGAATATTTTAATTAAACTAAACAAAGAAATTTTAATTAAAAAGTCACCTTTTGCCCATTTTTAATTGTATGGCTTTTTGACACGTCCAGCTCTTTGGTGCTGCTCGCATTTTGTATTGAAATCTTACTTACTATTACTACCTGTACACTACTTAAAAAAAAAAAAAAAAAAAAAAAAAAAAAAAAAAAAAAAAAAAAAAAAAAAAAAAAAAAAAAAAAAAAAAAAAAAAAAAAAAAAAAAAAAAAAAAAAAAAAAAAAAAAAAAAAAAAAAAAAAAAAAAAAAAAAAAAAAAAAAAAAAAAAAAAAAAAAAAAAAAAAAAAAAAAAAAAAAAAAAAAAAAAAAAAAAAAAAAAAAAAAAAAAAAAAAAAAAAAAAAAAAAAAAAAAAAAAAAAAAAAAAAAAAAAAAAAAAAAAAAAAAAAAAAAAAAAAAAAAAAAAAAAAAAAAAAAAAAAAAAAAAAAAAAAAAAAAAAAAAAAAAAAAAAAAAAAAAAAAAAAAAAAAAAAAAAAAAAAAAAAAAAAAAAAAAAAAAAAAAAAAAAAAAAAAAAAAAAAAAAAAAAAAAAAAAAAAAAAAAAAAAAAAAAAAAAAAAAAAAAAAAAAAAAAAAAAAAAAAAAAAAAAAAAAAAAAAAAAAAAAAAAAAAAAAAAAAAAAAACTTACTATAATATACCTGTACACTACTTACCTATCACCACTTGCCACTTACTACTCAATTACTACCTGTACATACTTACCTATCACCACTTCCATTACTATAATTACTACTGTACACCTACTTACCTATCTACCACTTACCACTTAACTACATAATTACTACCTGTACACTACTTACCTATCACCACTTGCCACTACTTAACTGTTATTATCCCATCCCAAACTTAGGCACATATCACACTTGACCACTTACTACTCAGATTAACTTGTTACAACTTATCCTTCACCAATTATTACCAATTACTTTACAATAAAAAATTACACTAAAGTGGTTACACTAACTTACCTATCACCACTTCCAATTTACTAATTAGCGTAGCCTTACATACTTACTATCAACATTACAATTACAGTAGGACTCTAATTACTATCCGAGTACACTACTATATATTTAACTCCTATCACCACTTGCCACTTCTAAGTAGGTTAGTATTAAACTTACTATCACCACTTAACCATCTTTATTACTTATCAATATACTAACCTGAATATTTAACTTAAATCACCACTTACCAATTATACTAATTAACGTACACTTTACCTCCATTTAATTATGCTTTTTACCGTCCACTCTTTGTCTCCCATTTGATTAAACTACTTAATTACTACCTGTACACTACTTACCTATCACCACTTCCACTTACTAAGTAGGTAAGTACAACTTACCTATCACCACTTCCACTTACTAAGTAGGTAAGTACAACTTACCTATCACCACTTCCACTTACTAATAGTAAGTACAACTTACCTATCACCACTTACCACTTACTACTCAATTACTACCTGTACACTACTTACCTATCACCACTTACCAATTACTACTAATTACTACCTGTACACTACTTACCTATCACCACTTCCACTTACTACTAATTAAGTACAACTTACCTATCACCACTTCCACTTACTACTAATTACTACCTGTACACTACTTACCTATCACCACTTACCACTTACTAATAGTAGTACAACTTACCTATCACCACTTCCACTTACTAATAGTAAGTACAACTTACCTATCACCACTTCCACTTACTATATAAGTACATACTTACCTATCACCACTTACCACTTACTACTCAATTACTACCTGTACACTACTTACCTATCACCACTTACCACTTACTACTAATTACTACCTGTACACTACTTACCTATCACCACTTCCACTTATTTAATAGTAGTACACTTACCTATCACCACTTACCATTACTACTCAATTACTACCTGTACACTACTTACCTATCACCACTTACCACTTACTACTAATTACTACCTGTACACTACTTACCTATCACCACTTCCACTTACTAATTTATAGTACAACTTACCTATCACCACTTGCCACTTACTAAGTAGGTAAGTACAACTTACCTATCACCACTTACCACTTACTACTCAATTACTACCTGTACACTACTTACCTATCACCATTACCACTTACTACTCAATTACTACTGTACACTACTTACCTATCACCACTTACCACTTACTACTTAATTACTACCTGTACACTACTTACCTATCACCACTTACTTACTACTAATTATACGACAACTTACCTATCACACTTACCACTTACTACTTAATTACTACCTGTACACTACTTACCTATCACACTTGCCACTTACTAATGTAAGACAACTACCTATCACCACTTGCCACTTACTAAGTAGTAAGTACAACTTACCTATCACCACTTACCACTTACTACTCAATACTACCTGTACACTACTTACCTATCACCACTTCCACTTTACTAATTATATGTACAACTTACCTTCACCACTTACCACTACTACTTAATTACTACCTGTACACTACTACCTATCACCATTGCCACTTACTAAGTAGTAAGTACAACTTACCTATCACCACTTCCACTATACTAATTATACGTACAACTTACTATCCCCACTTACACTTACTACTCAATTACTACCTGCATTACTAATGTTACCTTATCACCACTTACCATTACTACTCATTACTACCTTACACTACTTACCTAATCACACACTAACCCACTTACTCACTTAATTACTACCTGTACACTACTTACCTATCACACTTGCCACTTACTAAGTAGGTAAGTACAACTTACCTATCACACACTTACCACCACTACTACACTCATTACACTGTACACTACTTACTATCACCACTTACCACTTACTACTCAATACTACCTTACACTACTTACCATCACCACTTACCACTTACTACTTAATTACTACCTGTACACTACTTACCTATCACCACTTGCCACTTACTAATAGTAAGTACAACTTACCTATCACACTTACCACTTACTACTCAATTATACCTGTACACTATTACCTTCACCATTACCATACTACTCAATTACTACCTGTACACTACTTACCTATCACCACTTACCACTTACTCAATTATAGTACAACTTACCTATCACACTTACCAATTACTACTCAATTACACCTGTACACTACTTACCTACACCACTTGCCACTTACTAATTAATACAATTACTATCCTTACACTCTACCAATCCTACCACACTTACCTAATATATAAGTACATACTACCTACACACTTACCACTACTATAATTACTACTGTACACTACTACTATCACCACTTGCCACTACTACTTAATTACTACCTACACACTTACCTATCACACTAACTATAGAATCACTACATCACAGATAATAGGTAAGTACACTTACCTACACCACTTACCATACTACTCAATTACTACCTTACACTACTTACCTATCACCACTTACCACTTATACTCAATTATACCTGTACACACTTACCTATCACCACTTACCACTTACTACTTAATTACTACCTGTACACTACTTACCTATCACCACTTCCACTTACAAGTAGGTAATACAACTTACCTATCACCACTACCATTACTACTCAATTACTACCTGTACACTACTTACCTATCACCCTTACCACTACTATCAATTACTACTGTACAACTACCTATCACCACTTACCACTTACTACTTAATTACTACCTGTAACTACTTACCTATCACCACTTGCCACTTACTAAGTAGTAGTACAACTTACCTATCACCACTTACCACTTACACCAATTATACTGTACACTACTTACCTACACCACTTACCACTACTATCAATTATACCTGTACAACTTACCTATCACCACTTACCACTTACTACTTAATTACTACCTGTACACTACTTACCTATCACCACTTACCATTACTACTCAATTACTACCTGTACACTACTTACCTATCACCATTACCCTTACTACTAATTACTACCTGTACAACTTACCTATCACCACTTGCCACTTACTAAGTAGGTAAGTACAACTACCTATCACCACTTCACTTACTATAATACATACTACCCTACACTACTTACCTATCACCCACTTACCACTTATACTCAATACTACCTGTACACTATTACCTATCACCACTTACCACTTACTACTTAATTACTACCTGTACACTACTTACCTATCACCACTTGCCACTTACTAAGTAGGTAAGTACAACTTACCTATCACCACTTACCACTTACTACTCAATTACTACCTGTACACTACTTACCTATCACCACTTACCAATTACTACTCAATTACTACCTGTACACTACTTACCTATCACCACTTGCCACTTACTAAGTAGGTAAGTACAACTTACCTATCACCACTTACCACTTACTACTCAATTACTACCTGTACACTACTTACCTATCACCACTTGCCACTTACTACTTAATTACTACCTGTACACTACTTACCTATCACCACTTGCCACTTACTAAGTAGGTAAGTACAACTTACCTATCACCACTTACCACTTACTACTCAATTACTACCTGTACACTACTTACCTATCACCACTTGCCACTTACTAAGTAGGTAAGTACAACTTACCTATCACCACTTACCACTTACTACTCAATTACTACCTGTACACTACTTACCTATCACCACTTGCCACTTACTAAGTAGGTAAGTACAACTTACCTATCACCACTTGCCACTTACTACTCAATTACTACCTGTACACTACTTACCTATCACCACTTGCCACTTACTAAGTAGGTAAGTACAACTTACCTATCACCACTTACCACTTACTACTCAATTACTACCTGTACACTACTTACCTATCACCACTTGCCACTTACTAAGTAGGTAAGTACAACTTACCTATCACCACTTACCACTTACTACTCAATTACTACCTGTACACTACTTACCTATCACCACTTACCACTTACTACTCAATTACTACCTGTACACTACTTACCTATCACCACTTACCACTTACTACTCAATTACTACCTGTACACTACTTACCTATCACCACTTACCACTTACTACTCAATTACTACCTGTACACTACTTACCTATCACCACTTGCCACTTACTAAGTAGGTAAGTACAACTTACCTATCACCACTTGCCACTTACTACTTAATTACTACCTGTACACTACTTACCTATCACCACTTGCCACTTACTAAGTAGGTAAGTACAACTTACCTATCACTACTTACTACTTACCACTTACAACTCATTACTTACAACTTAACTACAACTTACCGACGGCCGAGACTTCCTCAACTTCGACTTCTTCCTCCACCGGCCCTTCCGCTCCTGCTCCTCCTTCCTCCTCCTTTCCGTACCCTTCTACTTCCGTTTCTTCGGCTTCCGTCGTGTCCATCTTCTTTTCTACCTCCTCTTCACAATATCAGTAGCACTATCACTAGACCCCGCAACAATACACCTGGGCGTTGCTAGGTGTCACCATGGTGACCTCAAAACACCTTGTCTTAATGTTTTCTTGAACCTAAATCTGTTTCACCATATTATACCTAATTGAAATGTACTTATTCTGGGAGAAAAGTACTTTAATTCAAAACTTAAAAATATAATTGCTTTCCAGCCATGAGATAACCTGAAATGATATTTTTTATATTTGCAAATAGTTTATTACAACTCAGTAAACTGTTCACATGTTAACTTGGAAATAATTGAAGCGCTGATTTCCAAAAGGTACTTGAGAATATATCCGCATATTACTATTATATTATAATGGTTTAGTTGTGTCGAAATTCTCCTCAAGATTTCATAAACAATACACTTCCTTGCAGTACTTTCTAAAGATGCCAAATAAACATTTAATCGCATTCAGAAGCATTGCTACGATAGGTAGCGAAAGGGCCTAGTGGTCAGAGCACTGGACTACTGTTCTCTGGATATTGTTTGTTCTGTTATTTCACCCGAGGGACTTCCCCCGGGGTGAGAAGCCTATTCAGGGGCTGGGTCCAGCCTCGTATTATTATATAGCTAACTAAAATTTGGGAGGGGGGGCGGACCATGCTACAGTGGGAGTCCTAAATTTTGCCTAACCAGTATCAAATAGGATTTTACAAATACCTGACATCGCACAGGCTTGGGATCACTATTTTATGTCCCCTCCACAAAGGACGGCATAAGAAAGAGTATAATGAAAAAATTTACTCCCTTTAAAAAATTCTAGGGCTACCTTCCTGGCTAGAGCCCGTGACCTCGGACATAGAAGGCTGTTATGCAAGCCACTACACTACAGGTGACCCCTGATGATGTGAAGTAATAATCAGGAATGAGATTGGTAAAAAAATATATTTAAAAAAAAATTTTTATAATAATATCTGAGTCCTATCTCAAATGATGATATGGCTTGGGACGCCCTAATGATGGCTCACATGTTTGATCCGAAACGTTGGCAGATCGGAGTATTCTTTAAAACAAGACTGGCTCCTCATATGCTCGTATTGCTCCCCACTATCTACAAAATGATTTTGTTCCGTTTCTTGTTTTGTTCACTGCCCTATAACTTTCATTAATTATCCATCCTTGGTTTTTTCATTAAAATTAATTTGAGATCGCTAAGAGAACAATCCGTTCAGATATGACAGGCTTAGACTTTAGAGGGGGCCGTGGGCGACCATCCAGGCAGAAGAATGGAGAGTGCTGTCAACGTGTTATCTTGGAGCTGGTTACGTCTTGCTTTTTATCGAGTCAACCTTTCCTTGGCAAGATGCAACCTGGCACTTGAGAGATAAGTAACTTATTGAATGAGGATAAACACTTGAAGGTGGAACTGCAGTGGTTTCGAGTGGCCATACCTCTCGAGTGACGATCCAAAGGAAATCACTTTGTACCAACAAACAGTGGCTCCAAACGTTCTTTTTTGAAACAAAAGTCTGCACTGGTCGTTCTATTTATGACGTGTTAGCCATTTTAACGTTATTTTGTTTCTGAGTAAATTAACTTTCAATGATAAGTATGGCATATTTTTAGCTCATTTTTATCATATAAAAATATATAGGTTTGTCAATAATTTCAGCGAAACGTCTCTGTAACTAGTTATCCTTTTATATATCTATATTTACTGCCTTAACTTTGTTTACAATGGTTAGTGGATAAGTTCAAGAAAACTTTGGGTTTCATTTAACCACTTTCATAAAAATTAAAAAAAAAAATGAATACCTCAATATATACACAAAATAATGAAAAGGGAATTGCTTCCTCATTTTTAGTTTTTTTTTTCTAGTTTTTACTGACAAAATTTCAAATCCGTAAATTAATTCTACGCTTGGTAAAGTTGAAGGCATAGTTGGCAATAGAGATTTTTTCAATGGAAAGACCAGAAAAAAAATTGAGATATAAAATTATTTTGATGTCTAACTCAATTTTTCCAAATGATGAACCATAATGAAGTTCTGCCCCGAAGTGAGGTACAATTATAAATATGTTTGTGTTGGGTATTTTGGTTATTTATTTTCCTTATATTTAATGTATCCAATATACCTGTGCAATGCACACAATTTAAATGATAAACTAGCATTTAAGATCAGGTAGGGTGTATATAAAAAAATAAGAAAGATAAATTCTGCTTGGAAACACAATAGAATGTCGCGTGGAGAAACTGCAATGGCTACCGGTTTCAAACCCTTCTAACGAAACATTTTTATCAGTTACCAAATGATTCGGGTACCTTGAAATTTCTGAAAACATACCGGCAATTAGTTTACGTATTACAAAGCAATTAGCAATTAATAATTCAATCGTAAATTAAATTTTAATGACTCATTTATTTAAACATAAGAATATTACTTTAATAAATAAATAATATTGTGACGGTTTTTTATGTCACCATAATTATAAATATTTATGAAAATGGAAGCTAATATATCAATAACCTATATAAATGGAATCACAACTGTAAGATAATTACAGGAATCTTTTCAGCAAATTTCTTGGTACTAAGATTATTTTTTAAGAGAGATTTTATTTTTAAAACGATAGACATGAAAATGATCGATACTTCTGAATCCTGGACACTACACGAATGTTTCATTTCCCAACATCGCATTGTGTTTCGGATTCATAATTGTCTTTCTTTATGTTTTAATTTAAGTTATACCTGTCTGAAATGCTAGTTTAACGTTTAAATGTTATGCATTGCATATGGATATTAGATACATTAAATTTAAAGAAAATAAATAACCAAAATACCCAACACAAACATATTTATAATTGTATCTCGCTTCGGGACAGTACTTCATTATGGTTTATCATTCGGAAAAATTAAGTTACACATCAAAATAAATTTTAATGTTAAATTTTGTCTGGTCTTTCCACTGAAGAAATGTCTATTGCCAGCTATGCGTTCTACTTTACCAAAAGCGTAGAAATCAATTTACGGTTTTGAACCTTTTTCAGTAAAAATTAGAAATAAAACTGAATTTTCGAAAGCTATTTGCTCATCATTTTATTGTGTTTGTATTGAGATATTTTATATTAAAATAATTTTAGTTTTTATGACATTTAGGAGACGAGGGGGTTACCTTAACCCAGAAATACCTTTACTCTTTTCCCCTTCAGTTTATTATCGAACACGTTCAATTTGTACGTAGATATGGTTATTTTTTTGTAACCTAAAAAATTAAGGCTACTTTGGAAGTAGAAAATGAAAACGTTCAGTATTTAAGCCTTGTCAGACTACTTTAATCAGTACGAAATTAACTTTTACACATATATAGCGAGTTACACCAAAGAGGATGCATAGCACTGGATGTAAACTGGCTATTCTGGTTTCCTGACTTGAATAAAAAAAGTTGCTGTGACATCTCGGACAAATGCGCTTCTAAGATATGAAAATTCAGTTTTATACAAATAGTTTTGGAGCTAGGCCTATGACATACACACAGACCTTTTTGCGGAACTTGGTCCTTTGGATCCAGGCGACCCTTAAACGTATAATTCCTATGAAAATTTCATGATGGCAATACTTTCCCTTACTTTGCAATATTCATAGAGAGGTAAGTGAAAGTTAATGTGCTGTGCATGTAGTGGCAGGCTTCTTTGCCTATCTTCATCCATGCAACTTCGGTTGGACGCTTCTAAAATTGTTTACTGAGTGGGGTTATGCCGTTTCCTTTCAATCAGCTGATAATTATCAACAATAAGAATAATGAAGTTGGTAGCCTTGCCTATTGCCACTAAACCTTATCTTCCGAGGAATGTTCTAGCACCTTAACTAAGGTTGAGTTCTGTTCCAACATTTAAGCTCCGTTCCCTAAGGACTATTAACCTGGCTTGAGCATGCGCAGAGCAGTATCAGGCGGCGCTATGAACCGATGTCGGAGCGAAGAACTTATGAGGGGACAGTTCTGAAGTCAGAGCGAAGTAATTGCTCACATCTCTTGAATATTTTGAAACAGTTGGAGATCCAGATGCTGAAAATTAAACTTAATGTATTCTATTCTCATTGTCATACTTCACCTCATAGTGGAGTGCGACAAGCAAATGATAATATCAAATAAAATGTAAGCCTTCTCACTCCATATCATTATTATCATGATAGTTTTATCGTTTGGATCCCGTAATCAACTTCTAGACCAAAGTTTCACCACACACTCCGGCGGAGCTTCTTCAGGATGACTCATTCTTAGTGAGAACCCTGGAGAAGGCGGCATCCTGTCGAGTGAAAGGTTGTCCGCGGAATTGAAGACACGCCATGGAAACCATCAAACGATTGTAAAATCCTTTGATTGTAAATAACTGATTTGGAGTAAAACGTGTCCCAAATTATTTAACAATGGTTTATTATTTCCGATGAATTGTATGTTAATCAACCGTATAAGATTGGTATTCACCCCAGATATACAGCAGAGTAGGCAATCGACTCATGTTTTGAGATGTTGTGAAGGATTCTGTATTCAAGGATGGGTCTGTGGTTTCCGAATAATCCAAGATCTAAGGTAAAAAGAATGAATTACACTGAATCGATGTAGGTTCAAGGGAAATTGGCTGAGAAATGAGAACGGTTTGCTTCAAGACGCGATATCTTCGCCAATATCTAACCGATTAAAATTATGTTTAGAGAATCTGATTATCTTTTTTATAATTATTCGCGTTTTTTTGGATAATCAACACTAAAAAGGAGTGTTCGATCCACAAGAAGGGGTCAGTCGTAATGGAGGGGCGGAAGAGTGGAATATCTTCCACGGAGGCCGTCAGAGATCTGGGAGAAGAGATGCCGGGGACCGGCGGGGAAGGAACGTCGAAGACAAAGTCCACCTTCACCAGCCGGCTAAAGTGTCCTCAGGTAACCGTTTGTTATATTTTATGGCAAAGCTGTTAGTAACGGGTCCATCGCTATTCTCAGTCATAGTTATAGGCATTATAGAAATAGAATTTAACTTTAAAATATATTTATTAGTTATCCTTAATAATAATTGCTGTAATTAAAACCAGTTTACTTCAATATTGACCTAAATGCTCCAACTCCAATGGTTCCAAAAAGTATAACATACAGTGACCGAAGAAAGTATTTGCACACCAACTTCTTATTTAAGCTAGAAAAAAACCTATTACTTCAAAAATACAAAGGATATTTATAACTCAATAACTACAAATAAAATACTTCTTTCATAAAAATACAAAACATAAAACTTCCGAAAAATACAGAAAAAAAGTATTTGCAAACTTTTGCAATTTAATATTTTGTATGAAGTCCATTGTCATCTAATACCGCTTGGCATCTAATAACGTCTCAGCATTGACTGGAATTAAATCCGCGTTAATTATTGATGTAGATAGATCGTTGAGGCGGTGTCTTCCGGTTATTTGGTGTTTTCCAACATTTATATCTAAAATATGCCACAAATTTTCAATTATGTTTAAGTCGGGAGACTGTGAAGGGATATGAAGACGTCGGCAAATCTTAGATATTAACTACTGTTTAGTTTTGTTTGCTGTATAGTTCGTTATTATCATGCATAACAATATACCGATCTTGAATTCCTGATTTCGTTGCATTGGCTAGCAGGTTTAGGTGCAAAATCTTGACATAACCTTCTGCTACTGAAATCCCTCTAATAGATACGACATTTCCTACACCATTATAGGCCACGCATCACCAAACCATTACATTCCCACCTCCAGTTTTTACTGTAACTGAGATGTTTTGCTTCCTCATCTCTTTACTTTACATTCGCCAAATCGTCTTTCTGCAGCCAGATCCAAAAAAAATAAATCTACTCTCATCATAGAATAATACATTTCCCCCAAACTAATGGGATTGTTGATGTAATCCTCTAGCAAAAAAAGAGCCTTTTTTGCGATTGGTCTCACTGATATAAGGTTCCTTTCTCGGGTCCCTGCTGTGAATTCCTTCATAATTTAAAACATTAACAAATTGTTGTATTGCTGATACATAGCCAAAAGTTACTTCCACCGTCTTGGCTTGGACGCGTGCGACAACTCAATTTTTTATCTCCTCCATTTTGATTTTTCTTTTCATCCTCCCAGTCACTTTCTTCAGACGCCCTTTGCTCCGGTTATTTATAGTTTTCTTCAAAACTCCTAATTAAATATCTGACGGTGGAAAAATCAACACCTAACAAATCCGCTATTTCACGATACGATTTTCTTCGACTTCTAAATAATATAATTTGTTCCCGAATAGCGGAACTTAGTTCACTTGCTGTTGGTATAAGGCTCTGTTAAATTAGAATGAAGTAAATAGATTGAAATATTTTGTAATAGAGATATAAAACAAGAGGATTATACTTGAGCACACAAACAAGAGCAGGAAACAGACATAGTCTGCCAATAATTTTTTCCTTTTGTTTATATTATGTTCAAATACATTTTTTATTATGATTTAATATTTTTGATTGAATTTATTCTGTTTTTCAACAAGTATTAATTTTATTTTTTAATAATGAACCTCAAACTATTTTATTATGATTTAGAATTATTATATCAAGATAAGACAAGCTGTGCAAATACTTTCTTCGGCCACTGCATAAATGCATATATATATATATATATATATATATATATATATATAATATACAGACAATACATATATAGACAGTACAATACTAACACTGGGGAGGGGGTGGGGATAATACAGCGACCCTTGGACAAGCGAACTAACTCAGCAGTCGCCGGCCAGCCCCTCTACAGTCAGGATGGTTCTGTCTTCTCTCTTGGTCGTCTTTCTGTATCTACACGCCACGGTAAGTTATATCATATTATATATATAATTTTACATAGCTATAGTGGTCATCATAGTCTTCTTGTCGATTTAAATACCTCAATATGCTACGACCGAATATGTACATTGATACTTGGTGTACAAGTCCATACCCCAACCGGCGTATTTTGACAACACATTCATTTCGGATTATTGTTTTCAATAATGAAACTTTGTAATCGACCAAAAAAAAAAATTACCCCACTTCAAAGTTTGAGGGCTTGCGTTTCAACATACATAGAATCCGAATTACGGATACAAAACAATAAATAAACGTTTGTCCGCCGTCCGCGGCTTTTATCCAGAACTACTGGACCGATTTTTTTTTTGACTTAACACTAAAATACTTGCGCATCCAACGATGATCTACCGATTAGTTTCAATTCAATAACTCCGTTATTTTTAAAGATAAAAAATTAGTGTTTTTTAACCAAGATATCGTGAATAATTATAAAAAAGAAAAAAATGTAAATATAAATACCTATTAATAAATAAATAAAACAAAACAAGAATGGTTGAAATCGGTTCAGAACTAGAAGAGATACAATTAGCAGCGGTGATGGACCATTTTCCATTGATTGATCTATTGCTTTTCATGTTAGTTAATTAGCTACCAAGTTGCTTTACATACTTTGACAACCAAACGTGCCTTATATTGTATTGTACTTAATACCGGCTCCATCAAGTTTCGATATTAGTCTTAATAAACCCGATTCTCCTAAAGTCCAACAGTCTTTAAGAATTTGGTTTTAATTTATTATTTATATTTTAAAGTTAATTTAGCGAGTTATAGACTTGATCTATTTACATCTCACAAGCCCTCGAGATGGCACACATGATGAGGCCGAAACGTTAGCAAAGTTGAACAATCTATTGATCTAAGATTATTTTGAGTCCACCTTGTCAAAATGTGAGGTTTTACCTTTCAACATAAAATTAAAAATGTCCAATAAAATAAATCCTGCCAGCCTCGCGAATCAAGTATTAATATTTTTATAGTGACTTTATATCTATCTATCTATCTCTCTCTATATATATATATATATATGTATATATAATAATATATATATATACATATATACTATAATATAAATACTTATAATTCGAGTATAACCAGACTCCTTCCATCAGCCTTTCGAATTAAGTTTAGTTCCAATTTTAGTTATTGTGATTCTATATAGTATTAAATCCCCCGCCCCCCCCCCAAAAAAAAAAATCTCTGAAATGGGTTATGATATTCCTGAGGCATAGCGTTTTGATGTTGAAAGTCGTTAATTGTAATTTATCATTGTTGGCCTTTCTTGTATTCATCAATTATTTGAAAACTATATTCCTTCCCCCCATGGATTCACCTCAACATCTCATCTCGATTCAAAAAACAATTTGATTATCTTCACAGATATATATATATATTCAATTATATATTTGCTCTAAATAGCAATGTTGTATACCTGATTTACATATAATGGTTCGGAAGTTCTTTAATAATAATAAGAAGGAATAAACCGTTCTTTGATAAATTAACTTATTTTAATGGTTTCCTTTGCAAGAAGTTATACATTGCAGACTTTGTACCGGTTAAGATCGTACTCCTTCGATTCCGTGCACAGCCTTTCACCGGACAGGATGCCGGCTTCTCCACAGCTCTCGCTGAGAATGAGTCATTACTGAGTCATCCCCAAGAAGCGAAGATCAAAGTGTCTGGTGAAACTTAGGTCTACAAATTGAAGGCGGGATCCAGACCACAGAACGACTAGGAAGGCGACAATGATATATTCTGTGGAGTGCTCAAGGAAAATTCACATCTTACCGGATGATTTTATCAAGTTAATTATGTCATGTGCTGCTAACCCGGCTTATATATATAAAGTATATATATATATAAAGTATTTTTTTTTAAATTCAATTATCTTTAAAATGATTTTTTGAAGATGTATAGGCTCAGGTCTACCTTCCTATGTCCCTTTCGAAGGACGCGGTAATAATTTTTCCCCGATAAAGCTCTCCATAAAGACCTGGATAACCCATCGGTTGCCGACTTTTATGTCCCTATACTACTATATTCGGGACCAAATTTTAACGTCCCCTACGGACCTTTTCCATTGGTATCATTGGTGATAAGAGGAACCAAATGAGAATATTACTGAGTTAATGGTAACTCGTTTTATATATATATAATATATATATATATATATATATATATATATATATATATATATATATATATGTGTGTGTTTTTTAAAAATTATAAATGTTTATATATGAGAACAAGTTAAGAATACGTAATGTTTAATGATTTTTTTTTTTCAATATTGGTAACTGAAAATATTGACAACATGTGTCATCATGACAACATTATTTGTGAGCGACCTAACCGCTGAACCGTTGAGTAAGAAGTTGGTTATAGAGCGAGCCTTGAGAACGACAGGTGTCCCTCCGGTATTGCGGTATTGGATCTACAGTAGTGATTAAACTGCATTCAACATTATTTTATTATTGAAAAGAGGTATTTAATATATATATCGTAGAAAGGCTTATTGCACCATACTCATCAATAGATATTGTAAAAATAAATGTGGTACGCGATTCAACGCTAGACTTTAACTTACCTCGGATCTTAAAATCAATTGAGGAACTATTAAATTTACTTAAATCTAAAAATTTAATCAAAAAAGTTAATTTAGATAAAATGTTTATTGACTTTCGTTGGAATAGGATTTGGATTAAATAATATAGCAATATAATTATCAAGAATGTTTGTTTGCCCTATTCGTCACTCTCCATTAAATTTTACAACTTTCTTAATACTCTTAATACTCTTAATAATAGGCTTAGCGAACACGAAGGTTCGATGCCGATACCACCAAATTTAATTTTCATCTTGCGCCATGATTCCCCTGAAGCAGTCCCCACCCGGAGACCCGAACGGGGACTAGTTTACCTCCGGATAATGAGCGTTTTACCTCAGAGGAATCCATGACTTTTGGTGATATTTTGTGAACTAAAATATGTGAGTAGGGCGTTCGAACCTACGTCACACCCTCCAGCAAGCCTGGGGGGCCGCTCTCATTGTTGGTCAGCGAGTCCATCGGACTTAGCCGGGAGGAGCTTCCGAGGAAATTCCACCGACCATCCCCACATCCGCCACCCGTGGGACGCTCTCCATACGCGGTAATGAGATCCGCGCGAGGTTTACAACTTTCTAAATAATATAATATTTTTCTAAAATCTTTAGCTTTCCAACGGTATATTATACGTCTATGTTGCTAATTAGGTTCAGAAAACCAAAAATTACATTAAAAAATATATTTTAGCTGTTTATCAAATTCTTTCAACTTTTATATTAAGCCACTTTTTACCAATCCTATTAAGACGATATAACTAATTCTTTTGAATGTTCAAAATTAAAGGTACTTAAGAGGAAGAGAATTTAAAATATCAGCATTGGCTGTTAGAAGCCCTGTCAGACTATTTCAATCAGAAATTTAATCTTTTAAGAGGGTCTATGCCTAAGATGTTACAGTAAATTTTCCATCAAACCAGAAGATCCACCATATACCATATACCATATACCATATACCATGAATTTTGCACGTTCTCACGATTTTCTCGAAAACGGCTCTAACAATGTAAATATTAATGGGCTTTAATATCATGTAGGTTTAATTCTGATTAAAATAGTCTGACAGGGCTTAAATGCCGATATTTTAAATTTTCTTCTTCTAAAGTACATTTAATTTTGTATACTATATAAAAATGACCATACTATCTAGTTAGCATAGATGAATAATAGCTAAATATGCAATTTGAAAAACAACTAAAGGAGAAAACTGAAAACATACTTGTTTAAGGCAATTTTTTGTTTTTTAACTTAAGAATAATAATGTAATATACATGTATAATATACCGTTGGAAAGCTAAAGATTTTAGAAAAAATATTATCTCATACACAAGCTTTTAAAAGTTAGTAGAGAGTGATGAAAAGCCGATAAAACTAAGTGATTATTTTAGATAATAATATAATAGATTTTTTAATAAAACCCATATTACTATAGAAATTCCATTTAACTAATTCTTTAATGGTTCACTTATTTTTATCTCTAACTGTATTTGAAAATTCTTTAATCGATTCTAAAAACGGAGGTAAGTGAAAGTCGTGTGTTGCCCGCACGAGATTTTTTTAAAATTATTGTTTTGTTTTCCTGAACCCATGAAGAGTAAGATAGATGTGGGAAGGAAATAGAATTCGTGCATTGTCTCATATAAAAACTTAGAAAAGGTAGTGTAAAGTGACCAATAGGGCATACGATTATCACTGCTAATTATGATTAACTATTTAATATTGCTATATTATTTAATCCATGTATCCAATTTCATTTAAATTATAAGTTTATTTAAAGTTTTTAAATTTATTTTAATTCAATATGTTCAACTATTTTTTAAAAATGTAGCTCGATAGACAGGTCCTTTGGTTGGGGACCTGTGCCTCTTTTTGTGTACGTTTCTTCCTGAACAGTCTCCCAGTTGTTCGATCCGCTGGGAACAATATTTTTATTCTGTTCACTTGGGGAGACCCCTGTGCCGACCCAGCTCTTAAAGTGTCGTCAGAAATTTTTCCCCACAAAATGTACCGATGATAATCCTTGTTGGATCTGTGCCTCTTTGTGTACGTTTCTTCTAGAACACCTCTCCAGTTCGGTTCGAATCCGGTGTGGAACAATATTATTTATTCTGTTATTTCAGATGGGGGAGACCCTCCTGTGGCCGATCCAGCCTCCTTAAAGTGGTCGTCCGAGAAATGTTTTTTTTTCCACCACAAAAATGTATACGCGCTAGATCTTTGGTTCTTGAAGAAAACGAAAATTCTCCAATAGTCCCCTTATCAGAAATATAATGTAAAATATTTTTTCTTTTAACATTTGTCGGCGAGACCTACTATCTAGACCTACTACAATATCTTGGAGCTGTATTCCTTTGAATTAAAAAACTAACGTTCCAAAAACCATTATTTTCTCCCAACTTTGTTTATTTCGTTGATCCTTCCAGGCCCAAGCCCCCGAGATCAGCCTTAACGCAATCCTCCCATCGACGCTTCGACCTACCTTTCGGACGCCTACCAGTCGGTTCACCGAAAACCAACTTTTTGGGAATCCGTTCCTCACCGCTTTACACGCCTATTTGAGTCTCCGCGATGCTATCACCACAATTATATTCACAGGATACGAGCTCCGCAATGCCGCTTTATGCTACCTTCTAAACTCTCCAGTGGCCTCATCTCTCTTCGGACCTAATATTTTACTCAGTATCTTATTTTCGAAAACCTTAAGACGTTGTTCATCCTTCAAAGTAAGCGGCCACGTTTCACATCCGTAAAGGACCGTCGGAAGAATAACAGTGTTACAAATTCTAATCTTTAAGTATTTAGACATAAGCCGCGAACTAAGTAACTTAGCAATTGAATAATAACACGCATTTCCCACCTCTAACCGCGACTTTATTTCTTTCTGGATTTCATTTTTTCTTCTTATCATTGAACCTAAATACTTAGATTTCTCTACGTGTTCAAAAGTATGCACTAATATATCAAGACCGCCACCTTTTCTGCTACAAATCATATATTTCTTCTTATCGGTATCTATTTCGATTCCTATTTCTTTACCTGTTTTTATTAAGACACTTGTATTTGGTTGTACGATTTCCGTGTCTTCACCTAGCGGTACCAAATCATCTGCGTATTCCAGAACAGGAATTCCATCACCTATATTCACACGCCACTTTTACTGTGACATATTCTAATGCTAAATTAAATAAAACAGGTGAAAGGGAGTCAGCTTGTTTCAATCATTAACCAAATTAAATTATTAATATAAGTAATTTATTTCAAATTCTAAAATTTGAATATATAAAAATAAGAAAATAGTTGAAAGTTGATATCTGTCGATATCTGTCATCTGTATTTTTTTCTAGCCTCTTTTTTTTTACTTTCTAGAAGGAAATGTTTCTTTCTAAAGACTGTACAGATATTGGAGTTGCCGAAACAATATCCTCTTTATTCGTTTAAATGAGTATTCGATATCGATAAATACCGTTTTGAACTTGCCATTCGTGATTGTTTTAAAATCTAAGTTGACACGCCATCAGGTGAGATCCCCCTCTCTTCAGCAGGCGACCACCTTCCCAAACTACACACAACCTTCCAACCACGATTACTGCCATATCCTTCTCAACACCTAATTTTGACTTAAGATCTGCTGGTTGCCTAAATATTTTGACTTAAGATCTGCTGGTTGCCTAAATATTTTGACTTAAGATCTGCTGGTTTCTTAATATGTTGACTTAAGATCTGCTGGTTGCCTAAATATTTTGACTTAAGATCTGCTGGTTGCCTAAATATTTTGACTTAAGATCTGCTGGTTGCCTAAATATTTTGACTTAAGATCTGCTGGTTGCCTAAATATTTTGACTTAAGATCTGCTGGTTGCCTAAATATTTTGACTTAAGATCTGCTGGTTGCCTAAATATTTTGACTTAAGATCTGCTGGTTGCCTAAATATTTTGACTTAAGATCTGCTGGTTGCCTAAATAACTATATTTGCCACTTCAGAGCACCGCTGCACTCGTATAGTCGACATAAAGATAATTATTTAGAAATAATAAAAGGTTGTGTAATTATTTGCAATGTTCTTAAAAATAAACTTATTAGCTCACCTTTAATGAAATCATCCCTTTAGAAGTGCTATTATCCTATCGAAAAAACACAGGACATGAAAGTTTTTTTCGTGTTTGTGTGTGTAAATGGATGCTAGTGGATTGTAAAAAAACAAAATCAAAACTAGACGTTGAAGAAGTCAACACAGTTTGGGGCAGTGAAATGAGTAAAGAAAACGGTTTAGTTTTACTTTGTCGGCCGCATTGATGTCACGTAGGATGGTCGAATCTCTGTCTGATGTCATTTTAAATTTAGAATAGTCAGTCATTGTTATGAATTAAGATGGCTGGACTATTATTTAGAAATATTTTTCAATAAAATGGATCTATCCGAACCTGTCCGCTCCAGCTATATCATTAGGGCTACTCAATATTATTTCAGTTGCTGTATGATAACGAGGCTATATCTAAGAGGGTATAAGTATATTGTTAAATAGATTTAGTGGCCTCTCTGAAGTCTGCTCCAATACATTGTTTTAGTTTAATAACTTTTGTGTAGCAATGGCTATTATAGACCAGAATGGTACTTAAATAAGTATCGATCAACAAAAATATCCAAAACACCTCATAGACCTGCCACGCCATACAATACACGAAATACCACTGGTATAGCACACGATCAAGTTTGCCACACTGGACCTGCTATTTAATGCTATTGCAGAATATCTGTTTAATGGCGTCGCTACACCGATATGAAAACACTTCATATAACTTTTTTTTTTTTTTTTTTTTATAATTATATATATATTAACATAAAATCTCTAAAAACTTTATTATGAAAGCTATTATCTTATCAAACTGACAATATCCAAATCTAAACTGTTAGTGAAAAGATCGCACGAAGCTCGAAAGAGTGAGGTCT
Source organism: Piezodorus guildinii (assembly GCA_023052935.1). Lineage (NCBI taxonomy): Eukaryota > Metazoa > Arthropoda > Insecta > Hemiptera > Pentatomidae > Piezodorus > Piezodorus guildinii. Next base: position 3,611,155 of record CM041298.1, on the reverse strand, counting down.
TTTGATAGTTTACGAAAGTGAGGTCTTGTTATAGTTTACGAAAGTGAGGTCTTGTGATAGTCCACGAAAGTGAGGTCTCGTGATAGTTCACGAAAGTGAGGTCTTGTGATAGTTCACGAAAGTGAGGTCTTGTGATAGTTGACGAAAGAAGCGGGGATGCGAGACACTTACTTCTGTTTTTAATAAATTCAAATTATAACATCAAATGTTACTTTCAAAATGTAGTGCGCCCAACACAGGACTTCACTTAGCTCCGTTGTTAAGAATTTTTAAATAAAGTTTTAGTGAAATATTTAGGTTAGTAAAAGTAAAATGGTTAAGGAATTAATTAGATTGAATTTCGATAGAAACATGTGTTTTATTAAATAACCTATTATATTTGTATCTACAACAATCAGTTAGTTTCATCTGCTTTTGATCACTCTCCATTAATTCAATTCCGTGTATAAGATAATATTTTATCTAAAATATTGTATTTAGCTATCCAATTATATGTTATACATATTGTGTTATGTATAACATATAATTGTGTTCCAAAACACAAAAATTGCGTATATTTTTTTTAAATACGTTTAAAAACAAAACAAAAAATAAAATAGTTTTGCACTTTTCTCTTTCAGTTGATTATCAAATTCGTTGAGCATTTATATTTAGTCGCTTTTTATCAATCCTAATAAGATGATAAGGTTAATTTTTCTGAATCTGTAACGTTAGAGGTACTTTAGAGGAAGAAAATTAAATATCAGGATTGAAGCCCTGTCGGACTATTCAATATATCAATCGGAATGATTCCTACATCGTATATTCGGGAATATATCTTGCCCAATTAATTTTACATCGAGATAGCGAGTTTCATCAAAGTCCGTTTTTGAGAAAATTGTAAAAAGGTGCAAAATGCATGGTATAAAGTGACTCTTCTGGTTAGCCGATTTTGATGACAAAGTTTTTGTTACATCTCGGGCGTACAATGGTCTCTGCTATGAAATTTCAGTATATCACACACACACACACGCACACAGACCTGCTTGTGGGACTTGGTCATTTGGACTCAGGAGACCCTAAAACGTGTTTTCCAGTGAAAACTGGGATTCGAAAATTTTCACGATCTTAATACTTCCCCTTACTACATATATATTTCATATATAGGTTAGCGAAAGTAAAAAAAAAACAAAAAACTCTCAACAAAAATTATTGGTTACTATATTTAATTAATCTTAATTTTTTTTTGATTCACCGACACACAGACACACTTGGTGCAGGTGGGCTCAGGAAGACCCTGAAACGTGTATTTACCTTGAAATTAAAAACTAATTCATAATGTTTTATCAAAACAAACAAGTGTAAGATATACATTGTGAAAACTTTCACTTACCTATATATTTCATATATACAATGGTTAGGGAAAGTATTGCGATCGTGAAAATTTTAGAATTCCAGTTTTCTACGGAATTGACCGGGGCCCGCAAAAATGCCCGAGTGTGTTTGTGGCAAGTCCAGTACGAAAACAAAACAGTGTACGGAAATTAAATTTCATATTTGAGACAACTATATGCCTGAGAGGAAGCAGCTTTTTCAGTCAAATTAGCAGACCGGAAGTGGTTATACATATATATATATATATATATATATATATATATATATATATATATATATATATATATATATACCATGCATTTTGCACCTTTTTGCGATTTACTCAAAACGTAACCGATTTTGATTAAACTCTCACTATATCGATGTAACATTCAACGGATTTTAATAATATATAAGTTTCGTTCTGATTGAAATAGCCTTATAGGGCTTAAATGGCGTATTTGCTTTTTTTTCCTCTAAATTTTAATTTTGTACATCCTAAAACTTGACCATATCATCTTATCAGCATTGACAAATAATGACTTAATATACAAGTTGAACGAATTTGATGACCAGCTGAAGGATAAAAGAGAAAAAATATGTTTTTAAATGTAATTTGTTTTAAATATATTAAGAACAATAACATAGACGTATAATATACCGTTGGAAAGAGAAAGATTTTAGAAAAACATTATCTTATGCAAAAGTTGTGAAAGGTGATGTTAAGTTTGTTGGCATAAACCTATTACTGATTATCATTGGTAACAATTTAATATTTTTTAATCTAAATCATATGTTTCCAACAAAACTAAATACGATTTCCATTTAAATTAACTTAAAATTGTTTTCATTAACTTTATGTTACTTTAAGTTTATGTAATAGTTCTTAAATTGATTTCAACAGCAAAGGTTGAACTGCTAGTCGTGTGTTGTCCGCACCAGATTTTTTTAATGTAGAAATTCCATTAAAAAAACTAAACATTATTCATAATAGAAGTTAAAACAAAATAAAATAAATTATCAAGTTTTATAGAAAACACGGTAATTGAAGATTTATATAAGTTGAAAGTATGCGAGAGTGTATGAAAATTCACTATCAGCGACATACGATTAAGACTACACGAATTTTCATATTTCACTCTCACCTACTCTCTCCTTAACAGAGGATGTTGATAGTGACCGCCCCTCAGAATCGCAAACACGTACCCTTGCTTCGAATCACGAATCCTCTTTGTCAGTTCTTTCATATTGTTTTCAATTGAAGTATCTTAATTCGGGGTGTCTATCCAAGTATTAATTTCGGCGGTTTGCTGTAAAAATATCTTTAATACCAAAGATATCCGTTACTTCAAATATTAGATTGTTAAGAAATCAAAGTAATAATAGTAAACTTTATTCTCAACTTACTAATAGTGAACTTTACACTTTAAAGTCGATCACAAAGGTTAGTTGGCTTTGGGACATTTCTCATCGGCAGGTCCCCATAACAATGTTTGCCATTTTTTAATTTTTAAAAATTCATTTCATTTATAATATTTTCTTTTTTTCTTAAACTACAGAACTATTTTAAAAATTAAGGAGATCTCTAGAAGAACTCTCTAGAAGCCTAGTAGATTCCTAGCATTTGGCTTTTAACAAACAATAAACACAGAGTGACTGTTTTCTCATGTAAGGTCCCTTTATCCTGCTGTAGCTAATCGGACGATGCTACAATAGGAGTCCTAACTTTTGACTATCCAGGTTTAATTAGGATAGGGATCTTTAGCGAGTACCTGCCATCGCACAGGTTCGGGACCACCTGCTTACGTCCCTAACCAAGGATTGTCGACTCCTCAGAGCGGCAGTTGCTGATGATTAGGATTGGCTCGGACCCCTACCACTTGGAGAGGCCTTTATTTCTTTTCAATCTTCCTCTGCCCACGTGCGCCACGAATGCACATAGGACCAATATCTGAAATTTCGAATTTCGTGATATTTTTTTGGTTAAGCTGTTCTCCTTAGTTTCTATAATAATTTTACATCAAGAGTTTTTTTTTTAATTAAAAATTTCCACCTAAGATATCCTATTAAATTAAAACGACCATCCATGGAAAATGTCCTTTTTTAAAAAAATGACCACAACTATGTTGATGAACCAAAATTAATGAATCATCTTTATTCCGATAATTTAACCTTATTATCATAATTTAAGTTTATGCAGCTTTAACTTTTATAGATTCTCAAAGTTTTTATTAATAGAAAACATAAACAATGGCTCAAAAAGGCCTAGAAATCTAGCACCACAGAAATTAATTAGAAAATTTATAGTTTACTTTCCATTAATAACGAACCTGCGGGTTCGTGCCGGTTTACGAACATTTTTTTTCCTTTTAGCTATTGCTTTTTTGCACATATTGTCCCTATAAATTCCAGTTTAATTGTTTTAAATGTTTGTTTATACTTATGTTTATGAACATATTATTGTTTTAAATGTTTGTTTATACTTATGTTTATGAACATATTATTCTCTTTAATTTTCATAAATCGTAAAAATAAATCATCACCTGATGCTATAAATTTGTTAATGAGTTATTTTTTCTACTTTTTTTTTTTTAATATTTTACTAAACCAGCGTACCTATAGATAATTTAAAAATAATTTTTCTTTTGTAATACATACTTATGTACAAACACAATTAGTAAAAGTAACTAATTACAATTCTTTGAATAAAAATTTGTATGGATTTCGTTCATGTTTTTTTTTATTGTGAATGGAATGGTACCTACTCATCTTATATGGAAAGGGAGGGGAGGGGGTTTGGGTTTGCCTTTTATACGGTCGCTCCTACCAAAAAAAGTGTCCGAAGTAAAATTTGCTGAAAATAGGGTGTGGAATCAATTTACGACGTCAAATCGGTCAAATAGGGTTCTAATGAAAAAAAAAAAAAATAAAATCAAAATATCATATAATATAAAATATCGTCAAAATTAAAATCTAAATAGAGATATCGTTTCCTCGTTAAAAAATGATGGGGTTCTACGTTTAAACATGTTTTTCCTACGGCCAACATTATACATTATACTACAATGTCCAATAATTTGGTTCGTGTTGCGATGAGATGTTACCCGTTGCTACCGGAGCATTGCGTATTACAAGATATTGCCCCGAGTCCTTCGTAAGCCTTTACCTGTCATTGTTTTATCGAAAGATGAGCAATAAATATATTGACTCATTTCCTCAGGATCCACTTAAAGAAAGATAACAATAAAACATTTTTCCTCAATATTTTTAAGAGTTGATTGAAAATCCTTTTATCTCACTTGATTCGATAACATTAAACTGCATTAGTCATTGTTTAGTTCAATTATATTATTATATATACTTTAATTAACTTTATATGTAATAAATAAAACAAACCGCTCATTAGTGACTTGTATTTATTTTCCATTAAAAGATTCAATTTCCGAAATAATTAGCTCCTCGAATGACTCAACTTTCTGTCTCATTGCTCACTATCTATTGCCTTATAGAACTTTATTGATTAAATCTAATTTTCCCTTGATCTAGATGTTGAGGTCCAGAAGGTACTGTTTCCATTCTAGCAAGTTCTTGCAGGAAGCGGTCAAAACCTTTCGTTGGTTTCCAAATCAAACCAATTAATTTGATTGTTTTCGAATTATACAATCTAGGATTGTTTTTAAAATAAACGAATAACATAATTACTGTTAATAAAAGAAGAGGTTTATTGTATATTCTAATCTCAAGTGAGTTTTGATAGTAACAGGTATCGAGTATATCTTTGTGTCTTTTAAATAACATAATATGTATTTTGGTTTATTGTTTTCAATAACATACCTGTGTAATCGACCAATAAAATAAATATATATGCCCTCTCTCCCTAAAATTTGAGGGCTTAAAGATACGTAGAACCCGAATAACGAGTAAAAAAAGAAATATTAGTTTTTCCTGATTAATAAATAAAATGAATTAGATTTGCTGTTAGTACCATTTCATAGAGAATTAAATTCCTACAAAATGAGAAAAGAATCATTGAAATAGGTTCAGAACTAGCAGAGATATATGCTTTTGAAATTAACTATGAGTGGTGATATACCATAATAATAATAATTATTATATAATAATTCTTTTTAATTATTTATCGCTTTTGATATCGGTTAATTGTCTATAAACAGTATATGGTATAAACAGTATATGGTATAAACAGTATATGGTATAAACAGTATATGGTATAAAGAGTTATACCTTTCTTGTTTAGGTTTTTTTTTCTTTTCTTGCTACTTCTGCTATTGTAGTTTATGAAACAAAATATCGTATTTGTTCTTAGCTGATTCGATCGATGTTCAAAGAATGTTCTCATGAAAAAAAGGACAACTGTAATCATGACACAAAACATAATTGTATTTATTATACATTGTATATAAATAAATATTATTATTCTAGTTGTACCCTAATATAGTTATTTGGAAATAATAAACCTTTATCTTAAACCTTTTGCAGCGTTGTTGCAGTTTATTGGCGGGAACCTTCGCCCATACTCCGCTTACTTAAATATCTCATTTCCGTTCCGTACATCTTTCCGATTCACACCCATTGCTTCCATATCAATATTCAAGATATACCCAACATTTTACAAGACTGTTGCCTCACTCAATTGGACTTGGAAGCTAATATTTTCCCTTTGAACACTTTCCCGGGATGCGCGCTGCTATCTAAATCATATAATCTCAAGCACCAACTGGCTTAGACGATTTTGCTTTATTTGTTTTGTTTTTTTTCCTGAAAGGAGATTATGAAGAAGACAAGATTTTGTAAAGGAGGTGGTTACTAGCGTGGCATTAAGAAGCCATTGTAAAGAGGTTCAACCTTATCTCTTCTCTGCTAATTCCTATTTATTATATTGCTTTTTGTGTGTGTGTTAGTTTTAGCTTTCAAAAGATGCTATTTCTGTGTAATACTCCGGCGAAAGCTTTCCATTTCCCGTCTGTATCCTGGTAGACAAGTGCTCTATCCTCCATTGGCCCAGTGGACACAGAACTAGCAAATTGAGCTCTGAAGGTTCGAATCCCGGCTGCGGCAGAATAATAATTTATCAGGCTAGGGAGAGTCTCCTGAGGCACACTCAGCCTCTATATAGCTGCTACCCGAACATTTGGGTAAAGCCTACCTCCTGAGCACGATCACCTCCATGTACATCCGTTGGCATATAAACAGTACAAATCTCTGTATGTAGCTATGCATATCACTGTGGTTCCCTCTATAAATATTTCGCGGACCCCTTCATAGAAGCCCCCCGTAAATCCTATATATTAGGTATACATTTAGATTATAGTGGGCTACACCATACCAACGTTCAGGACCTGCGAAATACCTCTACTGAAACTCTATATTATAGAAATGTCAAAGCAGTGGAGATAGAAATGAACAAAAAAGAACCAGGCTCTAGGAGTGTACTTCAATCCGTGAAACAATGAATAGCAACAATTTTTAAAGGGAATGAAAAACTCCGTTATGCCGTCCGTCGGAGGAAACATATAATGGTGGTCCCGAGCCTTTGCTAAGCCAGGTCCTCATTAAACCTGCATGAGCAAAATTTAGAACTTCCACTTTAATATCTTCTGGGAAATTATCCATAGTTAAAATGATTCCGAAACCCAAAAAAACACCTGAAAATCCATCTTCCTGCCGCCCCATATCTCTTTTGTGTATCATGGGTAAATTCTGGAAAAACTCCTTCTGAAACGTATATAACCCATCCTTGATTCCCATCACATTATTCCAGACCATCAATTTGGATTCAGAACATCTCACTCCACTATCCAGCAATGCCATCGTGTGGTGGACGTTGTCTCCTCTGCATTAGAGCGCGGATTGTACTGCACAGGAGCCTTCCTCGATGTAGAACAGGCCTTTGATCGAGTTTGGCACCTCTGGTTGCTTTACAAGCTCCAACAATTTCTCCCTCCTACATATTACCTCATTATCCAGTCCTACCACACTGATAGATCCTTTAAAGTAAATCACCATGGTTCCTATTCTTCCTTTTTTTCTCAGTCTGCTGGTGTTCCTCAAGGTAGCATCCTAGGACCCATTCTTTACACTGTCTATACAGCTGACATCCCAACCCATCCTAACACTTTCCTTTCTACTTATGCTGATGACACGTGTGTGCTATCAGTAGATAATGATCCAGTCACTGCCTCCCACATTCTTCAATCCCACATCCGAGACCTACAAGTATGGTGTCAGAATTGGAGGATAATAATAATAATATAATAATAAATAGGCTTAGCGAACCCGAAGGTTCGATGCCGATACCACCAAATTCCGCCTACACAGACTCGTCCAATGCTCACCATTCAAGCCCAAGCTCCCGAGATCAGCCTTAACGCAATCCTCCCATCTCCGCTTCGGCCTACCTTTCGGACGCCTACCAGTCGGATCAGCAAATACCAACTTTCTCGGAATCCGTTCGTCATCGAGCCCAACAACTTTACTCGCCCATTTGAGTCTCCGCGATGCAATCAGCTCAATTATATTCACAGGATGCAAGTTCCGCAATTCCGCGTTATGCAACCTTCTAAACTCCCCAGTGGCCTCATCTCTCTTTGGACCAAATATTTTACGCAATACTTTATTTTCGAAAACCTTAAGCCGCTGTTCATCCTTTAAAGTAAGCGGCCACGTTTCACATCCGTAAAGAACCGTTGGAAGAATAATAGTTTTATAAATTCTAATCTTTAAGTTTTTAGATAGAACCCGCGAACTAAGTAACTTAGCAACTGAATAATAACACGCATTTCCCACCTTTAACCGGGACTTTATTTCTTCCTGGATTTCATTTTTTCTAGTTATAATTGAACCTAAATACTTGAATTTCTCTACGTGTTCAAAAGTATGACCTGATACATCAATATCTCCAAGATCGACACCGTTTCTGCTACTAATCATATACTTCGTTTTATCGGTATTTAATTCGAGTCCTATTTCTTTACCGGTTTTTATTAACACACTTGTATTTAGTTGTATGGTTTCCGTGTCTTCACCTAGCAGTACCAGATCATCGGCATACCCCAAAACCGGAATCTTGTCACCCATATTTAAGCCTTTCTCGGTACACATCACCTTTTCTATGACATATTCTAAAGCTATATTAAATAACACAGGTGAAAGGGAGTCACCCTGTTTTAAACCCGATCGCACCTCAAATCTCTCGGAGTAATTATGACCGATTCTAACTTTATGGTATGTTTCCGACAAACACATCTCTACTAGGTTTACTAACTTTCTAGGTATTCCCTGTTCAATCATGATGTTATATAGCTTCTGACGGTCTATTGAATCGTAAGCCTTTTTAAAATCGATATAAAGTTGATGGACTACACCGTTGTATTCCAATTTTTTCTCTAATATTTGACGTAGGGAAAATATTTGGTCAATAGTCGAGCGATTCCGCCTAAAACCACATTGGTAATCTCCGATAATTTCCTCAGCGTATTCCGTGATTCGACTAGTTAGAATTGACGAGAATATTTTATAGCATACTGGGAGAAGAGAGATCCCACGATAGTTGTTACAATCCGACCTCGGTCTTTTTTGTGAATCGGAATAAGTATTGATTCTTTCCATTCCTCGGGCATTTTTTCAGTTTCCCAGATCTTTTTAACTAAAAAATGTATTATGGAAACGCCCGCTTCTCCACACGCCTTGATTAATTCACTCGTGATATTATCATTTCCTGCGGCCTTATAACGTTTTAATTTTCCTATCGCCATTTCGACTTCCTCTTTACTCGGTGCGTCTATCCATGGTTCAGCGCTCTGATATTCAGAGAGAGGAGATTGATTATTATTTTCCGTATTTAAGATGCCGTCAAAGTGTTGTTTAAATTTATTTAATATCTCAGAAGGATCCGCAATTATATTGTTATTTGCATCTTTAATCGCATTCAATAGAGGTTCAAATCTTTTACGCGATTTGTTTATACCTTTGTACATCTCTCTTACGTCATTTTCGTTTCTGTGTTTTTCTATTTCTATTATTTTGCCTTTAAGATACTCTCTTTTCTTATTTTTTAAGAGTTTTGAAGTTTCATTCTTTACTAACCGAAAATAAGCCACATTATTATCGCTTGGATTATTTAAGGAATTCAGTTTAGCGGTTTTTCTTTTTTCGCACATATTTTGACAATCCCTGTCGAACCAAGGTTTGTTATTTTTATTTTCAATTTTTCCAAGACATAAATTACCGACCTCTTTAATATTATCCCTGATCCCTTCCCATAGTTTGTTTACATCTTTGTGTTCCTCGTCTGAAGATTCCAAAGCTTCGAACCGATTTTTTACTTCTATCGCGAATTGTTTTCTAATTTCGAGGTTGTTCAATTTAACTAAATCAAAATTCTCGGGACGAATATAGTTCGGTGTTCTCTTTTTTGTATTTAGTTTTTGTCGAAGTTTCGCGATTACTAATTCATGATCAGAACCGCATTCTGCACCCCGATACGATCTCACGTTAATTATGCTACTTTGCTATCTGTTTTGTATTAAAACATGATCGATTTGATTCCGTGTTTGTCCATCCGGCGATGTCCACGTATACTTATGAATATCCTTATGTTTAAATGTAGTACTTTTGATTACTAGGTTTTTCGAAATGGCAAAGTTTATTAGTCGGGTCCCATTATCATTACTATATTCGTGCAAACTTTCTTTACCGATTGTAGGACGATATACTTCTTCCCTTCCAACCTTTGCGTTCGCGTCGCCTAGTATTATCTTAATGTAATTTCGTGGTAACTTATCGTAAACCGACTCTAGTTTATCATAAAATTCGCATTTTATTTCATCATCACTGTCTTCGGTGGGAGAATGAATGTTTATAAACGCGATTATAAACCAACGCCCTTGAAATATAGCAACCGATATTCTTTCACTAAAGAACTGTACGTCCCGTAAAGCGGAAAGAAATCTATTCCTAATCAGAAACCCGGTACCTAGACAATAATTAACGCTCCCCCCGTACCAAATAGTATACTTTCCTTCTGTTAACGAACCCTCCCCTGGCCAGCGAACCTCTTGTAATGCAACGATATCTAAATGGTACCCCTTAACTTCATTCGCGACCGACTTTAACCCACCTGCCGTATTTAAACTTCTAACGTTCCACGTCCCTATTGTTAGATCTCTAATTTTCATCTTGCGCCATGATTCCCCTGAAGCAGTCCCCACCCGGAGACCCGAACGGGGGACTAGTTTACCTCCGGATAATGAGCGTTTCACCTCAGAGGAATCCATGACTTTTGGTGATATTTTGTGAACTAAAATATGTGAGTAGGGCGTTCGAACCTACGTCACACCCTCCAGCAAGCCTGGGGGGCCGCTCTCATTGTTGGTCAGCGAGTCCATCGGACTTAGCCGGGAGGAGCTTCCGAGGAAATTCCACCGACCATCCCCATATCCGCCAGAATTGGAGGATAAAAATTAATTCCAACAAATCCCACCAAATTACTTTTACCCTTCGTCGTAAACCTATGACTTCCTTCCCCTCAGTATCCTTAAATAACTCTCCTCTAGTCTCTGTTGAACAGATCCGATACCTAGGACGCCATCTCGACAAACGTCTTACTTGGAATCCTCATACAAGACTAAAACGAAAAGAAACTGCCCGACGTTTCCGACTACTTCAACACTTACTGGACAAACGCTCAAACCTTCCACTTTACTATACAAAAGGCTCATCTATATTACCATCATAAGACCGATATGGACCTACGGAGTAGAGCTATGGGGCTCTACTAAACCATCGAATTCTTCTCGTATCCAATCCTTACAATCCAAAATCCTTCGGAAAATCCTCAATTCTCCTTATTTTGTCACCAACAAACTCATTCATAAAGACCTTAATATTCTATATGTTGCTGACTTAGCTCGAACCAGGTACCGTTCCTTCCATGACAAACTCCATTCCCACTACAATCCATTAGTTTCAATCCTTGCTTCCTCTTCGATCCCTGACAATCCTCCGAGGCGTCTGAAAAGAAAGACCTTCTAGTTTAAAATATTTTTAGAGTGCTGCCACTGGGTAGTGTCTCTACATGCAATTCATGACATTTTTCTATTTTATTTACTTGATGTATTTTTGTAATACAGTTGTAGATATCAATAAATATGTTATAAAAAAAAAATATCTTCTCATAGCCACGGGTGCACAAAATGACCTTAAGAGAATTAAAATAACCTAAAATAAAAATTTCAACAAGAAGCTATTTATTTAAATTTTGAAAAATAAATGAAGTATTCTCTATTATGTTGTGCGATGGATGAGACATCTTCTCTTCTTTAACCTCATTATTTTAGAAATGTTGGAAAATGGTCAATTTTAAGGTAGTGATTGTAAACAGTAGCAATAAAGACAATCAATTTATATCACATGGAATGTTAATTTTGTTCATCTAAACCGTGTGATTTTTATTAAAAGCCAAGGATTCACAAATATTTGACGTTAAAGTACTTATTATTTCCCAATGGCACCCCGCGGACCGTGGACATCGCCTTAGGACGGCTAGTTGGAGACCTCTGGTCTAACCCAACACCCTTCTTCTTATCAAAATTTGTTACTTCAAAATTACTTCTGTTTTTAGCATCATTACAACCAGCTATTAGATACCCCGCCATCCAGTGGTCAGTGACTATCTTCGTAGTCTGTTGTCCTTGCTCTCCCTCCGACATGTTCGAGACATACAGTTGTCTTAACACTGTAGCTAGGGATGGATAGGGCAGCCTCTATTCAGGCAGTTACGTCAGCATTCCTCTACTGGGAAATCACATGTTTCTCTAGAAAATATTCGTTCCGCCCTTGACAGGACAAACACTATGAACAAACAAGCTCGGATCTTCAGAACAGCTCTTTTAAATCATCTGTTTCAAAGATGAAATACACTGATCTAAATCGATAACTCTCTCCCTCCTTGCTTCGAGATAAGTTTGTACGTGCGCAGTACGTTTTTACTTTAACTTAGAAAGTATATATTCACATGATATATATATATCTGGGAAAGTATTGGGATCTTGAACATTTTCGAATTCCAGTTCTTTACGTAAATACACGGTATAGTGTCTCTTGAGTCGAAATAACCAACCAAGTCCCGAAAAAAGGTCTGTGTGTTTGTGTGTGGTAAGTCTAGAGCAAAAACAAAAAGTCGCATGTAACTGAAATTTCACATTTAAGACAACTATACACCCGAGATGTCACAGCAACTTTTTCATCAAAATCAGCTAACCAGAAGAGCCACTTTACACCATGCATTTTGCACCTTTTTAAGAGTTTCTCAAAAACGGCTCTAACGATTTTGATTATACTCGCTATATCGATGTAAAATTTAATGGGCTTTAATATCATGTAGGTTTCATTCTGATTGAAATAGTCTGACAGGGCTTAAATGCTTATATTTTTCTTCCTCTAAATAGATTTAATTTTGTACATTTTAAAAGATTAACCATACCATCTTAATGACATTGATGAAGGACGGCTAAATATACAAGTTGGAGGAATTTGATGACCAACTAAAGGAGAAAACACCAAAACTATTTTTTACAGTAATTTTAGTTTTTTTTTAATAATAAGAACAGTGATATAGACGTATAATATACCGTTGAAATGAGAAATAATTTAGAAAAAATATTATCTAATACACAGAGTTGTAAAAGGTAATATAAAGTGACGAACGGAGAACAAACTTATTACTGATTAACAATTTAATGCAGTTATATTATTTAATCTAAATCATAAGTTTTCAACGAAACTGGATAGACATTTTAATTAAAATCAACTAAGAATATTTTTCAAATTGAAGTATATATAATAGTTTTTAAATTGATTTTAACTGTCGAGGTAAGTGAAAGTCGTGTGTTGCCCGCACCACAGTTTCCTGTTCCAACAGGTCCCCATCCGAACGAAAAAAAATGTACTGCGCGTGCTCTGCTGTACCTCTAAACAAGAAAGGAAAAGACGTATTTATACTTTACATACAGAAAAGTTCGAGATCACCTGTGGTTTAGTTTACATCAATTAATCTCTTTGAATTTATGTGTTGTGCGGCACTTTGGCGCTATTCGTGTATTATCTAAATAGCACTACGTAAAGCAATTGAAAATTCATTCTTTTAACCTTTATATAATGAAAAAACGAAAATTAGTTTTGCAGTCGAGAAATCAATAAATCAAACTAAGAATAAAATGTATCTTCTCAATTCTTCTTAGGGATTTATTTTTCTGTGAATAAAACTCCTGAATAAACCACATCATTCTTATTTATTTTTATCCCGTTAGAAGTCTCAGTAATAATTATATTTAATCAAATTATTTCTTGTTATTTACGATATTGACAAACTTTTCTTACACCTAATTAGCAAATTTGTTTATAAATACAAATAATAATTAGATAGCTATAATTGATTTAGGTATTCTTAGAGGTTATTTATGATTTATTAATTTGAACGTTTGACCGGAATTGTATTTCGATAAAATTGTCAAAACTGATGATAACTGGCCGTTAATTTACTCAGATTCAATATCGATAGTTGAATAAAAGAATCGAAAGGTTTTATAAGGTGTAGAGGACGGAGAGGCAGAAAATGTTTGCTGTTAAATATATACTATGGGATGCGGTGCGCTCATCAATATGAATCACACATAATAAGAAAACTTATCATATTGCTCAGCCGTTAACACACCGGGGTCCTTGGTGTAGGATGGGGTCTCGATAATTTTCATGATGGTCCAAAAAGAAGATGGTCGCTGGACCACATCAAGGCAATCTACATCTTGGGGTCGTGAGGGAAATTACTTCCGCCTCGGGAATCTCGCTCTTTTTGGAATCCAATAATAATAATAAGGATTGCGATAAGGAGGACGATTGCGGGGAAGGTGACCAGCAGGAAAGGTATATACAGTATATATATATATATATTATATATATATATATATTATATAATATATATATAGCAGCGTCCGTGTGTCCGTTTTTGTGTGTGGTAACTAAAGAGCAAAAATGAATAGTCGTACGATACTGAAATTTCATATTTAAGACAACTATACGCCCGAGATGTTACAGCAACTTTTTCAATAAAATCGGCTGACGGGGAGTCCTACTTTATCCCATGCATTTTACACCTTTTTAAGATTTTCTCGAAAACGGGTCTAACGATTTTGATTAAACTCCCTATATAGATGTAAAATTTAATGGGCTTTAGTATCATGTAGGTTTCATTCTGATTGAAATAGTCTAATGGAGCTTTAATGCAGATATTTTAAATTTTTTCTCTAAAGTACCTTTAATTTTGTAGTTTTTTATGAAATTTACCATATTATCTGATTAGCAGTTATTAGTTTTTTTGCTAAAAAACAGGTAAATATATAAGTTGAACGAATTCGGTATCCAACGAAAGGAGATTACTAAAAAAAATATTTTTTAATGAAATTTTTTTTCCCGGGAACTGTATCTGTCATCGCCGGACGCTTCAAGTAGTTCTAACACGGAGTGATGACAAAAAATCAAAAATCAATTGTAAATAATTTTTTAACAATTTATTTGTTTCTAAATTTGTTTAAAAATTCTTGAATTGATATTAATAACAGAGGTAAGTGAAAGTCGTGTGTTGTTCGATCCAGATTTTTTAATAACAAGCTCAGTTCATTGGTTTTTTTATATACCCAAAGTTTTTATTTACTTTTTTTAATTGGCAATATTTTTAATATATTAAAAAGCTGGTGCAGGCAACACACCACTTTCACTTACATCAGCGATTTATATAAAATCGATCAAAGAGCTATTAAATGAACTTAATGTTGATAAAAAGTATAAAATTAATTTAAATAAAAATGTTATTCAGTTTCATTGGAAACATATGATTTAGATTAAATAATATACCACAATATTGAATTGTTACGTATAATATTGTGCAAATATAATATTGTGTGATAAGTGCAAGTGTAATTGTGTGATAAGTGTAATTTGTTGTGAAATAATTAGCCGGTTTAACCGCAAATTATACATCTATATTAGTATTCTTATCTTCTAAACACAAAAATTGCATAAAAAATATTTGTGCTCTTTTATTCTTTAGTTGGATATCGAATTCTTTCAACTTATATGATTCCCCTTTTTCATCAAAGCTAACAAGATTATATGTTTTTTTGTGTTTTTTTCAAAACCAAAATAAGGTACTTTACGGGTAGAAAATATAAAATATTAGCGTTCAAGTGAGAATGATTAACTGTGTGTATATGTGGGAGAACTTAGTAGAAGGTGCAGTCAATAGAACACAAAATTAAGTAGAAACTTAATTAAATGGTGCCGACGTTTCGGCCTGAATTATAGGCCTTTGTTTTGATCGCCCTGCAGAAGTCCTATAATTTAGGCTGAAACGTGGCAACAGTAAATTAAGTTTATATCTTAATTGTGTGTTCATTTGAATGCACCCTCAAATAACTTCTCCCATAAAATATTAGCATTTAAGCGCTATAAAACTATTTCAATCTGAATAAAACCCACATCATATTAAAGTCCATATCACTAGCGATCAGCCATTTTTGGCGAAACATGATAGCTAGCAGGTAATTGTTATTGTTTTAGCCGCACATAGAAGGTATAATTCACCTTTCGAAGCTTTATATATAATACAGAATTGAGGTATATAAGTAGAAAATAAAATCGATCAGCAAGAAGTATTTGCCGTTTTGGAAATTTAAAATTAAAACGTAGTTTGCTCAGAGAAAACGTTCATTATTTATTTGTTTTTGTCCTGAGGCTAGCCCGATCAGAAAAAGGATAAAATAAAAAACTATTAAATTGAGACTGAACTGAAATAAATAAAGATTTGAAGGTGACTAAATTTATTTGTTTATCGAAGAATCAAAAGCAAGCGGAGGTAATTTCATTGAGGGCTCCTCTAAAAGGAAATACCGCAAAGACATCTCAAGCAGGTTCCACTTCATTTAAATATTTCGAGAAAAGAGAAAAAGGAAGGATATCATTCTCCAAAGGACATTTCGCCAGTCCTCGGAGAATCTTCTGTTTTCGGTTACCTCCAATAGAAATATAAACCAAATTAATAACATATTTAAAGGATAATGTTGTAATTAAATGAGCAGATGGAAGGGTTTAGGCCCTGCTTCTCAAATCTATAACTCAAACATCACTGGCGGATCCGCTTCCAAAATCCTAAATATTATTACTTTCACTTACCAACATATGAAATATTGAGAAAGTATTGTGATCGTCAAAGTTTTACAATTTTTATTTATTTAACGTCCCTTCATGCTACTATGGCTAATCGGACGATGCTACAGTGGCAGTCGTTAATTTTAGTCTATCCTCGTTTTATTTGGATAGGATCTTTAGCGAGTACCTGACATCGCATCGCACAGGCTCGGGACCACCTTTTTAGGTCCCCTCCGAAAGACAGCATAACTAAGGATTTTTTTACTCCAATTAAAAATATTCTAGGACCAACTACAGCTATATCTTGGACATAGAACGATGTCGTGCTAGGCTCTATGCTACAGGTGACCCCGACTTTTTTTTAACTACCAAGTGTTTACTTTTCACTAATTAATAATTCCCTTGAATAAATGATTCCTTTAAACCAATGATAGAAAGCCGTTGGAGCCGACAGATTACATCCCCCGACCACTACACCTACAGTAGATCGAGAGGGACCGTTCGACTAAGGAGGCGTTCATTAACCTCTGCCATTGTGAAGCGAAGCTAATTAATTAGGTAATCATTACCTCCTAGGACGGTCACTGGGTCTCTGCTCTTCGCCTAGCCTAATATTCTAATATTGTTCTCTCATAACATCCCGTTAAAAGGTTTTGTTGTTCTTGCTTTTTAGGGGGATATTTCTATACTTGTAACTGGAAAACGGATAGCCATGATTTCGCATCTTCAATTTGTATCAGCTTCAAACACGGAAAGCTTCATATATTGGAAAATAAAATATTCTCATTTTATATTACCCGAAATTGGACGTTTCCTTAATTATTATTGCGTTAAATTGCATTTCAGACTTAAATTTTAAAATCATATTTTATCGAACCAAATTTTTTGGATGTCATTTGTAAAAATTCCCATTATTTATTTCGTTAGGACACGATGCACGAACATCTGTTGTAGTTGAAAAAGATGCCTGTTGAAAAACAGCAGCATGAATTATAGCATT
The DNA here is from genome assembly GCA_023052935.1 of Piezodorus guildinii. Taxonomy (NCBI): domain Eukaryota; kingdom Metazoa; phylum Arthropoda; class Insecta; order Hemiptera; family Pentatomidae; genus Piezodorus; species Piezodorus guildinii. The sequence goes on along the minus strand of CM041298.1, from coordinate 3,593,583 downwards.
GAATATAATTTGAAATTAAAATCTACATAACATAACGCGATTAATTGTTCACGAGCACTTCTTATCAATATTTTACACTGTTGTTATTCACACTTCTAGATATTGTTCGCATGTTTGTGAATCCACAGGCGAATTAACAAATGGAGGGACGAATGAGATAAATATTTTATTTAAAATCAATATTTTGATTAAATTAGTCAGTGGTTTAGATAACTTTTTCGAGTTAAAAAATATCTTACATCAATATTTTATTTCCTTGATTCGTGTTTTTTTAATTTTTAACCGTAGGTTAGTAATAAATTTCATGAAACAACATTTATGGTTTAAGTTCTTGTTCATAAACATTTAGGTTAATTTAAATTTATCCTTTATACACTTAAAAAGTTACTACTTCAAGTATATTAATTTTAATAAATCAGGTTTAGCTTTAATACTATCTGTATTCCTATGTATTGACATTATAAATCAACGCTTTTTCCACGTTTAAGGTATTATAATATATATATATATATATATATATAATATATAATAATCTCAATTTATTTTGTTTTGTTTTGCTGTATTATTTTGCACATTGCGGGATTTTAACTGCCTGATTTTGCGCGTTTGAAGGGCTTTACTGCATGTTTTTCGGCTTTTAACTGCACCAAAATCCGGTCTCTAATTATACCACAAATATTGGAGTCAATGTTTATCTTCTTCAATTGAAAAATACTTCGGGGTTACCTGTGGCATAGTGGTTAGCATAACAGCCTCCTATGCCAAAGGTCCCGGGTTTAATCCCGCAGGTGGCCCTAGGATTTTTAGTATTCTTATCTTCTAAACACAAAAATTGCATAAAAAATATTTGTGCTCTTTTATTCTTTAGTTGGATATCGAATTCTTTCAACTTATATGATTCCTATTTTTCATCAAAGCTTACCTGTTACTTAGGGTTACCTGTGGCATAGTGGTTAGCATAACAGCCTCCTATGCCAAAGGTCCCGGGTTTAATCCCGCAGGTGGCCCTAGGATTTTTTAATGGGAGTAAAAAATCCTTAGTTATGCCGTCCTTCGGAGGGGAAGTAAAAAGGTGGTCCGTAGCCTGTGCTATGTCAGGTACTCGTTAGAGATCCTAATGAATCCTGGATAGGCAAAATTTAGGACTCCCACTGTAGCATCGTACGATTAGCCAAAGCTGCATAAAGTGACGCTAAATAAATAAACAAACAAATAAAAATACTCTGATGTCATACAATTAATTTTAATTGACATATCAATTGAAAAATCATTTTAGGAAATATTTCTTTTTAATTTTCCATAAAAATACAGTCCTGAGAATATTTTTATTAGGAAACCGACAGAAATATCCCCAAATATGAGCCATTATCAGGCACCTGGATAATAATACAAGATTATAAAGCGAAGTGAATCCTTTTAAATATAAAGACCTATAAATAGACTTTGCAGACTTATGACTTACTGCTATTCTACTAAAAAATAGGTCCTATCGGAAAGCTAAGGTTTTGGCGGCTTGTGAACTCAACGTATCGCTTCCGAGAGATAACGGTCACTCAAATAGTTTTTCCTTTGGACCGTTGGCCTGGCCGTGGAAATCAGTTGATCCCTTACATCTCCAACATCCTTCACATTCAAAGCTGGAAATATACTGGAGGCGCTCAATAAAACATAGGTTTGATAGCGTGAGTGGTAACAATGAGAGTTGCATTTTCTCTCCTCGAAACCACTTTCTTTCTCCGGTAGAACTGACCCTCCTCAGGCAGAACTAATGCAATCAGTCCTTCTCTTCCTCCAATATCCTTCCGGTCCCTTGCAAAGTCAACTTCGCGTTTGTTTTTGTTTTTTTTAACGGAAGAGTTTGTCTTGAGGACCCTGTTAAGGTTCGGCACCTGATGTTTTCCAATTTCTAATAATGGAAGACAGAGACAAGAGAAGAGCCCACATCGACACTTTCACTTCACTCTTGGTTTTCTCTTCCTAGTTAAGTATAAAATAGAGTCGAGACTATTTCTTCTCCTCATCTCAAAAACTTTGTTTTACATTGGGGCTCTAGTTCGACTGCTTCCAAGATATGCTTTCATACGTTTTCAAATTAAATGGTGCCTTATCAGAGGTTGTATGGTATCTGGTATCAGAGGTTGTATGGTATCTGGTATCAGAGGTTGTATGGTATCTGGTATCAGAGGTTGTATGGTATCTGGTATCAGAGGTTGTATGGTATCTGGTATCAGAGGTTGTATGGTATCTGGTATCAGAGGTTGTATGGTTTCTGGTATCAGAGGTTGTATGGTTTCTGGTATCAGAGGTTGTATGGTATCTGGTATCAGAGGTTGTATGGTATCTGGTATCAGAGGTTGTATGGTATCTGGTATCAGAGGTTGTATGGTTTCTGGTATCAGAGGTTGTATGGTATCTGGTATCAGAGGTTGTATGGTATCTGGTATCAGAGGTTGTATGGTATATGGTATCAGAGGTTGTATGGTATCTGGTATCAGAGGTTGTATGGTATCTGGTATCAGAGGTTGTATGGTATCTGGTATCAGAGGTTGTATGGTATCTGGTATCAGAGGTTGTATGGTATCTGGTATCAGAGGTTGTATGGTATCTGGTATCAGAGGTTGTATGGTATGGTATCAAGTTATGGTATCTGGTATCAGAGGTTGTATGGTATCTGGTATCAGAGGTTGTATGGTATCTGGTATCAGAGGTTGTATGGTATCTGGTATTAGAGGCTATCTATAATGGCTGGTCACAGATCCACGGAGGATAGGCTTTCGTTCGTCATTTCGATCGCCATTTTTCCCTTGTGCATACAATTTAGTATTTTATTATTCATCTGTAATATTTAATTTTTTTTTTTAATTGAAGAAGGCAAAGGAAAGATGAGAAAGGCATAAATGTATGTAATTGTTGTAAATAATAATTTCTATAATCAATAATCTGAAATAAATTTTACCATCAAAACTCAATTTATTTACTTATTGGCAACACTTAAATAATAGTACTTTTCATCCACATTACTTGCTAAGGTTTCCTCCTAAAACTTTGCCCAAGACGTACAATATCCAAGTTCGGCTGTGTCTATCTACTTTCGCGACAACCCAGCGAGTTAGCTTAGCAACAGGAAATCTGAAGGACTTCCACAGCTTAGAGGTTCGAGGCCCTGTGATGCAAGCGTGCAAAGGAAATCCGGAAGTGCGGCGATAAATCTCGGAGGAGCTGCGATCCCTGACGAGCCGTTTATGTAACGCTCAGCGCTATCTAGCGCCGTATATCTGCAGCGCGTGGGGGCCAAGGCCACCTCTATCTGCCGCCATCTTCCTATTTTCTAATATTTGCTATCCACCTTTACCTTTATTTTAACTGTTAGTTAAGAAACACATTTTGGTTTTCTTTTTAAGCGATAACTTTGAAATAACCCGACTTGCTGCCTTCGTGTAGTGACTTAGCTATAGAGCGGCGCGATCTGGTGGATAGAGCTGTCGGCTGCTGTCCTCCGTAGCCTGGGTTCGAAGCCGGCTGTGGTGGGATAATTATCTATTCTAGCCCTCTGCTCTATCCGGTCCGCTGGGGTATGGACACCCTCCTGCCCCCTTCAATAAAGTTGCCCCCCAAAGATTCGCATTAATCCTTGATGTTGATCTCGGCCCAGTAGCACCCTTTGAGATGTACGTGTTGTAGCACTTACAAGTAGAGTTATATGATACAAGTTTTATTTATGATTGAATTTTTTTCGTTGCCAGGAAGGACCAGGTGAATATCACTTTCCATTCTCCTTCAGACCTCCGACCAATCCACCTCCTGCTACACCTGTACTTCAGACCTCCGACCATCACCTCCTGCTACACCTGTACTTCAGACCTCCGACAATCCACTCTGCTACACCCGTACTTCAGACCTCCGACCAATCCACTCCTGCTACACCTGTACTTCAGACCTCGACATCCACTCCTGCTACACCTGTACTTCAGACCTCCGACCAATCACCTCCTGCTACACTGTACTTCAGACCTCCGACCAATCCACCTCCTGCTACACCTTACTTCAGACCTCTGACCGTTCCACCACCTCCTATAGCTGTACCCTCTCATCCTCTTAGACTGTTCCTCTCACCTCTTCTTCGGTTCATTTCTCGCCCATCCCCACAAAAACCCCAACTTCTATTAGTTTTTTTTCCTCTTTTATTGGCTTTACACATCCACCTGTACTCTTCTAACTGAAGACTTTGTCGACAATTTCCTTGTTGAGGCTCTTATTGGTTATAATAGTGTGGCCTTGAAATCCTCCTGATACATGTTTGCAGTTAAAATCTGAAAATGTTTCCAGATCTTCCAAACTCCTATATATTTTTTCGTTGGATTTTCCGCTATACACCTCTTGTGTTAGTTTGGTCCTCTGGATCCTCCTCAGAACTTTCCTCTCAACCTCCAGGCCTTTACCCATGATCGAAAAGCAGATTGATTGAATTATTATATAATTGTTTATATCTTAGAATCGCTTCTAGTGCCACGTTTTTCTCCTGGATTTCACCATCACTTTAGTGTGTTTGCATTATACCAAGAAATAATCGCATTGGAGCCGCTACCACTATAACTAGTGATATCCAGAGTGCGCTGCACATCCGTTGACAAGCTTTCAGGACTCCCAGAGGTAGCGTCAGTTAGCACCACGACGTTTAATGTGCTACCTCCTTCAAGACGGTACACAGCTCTGGTTGTTATGTTTCGTGGAGAAGTGCAAATTGTTGCGGACAACTGGTAATTCTCGACAGCCACAGCTAATTGAGAAGAAACAAAACTGTTTAACGCCATTCAATAACCAATCCCTAAACAAAACAGTTGGATTTGCATAGGTAAAATATACTATCTTCACACCAGGTCACGTGTTCGTTAAAGATTGCTCTTCTACTAACAATGTTCAAATTTGTTTTTTCAAATATTTAATAAACTAATTACTTTTGCTAGAGGTGCTTATACATCTGCTGCTAAATCTGTATTCATTACAAGGTCAGTGGTCTTATCAGTGGTAGTATAAGGTCTACCATCGGTAGGAAGAGACAGTGATATGGATGGTACGTAAGATCCGATCCGATAAGATCTTTGAGGTGAGACGGGCATGCGCAGTAAACTATCTTCGGGGTGTCTGATCCTGGACCTGTTGGAAAGTAATAGGAACTGTTCACTACTATCGATATATCGAGAGATAATGCCCATCGATGGTGATTTCGATATCATTAATACCAACATCTGCCTACACAATTAAATTCATTGCTCATACCAAAGCACCCTCTTTGTTTGATTATTTTCTATGACGATCAAGAATAAATAAAACAAATGTATCAGCAGAAGCAACGAGCATTGAATTAACTCGCCGAGGTTCGTAGTTTTGTTCAGAAATGAATTGCGATTAGAACTGACCCCTCCACTTCTCCCCCCAGCTCTCTAACTCTCCGTCCTTTTGAGCACAGCTCACCCTTGTTTCAGAAATAACATAAAAATTACCTATTTCACTGCTATCACTCACTCATTCACAGCTATATAATGCGAAAAAAAATCCAAATATACATCGCGGCCTCATGCAAGGATTTTTATTTTATATCATTTTCATTTTAAGGTTCGCTAGTAGGCTAAATGGGTTCGAACTATAAGTTGGTTTTTTAAACATTTCTATTGAAGACGCGATCCGGAGTAAAGACAGTCTCTAGCTTCACCTTTTGTCCAAAGACCTTATTTTAATTTTTTTTATCTTTTATAATTGTCAGACCGTCAGAAGCTGTGCAACATCATCATTGAACAGGGAATACCTAGAAAGTTAGTAAGCCTTGTAGCGATGTGCAAGATTGACTTCCTTTCACCTGTCTTATTATAATATGTCGTAAAAGAAGGTGACGCATACCGAGGAAGGTTTAAATCTTTATGGCGAAATTCCAGTTCTGGGATACGCCGATGATTTGGTACTGCGTGGCGAAGGGGCGGGATCTATACTACTAAACACAAGTACGGTAGTAAATAATAATTAAATAAGGATAAAACGAAATATATGATTACTAAAAGATACGATGGCGAGATCTATCAGACCTCACGTTAAGTACGATCTTACGTAGCCGTTGAGAAACTTAAAGGTTACAATTAATAAAACTATTATTCTTCCTACGGTTCTATAGGGTGTGAAACGGTGTCACTTACTTCGAAGGATGAGCAGCGCCTTAGGGTTTTCGAGAATTAGGTACTGCGTAAAATATTTGGCCCTGGGGAATTCAGAAGGTTATACAGCGCGGAATTGCGGAGCTTGAGTTGACAGAATTGCGGAGACTCAAATGGGCGTGTAAAGGTGTTGGACTCAGTGAGGAACGGATTCCGAGAAAGTTGGTATTCGCCGAATTGACTGGTATTGTGTACAAGAGGTAGGACGAAGCGTCGTTGGGAGGATTGTGTTGAGTCTGATCTCGGTGGTTGGGCTTGAACGGTGATCATTGGGAGGATCCGCGTACGTAGTGCTTAGTGTTGTCGGCATCGAGCCTTCAGGTTCGGATGGGTCTATCATTATTATCTTTTATTATAATAATATTTTATTGCCACCAACTATAGGCTGGAGAGGTACCCTCCTTGCCTACCCACATATTATATATATATATATAATATTATATAATATTTATCTGTGTGCGTATTAGACCAAGATATAAGTATTTTAGGATATAATGGACCATTGTGTAACAAATCCCAATGTTTAATAATCAGATTTCTAGGTTTAATTCCCAGTATTTTATCTTTTTACAAAAAATCATAGCCACGCTACTTTTTTTTGTCAACTATATCAGAGATATTAAACAACCATATCAGAGATATTAAACACTTAATTATCTCGATATCTACAAAAGATTTAAATGAGGATTGCGTAAAGAATGGCAATTAAGATATTGCAATCTAGAGAAATTTGTCAATTTTTTTTCTTTTTGTTTTTATCAAGAGCGTCAAATTTTAGCCGAATAATAGCCAATAAGTAGCCTAGATAAGATAATTGACAAATCATCCTTCTTCGGGATGACGAGTTATCAAAATGATTTCTTCCACTGATAAGAAAAAAAATTATTTCGTCTTCCGTGACGTTGTCATTTTTGAAAAGATTTGAGATAAGCCTAAGCCGCTGTCAAGTTGACCTCTTGAAGTCTGAATGTAAAGAAATAATGTGGCTTGAGTATATTTCTCTCCGACCGACAAAAAGACTAGATCTCTGTCTATAACCTTTTGCTTTCCCTAGTCAGGGAGGTGGAAAATATGACTGATTTTGTTGGACAAAATTCTGAAACTTGTCTATATTTAACCTTTGGGGTCCCAGATTACGGAAAACAATTATAAAAACTAATTATTTTTTTGACACGATTACCGAGCGCACGGTGGTCAAACATCAAATTTATTTGCTAAAATCTAAAACTTCCCTACATTTTACGTTTGAAGTCCCAGAATAATTGCGAAATCGCATTTCGTCGCCATGGCTAAGGGACTAACTCGGAAGTAATCCCCTGCCTCAAGTTTAAAAATCCACAATACTTGTCCCGTACCTTTCTCAACTTTTCCTTTCCCCCCCTTTCCTTTCCGGTCATCTATACCACAAACGTGAAATTTCGGAGTTTTTTTGCAATTTATTACGGAATACATAATGAAGGATCCATAGGGTTTTTTTTTTTTTTACTTGGTAATTACTATGTTAACTTACCTTTACACCACACTTACAATTACCTTCTTATCAGCTCTGAAGTAACCTCACTTCCTCAACTGATTGTCTCAGTGCCAGCTTACTCATTAACTTGAAATATGTCCTTTAGCGTCAGCATGTACTGCGTAGGGCATACTGCGGTGTAGGGACTTTGGTCATATTTATTGAAAATATTAATACGTAGTATAGGACTTTCACGAACCAACCCATCGATAAAACATATAGTAAGGGTAGAAAGTATTGCGATCGTGAAAATTTTACAATTCCTGTTTCCAACGGAAATATGCGTTTTATTCTCTGAGTCCAAATCGCACGGCGGAAGTATAACCTTCATTGCGAATGGTAATTCATATATATATATATATTATATATATATATATATATATATATATATATATATATATATATATAAGTTTGTGTTGTTCTTAGGTTGCAGTCAAACAACACAAACTTAAATTATCAACAGTCGAGAACTGATCAAACAATATATATATATATATATAGAGAGAGAGAGAGAGAGAGAGTAAATAATATTATGTAGTATGTAGCATTATCATGGATAAAAGAGAAACAAATCAGAAATTAAAGTTATAACTTTTTTTTTAATTCTATAAAAATCAAATTATTTATTTTCGCTTTGGTATTCTACAAAGGACACCAAGAAAGGGTTTGTGATAACTGAAATAACAAATAAATACTTTTGATTGAATTTTACTTATGTATCAAGAAAAAATGGCATCATTTGTAGTTCCGTATTTTGTTGTACTTTCATTTATATTATTTGACATATTTAAACCAAATGTGTCTTTAAAAAATCAATTAAAGGCTTAAATGTTTCTTGTGAAAAGTTGATATTGAAATCTCCACTCAAGATCATGGCTAATTTATCCAAGTTCCGATTAACCAAAGCAGACACTTCCGTTGTGTATATATATATATATATGCTAATTTTCATAGGTAAATTAAATTATTTTCTTTAAATATTAATCAGGTGAACTTTAAAACTAATGATTGTTAAAATAATAATTATTATCAAGTATCAATAATTAATATTAAATACGATTGATAACAATTGAAACATAAACACAGCGACACAATGCTGATGGGAGTTAGTTACCTTTCTCGCTCGGTTAAATTTGGCAGCCCGAGTGCACCCAGTCGAGATGTTCACTTCAGGGCGTGACGATCAGCCTCACTCGCAGCCTACAAAACTCTGTGTGTGGTGCGCCAAAAGAACTTTACACTCCAAAAAGCATGATTTAGTGGCCAAGATTCAATAAAAGCTAGATGTAATAAAGATAGCTTAAGAAATTTTTTAACTTACCGATTTAATACATTGTTCGTATTTGATCAATTTATCCTCCAATGTAGGAGCATTCAAATGGAAACAAATGACCTATTCTATTATCCGCTTCAAAAGAGGTTTCTGCCTTCATAAGTCCCTTAGTCAAGAATTTATGGTGTATACAGAATTTATAATGAATTATTGTTTAAAGGAAAATAATCGACAAATTTAATTTAACAAAATAATATATTTTCAATACGTATCCTGTGAGTAATTTTTTTTTTTTTTTTTTATATCAATGGAACTAATTAAAGACAAATTATTAAATATGTGGCATATGTTAGTATTTTTCTGTTAACAAATACGGGAGCAGGTCTTTAAATCGATATAACACCGATCGATCAAATCGATACAAATACATACTCTCTATAATACGGGAGCAGGTCTTTGAAACGATATAACACCGATCGATCAAATCGATACAAATACATACTCTCTATAAACAATAAATAAAAGCTAAAACTAAATGTTTCAAAAAAAAGTTTTATGATTAATTTTATTTTGTATTATTCTTTTTTAAAGCTTATAAATGAATAATTTAGGTTCTATATATAGGCATTTTAAGGTTTCTAAAATACTTGAGCTGTGATTAAAACGAAAACTTAAACTAAATTGAATCAGGTTTTGTCCCTCTTATTATTTCTTCAAAAACTACGAAATCATCGCTGTCCTTAACTGAAAGTGTTAAAAACTATGTGCTTGGGATTGTTATTCTTAGAAAAAAATGTAATATGAACATTTCTACATCTCCAATAAATAAATACAATATAACACATTCTGACAGGACTTAAATGGTTAGTTTGTCTTCTTCTAAAGTTCTTCTTCTTTTAGTTTTTTAAATTACAAAAAATTGACCATTTAATCTTATTAGCATTGAAGAAAAATAGTTGAATATACAAGCTGAACGAATTCGTTTACCACCTAAAGGTTAAAAGAGTAAAAATATTTATTTTGGTAATTTATTTTTTCTCCGAACAGATGTATAATATAATATAATATATAATTATAATATATATATATATATATAATAATAATATATATATATACGATTGGAAAGATAAAAAGTTTGGAAAAATGCTTTCTTATACTCAAAGTAGTCTAAGGAAATGTAATGTGACGAATAGGACATCAATTTTAGGATTTATTGAAGGTAACAATCTTGTATTACTTATTTATTCTAAAACCTATCTTTTCAACCTCTTTTTTTTCTAAATGTAAGGAAATTTCAACTGTATCGATTCAGTATAAGTAAATAACATTAATATATGGTTAAAACTTCATGATAGTCTTGGGAAAAAACTACCCATTGGTAGCATTCCAAGGTCTAATTAATTAGACAAAGGGTGGAGGCCGCCTCGGTGGATTGTCAGGAATAGATTTGGGTGAGTGGTCACGGATGTGGGTTCGAGTGGGGAGGGAGTTTGGAATGAAAAGACGTTTATATCTATATCAGGCTAAGTCATCAACGGATGGGATCTTTAGGGATGGTTAGGGATGATTTTGTTAGTATTTAATTGTGTTTTTAATACATTTATTTTTTCATTTTGTTGAACATAAAATTATTTTTTAGAAGAGAAATATCAGATTATTATTTTTTATTTTTGTTGTACAATATTTCTCTTTATTTCACCATTGTAAATAATAATTAACCATGTTTCTTTTGTCTGTTGTTTAGTTGATATATATTTCAACTATACATACCTGTTGTTCACAAATTTTTTTTTTTCTATTCTATTTTAAAAACGTAAGGAACATTGAGGATTTTAGACTGGAAAGATTGGATGGGAAAGTAATCTGCTGGTTTAGTAGACCTCCATATCACAATTCTATACTTCCAAATAGGCATGATATATAATTTATATAAATATATTTTTTGTAGCATATAGCGAGTTTTTTGCGTTTGTCGTCTAACTTTTGTAATATTCGCTATCTAAGATCAGTTTTCTCTCAGCAGAAGATTAAGCCATAGCTATTTATTTTGTTATGAATCTATTATTATATTATTGAATTGGTATTTATTTATTTAAAACTTGATTTTCTCGACTATTTATCGAATATTTTCCTTACGTCAAATATTAGAGAAGAAGCTGGAATACAACGGTATAGTCCATAGATTTTAAAAAGGCTTATGATTCCATAGACCGTCAGAAGCTATATAACATCATGGTTGAACAGGGAATACCTAGAAAGTTAGTAAACCTAGTAGAGATGTGTTTGTCGGAAACATTTCATAAAGTTAGAATTGGTCATAATTACTCCAAGAGATTTGAGGTGCGATCCGGTTTGAAACAGAGTGACTCCCTTTCACCTGTTTTGTTTAATATAGCTTTAGAATATGTCATAGAAAATGTGATGTGTACTGAGAAAGGCTTAAATATGGGTGACAAGATTCCGGTTTTGGGGTATGCCGATGATTTAATACTGCTAGGTGACGACACGGAAACCATACAACTAAATACAAGTGTGTTAATAAAAACCGGTAAACAAATAGGTCTCGAATTAAATACCGATTAGACGAAATATATGATTAGTAGCAGAAATGGTGGCGATCTTGATGATATTAATATTTCAGGGCATACTATTCAACAAGTAGAGAAATTCAAGTATTTAGGTTCAATTATAACAAGAAAAAATGAAATCCAGGAAGAAATAAAGTCCCGGTTAAAGGTGAGAAATGCGTGTAATTATTCAGTTGCTAAATTACTTAGCTCGCGGCTTCTGTCTAAAAACTTAAAGGTTAGAATTTATAAAACGTGGCCGCTTACTTTGAAGGATGAACAACGGCTTAAGGTTCTCGAAAATAAGTTACTGCGTAAAATATTTGGGCCGAAGAGAGATGAGGCCACTGGGGAGTTTAGAAGGCTGCACAACGCGGAATTGCGGAGTTTGTATCCTGTGAATATAATTGAGTGGATAGCATCGCGGAGACTCAAATGGGCGCGTAAAGTTGTTGGGCTCGGTGAGGAACGGATTCCGAGAAAGTTGGTATTCGCTGAACCGACTGGTAGGCGTCCGAAAGGCAGCCCGAAGCGTCGATGGGAGGATTGCATTAAGACTGAGCTTGGGGGCTTGGGCTTGACCGGCGAACATTCTGCTGACCGACGTGTCTGAGCAGGCGAAGTTTGGTGGTATCGGCATCGAACTTTTGGGTTCGGTAAGCCTTTTATTATTATAAACTTGATTTAAGCGAGGCAGCGTAAGGGAACGATTTCTAACGTAAGCTATATTGTAAACTAAGATAAGATGCAAAGATTTGTATATTGTTAAAATTGGAATTGTTAAAACCTAGATTCTTATTTTTTATTTTAGTTTTAATTAGAGTATATAAAATGATTTATTGTATATAAATAATGCTGTACCAAAAGTATACGAGCCTGTTAAGGAACCAAATTACAGCAATAACATAAGATAGAATCACATTAATAAATGAAAGAAAAATTAAATATAAAAACTTCCTGGAAAACTTTGAAAGTAAGCAAAGATCTAATTATGATGTCCCCACACAGGACTCACCCAATATCCTCATAGCCAACAACTTCCTAATTAAATTATAGAATGTTTACATTTTGCAGTACCATATCTCTGTCTGTCTGTCTTTTATATTAACTTAACATCATTTAGTTTAGAACTGGTATCTGTGCGGTTAGCTCTACTCTCTGTCTGTTATTATATAAATTGATTGTTACAGTGTTAATTATTGTTTTTTAAATTTTGAATTTATTCAGTTTTCTTTTATTTTAAAATAAGAATATATAAGAAAACGTTAATGTTACTTATTTCATAATTTTGTTGCTACATGGAACCGTGTTAATCACGACCACATTAAAAAGATCAATACAAAAATATGAAAACAAAATTATTAACTGTATGTAAATTGTATTAAAGTTTAATCCACTTAGAACTCATATTCATGCATTATTCCCTAAAAATGACAAATTAAAAATAATCTTTCAACCGTAATTATATACGTAAATTGCATTAATTACTAATATGTTTAATAAATACCTGTGTAAGAGGACTAGATATGTGTCATGTATGTAGTTGAGACTAAATATTATTCCAAATCAGTGTCCTGAGCTCTCAGCCAATCAGGAGTCGCTATTCAAATCAAATCAAAGTCAAAATAACTTCCCTAAACACATTAACTTCACTCTTGTTCGGTTCGGGTCCGTGTCGAGTGGTTAACTTCATTTTGAATGTGTGTGCAAAAAGTGTTATAAAGATGAAAACAATCATTTTTTTGAGTTTCTTAACGACTTTGTCATTTAATTATTAATATACGTTTCGAAATATATCTGTTTTTAAGAACAAGGCAAAGAAGACCATGTTGAACATTAAGGTAAAAATTTAAAATCATGCATGATAATAATTTTTTTTTTTTGTAAGAGCTTCAACACAATTAATTATATCATTTCCATAAATGACTGTTGAATTTTTTTTTTCATGGCTATTATTTGAAATGTAATAAATTTATTTACAATATCAATAATGTAGTATTTTTATATTACTTTATGTATGTAGTATATTACTTTCTAATCTAATCTGCATTTTATTAATTTCCTTTTAATTATAAAGCAAGGAAAAAGGTAATTAAAATTAAATAATAATGTTTATGAATATAATATGTAGGCTATGAAATAGTAACTCTATCATTTTTAATATATTTTTGTTTGTTATATTAATAATATCATTTATTTATTAGACTTATTGAATATTAAATAGGTGACCGTGTGACAAATATAAAGAATGGGGTCATTAGATTTTCAAAAAAGATTTGAAAATAGAGAATAATAAACGACAGACTTATTTATTAAACTTACAATTTTCCGTTTGACTGCATTATAAACTGGATATCGTCAGTAAATATTTCTAACCTTAATTTATTCTGGCTGGTATATTTCCATTTCTTCCTGTATCTTATTCTGAAATTTTGTTTTAGAAATATTCGGGTATCTATTCAAAATTTTACGGTTGTTAATGAAATATTCAAAAAGTTCCAAGTATGAGACTATTTTTGATTAAACATGAGCACTTTACTTACAAATTTTCAACTTGAACCCTATTATAACTATATATTATTTTATTTATTTAGAAGTATATATGTACATTATGATTTCTATATATTGATGTTAAACTAATTTTGCTAACATAACTGGTCGATCTGGCAACATTGCTGATAGCGAAATTAAGAACCAACAATCCCAGAGCTAAACAGTGAAATAACATCTAAAAACCTACAAAAGTTTATAAATATAAATATATAATCTTTTTACATGCAAATATATATATTTGCATGTAAAAAGATTATATATTTCGAGAAAAACAAATTAAATGTCTATATATTTGATTTAAAAGTAAGTTAATGTTATTGGGTTAATATAATTGGTAGATCTGGCAACATTGCTGATAGCCAAATTAAAGCCACACGGTCAACTTATTGCCTTTCATCTCAACCTTATCATATATTTATTTTAAAAAGTTTTTTTTCGCATTTTATTTTTTTTAAGTGTTTGATCTAAATGTTGCATTGATTAGGGTATGTGAAATCGTGCTGTAAAACATTTAAAATCCAGTACCACATAATTCTATAAAAATAATCAAATTTTTGAATAATAGCGAAATTAATAATCCATGAAAGCCATTCTGATATACGGGATACTCAACTCTTTAACTATCATCTTTTAAGCCTAATATATATTTATTGTAATGTATTGATTTCAAATGATTATCTCATCATATTGATAAGCCTAATATATATTTATTGTAATGTATTGATTTCAAATGATTATCTCCTCATATTGATAAGCCTAATATATATTTATTGTAATGTATTGATTTCAAATGATTATCTCATCATATTGATAAGATTCGCTTGATTTAAAGATTTTAATAATTAAGTTATCTTCTTTACTTATATAAAAATATTCCACGTGAAATTGAGTAGCAGATATAAATATTTTGTCCTATTTCATTATACATAAATATAAATATAATAAAAAAAAAAAAATGTATTTTTGGGTCGAATAGATATTAATTATGTTATGTTACATATAAAGGTAGTTCTCTGTTTAAGGTCTTCTCTTGTTTTGATTTTTTTAATTTATATCATTATTTTTTTTGTATTAGGTTTTTAAACATTGTGTGGATGAGTATCTAATCACTGCTACCATTTTCCTTATGGGATATAACGTAATAAATACGTTTATGTTTGTTGACCCAAGTCATCAGCTAACTAGGAGAGGTCCCAAATGATGAAATTTTTAAAAGTAAAACTAGTCATTAAACGATTAGACTCTGCAAAATATCAAGGCCCAACTTTATTGTACTTAATATCTCTGGTTATAGTGAACATGGAAAAATAAGTTTGTTGTCAAAATTTCTCTATTTCAAAACGGTATAATTAAAAAAATAAGCCATTAAAATATTAAAGTTTTATGTTTGGTAATAACCCTGAAATATAAGTAATCTCGTCAAAACAGTATTTTTAATTTAATAAGGTTTCTTAAAAACTATGATGAGATTAAGATTCATTTTTGGAGTGAGGAACACAGGTTTTGAGAAACCTTATTAAAAACACTTTTTCGGCGAGATTATTTATATTTTCAGGATCATTACCAAGCAAGACACATAGATATTTTAATGACTTATTTTTTCATTATTTCGATATGAGTGAGGGTGATTTTGACACCAAACTTATTCTGCCTTCACTAAAACCAGATAAATTAAATAAAATGTGTTTTGTTGCGCTGAAAGGTTCCAATTTTTTACGCGAGTCCTGGGGAGCGCTGATCACTAATATTTTGCTGTGTATAATGTTTTAATAACTAGTTTTACCTTAAGAAAATAATCAAAACCGTTAAGGCACATTTGGGATTGTTTTGGCTACTGTTTAAACTGAGGGCTAAATAAGTATATGGTTAAGGATCGGAAATATCCTGAAAGTTGACAAAAAAACAAGACTAACCCTAAAGATGTATTAAATGGATATTATTGATATTGGAACGGAAACGGATAATCTAATTATTGTCGGTGTTATAATAATCCTTGATGTCCACTGCCTCAGCTATAACACGGTCCTTCACCTGGATGGCTAGCGGCCTGGAAATATCTCCTCTGGTGTGCCCGATATTGTTATTAGAACGGGTTATTGCAGTTTTCTGTCCCTGCAGTTACCCTGCCAACCAACGGCTGTGCATGGAGGTGATCAGGTGAGGCAGGGGTCACGTGGCAGGTCCTTAATAGAGGCAGGGTGTGCCCAAGGAGGATATAAATATATCACCTGCCACGGCCGGGTTCGAACTCCGGGGCCTAGGCAGACCTACTAGTACTATTGTGCTCTAGCTACTACTAGGTCACGCGCGTCCTCTGTCCTTATGAAGAACTTTCATTCGATATATTATAAGGTACGTACGAGCGACCCGGTCCAGCTTCGCACAGCTGAACTTTGAATGATGTGTCATTCATGTTTAAAAAAATCTCAGCCTCATCGATTTAGGGTTTGTCGCTTTGGGAGTATTTGTTTATCCTAACGAAAGGTGCAAAGAGCAGGGAAGGTGTTTATTTTCTAACGTCCATTCATTCTTATATTTAATCATCGCGAGAAATGAAAAAAAAAAAAATATTAAAATTAGTTAAGTTTATTTGTTTGTTATTTAAAAGTGAGGCACAGGTAACGGAAAATTTAATTTTTTTATATAAAGAAAACTATTGCAATGTAAAACTACAGAAACGACAAAGGTTCCTATTCTATTATGTTCATAACCATTTAATTTTATTCGTTTTTTGTTATTTTATATTTCAAATGAACAATTTAAATTACATTTTAAACGTTAAATTGTGTTTCCTTAGGAATCCTATTTACGTCACTGTGAAACATCTGTTTTCGTGAAATATTCTTGATTTGAAATAATTAATAAGAACTTTAGTTCATAGATTTATGTCAACTTATATCTTAATATTGTTTCTAAAACCTTGCGTACCAAATGGAACAATACAACTTGCACGATCTTCTACATTTGATTATTATAACCTCCCTCATTACCAGTAACATATGTTTATAAGTTTATGGGCTTACAATAACTTTATATTAACTCGTACTATTTGTTTTATTGTATATTAACTTTTCTAAATTCTTGCCCTTTCCAACGCTATATTATACCTCTATATTACTACTTATATTTCAGGAATATTTTTTTTATCACTAGGTTAAAAAAATTTTTTTTTCCCGTTTAAAGGAAAGCTAAATTAAAGGAGAGAATGGACTAAATGATGGTAAGAACCGAATAAAAACCCCTGTTTTTTGATCCGGACTATGTTTTTGTGACCGCCCCATCTGTTCCTTTAAATTTAACAAAAGTCCGGAGCCTGTGCGATGTCAGGTACTCGCTAAAGATCCCTATACTAATAAAACCTAGATAGGCAAAATTTGAGACTCCCACTGTATCATCGTCCGATTAGCCATAGTAGCATAAAGTGATCTTAAATACAGAAAGAAACAATGTTAATATTTTGATTTATAACAACGTTCCATTTATTTTAACAACTTACGTTCGACCAACACTTTTGTTTGTAAAGTCTTGAGTACTGTATGGAAAAACAAAAACAAAATAATACCCTCTCAAAATTTGAAATCTTACGTTTCAAGATCCGTCAAACCTGAATAACGAATTTAAAAAAAGTAAAAATCCGATTAACCGCTGTTGAGAGTACGAACACTGATATAGTTATTTTGATATAATAAACCATTGTGTATTAATTTGCAGCTTTTTTTATTTGCTCTGCGATGAAGTATGTAACTAAACGATTAGGATTGAAATGTGCCAAAACCTAAAACTTGATAAAATTTCCTTTTATTATTTTTTGAAAATCAGTGTCTCATTTTTTATTTTATTTTATAAAAACTGGAAAATCCATTCAATAATATATTTTTTAGATTAATGTAGGCTTTATTTAAAATGAAATAGTGTACACAATTAAATATACAATTAAAATTTCTGATACAATATAAAACTTGAAAAATGACTCCTAAGGTTTGGATAGATGCATGTTGTAAGGAAATTTTAATAATGTTTACATTACATTAATTTTCACGTAGACAGTCACATCTGGAACTTCATATTTTGCCCGCTAAGTAGGTAATAAAAGAGTTTTGCAATTTATCCAAGTCAATTTTAACTTAATATTGATATAACAATTTCTAATGATTAACAAATTGCAAGTGATCAAGATTAATTTCTCTCTACAATGACTTATGTATTAATATCTGTAAATCGAAAATAATTTTCTTTCTCTGACTTATTCATAACTTAATGTAAAATATTGTGCTGATGGGAATCATAGGTTAATAAAATTAAATAAATACTTTCATAATTATTAATATTATATCTTAATTTATTTTATTTTATTTTTGTTTACAGGTAAGTTTTGAAATAACAATGAATGTGTGGAGGGCACTATTGTCAGTGAGTAGAATATATATTTTTGTTTTGATTGTAAAATTACAGGTATTACCGTTGTATTAATTTAAATTGTTTAGTTATTATATCACTAAGATAAAATAGAATCATATATTCCTTAAATCATTTAATATACAATTCAAGTAAAGAGTCTTACAAGAATAAATATTAAGTTGAAGATTAATTTAAGCTATGAAGAGTATTTGGTTGAGAACTCAAAGATCTCCTCTTATATTGGTTCTCATAGTTAAATTCTATATAAAGAATTTTTAATGATATTTTTATTTATAATAGACAACGTCTCTATAATTGATACCAATATGACTGATATTAGAAGCTTTGGTGGCTGTCAGTGAGTCCTCTAGCCGGGAAATAGCCACGAATCGTATTCTCAAAGTATTGGATTGTTTACCGGTCATTTCAATAAAAACTTTTAGATTCTTGTAAACAATTTTTTATATGAATTATATAATTTGGTTATTTCATCAAAAATTAAATATTTTTGAATATTTATGCTTTAATTCGGTCCTCATCAACAGTTGAAGGATATACCGAGCGCTTTGCGTCTTCCAAGTCACAATTTCCAAGTTCTGAACCGAGCAAACCACTTTCGGGCGGTGCTTTCTCCTGAGGCACCGTCTTCCTACACACTGCGAGTTTTGTTAACTGTCTCAGCAGTGGATTTTTGTTTCCGGAAATAGCAAGACATTAAATGACGAAAATTAATTTTAGTTTATTATTTATCAACAATTAATCTTTGTAATCGAACAAAAAAATAATGGGGTTACCTGTAGCAGGGTGGTTAGCATAACAGCTTCCTATGCTAAACGTCCCGGGATCAAACCCGCAGGTAGCCCTAGGATTTTTTAATGGGAGTAAAAAATCCTTAGTTATGCCGTCCTCCGGAGGGGACGTTAAAAGGTGGTCCCGAGCCTGTGCGATGTCAGGTACTCGTAAAGATCCCTATCCTATTAAAACTTGGATAGACTAAAATTTAGGACTCCCACTGTAGCATCGTCCGATTAGCCATTGTAGCATAAAGTGACGTTAAATAAATAAACAAACAAAAAAATAAAAAAAACATTCCCCCCTCCATCAAATTTGAGAGATTATGTTTCAAGAAAAAATCCGTTTGTCCGCTGTCTGCGGCATTTCTCGGAAACTACTGGACCAATGTATTTGCCACAAAAATACTACTCCATGCAACGATGATGCTAACACCTAGGCGTTGATATCAGCTGGTTATTTTTAAAATAGCAGCTGGTTTAATTCAATTCAGTTATTTTTGAAAGTTAGAGATAAACATTTATTTGTGTTTTTTAACCTAAAACAGTCGAGTATAAATGCTTTTGGTTTGTTATTTCCAATAATGAACTATTGTGAGCGAACAAAAAAAAAAAATTACCCCCACCCCCTTCAAAATTTGATGGCTTACGTTTCAAGATGCGTAGAATCTGAATTAGGAATATAAAAAATCCGTTCCTCCCAATTAGAAATAAATAAATACAAAAGAATAATGATTGAAATTGGTTAAGAACTAGCAAACATATATCATTTTGAAATAAGCATTAGTGATATGTCATTGCTCTTTGAAATATCGCTTTTCATATAACTTCATTGCCTATCAATACCCATATGTAAACATTTATGCCCTAATATTGTTATTTGGAAATAATAAACCATTGTTTATTTTTTTTTTTTTACTGTTAAACTTATCATTAGATTGTCTATCCCTTTTAATGTGACGAATTCTATACTTTGTCTGTCACAGTTCTGCTAGCTGCTATTATGCTACCAAACATAACCTGTACTCCTTTGCACGGCATCATCACATAGGGATCACTTGTAGCTGGGTGGTTAGCATAACATCCTCCTATGCCAAAGGTCACGGATTCAAACCCGTTGGTGGCCCTAGGATTTTTTAATGGGAGTAAAAAATCCTTAGTTATGTCCTTCGTAGGGGACGTTAAAAGGTGGGCCCGAGCCTGTGCGATGTCAGGTACTCGTTAAAGATCGCTATCCTATTAAAACTTGGATAGACTAAAATTAAGGACTCCCACTGTAGCATAGTCCGATTAGCCACAGTAGCATAAAGTGACCTTAAATAAATAAACAAACAAAAAGCATCATCTCTAATAATAATTTTAACTTAATTTGGAATTCTTACCAAAACTGCACAAACACACATCTCCATTATTTTCTAATAAAAAAAGTTGATCAATAAATGATTCCTCTATATATTGAATATACACTGCCACAGAAAGGTTTGAGACGACCTATGGTTTACATCAGTAAATCATGGATAACCTCTTAAAATACCTAAATAAAATATGGTATGTTATTGGTATTTATAAACAAATTTGCAAATTACTTCTAAGAAAGGTTGGTAAATATCTTAACTCTTTTAGTGCCGAACAAAAAAATAGTGCCTATGCGAAGATAACCGGCCGAATTTGACAAATATGCAACGATTTGGAAAAACGCTTATAAAAACCAAACTGCAAATGATAAATTTATATTTTTTTAAAATACTACGTGTTCGGGACAAAATGGAGAATAAAGCAATTACAATGATTCTCCAATATCAATTGAAAAAATAATATGATCAACACAATTATAAATGATATAATAATTGAGTTCTATCTATCATAAATAATTGAGTTCTATCTATCATAAATAATTGAGTTCTATCTATCATAAATAATTGAGTTCTATCTATCATAAATAATTGAGTTCTATCTATCATAAATAATTGAGTTCTATCTATCATAAATAATTGAGTTCTATCTATCATAAATAATTGAGTTCTATCTATCATAAATAATTGAGTTCTATCTATCATAAATAATTGAGTTCTATCTATCATAAATAATTGAGTTCTATCTATCATAAATAATTGAGTTCTATCTATCATAAATAATTGAGTTCTATCTATCATAAATAATTGAGTTCTATCTATCATAAATAATTGAGTTCTATCTATCATAAATAATTGAGTTCTATCTATCATAAATAATTGAGTTCTATCTATCATAAATAATTGAGTTCTATCTATCATAAATAATTGAGTTCTATCTATCATAAATAATTGAGTTCTATCTATCATAAATAATTGAGTTCTATCTATCATAAATAATTGAGTTCTATCTATCATAAATAATTGAGTTCTATCTATCATAAATAATTGAGTTCTATCTATCATAAATAATTGAGTTCTATCTATCATAAATAATTGAGTTCTATCTATCATAAATAATTGAGTTCTATCTATCATAAATAATTGAGTTCTATCTATCATAAATAATTGAGTTCTATCTATCATAAATAATTGAGTTCTATCTATCATAAATAATTGAGTTCTATCTATCATAAATAATTGAGTTCTATCTATCATAAATAATTGAGTTCTATCTATCATAAATAATTGAGTTCTATCTATCATAAATAATTGAGTTCTATCTATCATAAATAATTGAGTTCACTATCATATTCTATCATATAATAATTGAGTTCTATCTATCATAAATAATTGAGTTCTATCTATCATAAATAATTGAGTTCTATCTATCATAAATAATTGAGTTCTATCTATCATAAATAATTGAGTTCTATCTATCATAAATAATTGAGTTCTATCTATCATAATAATTGAGTTCATAAATAACTTTGGACTAGAAGTCGATCATGATAATTCGAGTTCCATCATCCATAGAATTTAATTGTAAAAAGTTCAATTCTTCTCAAAAATTATAATTTACATCATAAATAATTGAGTTCTATCTATCATAAATAATTGAGTTCTATCTATCATAAATAATTGAGTTCTATCTATCATAAATAATTGAGTTCTATCTATCATAAATAATTGAGTTCTATCTATCATAAATAATTGAGTTCTATCTATCATAAATAATTGAGTTCTATCTATCATAAATAATTGAGTTCTATCTATCATAAATAGTCCGACTTTGGACCTAGAAGGTGCCGAGCGTCCATGGTATCCCGAGTCTCAGCACACTCCGGTATAGAAGGTGTAAAATGTCAGACCCAAACCGGTTTACAAATTCTTTGTCAACGAAATTTGATAATTTACAATCAAATTAGATCATTTATAAATTTATTTAGAGATTAAATTTTCTGGCAATGGGAAGAATAGTAAGGCGCTATTACACGCAGGACGATATATCGATATGTCGTTGACACTAAAAGTGTTAATTAACAAGAAATAATTTTATTAAATATAATTTTTACTGAGACTTCTTACGTGTTTAAAAAAATAAAATAATTAAACAATGTGATTTTTGTTCCTGGAGCTTTATTTACCATCCAGTAATACTCGAAGGGGAATCGAGAAGACAAATTTTATTCTTAGTTTGATCAATTTATTTCTCAACTGTCTAAGTTGTAACAAGTTCACTGCACGGGTAATTTTCGTCTCTCTCTCTTTCTCTTTTTTTTTGTTTTAATGTTTTTATTTTAAGTATTATAAATCAATTTTTTTTATTATTATTTGTTTGTATAATTTAAAATATTTACTATTTTATGTGTTTATTTAGTGTTATATATGTACTGTTTAAAGCTCAGTTTTTTTGGCACATTTATTAGTTTAAAAATTATTATTTTGTCTGTAAGAAAGGACCTCAGGCCCTAACACAATAAAAGTCTAATTCTAATCTCTCTCCCTCTCTCTCTCTCTCTCTATCTATCTATCTATCTATCTATCTATTATCTCTATCTATCTTCTATCTATCTATCTATCTATCTATCTATCTTTACTATCTATCTATCTATCTATCTATATATATATATATATATATATATATATATATATATATATATATATATATATATATATATGATATATAATATCTGTGTGTGTATTTTTTGTTTTTTTTTTCTTTCGGTTAGGGAAAAATCTGTCATCAGACGAAGTGCAACTGTCAGGCTACACAACAGTGTGAGATTCCTACTCACTAAAAAACCACCTCCCAATTCTTCTTTACCACCCCCACGGAACCGCTGTCAAGCATTACTTCATGGGGGGGGGGGGCAGAAGGGCTAAATGCCATCTACTTTACTGGACATCTGATTTAAGCTAGGCCGATGCCCCGCCTCTCCTCCCTTTCTCTGTGCTGTGAGCTTTCTGCAGATTTGTGCTGCATAATCAGCTGCAGCGCTCCAACTTCTCCTGACTAGCCATCATCAAGGAGACTAAATTTTCAGGTGATGCTTTTGTACTGAATGTAGCGTCTATCTCCGACCTTTCTCGAACGAATCCCGAACAAGAGAAGAATGCATGTTCCACTGTTTCTTCTATGGGATCACAAAATGGGCACAATGAAGATTCCTCTATTTTGAAAAGGGCTAAGTAGACTCTGAAGCAACCATGCCCCGTAAGCAGCTGAGTGAGATAGTAATATATCTGTGTGTGTGTGTGTGTGTGTG
Source organism: Piezodorus guildinii (assembly GCA_023052935.1). Classification (NCBI taxonomy): domain Eukaryota; kingdom Metazoa; phylum Arthropoda; class Insecta; order Hemiptera; family Pentatomidae; genus Piezodorus; species Piezodorus guildinii. The sequence continues at coordinate 3,569,625 of CM041298.1, read as the reverse complement.
TGTGTGTGTATGCGTGTGTGTGTGTATGTTTGTATATAAAATGATACCGCGAACCCTTTCTTGAAACACTGGACGGATTTGGATACATTTTTTACTACCATTTAGGAGATTCATTCCTGAAGGTTTATACTTTGCAATTTAGATTTTCTTTTAAGGAAAAAAAACATATTCTGTAACCAAGCCTTCAAAAAATAATTTCTGAAATATAAGTAGTAAGTAGTATCGACGCATAATAAATAAATATTTTAAGAGGTTAGGAGCAACATTTTAAGATTGAAATTTTAATATGCAATAAAATAAATCGTACAATATATCGTGTACTCAAAAGTTAATATAATGTTTTAAGGTCATAAACTTATGGACATATGTTATTGGTAGAGAGGGAGGTTATGAATGATAGTTTAATGTTGCCACCGTTGTACAGCATCGTACAAGTTATAGTCTTTTATTTATTTATTTTAGAAACGTACGTTTAACGTACCAAATCGTTAACATAAATGGTAAGTTGTTATAAATCGAAATTAACTAACATTTTTTATCAATTATTTCATCTTTGAAGTTATTTCATGAAAATATATCTTTCACTGTAAAAGGAATGGGATTCCTATGTAAACAAATTAAACTTTTAAAAATTCATTTAAACAATATTTTTAAACAAATTATTTGAAGTATAAAATAGTAATAAAACTAATAAGATAGCCTTTGTTGTTTCAAAAGTTTTTGAGAACATTTAAACATTCTCAAAATTAAACTTTCGTTATCTGTGCTTCACTTTAAAATAGCAAACAAGTAAACTTAAACAATTTTGAATAATGTTTTTCATTTCTGCCGATAATTGAATCTAGGTTATAAACTAAAGATATTTGTTTGGTTACGATACAACTTTTCCTTAGGATAAACTCTAAATCCTTGAGAAAGATGTCGTTTAAACATAAATAAACACACCCCGTTGAAGTTGCAGCCGTAGCTAGCTAATATTTCTCAACAAGATATCCCACTTCGATATCGAGCCACCTTCAATAGTTACCTACCTACGAGGTGGTTGTAGTGGTAGTTGTGGTACCTATAGGTTGTCGAGTCTGACCAAGATCTTACCATATCAACCTTCCTCTCAACACGTTACTCGACCTCCTCCGCTCTGTTCTGGATGAATCCTTTCCTGTAGCGATCGTGGCGAATGCGATAACCAGCTAAGACTCGCAGATATCGAAATGGACCGGACATCTCTTAACTGCCGGAAGTTCAACTGGCCATTGTAAATTTAGCAACTGTGATATGGGAGGGAGTGTTCTATATCGAACCCTTCCTCTTCTTCTAATAATATTGTCATTCGAATGAAGGCGATCTGTTCTATATATAGCGACGACGCTAAGATAGGGCGTTCTATCGAGTGATGATCAAGTTGGGCAGGCTTTGAAGTGAAACTTGAAGAAACCTCTTTGGAAAGACAAAGGTTCTGTTGGAACACAATCCTATGAAGTAACACTCCTCCTTCCTTTCCTACGTTTCTTCATGAGCGTACACAGTTAAAGGCTTTGATCATTTTAAACAAATATATTTAAAAGAATATAAACCACATCTAAACCCATGATTTTTTATTATTATATATTATAGTTATTAATATCATAAGTACTGTAGAAAATTCATCCTTTTGTTTAACTTATTGCTTGAATAACTACTTATGAACGTCTTTGGCTAAATGTTTTGTTAATTAAAAACAAAATTTTTTTTTACAATATTAAGTTGTCGAAATCCCATGATTTTTGTTATTATATGGTAGCTATTACCATCGAAATTCCTTTAAAAAAAAAATCCTAGTTTAGCTTAAATCAATGGCTTTTAACTCATTCTATTTTTTATTGGAACATCACATTTTAGGTTACATTTACCACCAAGATAGAAATATACTCTTTTTAGAGTATCATGCGATATATTTTTATTTTTCAATTGACGTGCCTTTGTACAATTGACGTGCCTTTGTACAATTGACGTGCCTTTGTACAATTGACGTGCCTTTGTACAATTGACGTACCTTTGTACAATTGACTTACCTTTGTACAATTGACGTGCCTTTGTACAATTGACGTGCCTTTGTACAATTGACGTACCTTTGTACAATTGACGTACCGCCTTTGGTTCAGATTTTTTTTTTTTTACCTATTTGCTTTACACTTTTTATTTTATAATATTATTTCATTGTTATTGGAGCATCATGGATAAATTATTTATTTATTCTAGAAATGAACATTGTTCCCTTCATATAATCTAAACTTTTAATGCTGTTTTATTAAAAAATAACGATAGTACAATTTTATTTCTTTGAGTAAGCCTGCGTCCCTGGGAGCGCCGAGGTTATGATCACACCAAAGTTTGGCTGGCTCTAAATTAAAAACTAGTTAAGATAGACAATTAAAACTTTGTATAACATCATTACTACATGAAGGGATACATCGTGCCAAATTTCATGAAAATCTGAGATTCTAAAATTTCTGGATGAATTCGTGTGGAATAATATTATCAATAATAATACCCGACAGACGACGTCCTGTCTTAATCAAAACTTAAAAAAAAACTTCTCTACCAAAGTGATCCTTAGATCCTTCTCCTGACGACAAAAAAATAATTAGGGAAAACGGTTAAGTCGTTCACGCGTGATGCGATGACCAAGGGAAAAGGCGATTCATTTATATATATATATATATAAATAAGCTAAAGCTGTATTAGGCAAACTTTGTATTAAATTATACTAAAGTTGGATTGACTAATTTAGGGTTTAGTTTCAAATCTTAAAGCTCCTTTCCAAAGATTCTTTATATCAACAATTTACCGAACCTTAGCTTAAATTATTTTCATTATTTTACCGACATTTTTATTAATTTTGTATTTTTCTTTTAATATAATTCGAAAAAGGAACTTTTTAGAGATTATCACAGATGGATAGTATTTATTAAACTGGAGTTATAAAAAAAAAAAAAAAAAAGCGATTTGCGGTTGTTTTATTGTTGGTTTTTATCTGCTGCTAGAAACCCGTCCGATATTATATATAGGCTTTATAACCCCCATAATATTTGGTTTACACCCAATTTTTAACTGGGACGTTCATTTCAAAAAGGTACTAACGAACAATTGATATTTTTACATATATGAGAATACAAATATTTTATTTAGTTTTATCTAAATATTCTATTTGATTTTATCTAACAAACACTCAAGTCCTTTGAAAACGCGATTTAGAAACGCCATTATTTTCTAATGCTACTTAATTACAAACTTAGTTTCGTTTCTACTCATACTTAAATATTTCATTTGATAGCTTTAAATTGGTGTTGTTAATATAATAAAAGAAAAATTGTATAGTCTACTGTAAGAAGAATCGAAATTCTCAACTGTTCCTTTTGGATCGACTATCAGACATGTTGGATCGACTATCGGACTAGAGCTGATGCGATTTGTACCACAATGTTTTTATTTCTTATTTTCTGAGAAAGAATGTTGAATCCCCTTGCTATACCTGGACGAGCCTATTCTGAAATGTCAAGTAGAGATAGAAATATCTTTTGTTTTTATCAATCTAGGCATTCAATCTTCGCCTCAAGTTGTCGTTTTTATTCCAGTTTTATAGCATTAGCTCTCCCTATAAAGTTTTTTTTAATATGTTTCATAAAAATCAGAAATAAAATTCTTCTAGTGGTAACATCCTTTATTTTGTTTTTATTTGAATATATTTTTTTTTTTTAAATGTCACTAGAAATGAATACCATAAAGTAGTTGGATTGATAGATTTTTAAATTTAAATAATTGATTTTGAATTTTTTTGTATATTTACAACAGTATTATACAAGACAACTAGTAAATAGGTTATAAGAAAATAGACACGAACAAGACTTGTAAAGACGTTACCCATCGGCCCCACTCTAAAAATATTCTAAACTAGAAGGTCTCGAGGCCTTCTTCTTCTTTTCTGGCGCCTCAGAGGATTATCAGGTGTTCAGGAGGAAGAAAGGATTGAAACTAATGGCTTGAGTGGGAATGATAATAAACAAAAATCAGTAACATAGGGAACATTAAGTTTATTCGTCACAAAGTAGAGAGTGTTGAGGATTTTGTATTGTAAGGATTGGATTCGAGAGGAATTCAATGGTTTAGTAGAGCCCCAAAGCTCAATTCCATACGTCCAGGTTGGTGTTATAACAGTCATGTAAATGAGCCGTGTTTAGTTTAGTGGGAGATTGGAACGTTTGTCTAGTAAGTGTTGAAAGTAGCCGAAAATATCGGGCAGTTTCTTGTCGTTTCAGTCTTGTATGAGGGTTCCGGGTAAGTCGTTTGTCAAGATAGAGACCTAGGTATCTATGATAAGGTAAGCTAGTCCTAGGTATCGGATCTGTTCAAGAGGGACCAGTCCAAAATTAGAATAAATCAGGGAGCGGCATTGGTCTAGTGGATGGAGTTCTATCCTACTGTACTCCGGTGGTTCGAGTCCCGGCTGACCCTCCTTGGGCACACCCAGCCTCTGTTAAGTGGGTACCCGAAAGTTGTGGACAAAGCAGTGGGCTGTTGTTGATCCAAGTCTAACTACCCAACGTACCGACCCCAACACGTCCTTCACAGGCCGTAGAGCTACTATAAGGGTTCCTAAGAATAAAGATATTGCTTCAAGACAACTAGCCACTACTTTCTCCTCTCTTCCTGGCTGCATCGGGACCCCATGTCCCCCAGGAACGACTCGACTTATGAAGCTATCCCAAGATCTGTCCGCTTGGTTTATTATTACTATCACTTAGCTATATATGAAGTATGTAATAAGACAAAGTATTGCGATCGTGAAAATTTATGAATTCCAGTTTTCAACGGAAATACACGTCTTAGGGTCTCCTGAGTCCAAAGGAAAAAAAGGTCTGTGTGTGTGATAATTCTACCGCAGAAACGACAAGTCGTACGAAACTGAAATTTCATATTTAAGACAACTACATGTTATCCGAGGTGTTATAGCAACTTTAAAACAACTGTATGTTATCCGAGGTGTTACAGCATCTTTAAAACAACTATATGTTATCCGAGGTGTATAGCACTTTAAACATAGTATCCGAGTTTTAGCATCTAAAACAACTATATGTTATCCGAGGTGTTACAGCATCTTTAAAACAACTATATGTTATCCGAGGTGTTACAGCAACTTTAAGACAACTAAATGTTATCCGAGGTGTTACAGCAACTTTAAGACAACTACATTTTATCCGAGGTGTTACAGCAACTTTAAGACAACTACATGTTATCCGAGGTGTTACAGCAACTTTAAGACAACTATATGTTATCCGAGGTGTTACAGCATCTTTTTCATCAAAATCTGCCCAGAAGAACCAGAAGAGCCACTTTATGACATGCATTTTGCACCTTTTTAGGATTTTCTCTAAAACGCTCTAACGATTTTGATTAAACTCGCTATATTGATGTAAAATTTAATGGGATTTAACATGATGTAGGTTTCATTCTGATTGAAATAGTCTGACAGGGCTTAAATGCCAATATTTTAAATTTTCTTCCTTTAAAGTACCTTAATTTTGTACATTTCAAATATAATCTTAATGACATTGATTAAGGACGGATAAATATTCAAGTTGGACGAATTCGATGACTAACTAAAGGATAAAAGAGCAAAACTATTTTTTAACATAATTTTTTTTTTTATAATAAGAACAGTAATGCAGACGTATCATATACCGTTAGAAACAGAAACGATTCAACAAAAATATTATCTGATACACAAAGTCGTCAAAGGTAATATAAAAGTAATGGACAATAAACTTATTACTAATTAACAATTTTATATAGTAATATTATTTAATCTAAATCATATGTTTACAACGAAAATGAATACACCTTTAATTAAAATCAACTTCAAATATTTCTCGAATGAAGTAGATTTAATAGTTTTGAAATTGAGTTTAACAGTCAAGGAAAGTGAAAGTGGTGTGTTGCCCGCACCAGATTGTTTGTTTTTTGTGTGTGCCTCACGGAAAGTTGGAGGATTGGGTTTCACATTAACTAACTAGTAATGACTATTTGGAAATGTATTGTGGGCATTGCCACTGTTAATTTTCTGCTTGTTTTCAACTTGTTATGTAAATGGAACTAAAAGTAATGTTTTTAAATTACACGGTTGTGCAAACCTCAGTTTTCTACATTTCTCCACTTGGTTATATTTCCCACTTTGGCCCGATGGCGAAGCGGATTTTCGCCTTTACGCGACGACAGTATAAATAAGATATAAAAAAACAAAACAAAGAAGAAGTTAAATGATTTGTACGGGAGCCCTGACTAAAGGTTAGATGAGACGAGAACCGGTTGAGTCGGACGACAATAAAAGAAGCTGGACTCGCGAACCTACTGGACCTCTGGGCAATGATTTTAGTACACTATGTTATCCACCGCCTCTCGCCCATCAACACATTATCTCTCTGTGTGTATTATCATATATACACTCAACTAATTATGAAATATATAGTAAGGGAAAGTATTCCCATCGTGAAAATGCTCACTGGAAGTACACGTTTTAGGGACCTCTGAGGGAGTGTCCGTGTGTGTGTGGTAAGTCTAGCGCTAAAACCAAAAGTCGTTGGAAACTGAAAATTACATATTTTAGACAACTATACGAAGGACCACTGTATACTATGCATTTTGGAACTTGTTCAAATGAAAAGTTAAATGGGCTTTAATATGATGTAGGTTTCATTCTGATTGAAATAGTTTGACATGACTTAAATTTTCAAATAATGAAGTATTTACAATTTTCGTCCTCTAAAGGACCTTTAATTTTGATGATTCGAAAAAATATGACATAATCTAATTAGGATTGATAAAAAACGGCTAAATATACAAGTTGAGCTATTTGATAATCAAAAGTCTGACGCGGGCATCGAATAAGATTTTTTTCAAATACGGTTAGAGATAAAAATGAGTGAAACTTTTAAAGAACTGATTAAATTGGATTAATTTAGAAACATGTGTTTTATTGAAAACTCTATTATATTATTTCTAAAATAATCAGTTAGTTTTATCGGCTTTTTATCACTCTTTATTCAATTTTACAAGCTTGTGTATAAGATAATATATTTTCTAAAATCTTTCTCTTTCAAAGGGTATATTATACGTCTATATTACTGTTCTTATGTTCAAAAACGTAATTGGGGCGCTGTGCTTCATTGACAATCCGCCAGGATGCAGCACTGTCAACATGAATTTTCCTTTTCGGAAACCCAAAAAAAACAGTTAGTTTTATCGGATTTTCATCACTCTCCATTACCCTTTACTATTCCATAAACTATATAATATTTTTTTTCTAAAATCTTTAGCTATCCAACGGTATATTATACATCTATATTACTATTGTTGTGTTCAAAAACAAAAAATTATTAAACAAATATTTATTCAGTTTCCTTCTTTAGTTGTTTATCAAATTTGCTCAACTTGCATATATTTAGCTGTTAATTATCAATGCTAACAAGATAATATAGTTATTTTGGAAGAAACTACAAAATTAATGGTACTTTAGAGGAAGAAAATTTGAAATATCTGCATTTAATTAAGCCCCATAAGACTGTTTCAATCAGAATAAAACCTAAATGATATTAAAGCCCATCAACATTTACATCAATGTAGCGAGTTAAACAAAATCGTTAGAGCCGTTTTAGAGAAAATCGTAAAAAGGTGCCAAATGCATGGGATAAAGTGGCTTTTTTGGTTAGCCGATTTTAATGAAAATGTTGCTGTAACATATCGGCGTTGTCCTAAATATGAATTTCAGTCCCGCACGACTTACCGTTTTTGCGCTAGTTACCACACACAGACCTTTTTGCGGGACTTGTTCATTTGGACTCGGGGGACCCTAAAACGTGTATTTCCGTTGAAAACTGGAAGTCGAAAATTTTCACGATCGCAATACTTCCCCTTACATATATTTACATTATAGTAAGTGAAAGTAAAAAGGAGAAAAGAGAAAAAATGTATTTTTTCAATACAATTTTTGTGTTTTTGAATTCACGAATAATAATATAGATGTATAATATACCGTTGGATAGCTAATGATTTTAGAAAATATATTATCTAATACACAGAATTTTAAAAGTTATTGGAGTTAGTGATATAAAGCCGATAAAACTAACTAATTATTTTAGATAATAATATAATATATTTTTTAATAAAACACATGTTTCTATAGAAATTCCATTTAATGAATTCTTTAAAAATATATTTTCACCTTTAAATGTATTTAAAAATTCTTAAATTGATGTTAACAACGGAGGTAAGTTAAAGTCGTGTGTTGCCCGTACCAGATTTTTATTACCTTGTTAGCTGAGCCTTATTATTATAACTCGACCCCAGCTCACAGCCAGCCCACAGGACGTACCATAACGACCGATGGCCAGAGACCACACGATGACACGATGGTCTCACAGCCACCTTCTTATTGTAGTGACCTTGGTGGCTGTCGACTATATTGGAGTGTAGTAGACTGCCACCAGCCTGGCTCCTCCCAACGTGTCGTCCGTATTATTGAAGCGGATGTATCTCATCGCTCGGGCCTGCAAACTGCAATCATATTGCCAACAGTTTTTTCACACGTTTTAGCTCTATGAGTGTCGCGCGAATCGATAATGTGACGACAGTTTTTATTTCAGAAATTTTATGAAGAATATGTTTTGTTGTATACTATGTTTGCTGGAGCCATATTGGCTTCAATGAAAAAAGATACGTTTTGAACCGTTATTTTCTGTCAACTTTGTTTAATTAAATTACTCACCAATCCGCCAGTCGGTCCACGAACTCAATACCTCCCTGACTATGGAAATCAGAAGGTTATAGCCTGATATGTCCCATCATCTATTGTTTTAGTGGGGAAGAAAAAAATAAATAAATATGCGAAAAAAGGAAGATGGGAAAAAAAATAGCTACTTGGATATTTTGTCAATGAAAAGGACTAATTTTACTATGTCGAAGGATATGCCCGATTTTCATATTTTAAGGACTCTTTTAATTTGTTTTCATTCTAAGTTAAAGTCGCCATTCTCGTTGAAAGGATTCTTAACAATCGACATATCTTGTAACTAGAATGTGATTCAAAAATGGAAGAGAACCATCATTTTTGACTCGATGCTTTTTATAAAAGTATACGAATCGAAATATACACTGGTAACTAGGATCACCACACGAAAAAGGACACTTTTAATATAGAAACTCTCTTCCCGATGCAAGAATCGGTCCGAAATAGCGTAAGTCTGACTGTCAATACTAGGGAGGAAGGGTGGGTTTACGCACGAAAAAGACTAATTCTACAGCTCAATACTACACCATAAATTAATTAATTATACAATTAATCTATATTTATAAAATTAATCTATATTCCTAAAATTAATCTATATTTCTAAAATTAATCTATATTTCTAAAATGAATCTATATTTCTAAAAAAAAGTTACTATTCACTCACTTTGGATGTATTTCAAAAATGAAAATGGATGTAAACCTGACATGTTTATTTCATCTTTCACTTACCGCCTAGCTGTGCAATAAGGCTAGCTTTGAGAAAATACTTTCTTGTGTTTCGTTTATTGGACGTAATTATTGAAAAAAATAAAATAAAAATCATTTAAAAGATATTTCTAACTCCATGACAGTGAAATCATCTTAATTTGTGCATTACCTGGAAGGATACTTAATTAATACTAAAATATATCGGAGTTGGTATACATGTTTGTCTGTAATTATAGGTGGAATAGTCAGGAATCAGTCATTTTTTTGAAATATTTTAATTTTGCCAACGTTTCGGCTCAAGCTTGTGAGCCACCATCAAGGCATTACTGAGCCCTTACTTATTTTGATAGCCCTTATTTTTCCATCTTATTATAAAAAAAAAATGACTGATTCCTGACTATTCCACCTATAATAGTTTCTACAGTCGACTATGCATTCTCAATATGTTTGTCTGTCGGTACCCATAGAGAGGTACACATGGAGAAGCGTTCAATTGCTATTGCATTTTCAAAGTGGTTCTAACCGACTAAAAATCATTTCGCAATTAGAACATAAGGAAAGTTATGTCTAAGGAGTTGAGACAATATACAACGATAATGTTTACATAAAAGATATAATGTAATGTATTGAGTAATTATAGCTGGACTTAATTCTACTTGTAATCGTATGATTGTGGCGGGGGGATTAAGATTTGGCTCTGAATAGTAATTTTATTCCTTTTGAATAAAAGTATTTAATATTTAATTTACTCTTTACCGATGTAAATGAATACGAAAGGAAATGTTACAGCTAATTTGTTTGTTTATTTATTTAACGTCCCTTTAAACTGCTGTGGCTAATGGCGATGCTACAGCGGGAGTCCTAAATTTTACCTATCAAGGTTTAATTAGGATAGGGATCTTTAACGAGTACCTGACATCGCACAGGCTCGGTACCACCTTTTTTCTTACCCTCCGAAGGTCGGCATAACTAAGGATTTTTTACTCCCATTAAAAAATCCTAAGGCCATCTGCGGGTTTAAACCCGGGACCTTTGGCATAGGAGGCTGTTATGCTAACCACTATGCCACAGGTAACTCCGAAGTATTTTTCAATTGAAGAATATTTATGGTTATCAGAGACCGTATTTTCGTGCAGTTAAAAGCCGAAGTTCGTAGGACGGCATAACTAAGGATTTTTTACTTCCACTAAAATCCTATGGCCACCTGCCAGGTTTGAACCTGAGACATTGGGCAGAGAATGCTCATTTGCTAGCCACTATGCTACAGGTAAATAAATAAATAATTTTTTTATTATTCTGAGACAAGTCCCTTTAAAATAACCTTTACATAATATATAAATTGGGCTTCAGAGTCTTAGAGTAATAATTTATTTATAAACAAGATAACAAAACCCAATCGAAAACGGATATACGCAAATATGTAGAGTATAAAATAAAAAAGAGTCTTATTTACAATTTTGTTCTGACTGGATGGTCATGAGATGAATGAATAAGCGGGATTTGAATGTAGGAAGAGAGTTGGAGTGACGGATAGAAAGAGGAATAGAATTCCATAGGATTGAGGATCGGATAAGGAACGGTCTGTCAAAATGTGTGGATTGGTGAGCCGCTGTGTATAAACCTGAAGGCCTAGAGCGTGTACAGCGGGAATGGACAGAGGATTTGAATTGTAAAAGGTCGAACATGTATGATGGATGGCGGGATTAGATGACTTGGTAAAGACTAGCGACGATAGGAAGGGTAAGCCGCTTCAACTCGCTATAAATTTCGGAGATGGAGGTGTGCCTAGGGACCCGAAGATAAATCGAACAAAGCAATTAATTCGGCGTTTTATTTTTACTTTCGAGATCCCCAGAAACACAACCGTATACGTACAGCATAGTCGAAGTGGGGGAATATTAGAGAGGTAACGAGGAGCTTCCGGGTTTCATACGGGAAGAGGTGACGAAGGAATTCAGTCGCTTTAAGTTGAAAAAAGGTGCGGCGGAAATTTTCGAAATATGATTCTTCAAAGAGAGGGTTTGATCAAAGGATTCCTGACGGTCGGGTAGAACTTTATAGGGTTACCATTTGGAAGAGGGTTGGGCATGTGGAACAGTTTCAAGAAGTGATGGGATCCTTTTTACAATGCTTTTGTTTTTTCAACATTTAGTTTCAGCTTATACAATATATTCTTGAAGAGAGGGTTTGATCAAAGGATTCCTGACGGTCGGGTAGAACTTTATAGGTTACCATTTAGGAAGAGGGTTGGGCATGTGGAACAGTTTTCAAGAAGTGATGGGATCTACTATATTGTACAATTGCTTTTTTTTTTCAACATTTAGTTTCAGCTTATACAATATGATTCTTGAAAGAGAGAGTTTGATCAAAGGATTCCTGACGGTCGGGTAGAACTTTATAGGTTACCGTTTAGGAAGAGGGTTGGGACATGTGGAACAGTTTTCAAGAAGTGATGGGATCCTATTACAATGGCTTTTGTTTTTTCAACATTTAGTTTCAGCTTATACAATATGATTCTTGAAAGAGAGAGTTTGATCAAAGGATTCCTGACGGTCGGGTAGAACTTTATAGAGTTACCATTTAGGAAGAGGGTTGGGGCATGTGGAACAGTTTTCAAGAAGTGATGGGATCCTATTATTGTACAATTGCTTTTGTTTTTTCAACATTTAGTTTCAGCTTATACAATATGATTCTTGAAAGAGAGAGTTTGATCAAAGGATTCCTGACGGTCGGGTAGAACTTTATAGGTTACCGTTTAGGAAGAGGGTTGGGACATGTGGAACAATTTTCAAGAAGTGATGGGATCCTATTATTACAATGGCTTTTTTTTTTTCAACATTTAGTTTCAGCTTATACAATATGATTCTTGAAAGAGAGAGTTTGATCAAAGGATTCCTGACGGTCGGGTAGAACTTTATAGAGTTACCATTTGGAAGAGGTTGGGACATGTGGAACAGTTTTCAAGAAGTGATGGGATCCTATTACAATGGCTTTTGTTTTTTCAACATTAGTTTCAGCTTATACAATATGATTCTTGAAAGAGAGGTTTGATCAAAGGATTCCTGACGGTCGGGTAGAACTTTATAGGTTACCGTTAGGAAGAGGGTGGGGCATGTGGAACAATTTTCAAGAAGTGATGGGATCCTATTATTGTACAATTGCTTTTGTTTTTTTCAACATTTAGTTTCAGCTTATACAATATGATTCTTGAAAGAGAGAGTTTGATCAAAGGATTCCTGACGGTCGGGTAGAACTTTATAGGGTTACCGTTTAGGAAGAGGGTTGGGACATGTGGAACAGTTTTCAAGAAGTGATGGGATCCTATTACAATGGATTTAGGAAGAGGGTTGGGGCATGTGGAACAGTTTTCAAGAAGTGATGGGATCCTATTATTGTACAATTGCTTTTGTTTTCACATATTACTTAAAAGATTTGAAAGAGGATTTGATCAAAGGTTACCTGAGGGTGGGGAATTTATAGGGTTATACGTTTAGGAAGAGGGTTGGGCATGTGGAACAGTTTTCAAGAAGTGATGGGATCCTATTACAATGGATTTAGGAAGAGGGTTGGGGCATGTGGAACAGTTTTCAAGAAGTGATGGGATCCTATTACAATGGATTTAGGAAGAGGGTTGGGACATGTGGAACAGTTTTCAAGAAGTGATGGGATCCTATTACAATGGATTTAGGAAGAGGTTGGCATGTGGATACATTTTCAAGAAGTGATGGGATACATATTTAGATTTGTACAATCTGCTATTTGTTTTTTCAACATTTAGTTCAGTTTGTTATATATTTCAAATAGTTTATGTGGTTTCAACAGCTAGTGTTATATATCTTTGAAAGGACCTGGCGATGGGGGGAAATAAAACGTAGAACAGCATTATTTGAATTGATCTAATTTAAGGTTTACGGAGGAGAAAAAATGATGTAATATAATAGTTAGCAATTATATGGAAGGTATAGTGACAAGAGAGTTTGGGTATATAATATTTTGTATGTACATAGGTTGGGGGACTGTGCTGGAAATTATTGAAATATATAAAAAGAAAATAATAGTATAAGAGAAAACCCTGTGGTTTAAGACTGTTAATACTTTCATGCAAGTTTCAAATATCTTGTGTATGTATATATATTTAAGTACTGAACCAATTTTTTTGAAATTTTACCTATATATAAGCCCATAACTGAGTTATTTTTGAAGATAAAAACAAATATATTGAGAGTTTTAGAATCAGTAAACCGCAATAAACAATAAAAATAAAAAAAGGAGAACAGAAACAATTTAAATCTTGCCTGGATTGGATTCTTCTAACTTCATTATTTTCCAGGATAAAGAAACATTTTATTATGATTTTTTTACAAATATCTATATGCAGATATCTATATATACCTATACAGATATCTATATATACCTACGAAATGAAAAAAAGAATCTTTGAAATTGGTCTTTAAATTACTTATTGCTTTTCATGTTAGTTAATTACCTAAATATAGTTATTTAGAAATAATAAACAATTGTGTAATAAGTTGCAGCTTTTTTCTTTTGATAACGTGTTTTATTTTATTTGGTATTGGATATAACTGGGTTGAAAACTAATTGTTCATTTATGTTATTGTGATGAAGTGGCGTTAGGACACTAAATCCTCATTTCCCTTTAAGCTCCACCCCATACCCTATACCGGAGAGGACTTGCTTGGAGATCGACCAAACAATAGGACTTGCCTGTTCCAAAGAGCACTCTCTCAGACCAACTTATCGACTCTTCTTGATCAAGTGCACCAGACTAAATTAGACATACGGAGTCGAGGTTTAGGGCTCTACTAAACCATCCAATTCTTCTCATATCTAATCCTTACAATCCACAATCCAAAATCCTCAACCTTGTCACTTACTTAACTTACCTATAAAGACCTTAATGCTCAATATGTTGCTGATTCGTCCCAAACCAGACCCCACTCCTTCTATTCCCACCCTATCCCACTAGTTTCAATCCTCTCTGATTCCTGGCGTCTGAAAAGAAACTGACCACGAGACCTTTTGGCTTAGAATATCTCCTGGTGTCCTGCAGATGGGGAGGGGGTGGTGGCAGGGGTTTCTCTTTTCTCATGTATTTTGTTCTCTCAAGCAAATACAGTTGTAAATGTCAACCTGGAAATCTGGTAGTTTTTAAAGATCTTATGATGGCAAAACACGACTTTCACATACCTCTTCAGTTAAAATCAACAACTATTAATTAATAAAAAATGTAGGACTCCTACTGTAGCATCGTCCGGTTAGCCACAGCATCATGAAGTGACGTTACACAATCAAACAAATCTTGAAATTAATTTAAATACAAAGTTTATTCAGTTTCGTTGGAATCATATGATTTAGGTTAAATAATATAGCAATATCAAATTGGAAGGTTTAATTATGGAAAATAATTTGATGACCGATTTATTACTCTAAATTACATACCTTTCACAACTTTGTGTATTAGATATTATTTTTGTAAAATCTGTAGCTTCTTAACGGTATATTATACATCTATATTAATGTTATTTTCAAAAATTCAAAAACTGCTTATTTTTGCTCTCTACTTTAGTTGGTTATCAAATTCGTTCAATATCTATATTTAGCCACCTTTTATCAGTGCTTACAAGATGATATGTTTTATTTTTTTCGAATCTAATAAATTAAAGGTACTTTAGTGGAAGAAAATTTTAAATATTTGCATTTAAGCTCTATCAGGCTAATTCATTCAGAATGAAACCCACATGATATTAAAGCCTATTACATTTTGCATCGATATAGCGAGTTTTAGCAAAGTCGTTAAAGCCACTTTCTCGAAAATCGTAAAAAGGTGCTAAATGCATGCTATAAAGTAGATCTTTCGGTCAGCTGATTTCTGTGAAACATTTCCTGTAACATCTTTTAGTTTCATATTACTTATCGTTTACGCGCTAGACCTACCACACACACACACACACACACACACACAGACCCTTACTATATGTTTGATTTTTAGGTTAGCTAAAGTAAATATATTCTTATTTTGAAATCTAGTGCTGATGAATTCATCAATATACAGGCGCAGGTTAGATACCTCATTATAGAATGTCAATTAAGATGCGGTGAAACTTGACGCAGGGACGTATTAATAGTAAAGATATTGTTAGAATTCAGGACCTGGTGGACAGTTAGTAGTGAAGATATTGTTAGAATGCAGAATAGAAAAGATATTATTGAATGTTCTAAATAAACTAAACCTTTACATAAGACTCGGTTTCCCTTGGGACTTGGCTAATTGCCTCCAATCTTCTCCAGATCGTATCATACAATACAATTCTGTAATTCTAACCTCAGTCTCTGCGCGTCATAATTGTGCAACCTCTGATGGTGGTCAAGAGGAAATTATAGAAAAAAGAAGATTATCCTCTGGGTAATGATGTATATCAGATCTGTCGGCAGGTAAATGCTCATGTAGGGAAATGCAAGTTCTTCAAGTCGATCGTGTAGTGATTGCAATCCAATCGTGTGGTAACCTTCTCCAGGTAGTGCTGTCAACTGAGGGCATAATGCGAACCTCTTCTTGGGTATTGGCTTGTCAGGAAAATAATGCATGGAATAATAACATAAAAAATTATAATAAAAACTGTTTTTTTTTGTTTTTTATTTGCAAAACGCACCTTTATAATAGATAAAAAAAACTACCCTCCCCTTCCCTCAAACATTTAGGGCTTACGTTACAAGATACCTAAATTCCGAATTACGAATTTAAAAAAAATATTTGTCCGCCGTCCGCGGCATTTCTCCGAAACTACTGAACTATTTTTTTTTTTAATTCGCCACAACATTACAAGGTCATTCAAGGATGATCCTAACACCTGGACGTTGGTATGAGGTGTTTATTTTTAAAATGGCGGCCGATTAAAAGTGATTTTATTCAATAACTCTGTTTTTAGGACAGAGAAAAATGTTAGTCTTTTCTAATCGAAAAACAGTGAATAATTATTTAAAAAAAAAAAAAAAAGGTAAAAAGAACAGAAAAAAAATTGAAATTTTACCAATAAATACGACCATAACTAAGTTATTTGTGAAGATAGGGAAAACTTTTAATATTGTCTTTTAACCGAAAAACCGCAAATAATTATAAAAAATGAAGGTGATCTATATATATATATTCCTACAAAATGAAAATATAATCTTTGATATTGTTTCAGAACTAGCAATGATATATAGTGTTTTGAAATTAGCAGTGTTGATATTCCATTAAGTTAATTATTAATTAATAATATTGCTTATCCTATTAGTTAATTGCCTCCTTATATCTATATAAACAGTTATATCCTAATATAGTTATTTGGAAATAATAAACCATTGTGTAATAATTTGAAACGTTTTATTATTCGAAGTCCATTACTTTCAAAACACTTTTCTCTACGTGTTGGCATTTCATCTGAATAGAATTCGGAACCTTTAGAATTCATATAAACGTGGTCCAGCTGTTTAAAGAAATGTTAATCAGTTGGCGATAAGTCCCAAGAAGCGGACAGAAATGATGGATCGTTTCTATGGAGGCACCAATGTCATAACACTCATTTTTTCGGTGGTCGTTTTATGATTGGGAAACATAAATAGGGATTTTTCCACGTTTCCGATCGCCTTGATGTGGTCGAGTTTGCGGTTTCTTAATATTGGGTTTCTCTGTAAGTTATGGGGCAGTTGTTGGAGGATTTTCTTCCATCGGATTTCGTAGAACAGCTTCATGGAGAGAGAAAGTCCTTTTATTTTCTTAATCTTCCTGGCTCAAGTTTGGAAATATTTCGAACCACCGTCGAATGGTGCAATCACTAAAATTATCCGGAATATCTTTAAAGTACACTGTAGGGCAGGATGTCAGGTTTTCGACGAAGGGTAAAGGTAATCTGTTGGGATTTATTGGAATTTATTTTAATTCTCCAATTCTGACATCATACCTCAAGGTCTCTGATGTGGGATTGGAGAGTTTGAGAGGTAATTGTAGAATTGTTAGAACACGCAAGTGTCATCGGCATAAGTAGAAAGGAATGTGTTAGGATGAGTTGGGATATCAGCTGTATAGAGTGTGTCAAGAATGGGTCCTAGGATACTGCCTTGAGGAACCCCAGCAGACTGAGTAAAAAGAGATGAATAGGAACTATTGTGGTTTATTTTGAAGGATCTGTCAGAGAGGTAGGACTGGATGATTAGGAAGTATGTAGGAGGAAGGAATTCACGGAGTTTGTACAACAGTCCTGCGTGCCAGACAGTTTAAAAATGTAAAATTAAATTAAATGAAAATTAGGGTTTGACATGTTAGTAACGACTGATTTATTTCCAACCAGAGAAGCGCTACAGAAATAAACTAATATTTTCTTTCGGAAGACGATTAATCAGTGGTGACACTGATAGCAATGAATAATCCCCAATAACCAAACAGTTTATTGAAGTGACTTTAGGTTTTACACTCCATTATCTTCCGGACAAGCCACACAACCAAAATACTCCGCAGTCAGGAGAGCTGCTACAGAGAAGAAGAGATATCGATCTTCAGTTGTAGAGGTAGGTAGTGCAGAGCCCTCTAATTGAAGGTGTCATTAGCGAACGGCTTCCATGATCCTCCTTGTTACGTTATTATCGCCTTTGTCCCCGGCCATTTCAGGCTCCGATGATTTATATCTTTCTAATTCTTCTCTTCCTCCATCTTTATTATTTAGACATTTTCCTCTCACACGTTTGTGAAATTATTGTTAAAGTTTAAGTTTAGTATTTGCTGTTGGTGTATGCCTCCTTCACAATTAGTGCTATATAATATATATATATATATATATATATATATATATATATATATATATATATATATATAATATACACATATAAAATCCCTATATAAATTTTATACACTCCAATCCAACTTAAACCTACAACCACTAGTTTCAATCCTTGCTTCCTATTCATCCTCCGAGGTATCTGAAAAGAAGATGGCCACGAGACCGTTTGCTTTAGAGCAATGTATGGAACACTGCCACTAGGTCACTACCTGCCTCTACATGTCTACTAAGCCATTGTTAATACTTCTTACAAATTTACTTGATTTATTGTTTATTAATACTGAGGTAAATTTAAATAAGTTAATTATGTACCATTTCAATTTAATCCTCTCTGTGTTGAGGAAATCAAGCTAACTTGCTCAATAATGTTTATAAAGACAATTCAAATTATTACATAATGCTTTATTATTTCCTAATAACTATGTTAGGGTATAGCTGTTTCTAGGATATTGAATTATATGAAATAATTCAAAGGAAAATGATAGATATTGCCAGTGCTAATTTCAAAACGCTATTTTGGTGTTTGATATTTATTTTTATTGATTAGGAAAAAATATTTTGTTTTTTTATTCGTTAATCGGGTCGTACGCATCTCGAAACGTAAGGCATCAAATTTTGAGGGGGGAGGGTAGTTTATTTTATTTCTATGGTCGATTACAAAGGTTCCTTATTGAAAATAATAAACGGAAAGCATTTATATAGGATTGTCTTACTATTTCCTGATTCCAGAACACCTTACATTTTTTTGCTTTCATCAATAATAACCGAGTTATCAGGGAATATTTTAAGTTTTTGCGTGACCTTATAAGATTTATTTTTTTAAATTTTTTCTCTTTGTTCTTCGCGGTGTCTTGATCTCGAAAATCTTTTCGATCTTTCTCTATCTCCAATAATAACTAAGCTTTGACGGAATTACATATCTTATAATTTGTAGCTTGAATATACAGAACAAATTTTTTAAATATAGTTATAATGACAGTATCATGATTTTCATTAAACATACAACTACTTAATAATTATTATTTTATCTTATTCTATTTTATTTATTTACTTATTATTTTCATTTTCGTTCATTTAATTATTTTATTTTATATAATTTTGTTAGTACTTTGTAATTAAGTAAATTGTAATAAATAAATAAATTGTAGTAATTTTCACTACTTTAACTACCTTCTGCTTTGATGATTTTAGGGAAAACCGGATCATTTACAAATATAATTAACAATTTATTAATACAAGCATTGGTATATTGTAAATACGTTTATAAAACTTTTCTGTCTGTATATCGAATGCCGGATCCAAAGCCAGGTTCATTTGGTGGGTTCAATATCGTTTTAATGAGACGAAAATATGAATATTCGACCTTCTAGCCAACATTAATTATACCAAAGAGATTAAATAATATTTCAATAACTGAGTGAATATTGAAAAGAACAACTGTTAATTACAGCTTGGAGTAATTTAAATATAAAGTAATTTAAATAAGCCGTCATATTCAATAATAATTTTTAATCAGTGGTGAGTTTCGGGGAGACAATCATGGCTAAGACAAACAGGCGAGATAGTTCCTCCCTGTTATAACCGATGGACTCGTTTTGAACGACCCATTAAGGAAGGACTTCTAGTTCCCAATGTAACAAAGTATATTGGATATATTTATAGAAGGCCACTTACTTACTGAAGACAATAAACCTTCTATTTCATTGTAGCCTTTTATCTTTTGTCGAAAATAGTTTCTATCTTTGACTAAAACAGTCGCCTTACATTGGATTGGAAATCAACAATGTAATAGCAAAACTTATCAAGGCTTTATATTTAAAGAAGTTTGGTTTTACGTTGAAAGAATCCAAGCTATGGAGCAAAATTAAGTTTTGATAATAATACTGGTATTGAGGGTGTATGCTATTGTAGATGTGATTGTAAAAAAATCATCTGGATGATTTTGTCAAAGACTTTGGTGGTTTATCATTTTCAAAAATGAACCCTTGTAATCGACCAAGATAATAAAAAAAACTAATCCCGTTTTAAAATTTTAGGTATTATGTTTTAAGATACCTAGACCCAAAATAATGATTTCAAAAATCCTTCTGTCAACAGAACGCCGTACGAGGCTTTTCTCCAAAACTACTGGATCCATATTTCCGAACTTTGACGCAAAAAGTTCCAGGACATCCGGCTGATCCTAAGTAATAAATTCTTAAATACAAAGTGACAGTGTATATTAATAATATAATAATGCATAATAATATAAATTAACAGCGTAGCTGGTTCGTCTTTCTTTAGATCTTTATTCGATTGAAACTATATATATTAATTAATAAGTTAATTGCCTACACATCTTCATAACATGGCAGTACCATAATATAATCATCTGGAAACAATAAAATAGGCTAAGCAGTTCATTTTAGTTATGATTAAATTAATTGTATTATTTATTGTCGGTTAAAATGAACTTTCCAAAAGACATAAATACATCCGATTAAAAAGATTTTTTTTTTTTTTCATTACATCATAATGTTCATTTTATTTTTATATTATTTTCAAAAATTACTTTTTAAAATTATTTTTTATTAAAATAGATGTTTATATATTTTCGATTGCTTCTTTAACAATGTTACCTTAAAATTTCCAGGTTAAATAGTTTTTTAAAATGTATTCACATTTTCATGAATAAGATATATATAGGAAGATGTAAGTTGGTTAAGATGGTGACTGTTTGGAAAGAGAGGTATAATGAAAGAAATCCTCAACTCTCGGCTGGCCTTCTTGTTATCTTTATCGACTCCCATCTCGGCAGGACCTCCAGATCCTGATTGCTATGCTTATTGACTTCCATTTGGAAAACACAAAACTCTAGATCCTGGTGTTTCTTGTCCCGCCTTCAGAGGGCTGAGGGCAGCCTCAAGCTTACAGCGCGGCCATTCCATGCCAATTCATCTAGAAATTTCAAGAGCCCAGATTTTCATGAAATTTCGCACGATGTATCCTTTCATGTAATCAGGATGTTATACAAAGTATTGTCATTTTAGTAAGTTGAATGGCAAGGAATCCCTACAGCCTAAAGAGTCTAAATATATATATGTTTTTGTTTTACTTTGTACACATGGAATGAATGATTTATTTGAGCTCATTTTAGTAAGTTGAATGGCAAGGAATCCCTACAGCCTAAAGAGTCTAAATATATATATGTTTTTGTTTTACTTTGTACACATGGAATGAATGATTATTTGAGCTCATTTTAGTAAGTTGAATGGGAAGGAATCCCTACAGCCTAAAGAGTCTAAATATATATATGTTTTTGTTTTACTTTGTACACATGGAATGAATGATTTATTTGAGCTCTAATGCTCATTTCCCAAAGTAGTGGCTCATTGTATTATTTCCAAATAAAGCAATATTATAAAAAAATAATCAGAATGGTGTAGCTCCAGCATTAAGTTTACTTCACAAATCTTTGAATTATTAAAATTTTAAACTAATTCAAGATGGATATTTATCTAAATAGTCAAACAAAATCTAATGTTTTCCATTATCTCATGCAAGTTACATCCGTCCTTTAATCTCAACATTTTCAAAAGTCAGAAAAGGGCCGACTTGATTATTGTGATTGACAATAATTCTGTGGCAGTGGCTTGTCAGTGATCACTAGCAATTACTTCGCTTAAAATATAGACTTTGTCCTTGTACTTTTGTTGTTATTATTTCAATATAAGGTTTTACAATTATTTCACGTTTGCTAGACCTCTAGTAGGCATCCTCTGGCCTAACGGATAGGGCACTAGACTACTGTTCCAGATTGGAATCAGGTTTGTTGGCAGAGTTATTGTTATTCAGTTATTTTAGCCCCGGGGCACACCCAGGCTCTATAAAGTGGGTAGCCAAATATTGGGACCAACCTTTTGGTTGAGCCTGTTCTCAACCTAATGAACTCCTTGCAGCCTGGGGACAGTACATACACATATCTCTATTTGTAACAAACCAAATACTCTTCATCTGGACATGTACGGGGGTGTTGTTTTGTTTTTTGTATAACATTTGCTGACCTAATTCTCAAAAATAGCTTTTAGGATCATGATTAAATTGATGTAAAATAAAATGAGCTTTTAAACCATGTGCGATGTGTCCTTATTTAGACTATCTGACTAGGAATAAATGCCGATTTTTTTCTGATTTCTCCTTCTAAAGTACCTTTAATTTTTTAGATGTATAATTAACCCTTTCTGATTGCTAACAAACGGGTTAATGTGCAATATGAATGACTTATTCCGCTGTTATTTTCTCTCAACTTAGTTATACTGACGAGGCGCAAGCTCAGCAATTCCGTATTGTGTAACCTTCCCACTTCCCCAGAAGCCACATCCCATTCCGGACCAGAGTGCGGGTGCAGAACCTTGTTTTCTAAAAACACAAGACTTTTTGAAGGTTAGTCTTTCCATGTTGGCGTCCACTTTTAATAACCCTACACAACACTGAGAACCATAATAGTTTTTTTTTTTTTTTTTTTTAATTTTCATGTACATGAGGCATTTCTCAGCTGAACTTCGATTTAATTTCGTTATATATTTTTTTATTACCGTTCATGATATAACTTAAATTTCTCCCAGGTTTCAAGATATATCGTTGCTGTATATGACGAGCTAACCACGCCATGTTTAGATTCGACGTGCTCTTCGATAAGCCACTTGTTCTTTGATCTCAAACGTCAGAAGTTACCTTGAAAGAAGCTTTTCAAAATAAAGTGCATCTCCTTGTTATGTTTCGTCACAACAACCACAGCCTTGTAGATTTATCTCTTTGAAATAAAAAAATGAAGCCTGCCTGCGCAAACAGCCTTCACTTAGCAACCGACTTTCCCTAACATCTTTCTGTATAAGCTAACTTTTTTCCCGAAATCTTCAGCTTTCCAACGAAATATTACTTATACACTTATATTAATTACTATTCTCATTTTCAGAACAAAAAAAAAATTAATTTTTTAAAATATTTCTGCTCTTTTTTTCCAACATTTGTTTGTAAAGTTCTTTCATCTTCTATATTTACCCGGTTTTTATCAATACTAGCAATATCAATTTTTTTTTTTTAGCCTATACAATTAAGGGTACTTTAGAGAAAAAAATTGAAATTTCGCCATTTAATTCCTCTCAGACTATTTAAATCAGAATAAAATACGTATGATGTCAAATTCCGCTAAGGTTCGTGAATTGTAGTTTTATCAAACATTTTACAACCGTTTTTGAGAAAATTATAGTAAAGTTCATAATACATAAAATGGCCCTTCTTGTCAGCTAAATAACTTGTTATAACATCACAGGTACGACTTAGGGTTTTTGATATATTCTTAACACACACACAAATACAGACTTGGTCATTTGGACTTGAGTGGCTCTAAAAGGTGTATTTTCGTTGAATACTGTTCCATGTTCCATAAATCTTTTTTGTCCACCCTTACCTTGCCTTTGTTGGCTATACGGTGGTTTCTCGGGTCAGGAGGTGAAGAAGAGGGATACAAAGCGGTAGCGGTACCGGAATTTGAACTCGTAATTATTTTATTAAGTTTCTGGTCACTAAGGCATTCTGAAAACATTGGTATGCGCTGAAAATACTAGTAATGGGAGGATTGTGTCAGGTCTAATCTCTTGGGCACGAACGGTGGTCATTCGACGAATCTGTGTAGGCAGTGTTTGGTCGTATCGGCACGTACCTTCGGGTTCGGTAGGACTAGTATTGTTAAACATTCCATTGCTATATATGTATATATATATATATATATATATATATATATATATATATATATATATATATATATTTCATACTGCTTTGAAAGGGTTCATTTATCTTTAAGAAAGCTCTGCCTGACCGATTAATAGTTTATCGCTTTGGGATTATGAGTTCGTCGTAACCAAAAGTGGAATTAGTAAGAAAATATGTCTTCGTATTTGATAACTTCTTCTCAATATTATATTTAATAATCGGTAGAAATGAAAAACATAAACGAAAATTAGTCAACTTTATATGTTTGCTATTTTAAAGTGAGGCACAGATTACGGAATCTTTAATTCTTCCATATAATGACTTGATTGCTGTTTATGTATTTAAAATCTACAGAAATAAAAACAGTTCCCTATTTTAATCGATTGATAACTATTTCTTATGAACTATTTGAATTCGGTGCATAATATTGTTACTAAAATCTTGTACTAATAATAAATGGAAGAATATAACTTGCATGATCCTGTACCTTTAACTATTACAACCTCCCTCTTTACCAATCACATATGTTCAAAATTATATGAGTTTATAACAAATTTATATTAACTCGTAGGGTTTATTTGATTGCATATTAACTTTTCTAAATTCTTGTGCTTTCCAACAGTATATTATACATCTATATTACTACTTTTATTTCAGTAATAAGTTTTTGATGACTTGGTTAATGTAAAATTATTTTTCCGGTTTTACTCGTGGACGGACATTGCAGGCTGCACTCAACTCCCGACGCCTTAATCTCCTACCTCCCAACTCCCCTACCTACTGGCCAACAGATCCTAACCGTAATCCAGACATCCTTGACTTCTTCATCCACAGCGGATTAGGCTCCCTGAACTATTCCGTAACTCGCCTTGATGAACTATCCTCTGACCATAGTCCACTGATCCTAAATGTATCCTTAACACCTATTCCTAAACCTGTCCCACCGTCATTCATCAGAGGCCCTATCAACTGGAACCTCTTCCGCGAAATCCTCACCAATGATATTGACCTCAAAGTGACTCTCAAAACCCAAACTGACCTTGACAATGCCGTCTATTCCTTTACAACCTCGATTCAACAAGCCGCCTGGACTGCCTCCTTTCCCAAGCACTCCCAAATAAATCCTTACAAAAACCAATTACCACAACACCTCCTAGACCTAATCCACACTAAACGCCGAGCCAGAGCATTATGGCAACGCACCCGTCACCCATCAGATCGCCACTCCTATAACTTTTATTGTAGACAATTAAAGCGGGAGTTGGCGATCTTCCGTTCCCAATCCTACAATTCCTACCTCTCCTCTCTCTCGACTCGTGACAATTCCTTGTGGAATGTCACGAAGAGAATTCTTAAATCCCCTCTGATATCCCATCCTCTCCGGCGTAGTGATAATTCCTGGGCTGCTTCTGACAAAGATAGGGCCCAGGAATTCGCACTACACCTTTCCAAGGTATTCACTCCTCATTCCGATCTCAATCCAACCCATACCGCAATAGTTGAAGAGTTCCTTACGTCACCGATACCAATTTCCTTACCACCTAAAGCAATCAATCCCTCTGAGGTCAAATATCTTCTTAAAAAGCTTCCTCTCCGTAAATCCCCTGGATACGATCTCCTTACTCCTCAAATCTTAAGACAACTTCCATCTAAAGCCATTACATTCCTTACATATATCTATAACTGTATCCTACGCACTACCTATTTCCCTCTGTTGTGGAAACACTCGACTATCATCCTTTTCCTAAAACCAGGCAAACCCTCCAACTGTACGTCATCCTACAGACCTATTAGCCTTCTTCCGATCCTCTCCAAAATCTTCGAAAAACTCCTATTAAAACGAATCCTAGCCAAATTTCATAATTTTCCTCCACACCAGTTTGGATTCCGTCCTCAACATTCCACGGTTCAGCAAGGACTCCGAGTTGTAGACCACATTTCCTCCGCCCTTGAGTGCAAGGAGTATTGTTCGGGTGCCTTTCTGGACATAGCTCAAGCTTTTGACCGGGTGTGGCACCCGGGACTGCTCTTTAAGCTCAAAACCCATTTACCTCAATCTTTATACCTAATCCTCCGATCCTATTTATCAAACCGCTCCTTCCGAGTTCGTTGTGGTTCCGAATTTTCCAAACATTATTCTGTTGAGGCCGGTGTTCCTCAAGGCAGCGTCTTAGGACCCGTCCTCTACATCCTCTACACCGCCGATATCCCTACCGATCCCAAAACCTTTCTGGCAACATTTGCTGATGACACAGCCATTTTATCATCCGATTCCGATCCTGAAGTAGCATCGCTAAATCTCCAAAGGCCCTTTCCCTTGTCGAAGACTGGTGTAAGGCTTGGCGAATTAAGGTAAACGAAAGCAAATGCACACACGTTACTTTCACCCTTCGACGTAAATCCTGTCCAACAGTTAAATTCAATTCCATACCGCTTCCTTCCTCAGACACAGTCCGGTACCTTGGCTTTTTACTAGACAAAAGACTGACGTGGAACCCACATACAAGACTTAAAAGGATAGAACTCAACCGCAGATTCGGCCGGTTATACAAACTACTGGACAGAAAATCTCATCTTACAGTCGACAACAAATTACTAATATATAAGACAGTACTGAAACCTATATGGGCCTACGGACTTGAACTATGGGGGACAACTAAACATTCTAACATCAAACGTATCCAATCCTTCCAATCCAAAGTCCTTCGAACAATAGTTAATGCTCCTTATTACGTTACCAACTGTACCCTACACCACGACCTTAATATTCCATTTATTTTAGACCTGGTACCATCCAAATTTTCCAAATTCCATCAGAACCTTCTTCATCACCCTAATCCTCTTGCTCAATCGCTCTCCAGCTCCACCCATCCCTACAATCCTCCTCGAAGATTGAAACGGCAGTGGCCCCGCGACGTTTTGTAAACTTTTATTCTGGAGTTCTGACACTGGTCAGATCCTCCACTCATGTACTGTATGTTTGGGGCTATTCCGCCCTAGCTCGGCCTCCACTGGCTTACACCAGTGAAGCGGCGGGTGAGAGGCGCTGGGATCTCTTGGATTCGGCTTCTCCCCCCACTTGTGGAGGGAGCAGCGGAGTCTAGGGTCCCTTTAGCAGATTGTATATATTGTATATAGTTAAGTTTGCTTGTATGATTTTTGTTTATTTCCCAACTTGTATTTATCTCTACTACAGGTTGTTGTTTTGATTTGTTTGTTGTTGTTTTTTTTTTAATTGTTATTTTCTTGTATAAATTCGAATTTATTTATTTCCGATTTTATGTAATTTGACTTTACTATCATTATTCTGTATATTTGTATGAATGTGTACTACATCTCTATTACTAATGTTCATTATGTAACAAACTGTAATATTTCTCAATAAAAAAAAAAAAAAAAAAAAATTTTCCGGTTTAGAGAAAAGCTAAATTCAAAGTTATTTTATTTAAGATGGTGAAAACCGAATCAAAATCCGTCGTGTGGTTTTGAAGGAGTTCGCGGGAACCAAAATCGCGTTATCATTATATATATATATATATATTTAGATATAGGCAATCAGACAGATATAGGTAAGGTGAAATTCCTAATTAGCAAAATGAATCGGAAATACTTATCCTATAAGAGTAAGATTGCACAGAGTCCGCCGGTGGTGGTGAATAGAGGTAGGGCTACGATCATTAGGAAATGCCAAGGATAACTTGATATATATAAGATGTACCAAGGAGCTAGGTGAAGTGAAACACATTACTAACTACAAGGAATGCAAGAGGACAGGATCTCACCACATACCTCGTTGCTATCACTCAAGGAACAACCTCCTTGGCGACCATCTTCTGTCCGAGGATGGTCATCGCGATGTCCCCTGCTTCCTAGAGGTCTATATATATCCGGAGGCAATGGGGCTGCTATGTCCGCGATGTGCTGCAGTTCCGAATCTCCTAAACGGGTAAGATGTTGGCTCGAAGACAATTACCCGACGTACGCAAGGTTTTCCTAATGTAGACAACCTCCCTCCCCCAGTTAATTAAATAACTGAAGATACTCTCTTTGGCTAATCCTAGTTACTACTTTCTTGTTTTTTCTTTAACACAAATCCTTCTCCCCTGCCCTAGATACGTAGCAAGGTACTTTGTTGAGGTTGGGGTACTCAGAGTATATCTTTATGTTATCATCCGATATCCTTCGATGAGCCAACAACCACCGCTTTGTGCTTCGAGGCGTTTAGTTCAAATACTGTTCGAAGAAGCCGCCTCAAGGTATCTTCTACTGTTGGCAGTTTTAGAAGCTGATAAATGTCATTGGTTTTTACACCCTAAGCAGTGGATGCGTGTATTTCTAATTATTCCCCTCTCGAATTGAGGCGTTGATTTCCAAAAGACACAATCTCTTATTAATTAATTAAATACATAAAATATATAGTAAGGGTAAGAATTGCGATCGTTTTAAATTTTTGAATTCCAGTTTTCAACGGTAAAGGTCTGTGTGTATGTCCGTGTGTTTGTGCTAAGTCGGGCATGAAAACGAAAATCGTACATTACTTAAATTTCATATTTGAGACAACTATACGCCCGAGATGTTACAGCAACGTTTTCATAAAAATCAGCTAACCAGGAGAGCCACTTTATACCATGCATTTTGCACCTTCTTAGGATTTTCTTAAAAACGGCCCTAACGATTTTGATTAAAAACGCTATATCGGTGTAGAATTCAATGGGGTTTTCATTCAAATTAAAATAGTCTGTAAAGGCTTAAATGGCTGAAATTAAAAAAAAAATAAACTTCTAAACTACCTGGAACTTCCAAAAAATGAACCATGTTAGTATTGATAAAAAAATAAGTTAAATTAATTCTATATCTAACTAAAGGATAAAATAGCAAAAATATATTGTTTTTATATTACTTTTGAAGTTGGATTTCACCTTGTTCGATTCTTAAAGTCTTAATCTCGCTCATGATGAGAGATGTTGAGGCAGTTATAATTCCAAAGTAGTTCTACAAAACAATAAGGACAGGTATAATACGACGTAATAATAACACACGACGTAATACGACCTCCTCGCACGTGTTTGCTCAGTATTATATATATACATTAAGCAAGCCACCGCGATGACAGCCTGGGATGACCTAGACCGAAGACCGCCGACTACAACTACGTCGGCTACCTGATCAATCATTGAGGAAGCAAACCTGGGATTGCACGAGTGTGTGTTCTGGGTCGTGTCCAACTTGGACCAAACAGACCTTAATATTTCATCTTATTGGCTGAGGGATCGATCAATCAGGATGTGCTAAGGAGGTGAGTCTTCTGTTTTGTCTATTACGGTGGTAACAACAAACAAAAAGTTTTCGCGTACTTCTTCATAGAATCATTTCAATAATAAGGACATTCTACATTCTAAGTATTAAGTAGATAGTTGTGGATGTAATTAGTTGACCGTTGAGAATTACTGGAAGGAATTAGTCCGGGTGGCGGTCATTAAATGAAACAACTGAATAGTTTCAACTATTTTATTGTTTGCCAACGTTTACTAGTTTCCATTCTCCCACCATGCGCCCTGATGATGACCCACAAAGGGGGTCGAAACGTTGGCAAACAATAAAATAGTTGAAACTATTTAGTTGTTTCATTTAATGACCACCATCCGGACTAATTCCTTCCAGTATTAAGTAGATATTTCGATTTTTAGTGGGTTACTCTGTATACCGTTCAGTGCCTGCCAAGTACCTCTATCGAAACTCAGTATTCTAGAAATGGCCTAGCAAGAGAAATGGAAACGAAGAAAACATAACGAGGCTCTAGCAGTCTACTTCAATCCGGGAAACATTGAATAACTAAAATTTAATTTCGACCTGGCAGATGCTTCTAATATTTTTTTAAATGAAGTGAAAAATCCTTCGTTTTGCCGTCCTTCAATGAGATAACAATGTCATCAACAAGTCGGGTACTCGTTAAAAATACACATCCTAATTAATCACGGGTAGGCAAAATATAGGCTTCCAATTTAATGTAGTCCGATAGCCTAATTACCTAATCAGCTAAAAATGACGTTAAATAACTAAAAATAATCTACATTTTAAAACTTATTCAAGAAGGTACATATATTTATTGAAATGCTCAAAAAGAAATCAAATATACTTGATTCTCTTCTGCGATACATCATACATCTTCTGCTCTTAATGCTTATTATTTGAAAAATGTAAAAAAATGACCAATTTTATGATTGTGATTGTACAGTAAAAAGTATCTGTAAGTGAACACGAGCAATTATGTCACACTTGGAATGTTCAATTCTTCCATGTAGAGCTAGTGTTTGTTATAGTGTAGAGAGCAAGGATTTGCCTCTAGAAGTAATTGCAAAGCTCTCCGCCGCTTTGATAACCACAATGTTGGTTAACATCTTGGCCTGTTCTTTGCTTAGCATCAAAGTATCTCACTTAATGAGGTCTACTGAAGCGGTTTAGGGTGAGAAATGTTTTAGGGACCCAATGAGACTATTTTTGGAATGTTTCAACTGGCATATTTCATGGTGCTAACTTCTCGATGGTACTGACTTCTTTATGGTACTAACACTAAAAAATGTGGGGTCGATTGGAGTAAACATTTTCATGAATAGGAGGATTAATAACAGCTCATTATAATCTCTTCAGAATAAAATTCCGCTTCAGAATTGTGTTATAATTAAAACTGACATTTCGTCTGTATCTTTTAACTTTTACGTTGGGATATCCTGATGAAGAACTAAAATAAAGGTCGAAACGTCCGTATTAATTTTTTTTTTTTCTTGACCGCTACCTGAACTATCTTCCTTCTGAATTTCGAATGACTATTGGCAAGGACCAAAATATACAGGGTCACCTGTGATGTAGGGGCTATGATAAAGGCCTCCCATGGAAGGTAGTGGTAAAGCCTAGGTAATGGCGTATTTTGGAGGAGGCATAAAATGGTGGCCCCGAGCCTGTGTGATGCGCTCAGCTGACTGAGCGCCAAACATCCTTAGAGATAGAATACAGAAAGAAGCATCAAATTATGTTTTGAGACAATACCATATATTTCGAATCTAAATATATGCATTTATATATATATTTGATTAATAACTTCTTTATTTAAATCAAATGACAGACATTTGTATAATGCAAGTAGAAGTCCCTATCGCACTAAAGCAAAATCTTGTGTGGGAGAGGAGTTCACTTGCGGAAATTCAATAAAAGTACAATAACAAACAGTAACACAGCAAACAGTAATTGACTAAACCAAAAAGCAATAAGGGATACATATACATATTTACAGGATATCAAATAAAGGCATGTAACTACAAAATTTAATTATATAATAAAGTCGGAGAATGATATTTAACTTCACAACTATTTTATTAAATATTTTGTGCTGGCAGATCAAATTGTTCCCTGCACTTCAAGATGGCATTATAGTCGAAACGTCGTGCATTAATATTTAATAAAAGTGTGGTCAAGTTAAATATCATTCTCCAACTTTATTAATAAGATGATCTTTACGGATGTTTTAGACCGTCTTGTTCGATTCTCAATACGTATAGTCGAGATTAGTCAATAAGGCAGTCTTACGGCCTCCTTTCAAGATGGACACTTATTTTATCTTATTTCTCTAAATATAACCTATTTTACTATTCCACTTTGAAGAACCGTTTTGAAGTTATAATATTTTCCCTCTTTTAATTATGCTATTCACGATTATGTATCTATAAATAAATATTTATATCTCTTTGATAGAACAAAGGCCGAAACGTCGGCAAAATTCAATATAACAATATTTTACTGATTATTCTCCCTGTTGCTCTATAATAATTATATTACTATGGCTATATTACTATCTACTGAAATTCTTTAATTATTTGTTTTTTATATTTGCAGGTGAGTATTGACTCCTCAAATTTCTTTAGAACGAGTGAATTTATTCAGTGAGTAAAATGTTTTGACTACAAAACTTCAATTTGGTTTAGGTTAAAAAAAAAAAAAAATAGAAAATATGTGAGATATATATGTGGCCAATCCAAAATAATTGACTTTATTTTCAAAATTGACGTTTGTAAATAGCCCTTGAGACCGAAACGTAATTATTTCTTTTGGATTAGTCACATATATATGTTAGAATTAGTCACATATATATGTTAGAATTAGTCACATATATATGTTAGAATTAGTCATATATATATATATATATATATATATATATATATATATATATATATATATATGTTAGAATTAGTCATATATATATGTTAGAATTAGTCACATATATATGTTAGAATTAGTCATATATGTTATTATCATTAGACTACAAAAAGAAGTAGAATTATGATGGGAATTGTTGAACAATCAGCTATGTTCTTTCAACCTGTTAAATAATAGGTAATTACTTTATTTGCTAAATAATAATATTGCTAAAGAGATATTCTTGTACAAATATACAACTAATAATAAATAAACTTCATACAATACTTAAAGAGTCTGTCACATCTATTGAAATATCAATTATACAATCAAAGAACTACAAATCAATAAAAATAATAATAATTGATATTAATAGAAACAATAATAATAATATGATAATAAAAATGAACTACTTCTTTTCTAATTTACAAAGAATTATATTAATTATACATTGAGATATATAATAATATATTTTGTTTATTTATTTAACGTCCCTTTATGCTACTATGGCTGATCGGACAATACTACCGGGGGACTCCTAAATTTTGCCTATCCAGGTATTATTAGGATAGGGATCTGTAACGAGTACCTGACATCGCACAGGCTCGGGACTACCTTTTTACATCCCCTCCGAAGGACGACATAACTAAGGACTTTTTACTCCCATTATAAAATCCTAGGACCACCTGCGGGTTTGAACCGGTGACCTTTGTCATGGGAGGCTGTTATGTTAGCCACCATGCTACAAGTGATCCCGTATATTTTTTTAAATTTATCAACGCTATCAATATTGAGAATGGTCTCTACGTTCCGATGGCCACAAGCACTTGTTATATACTGTCTCAAATATTTCTCTCTATATTTATTGAGTTTTGTACAGAGGAGAAGTATATGATACAAGCAGTTAGAGATAAATTGGTCACAGTTATTGATGAGTTGATTTGTTGTAAGTGATAATGTTTTTTTTTTTTTCCAAATAAAGTTTAATATTCTCTTCGCTGCTGATTCTTAAACGACTGACATATCTTAACTTTTTGATGCTGACCCTAAAGACAAGTAGCTTTCTGGAGTATTAATATTAAAATAATTCTATAGTATTGATGTCTATTGGAGTTGAGAGCACGGCTTATGTCCAGTGATAGGGTGTGATTTATCATTTTTTCTATTACGTCATACTTTTTATTTCTATCGTAGACAGGCATATAAAATCCTGCGTACAGCCCGAAGGTGCGACTAGCAGCCTTACTTGGGATACCCAGTTGTATTTATCAACCGCTTTCATTGAATCAAGACAATGAGCCTATTAAAACACTGTTCAGGCAACCTATCTTCGTCCAATAGTTATTGTGTTTTTTTTTTCATAACCCCAATTTAGTTACATGTTTTGCCAAAATAGTTTTTGAATAATTTCTTTTTACTGTATCTAGATACATTTTAAGGCTGTTTCTGTTAATAGATAATATTTTTAAAGTACTATCACCTTTGCTATTCAATATCACTTCAATGTTGACATCTCTACCCTTTAATCTGAAACTCTAGCTTAGACACTATGTTGCCACCTCCGAGGAGCTGGTGGAACCTTAAGCCTACTAAAAACTGGGTTTGAAAGCACTTCTAGAGAATTATAAAAGTTATATCTTCTTTTCACAAGGAATTCTGTTACTTTAGGAATATTAAATAGCAAATGAAGTCTTTCTGCCTTTTCTTTTTCAAAGGTAGTTCTTGCAATTTTGCAATCTTGGTCATGATTCAAAGTTTTACATGATAAGAATGTTAATTAGACTTTCGAGAAGGACCTGATTGATAACAATCATGTCACGTAGGTTAATTAGCATAGAGCTACAAGTTAGGTTAGTTAGCATAGAGATACAAGAGTAGGTTAGTTAGCATAGAGATAGGTTAGTTAGCATAGAGATACAAGAGTAGGTTAGTTAGCATAGAGATACAAGTTAGGTTAGTTAGCATAGAGATACAAGTTAGGTTAGTTAGCATAGAGATACAAGTTAGGTTAGTTAGCATAAAGATACAAGTTAGGTTAGTTAGCATAGAGATAGGTTAGTTAGCATAGAGATAGGTTAGTTAGCATAGAGATACAAGAGTAGGTTAATTAGCATAGAGCTACAAGTTAGGTTAGTTAGCATAGAGATACAAGAGTAGGTTAGTTAGCATAGAGATAGGTTAGTTAGCATAGAGATACAAGAGTAGGTTAGTTAGCATAGAGATACAAGTTAGGTTAGTTAGCATAGAGATACAAGTTAGGTTAGTTAGCATAGAGATACAAGTTAGGTTAGTTAGCATAGAGATACAAGTTAGGTTAGTTAGCATAGAGATACAAGAGTTGGTAATATTTTAGTAATCTCGCATAGATAAACAGTTACAGAAATGTTAATAAACAGTGTGTTAAGAATCTTCGCCGAAATAGGTTTAGGAATAAATCCACTCAAAAGTGTGGGAATCGTGCTGAATAAAGGAGGGCTGGGAGCAACGACGCTCTCCCTTGAGAATGGAGATAGCATCCAAACTCTGAAGCAAGGAGAAAATATAAAGTATTTAGGATGCTCATTCTCGGGAGAGCTTCGTTTCAACGAGGATTCGGTGACAAAGTTGAACGAAAATCTTAATAAGCTTGTTACCTCTTGCTTACTGAAATCTGAGCAGAAGCTAAACATTGTCAACCAGTACTTGTTCCCGGGTCTCACATACCCTCTTCAAACTGCTCCTCTCACGAAGCTGTGTCCAGAAATATTATATAAAGAGCAATGATACCATGATTCGCAGGAGTGTAAAGGCCATCATTGGACTCCCTGCGAACACCTCCATGGTTATGTTATACGCTCCCAGGAGGTACCGAGGAGTGGGATTGATTTGTTGCCAATGGGAGGCTCATTTGCAACACTGGTCCATTGCTCAGCGGCTTCAAATGTGCCGGATGCCCTGTTCCAATCCACGTTGGACTATTCAGCTGAGGTTGCTGAATGTGCCGAGAGATTGGAGGTTGAGCAGGGACACCGCAGTGTGAGAACTCTACGGCAGTCGCTACGAGAAAACTCGTTCGAGGAATGGGCCAGCTGCAGGTGGCAGGTCATTGTGGTACGACGTTTTAAAGAAACCCCGAAAGCTAATAAATTCATGTACGGAAAGCAGATACTTTCGGGGCCTGAATGGTCTAATCCCCTAAAGCTCAACATTAATTATGCACCCTTGCGTGGAGTCCCAGGTGTCAGCGGACAGGTTAGAGATGTTGGGTCTCTCTGTCGCAAATGCAACAGAGAGACAGAAACACGAGCTCACGTGCTGGGGAAATGTCCCAACAACTCCCTCCTGATAACACGCCGACATCACAGAGTGAAGCATGAGTTAATGAGGCTCCTTAAAGAAAAAGATTTCGCCTGCTTCGAGGAAGTATACTGCGTAGATACGGATGGATCCATGCGATACGCTGATATCGTGGCATTCCCTAAGACCGGAGATTCAGCTTTCATTCTGGATCCCACCGTCAGATTCGAAACCAAGGACATTGAACAGACAAATAAAGTGGAAAGGGAAAAGAGAGAAAATTACGAAAAATGTATCTCTTTTCTCAAGAAGTTCTGCGAAAGCTTCAATGAGAGACGCTTCGACGTGAAAGGCCTATGGTTCGGAGCCCGCGGAACTGTCAGAGAATATAATGCTCGACTGTCTGGGAATTATACACCATCACATTTACTCATAGCGGTTGAATGCGGGGAGGGGGGGTTGCTGGAAGGTAGACATGGGTATGCATGTTTTTATTTATATTTCAATGTTTTATTTTGTTAGTATTATTATATTTTACTCTGTTATTTTAATTATATATGCTAGAGATTCGATATTAAAGCTGAGTGTAATATGGCTGATGATAATTGATGAATCTTATTAATATATTTGATTTTTTTCATATACATATACTGTGGATATAATTAGTTGACCGTTGAGAATTACTGAAGGAATTAGTCCGGGTGGCGGTCATTAAATGAAACAACTGAATAGTTTCAACTATTTTATTGTTTGCCAACGTTTACTAGTTTCCACTCGCCTACCAGACGCCCTGATGATGACCCACAATGGGAGTCGAAACGTTGGCAAACAATAAAATAGTTGAAACTATTCAGTTGTTTCATTTAATGACCGTCACCCGGACTAATTCCTTCAGTATATACATATACATATATATATTTAAATTGTTATGAGAAATAAGCGGGAAAAGGAAAGCCAAAAAGAAATAAAAGATGGCTGCGTGGGTTAGCACGCGTTGCCTAGCAATCACAGAGGACAATAATTTGAAACTAAATAATTAGTTTTTAGTTTTAACCGAGTTCTAGTCTCGGTGCTGGGGGGGGGGCTTTTATCTCATCAGTAATCCCCCGCCCTCATC
Organism: Piezodorus guildinii; assembly: GCA_023052935.1. Classification (NCBI taxonomy): domain Eukaryota; kingdom Metazoa; phylum Arthropoda; class Insecta; order Hemiptera; family Pentatomidae; genus Piezodorus; species Piezodorus guildinii. The sequence continues at coordinate 3,532,934 of CM041298.1, read as the reverse complement.
CCCCGGCCCGAGAAACCCCTCGTACAGCTTTTAAAGGGTGAACAAAAAAAAAATTTCCAGCAAAAGGTTCATTTAAATTAGATACCATTCCTCCTTCGCTGCCGCAGACTTGATGATGGTGATTTACAATACACTCCACATCCTTAAAGCCTCCAGATTGCACAAGCTCATTTCCTGAATATACTGCACACAGTATATCCTCACCACAACCATCACTCTCACTCGACTGCACCTTTTCACTTCGGTCACTTTCTTCTCCGCCTTCTCCGCCTCGACTCCTGCTTATCCTCATCAGGAAGTTATTTGCTAGGAGCTGGTCACCTGGGCGGCGAGCTGACAATATCGGCAGTAATTCTCTCAGCGGATGTCCACGGTGCTATACTCTAGGGGGCAGCCATTTGGAACAAGATAAAGTAAATCATATCCCGATGAATTAGCTTTGATTTGAGTGTTGATGGACATTAATGGTTTTCAAGATAAAGTTCTTAAAGTTGAATATTTTGTTCCCGCTAAAAATCATAAATCAAAATTTTGTAAGTTTATTTTGCCAAATGTAATACATTGCCCCTTTTATATCTCTCCGCAATTATTTATTTCAACAAAAACATTTATACAATCATTTTTTGAAGATATTTTAATGTAATTCAATTTTGTATAGAATGATGTTTTCGATAAAGATATTAATTTCTGAGATATTAAAAAAAAACTTTTCTGATTCTCCCTCTCCCCTCTACGAAGAATCTGGTGCGACACAACACACTACTTTCACTTACCTTCCATTTTATAATAAATTTCAGAATTTTAAAAAATATTTAGAGATGAAAATAAAGAATTAATTTCATTTAGCTTCGATAGAAACATTTGTTTTAATAAATAAACAATTATATTATTTTCTACGACTGTCACTTAGTGTTGTCGGCTTTTCACTACTCTCCATTAACCTTTACAATAACGTGTATAAGATGATATTTTTCCAAAAATCTTTAGCCTTCCAACGGTATATTATACATTTACATTACTGTTACTATTTTTAAAAACAGAAAAAACAAGATGATCGTTAGTTTATTTAAATAAACAAAATTGAAGGTATTTCTGGAGTAGGACCCTAAAACGTGCATTTCCGTTGAAAACTGGAAATCTAAAATTTTCACGATCGCAATACTCTCCTTTACTATATATTTCATATATAATTAAGTGAAAGTAAAAACCGGGAAACTCCAGGACTTTTTACCAGTTAATAAGGGAAGGGTACTCAACAATTCTGACAGGTTTCAATTTTTTTTTCTTTTTGGATGTTCGGGCTGAAACCAAATTCTACTGCACTAATAATAGAAAACGGTTGAGACCTAAGTCTATTGTTATGGATGAGTGGGTACAGCGGGATGTATTTGCCGGGGTAGGGGTGATTAACTTTTGTTTATCCATTGATTCGGGAATAGTTGGCAACCGTTGTTATGCAAACAGTCTTATCTTCAATTCAAATATACAAGTCGAGCCTTGTAACGTTTGAGAACTGAGATTTGCAGCTTGTAAATAAACCACCTGTCTCAAAGACCTGCTCCCACTTAGTTGACCTGGTCCAGGAAGGCAAAGGATCTTTCAAACATGAATGATTGATATTGCTATGATAGTTCGCAGCGCTCTGAAATTCATTGTCCAAGTCTATTTCTAAATCAGATTCCTCTTGTAGGATATTACGGTTCACCTGACTGAGGAAGCTTTCAGAGATAAACGAGATAGGACCGTGTAATTGATTCCAGCCGAAGAAAAGGGTCCCCGAGCTATTGTCGGAGGAAGGTGGGAGCTATAAAGCTATAAAGGCTTTATCCTGTACAGCCGCTTCTCGGAACGCTCTATCTCAAAACGTGCCGTGATAACCGTTCCTTGAGTTATTACATCAAATTGAACGATAAAAATCGAAACAATAAAAACCGCTTAAAGTAAACAGTTAGTAAGACTGTAAACAGTTTAAGTAAGCAGTTTGTGAGGGCAATACATCTATAGTTTTCAGGATTATCCATTTTACCTTTTTTGTGTATCATCACAGATATTATGTTGTTCCAAGAATTAGGTATTTTTTCAGTTTCCAGAATTTTATTAAATAATATTTCTATATAAAGTAGCCAATTATCATTATATATATATATATATATATATATATATATATATATATATATATATATATATTTAATTAATTGCCCTGGTCTAAATAACATACCTCTATTTTTTAATGTGAAGCATTTCTTTTAAATTAACGAATAAAAGACTAATGAGATAAATATTTGATAGGTGGTTACTTTTTGATTAAATTATTTAATGATGGAGTTTCTGTTGACCGTTGAGAAATTAGATAGAAATTAGAAATTAGATGAGGTAGATGGTTGGGGGTGCGGTCATAGAATATAAACACACATTTAAAACAATTAAAATAGCACTTGTTTTAAATGTGTGTTTCTATTCTATGACCGCACCCCCAACCATCTACCTCATCTAAATTATTTAATGATTTAGACTATTTTGTTTAGTCAAAAAACTATCGACGTGTGTTTTTTTCTAGCAACAGGTAAGTAATTTCTATCGAAAACAATTTGAACCTTTCAACTCAAGTTCCTCTTCCAAATAGATTTAGGTTTAATTAAATTTAACTTGAACCTTTCAACTCAAGTTCCTCTTCCAAATAGATTTAGCTTTAATTAAATTTAACTTGAACCTTTCAACTCAAGTTCCTCTTCCAAATAGATTTAGGTTTAATTAAATTTAACTTGAACCTTTCAACTCAAGTTCCTCTTCCAAATAGATTTAGGTTTAATTAAATTTAACTTGAACCTTTCAACTCAAGTTCCTCTTCCAAATAGATTTAGGTTTAATTAAATTTAACTTGAACCTTTCAACTCAAGTTCCTCTTCCAAATAGATTTAGCTTTAATTAAATTTAACTTGAACCTTTCAACTCAAGTTCCTCTTCCAAATAGATTTAGCTTTAATTAAATTTAACTTGAACCTTTCAACTCAAGTTCCTCTTCCAAATAGATTTAGGTTTAATTAAATTTAACTTGAACCTTTCAACTCAAGTTCCTCTTCCAAATAGATTTAGGTTTAATTAAATTTAACTTGAACCTTTCAACTCAAGTTCCTCTTCCAAATAGATTTAGCTTTAATTAAATTTAACTTGAACCTTTCAACTCAAGTTCCTCTTCCAAATAGATTTAGGTTTAATTAAATTTATTCACTGCAGAATAAAAAAAGTTACTGCACGAAACATGTTGGGCTGTAGCTCTAAAACGTTATGCATTTCTACATATTAATATTATAAATTAAACAATACACATTTTTGTTAGCATGTTTATGGCATATATACCTTGAAATTTTATATTATAATGATTTGCAAATTTCGAGTTTTCACTTATTTTATTTTTTTTCGAGTCTATACTCATTACAAAACTAATAGAATTAGGCCAAAAAAACATTTTGGGGAACTACTTGGTTTTCATAATCAATTCAAAACTGTAATTCTTAATTGATTCCAATGATTTTTCTCTATTTTTTTATCAGTATTTCTTAATTTTGCGGCTGACAGAGGGATTTATTTCATCGTTAAGGACAATATTGGCGAGGTCAGGGGCGAGAGGATTTCCCATAGCCAGTCCTGAAATTTGATTAAAGAACTGTCCATTGAATGTAAGGTATCCAGAATTGCAACAAAGGTTGAGGGATTCTAGGTATGAAGGGCAGTTAAGTGAGGTATGGGGTTCAATAGAAGACCAGTTATCTTCGATGATACATAGGGCTTTATCTATAGGAATATTGGTAAACAAGCTTTCTACATCAAAGGAAACAAGGATGTAATGTTCCGGAATAATGAAGGATATTAATTGTTCGCGAAGAAGAAAAGAATTTTTGATATCGTAAGGATTGTTGTGACTAAGTTGTTGTAAAGAGGGTAGTAAGAATTTACTGAGGTTAACAGAGGGTGAGTTGATATTCGATGTGATAGGGCGGAGGGGGATACCTGGTTTATGAATTTTTGGGAGTCCATAGAAGCGAGGAGCAACGGAATTATAGGAAATAAGGTTTCTATAGCTGGGATAGTTTATAAATTTTGAATCTAAAAGAGATTTCAGGTGTTTATTGAATTTAGAATTAAGTTTCCTATAATTCCGTTGCTCCTCGCTTCTATGGACTCCCAAAAATTCATAAACCAGGTATCCCCCTCCGCCCTATCACATCGAATATCAACTCACCCTCTGTTAACCTCAGTAAATTCTTACTACCCTCTTTACAACAACTTAGTCACAACAATCCTTACGATATCAAAAATTCTTTTCTTCTTCGCGAACAATTAATATCCTTCATTATTCCGGAACATTACATCCTTGTTTCCTTTGATGTAGAAAGCTTGTTTACCAATATTCCTATAGATAAAGCCCTATGTATCATCGAAGATAACTGGTCTTCTATTGAACCCCATACCTCACTTAACTGCCCTTCATACCTAGAATCCCTCAACCTTTGTTGCAATTCTGGATACCTTACATTCAATGGACAGTTCTTTAATCAAATTTCAGGACTGGCTATGGGAAATCCTCTCGCCCCTGTCCTCGCCAATATTGTCCTTAACGATTTACTAAATTTGATAATCCCTCAGTTTCCTGAGGATATTATTCTTATTAAAAAATACGTAGACGACCTCCTCCTTGTTCTTAACCCCGACAAAATTACTGACATACTTTTAGCCTTTAACTCTTACCACCCCCGCCTACATTTTACAGCTGAATCCGAAACTAACAATTCCCTTCCATTTCTTGACCTCCTCATCATTAGAAACCCTAATAACACAATATCCACTGACTGGTACACAAAACCGACTTACTCTGGCAGACTATTAAACTTTTATTCCCAACATCCCCATCATCAAAAAATTAACGTTGCTAAAAATCTTATACACCGAAGCCTTTTCCTTTCCGATCCCCGTTTTCACGACATCAACATTAACCGCATAAAGACAATTCTCCTGGCCAATAACTTCCCTACCGTGATCATAAACAAACTTATAAATAACTACAGAAATCAGTCTCAACCTCAATTAACCTCTCTTTCTACTCCATCATCATCACCAACTCCATTATATAGATCCGTACCTTACATTCCCTCTCTTTCAGAAAAAATTAAAAAATCATTAAAATCCTTCTATCCAAACCTCAGACTTACTTTCAAATCCCACTACAAACTCTCCAATATTTACAGCCGACTTAAAGACAGTATACCAACAGACCACCGTTCAAAAATTGTTTATAGAGTCCCTTGCGGAACTCCTAATTGCAACTCTGCCTATATTGGTGAAACCAAAAACCTTCTCAAAGATCGCATCACCCGACACAAATATACAATTTCCTCCAAAAATTCTACCGCTTCAAAACTTTCAGAACATTCCTTAACCCTTAACCATTCCTTTGATTTTGATTTCTTGCCACTGTTCCCAACCATGACAAACGACTCATTACAGAATGCATTTACATACAACTAGAACCCCTTCCTGTTAATCAAAAGACTGACAAACATAACTTGTCACTAGCTTATTCTCAAATATTAAATTTAATAAAGCATCCCTAGCTCATTTTTTAAACAACCATCCGATCATCTCTTCATAATTTTTATTTATTTATTATCAATTTTTTTATTTATATATTTATTTAATTTTCGTACTCCCCTTCTTTATTTATTTATTTGTTTACCTACTAGATTACTGTTTATTTATCATTTCCTTCGACAGCTCCTTATCGTCATTCGTTATTACCTTATCATCATTCATCATTTATCATCGTCATCCGTTATTACTTAAAATCTTTTAATCTTTACCTCGTCACTATTTCTTACAATTTTATCAAATACTCATAAGTAATAACTCTAGTACTCTCAAGTAATAACTTTTGGCTATTTTTTAACAATCGAATCAGTAAACATAACTTAGCTTCTTGGAATTTTCCTAACGGACATTTTAGTTCTCATATTTTCCGTTCCACGCAATGAGCGTTTTTTAAACTGAGAAACATCACTTCTGTAGGCAAAGCTTTCACGTTGTCACGTAAGTGTTTCTTTCTTATTGATAAGGGTCTTTTTTCATCGCCCATTTCTTTCTCCCCCTTTCCATACTCATATCTTTCTCCGTTACCTATCCTGACATATAATTATTAGTTTAATATTACATTATTTTAAAATTTAAATTATTTTTTATTCATACTGTTTCTCTTTTGTAATGACTATATTTTTTATATATTACCTATACTCTTAACTATGTTTTTAATATATTACCGTCATATATCAACTCAAAATTGTTAATATTTAAAATTTTAATTGTTCACATATTTTTCCTTTATCATTTTTTTCATTTACTTAGTCTCTATTTATATATTCTCATTACAATATTATCATCTCAATTATGTTTACTTCCACACTTTATAACTATCATCTTAATTTTGTTTATTTCCATACTTTATAACTGTCACCTTATTTCCATACTTTATAATTGTCATCTTATTATCATTTCACATTTAATATTATTTATGTTCCCATAATTTATTACTGTCATATTATTATTATATACCTAACGCATTATTAAGTCTATAATTACATTGGTTGTTATCTTGTTTCTTTTAGCCCTGATGAAGGCCCACATTGTAGGCCGAAACGTCGGCACATAATTAAAATAACGCTTATTTTTAATTGTGTGTTTTAATTTATGACCGCACCCCCAACCATCTTCCTCATCTAATTTCTCTACGGTCAACAAAACTCCATCATCATAAAGATCTTAATGTTCCGTATGTTGCTGATTTGGCCCGATCTAGATACCATTCCTTTCATGGCAAACTCCATTCCCACCCTAATCCTCTAGTTTCAAACCTTTCTTCCTCTTCGATTCCTGACAATCCTCCGAGGCGTCTGAAAAAGAGATGGCCCCAAGACCTTCTAGTTTAAATCATTTTTAGAGTGCTTCCATTGGGAAGCTTCTCTACATGTGTTTCATGCCTTTATATATTTCATCTAATTTACTAGTTGTATTCCTGTATAGAGTTGTAAATTCCAATAAATAAAAAAATAAAAAAAATATATTGGTATTTACAGAATTGTTGAAATTCCTCAAATTTTAAGGGAAGGTTATTTATTTTATTTTTTTATTGTTAATTACGATTGTTTAATTATTGAAAGTAATAAACCTATATCTACTCACTCAGAGCCTCGGAGGGGTATAACACGGCTCTGGGTGAAGGGGACGTAAAAAGGTGGTCCCGAGCCAGCGCGATGTCAGGTACTCGTTAAAGATCCCTATCCTAATTAAACCTGGATAGTCAAAATTCAGGACTCCCACTGCAGCATCGTCCGATCAGCCACAGCAGCATAAAGTGACGTTTAATAAATAAACAAACAAACTTAAAAACGCTGCACTCTTTACAGGTTGTCTCGTTATCCCAGTGTTGCAGGTAAAAATTAAATATTAATAATTAAGTTACCATCTTCCTGACAACACTGAGAGCTCTGAAACCTTAGTGTAACCTCGGCGCACGTGTGTAACCGTAAGACCGCTAGACGTTGTTTCATGACGTGACCCAAACCTCTTGGAATCAGGGATGGAAAACTTGCCGAGACACAATAGTGTATTATTATGTTTATTATTATTATAGTGTATTAAAAACCGTGGCAGATATTTTGTATGAAATATATCTCATTTGCATTCACAGTTTTTGCGAAGCAGACCCTACTTTCTCCAAACTCCTTGGACCGAACAGGTACACTACCTGTCAAGAGGTTGAGACGACCTATGGTATACATCAGTTAATGTGTTTGAATCGTTTTGTTGTACGGAAATTTTATTTTGGGTTGCACTACGCATTTCGACGAAATTCATTCCTTTAAACCCTTCTTTCATGAAAAAAAAAAACTAAAATTACCTGTACAGTGAACTTCTTAAAACTTTGGCAGTCGAGAAATCAATAAATCAAACTAACTATAAAATTTATCTTCTCAATTCTCCTTCGGGGATTACTAGACTGTATATAAAGCTCCAGGCACAAAAATCCTATTGTTTATTTTTATTACCTTTGTTTATTTGTATCAATCGTCCATTGTTTATTTTTTTTCTTCCGGCTGTTCTTTGAAACGTGGCCGCTTGCTTTGAATGATGAACAACGTCTTGAGGTTTTCGAAAATAAGGTACTGCGTAAGATATTTGGTCCGAAGAGGGATGAGGCAACTGGGGAGTTTAGAAGGTTGCGCAAGTCGGAATTGAGGACCTTGTACCCTCTGAATATAATCGAGTTGATAGCATCGCGGAGACTGAAATGGACGTGTAAAGTTGTTGGGATCAGTGAGGAACGAATTCCGAGAAAGTTGGTATTCGCTGAACCGACTGGTAGGCGTTCGAAAGCTGACCGGAGCGTCGATGGGAGGATTGCATTGAGGCTGATCTCGGGGGCTTGACTTTGAACGGTGATCAATGGACGAGTCTGTGCAGGCAGTATTTAGTGCTATCGGCATCGTACCTTCGGGTTCGGTAAGGTCTGGTATTATTATTATATTTATCAGGTTAGAAACCTAAAAATGAGATTTGATCAAATTATTTCTTGTTGTTTACGCTAATCACAAATCCTTGTTACACCTAATTTGTTTATAAACACAAATATTGATAATAAGATACTTCGATTTTAATTAGATATTCAAAGAGGTTATTGATGATTTGTTGATGTAAACCATAACCACGGTCTCAAAGGTTTGACCACCAGCGATATTGGATCCCTCAGCCGACGAGATGGATATCCCCTGAGAAGAGATAGACGTAGAGGTACAGATAGACGGTTCCTTTGCAGCAGTGCGTGGACAATCCCTCCCTATTGTAGCTTAGACACCTGCGATTTCACAGCCCACTGTAGTCACCTTAGTCACCTTAGCCACCTTAGCCACCACAGCCTCAGCAGATATCCATTACCTCAGGCCTCTGAACCTCCGAGATAGATAGCCTTCTATTGTCAACCCTTCAGCAAGCTATCCTTCTTAACTATAGCTACTACTTCTGGCAACGCTTTACGAAATCATTGAAATCTGTTGAGGGAGAGAGGAGGTGAAGCTTAGCCTTCATCATTGCCAGTTTTCATCTATACTAATATTATAAAGCTGAAGAGTTTGTTTGAACGCTAATCTCGGCAACTACTGATTTGAATCGAAAAATTGCTTTTGTGTTGGATATTCCATTTATCGAGGAAGGCTATAGACTATATAACATCACGATGCGACCAACAGGAGCGAAGAAACAGTGGAAAATGTGAAAAAAAAATGGGGAAAATTAACGTCGCATCCCAATTATTACAGATTATTTAACTTTTAATTAATAATTAATAAATCCCAAGGTCAAACATTTAAAGAGGTAGGAATCAATTTAGATCGGGTTGCGGAGAAAATCGGTATGTTCTTCTGTTACAAGAAGTACTTTAAAATATTGGGTTGTCAGAAAAGTTTGTTGAGATTTCAAAAATAAAATTTGCCTTTTATTTTTTCTACTAAAAATGAATCACAAAGCTAAAAAAAATCCCTTCTCAAAATTCGAGATTCCGAATAACGAATAAAAAAAAATCCGTTTCTCCGAAACTACTTGACTGTCGTATTTGACACTCGGCAGAAAAATACTAGCACATCCAATAATGATCCTGATAGCCTGAGCCAGCAACGGAAAGTGCAACCCATTTTACCAAAATATTTTTACTATGTTTTTTGCAAAGCATCTATCATGGTAAAGCAAAGATTACACGGCTGCCAACTTATAATGGGTAGATTATTGAATATAAATTAGCAGTGTAGCTTATTCATCTATCTTTAGCAATGCTACACTGGGAGTGCAGGTTTAATTAGCAAGATCCCCGTATTTATTGAACTCAAAAATCTCGATGGTTCAAAATACAATGGTTCTGTCAGCTGCTAAATTTTATTAGCCAAATTATCTTCAACGAGGTTCTCTAAGACATGTGACCCAAAATAGAGACGGGCAGGATTAACTAAATGTTTTCAACCAGAATGAACTGCCAGCGGGAAACTACGATATTGTTGTAATTAACATAACGATATTCGGAAAAGATTTTTTTATATTTTGCTAAATTGTTTTATTTGTGGCTCGAGATTATGGGATTTGACAGAAACCTAGTTGTTTAACATTCGAAATGCCTTTTATTAAAGTCAAAAATATTATAGTGGTTACGATATAACAGTTAAAATAGTGAACAGTATGGAATATACTTTAGCACCTATTCTCATAACTAACAAATATACATTTTATATTTCATAAAAAAAGGTCGAGCCGTTCCTCGATCCGTGAGTACAACAAGAATTCTAATCCAAAGTGATAATAATATTACACAATGTGCAAACAGTACTTTTACACTATTAGGAAATAAAAAGGAATATATTACATTTCGAGCCCTAAGAGATTACAACCTATTTATTCAGATGATTGTACTCCCATCATGTAGTAAGTAGTTGACTTGCAATAAGAGGGTTCCAAATGTGTCTCGCAGATTCAGATGGAATTTTTCAAGGTGCAACAAGACATTAATGTATTGGGCTTTGCAAAATATTAGGGGCTAACGCTTCACAGGAGTTGAGTAAAAAAATCGGAGTTTGCGCGTGAAAAACATATTTTATTTAGTAGTGTATTAAGTCCGTCCAGGCTCGGATCAGAATAAGCCTGGGGTATCTCCTGCCAGTCGTAAAAGGCGACAAAAAGGGGCACATTGTGGGGGCAGCACCCCCACTTGTGTAAAAATTAAGCTGAAAAACCTCAAAAAAGCCTCGGATTCGGACAGATAAATGGTAAACGACCCGGAAAGGACAGGAAATTAACATTGGGAACCTGGAATGTACGTAGTCTCCTACAAATAGGAAAGAGCCAGATTCTAGAAGACTGTCTCATGAAATATAGAATCGACGTTGTGGCTCTCCAAGAAATCAGGTGGAAGAGAGAGCCGACTATAATGGAGCTGAAGGAATATGTCATTATCAATAGTGGGCATGAAGAAAATGTATTTGGAACTGGCTTCATGGTAAATAAGAAAATAAAACACGCTATTCTGGGATTTAAGGCTGTAAATGAAAGAATATGCACCCTAAGATTGAAGGGAAAATTCTTTAATATATCTCTGGTAAGTGTGCATGCACCCACGGAAGAGAAGACAGATGAAGATAAAGATACCTTCTATGATCAGTTAGGAAGAGTGTTTGACGAACTTCCCAAATACGATGTAAAAATTATTCTCGGAGATTTTAATGGCAAAATCGGGAGAGAAGAAACATTCGGAAGAGGAGTGGGGAAGTTTACAATACACAAGCATAGCAATGATAATGGACACAGAGCAGTAGACTTTGCCTCTAGCAAGAATCTAAAAATATCTAGTACCTCCTTTCAACATAAAACTATCCACTTGGAAACATGGGTTTCGCCAGATGGAAAAACCAAAAACCAGATTGATCATGTAATGATCGATAGCAGGCACCAAAGTGATATAGAAGATGTGAGGAGCTATAGAGGTGCCGATTGCTCAACAGATCATTATCTGGTACGGATAATATATAAACAGAGACTGGCTGTTAAACCAAGAGGAAAAACAGAGAAAGCAAGGAAAAGATATAAGATCGGCGACCTGAAAAGTTCTGAGAAGCAACAGCAATATGTTAGAAAAGTGGAAGAAAAGCTACAAAACAATGCACCTGAAATAGATGAAGACGTGCAAAAGAAATGGAGTAGGATAAGTGAAGCTGTAAGGAATGCGGCGGATGAGACGATAGGCGAGGAAAAGAGAGAGAAAAAGAACTGTTGGTTCGATCATGAGTGTGAAATGGCGGTACAGGAGAAGTTAAAAGCTCATAAAAAGATGCTTCAAAGGTGGACAAGACAGGCCAGCGAAGAATATAAACGGAAAAGAGAAAATGTGAAGCAGCTCTGCAGATATAAAAAGAGGAAGAAGGAAAAAGAAGATCTAGCCGCAATGCTGCAGGATTTCGAAAACAAAAACAGCAGGTCATTCTATGGCAGAGTAAAAAACATAAGAAAAGGATTCCAACCCCGGATATCTTTTTGCAAAGACAAGGAAGGTCTACTCTTGGGTGACAAGAATAGAGTGATCGACAGATGGAAAGAATACTTTAAAGAGCTGCTAAATCCAGACGAAAACTGTGAAGAGACAATTTGTGATCTCGGAACAGTAGAACAGGACGTAGAGCTGGAACCACCAGATCCGGAAGAAGTAGAAGAAGTAATTATGTCCTTAAAAGATAACAAAGCGCCAGGAATTGATGGGATCCCAGCAGAAGCAATCAAAGCTGGAGGGGAGGCACTCTATAGAGAAATATACGAATTGATTTTAATGATATGGACGAAGGAGGAAATGCCCAGTGAGTGGAAGGTGGCTGTTATGTTGCCTATTCATAAAAAAGGAGACAAACTGGATTGCGGGAATTATAGAGGTATTACATTACTTAGTGTAGTCTACAAGGTGATGTCAACTTTGATAATGAAGCGGGTTATCAAGAGAGCGGAAGAGGTGTTGGGCGATTACCAGTGTGGATTCCGCCCTGAAAGATCTACAATAGACAACATCTTTTGCATGAGGATGATGTTAGAAAAATGCTGGGAATGGAATGTTGAACAACATCATCTGTTCATTGATTACAAGCAAGCATACGACAGCATAAATAGAAGCGTAATCTATGAAAAGTTAAAACACCTAGGATATCCTTTAAAGCTTATCAGGCTTATCAAGATGACCCTGCAGAATAGTCAAGGAGTTGTCAAAATTCAAGGTGAAATGTCAACCTCTTTTGAAATTCAGAAAGGTGTTAAGCAGGGCGATCCTCTTTCTCCAGTCCTATTCAATTTGTTATTGGAAGTGGTCATGAGGTCAATAAGGACAAGGCCTGGAGGATGTATTTATCACAGACTGACGCAACATCTAGCGTTTGCAGATGATCTTGTGATAACCGGAAGAACAACCAGTGCTTTACTTGGAGCTTTCGAGGAATGCGAAGTGGCTGCGAGGAGAACAGGACTGATCATAAATACGAAAAAAACTAAGTATATGAGGATCAGCAGGGAAGAAGGAGGAAACAGGTATATCGAGGGGGCTGGATATAGGTTCGAGAGAGTACCACAGTTTAAGTATCTAGGCACTGTTATCACAGAGAACAATAAGATTAGAGACGAAATTAAAGCAAGGATAACAGCTGGCAATAGATGCTATTGGTCTCTTCTGAAAATATTTCAGAACAGGAATATATCCAGAGAACTGAAGATAAGACTATATTGTACTGTCCTTCAGCCAGTGGTCATGTACGGAAGCGAGTCCTGGACATTAACACGCAATGATGAAAGACTGCTAAACATGTGGGAAAGGAAAATTCTCAGAAAAATCTTTGGTCCTACAAAAGAAGGAGATCGTTGGCGAATGAAGACGAATGAGGAAATTAGAACTCTGTATCAAACACCTGATATAGTTGCCAAGATCAAGAGTGCCAGAATAAGATGGCTGGGGCATGTACAGAGAATGGAAAGTAGGAGGCTGCCTAAAATGATGATGGAGGGACACCCTGGTGGAAAGAGGAGCAGGGGCAGACCTAGACTTCGTTGGCTGCAGGACGTAGAGGAGGACCTTCGGTCGTTAGGAGTCAGCGGATGGAGAAGAGCTGCCGAAGACAGGTCAGAATGGAGGAGGATTGTTGAGGAGGCCAAGGTTCTACAAGGACCATAGCGCCGATAGATAGATAGATAGATAGATTTAGTAAAATACGATAGTAAAATATATAAAAACTATTAAGTACTGATAAAACCCATTTGGACTTATGGCATTGAGTTATGAGGAACAGCAAAAAAGTCAAACATCAAAATTATTCAATCAAAATTACTTAAGAAAATTGTAAATGCCCCTTTTTACGCATCTAACGAGACACTACATACTGACCTAGACATTCCATTCGTCATTGCTGCCACTGATCGCTACAATAAATTTCATGACAGACTAACCCTAAATTCAAACCCTCTGACTCGAAACCTATCCACTGCCACAAACCCATATAATCCGCCTAGAAGACTATCGAGGCGCTGGCCAAGAGACCTAAAATATTGAAAGTTATTAGTTTTTTTTATCTATCTTGTGCAGTTTGTTACATCTTTTGTTAGCATATTTGCTATTGCATAAGCAGATAGCAAATACAATTGTAATGCCCGGAAAATCATGCACAGTTTTTTTGGACAGAAAAGGAGTATTGCTAGTGGAGTTTCTGCCTCGTAATGAGACAATCAATGCAGCATCTTATTGTGAGACATTGAAAAATCTGCGTCGTGCAATCCAGAACAAAAGGCGTGGCAAGTTGAGTAAGGGTATCGTTTTGCTGCATGACAATGCCCGTCCACATGTGACTAATCGGACCAAAGATCTCATCAAATCATTTAATAGGAAACTCTAGATCATCCTCCATACAGCCCTGATTTGGCGCCCAGCGACTACCATTTGTTCCTGCACTTGAAGAAACACCTGGGCGGTCGGCGTCTTCAAGACGATAACGAAGTCAAAACATTTGTGATGCAGTGGTTAACAAGTCAGGCGGCAGAATTTTTTGAGGAGGGTATTCAAAAACTGGTGCCGCGTTATGACAAGTGCCTCAAAATTCATGAAAATTATGTAGAAAAGTAAATTAAGGTACAGGCTTTCATGTAAAAATAAAATTATTGCGATATCTTTGCACGTCTTTTTTTAATTCCAAAACGGTACTTACTTAAAAAATATACCTCGTATTTTGCAGAGCCTAATGGTTTAGTGTCTAGTTTCACCAAAACAAATGTCATCGAAATTGGGGAGACACATTTAGAATTTCCTCCTTGTTTGTTTAACTTCTAGAGACTTCATCAGTTGTGAGTATGGTCTTGTGGTTATCGGAAGGGTCTGAGATGTGAATGAATGGGATAATGTTGAGCACCTGCAAATGATATGTTGAGGAGTGAAGATGGCTCTGATGTAGGTTATTGCAAATATTGTATATTGGCTGCATTACATGTGTACGTATCTTGTCACTTGAAGGAACACGTTTTCTTTTTTAAATACAGCCTATATCTTGTCAATTTGGCAATACTTAAATAACAAATTCAATTTTTGTTTTTTTTTAATGACAAAATATAATACCGTAAGATAATTATTAGGAAATTCTAAACCCTTCTGTGATAATTTTCAATTTTCTTAAAGAATGTTTTTCATTTCATTTCAAATAACCACGAGGCAATGAAATTCCTTCTTGGCAAAATAAATTATTCTGAGAGCGGTAGGAATGTACGTTGATGATCGGCAATGATAATTGCAGTTTTGAGGACTGGCATCATCTCTCATCTCATCAATCTTGCTTTTGGAATTATCTTGAGAAACTTCAAAGCACAATTTTCAGCAAAAGAAAAAGAAATTTTCTGCTCATTCGAGATGATTAGCCAGCTGAAATTACTACTCAGTGCTGTTTTAATTTATTCAGCCCAATTAATCGACTTTCATTAAATGGATTGACATTCGTCGAATCGACTAGCCTTCTGATGAGAGAGGGAGGGAGATCATTCCAGCTCTCTCAGTAATTACCCTTACGTTGCGAACTTCCAACGAGATACCTAGATACTACGAGATACCTAGATGTTAAGTATCCAACTTCATTCGATAATATTGCATTTGCACAATCGATCAATGAACGTGGTTTATTGACCGCTCAAGACTGATATAGTAATGCTATACTGATAGAAATGATTTGTTTTTTTATTTATTTAACGTCAATTTAAGCTGCTACGGCTAACCGGACGATGCTACAGTGGGAGTCCTAAATTGTGCCTACCCAGGTCTAATTAGGATAGGGATCTTTAACGAATACCTGGCATCGCACAAGCTCGGGATCATCTTTTTACGTCTCGTCCGTGGGACTAAGGATTTTTTACTCCCATTAAATCGCATGTTTGAACCCGCAATCTTGGACATAAAAGGCTATTATGCTTGCCACTACAGTCACCCTCTGATAGAAGTAATCATTATTTAGTACAGAATTCTAAGATTAATGAAATCGACATGTCTAGTAGAATATTCTTATAAATTTTACTTCGACGTGAGCTCTTTACTAACCAAAAAGCATAATATTAAATTTAAGATATTGCTTAATTTCTGTTCACCATTGTGCAAAACGATTAACATTCATTAACAATCTTCGTTTTATTTAATTTCAAAATACTCTCAATATTTACAACCATTTAGATGAAGTTACAAACTGTAAATACAAAATTCTCTTTCAAGTGGTACCTTCATTTTATTAATTAATTCAAAGTGACCTTTCCAATAGAAAATATATATTTCATGATGTGAAGTCGGCTTATTTTCGATAAAAAAAATTATCAACTTGGAGTGGCGTTGGCTGTATTTTAGTGAAGTTACGAATCCAATCAGAATTTTGAGAATTTAGATATCGATATATAATTGACTCGATATATAATTATTATGAATAATTAATAATTATAAAAACAAGTCCATTAAAAAATATAAAAACTCTACTTATTTGAGATGATTAGACGATCTGAAATTACTGCACAGCTCTATATTTATTCGTCCATCTGAATAAATCGACTTTCATCTTATTGCTTTTAAATCGATTTCAAGTGAGGAACCAGTATAGGGGAAATCGTTCGGTTTCGGATTGGTCGAATCTCTTGGTAATTAGCTGATTGGGAACTGCATAATGTCAAATATTAAAGGACATTCCTTCCTCTTTGGTTTGATTGGAGCGAGTTGAACGCACCTTAGTGACCGACCGCTATCGCCACGGTTACTCTTGATAAGAATGCATTGCTATCTTCCTTCGAGATCCGCATCGCATACGTAACTAACTGCCAACCTCACATCAACACACGTCTTAACTATTTTATTGATAGGTCGCTGATTTTTTTAGTAAAGATTAATCCCTTACAATCTATAACAATGTTTTACAAAAAAAGACAATAATTTAAGAGCTTGGCAAATGTAATAAAATATATAAACCCACGGGGGACATTATTTGGAATTGAAGAAGCAAGGATTCAAAATAAAGGTTTTTTTTAGGTCTATAATGCGAGATACACCACGCAATTCAACAGATAATGTGAGATGCACCACGCAATCAACAGATAATTCATTATTTTTAACCATTCTTTAATACTAAAAACGAAAATTACTTTTGCAGTGAACTTGTTGCTGTTGAGAAATCAATAAATCAAACTAAGAATAAAATTTATCTCTTCAATTCCCCTTCGGGTATTACTAAACTGTAAATAAAGCTCCATACAGGAAAATATCATTGTTTATTCTTATCACGTTAGAACTCTCAGTAATTAGCAAATTTGTTTATAAATAAAAGTAATAATAAGCTACTTATATTTTATTAAGGTATCCGTAGATGTTATTCATAATTTATTGATGTAAACCATTCGTCGTCTCAAACTTTTGGGTCGCAGTGTACGTATTACAATTTTCAGAACCAAAAAAACGTTACAAAAAAAAATATGGACCTCGAAGTAAACTACTTATCAAAAGAGTGTAATGTCATCTTGGTTATGAGTTTTGAAGAGGCTACCATATCTTTCAAGTTGCCTCTTCAACATGTTGGAGATGTTAATCTGGTGTAAAGTACTTTAAGGAAAGTTGTGACGTACGTAATGAAACACAACTTGCGCAGTATGCAATGATACTAACCCAAAATAGTGGATTGACGTAGAGATTGCTGTGAGCATGCACTCAGTGCTCGCTTTGAAATCCGATCTCGACACTTCGGTTTCTCAATGACGCCAAACCACTTACTGTTCTCACTTTAGCTTACCCTATTTTCGAAATGGTACTATGTTCGTGAGGAGAGGTGATAGGGAAGGAAAACGTTTACTTTTACGTTATTGGAGGGTCTTGGGTGCACTATGTAAGCAGGGATCGATATACTGTTCGTGGTCCGAGAGTAGTGTAATGATGGAGGTGATTGGGGATATATATGTTCTCACCTAAATCATAATTTAATTCCTTATATCCAATAGTTGATGGTCTACAGATTTGTTAACCTTAACTAGTAAACACTTTCCAAAGGCTTTTATATCCAATAGTTGATGGTCTACAGATTTGTTAACCTTAACTAGTGAACACTTTCCAAAGGCTTTTCTTATATACTCTATTAATCCTTTAAAACATTATTTATTTCTATCAACTTAATAATCACTATTTTGTCAATCATCTCTCCGACTTTAAAACCAGAAAACATCACTTCACCATTTCGTTTGATGATTTTCTCCACAAAGATCATAGTCAGTCCATGGCTGGGTCAAAACAATACTTTTGAATATATTTAACATGTAGGTGCAAAGTAAAATTAAAAAAAAATAAATAAACAAGCTTGTAGATAGGCAATATTCTTTTAATTCGTCGTGTTGATCCTCAAACTCAGTACAGATTTGTCTCTATCTTTTTCTTTTCTTTTTTATAATCACGCGCCATTTTAAAACTAATCGGCGGGTATCAACGTCTAGCTGTGAGGATCATCTTGAATACGCTAGTATTTTTGTGGCGAGTTTAAAAAAATCGGTCCTGTAGTTTTGGACGGCAATCGGTCCTGCAGTTTTGGACGGCAATCGGTCCAGTAGTTTTGGACGGCAATCGGTCCTGTAGTTTTGGACGGCAATCGGTCCTGTAGTTTTGGACGGCAATCGGTCCCGTAGTTTTGGACGGCAATCGGTCCTGTAGTTTTGGACGGCAATCGGTCCTGTAGTTTTGGATGGCGCAAAAACGGATTTTATTATATTTATCATTCGGATTCTATCTTGAAATGTAAGTCCTCAAATTTTGAGCAGGGTGAATAATTTTTTTTTTATTGGGTCGAGTATAAAGATTCATTTTTAAAAATAATAAATCGAAATATAGGGCGCCAACTCCTATATTTAAATGTTAATAAGAAATCAGTCTTTTCAATTATCCCTACCTTTCGGTCCATCTTTAGGACAAAGATGGAGAATGGAGAACGCTAGTGGCTAGCATAACATCATGTTATATCCACGTTCGCGAGTTCATTATAAAATCCTTATTATGCCGTCCATAGGACACGTAAAATGGTTGTCCCAAACCTCTGCGATGTCAGTTACTCGTTAAAGAAACCTATTCTAATTAAACCTGGATAGACTAAAATTTAGGACTCCCACTGTATCATCGTTCGATTAGCCACAGCACCATAGAGGAACGTTAAATAAATAAACAAACAACAAATAATTACATGATTCCAAGTGACAAAGCAGGTTAAAAGAATTAAGATGTATAAAATTAGCTAGTAATAAGCAATAACTTAATTTTACTACATAAAAATAGATTGAAATGTTACTGAATGGCCGGTAGTAAAGTTGTGTCTCACTCTTATTATAAATATATATATATTTAAAAAAAAAAAAAAAAAAAATATATATATATATATATATATATATATATATATATATATATTATATACAGACAGCTATTTAATAAATATAAGTAAGTTGTATTAAAGGAAGAGTTGCGCCTATGTTTCCTTTGCCACTTTTTTTTCTTTCTATTGGAATCCTGCCGATATCTGTGTCGCAATCTACACTTAATTGCAAGTTGAAAAAATAATAGCAGTATATTTTTGTTACGCAATTAGGAGAGCGTTTGATAAATAAAGTCAATGCCAGGGGGATTCAGTACAAACCTCTTGTTCTCGCCATCAGTTGCAATCGGCCTGTCCATATCTTCAATATAAACTATGTCACTCATCTCTCGTACTAAAATTAATTTAAGGAATTTTGAATGAAGTTAAATGCTGAAAAACATAATTGAATTACATCATCCATCGATGAAGAATAAGATTTCGTTTAAGTGACTTTATGCTAACGTGGCTAATGGAGGATGCTACAATGGGAGACCTGACATCGCACGTCACTCGAAGGACGGGATAACAAACGATTTGTTACTCCCATTAAAAAATCTAGGGCCTGGCCCGAACTTGAACCGTGACTTGGGCGTAGAAGAATGTTATGATAGCCATATGCCACTGGTGACCCCGTTTATTTTTTTATTAAATAATATAACAATAGATATTTAATCTGATTTAATATAACCGAAAAAACTATTGACATAAAAAAAATTTCTCCTTCAGTTGGTTATTTATCTCTTTGTATACCATATCCAGCTATATTTTATCAAATCTAACAAGAAGAAAGCAGAAATGGTTAAGCTAACCATCGGAGCTAAAGCTACTTCAGATGAAGAAATATTGAAAATATCCTCAATTGAGCCTTGGCAGACCATTTCAATTAAAATTGAACCTACATCATATTTTTGGTCCATTTCATTTGCATGCGTTGCTGAAAAAACTTTGTAATTTCTCTGGTATATAATTGTCTTAAATATAAAATTACAATAACAACTTTAGCTTTACAACGGTAGATTACTGTTCGTAACATCTATACAACTGTCCTTGTGTTCTAAGCAAAAACCAAAAAAAAAAAAAAATTCTCCTTTAATTGATCATCAAATTCGTTTAACTTGTATATTCAGCCGTTTTTCATTAAAGCTAAGAAGAAAATATTGTTAATTATTTTAGATCTACAAAATTAAAGGTACTTTAGAGGAAGAAAATTCAGAATATCGACATTTGATACCAGTCAGACTATTTCGTTCATAATCAAACCTACACCATGTTGAAGTCCGTTTAATTTACACCGATATAGCGATTTTAATCAAAATGATTAGGTGCGAAATGATACCATGCATAATAAGTGGCTATTTTTGTTGAAAATCTGCCGTCACATCTCAGGGATATAGTTCCTACAATATTTAATGTTAGTTTTAGACACCTTATCATTTTCTAGCGATAATTACTATCGGGTTGTTTCACATAAAATGTCCGTTTTTATAGTTTCTGAAATACATAAAGGATTTTGCAGGTCTCTGTTGTTTTCTTCCGAATGTTTACATATTCAAAGTAAACAGTTACTAATCCTCTACCTTTATATTATAAACATTAGCTTCCCAATCAATTACCCACTTTTTAGTATACCTCCAAATATGAACATGGAAACACGCGATTTTCGAGTAATATTTTTGTACGAGTTTAAACTCGGCCATTCAGCAGCTGAGGCCGCTAGAAATTTTGCAAGGCGTTTGGGGAAGGGAGTGTTAATGAACGGACCATTCGCCGTTGGATTGCCAAGTTTTAAGTTGGGGATACCGACTTGGAAAACTTGCCCCGAGAATGACCTCCGTCCGTAATAGACAACGATGTCCTCAAACATACAGTAGAAGGAAGCCCCTACCAAACAGTTAAAGGACCCTCAGCACAACTAAATGCAAGTGCATCTACCGTTTCCAGACATTTAAAGTGTATTGGGAAAGTAAAAAATCTCGATACATGGGTACCTCATGATCTCACTGAGCGGCAGCAAGACACCATGTTTCAAAACTGAAAAATTGAAGGAACTTGGCTACGAAGTTCTTCCGCACCCACCATATTCTCCCGACTTTTCTCCAACGATTACCACCTGTTCAGGAATTTAGACAACTTCGTCAAAGGAAAACTTTTTGAAAATGATGATCAAGTGAAAAGAGCGTTTTCAGATTTTGTTTTACTTCAAAGCTCAGAGTTTTTCAGTTCGGCGATAAAAAAGTTGGTGTCACGTTGGGAAAAATGTGTAGAAAAAGAAGGTAAATACTTCGAATAAAATTATCTTGTTATCATATCGTGTTTTTAATAAAAATCCTTTACCTTGAAAACAGGCATTTCATGTGACACAACCCAATACATACAAAAACTCACAACGATTTTGCTGAACTAGGTCATTTGTAGCTCAAAACGTGTATTTCAATTGAGAATTCGATTCCTAAAATGTCCACAATCGCAATACTATCTCTTACTGTTGTATTTATTACACATATAGCTATGTGAAGGCAATAACAATAATATACTGAAATCGGTGATAAATAAAATAAAATAAAAGTAATTAAATTAACTTTATTAATTCACCCTTTAATTGTAATAGACAATTTCGGTATGTTATTTTTCATAATGGTGAACCCAAGTTTACCGGTTCAAACCCACAGGTAGACCATAGGACTTTTTAATGGGAGTAATAATTCCTTAGTTATGCCGTCTTTCGGAGGGGGTGTAAAAAGGTGGTCCTGAGTTTATGAAATATCAGTTACTCGTTAAAGATCCCAATTCTAATTAAACCTGGATAGGCAAAATTTAGGACTCCCACTGTAGAATTGTCCGATTAGCAACAGTAGCATAAAGTGACCTAAAATAATTAAACAATCCATGTCATGTAACTTTGCCTAGGCCTCAAAATTAATGTTTTGGCCATAACTAGTAGAAGCCAGAAGTAGATTGACAAAGAGAAGAGAATACACAAAGAGGTGACAGTTGCTTTGAAGGAACCAGAACCCCAGACTAGATAAACATCCTAGACTCATTATACAATTTTTCTGTCATTCTTTTTTGCCGACACTAAATGATACGAACTTGAAATTTAGCTCATGGTTGATTCTTTTCTTCTCGAAAACTCGCATATCATAACCCTGACCTCCAATCCTAAAGTAATCGTCCCAAATGTCTTTCAATTTGTATGTAAAATCGTTTTCAATTAAATTTTTCAATAAAATGTCTCGACGGTGTTCCAAGGCGAACTATTCAAAAAGTGGTTCATCTGTGGTGTAGTAGATAGAGTAACAACCTTCTATGCCCAAGTTTGCCGGTTCAAACCCAACAGATAGTCCTAGGATTTTTCAAAAGGATTAAAAAGTATTTGGTTATGCCGTTCTTCTATGAAACCTGGATAGACAAAATTTAGACCCCCCACTGTAGCATCGTCCGATTAACCACAGCATCGTAAAGTGACGTTAAAAAAATAAACAAACAATATAAAAATTGATCTCTATATCCAAGTCACAAATTATAATAGAGGTATGGGAGAAGTTAGTTCAGTGTGCAGTAAAATTAACACACAATTAAGTAGAAACTTAATTTAATAGTGCCGACGTTTCGGCCTAAATTATAGGACTTCTTCAGGGCATTGAAGGAGTGAGAGTGCAATTCAGAATATTGATTCGAAAATATTTTTGAGATCAAGACACCGAAATGAACAAAAAGAACAAGATAAAAAATTAATGTTTATGGCCGTCATAATTTGAAAAGGAATGTGATTCCCTGATATCTTTGTTATTATTGATGATAATGTGACAATGTCCTTAAATCAGAAAATTTTATTTGAATGAAAATGAAAAAGGAAAGAAAAATAAATAGTAAAGAAGTGTAGTATGAATCCTCTTGGTTTATTTTTTTTTCTTTCTGTGCAATCGACAAAAAAAGAAAAGATATTGACCCTTAAATTACAATATTCAAAATTTGAGAGGTTACGTTTCAAAATAAGTAACAAAAAAAAAACATTAATAAATAAGTGCCATTCGATATACAATTGAATTTTATAGAAAACCAAAAAAGAATCGATTCATAAATAGCAGAGATATAGAGTTTTTAAGTTAGCAGTGGTAATATTTTACTTTGAATTATTTATTGCTTTTCATATTACTTAATTGTATATTAACAGCTATATAAGCAATTATACCCTAATATAGTTATTTGGAAATAATAAACCATTGTGTAATAATTTTAATGTGTTTTATATATCTATATATGCCTATTATCTATTATAACGGGCAAATATACTAACTACATTTACATTGCAGTCCGCCTTCCCTAACAATCTAGGTAGAATGGCGTTCCTGTTTATATTTGACAGATAATATTCGTTCTTCGGATTGTATATAGATAATTCTGTATTTGAAAGAGATCCCGGATAAGGTGTCTACCGTCAACTTAGAGTGGATAATGGTTCAGTTTCGCCTTGGGATAAGCATAAAGGCAGCTTTGTGGAACTAAACATTTGAATGGCTTGTTATGTTATGTCGTTATAAGCTTTAAGCTGCAAGGTTTTAGCTGTTGATAGAGGAGACCATTAGGTTTGGTTTGGACCTCGCAAGCGACAAACTGGGCATTACGTTGTAAGATCGCGCAACAAGAGAAGCGGTTAGTAAAGAAGAATGTTGTGGTCGTTCGGGAGCGCTCGTTGGATAGAGCAATCCTTGCGCAACCAGTGAGTGTTGCCTTAGCGAACGATCCATTGTTGTCTTCATCGAGCCCCGTATCTTTTTCTTTCTTTTTTTATATCTCCTTGATAGGCGTCCTCATTGCCCTCTGCTAACACTTAACAATATTCGGTTGCCAAAACAAACAGAAACAAAGCACTCGAGACTCAAAACAATGGATGAAACAGCGCCTCATCTGTAAATTGCTCGAATCTACTTTGAAACCATTTCGTGCGTTCAACACGAGAATTTCCCTTACCTCAGTAATAAAGATCAATTTTGGAACCTTTAAGTAAAGTCAAACTTGAAATACACTTTAACCATTTTGGTAGAAACATGTATTTTAGATTAAATAATGTAACAACGAAATTAATTTACAACAATCTCCTTTTCGCTATTTTCTTTTGTTACTTTCAGTTACCTATGTAAGATAAATGGTAACATGGCGATCATGAAAATTTTTTAATTCAAGTTTCAACAGAAATACATGTTCTAGGGTCACTTGAGCACAAAAAACCAAGTCCTGCAAAATGTCGTATGTGTGTGTGTTGTGTGTGGGGGTGTTGTGTGTTTTGTGTTTTGTGTTGTGTGGTAAGTCTAGCAAAACTCAACGAAACGAAAACTCGTACGCAACTGAAATATCATATTTAAGACAACCACATGTCCAGGATATTACAGCAACTTTTTCATTAAACAGCTTACCAGAAGAGCCACTTAATACTAATAATAATAAGCCTTAATACGTTATTCATCCTTTGAAGTGATCCACAGTAGCACAAAGTGACGTTAAATACATAAACAGTTAACAAGCCTCTGCCCTCCTAGCAAACAAGAGCTAAGAGATTGGACAAACAATGATGATGAGGATGCGGTAGAGACGAGGAGATGAAGGCGAACCGGATGAGGTAGCGAGAAGGTAGTAATCAATTGGTCGAGGTGGGCAGGTTGATGGAATCCTAATGGAAGGGTTATTACATAGCTAGATCGTCTAATTACTTCATCGCCACCTGTAATCATCTTAGCTCGTCTTCTTCGAACTGTCTGTTCCTGAGCTGTTGGGGTCCAGGAAGTTGATGGTAGGTTGGATATCCTCTTCACCACCACTGAGGGTTGAGGTGACGATAGCGAATGGTGAAATGAATTAGGATGACCAACCTCTCAACCAGAACATGTCCATTTGCTCCTCTAGAAGGAAATAAAATTAAATGATATCATTGCAGAACTTAGTAAAATACTGGACGAAACGATTGAGCACGAAATTTATTTTTATTTTGGAATTTCCCCAAAAATATTTAAAAACGATGCAAATTATCACACAATTATTTATTATTTCCAAATAAATTGACATTAATTTTTTTTTTTTTTTTTTTTATTCGTATATATTACAATTTGTCATAATAGACAATAATAATAGTCCTACAGGATCTCATTCATACAATATTTACAATATAACAAAAGGAAAGTCAAATTACATAAAATAAAATCAAAATAAATAAACGTATACAATAACAAAATTTATAGACAAAATAAATACAAATAAATGAAGTTAACAAATAAATAAACAAAACATGTCTCATTCATACCTATGTACAATATTTACAATCAGCTCGGGAACCCCGGACGGGGCTTGTCCCCCCACTTGTGGAAGGACAAGCAGAGTCCAAAGGATCCCAGCGCCTCCCTCTCAGCCGCATCACTGGTGAGAGCCAGCGAAAGCTAAGTGAGGGCGCCACAGCCACAATCACACCGCACATGAGAGGAGAATCTGACCAGTGCCAGAACTCCAGATCCAAATAAATTAAAACAAAACTAACACCAGTTTCGATACAAACTGTAGTTTTCAAACAATTAAGCACACCATCTTGTTAGCATTAATAAATAACCGCTAAATATAGAAATTGAGCCTATTTGATAAACAACTAAAGGTGAAAAGTGCAAATGTCGTTTTTTATCTAATTTTTGTGTTTTTGAACATAATTACAGTAATATAGATGTATAATATACTGTTGGAAAGCTAAAGATTTTAGAAAATATATATTATCTTATACACAAAATTGTAAAAGTTAATGGAGAGTGATGAAATGCCGATAAAACTAACTGATTGTTGTAAATAAAAATATAATAGATTATTTAATAAGCACATGTTTGTATCGGAACTCAATGCAGTTAATTCTTTAAACGGCTCAATTAATAGCACCATCATTCCCTCTTATATTAGTTTTAAGTCACATCAAATTATAACACCAGAATTGATTTTTCGTAAAGTATTACAAAACCTTATATTCTTTTTAATCTTCCACATTCCACAATCTTAAGTTTGCAAATAATCTCGATATACATTTCTCAATACAAAATATATATACCTATTAGCTGAAGTCAAAATTTAAAATATCAGCTCTTTTAAATCAAATCAAAATCGTAGATAGTTTTAGATATATATAATCCCCCCCCCTCCTTCTTCCACCGTACTGCACAAACGTTTATTTAGGTTGGATATAAATTGTTCGTGAGCTGGATGACAAAACAAATATCCCGGACACGCTAGCAGCCATTATGTTACATCAAGGAAATCCGTTATCAATTATCCTATTAATGGACTATAACTGGAATAATGAAATGCAAACCATCGAGCCAGGCTGCTTCAATGGAAGAGAGGAAGGCGGCTCGAAGCGTCTTTAATCGGAATGATTGGAGCCATTGTAGAGGACGTTGGAAAATGTTTCGTATCCAATATATTGGCTTGTACGATGAGTTCCAATTGTTTTTCTAATATTCCAATTCATTCCTCTCTGTATTCGTAAAACTGTGTTTACTTTGTCAATAATGTTTACATATTCTAAAAACGCTGCGAATTATTACACAATGATTTATTATTTCCAAATAACAATATTAGGGTATAACTGTTTATATAGCTATAAGGAGGCAATTAAATAATATGAAAAGCAATAATTGATTTAAAAGAAAATGGTAGTTTGAATATTTTTTTTTTTTTAATTTTGTATAATGTTGGTAACTATTTAATTATGAATTAGGAAAAAATGGAATTTTTTAAATTCGTTATTCGGATTCTAGACATCTTGAAACGTTAACCCTCTAACTTTGAGGAGGGGGGAGATAATTATTTTTATTTGTTCGTTCGATTACAAAGGATAATTATTTGTTGGGTCGATTACAAAGGTTAATTATTTGTTGGGTCGATTACAAAGGTTAATTATTTGTTGGGTCGATTACAAAGGTTAATTATTTGTTGGGTCGATTACAAAGGTTAATTATTTGTTGGGTCGATTACAAAGGTTAATTATTTGTTGGGTCGATTACAAAGGTTAATTATTTGTTGGGTCGATTACAAAGGTTAATTATTTGTTGGGTCGATTACAAAGGTTAATTATTTGTTGGGTCGATTACAAAGGTTAATTATTTGTTGGGTCGATTACAAAGGTTAATTATTTGTTGGGTCGATTACAAAGGTTAATTATTTGTTGGGTCGATTACAAAGGTTAATTATTTGTTGGGTCGATTACAAAGGTTAATTATTTGTTGGGTCGATTACAAAGGTTAATTATTTGTTGGGTCGATTACAAAGGTTAATTATTTGTTGGGTCGATTACAAAGGTTAATTATTTGTTGGGTCGATTACAAAGGTTAATTATTTGTTGGGTCGATTACAAAGGTTAATTATTTGTTGGGTCGATTACAAAGGTTAATTATTTGTTGGGTCGATTACAAAGGTTAATTATTTGTTGGGTCGATTACAAAGGTTAATTATTTGTTGGGTCGATTACAAAGGTTAATTATTTGTTGGGTCGATTACAAAGGTTAATTATTTGTTGGGTCGATTACAAAGGTTAATTATTTGTTGGGTCGATATGTATCAAAAGGTTAATTATTTGTTGGTCGATTACAAAGGTTAATTATTTGTTGGGTCGATTACAAAGGTTAATTATTTGTTGGTCGATTACAAAGGTTAATTATTTGTTGGGTCGATTACAAAGGTTAATTATTTGTTGGGTCGATTACAAAGGTTAAATATTTGTTGGGTCGATTACAAAGGTTAATTATTTGTTGGGTCGATTACAAAGGTTAATTATTTGTTGGTCGATTACAAAGGTTAATTATTTGTTGGTCGATTACAAAGGTTAATTATTTGTTGGGTCGATTACAAAGGTTAATTATTTGTTGGGTCGATTACAAAGGTTAATTATTTGTTGGGTCGATTACAAAGGTTAATTATTTGTTGGGTCGATTACAAAGGTTAATTATTTGTTGGGTCGATTACAAAGGTTAATTATTTGTTGGGTCGATTACAAAGGTTAATTATTTGTTGGTCAACAATAAACACAAAAGCATTTATACTAGACTTCGTTATCATTTCCTTTTCTTTTCTTTCGATTTTCAAGCAAGTAATTCAAATAAAATTTCCTGATTTCAAAACACCTTACATTTTTTCTCTATCATCAACTGAGTTATAAGGGAATCACATCTCTTATAAGATGCGGCATTAGCACTTTTTTTTATGAATTATATCTATTATTATTTGTTGCTTGAATACACACACACACACACACACACACACACACATATATATATATATATATATTTTTTTTTTTTTTTTTTTTTGGAAGGAATTAGTCCGGGTGGCGGTCATTAAATGAAACAACTAAATAGTTTCAAATATTTTATTGTTTGCCAACGTTTCGACGCTCTTTGTGGGCGCATGGTGGGTGAATGGAAACTAAATAAATAATCTAACAATAAAATTATTATCTACAATTATCATTTAAATTTATATCTTTTTCGTCTTTCTCCATTACTTTTTACAGCTCTGTATACAAGATATATACTTTAAGATAGACACTTTAAAGAAAGAAAATTTAAAAAATCAGTATTTAAACCCTAGCAGACTAGTTCAATCAGAATGAAACCTATATGGTATTAAAGAAAAAAATAAATTTTACATCGATATATGGAGTTTAATCAAAATTATTAGAGCCGTTTTTGAGAAAATTGTAAAAAGTTGTAAAACGCATGGTATAAAGTGGCTCTTTTGGTTTGCTGATTTGCTATGTTGAAAAGGTGTAAATTAATGTATAGAACAATTGAAAAAGAAAAAAAATACACTTATATTTGAACAGAAAAATAATTCACAAGAAACGTAACACTCTAATTCCAACTGGTAACTTAACATATGTTTTCTTCTATATTTAATTCTTATTAATAATCAAAATAAACATAACAACTCTCCGCGGCTTAATATAAAACGTAATCGGAGAAGTGTGTCTTCTATGATGTCTTTGTGATCTGCGAAGAGGCGGGTTTTCTTGTTGACCGTCTACATCAGCTGCAGTTGCAGGACCGGCAGCTACAGGTTCAGGTTCAGGTTCAGGCTCAGTTGTTGAAGTCCCTTCTGCTGGTACAGTGGCACTGTTAGATGGTTGCCGGAGTTGTTTGTCCCAGAAGGTAACGGTATTACCGTTTTTCATACTTGGTGCTACCTCTTTAGAAGGGTGTACTCCTGGCAGTTCTGGTATGTATACCAGGCGCAATTGATCTATGTGTCGCTTTAGAGTATACCCATCTCCGTCTAATATGATTAGATAATGTAATTTGCCAAATGTTTTTAGCACCGTTCCAAATCTCCAAGACGGCTTGTTGTTAGAGTACCATCTAGCTTGTACCCTGTCACCTATTTTAAGTTTTCGAACTTTTTTGTTTAAATACATTGTACTAGGTTTATCAAAACATCTAGGTGGTTTAAGAGCGTCTAATTTTATATTGATTCTTCTATTAAGATATAATTCTGCTGGTGACTTTCCACAAGCCAAAGGCGTCGATCGATATCGCAGCAGAATTTCTTGTACTTTGGTCTGTAGGGGCATTGTCAGTTTTGACATTGCCTTTAACTTATTTTTCAGAGTTTGGACATTCCTCTCTGCCAACCCATTTGTCGCTGGATGTCCCGGAGCTATAAACTTTTGTTTGATTCCCGCATTGAAACAAAATTTGATAAACCCTTCGCTCTTGACAATTGATGCGTTATCGGAGACTAATATTCTTGGAAATCCATGAATGTAAAATATGGATTGAAGCAAA
Source organism: Piezodorus guildinii (assembly GCA_023052935.1). Classification (NCBI taxonomy): domain Eukaryota; kingdom Metazoa; phylum Arthropoda; class Insecta; order Hemiptera; family Pentatomidae; genus Piezodorus; species Piezodorus guildinii. The sequence goes on along the minus strand of CM041298.1, from coordinate 3,502,642 downwards.
TTGATTGTTCCTTGAGACGTAGGAGCTTCTCTTGTTAATCGGACTTCCACCCATCTTGATTTCGCGTCCACCAGTACCAAAAAATAATGGTTTTCGTATGGTCCAGCGTAATCTATGTGAACTCTCTCGAAATTTTCTGTCGGCTCCTCCCAGGAATGGATTGGAGCCTTCTCCGGATTTTTCCTAACGCTGGCACATTCTGGACAAGACTTCACAAGGTTCTCAATTTCTTTGTCAATATTTTTCCAATAAACATGCCTTCTTGCTAGCTGTTTCATTTTCACTATACCTGTGTGTGTATGATGTAGTTCCTTTAACACCTCTTCTCGAAGAGCATGCGGTATTACAATCCGTTGACCTTTGAAAATAATCCCATTTTGTAGATAATATTCTGAATCATAGCAATCCTTATTTAAAAGGTCGCATTTAATTTTTGACAACTCTTCATCTTTTGCTGTTTCCTCTGCTAGTGTTTTGGAATTCAATGATTCATTTGAAATGTTGTATACGAGTTCATTTGAAATTAAGTCTACTTCTGTATTTATCTCTTCTTCGATTGATGTTGTGTCTTCCTGCAGTGGTCCTCTTGAAAGGTAGTCTGCATGGACATTAAGTCTACTTCTGTATTTATCTCTTCTTCGATTGATGTTGTGTCTTCCTGCAGTGGTCCTCTTGAAAGGTAGTCTGCATGGACATTAAGTCTACTTCTGTATTTATCTCTTCTTCGATTGATGTTGTGTCTTCCTGCAGTGGTCCTCTTGAAAGGTAGTCTGCATGGACATTAAGTCTACTTCTGTATTTATCTCTTCTTCGATTGATGTTGTGTCTTCCTGCAGTGGTCCTCTTGAAAGGTAGTCTGCATGGACATTAAGTCTACTTCTGTATTTATCTCTTCTTCGATTGATGTTGTGTCTTCCTGCAGTGGTCCTCTTGAAAGGTAGTCTGCATGGACATTAAGTCTACTTCTGTATTTATCTCTTCTTCGATTGATGTTGTGTCTTCCTGCAGTGGTGCTCTTGAAAGGTAGTCTGCATGGACATTAAGTCTACTTCTGTATTTATCTCTTCTTCGATTGATGTTGTGTCTTCCTGCAGTGGTGCTCTTGAAAGGTAGTCTGCATGGACATTAAGTCTACTTCTGTATTTATCTCTTCTTCGATTGATGTTGTGTCTTCCTGCAGTGGTCCTCTTGAAAGGTAGTCTGCATGGACATTAAGTCTACTTCTGTATTTATCTCTTCTTCGATTGATGTTGTGTCTTCCTGCAGTGGTGCTCTTGAAAGGTAGTCTGCATGGACATTAAGTCTACTTCTGTATTTATCTCTTCTTCGATTGATGTTGTGTCTTCCTGCAGTGGTGCTCTTGAAAGGTAGTCTGCATGGACATTAAGTCTACTTCTGTATTTATCTCTTCTTCGATTGATGTTGTGTCTTCCTGCAGTGGTGCTCTTGAAAGGTAGTCTGCATGGACATTAAGTCTACTTCTGTATTTATCTCTTCTTCGATTGATGTTGTGTCTTCCTGCAGTGGTGCTCTTGAAAGGTAGTCTGCATGGACATTAAGTCTACTTCTGTATTTATCTCTTCTTCGATTGATGTTGTGTCTTCCTGCAGTGGTCCTCTTGAAAGGTAGTCTGCATGGACATTAAGTCTACTTCTGTATTTATCTCTTCTTCGATTGATGTTGTGTCTTCCTGCAGTGGTCCTCTTGAAAGGTAGTCTGCATGGACATTAAGTCTACTTCTGTATTTATCTCTTCTTCGATTGATGTTGTGTCTTCCTGCAGTGGTCCTCTTGAAAGGTAGTCTGCATGGACATTAAGTCTACTTCTGTATTTATCTCTTCTTCGATTGATGTTGTGTCTTCCTGCAGTGGTGCTCTTGAAAGGTAGTCTGCATGGACATTAAGTCTACTTCTGTATTTATCTCTTCTTCGATTGATGTTGTGTCTTCCTGCAGTGGTGCTCTTGAAAGGTAGTCTGCATGGACATTAAGTCTACTTCTGTATTTATCTCTTCTTCGATTGATGTTGTGTCTTCCTGCAGTGGTGCTCTTGAAAGGTAGTCTGCATGGACATTTTCTTCAGCTGGACGATGTTGAATCTTGTAATCGAAATTGGTTAGCCATGCTGCATATCTGAGTAATCTAGCAGAAGTCATTGCGGGTAGGTTTGTACTTTCATGAAAAATTCTACTTAATGGTTTGTTATCAGTTACTAAGGTGAAGGTTTTGCCAAATAAGAAATAATAAAATTTTTTCAAGGAAAATACTATGGCGAGTGCCTCTTTGTCCAACTGACTATAGTTCATTTCAGATTTTGAAAGAGACCTAGAAACAAATGCGATTGGTTTTTCTATACCTTGGACTACATGTGATAAAACACCTGCTAGGCCAGTTGGAGATGCGTCAGTGGCTACTATAAGAGGTAATTCAGGGTTTAAGGGTATTAGGATTCTGTCATTAGCCATTTCTGCTTTTACTTTTTTAAAAGCTTGTTCAGAATCTGACGACCAGTGAAATTTCCTTTCTTTCTGGAGTAATAATCGAAGTGGATGAGTAATTGCAGAGGCGTTTGGAATAAATCTTGAGTAATAAGAGACGATTCCTAAAAATCGTTTAACGTCTCCTTGATTTTGAGGTCTTGGTGCTTCTGTAATGGCTTTTATCTTCGATGGATCCTTCGAAATTTGATTTTTCTCAATCACATAACCCAGATAATTAATTTTTGTTTTGAAAAGGGTGCATTTCTTTTTATTTAAATGTAAATCGTAAGCTTGAAGTCTTTCCAAGCAAGCGCAAAGTCGATTGTAGCAAACTTCTATAGATGGACCATGCACAATTATATCGTCGAAATAGGTTGTAACTCCTTTAAGACCTGCCAAGATCTGGTCTATGATGCGATGGAATTCACTTGGAGCAGTCTTGATTCCAAAAGACAGGCGATTAAATTTAAATGTCCCTTTGTGGGTTATAATAGTTTGTATTTTCGCACTTTCTTCGTCTACTGGTATATGCAAGTAAGCTTTAAATAAGTCTAAGGTACAGAAGAAATTGGAATCTCGAAGGTTACTTAGAATGTCATCAATTCTTGGAATGGGATAATGTGCTGAGAGGAGATGTGGATTGACAGCAACCTTGTAATCACACAAAGCCTTACCTAACCATCGGGCTTTGGTATGACAACTAACGGTGATGCCCAATCACTAACCTGAACTGGTGTTATGATTCCATCTCTTTCAAGATTTTTAAGTTCTTCTTCTACTTTGGCTTTTAGAGCAAATGGCAATTCTCTTGATTTTAAACATACGGGTTTTACATTTTCACGCAATCTCAATTTACACTTTAATGGTACGCAACCAATCCGTTGTTCGAAAATTGATTTGAATTTAGACTGAATGTTTTTGATGTAATTTGAAGTATTTAAGCTTGAAATCGAATTATCCAATTGTATTTTTTCTTCATTATCCAAATCACTTAATTTTATATTTAGATGCCTAATCCAGGTACGACCTAGCAACGGCGTAAATCCATCCGGAACAACAAAAAGAATTTCCTGAGGAGTAATGTCCCTATATTGTACTGGAACTTGAACAAAACCAAGCGGAATGACAATTCCTGATGTATAAGACCGAAAACGTATGTTTGTGGTTTGAAGTTTTGCCTCTAATTGAAGACCGCTGAAAACAGTTTTAGGTAGAAGTGTCTGCCCCGCACCTGAATCGACTTCGAATTTTTGGTATTTATTTTCTATTTTGACATCAACAAAATATTTTTGAGCATCCTGAAATGTTTCGAAAGTTTGTTTTGAATAAATATCAATTATTTGGTAGATATCATATGTTTCAGAAGAACTTGAATTACCTTCCTGGTAAATATCATATGTTTGTGAACTTATATGCGCGTTATCATTACTTACATTATTAATATTTTTCTTATTAGAAAACAATTTTTTAAAACAAACTTTTTCGACATGCCCCATCTTATCACAATGCTTACACCTAATTTTATTTGAATTTATTCTACAATCTTTGGCAATATGATTGTTACGACCACAGCGAAAACATAACCCATCAATTCCAAGATCTCTAAAATTTGGTTTTTGTCTCTGAGGAGATCTTTGTAGACTCCTTGATTGTCGTGGAAACCGTGGAGTAAAAGGAATTTTTCTATGAGGTCTAGAAAGTCTGCAAATTGAGGAATCGTTAATGTTTTCTCCGGAAATTTCTTTGTTATCAGCGATAGACGCTTCTAACGCTTGGGCTTCGGTTTTGGCTTCATCGAATGTAGTGGGGTTATGTAATAACAAATGTTGTCTGATAGACTGATCGCTTAGGCCTCTAATGAACTGTGATAACAAGAAAATATCTGACACTGACTTTCCGCATTGACAAAAAAAATTACATTTAGGAGACATTTTCTTTAACTCATTCGCATACATATCTACCGTCTCGTTCGGATTTTGTTTTTTTGATAGAAATCTATGCCTCTCTACCATTACATTTGATTTAGGAACTAATTGACTTTTCAGAATTTCAATAACTTCTTTGTAATCTAAACTATTGACTTCCTTGGGTGCGGCCGATATTTTTAAGATTTCGTAATTTTCTGGTCCTATACTATTTAACAGAATGGTCTTTGATGCGGTTTGATTACTATCTAACCCCTTCATTACTAAGTAATTATGAAATCGTTCTAAATACTGTGAAAAATCTTCTTTTGATTTATCGAAATTTTCAAAATTGTAAACAACAGATTCTGTCTGTTTTTCGTATAGGAAGAATCCCCGATAAAAGGGCTTGAAATTGAGCCTGTTGGACTGCCATAAATTTTTCAAATTGTTCCGCATTCACGATGATAAGTTAAAGTATAGGTTACCTGGATGTGAAGATTCACTGTACTTGATGTAATTAATATGTATCTCAATACGAATTCTTGACTTTAATCCTCGTCGCCAATTTTGCTATGTTGAAAATGTGTAAATTAATGTATAGAACAATTGAAAAAGAAAGAAAATACACTTATATTTGAACAGAAAAATAATTCACAAGAAACGTAACACTCTAATTCCAACTGGTAACTTAACATATGTTTTCTTCTATATTTAATTCTTATTAATAAACAAAATAAACATAACATGATTTTTATGAAAAAGTAGCTGTAACATGTTGGGCATATAGTGTCTTAAATATGAAACTTGGGTTTCAAAGGACTTATGCTTTTCCTGCTAGACTTACCACATACAGAGACTCTCTAAAGTGTCTATCTTAAAGTAAAGTATATATCTTGTATACAGAGCTGTAAAAAGTAATGGAGAAAGACGAAAAAGATATAAATTTAAATGATAATTGTAGATAATAATTTTATTGTTAGATTATTTATTTAGTTTCCATTCACCCACCATGCGCCCTGACGATGACCCACAAAGGGGGTCGAAACGTTGGCAAACAATAAAATATTTGAAACTATTTAGTTGTTTCATTTAATGACCGCCATCCGGACTATTTCCTTCCAGTAATTCTCAACGGTCAACTAATTACGAAAAAAAAAAACGAACTAACGAAAAAACAATTTAATTGTGGATATAATTACATCCACAATGATTTTTTTTTTTCTGTTTATCGTGCTTTACTGATTCTATTGGGTTGTGTCAAAAGAAACGTCCGTTTTCAAGGTAAATGATTTTTATTAAAAATGCGATATGAAAACAAGACAATTTTACTCGAAGTATTTACCTTCTTTTTCTACACATTTTTCCCAATGTGACACCAACTTTTTTCCCCGAACTGAAAAACACTGAGCTTTGAAGTGAAACAAAATATGAAAACGCACTTTTCACTTGATCATCATTTTCAAAAAGTTTCCCTTTGATGAAGTTGTCTAAATTCCTGAACAGGTTGTAATCTGTTGGAGACAAGTCGGGAGAATATGGTGGGTGCGGAAGAACTTCGTAGCCCAGTTCCTTCAATTTTTGCACGGTATGTTTTGAAACATGAGGTCTTGCTGCCGCTCAGTGAGATCATGGGGTACCCGTGTATCGAGCTTTTTTACTTTCCCAATACACTTTAAATGTCTGGAAACGGTAGATGCACTTGCATTTAGTTGTGCTGAGAGTCCTGTAACTGTTTGGTAGGGGTTTCCTTCTACTGTATGTTTGAGGACATGGTTTTCTATTACGGACGGAGGTCTTCCTCGGGGCAAGTTTTCCAAGTCGGTATCCCCAGCTGAAAACTTGGCAAACCAACGACGAATCGTCCGTTCATTAGCACTCCCTTCCCCAAACGCCTTGGAAATATTTCTAGCGGCCTCAGCTGCTGATTGGCAGAGTTTAAACTCGTACAAAAATATTACTCGAAAATCGCGTGTTTCCATGTTCATATTTGGAGGTATACTAAAAAGTGGGTAATTGATTGGGAAGCTAATGTTTATAATACAAAGGTAGATGATTAGTAACTGTTTACTTTAAATATGTAAACATTCGGAAGAAAACAACAGAGACCTGCAAAATCCTTTATGTATTTCAGAAACTATAAAAACGGACATTTCATGCGAAACAACCCAATAGAACTCGATACATATTTTGCTCTATCTTCAAAACTAACGCAGGTATGGATGTATTTATGGGTATAAATTTAATATTTTTTTTTTCTTTTTTTTTAAATTATTCAGGGTTTTTAGGTTATAAAACACTACTAAATTTTTTCTCTATCTTTTTAAAATAACTGAGTTATTGAATGAAATCACTTTCAATCAGCCGCCATTTAAAAACTAACCACCTGATATCAATGTATAGGTGTTAGCATCAGTTTTAGTTTTTATTCTTTTTATGCGGAATTTAAATGAAATTGAGTAGTGCTCAGTAAGCCTCGTAAAGCGGATTGTATTCCTTATTCGAATTCTACTAATCTTGAAACGTAAGCCCTCAAATTTTGAGGTTACAAAGTTTCATTATTGAAAATAACAAACCAAAAGTGATAGCAAGTTAATGATTGTATTTTTAATTGAAGAAGACATTTAATACTCCCTTCCCGTGGACTGCCTCTTACATAACAAATATTTCTTTTAAAAGTTATTAATTGAGTGAGCCGTGGGAAATCCCTAATAGGTAGTTAGTAATAAAGAGATATAAATCAGACTGAGATACAGGTGTATGTAAGGAGTGCATTACAAGTGCTGCTTCCCTTCGATAAGTGGATGCAACTTGGAAACAACACCATGATACGAATTATTGCGACTATTATTCTGCGGTTTGGAAGTGGTCCTATTCCAATGGTTTGATTACGGTGAGCTATTACATTTATTAGTGTGAATACAAATAAAATATTGTTTTATTGAGTTACAAGAATTATTAAATCATCTTTAGCATTTTCGAGGAAGCTCCCGGTGAAGGCACTACTTTAAGTCCCGGTAGGTTTGGACGTCCGCGGGTTCAGCCATGGAATGTTTTATAGTACTCCTTAATTACCTCAGTCAGGATCGGTATTTTGAGCTCTTCCTGGAATGGTTTTTATGAGAACATAAACTAGGAGCGTGATTTTTTCATGAGTCCCACAAAAATGAAACTTTGATAAATTGTTATTATAATCAGAATAACGATATTTAGAGAGTACCTGATGACACAAAGGCTCTGCACGATGCCATAACAGAGGATTACTTACTCCAATTAAAAAACTTCAGGACCACCTTGCAGGTTTGATCCCGCGGCCGTGGGCATTGAAGCCTCTTAGGCTAGCCACTACTCCGCAGATGACCGCAATAAAATATTTAAAAAATGCATAAGGTAAGGGAATTATATGCAAATAGTCGCCCCCCTCCCTCCCTCCGGATATCGCAGGGTTCTCAAGATCAAGATGCAGCAATTCAATACCTAACAGAGCACGAGGCATATTATTCAGGCATTTATACAGAGTCAAGGAGCTACTATAAGGCCACCAGAATAAGATCTTCAGCCATGGGTAATCTGTTGTGTAGTGGCTAGTATAATGTGTTCAGTAAATTTCGTTGTGGATTTCGAGGACCGCCAGCCAACTTCAAATTGTCCAATCCCCTCCGCTAGATGGCATCACCATGAATTTTTTACTCCCTTTAAAAAGTAGAGGGCTACTAGGTAGCCTACCTGACTTGGACCAAACACGAGATCTAGGAAGCAGAGAGGGCCGATGACGTAGACGTACCACATCCAGATGTACCACTTCCTCACAAAGCTATCTCCTATCGCTTCATTGTTCATTCTCATCGCTGTTGTTGCTTCATCGCCTTCTTCTTCGGCGGATCGTCTTCTCAGAGGCTAATTGTCTCTGGCGCTCAATCAATTATTTTATTTGAAATAGAGCTATGAAATATTATTAAAATCGAGAAATAATCGAACATATATTAAGAGCATTCTCACATGGATTATTGCAACACCTCCACTCGACAAAAAGTCGAATTTCGAATCTACTACAAAAACTAATATGTATTCCCGTCATTAGGGCTATATGGAAACACGGAAGTAGGCAATTAAGGTTCGCTAAACCAAGAAATTCCTCCCGCATCATTGTAATCCCAAATCCTTCCAACGCCGTGGTTATAGAGCTACAGGTTTTATACAATATTATCCGAAATTTACTGAAGTAACGTCGATATGTAAAATTTCTAAAACTGTCAAAGCATATTAGTCCATTATATTTTCAATAAAGTGGAAACGTTATCTCTTGTTACATTGGATTAAAAGTGGATTTTTATTCAACTAAACTATAAAGGTGGTTGAAATTAGAAATATATTTAAAATCCAGGTGCTCACTTCTCACATCAGACAACTTTCATTAAATTGGTCTGTCAAGCAAAGATTTAAACGAAGATAAAACCTACTTCACATTAAAGACTATTTAATTGCACATCGAAGTTCGCAATTTCTCAAATGTTCCTAATAATCTCCTTTTCTAATATTTTTAATAATTCCTAATCTAAGAATTTCTACTTATTTTAAATGTAAATTAAATAAAAAAATATTGATGTAAAAACTGGAAAGGAACGCCCAATAGCCATATTTAATCTCAAAAAGGTCAAGATTTTTAAGAAAATGTTCTTTATAACGCTTTATTTCACCTGGTGAGAGTATTTAAAAGACAAGGATTGTTGATATCACAACAGCTTGAGGCCAAACCTCTAAACCTCATGATAATTCTCAAAGACAATAAACAGTCTGGAAGCAGTGTTGGAACAGGACAATCGGCACTGCGCATGTCCTGCCTCATCTGTTAGCAAGGAGAGAACAGGGCTATTCTCAACCTAACCTCCTTCACATTGAGGCTGGGATATCGAAAGAAATATATCGATATTGATACAATGCTGTTTTAGTACCTCTTAAAATAAAAACACATGGGATCACTTGTAGCTGGGTGGCTAGCGTAACAGCCTCCCATGCTAAAGGTCGCGGGTTCAAACCCGCAGGTGGTCCTAGGATTTTTTAATGGAAGTAAAAAATCCTTAGTTACGCCGTCCTTCGGAGGGGACGTTAAAAGGTGGTCCCGAGCCTGTGCGATGTCAGGTACTCGTTAAAGATCCCTGTCCTAATAAAACCTGGATAGGCAAAATTTAGGACTCCCACTGTAGCATCGTCCGATTAGCCATAGTAGCATAAAGTGACGTTAAATAAATAAACAATAAACAAACAAAATAAAAACACATGGCAATACTATAACATTACTAATTGGATTGCAGATGAAAATATCGATATCCTTGTTATATCATTATCGATATCCCACCCCTACTTCTGATACTAGGTTCCTTTTTATTAGAACTGAGAAAATTGTGTTGTATTATAAACAAATTATACAATGATAACTATAAATTAATAATAAAATATAATATACTATATAATAATAATATTAAATACATACTAATTATTGTTGTATTGTTTACCTTAGGGGTTCCAGCCCTCTGCGCCAGCAACTTCGGTTATGAGGACATGCCAGACATCTTGAGTAAGCAATTATTTTATAACTTTAAGATTAACTTTACATTCATGATTCTTTCACTAACTTTGTTAATCGAATATTCTTAATAAGATTAACTCGTCAGTTAAGATGCATAGTTCACCCACAACATTGTTAATAATAACTTGGGATTTAGCTTTCAGTCAGGTTTCTCTAAATCTAATATCAAAGACAAGGACTTTGATTTGAGGAATCGATCTTTTGATATATTTGAATTACAATCGTTTAAATATATAAAACTTCGTCATCAAATCGCATCGAAAGTACTCCAAATTCCTTTTAAAACTCAAGTTTTCAAAAAGTACAAACAAACAAAAAAAATAATATATTTCATTCCAAAATTTACTGAAAACATTTAAAAAAAAAAAAAAAAAAAAAAATGATTGTCCAATAACAAATAAATGAGATTTTTTCGCGTATCGTGTAAAACTTACTAAAATGGTTAAATTGAGTTATAAAATAAATTCGCAGCCTTATTTAATATTTCAATTTAATCCTCTCTGTGTTTAATTATTTTAATTTAAGTAAAATCATGTTGACTTGATCAATAATATTTATATATTCTAAAAAAGGATTATTTAAGCTGCTTTTCTTCATCAAGTTCAACTGAGACTCCTTATCTTTAAGTGGTATTTTGCTCGTTAAAAATAGTAGAGAAAAAAATCGTTTTTGTCATTTAACGATTTTTTATTTCCGAAAAGGACGACGCAAAGCGAGTTGATGACCAAAATAAAAAAAATTACCTGGAAGATGGCGACACGTAACAGATCAAAATTGATCAAAAATGTTTACAAGGATCTAAAGTTTTTATTGAAATCACCAATAAAATAATGCTAAGCAACTGTTTGACATCCCACTAAAAAAGGCATTCTAGCAAAGTTTACAATTCACGAAATAATCTCTCATTAATTTGTTGTTAAAACGATTTATTTGAGGCGTTATTATTTAAATCTATAATTGTTTTCTGACTATATTAATAAGATCATTTTAACGTTATAGGGATATCTGTAAGTATGATTTGGGACGAAATTAAATGTACAATTGACTTGAGTGCTCTTTAGACGAACGCAGATGACGTAACAATTAATATTCAAATATCGATATGTCTAACTATCGATTTCGTGTAAACATTACTTTATTAACTTTTGCAAATCAACCTCTCAATTATTGATGTTACATAATAATTTCCGTTTCAAATATTGTATATTGGAATTGCAGTTTATCATATAGGAATTTAAGCAATTATAAAGGTTTAATTTAATAACAAATTAATTAAGTGGTAATAAATTCAAATGAAGAACATAATTCAATAGTAGAATAAAACACATTAAAATTATTACACAATGGTTTATTGTTTCCAAATAACAATATTGGGGTATAACTGTTTATATGTCTGTTGATAGGCAATTAATTAATATGAAAAGCAATAATTCAAAGTATCATATCATAACACTACCACTGATTTCAAAACGCAATATCTAAGCTAGCTGTTAACCAAATTCAATGATTTTTTCTTCATTTGGTCCTAAATTGTTTTGGAGAATAGCACTGGGATCTCCTGGAACCCTGATTTGCTATCTACTTGTGAATGGCAAAGTTTAGTTTGTCCTTACCGAGTGTATAACGTAAATCATTAGTTGAAGATAATTGTTCTGACGCTAATAAAGTTTCTATTCATTTTCATTGTATTATTGACATGTAATACTTTTTTTTTGTCTATCGCGCTTTACTGATTTTAAAACTATGTACACACTTTTCTCTATCTTCAAAAATAACTGAGTTATAAGCGTATTTATGTGAAAAATATAAATTTTTTTCTTTTCTTTTTTCTCTTTTATATAATTATTAAAAAAAAATAATGAATTTGTTTCCTATATTCGAAAATAAGGTAGTTACAAAAGTATATATAAGCGAGATTTCAATTTTTTTTTGTTTATCGCACTTTACTGATTTTAAAACTATGTACACACTTTTCTCTATCTTCAAAAATAACTGAGTTATAAGCGTATTTATGTGAAAAATATAAATTTTTTTCTTTTCTTTTTTCTCTTTTATATAATTATTAAAAAAAAAATAATGAATTTGTTTCCTATATTCGAAAATAAGGTAGTTACAAAAGTATATATAAGCGAGATTTCAATTTTTTTTGTTTATCGCACTTACTGATTTTAAAACTATGTACACACTTTTCTCTATCTTCAAAAATAACTGAGTTATAAGCGTATTTATGTGAAAAATATAAATTTTTTTCTTTTCTTTTTTCTCTTTTATATAATTATTAAAAAAAAATAATGAATTTGTTTCCTATATTCGAAAATAAGGTAGTTACAAAAGTATATATAAGCGAGATTTCAATTTTTTTTTTTTATCGCACTTTACTGATTTTAAAACTATGTACACACTTTTCTCTATCTTCAAAAATAACTGAGTTATAAGCGTATTTATGTGAAAAATATAAATTTTTTTCTTTTCTTTTTTCTCTTTTATATAATTATTAAAAAAAATAATGAATTTGTTTCCTATATTCGAAAATAAGGTAGTTACAAAAGTATATATAAGCGAGATTTCAATTTTTTTGTTTATCGCACTTTACTGATTTTAAAACTATGTACACACTTTTCTCTATCTTCAAAAATAACTGAGTTATAAGCGTATTTATGTGAAAAATATAAATTTTTTTCTTTTCTTTTTTCTCTTTTATATAATTATTAAAAAAAAATAATGAATTTGTTTCCTATATTCGAAAATAAGGTAGTTACAAAAGTATATATAAGCGAGATTTCAATTTTTTTTGTTTATCGCACTTTACTGATTTTAAAACTATGTACACACTTTTCTCTATCTTCAAAAATAACTGAGTTATAAGCGTATTTATGTGAAAAATATAAATTTTTTTCTTTTCTTTTTTCTCTTTTATATAATTATTAAAAAAAAATAATGAATTTGTTTCCTATATTCGAAAATAAGGTAGTTACAAAAGTATATATAAGCGAGATTTCAATTTTTTTTGTTTATCGCACTTTACTGATTTTAAAACTATGTACACACTTTTCTCTATCTTCAAAAATAACTGAGTTATAAGCGTATTTATGTGAAAAATATAAATTTTTTTTCTTTCTTTTTTCTCTTTTATATAATTATTAAAAAAAAATAATGAATTTGTTTCCTATATTCGAAAATAAGGTAGTTACAAAAGTATATATAAGCGAGATTTCAATTTTTTTTGTTTATCGCACTTTACTGATTTTAAAACTATGTACACACTTTTCTCTATCTTCAAAAATAACTGAGTTATAAGCGTATTTATGTGAAAAATATAAATTTTTTTCTTTTCTTTTTTCTCTTTTATATAATTATTAAAAAAAAATAATGAATTTGTTTCCTATATTCGAAAATAAGGTAGTTACAAAAGTATATATAAGCGAGATTTCAATTTTTTTTGTTTATCGCACTTTACTGATTTTAAAACTATGTACACACTTTTCTCTATCTTCAAAAATAACTGAGTTATAAGCGTATTTATGTGAAAAATATAAATTTTTTTCTTTTCTTTTTTCTCTTTTATATAATTATTAAAAAAAAATAATGAATTTGTTTCCTATATTCGAAAATAAGGTAGTTACAAAAGTATATATAAGCGAGATTTCAATTTTTTTTGTTTATCGCACTTTACTGATTTTAAAACTATGTACACACTTTTCTCTATCTTCAAAAATAACTGAGTTATAAGCGTATTTATGTGAAAAATATAAATTTTTTTCTTTTCTTTTTTCTCTTTTATATAATTATTAAAAAAAAATAATGAATTTGTTTCCTATATTCGAAAATAAGGTAGTTACAAAAGTATATATAAGCGAGATTTCAATTTTTTTTGTTTATCGCACTTTACTGATTTTAAAACTATGTACACACTTTTCTCTATCTTCAAAAATAACTGAGTTATAAGCGTATTTATGTGAAAAATATAAATTTTTTTCTTTTCTTTTTTCTCTTTTATATAATTATTAAAAAAAAATAATGAATTTGTTTCCTATATTCGAAAATAAGGTAGTTACAAAAGTATATATAAGCGAGATTTCAATTTTTTTTGTTTATCGCACTTTACTGATTTTAAAACTATGTACACACTTTTCTCTATCTTCAAAAATAACTGAGTTATAAGCGTATTTATGTGAAAAATATAAATTTTTTTCTTTTCTTTTTTCTCTTTTATATAATTATTAAAAAAAAATAATGAATTTGTTTCCTATATTCGAAAATAAGGTAGTTACAAAAGTATATATAAGCGAGATTTCAATTTTTTTTGTTTATCGCACTTTACTGATTTTAAAACTATGTACACACTTTTCTCTATCTTCAAAAATAACTGAGTTATAAGCGTATTTATGTGAAAAATATAAATTTTTTTCTTTTCTTTTTTCTCTTTTATATAATTATTAAAAAAAAATAATGAATTTGTTTCCTATATTCGAAAATAAGGTAGTTACAAAAGTATATATAAGCGAGATTTCAATTTTTTTTGTTTATCGCACTTTACTGATTTTAAAACTATGTACACACTTTTCTCTATCTTCAAAAATAACTGAGTTATAAGCGTATTTATGTGAAAAATATAAATTTTTTTCTTTTCTTTTTTCTCTTTTATATAATTATTAAAAAAAAATAATGAATTTGTTTCCTATATTCGAAAATAAGGTAGTTACAAAAGTATATATAAGCGAGATTTCAATTTTTTTTGTTTATCGCACTTTACTGATTTTAAAACTATGTACACACTTTTCTCTATCTTCAAAAATAACTGAGTTATAAGCGTATTTATGTGAAAAATATAAATTTTTTTCTTTTCTTTTTTCTCTTTTATATAATTATTAAAAAAAAATAATGAATTTGTTTCCTATATTCGAAAATAAGGTAGTTACAAAAGTATATATAAGCGAGATTTCAATTTTTTTTGTTTATCGCACTTTACTGATTTTAAAACTATGTACACACTTTTCTCTATCTTCAAAAATAACTGAGTTATAAGCGTATTTATGTGAAAAATATAAATTTTTTTCTTTTCTTTTTTCTCTTTTATATAATTATTAAAAAAAAATAATGAATTTGTTTCCTATATTCGAAAATAAGGTAGTTACAAAAGTATATATAAGCGAGATTTCAATTTTTTTTGTTTATCGCACTTTACTGATTCTAAAACTCTATTCATACTTTTCTCTATCGTCAAAAATAACTGAGTTATGAGTATATTTATATGAAAAATTTTCTCTTTTATATAATTATTCGCTTTTTGTATGTTAAAAAACACTATTACATTTTTTTTTCTGTCTTCAAAAATAACTGAGTTATTGAATAAAATCCTTTTAATCGGCCGCCATTTTAAAACTAACCAGCTATCAATCAACGTTTAGGTGTTAGGATCATCGTTGCAAGGGCTAGTATTTTTGTGGCGAATTTCAAAAACATTGGTCCAGTAGTTTCGGCGGACAAATGTTTTTTTTTTTTATTCGTTATTCGGATTCTACGCACCTTGATTGAAACGTAAACCCTCAAATTTTGAGATGGGGTAATTTTTTTTTTTTGTTCGATTACAATTGTTGATTATTTAAAATAATAAACCAAAAGCTGTCTAGATATTCCAGCTTAATTTAAAATTGCACTGCGTTAGTAGAGATATACAGGTTTAATAAAATGTGTATATATACCGTTTTAAATATACACAATACAATCTTTATGTTCCAATCACTCCCGCCCCAATTTTATATTCACTCAGACGATGAGGTTTCATTGTAGGGTTACATACACAGCATAAAGATGTTTAATATACATAAAATGATAATAGAATTTTTTTTCGTTGATCTGTTGACTGTTTTTATTAAGAGTTTAACGTTAATCCAACCACAGATTATAATCTTAAATTTATATTATTGACATTTGATTTGGACTATCATATTTAATTTAAACAATTTTATATTGGTTAAATTTGTAAAAGGTCCATATTGTAAGTGTGTTTTTAAGAATGGGTGGGTAGCGCGCTAGTCTCTCATGCTAATAGTTGTGAGTTCGAATCCCAGTACCGGTAGGGCTTTTATAAGGATGTCATTAAATTGAGATTCACTCACAGCCTCTCCCACGGGTATGTGAGACCCGTCAGCCAAATGGTGGCTACTCACAAAATTAGGAGAGATGACCCTACACTACAAAATGCATCACGAAACGAGAGTGTAATCTTCCAAGAGATAACAACGCGAGGCCCAGGGCCTACTCGGCCTGTCGCGCCTCTGGAAATAAAAAAAATATTCAAAATGGATGTATTATTGTAAGAAATTATTATTGTTTTTGACACAAATTGTTTGACACCTGAAGATGACGTATATATCGAAAAAAAAAAAGGCAGTGCAACTCGTATATACGATATAATAATATCACCATTTCCTCCAACTCTGAACCACAAGACGGATTTTGATACGGAATTGGCGATCTTTTAGAACATTCCTTCCATAAGGTTTATTAGTAAAATACATTGCAATTTAGCTTTTCTTTAAGCGGGAAAAATAAATTTCATGTGACCAAGTCATCAAAAAATTATTCCTGAAATAAAAGTATTAATACAGACGTATAATATCGTATACTGTTGGAAAGTGCAAAATTTAAGAAAATTAAATATGCAATAAAATAAATCTTACAAGGTAATATAAAGTTGTTGTAAGCCCATAAACTAATAAACATATGCTATTGGCAAATAGGGAGGTTATAATAGTTGAATGTACTGGATCTTGAAGGTTATATTCTTCCATTTAGTACGCAAAATTTTAGAAACGATATTACCTACGGAATTGTAACTAACTTGTTAACATAAATTGTTAACTAACTTGTTAACATAAATGCTAAGTTGTTGTAAGTCTATAAACTAACATTGTTATCAATTATTTTAAATTTAACACTATTTCATGAAAACAGATGTGGCAGTATAAATTAAATTGGATTCCTATGGGCCGGTCCATTAGTATTAAATAAAGTGATATAGTAGCGAGACAGCCTTTTATTTTACTGACAAATTAAAATCTTGAACAAGAAACAAAATAAAATTGAATATGCCCTTTAATTCGTTCCTCAGGCATATTTATCAGGATAATAAAAGAAGCCATCTGGAAGTTCCAAACGTCCAAACCCTGTACCGCGCATTATCCACTATAATTTTCTTATAGTTAATTATCTTTTTTTATTTATTGTTTAATATTTAGGCTAAACTTAGAAGGTATTGTATGAATGTTGTCCTTGGTCACTATTATAAATGTCCTAATATTGTAATATCATTCAATAAACAAAAAAAAAAAAAAAACTTAGAGGAAATCATGATCTCCTTAAAGTTGGATAAATAATCGATCTGATAGTTGTGCCATGACATAGCTGAGACCTTAAAACTATTTGAATTATTCGTTAGCGAATATCGATTGATAAAACATGTCCTCTTCCGTAACTGTTTACCATTTTAAATATTGAACAAGATTTATAGAACCTCATTTCCCCCAAAATAAACAACAATTAAATAGACTATTTGTTGTCCATTTTGTTGAGATTAATCAATATATCTTGCGAGAGTTGGCGATTGTGAATTAGCATACACTCTCACCCACTTTCAACGTATTTTAATAACTTTACAATAATGATATTTTCTATAAAACTTGATCATTTATTTTAGTTTATAGTTTAATTTCATTTAAAATTAAAATGTATTTCCTATATTTAAAAAACTAGTTTTCATAATGTGTAAATTACAATTGTTTCTTTTGATATAACTTTATCATTTAGTTTAGGTACATATATTTTTTAAAATAATATTTAATGATATTTAATGATATAGGATTTTTTTAAATCTGGTGCACGCAACACACGACTTTCCCTTACCTCCGTTGTTGAAATTTATTTAAGAATTTTTAAATGCACTAAGAGATGAAAACAGGTCTAAGAAATAATTAAATAAAGTTTCGATACAAACATGTGTTTTATTAAATAATCTATTATATTATTATCTACAACAATCAGTTAATTTTATCGGCTTTTCATCACATTCCATTAACCTTTAAAATCCCGTGTATAAGAATATTTTTTCTAAAACCTTTAGCTTTCCAAAGGTATATTATACGTATATATTACTATTCTTGTGTTCAAAAATTGCTTACAAATATTTTTGCACTTTTCACCTTTAGTTGTTCTAAATCTAATTCGCTCAATTTGTATATTTAGCCTTTTTATTTATCAAAGTTAACAAGATGAAAAAGTTGCTGTAACCTAAATTAAACTTTTTAACGTTTTTCGAAAAAGTTCATGTTAAATATAAACTAATATTAGGGGTACTCACTACGTTTGCTATAGCATGCTATTTGTGTTATTTTGTTAAACCCGTCGAGTTTCTACAGTTATTTCCTGTATAAAATTGATGGGTTTAGCACAATAGCACAAATAGCATGCTATAACAAACGTAGTGAGTACCCCTAATAAACCGAAAAAAATAGACACCGTTTATCTTTTTTTTTTTTTTTTCTCCCCTACCTCGCCTTTGAAGGCTATACGGGGGTTTCTCGGACCATTCGGGTGAGGACGGGGGATTTAATGCCGAGATAAAAGTCCGTCTCCTCCGGTTCCGAGAGTTTGGTTTCAAGGTATTGGTCATCTGGTAGCTTGGCAACGCGTGTTTAAAGCAACGCGCGCTAACCATCTCGGCCACCCCAGACACCGTTTAAGTTAACAAACAAGTAAACTAAACGACTTTTGATTATTTGATCAATTATTTTTCAAATTTCTACCGATTGAATATAATTTATTGAATAGACGCCTTAAAATAAACATATTTTCTTGCTAAAAGCACTATTCATTACAATGAACTCACAATCCCAAAGTAATAAACTTTTGATTGGTCAAACTGAACTTTTTTAAACATAAATTACACCAAATTTAAATTGCACCCTAGCGAAGCAAGTTAATAAAGAAATCAAGTAAAAGAGTAAGCACACCCTGAAATCTTACCTCTACCCTCCAAGCTATCTTGCATAGAGGGTTGCTGTTTTCAACACAACACAATCAATTTAAAGTTATCTATGCGGGAGGATGTGCGGTGGCCTCTAGCAATATCTTGGTGTATTAATTTATATTTACTAAACTGAGTGGCCTAAAAAGTTACTATTTATCAGTTACTATAAGTCTAACTTTACTACTTTATACTTGGCAGGCCCGGACAGGTGGGCCAACGAGTACAAGGACTGCGCAGGGAAGTACCAATCGCCGATCGACATCGAGGAGAGATACGTAACAAGGGTGTCCTTACCGCCACTCCACTTCTCCGGCACCTCGGACCTCCCCTACACCAGCACCCTCACCAACAATGGCCACACTGGTAAGTACAACCCACATCATCATATATTATGCCTTATGTCCCTAGTTTATCATATTTGCAGCATCACGATATATCATTGACAGCCTGATTCCTACCGAAAAATGTTTAAATCTGGGTGGTGAAAATCCGGTTCTAGGATACGGTGATGATTTGGTACTATTGAGAGAAGGCAAGGAAACTATAAAAGTGAACATAAACACTTTGATGAAAACCGGTTAAGAGATATGGACCAGGAGCCAGGTGCATGGTTGATTAAGTTCATCCAACATACATCTAGAAATATTTTTAAAAAATACTTATTACAAATATGAATTTATTAGCGGTCCTAAAACTCTTACTAATTAGCTAATTAATTTAATGAAGTGGTCAATTATGTCACGATTGCTATTGTAGCCCATTGAACGACTAGACTTAACGTTTTCGTGCTGTACTTGCAGCACACACAGATTTTTTTGCAGGACTTGGTCATTTGGACTCTGGGAACCCTAAAACGTGTATTTCCGTTGAAAACTGGAATTCTAAAATTTTCACGATCGCAATACTTTTCCTTACTATATTTCTCATATATTGGTCAGTGAAAGTAATGTCCTAAATAGCCATTATTACTTTGAAGGCTGTGACAACCTTAGCCACTTTGAAGCCCAAGGTTCGAAACCCTTCTGGGCGTGTTAAAAGTCAAGTAAATTCCTGGCGGTTCCAGGGATTGAACATCCATCTACACACTGATTAGGGATGGTTCCAGGGATTGAACATCCATCTACACACTGATTAGGGATGGTTCCAGGGATTGAACATCCATCTACACACTGATTAGGGATGGTTCGATTACCTTTAATATCATCCCATCTCTTTGGCATTACTAGATAGCAAAAGGGAGGAGGGTCACCTGTAGCATAGCGGATAGCATAACAGCCTTCTATTCCAAAGGTTTAAAACCCGTTTTAATGGGAGTAAAAAATCCTTAGTTATGCCGGCCTTCTAAAGGGGACACAAAAAGGTGGTCCCGAGCCTGTGCGATGCGATGTCAGGTACTCGTTAAAGATCCCTATCCTAATAAAACCTGGATAGACAAAATTTAGGACTCCCACTGTAGCATCGTCCGATTAGCCACAGTAGCATAAAGTGACGTTAAATAAAATATACAAACAAATCGTTTTCCTTTTTCACATATTCAATTCATGTGTTATTTAATTTACTGATTTAGTGTTATTTTACTGTTTTACTGTTATTTAGTGATTGGTTAAACTAAATTATATTTTTGGGGGGTTCGTAGGAGCATTGTTGCTTTATTTATTTAACTTCACTTTATGCTCCTGTCTTCTGTCTTCATGAGTAATCGAACAATACTATAGTGGGAGTCCTAAATTTTGTCTATTCATCTTTAGTTATGACAGGGATCTTTTGCAAATAACGGACATCGCAGAGGCTGGGGACCACCATTCAATGTCACTTTCAAAGGAATGCATAACTATGACCATCTGCCGTGTTTGGTCCCATGAACTGGAGTGAGACATTATGATTAATTAATATGTTTCTTGAGAAGGGTTTTACTTCCTTTTCTCTCCAATAATGACATAGAAGGGAGGCTATCCTATGGTTAACTAACCTTCTCTAACAAGAGTGGGAACGAGGAAGTATACTCAGTGGGACTACTACAAAATCAATTTTAATCTTCTCAGACCAGTTTCGACCCAGCACACATACTTGACCTCCAGGTCAACCAACCATCTTGCCCTCTTAAATAGAATCAAATATTAAGATTATAAATATTAAATAGAGCTATTTCTGTTTTACAGTGATGTTAGAAATCAACGGGACAGAGCCTATAATGGTGTCGGGCGGCCCCCTCAAAGAGACCTACACCTTCCAGCAGCTCCACTTCCACTGGGGCGCTGATGACTCCGCCGGCAGTGAGGACACCATCAACAACCACAGGTTGGTAGTCCTCTATTTATATATATGTTTAGTATAACATAATCAGCTTTTTTTAATTAGGATACAGGATATAAGAATACTGTTAATATAATCAAGCCTCTACCTTTCCAAAACATAATATCAGTTTTTTTATTTAATTTACTTTACCATTTTCCTTTTCAGCTTCCCGATGGAATTGCACATGGTGTTCTTTAAAAGCGCGTACAACAATTTCAAGGAGTCCCTCAACCACAAAGACGGCCTGACGGTGGTGTCCTTGTTCTTCGAGGTATAACACATGAAACATATTATCTAATTATTATTATTATATAAAGAACACCTACTAATAGAGAGATAAAAGATAAATAGAAAATTATTTTTATTTTTCAAAATTACAGTAAATAAAAATAAACAATTTACGTTACAAAATAAAATAAGATTTTTAAAAATCTAAAATCAGAAGCACTACATAGTCTATTGACTGTCCCTGGAGTCAGAGAAATTTTTAGGTATATAAGTATTTTTTTCTAAATTCTGATAGTATTGGACAGGGAGCCACAAAGTGAAAGAGATCTACTTCATTTGTATTACACAAACTACATATATTATTTATTTGCTTCAAATATTTATAATTCGAGTTAAACATCATCCCTGATTTTAATTACCCATCAAATCCCCTCCAGTGAACATTTATCAGTAATGTAATTAACTGCAGTTAGATGTGAATGTAGGGGGAAGTAATAATAATAATGATATATTGAATATAAATATCTTTTTGAATTTGAACCCTTATTAGAGTTGCTAGATTATTTCTTCCTGGCTTAATATTATTGCAATTAGATAGATTTAAATTACAATTTAATCCATGCGATTCTATCAGATTTGAAATGTGTTTGAACCATGCTATTTTTACTTTCACTTACTATATATAGTACGGGAAAGTATTGCAATCGTGAAAATTTTCAAATTCCAGTTTTCAACGGAAATACACGTTTTAGGGTCCCCTGAGTCCAAATAACCAAGTCCCGCAAAAAGGTCTGTGTGTGTGTGTTTGTGGTAACACCCGGGCGGAAACGGTAAGTCCTATGAAAGTGAAATTTCATATT
The DNA here is from genome assembly GCA_023052935.1 of Piezodorus guildinii. Lineage (NCBI taxonomy): Eukaryota > Metazoa > Arthropoda > Insecta > Hemiptera > Pentatomidae > Piezodorus > Piezodorus guildinii. The sequence continues at coordinate 3,480,262 of CM041298.1, read as the reverse complement.
TAAGACAAATATACGCCCGAGACGTTACAAAACTTTTTTCATCAAAATGAGCTTACCAGAAGAGCCACTTTAAACCATGCATTTTGCACATTTTTTCGATTTTCTCGAAAATGGTTCCGATGATTTTGATTAAACTCGCTATATCGATGTAAAATTTAATGGGCTTTAATATCATGTAGGTTTCATTCTGATTAAAATGGTATGGCAGGGCTTAAATGCCGATATTTTAAATTTTCTTTCCCTAAAGTATCTTTAATTTTGTTGATTCTATAAAAATAACTATATTATCTTGTTACTACTGATGAAAAACAGGCAAATATATAAATTGAATGAATTCGATACCCATCTAAAGGAGAAAACAGAAAAAATATTTTTTTAAAGCAATTTTTCGTTTTTGAACATAAGAACAGTAATATACATGTTTTGTATACCGTTGGAAAGCTAAAGATTTTTGAAAAAATATTATCTCATACACAAGCTTTTAAAAGTTAATAGAGAATGATGAAAAGAAGATAAAACTAACTGATTGTTTTAGATAACAATATAATAGATTTTTTAATAAAACACATGTTCCTATAGAAATTCAATTTAATTAATTCTTTTATAATTTCACGTATTTTTATCTCTAACTGTATTTGAAAATTCTTTCATTGATTTTAAAAATGAAAGTAAGTGAAAGTCGTGTGTTGCCCGCACCAGATTTTTTTCTCAATTATTTGTAACACAATGTTTGTTTGTTTATTTTTTCAACGTTACAGTAGAAGTCCTAAATTTTGCCTATCCAGGTTTAATTAGGATAGGGATGTTTAACGAGTGCCTGACATTGCAAAGGCTTGGGACCACCTTTTAACGTCCTCCCCCCTCCCCCCTCCCGAGGACACCATAATTAAGGATTTTTTACTCCCATTAAAAAATCCTAGGACCATCTCCGGGTTTAACCCATGACCTTTTGCATAGGAGGCTGATATGCTAGCCACCCTGCTACAGGTGATCCCTAATGCTAATATTTGCAGATAGAGAGAACTCTATGGAGAGATATTATTGTTATTATTACTATACAAAGAAGAAGTAATGAGCTAATAGAGAGAACTGTTGCAGATCAGCAATCGGGATAACAAGGCCTATTCTGAGCTGGTGGACTCGCTGAAGAACATCATCCCCCAAACCAGCAGACGGAGCTGCCGTACCTCCTCCCGCTGGACTTCTTCCTCCCGAAGAACAAGCAGAACTACTTTACCTACAACGGCTCGCTCACCACCCCGCCCTGCCTCGAAGTGGTCACTTGGATCCAGTTCAAGCATCCCGTTCTCCTCTCTCATAATCAGGTACACAATGTCAATATTCTCATAAAATTTGAAAGTCATTATAATATATTGAATATTAATATGCATTCATACAGTCGTCGTCATAGAAATTGCATCATCTATTATTTAATTTGTTTGGGTAATAAACTGGATCTGATAACAATATTTTATATCAGAAGCTTAATGAAATAAAATATAAACAAAACATAAAATAAAATAAAGTTTCTTAGTTATTGGTAAGTAGTTTTAACTACTACCTGAATAAAATCCATAATTTTAATCATTTTGGTATCAGGAACAATTAACATTGTGAGGTTACATGAAGTGGATTTTTCTAAAAAATTAAAATTTCTTCTCTAAAGTATCTTTAATTTTGTAGATTTTGTGAAATTGACCATATCTTCTAATTAACATTGCTAAAAAAAAAAAAAAAAAGGTAAATATATAAGTTAAACGAATTCAAAATCCAACAAAAGGAAAAAACTGCAAAAATATTTTTTAAATGCAATTTGAACTTAAAAACAGTAATATACATGTATAACATACTGTTGGAATGCTAAATATTTTAGAAAAACTATTATCTTATGTATACTATTGTAAAAGTAAGTGATGAAAAGCCGATAAAACAAACTGATTGTTTTAGATAGTAATATAACAATAGATTATTTAATAAAACTCATGTTTCTATTAAAATCCAATGTAAATAATTCTTTAACAATTTAATTATATTTGTTTAAAAATTCTTAAATTGATATAAATGACAGAAAAGTGAAAGTAGTATGTTGCGCGCACCAGATTTTTTTATTGAGTGATGCAATTTCTATGACCACAACTGTATCTCTCTTGGAAAAAAAGAGAGAAAAAAATGAATATTTTAAATGAGATTTGTTTTGTTGTTAGGTTAAGCCTTACTTGAAATATAAGAATATTACAGTAGGACCTACTTATATTATCTATAATATTAATGTTATTATTGTTTGAAGCTGGACTCGTTCAGAAAGCTGCAGTCGGACACAGGGTTCCTGACCCACAACGCTCGCCCGCTGCAGCCGCTCCATGGCCGACAGGTCCTCTACAACACCGCGGATCTGAAGTCCAGCGCTCCTCTTCAGGGTCCTCTTCAGCACTTCCTCTTCCTGTCCCTTCTCGTAGTTATCAAGTCTTCTTATAGTTAGTCCCGATTAGGTCAGCGTTTGTTAAAAGGTAAAACGTCAGCTGTTTTCTTGGAAATCAATAGTTTGTTTTGTTGATAATTTATGTTGAAATGTAAATAACTGTAAAGTTTCTTTGGATTCAGAGTAAAAAAAAAAAAAAATTATAATAGAATAAAAAATCATTTTATTCACTTATTGAGAAGAGTTACAACTATAAAATGGCTGTAATAGGAAATTAGTTTTCACTACATTAAGGACTGAAAATGCTTTCGATTACTGTTGATTTAGTTGTAGTCTTATAGTAAAACTATTGTTTAAAAATCTTTAAATTATTTTCTGTCTTAGATAATTGTGATTACATGAATAGGTTTCTCGATCTAATTGTGATATTGATTTTGAAATAGTTTTTAAAAAAATTCAATTTTGTCAATAATCAATATGTTTTCCACTTTATTAGTATTTTGTTTTTAAACTATAAATTGACATATATTTTAATTTGACAGTGATATGTAATTGATTTTGATAGTGGAAATTGCAAAAATTAAATAAATTTAGCTACTTGAAAACTTGATTGTGATTGGGAGTTGGAAATACAGTCAAAGGAGATTTCCACCGTTATAAATAAATTTGAAGATATTTGTAAATAAACTATTTTGCGTAACTTCTTATGTTTGTGATAGTATATGATATTTTAGAATTTACCGTTATTGCTCGCTATTTTAATAATGTAAATAAATAAAGTTATTTTTAAAATGTATGGTTTATTTATTATACCTTAATATTCTTCTTTTTAAAAAAGCAAGGTTGATTACAAGTACATAGAGTTGTTCTTACACAGCAGAATAAGTGTTCACGACAGTTCATTTCTATCACGTAAACTTTCATACATTAGAAAGTTTATTGATACATTTTTTTTACTTCTTTTTTTTTAACCTTTTTTCTTGAACTTGAAAGTTTATATGTAATTATAAAAAATATATATGTACAGTATGCAATAGAAAAACTCTAATACTAGCATTTAAAATTGAGACGTTGATTTCCAAAAGGTACTAAAGGACATTTATTACTAAACTGATATTTTGTTCCAATTGAATTCACACATTACGATTATACATCAACCCATTTGACCTAAAGAACACTCAAATACTTAAATAATCCATTTCCTTCCATAATGTAAAAACAAATATTATTAATATAGTTTAAAAAAAAATCTGGTGCGGGCAACACACGACTTTCACTTACCTCGACTGTTAAAATCAATTTAAAAACTATTAAATATACTTCAATTTGAAAAATATTTGAAGTTTATTTTAATAAAACGTGCATTCATTTTCATTGGAAACATATTATTTAGATTAAATAATATAACTATATTAAATTGTTAATCAGTAATAAGTTTATTCCCTATTCGTCACTTTATATTAGCTTTTACAACTTTGTGTATCAGATAATATTTTTTCTAAAATATTTCCCTTTCCAACTGTGTGTTATATGTCTATGTTACTGTTCTTAATATATATTAAAAAAAAAATTACTGTAAAAAATAGTTTTGGTGTTTTTCTCCTTTATTTGGTCATCAAATTCGTCCAACTTGTATATTTAGCCGTCCTTCATCAATGTCATTAAGACGGTATGGTTAATTTTTGGTAATGTACAAAATTAAATCTATTTAGAGGAAGAAAATGTAAAATATCGGCATTTAAGCCCTGTCACACTGTTTCAATCAGAATGAAACCTACATGATATTAAAGCCCATTAAAGTTTACATCATTACAGGGAGTTTAATCAAAATCGTTAGAGCCGTTTTTGAGAAAATCATAAAAAGGTGCAAAATGCATGGTATAAAGTGGTTCTTCTGGTTAACTGATTTTGATGAAAAATTTGCTGTAACTTTTCAGGCATATAGTTGTCTTAAATATGAAATTTCATTTTCATAGGACTTCTTTTTTGCACTTGACATACCACACACACACACACAGACCTTTTTTCAGGACTGTTATTACAACTCAGGAGACCCTAAAACATGTATTTCCTTCAAAAACTGGAATCACGATCACAATACTTTCCCTTACTATATATGATAGGTAAGTGAAAGTAACAATTATAGGTTTTAGTGCGAAAGGTTGCTTTTTAAATTCCACAAGCCTGACCCACATGTCATTTTTGTTTTGTTTGTGGATAATGTTGACCTCAGGAAAAAACTCTTAGCCACAGAAATTGACAACTGGAAGTGTGTGGAGGGAATATCCAGAAGGGACAAGGTAAGAAATACGACCATCACTGAGACCATATAGGCTTTACCCATGGATATCTCATGAGAGGTCTGGATGCACTATTCTGTAACACATTTAATACAACAGGAACAATAAAAGATATTGTAATATCATGCATACTGTTCACTAACACCTCAACTAACATACCTTATTATATACCTTATAATATACCTAATAATATACCTTATAATATACCTTATAATATACCTCCAACCGAAAATAAAGTATTGAGTGATAATGAAGATAGGGTTTTTGAACTGATGGAGTTTCTGAGAGGTATCAGTTTGTATGGATTCTTTCTTTCTGTCCAAAGAAAACAATGAAATAGAAAACTATTTCTTGCTTTGTCAATGTTAGTAGGTCATCATCAGACTAATAACAAATATTTAAAAATATATAAATAAGTTAAAAAAAAAACAAACTTATGTAAGAATTACAATCAAAGATGAATATGAAAAAATAACAATAATCAGTTAACATAAAAAATTACAATAATAGTAAATATAATATTTCATACAATAAGTAATAAAGAAGGGACATTGGAAACATAAAGAATAGAAATTGATATGTTAAGAACAATGAGCAACTAAATTAGAGTGATTTTTAGTGCTCTGATAAAAGTAAATTCACACAAAAACTAAAAACCAATCGCTCAGTTTAATTGTTTAATGAATAATTAAAGCCTATTTCATTCTTGTTGTTTTGTTTTTTCACAACCTCAACTATTTTTACTTTCACTTACTATATATAGTAAGGGGAAGTATTGCGATCGTGAAAATTTTCGAATTCCAGTTTTCAAGGGAAATACACGTTTTAGGGTCCCCTGAGTCCAAATAACCAAGTCCCGCAAAAAGGTCTGTGTGTGTGTGTGTGTGTGTGTGTGGTAACTCCCGGGCGGAAACGGTAAGTCCTATGAAACTGAAATTTCATATTTAAGACAACTATACGCCCGAGACGTGACAAAACTTTTTTCATAAAAATGAGCCCACCAGAAGAGGCACTTTATACCATGCATTTTGCACCTTTTTTCGATTTTCTCAAAAACGGTTCTGACGATTTTGATTAAACTCGCTATATCGATGTAAAATTTAATGAGCTTTAATATCATGTAGGTTTTTTTTAGATAAAAATGGTCTGACAGGGCTTAAATGCCGATATTTTAAATTTCCTTCCCCTAAAGTACCTTTAATTTTGTAGATTCAATAATAATAACTATATTATCTTGTTAAAGCTGATGAAAAACTGGTAAATATATAAATTGAATAAATTCGATACCCAACTAAAGGAGAAAAAAGAAAAAATATTTTTTTAATGCAATTTTTCGTTTTTGAACATAAGAGCAGTAATATACATGTATGATATACCTTTTTTAAGCTTTTAAAAGTTATTGGAGAGTGGTGAAAAGAAGATAAAACTTACTGATTATTTAAGATAATAATATAATTGATTTTTTAATATAACACATGTTTCTATATAAATTCAATTTGATTAATTCCTTAATAATTTCACGTATTTTTATCTCTGTCTGTATTTGAAAATTCTTTCATTGATTTTAAAAATGGAGGTAAGTGAAAGTCGTGTGTTGCCCGCACCAGATTTTTTTTCCTGAATTTCCTAGTGGTCAACAATTCATATTCATTGTTAACAATATTGGTTTTTTCTTCGATCCATATCACCTTAAAGCAAATAAATAAAGTGAAAGGTGAGAAACAAAACTTATTATAATCTACAATAATACAATAACAAATATTCTATACTATTGTGGATATAATTAGTTGACAGTTGAGAATTACTGGGCAGAAAGTAATTTTAATTTAACTTTATAAAAGAAATTGTTGATTAAGAGATAATGATATCACGATAAAAATACTAAGAGCGTTCAAGGACATTGTTTTTGGAAATTTTGATATATCAAATTTAAAACCTCTTCAAATCGATTTGAGTGTTTAAATAATAATATCAATTAATTAATATCAAGAATCCACTTCCTCGACAACAAATTGAAATGCTCTGCGTAACTAAATTAAGGTTAAAAAACTGTGATTTTGAGCACCAATCAGGAAAAAAACATGATTTTGTAGATTGTAATTAATCTAAAATGTTTATTTTTAACTTCTTATCTATAAAATTAAAAATGACTATCAATAGTATAGAATTACTGGAAGGAATTAGTCCGGGTGGCGGTCATTAAATGAAACAACTGAATAGTTTCAACTATTTTATTGTTTGCCAACGTTTCGACCCCCATTGTGGGTCATCATCAGGGCTAAAAAGATACAAAAAGGATACATTTAAAATAAGATTAAAAATACTATTTTAAAAAAATAACTATTGCGCTAGAGAATGTCAATATTATAACATAAAAGGAACAAGATGTGTAAAGAAATCAATTAATTAAATTACAATGATAAAGGTATACTAATGAGAGCTATACAGACCAGATAATGTACAAATATATAAGAAAAAAATTACATGAAATAAAAAACATTAAAAATGGAGTACAGTGGAGATATGTACCATCTGGTAGGCGAGTGGAAACTAGTTACAATTTGGTAATATGGAATATAGGCAGGTAGATAGGAAAGTACGTACAAAAGGTTGGGTAAAATGGAAAATACGTACCACATTTCTAGACGGGATCTGACAACAATGAGTAAAATTGTAATATTAACATAAAAGGAAGTATTCAGATTAAACCTACAATAATAATAGCATCATAACGGTATTAGAATTAACAAGATTCTTGAAGTAAAAACAATAAAATACAATAGTAAGAATAATAATGTATAAACTATATGTAGTAAAACTGACTACCTCCCAACTTTTAATAATTATTGTAAATATATTAAGACAGTAAAATTAACCATGTGAAAATATTATGAGAAAAAATAATAAGTGACAATCATTGACAGATCCTATAGTTGATACAAAATAGTAAAATAATTACAAATAGGAATAAATTGAATTATAAAACCAACAAGAATTTTTTAAGTGCATAAACCAATGAAATAGATACATATATAAAATAAATGTGAACATAAATAAGTAAAAAAATAAACCAATTAATAAACAAAATGTATATAGTGGGATGGACATGGGAAGCTGTATTTTTGTAGTTTTCCTCCTTAGTTTCATTTTGGTTTATTATTTTTAATAATGAACCTTTGTAATAGACAGTACAAAAATAAATTAGCCTCCCCTCAAAATTTGTGGGCTTGTGTTTCAAGACATGTAGAGCGCTAATTCCTTTAAAAAATCCACCTGTCTGCCGTATCAATGAAATTTATCAACCAAATAAATAAATACCTGAATAAAGAATTTAAGTTCCTACAAAACAAAAAAAAAGTCATTGAAATCGGGTGAGAAATAGCAGAGGCAAAGTGTTTTGAAATTATATAGGCTATTTCCTTTAATTAATTTATTGCCTTTCATATTAATTAATTGTTTGTAACAGCTATATAAAATGTTGTGCCCTAATATGGTCATTTGGAAACAATAAACAATGGTGCAATAATTTGTGGCGTTTTTCTTTATTTAATTTTATTGAACTTTACAAGCGATTTATATATAAAATAAAATATATTATCATTTTTAATATATATGAAAACAATATAAAACTAAAAAACTATTGTCAAGTTAGGCTACAATATAATTAAATCAAATCAAAAACATTACTAACGCACTCTAACGGCGAAATGTTGAGATACGTTTCTACGTTCAACTTGTATTACTTTCATTTTCATTGAATCATTTCTTTTCAGTTCTTGTTATTAATCTACTTTGTTTTTAGCCATTAAACAAAAACAAAATAATCTTTATTCGATAGGCAAATATTTATAAATAATATTTTCATAAAACTTTCTTTTATTTTTTAATCCAACTTTACTAGATGTTGGATTAAAAAATAAAAAGTCATGTAATTAAAATCCACATTATGTGCAAAGACGAGTAGCTTAAAGTGGTAAATGAGTTCTCCTACCTTGGAACTTTGATAAGCGGAAATGGAAAAATATAACCTGAAATATCCCACAGAATAGGAAAAGCAAATAATAAATACTTTTCCATCAGCAACACAGTAGTCGGGAAGAGAGAGGTCAAAAAAGATCTCAAGCTCCATATATTTAAGGCGTATATATGCCTGTTCTACTGTACGTAGCAGAGAGCTGGGTACTCCCGGACAACAAATGGAGCCGTATAACAGTGGCAGAAATGAAATACTTGCGCAGAGTGGCTTCCAAAACCCACATAGGGATAGGATCAGGAATGAAACAATAAGGGAAGAATTAAACATCCCTGCAATGAAGGAGACCCTGGAGAAGAGACAGTTAGGATGGTACGGGCACGTATGTAGGATGAGCCAGGATTGTGACCCACTAAAATTTATGGAGGCAAAACCAGTTGGCACCAGACCTAGAGGAAGGCCTAGGCTTAGCTACGATGGCTACATTACCAAGTTGGGGCAAGCGAGAGGCAAGACACTGCAGGAGATGAAGACTTTGCAGGAGACAGAGAGGGATTGAGATCCTGGGTTGGACTATCTCCACGCTGCAAGGCACCAGGAGAAAGCTAAAGAAGAAGAAGTCATTAAAATGTATAGTTTTGGTAAGGTGAGGAAGATGAACACCTACATGTGGTAGGATTCTGAAAATATTGAAAACAGAGAATACACAGATTAGCAACATGACACTTGTATAATATATTTCTAAAGTAGATATGTAATCAAATGTTCTTCCGTATTCGTTTTTAATTAATTAATAATGGTTCGTTTAAACCGTTTTCAGTTGTCAAAAATTCTTTATTACTCTCACCATGCTAGTTTTATTAATGTCAAAGGAAGATTATTTTAATTTCTAAGGAATCAAATGCAGCGAAATCTTCTAATATCTTTTTTTTTTTTTTCAATTAGAATTAACAATGTTTCAATGTATATCAATATTAGAGGTCATCTTCTAAAGTCATAAGTTGGTTCCATTTTTGCATAAAAAAAGATTCATTGGCAATATATAACAAAGGGATTAGCAGGATTTTGGTTAGACAGGGAGCCATGAGTGTTGAAAATCCTAAAGGGGGAGAGGGATAAATATACAAGTTATTGTCTTCACACACCGCCTACCTATAATACCTATTAAAGCAACTTACAATTCACTCACTCTTGTAGAAATTACTGTATTTAAAAAATGACTTTGTTTGAAATCCTCACCATTTTGATGAGCTATAAGGTAGGGTTTGAGAAAATTCTTCCAAAAAAAAAAAAATAAATAAATAAAAATATATATATATATATATATATATATATATATATATATATATATATATATAGAATTTTTTTTATATATATATTTTTTTAGGATACTAAAAAAACACCACAGATTACCTACTTCTGGATCCTAAAAAAAATCATGGATTATTCAGGTGGTAAGGGTTCACCCGTGATTGGTATTAATTCACATTTATGTTGCAAAAACATTGTATTGTATTGTATATAAAATAAATTTTCATTATTTTTAATATGCATTTAAAAAAATTCAAATCTAAAGATTTTAAAAAATATAAACAGATACAAATTAAAAACCACCACAAGAATCAAACTACATACCTAATAGTAATCTACAAAAAATAAGTAAAAAGGTAAATACCACTCCAGAGGTACAACATAGTATTATGATTACATAAAAGCTGAAACATATTAAGTAATTATGGATATGCCTATTTCTACAGGTGTCCTGTTGTAAATTTGACATAATAAAATTAAGATCTGGCTCTGAATAATAACATCTTATTTTTTGCTCTCAAGTACTAAAATTGGTTATACGTATTATAGTTACTCTTTATCATAAACTCATTTAACTCTTAAATTTCCATGTATGTCAGTTCTCTTCTGGATTTTTCAAAAATTGTTTGCTATCTTCTCTCAAAAACTAACTAAATAAAAAACATTCCTATCTACAGAATAATGCATACAGCCTATAGTCTTCCTTATCTATAAGGATAAGTCTTCCTTATTTATAAGTATTCAACAATAATGTCTCATTTAATAAACAAGTCCTTTCTCCTTCATCAATAACAGAAAAATTATCTGTCAATAAAATTAAATTTTATTTATATTTTCACTGTAATTTCATTATTATTTAATTAATCACTTCCAAATTGTATATCTTTTAAGTGTAAATAGTAGTATATTTCTAAGTGTATAAATAAATTATAAATTTTAATTGTTACCTGTACCTTATCCTATTATTGATTATAAATTTGTACCTTAGTTAATTTGGTGAAATTTAATTAAGTTAATATTTATTCATTAACATTATTATTACAAATTACTATCATTGTTACTACTTTGTATTATAACTATTACTTTATGTTATTAACATTATTATTATTACTTTGAATTATTATTGTCACTTTGTAAATTTTTTAAATTGTTTAATAGGCCTGTAAAATCCAAAAATAAATATATATAAATCAACACAAAATGCAATACTTGTGAGAAAAGATGAGGGTTGCAGCAAGTATACATATCGATTTGAAAATGAAGTATGTACTTTTGGAAAGAAAAACAGTCTCTAACCACGTCTTTAACCCAAATACATAATTTTATTTGTCCTAATCATTTTGAGAGGAGCACATGCTCCTACTGACTAAGATAATGTTATCTGACTTGCCATATTAGTTATTATAATATATATACATAATATTAGTTTATAGAGAAAAATTGAATTCTGTCCTGTTACAACTCCAAACGATGACTTATCAGAAACACCATCTTGACCCGCCGATTAAGGATAGAATAACTTTATATTAGTATGAATTAATGGATTTTTAAAAGTTTACACAATGATATCAATAAATCCATTAGCAACATCTAACAAGGAACCAATAACACAAAAAAGGAATTTTTATATAATTTCCAATTAATATAGATTGCCAGAGATAAGACAGAGTAATTAAAGGTTTATAAACCAGTTCTCTTTCTCAGTTGTTAAAAATATTGACCAAAATGCCTTTGGCTTCAGGAATCATTTTTGGGCTATCTTGCCTTTTCTGTTTGTCAGGCGCGCTACCTGCCCTTAACGACTTACCACCTGTCCAAGATGTTGCCAAGATGGCAAGGTATATCGTCCACAATTCAGGTAAACTTTTAACCTATTTTACTAATTATGGATAATCGATAAAATTATTCTTCCTATATCTTCTAATCCCACCAATTGGATCACTTCATTTCTATTCAATTTTCAAAGAACCCTACATATATTTGCAAATTTGTATAAAAAATATTAGATAAAAACATGTAGAAACGATTATTAAATATAATATTTTATATTGTGCTACAGTTTCACATTTAACTTCATTGTTTCATCCATATCTTGCCAATATTGTAAAGCACTTTTAATTAAAATTTGTGATTAAGATTTGTATAAATGCGCATACTTTTCTGTGTTTTTTTGCCTAGTTTTGTTATTAACTATTAGAATTATTATTATTAGGAGCTACCTTTTAATTTATTACAATTGTTTTTTATTGATATTATTTTTTGTTTGTTTTATTTTTGTACTCCAAGACACTAAAGTTAGTTTCATATATTTTGTAATATTATTCTAAAGGTACTTGTCCCAGAATAATTAAAGAATTAATTATTATTATTACTATTATTTTCTTCATTATTTAATTAAATCACTCAAAGTTTCAGAGTTTTTTATACCCTTCAAGAGAGACTTCAATGTTTATATACAATTTTAAAAAATCACGATTGAAATCGAACAATATACCTATTTGTAATTTTTAAAAAAATTTAATCTAAATACTACTTTACAAGTACAACATAGAATTCAATTAAATCATAAATTGGATTTCAATTAACCAATAATTCTTGATAGAGGAACACACAATCACAATAGAATCAATATATATATTAATGAAAACACAGATAAAACAATCAATTCCATAATTTTAAGTGATTCAATCAATGTTTTGTCGTTCTCTCCTCCTTCAGAATTGACAATGTAAATAAATCAAATCAACAACATTATAGATATAGATATGGATATATATTCTTTATTGTTTATAAAATGGACATTTAATAATTGTTACTAATGTCACATAATTTATCAGAATAAAAAAAAAACTTATTCTATTTCGCCTCAAATCATGTGAAGTTCTCCACAATTAAAATTTCATGCAAAAAAAATTTCCTGATTACATAACGTTTAAATAAAAATTTTCAATCTGTTTTGAAAAATATTATTTGTCTATGTTTTTCTTAGTGTAAGTTGGATTCTATTGTAAGATTTCTTTCTGCATCAAGAATCACTGGTTTATAGAAATCAAATTTATTATTTAATACAAAACTATGTTGTGCTAATGCTGTGGTAATTAAAGTTTTTTTTAGTTTTTTTTTTTTTTTTACTTTCATTTTCCTATATGTATAAGTATTTTTTAATATAAAAAGAGTAATATAGATGTATAATATACCATTAGAAAGCTAAAGATTTTAGAAAATATTATCTTACTTCACAATTGTAAAATTTAATAATAAAACACATAGTTTCTATTGAAAACCAATGTAATTAATTCTCTGACAATTTATTTTCATTTTTAAATGTATTTAAAAACTTAAATTGATTATTGAAATGGAGGTAAGTGAAAGTTGTGTGTTGCGCGCACCAGGTCTTTTTTTAAATTATTATGATGTTTGATTCTAGTAGTGACTTTTAATATAAATACTTTTTTATATTAGTATTTTGGCTTACCTTTATCTTGTTAACTATTAAACCTACAAATAATTAATGACACTCAAATAAAGTTAGTTTAATGCATTATAAAGTAGTTTATCGTATTTATCTTTGATGAAAGAATATCTTCTGCAATATTTAATGCATTATAAAGTAGTTTATCGTATTTATCTTTGTTGAAAGAATATCTTCTGCAATATTTAATGCATTATAAAGTAGTTTATCGTATTTATCTTTGTTGAAAGAATATCTTCTGCAATATTTAATGCATTATAAAGTAGTTTATCGTATTTATCTTTGTTGAAAGAATATCTTCTGCAATATTTAATGCATTATAAAGTAGTTTATCGTATTTATCTTTGTTGAAAGAATATCTTCTGCAATATTTAATGCATTATAAAGTAGTTTATCGTATTTATCTTTGTTGAAAGAATATCTTCTGCAATATTTAATGCATTATAAAGTAGTTTATCGTATTTATCTTTGTTGAAAGAATATCTTCTGCAATATTTAATGCATTATAAAGTAGTTTATCGTATTTATCTTTGTTGAAAGAATATCTTCTGCAATATTTAATGCATTATAAAGTAGTTTATCGTATTTATCTTTGTTGAAAGAATATCTTCTGCAATATTAGCCTAGATAAAGTGGCAATTTATTGTATATGAGATGTTGATTTCCAAAATGTACTATATCCATTCAAGGAAATTTTACAGGAAGTGCGAAAACCTCTCATTACATTCAAATCAGCTAATTTGATTTTTTTCAGATTAAAATCTAGAATTGTTTTTTTACTATATCAATAACACTATACTAAAGTAATGAAATGAAATGTTTTAGTATGATTTGGATAGAAACTAAGTGTGCAATTAGTACCTTTCGAAAATAATTGCATTTCTATATTGTGTTTTTAGAGAACTTTTGATACACATCCAAAATCGTTCTTAGTTCGAATACTAAAGTTGTTTTAACAATTCTTATATGGTATTCCAACTCCATATTATCTTTTCCATACTCTTCGTGTGTAGTGATTTTAATATAAATTAATTTATAATATATGGAGTTGTAACAACATATAAGATATATATATATAAGAATCGTTAAAAGAACTGTAATATTTGAAATAAGAACAATGTAGAGTAAGCATAGTAGGGTTAGCAATATTTTGAAGATCAAGTTAAGCACTTCAAAACATCAATGACAATAGATAAATAATGTGATATTAAATATAGTGTTTTAGAACAGATTATGAGGTAAAGAGTTTTAATTTAAATATGATAACAGAAGGATAATTTTTGTGTAAAATTAAATTAAGAATACTTTTGTCCCTCTTTGTTGATTCTGCCCGATCCATGGAATCAGAGTTATAATAGAAAAACTAGGAGAGAGTCGAGGTACTTTTGTACCATTTTGAGTCAAAAATTTTGTTGGAATCAGCTGACCTAAAACAGTAAGGCAGTGAGGAACCTTCTTTACTTGATGAGGACCATCCATTAAGGACATCTGTTGTATACAAGTACCCTTGTACCAGCCATAAGGCTACAATATTTTTTATTGCTTAGCCTTTACTTTATATATTTATTTAATAACATCCACAAACTGGCCTATGCCCAATCACAGGTAGTAAATTATAATTAATCTTATTACATTTACAGATTTAAACAATAATAATAATAATTGAAATTTAAACTGATAGTTAATTTACAATATACCAAATTAATTTATCTACAAAAAAAAATCAAATTATAATAATATAATAATTTATTATAATAAAAAATGAAACCTTAAACAATTAATCATAAATATTTAAACACGCATGTAAAATTAAGAATGTAAAGAAAAAAAAATAGAAACAGAATTAAAAGAAAAACTAGCCCACCTCTGTGTCATTACAATTTAAATGTAAGTATAAATAACAAAACAAAATTACACAATCTTAATTTATAAGTAGTTTATTTATTTATTTAACGTCACTTTATGCCGCTGTGGTTAATCGGATGATGCTGCAGTAGGAGTCCTAAACTACTGTGGCTGATCGGACGATGCTACAGTGGGAGTCCTAAATTTTAGTCTATCCAGGTTTAAATAGGATAGGGATCTTTAACCAGACATCGCACTGGCTCGGGACAATCTTTTAACATACCCTCCGAAGGAAGGCATAAGTAAGGATTTTTTACTCCCATTAAAAAATTTGAGAGTAGTTATCTTTTAATATAAAATAAAATATCTATATTTTCATAGCTGTCACTCACAGGGGATCGAATAAAATCAGTTTAATATTGCACTAAAGGCTTTCGAAATTATAGAATATATATATATATAATATATATATATATATATATATATATATAATATATATATTTAAATGACTGAAAAATAGTTTCTTAAAATGTTAGCTATATGATTAATAGAAACACTAAAATGAAGTCCCATTGTGTTGCCTAAAGAGTCCCAGAACTAGTTTAATATAATCCTTCCATTTTTAGGTAAGATCGTTGAGCTATTTTGCTTATTTATATATTTTCTTACTTTAAAACAGAGTGGACAGTGATATCGCACATATCCCATCAAGGAAACTCAAGCGGTTTCCCCTTAGGGAGAGTTTTCTCGATGAGCGACGGCCCGGTAGGCAACAGCAAAGGGACGCCTTACATCTACTCCAGCGAGCTGGATCCTGTCATCAAAGATCTTAAAGTAAGTTATTGTATTTATTTATTGTTCTTTAATATTTTTATCAGCTTTTCTACGTGTATGTATCCAGCAAATGTGATGAGGTGTCTTTTTGTAAATTTCTACCAAACCTTGCAAAACAATCTCTATCATATGAGTAAGTTTTAATTTTTGGTCTATTATTTTCAATAATAAATCTTTGTAATCAACCAAAAAAAATGTAATCCCTAAGAATTTATGAATACCAAGAATTTCTATTGTTAGTGCTATTCTATATTGAATCACATACCTTACAAAACAAAAAAAGAATCATTGAAATCAATTTAGAAACATCAGAGAAATAGCGTGTTGAAATTAACAGTTGTGATTGGCCATTTTAACCATTGTTTATTTTATTGCTTCTCATATTAGTTAAATGCCAGTTACTTGGAAATAATAAACCTTTGTTTTGTATATATCACAATGTTTTGTTATATCAATCTCATATTTTATTTTTAAAACTCAACTCACTAGTGATTAACAAAAGTTTTCTTTCCTCTATTCTGAAAGGTTATGACTCTTTCGCTGCAAGACTTCTTGCAGTTAAATATAGATATAGAAAGTTTAGTTCTATTCCTTTAATGGAAAAATTCATTATAGATGGATGTAGATGATGGCCAACAATGATCGATGAGCAGCAAGTCGGTTAAGATCAATCAATTAATAAAACAATATTTTCTTATATAACTAGCAGTTAAAATGGACTAGGTATTTATGTTCATTTTTAAAACACTATCAGTTAAAATCAACTCATGTTGATAACTAGTTATTTATGAATTTCCAACGCTGACTCATCATTTTAGTAAAATTAAATTAAATTACCTGCATCATTAAGAGCTTGATTTCAGTTTAAAATCAGGATCAGCTGTTTCTGGATTAACACATGTGCAAGGAGGTGTTTTGGCCAAGATCATCTTGAACTGACAGGGTTTCCCTCCAATTTTTGATACCCACTTTATGAAGGCTGGATGAACCCCTTACCCTACTTCTGAGTTCTCTCACTCCACATCATCGGAACCATAAACCCTAAATGCTGCTTCATTTTTTTATTTACAGAAAGACGGACTGTGCGGAATGACGATGAGCCTGGCACAGGGCGACTACTGCAAGGACAAACATCTCGATCCGGAGAACCCTCTCTGCGCCCAGGTCATGCTAACTGGACACTTACAGTTTGTAAGTAAATAAGATAGATACTATTATTAAATAAGATAGATACTATTATTAAATAAGATAGATACTATTATTAAATAAGATAGATATCATTATTAAATAAGATAGATACTATTATTAAATAAGATAGATATTATTATTAAATAAGATAGATACTATTATTAAATAAAATAGATATTATTATTAAATAAGATAGATATTATTATTAAATAAGATAGATATTATTATTAAATAATATAGATATTATTATTAAATAAGATAGATGTTTGAATTGTTTTGTGGCACTTTGGCAATCAGATTTTTTCTCTTTGTGTATTATGTGAGATGCACCACACAATTCAACTGAAAATTCATTCTTTATACTGTCCTTTAACAAAAAAAACAAACTAAAATTACCTTTGCAGTGAACTTGTTACAACTTTGGCAGTCGAGAAATCAATAAATCAAACTAAGAATACAATTTATCTTCTCAATTCCCCTTAAGAGATTACTAGAGTGTAATTAAAGCTCCAGACACTAAAATCAGATTGCTTATTCTTATTTATTTTTATCACTTAAGGTCTCAGTAATAATTATATTTTATCAAATTATTTATTGTTATTTATGATATTGACAAAACCTTTCTTACACCTAATTAGCAAATTTGTTTATAAATACAAATAATAATAAGATACCATAATTTATTTAGGTATTGATAGAGGTTATTCATAATTTATTGATGTGAACCATAGGTCATCTCAAACTTTTTACTGCCAGTGTATATATACTATCTCTTCCTTATAATAATTTAAAGAAAAATATTTTCTTACATCGACGTTTCGTGATATTCACTCCATCATTAGAACAGTGATAATATGATTTTATTTTCCTTCAATAATCCCTACCATAATGATGTTGATAAATAGATAATTTTGACCAATAATTTCTATTAAATATATAGTTTATCAGTTAACTTCATTGCCACGAATAAAGTTCAAAATCAAAATCAACATTGTTATGAATATGATAATGATAAAAATTATTAATGGAAATGACAGTGCTATTGTCTTGGAGTTGATTCCTCAAAATGTCGAGATTAATCAAATTAGGCCAAGCAAGAAATACTTCACTTACATATTAACCTATATGTTAATACATCTTCCAAGAAAAATATACATAAATTAGATAATTATTTATTAACATTTAAAATTTTTAAAAGCATTAACAAGTTTAGAAACCCCGAATTAGTAATGAAGACTGGAAAATTCATTTAGGCACTAATTTCTAATGAACCTGAAGTTTACTGGAGTAATGTCAATCTATAACAATTATTATTAATTAGTAATGTCAATCTATAACAATTATTATTAATCATCACTGTTTTCAAGCATAAACATTATTATAATGATTTTAATAGTATATGACTATATATTACAGATTGATAACAATGATAACGAAGCCAAGTTTGCAAAAGAGGCACTCTTCACAAGACACCCAGAAATGAGTTCATGGCCAGGCGGTAATTTCTTCAAATATACATTAACATTTATTCATTTTAGTTTAGGTATTATAATTAGCATTTACCATAGTAAGAGTAAAAAAATACTACACTAAACCAGCTTGTATATTTTATCAGGTATATATGTATATGGTATATAATATATAATATCAATGGGCTGTATATAAACAAAAATATTTGTATTATTATTTCTTTGGTATAAAATACAATCAATACTCAAAATATAACAGTCTGTTGTTATCTGCTATCTGCTAGCCAATTGCTCGATCTCACGCTGATACTTTGGGATGGCTGCTAAAGAACTCTTGGACTGCAATACCAACTTTATTTCATGGTTAATTGGATCTGTATTTTAAGCTCATTACTTATGAAATGTTACTTACGAAAGGCAACCACTGGTTAGCTGACAACCACTGGTTAGCTGGCGACCACTGGTCTAGTGGATAGGGCACTAGACTACTGTTCTTCAGGTCCTGGGTTCAAACCCCAGCTGAGGCAGGATTATTGGTTAGTCTGTTATTTCAGCTGCGGGGTGAACCTACTAAGCCTTGCACAGCCTCCATAAAGCGAGTACCCTACATTTGAGGGGAATACCTGGTGGTTGAGCGTGATGTTCACCTGTTTGCATGGTCCTTAAAGACAGTAGAGGCATCACCAATCTCTATATATACTCAGTCCAAGTTGGGTTATAGAACTACAGGGTTTTTTTTTTTATTATCAATAACATTGCTACTTCATCATGTTGTTTGATTTTAGTGAGATTTTAGCAGCAGTAATAATTATGTATATTAAATTAATTAATAAATTATGTTATAATAAAACTGGAAGGAAATAATGAGGAGACAGTCCTAGAATTTTTAAATTTTGCCAATGATTTAGACCAAACATGAGCCATCATCAATCAATCAGAATACTTATCAGATACAAAGATTTTTTTACACAGGTATATAAAACTGAGTGACATAATTATAAGCGGTATGTATACTGATGAAAAGAAAATTTGAAGGATAAACATATCAATATGGAATGAAGAAAATAAAAATAATAAAATTTATTTTTATTTATGTTCTCTCCAAATAATCACACCTTGCTTCTAAAAATTTAAATTTTTTTCTTATTACATATAAATATATAATAATTATTGAATTCATCATATCCAAAAGATTAATTTTTATTTCAAAATTAGTTTTGTGGATATAATTAGTTGACCGTTGAGAATTACTGAAGGAATTAGTCCGGGTGGCGGTCATTAAATGAAACAACTGAATAGTTTCAACTATTTTATTGTTTGCCAACGTTTCGACCCCCATTGTGGGTCATCATCAGCAGTTTCCACTCACCTACCAGACGCCCTGATGATGACCCACAATGGGGGTCGAAACGTTGGCAAACAATAAAATAGTTGAAACTATTCAGTTGTTTCATTTAATGACCGCCACCCGGACTAATTCCTTCAGCAAAATTAGTTTTATTGTTGTATTGTCATACTGTATTATTATTTTTAAGCTTCAACTCCTTTTATCAATATACCACTTATAATTATGTCTTCACTCTTATGCACCTTTGGGTACTTCACTCTTTTGTATTTCTAAAAAAAAAAAAAAAAAACCTGTTCCACTACAGCCCATGAAGGGTCTTGGGCTCAGTATATATAGAGATTCGAACTGTTTCTACCCACTAGACCACGCTGCCCCCTATCTTTAGTATTTCTGATTGGTTCTAACCCAGAAGATAACTCGCATGATTGGGCTCAAACTCTAAGACTGACCCATGATTATTTGAGATCCTCCTAATATTAAAAATATAACATTATTAAGATTAACATTATACTTATTTATTTTTTATAATTGCAGATCACAACTTCCAGTTTGCTAAAATGAACATTGCCAACATCCAAGTTATCGATTACTACGGAGGAAGCAAATACCCTAGTCCTGAAGAATACTACAGCGTATCTCTTTAAATGTAGTTTATCATGGGTTTATTAAATTTGTGATGTTTTTTACCAATATAAAATGAGTCTAAAATTCTGCTTTAATATCAAATTCCTTGACACCATTTTGCCCACTCCTAATTTGCTATAAATTTACCAGTATTATTTATAAAGAAGAGGTGTATTCTGCAAGATAGCAGAGTTGGCCACTGTTTTCTGTCTTTCGAGTTCTCTTCTGAGGCTGTTGAAGATTAGTTTTTTTACTTTCGCTCAGCGATGAAATACATCGTAAGGGAAAGTATTGCGATAGTAGAAATTTTCTAATTCCAGTTTTCAATGGAAATACACATTTTAGGGTCTGTGTATGTGGTAAGTCTAGCAGGAAAAGCATAAGTCCTTTGAAACCCAAGTTTCATATTTAAGACACTATATGCCCAACATGTTACAGCTACTTTTTCATAAAAATCAGCTAACCAAAAGAGCCACTTTATACCATGCGTTTTGCAACTGTTTACAATTTCCTCAAAAACGGCTATAACAATTTTGATTAAACTCCATATATCGATGTAAAATTTATTTTTTTCTTTAATACCATATAGGTTTCATTCTGATTGAACTAGTCTGCTAGGGTTCAAATACTGATTTTTTAAATTATCTTTCTCTAAAGTGTCTATCTTAAAGTATATATCTTGTATACAGAGCTGTAAAAAGTAATGGAGAAAGACGAAAAAGATATAAATTTAAATGATAATTGTAGATAATAATTTTATTGTTAGATTATTTATTTAGTTTCCATTCACCCACCATGCGCCCTGATAATGACCCACAAAGGGGGGATCGAAACTTTGGCAAACAATAAATAGTTAAAACTATTTAGTTGTTTCATTTAATGACCGCCACCCGGACTAATTCCTTCCAGTTAGATTATTTAATATGAAACACATGATTCCATTGAAATCAATTTAATATATTTTAATTTAATTTTTTTTTCAATTCTGACTTAATTTAAAAATTCTGAAATTTATTTTATTAATTGAGGTTGTTTGAAAATGTTTTTGTTTTGAAGAGCCAGGGGGCTCACCCTGACTCTATATAAATAGTTACAGTGACATTAATTATTAACAATATACAATATTATTGGATATAGCGTCTTCTTATATTTGCCCGGTAAGAAATGTGGACGCCGCTGGCGCTATCTGTGAGCAAGCGTGTGTAGCATCCGCCACAAATCGTTTTTTTTTTTAAATGATGTTTTAGTTTTGTTTTTCCTTAACAATTGCTTGATAAGCCAAATATAGATTCCACCCTAATCATTTTGTTTATTTTGTCACAATTATAACAATTAGTGAAACCAATTTCACATAAAATGTTAATGTAAATAGCAAACATATTTAATCTTACTTTGGCCGGGACAAAATAACATCAGGGGTTCACCTGTGGCATAGTGGCTAGCATAACAGCCTTCTATGCCCAAGGTTGCAAATTCGAACCTGGCGGGTTGCCCTAGGATTTTTTAATGGGAGTAAAAAATCTTTAGTTATGCTGTTCTTTAGAGGGGGCGTAAACAGGTGGTCCCGAGCCTGTGCGATGTCAGTTACTCGTTAAAAATCCCTATCCTAATTAAAACCTGGATAGATTAAAATTTAGGACTGCCACTGTAGCATCGTCTGGTAAGCACAAAGCCACAGCAACATAAAGTGATGTTCAATGAATAAACAAACAAAATCTTATCATATTTTATTCGTTTGAGCGAAAATGAAGCGAAAAATATCAAACCTTATCAGAAATGTTTTGTTTTTTTCTTGTTATTCATTGGGAAAACCAGGTTCTTCCGAGAACAATATCTATTATTTTAGAAATATTCTGAATAATACTACTAGTTAAGGTACAATGTAATTACAATTTATGCTTGGACATGGCTCAGTAATGCCCTGATGATGGCTCACGAGTTTGAGACGAAACGTCGAACTTAAAAAAAGACTGACTCCCGATTATTTCCACCTACAATGTAATTTTGACTTTCACTTACCTATATATGAAATATATGGTAAGGGAAAGTATTGCGATCGTGAAAATTTTAGAATTTCAGTTTTCATCGGAAATATACGTTTTAGGGTCCCCTGAGAAACTGGAGGTTGCGCCGTTAAAGGAAATTCTGCAAACCCGCCAACTGAATTGGTTCGGCCACGTTATCAGAATGGAGGATCACAGAGATTTTCTAAAAACCATGGATTACGTGCCACATGGGAGAAGGCCTCGGGGGCGACCAAGGATGTCCTACCTGGAGTACGTCGACAGGCTTTGCAGAGGAAGAGGGAAAGATCTCCGCCAGGCCAGGAACCTAGCTGGGAATATATATGGATTGGAGCCAGTGGCTGAAACGCTCCCCTACGCTGATACGGCACTACAGGGAGAAGCAAAAGAAGAAGAAGGGTCCCCTGAGTCCAAATGACTAAGTCCCGCAAATAGCTGTGTGTGTGGTAACTCTAGCGCGGTAAGTTGTTTTAACACTTAACTTTAATATTTAAAAAAAAAAACTACACCCGAGATGTTACAGCAACTTTTTCACCAAAAAACGGCTAATCAGAAGAGCCACTTTATACCATGCAATTTGCACCTTTTTACGATTTTCTCCAAAACGCCTCAAACGATTTTGATTAAAGTTACTAACCCCATGAAAGAAAGCTGATAATAAACAGATGATTGAAGTTACTAAAGATACTATTTGACGCTTCAATGTTTCGATTAAAATGTTTTGTGTTCTGCCCACCTTTAATTTTAATAAAATTATATTAATGATCTTGGTCTATCATATTATCTAATTGATTTATATTAACTATCCCCTTCTGGAAACATAGTTACAAAAACATACGTTATTGGTAAAGAGGGAGATTATAATAGTTAATGTGGCCACCAAGGAGTTTGTAATAGTATTATTAGTATAAGTAGTTGTAATACTATTACAACCTCCTTGGTGGCCACGACTACATGACCGTGCAAGTTATATTCTTCCATTTAGTACGCACGATTTTAGAAACAATAAAACGTACCAAATTTTAACTAATTTGTTAACATAATTAATATGCTGTTATAAATATATATAAACTAACATTGTTATTAATTATTTCAAATTCAACACAGTTTCATGAAAACGGATGTTTCTCTGTAAACGAAATGGGATTCTTATGGAAACTCAATTTAACATTTAAATTGTAATTTAAATAGTTCATTTAAAATATAAAATAGTAATTAACCGAATAAAATATGAATCGTTGTTATTTCTGTAGTTTTTGAATACATATAAAGTTTCATACACATGCACATCAAGTTTCATCAAGTTTCATACACATGCACATCAAGTTTCATACACATGCACATCAAGTTTTCATTATGTGCGAAATTTTTTCCATTTTTTAGCTTGAAAATCAAATTTTCCGTTATCTTTGCTTCACTTTAAAATATCAAACAAATAACTAATTTTGATTTATGTTTTTCATTTTTGCCGATGTTTAAATATAATCATGAATGTACGTTATAAAATGAACTTTGATTTATGTTTTTCATTTCTGTCTAGGTTTAAATATAATCATGAACGTACGTTACAAAATGAACGCATTTTCTTGCTAATTGTACTTTTTCTTAGGACAAACTAAAACTCTTAAAGTGATTTTTTAAACATGAATAACATCTCATTCAAATTGCACCCGCCCGAAGCAAAGGCTAAATAAATTGTCCAATAGTAAATGATAACTGGTTGTGGTAATACCATCAATTAATCTTTCATTTATGTATTTTTTCCTGATAAGCAAAATCCTAATCTTGAAGAATTAAAAGATAATTGACATCTCTGTAATTTTTACAAACTTATGTTAATTTGTAAATGATCTTAGAGTAGTTTAGTGACCTCTAAATATAAACCTTTGTTATTAAAAATAAAATTAGTTGATTCTTTTTTAATGGACAATGATTTTTTATTTGTTTTTGTAAATAAATAATATTGTTTATTAGTTGAAAGAATAATGAAAATATTGTGTTGTTGATATGAGTGGAGCTGTGGTCTATGATAAACTAGCCTTTTACATAATGCCTTATCATTGTAGAAGCTGTTGCTGTATCATTGAGTGGCTAGCCAACCTGCCAGGGTCAACACATCAAACATGAAGCTCCTTCTTTATACACTCATTGCACTCTCCTCTTCACTTGCCTCTGCTAGTTTTGTTCATTCCAAATATGGAGACGTTCCCCCGCATGAAGATGTTGCAAGAATGGCAAGATACATTGTTCATACGGCTGGTATTATTATTTTCATTTATAAATACTTTCATTCTATATGAGACACTTTAAAAAGATAATTTAATTGTGTTTTGACATGTCATTTATAGACTGGTGTGTGCTTTCACACATAACCCACCAAAGAAATGCCACCGGTTATCCGATGGGACGAGTTTTCTCAATGAGTGATGGACCGGTCGGAAAGAGTACAGGAACGCCGTACTTATATACTTCATTTTTTGATGCCGTTTCTCGAGACTTGAAGGTAACTTTATAATTAATTTATTTTATATCAACATACTATCTCAATTTTATATCTACATACTATTACAATTTTATATCTACATACTAACACAATTTCTTACTGAGTTCTTTATAATGTTTTTAATGCTAATTGTCATGAATTTCTGGCAGTTTGTATATTATTTTTATAAAATCATTGCAATGTAAAAATAATTTTAACATGCCTGTTTAGTTAATTATAAAAGAAAGTATGGCAATGCAATTGGTTGAAGCAACATGTAACACTCTCATATAATTAATTTAATCATTTAATAAACATTGGACACAATTTATGATGGATGCCGATGAATATAAATCATTAAATTACAAACTATTATATTTTTTAAAAAAATCTCAAAATCCGCCATGTTGAGATTATTGGTATTATAATAAATTATTGGTGATTACATCTAATTCACTAAATAGATTGAGATTAATTTTATCTATTCACAATTTCTTCTTTTGTTTGAAATGAAATGCTTTTTAATGTATAGTAGTGTTAAACATTGTTTAATTCTGTCTAAGTATTTAAAATAATTAATTAGATAAATACAAAATAATAAATATCTACTAATTTAAGATAAAATTGTACAAGATATCAATCAAGGGTGCATCTTTATTTATAACTTTAAGTTCTTTTATGTTAATTAAAACAAGCTTTTCTTATTCTTTGAAATAAATTTGCATTAGGTTATCAAATGAGGTCATCATTGTTTCTTCAGTCCACAATTCTTGTTCATAATCTCATCATAATTATAGTTCTCAGTTCACAGTTGACAATTTAATATTTAGAATTAAGAGAGCAGAGAATGGAAATAAAACTTTTTATCATAATTATCTTACCTCTTTTTTTCAATTTTTATTCCAACCCATCATGATCATTTTAAATAAGGTGTAATTATTTCTTAAATAGAAAAAAAAAAACTTTTTAATATTTTTTATTCTTTTGAAAAGGCTGCAAAAATTGGAACCAAAAAATATATTTTTAGGTAAATATATAAAGATGATAAGTAAAAGTTGTTTCTAATCATCAGTATAATTTCTTTCAATTATCACCTTTATACATTGTATTATATAATTGGTTACCTTTATATATTGTATTATACACTGGTTGCTATATTTTGTTTTATAGCCTTGATGAAGGCCTATAATTTAGGCCAAAACATTGGCACAAATAAATTAAGTTTTCTACTTAATTTACTGTTTTTGTTGACTGGACCCCGGAATCAACTTTTCCCCTATACATACAGTCATATACATACACGCAGTCAACCAGTCTCACATCATTATTATATTATCATAAATAATATTTTGATTTTTATCTAAACACTTTAACAATACTTTCCTTTTTGTTACGTATGGCAGGTATTCAAATATATATGGCTGCCACCACATTTTTAGCATTGATAAATTACTGATTTATATTTTATACAGATAGTTACTTTCAAAGTCCATGACACCTTAGCTATAGAACTATGTACAAAACATTTTTATTAATTTTGAACTTGACAGGTGGATGGGAAGTGTGCGATCACGACCAGCCTTGTCCAGACGGACTATTGCAAGGATCACGATTTGGATCCCGAGAGCCCGCTATGTGCCCAAGTCATGCTCATTGGAAATTATCAATTTGTAAGTACAATATTTTTTTATTTATACAAGGATAATACCCTTTTAGAAAATAAGTACAATAGCAAAAATGGACATCATAGTGCATGAAGAATACAATATGAGTTTATCAACAATATTTTGATAAAATATACAATATTTTATGAATATATATAAAATATAAAATAAAAGTCATTAAACTCTTTGAAAGTTTACATAGCACAGTAAAAAGTAAGTATAAAATGCAAATATAAGATACAAAATGAAAATATAATTTTTTTATATTAATTTTAGAAATTTATGCTGAATTTTAATTTAATTAAGTGGATATATTTTAAATAATATAGAGGCCAAACTAGGGAACTGAGGGCATGCTAGGGAGCAATATAACATTTTCAATTTAGTCATATTACTTTCACTTACCTATTTAGAATTACCTATATATGAAATATATAGTAAGGGAAAGTATTACAATCGTGAAAATTTTTTAATTCCAGTTTTCAACGGAAATAAACATTTTAGGGTCCCCTGAGTCCAAATAACCAAGTCCCACAAACAGGTCTGTATGTGTGTCGGGTAACTCCCGGGTGGAAACGGTAAGTCCTATGAAACTGAAATTTCATATTTAAAACAAATATACGCCCGAGATGTTACAAAACCTTTTTCATCAAAATGAGCTTACCAGAAGCCACTTTATACCATGCATTTTGCACCTTTTTTCGATTTTCTCGAAAACGGTTCTGACGATTTTGATTAAACTCGCTATATTGATGTAAAATTTAATGGGCTTGAATATCATGTAGGTTTTATTCTGATTAAAATGGTCTGACAGGGCTTTAATACAGATATTTTAAATTTTCTTTCTTGAAGTACCTTTAATTTTGTTGATTCTATAAAAATAACTATATTATCTTCTTACCACAGATGAAAAACAGGTAAATATATGAATTGAATTAATTCTGATACCCAACTAAAGAAGAAAACAGAAAAAATATTTTTTTTTTTGCAATTTTTCATTTTTGAATATAAGAACAGTAATATACCGTTGGAAAACTAAATATTTTAGAAAAAATATTAATTTATACACAACCTTGTAAAAGTTAATAAATAGTGATGAAATGAACATAAAACTAACTGATTATTTTAGATAATAATATAATAGATTTTTCAATAAAACACATGTTTCTATATAAATTCCATTTAATTAATTCTTTAACGGTTCCTCTCATTTTTATCTCTTATTTGAAGTTATTTAAAATTCTTCAATCGGTTTTAATAAGGGAGGTAAGTGAAAGTCGTGTGTTGCCCGCACCAGATTTTTTTTATATGATTTTGTATTGCCAATTGCAAAACCTAATGTTTTGTGTGCTTTAGCTGATATGTCATACATGTGTTCTTTGAAACCTAGATTACTGTCCATTATTATGCCAAGATTACGTAAACTGTCAGTTCTGCTAATTAATATATTGTTTAATAGATATCATATTTTATTGTATTTCTGGATTTAGATATTGTTAATACTTGACAATTTGAGAGATTTAATTGCATAAAATTTAAGTTACATCATTTATTCATAAAATTTATATTATTTTGTAGTACTAGATTAGATTCCTTAATGGAGTTAAAGGAACAATTAATGGAGTTATGAACAATTACCTACCTAACCTTAATGGAGTTATGAACAATTTGAGGTCGCCAGTAAACATTAATTTAATACATTTATTTCACTAAAAATAGAGACTATATCATTTGTATTTATAAAGGTGTGATCCTTGGGGTACACCAGAGAATGAAAGAAGGTTCGGCACCAATTTCAACCATTGATTCGAGAATTGTTAGATAGGAATTGAACCATTGGAGAATATTTCTGTATAGTAATGTGACGAATATTAAATAAAATTATTACTTTTCTTTTTTAATTTTTTTGGAAGTTTTCTTAATTGGAACTTTTAAAAAAGCACATAATACCTTCCATTCATCATCTAATCCTTTTATTTCATTAGTCCTTTAACATTTTTTTATCCAAGTCGACGTTTCGGGGTTGTTTCCCCATTTTCAAGACTGAAAACAATTTATACTTTCACTATTGAATAAAATCACATTATTTAAATATTTTTCCTTGAAAAATGAAGCTCAGCAATTTGTCATAATTATTTTAAACTAACTATACTTTAATTACCTTATTCCTTGCTACAACATTTTTCACATCTCATAGCCACTGCTACTTGTCCTATATTGGCTCACTGTTTCCATTATATTTCTATTTTAAACCTTTGTATCTTTCCAGTATTCCGGTGTAATCCTTGTGCTTATTTATTTATTTTTATTTTTACCTCTATTAATTATTTGTCCTAATTATGGTTATTGGGCTATTGTTTTATTTATTTTTAAAATTTTATCTTATTTATGATGTCTGTGTAATGTGTTCCTAAGTTTTTTGTATCTGTTTTATAATTTATTGTCCTGCTATTATTTTTGGTTATGTGGATTGCTTCTAGTAGTTTTCTATTTCATTATTTTGAGATGTGTCTAAAATTACTGCGTTTTCAAAGTTAAATTTGTGTTGTTTTATTATACTATGAGATGATAATGCTGTTACGTTTGTGTTTTTTATATTTTTACAATTGGATATATGTTGGTTTATTCTTGTTTTTAATTTTTTAGATGTTTCTCCTATATATATGCTCTCACAATCTTTGCAGTCTATTTTGTATATTACATTTTGCTTATCCATTTTTTCTATTATGTCTTTCATTTTACTTAAATTTTTTCTAATTATGTATTTATTGTGATAGACATTTTAAAAATATTTTTGATCTTAATTTGGTATTATTATATTGATTGTTATGGTGATATATGTTTTTAATCTTTTATATCCTGACCTTTCTATCATCTTATCATCTTTGAAAAATTGAGTTATAAATTTTTGTTGTTTTTTTATTTTATTGTTTAGATCTGTTTCTATGTTTTTACAATTTTCCTTTTGATTAGTAATTTTGTTATTATTTTTTGTTGTTGTTGTTACTTCTTTTTTATAATTGTACCATAATTTATTAATAAGTATTTTTGGATAAAAGTTTTCTTTTAATATGTTATAAATTTCCAATTTTACATCTTTCATGAACTTTTCATCTGTAAGTTCTATTGCTCTATGTATATAATTTCTAGCTGTGTTTACTATTTGTGTTTTTGGGTGATTTGAAATATAATTTAATATCCTATTGCTACTTGTCTCTTTTTTAGTCCATCTTGTACTTGGATATGATTAAAACCGTACAATTCGAATATAATCACACACCGGAAGAACTTAACAAAATAATTTTTGGGCACATAAATGAATTCAATGACAACATTTTTCCTATATTGAAAGGTAAACTAGATAAAAAACTCATTTGGAATATAAAACAACCCAAAACCAATAAACCGGGCATACCTAAAATAATAAGTAATAACATTAACAACAAAACGACATCACTTAATGCCAACAACATATTAAATGAATACCCAATCATAAAAAATGACATATACAATAGGAATGAAGATGAAATGCTAAAAAAGTATAACAACTTATATAAGGTAAAAAATAGAGTAGAGAATAAAACAGAAAAAACAATACCTAATAATATAATTAACGTTTTATCATTAGGAGATAATTTTAGTTTTGACTTTAAAAATAAAGACAGAGATATAATTAAACTAATAATAGACTTGGAAAACATATATGACAATATGCAAACTTCGGACAATCATAAAAATGCAACGAGGAACAAAATATGCACAATAATTAATAATTACATTTCTAATAACAAAAACCAAATTCACCATTAAATATGCAAATTAATAAAGATTTGAAACAATTTAAACAATTTTTAAATACAAACAAAGATATCATAGTCATAAAATCCGATAAAACTAAAAAACTTGCAATATTATATAAAAAAGAATACGAAGATAAAATGTCAGACCTACTAAATGAAAAAACCACATACAGAAAAATCAGAAATAACCCAATAGCAGAGTTAACCGAAAAAATTAATACATTTGTTCAAAAAATACATAAATCTGGATATATAGATAAATTCACAAAAAATAAATTATTGGCTACAGACAGTACAACACCACGCATACATGGACTTATAAAATTACATAAACAAAACAATAACTTAAGGCCAATAATCAATAACATAGACGGACCAAATGAAGCTTTATCTAAATTTTTAAATCCTTCCCTTAATCAATTGAATAGAAATAATGAATGTATATAATTTCTAGCTGTGTTTACTATTTGTGTTTTTGGGTGATTTGAAATATAATTTAATATCCTATTGCTACTTGTCTCTTTTTTAGTCCATCTTGTACTGATTATATTGTTGTTTATTTGAATTTCTAAGTCAAGATATTTGATTTTATTGTTTATTGATTTTTCTATTGTAAATTGTATTTTTTTGTTGTAACTTGAATATTTCTAAAATATCTGTATATTGATTCTTATCTATTATTATAATGAGGTCATCAATATATTTTTTTATTAATATTGGTTTAATTTTTAACTTTTCTATTTGTGTTGTTAATAGTTTATTTAAATATATCCCGTTAAGATTCACCGATAAAACTCCCCCCATAGGTAATCCATTTAATTGTTTGTAATATTCATTTGTATATTTGAAATAATTATATTTTGTGCATAAATTTATTCCCTCAATGAACATTTTTTTGTCTTTTATTGGTGTATGGTTTTTGATGGAATCCCAATTATCTTCTAATATTTTGATACAATCTTCAATGGGAATATTGGTAAAGAGTGAAACTACATCTAAACTTATCACTTCATAGTTTTTTCCCTTTTAATTCTGTTTTTTTGAGGATTTCTTTTAACTCCCTTGCATTTTTTATGTCATATTCATTATTTCTATTCAATTGATTAAGGGAAGGATTTAAAAATTTAGATAAAGCTTCATTTGGTCCGTCTATGTTATTGATTATTGGCCTTAAGTTATTGTTTTGTTTATGTAATTTTATAAGTCCATGTATGCGTGGTGTTGTACTGTCTGTAGCCAATAATTTATTTTTTGTGAATTTATCTATATATCCAGATTTATGTATTTTTTGAACAAATGTATTAATTTTTTCGGTTAACTCTGCTATTGGGTTATTTCTGATTTTTCTGTATGTGGTTTTTTTCATTTAGTAGGTCTGACATTTTATCTTCGTATTCTTTTTTATATAATATTGCAAGTTTTTTAGTTTTATCGGATTTTATGACTATGATATCTTTGTTTGTATTTAAAAATTGTTTAAATTGTTTCAAATCTTTATTAATTTGCATATTTAATGGTGAATTTGGTTTTTTGTTATTAGAAATGTAATTATTAATTATTGTGCATATTTTGTTCCTCGTTGCATTTTTATGATTGTCCGAAGTTTGCATATTGTCATATATGTTTTCCAAGTCTATTATTAGTTTAATTATATCTCTGTCTTTATTTTTAAAGTCAAAACTAAAATTATCTCCTAATGATAAAACGTTAATTATATTATTAGGTATTGTTTTTTCTGTTTTATTCTCTACTCTATTTTTTACCTTATATAAGTTGTTATACTTTTTTAGCATTTCATCTTCATTCCTATTGTATATGTCATTTTTTATGATTGGGTATTCATTTAATATGTTGTTGGCATTAAGTGATGTCGTTTTGTTGTTAATGTTATTACTTATTATTTTAGGTATGCCCGGTTTATTGGTTTTGGGTTGTTTTATATTCCTAATGAGTTTTTTATCTAGTTTACCTTTCAATATAGGAAAAATGTTGTCATTGAATTCATTTATGTGCCCAAAAATTATTTTGTTAAGTTCTTCCGGTGTGTGATTATATTCGAATTGTACGGTTTTAATCATATCCAAGTACAAGATGGACTAAAAAAGAGACAAGTAGCAATAGGATATTAAATTATATTTCAAATCACCCAAAAACACAAATAGTAAACACAGCTAGAAATTATATACATAGAGCAATAGAACTTACAGATGAAAAGTTCATGAAAGATGTAAAATTGGAAATTTATAACATATTAAAAGAAAACTTTTATCCAAAAATACTTATTAATAAATTATGGTACAATTATAAAAAAGAAGTAACAACAACAACAAAAAATAATAACAAAATTACTAATCAAAAGGAAAATTGTAAAAACATAGAAACAGATCTAAACAATAAAATAAAAAAACAAAAAAAATTTATAACTCAATTTTTCAAAGATGATAAGATGATAGATAGGTCAGAAGAAAAAACCGATAAACAGCATATCAACAGTAATAGCAAGAAATACCACAAACTAACATATATCCCTAAATTGACAGAATCCATAAAAAGTATTTTTTTAAAATATGATCACCCAAACATATCATTTGGTCTATATAATATATAACAAATTAGAAAAATATTTAAGTAAAATGAAAGACATAATAGAAAAAATGGATAAGCAAAATGTAATATACAAAATAGACTGCAAAGATTGTGAGAGCATATATATAGGAGAAACATCTAAAAAATTAAAAACAAGAATAAACCAACATATATCCAATTGTAAAAATATAAAAAACACAAACGTAACAGCATTATCATCTCATAGTATAATAAAACAACACAAATTTAACTTTGAAAACGCAGTAATTTTAGACACATCTCAAAATAATAGAAATAGAAAACTACTAGAAGCAATCCACATAACCAAAAATAATAGCAGGACAATAAATTATAAAACAGATACAAAAAACTTAGGAACACATTACACAGACATCATAAATAAGATAAAATTTTAAAAATAAATAAAACAATAGCCCAATAACCATAATTAGGACAAATAATTAATAGAGGTAAAAATAAAAATAAATAAATAAGCACAAGGATTACACCGGAATACTGGAAAGTACAAAGGTTTAAAATAGAAATATAATGGAAACAGTGAGCCAATATAGGACAAGTAGCAGTGGCTATGAGATGTGAAAAATGTTGTAGCAAGGAATAAGGTAATTAAAGTATAGTTAGTTTAAAATAATTATGACAAATTGCTGAGCTTCATTTTTCAAGGAAAAATATTTAAATAATGTGATTTTATTCAATAGTGAAAGTATAAATTGTTTTCAGTCTTGAAAATGGGGAAACAACCCGAAACGTCGACTTGGATAAAAAAATGTTAAAGGACTAATGAAATAAAAGGATTAGATGATGAATGGAAGGTATTATGTGCTTTTTTAAAAGTTAAAATTATTACTTATAATTATAACAGCCTCCTATGCCAAAGGTCAGGGTTCAAACCCGCAAGTAGTCCTAGGATTTTTTAATGGGAATAAAAGATCCTTAGTTATGCCGTCCTTCGGAGGGGACATTAAAGGTGATCCCAAGCCTGTACGATGTCAGGTACTCGTTAAAGATCCCTATCCTTATAAAACCTGGATAGGCAAAATTTAGAACTCCCACTGTAGCATCGTCTGATTAGCCACAGTAGCATAAAGTGATGTTAAATAAATAAACAAACTTATAATTATACACTTAACAATTTGATTTTGCAATATTATTATATATAAATCATATGTTTCCAAAGAAAATGAATAACATTTTTATTTAAATTAACTTTAAAATTTTCAAATTTAAGTTTATTTGATAGTACTTAAATTGATTTCAACAGCCAAGGTACGTGAAAGTCACGTCTTGCCCGCAGCAGATTTAAAAAAAAAAAAAATTAATTTGATACAAAACTACACGTTATATTTATCAATAAAGGAAATCAATTAAGAGAGTTGTATAGTTTGAGATTGCCAATTTAAGATAGGTCTCAGTTTAGATTATACAGCTGCTCTTTGGCAATCAGCTGTTTAAAATTTGGTTTGTTTTAGATCAAGAACGACACTGAGGAATGGAACTTTGCCAAGGAGGCCCTCTTCTCAAGACATCCTGAAATGAAGAATTGGCCCGTCGGTAAGGAATTATAGTTCAAACGAGAACCTTTACTTCAACTTAGTCATAATTGTTTAAAGATAAGATTTGCATGCATTAGTAAAATAGTGTTGGTTGGAAGGCTATCAGATCTATCACTAAAGGGTGTTGTGTCGAGAACTTGGTAAGGGATGATGATCTGCTGCAGCAGGACTCGAACCCAGGCCAAGGAGGTAGTAGCCAGAGCCTTCCTCACTCAGTAGAACCAACCATCGTTGCTCTTGGGTTCAAACCCTGGCTGTGGCAGAATAATCATTTGTTCTGGTATTTCAGCCATGAGGTGGACCTGAGGTGGGAAGTGGTCTCCTGTGGCACTCCTAGCCTCTATAAAGTGGGTACCCAAAACGTCAGTTAAAGAACATTTAATTTAAACAAAAAAAATCTTGATTTAAGTATAAATGGAGTTGGGCCACTTTCAAAATAAACTGATCTTATGAATATAAGATTGCTATTCACACCAAATATCTTGACAATATTGAACTTTTATTCCAATTATTTAATTTTTTATTTTATAATTTTTCTATCTATATGACTACAATCAATGAATAAAACATAGAATCTATTGCAATTGGGAAAGTCGCTATACAATAGGAGTGCGTACATAAATCATATTTAGTTGGCAATTTTCTTCTCTTTTGGTGGAACAAAAATATATATAACCCACACCTATATAAATACATTAAAAAACGAATTTAGCTACAATAAAAAAAATAAATAATAATAATTCTATCTATCGGCGCTATTGTAGGACCTTGGCCTCCTCAACGATCCTCCTCCATTCTGACCTGTCTTCGGCTACCCTTCTCCATCCGAATAATAATAATTAGCAAAAATATTTATCCATTAAACTTAAAACTTTAAGGCATAACAAAATAATAATCATAAATAAATAAAAATAAATTTTTAATTTAATGGTTTGTCTCAAAATCTCTTAATTTTAAACTTAATCTGGTGTAAAAGTACAATTTTCTAGTATTTTCAGGGGATACTACAGGATACAATATATTTTTGAGAAATTTGAAGGTGTTATGGTCTGTGCTGGGCATGATGGGAAGAAATGGTGAATATTGTCCGCTTCTTTCTTATTGCAAATGGTCCAGGTTTATATTTGATTGAATCTTTGCATTATGGTTTTCTTCGTAATATGATGGAACTTAATGTTAGCTGTCCAGATTTGAGGCATAACTTTTTTATGCGACTCAATCAATGAATGGTCTCAGGTTCTGGACGTATGGGGATTCATAATGTTTATAGGAGCAACAGTAGGTTTCATTCCAGATTATTGGGTACCCATTTTATTGAGGCTGGGTGTGACTCAGAAGGGTCAACTTACACCCATGGTCAAAATAACAGAATAAATAACTGTAGTGCCACAGCTGGGGTTTGAACCTTAGATCCAGAGGAGAGTAGACCACGTCACTCCCAGTCATCTTCCGTCAGACAAGATTATGCCCTCGTCATTGGACAAATATTTATCATAATTGTAATAGCCATTCAATTTAAGATAGTAAATATGTTTTTGTTTTAATATAAAACTAGCTGACCTAGCAAATGTTGCTCTGCCATATAAATGATTTCTAGTTGCTATTTTGGTTGTTAAATAAAAAATGAATGTATTGCGAGTTCGTGTGGTTGGGGCGTATGTTATATAATATACAGTTGAAGGATTTTGATAAACAACTTAACAAGAAAAGGGAAAAATATTTTTTTAAATGATTTTTTTGTTTTTTTTGGACATAAGAAGAGTAACATACATGCATAATTGGAAATCTAAAGTTTTTAAAAAAATATTATATTATTATACAAAACTTTGTAAAAAGTAATGTAAGTGACAAATAGGGCTTAAACTTATAGCAGATTAAAATTATAGCAGATTATTATACATAACAATTTTATAATGTTATATTATTTAATCTAAATCATAAGTTTCCAAAGAAACAGGCTAAACTTTTTTCAACTTTAAGATTTTTTAATAGTTCTAAAATTTTAAGAGCCAAAGTTAGTGAAAGTCGTGTGTTGCCCACACCGGATTTTGTAATACGAATGGCATATAAATTATTTGCATATTGTTCATACAAAGACACTAAAATTGTGATTAAAATGTGCGAGGGTGGGATAAGGAGGGTAGAAATTTAGGATTATGGATATTTTTTTTAATGCCGAAAAAAATTGTGTATGGGATACCTGAATCACCTAGTGGTATTCAATATATTTAAGGATGGATTCTCATACCTACCAAATATACGTAAAAAAATTCATAAAATTTGGTCGAGCCATTTAAGAGGAGTACAACAACAAACATTGACATTTTTATATATTAGCTTTTAATTAATAATTGAATGTGTCATTTAACAATAACAATTGTAATAATGAATATTATTTTTACTCCTGTCTTTTTCCATTAAAGTATTTATAAATAATAATAAGCACTTGCAGTATTATTATTTTTTTAATAAAATGGTAAAATTTCTAAGAATAGTTAAATATGATAATTTATTAAAATGTTTAGATCACGGGTTCACATTTGGAAAGGTAGTCATCAAGAACGTCCAGATTGTGGATTATTTTGGCGGAAGTAAGTTCCCTACGGTCCCGGAATATTACAACGTCACTCTCACGTCGACTCGCAAGAGCTCTCCGCAGATACTTTACAATGTTATACAGATGGAGGAGTTTAATCAAAACGTATAATGAGCTATTGATACATTTTAAATTATACTTTGTTGAGTTTTATGTAATATTATGTAAAATAAATATTGATTATTTTATTATATGTTTAGCAATCACTTCTTTTTGAAAAGTACCAAACTATCTTTCTTATTAAAGAGAACTTTCTATGAAACTGATTGGAAAGCTGTTTGATTTAAACATGGAAGAACGTCCTCATATTGTACTTATTGTGCTCATATTGTAATACTGTCATACGGTGTTTCTCAGAGATCATCACTATCTCCTACCCTCTTTGCTATCTACATAAACGACCTTCCTCTCTATACCCATCACTCCCAATACCATATGTGTGCGGTCCAACTCCAAATTCACCTCTCCTTCCCTCCTTCGGACCTTTTACAAGCAACAAAAAAGCTCCAGGAAGATTTAAACCGAATTAGTTGCTGGGCGGCTGACAACAAGCTAAAGAGAAAATTAAGGCAAGTATATCTAACGTAGTACATTCAAATGGCCTCCTCAACCCCTAAATTCAAAACCATTTCCCCAATCCCTACACTGTTTTTCCAAAGTTTCTAACAATTCGTCAAAAACCTTGGAGTAACCCTCGACCAATCTCTTTCCTCGAAAACTCATGTTTCCAAAATTTCTCAATTCACAATTTCCATCATAATACTCCTAAATTACCATCATCACCTTCATCCATTTGAAACCCACAGGCTCTTGGTTTGTTCCTTGTTACTCCCCCACTTTGATACTGCTGTGCGGTGTATGGGGGTGTCTCCGGGGATCTTGAAGGAAAACTAAAATGATTATTTAACTGCTTGATACATTTCATCTTTGGAATATCCAGGGACACCTCTGTAACCTGATTCTACGATGAGTTAAAGTGGGCTTACCCTTCCTACCGTTCTAAGTACTTCCTGGCATCCTTTCTCTTCCAAGTTCTCTTATCCTGCAATCCATTGTACATCTCAGATATATTTTCATTCAAATCCTTGGTCCATTCCTGCAACACTCATTCGTGGCCTTCAGACCTGTATATAACGTCTCATCAAACCGCAGCTTTCGACAGATCTTTTCTTATCTGACCCTCACCCATATGGAATTCTATTCCTTCTTATATCCATCATTCCAATACTCTTCTGCCCTTCAAATTCTGTCAGTAAAAATCAGTAAATAGAGCAGAGAGAAATGATTATTTATTATATTTTATTTTGCTATTTTATTTTATTCATACATGCTCATAAACATTGTAAATTTATTTTCATTGTTTTTATTATATTTATTTAACAACAAGTAATAGGAGTATACTAATGCCTTTGGACTGTATATTGCAACATTGATCATCATTAGTTTTAACCTCCTTCAGGATTATTCTCAACTCCTGGGTGCAGAAACCTCCCTGTTTTGTTGTCTCCATTGTTCTGTTATTGTCTAGTTTGTTTTTCTAAATCATTATTAGAAGCTACCCGTTAATTTATTACTATTATTCAATTTCTTCATTATTTCTGGGTTGTTGTTTAATTTCTTTTACTCTAAGATACTGAAATTTCAATTTAATTTTTCTGTCATATTATTCTAAATGGACTTGTCCCAGAATAAATAAATAAATTTGAGTTAATCCTCTCTGATACTCGACAACGTATCAAATGATGCAAAATAATTCCAGCTAAAAGAGTATTTTCAGTCAGAATTTAGAATTTGTATTTTTAGCACTCTCAAGAAATTGACGTGAAAACATCAAGTCCCCTATTTCACTAAATCTGTGGGATTTTTCGGGTTGATCCTCTTTCTTACTTCACGACGTATTAAATGATGCAAAAAAATTCCAGCTAAAAGAGTATTTTCAGTCAGAATTTAGCATTTGTATTTTCAGCACTCTTAAGAAATTGACGTGAAAACACCAAGTCTCCTATTTCACTATATCTGTGGGATTTTTCGGGTTGATCTACTTTATTACTTGACAACATATAAAATTATGCAAAAAAATTCCATCTAAAAAAGTATTTTCATTCAAAATTTAGCATTTGTATTTATGACAACCATGTTCCCTTCTACAGTCATATTATTATCTCCGGTGACTTTAACGCTAGGGGTGGGCATAATCGAATGATTGTCATAATCGGATGATCTGACTTCGATGATTTAGATAATCGAATGATTTCATAATCGAATTATCGAAGTGTTAATATGCATTGTGAGAGACGATATTAGATTATCTCAGCTCCTTATAATCCCTCAATTATCGTTAAACAATTCAGTTCGAATGATCGTTCGTTTCTTTAAACCGATTAATTCGAGTGATTGAAATAATCGAATGATCCTATAATCGTCATTCGATTATGCCCAGCTCTATTCAACACCAACTTACTTTCTAATTCCAACGAGAAACTTTACCTAGAAAACCTTTTCTTCTCTCTTCATCTCTATATCGTTCCTAATGTCCCAACCCACCATACCTGTAGGTCTGACACCTGGTGGGCCTGCATGTTATTGATTCAAGGCATAACCTTCTTTCCGCTTCCCAACATCCAGTACCATTCCTTTCATCTCATGATCTGATCCAAATATCTTACAACTTTCGTAGCTCAGTGTTCCTACCTAAAACCATTACTTTCCGCAACCTGGACTCTCTTACCTGAGAAAACCTTTCAACCGGCCTTGAAAAGATGAGCTGGAGCAAAATCTATTTTTGTACCTCTATTGATTAAAAGGTTGATATCCTCACTGCTAATCTTCTCCATATCCTTGATATCCATGCACCATCCAAAACCACCATCTTTCGTCGCCGACCTGCTCCCTGGATGAGTCAAGAAATCAAAGATGTTCAAAAAAGACGTGAGGCTGCCCGTAGACGCTTTAAACGTACGAGACTGACTGACGACTATCAAGCGTTTAGGGCACTCCGTAACTTGACACAGACAACTATCAGACGTGCAAAATCCAATTACTTTGAAGAAGCCCTATCTTCAGCTCCTGACTCTAAAACAAAATGGAAAATCCTCCCTAAGCTCTCTCTCTCCTAATCCTCTTCCTCACCTGACCCACAGATTTCTCCTGATGAATTAAACTCTTACTTTTTATCTTCGTCCTCTAATTTTTCTTCTCCACCTACTCATAAATCTTTCTCGGTCCCATCATTTAATCCTGATAATTTTTATTTCTCTGACATCTCTCCAAGTGACCTAATTTCCTCTGTTATGAAATCCAGAACCAAATCTTTTGGTTATGATGGAATTCCTGTTAAAATGTTAAAACTATGGTTCCCCGAAATCCTGCCAGTTCTCCTCTTTATTTATAACTTTTCTCTCCAATATTCAGTGTTCCCTAGCTCTTGGAAAAAAGCTTTAGTCCACCCTATTAACAAAATCGCCAATCCTGCTCTTCCTAATGACTATCGACCAATCTCCATCCTCTCAAACCTCTCGAAAGAATAATCCAGGCTTAAATATCAGAATTCCTTGAAAAATCCAAACTACTCGATCCTCTCCAATCTGGTTTCCGTTCAGGTTTCTCCACTCAACCCGCCCTCGCCAAAACTCTAATGACATACATACTGCCATGGACGAAAGGAAACTAACTGTTTTAATACTCCTTGATTTCTCTAAAGCTTTCGACTCCTTGGACAATTCTATCCTTTTCTCTAAACTTAAAGCACTGTCCTTTTCCAACAGCGTAATCCGCTGGTTTCAATCCTTCCTTTCCGATCGAACTCAAGCCGTTTACATTCCTAACCATCCCTTATCATCCTTCCTAGCTCTTACGGCAGGTGTGGCCCAGGGCTCAAGTATCTCTCCTATCCTTTTTAACTGTTATATCAACGATCTTCCTAGCTCAATAGTTCACTGCTCCCACCATCTTTATGCTGATGATTTCCAAATTTACTTATCCTTCCCTCCTTCTGAGTTATCAAAGGCATTTGCTGCTATTCAGGTAGACCTAGATAAGATCAGTGCCTGGGCAAACCTGAATAAGCTTAGCTTAAACGCTACGAAAACTCAGGCTATTTTGATTGGCTCCAGTCCTCTTGTCAGATCCAATACCACCTTCCCAACCTCACTCCTGAACGATCACCCCATTACATTCAGCTCCTCTGTCAAAAATCTAGGAATTACTATAGACCAAACCCTATCCTCGAAACCTCATATAGCCCAAATTTCCCGTAGATTTATAAGTACCCTGAAGTTTTTTCATCGCTCCAGATACCTTCTTCCACAATCCACGCGTAAGCTCCTCGTTTCGTCTCTCATTTTCCCCCGCTTCGACTACTGCTGGGCGGTGTACGGTGGACTCCCTGTGGTGTTTGAGAACAAGTTAAAGCGTCTCATGAATTGTTTTTTTAATTTTTTTTTTGGGTACCTCGAGGCAGTCTCATTTGACCCACCGCTGTGCCGAGCTCCTTCCCTCCATACGCAGACAGTATTTCCTTGGGTCATTTATCTACCAAACTATAAAATCCCAGCATCCTTCCTATATCTACAGTCTCCTTCAATTTAAATCCTCAGTCCACTTGCTTGAAACAAGATCACGCCATTCCGACCTTTATATGCCATCCCACAGAACTAAAGCCTTCGATAGATCCTTTCTTGCCCGTTCCATTACATTCTGGAATTCCATTCCTTCCAATATATGTCATGCTTCTTCCTTATCCACATTCAAATATCGCCTTTTCCAACTCCTATTATCCCAAACTGACGCTTGCTGATCTTTAATTTTAAATTAGATTTTTCATGAATATCCTACTTTTGTGATGTTTACCTTTTTTTATTTTATTTCATATATATATATATGTATATATTCTTCTTCTTATTATTTTTTGTAAGTATGTTCAAAATTAGTTGTTTTTTACTTTCCATTTTCTATTTGTTTACTTTACTTTTTTATGCTTTTTCTTTTCTTTGGTACATAGAGGTTTGTATGTACATACATTTATATAAATTTCTTTTTCTACCTTGTTTACGTATGTACATAATTATATCTATTTAATGTTTTCTGGCCAGATGTGCTACCTTTACTTGTAAATTTCATGTTATTCTAAACGGACAAAGTCCCAGAATAAATTTTTTTTTCTATTTCTATTTCTAACACTTTAGAAATTGACGTGAAAACACCAAGTCCCCTATTTCACTATATCTGTGGGATTTTTTGGGTAAATGTTCTATAAACGTATAATATAGCGTTGGAAAGCGCAACATGTTAGTAAAGTTAATACGCGATATTAATATACGACGCCTGAAAAGGACTAATTTTACTATTTCAAAGGATATGCCCGATTTTCATATTTTAAGGACTATTTTAATTTGTTTTGTTTTTTTATTCTAATTTAAGCCGCCATTCTCGTTGAAAGGATTCTTAACTACTATTGTAAGTAGGATGTGATTAAAAATGGAAGAGAACCACCATTCTCCTTTTAAAAGGATACGTTTCGAAATATTTCACTGGTAATTAGAATTACCACACTAAAAAGGACACTTTGCATCGTGCACCTTTTTACTATTTTCTCAAAAACGGTTCTAACGATTTTGATTAAACTCGTTATATCGATGTAAAATTTGATGGGCTTTAGTATCGTGTATGTTTCATTCTGATTGAAATAGTCTGACAGGGCTTAAATGCCGATATTTAAAATTTTCTTCCTCTGAAGTACCTTTAATTTTGTATTTTTTATAAAATTGGCCATATCATCTTGTTAGCAATGCTATAGAACAGCTAAATATAGAAGTTGAACTAATTTGATGATGAACTGAAGGAGAAAAGAGCGAAAATATTTTTTCATTGCAATTTTTGTGTTTTTGCACATAACAACAGTAATATAGTTGTATAATATACCGTTAGAAAGCTGAAGATTTAAAAAAAAATATTGTCTTATGCAAAAAATTGTAACAGTTAATGGAGAGTGATGAAAAGCCGATAAAACTAACTGATTGTCGTAGATAATAATACTACAGATTATTTAATAAAACACATGTTTCTATTAAAACTCTATGTAATTAATAATAATAATAGGCTTAGCGAACCCGAAGGTTCGATGCCGATACCACCATATTCCATCTACACAGACTCGTCCAATGTTCTCCGTTCAAGCCCAAGCCCCCAACATCAGCCTTACCGCAATCCTCCCATCGACGCTTCGGCCTACCTTTCGGACGCCTACCAATCGGATCAGCAAATACCAACTTTCTCGGAATCTGTTCCTCACCGAGCCCAACAATTTTACTCGTCCATTTGAGTCTCCGCGACGCTATCAACTCAATTATATTCACACGATACAAGTTCCGCAATTTCGCGTTCTTCAACCCACTAAACTCCCCAGTGCCCTCTATATAAAAAAAAAAATTTTACGCAGTACTATATTCTCGTAAACCTTAAGCCATTGTTTATCCTTCAAAGTAAGCGGCCACGTTTCACATCCGTAAAGAACCGTTGGAAGAATAATAGTTTTATAAATTCTAACCTTTAAGTTTTTAGACAGAAGCCGCGAGCTAAGTAACTTAGCAACTTAATAATAACACGCATTTCCCGCCTTTAACCGGGACTTTATTTCTTCCTGGATTTCATTTTTTCTTGTTGTCATTGAGCCTAAATACTTGAATTTCTCTACGTGTTCAAAAGTATGACCTGAAATATTAATATCATCAAGATCGCCACCATTTCTGCTACTAATCATATATTTCGTCTTATCATATTTAATTCGAGACCTATTTGTTTACCGGTTTTAATTAACACACCTGTATTTAGTTGTATGGTTTCCGCGTCTTCACCGAGCAGTACC
This sequence comes from Piezodorus guildinii, assembly GCA_023052935.1. Lineage (NCBI taxonomy): Eukaryota > Metazoa > Arthropoda > Insecta > Hemiptera > Pentatomidae > Piezodorus > Piezodorus guildinii. The sequence continues at coordinate 3,435,891 of CM041298.1, read as the reverse complement.
AAATCACCGGCATACCCCAAAACCGGAAACTTGTCACCCATATTTAAGCCTTTCTCAGTACACATCACCTTTTCTATGACATATTCTAAAAGTATATTAAACAAAACAGGTGAAAGGGAGTCACCCTGTTTCAAACCCGATCGCACCTGAACATACAGAAAAAAATGTTTACTAAATAAAATGTACACAGATATCAATAATTCACATGAAATATGAAACATAACAATATGAAGTAGAGTGGAGATACGTACCGCATGGTGGGTGAATGGAAACTAGGTACTGTTTGGTAGATGGGGGGTAGGTAGGATGGAAAATACCAAGGAAAAAAAAGTAGAATGGAAAGTACGTACCGATTTATAGACAGGGTTTGACAACAATGACTAAAATTCTTAATACTACCATACAAAGAATCAATGAAATTTAACATATGATAATAATAATATAATAATGATACAGGATATAAAAATTTTTATAATTCTATTCTTGAAATATCACCTATATAATAGTAAGAACAGTGATGGAAGATGTATATGAAGAAGAACTGATAATGACCGCCACCCGGACCAATTCCTTCCAGTAATTCTCAACGGTCAACTAATTATATCCACAATGAAACCTCTATTAGTGGTTTGTTGATTCGTATCAAACCATTTTAGTAAATAACGAATTGAGATATTTAAAGGAACCCGTCCTTTCCATCGGCAACAACAATGCTGATAACATTTCTTGGATCTGATGAAGTTATCATAGCTCGTATTGTGCTGCCATCTATGTAGTTCAAACTGGCGCTATCTCCCAATTAATCATGAAGGCTTCGTCCAATCTTCTTCAGGGATTGTCAGTCTATAAATGTTTTGCGCTTGGTAAAATGATTCCACATCAGTTTCGTACAACCTGAGGACCCGACATGTTCATTTTCGTAGGTCAAAGTTTCCCTAATAATTATTCTGTGATACCGACATAAGCAGAAATGGACAGGAAAAGGGGGGGGGTCAACTACTAAAAGTTGGTTGACAAATAGATATTATAAAAGGCTGCAAATTATTACACAGTGGTTTATTATTTAAAAATAACTATATTAACTTTATATAGCTCTTTATAGGCAATCAACTAATAAGAGAACCAATAAATAACTCAAAGGAAAATTGCCTATCAACACTGCTAATTTCGTTTCGTATAAAATTTAGTTCTAGATCGAATATTATTAACAATAAAATCTTGGGTATTTATTTATTTATCTTCAGAAATTACTGAGTTAAGGGCGCACAGTGGGGAAAAATCACGATTTAGTGACCAAAATTCTATAGCTCTTGATCTAATTCAGATAAATTAAAAATTCTTTTTTCGTTTACAAGTAGAGAATGTACTTTATTGGTGAGTGTAATTCGTTATTTTTTTTTTTTTCGTAATAATAAGAGAGGCAAAAAATAATTCCAGGGAGCTTTATTTTGGCTTTCATTACTCCTCATGTATTTTATTAACTTGAAATGTCTTTAAAAATATCGAAAAATATTTTTAACTTACTAGGTTTAAAAAAATATATACAAAATAAAATAAAAAAATTCACTAAATTTTTGATTGGAAACATTTGTTTTTAGTTTTCCTTTAATGTTTTAGGGAGTTAATGGTACTAAAATACATGATACAATTTAATCGATCAAATGCAATCGATCAGTGTTATATCGGTTTAAAGATTTGACGCCATATTTTTTAATGTTAATTTAACATAATCTATATTTTCTTTGATCCGTTGGAATAAAAAATATTTTTTTATTCACTGGATAAGTATCGAAATTATATTATTTTGTTAAGTTAAATTTGTCGATTTTTTGCCTTTAAACAATAATTCCTTTTAAATTCTGTATACGCCGTAAATTCCTGAAGGCAATTATATACGCAGAAAACTCTATAGAAGGAGACAATAGACCATTTCTGCCTATTAAAATGCTCCCTCCTAAATAGAGTAAATTGATCAAATATAAAAAAATGTATCAAATCAGTAACTTTGAAAAATAATTAAAAATATTAAAAAATGTAACGAGAGTAATTTTTTTACTTTCACCAATAAAGTACATTCTCTACTTGTTAATGAAAGAGAATTTTTAATTTATCTGAATTAGATCAAGAGTTAAAGAATTTTGGCTCCTGAATCGTGATTTTTCCCCACTGTGGGGCGTAAATATAGGTGAAATTTCATTCCCCCGGATATTACGGACGGAGGTCTTCCTCGGGGCAAGTCAGTGTCCCCAGCTGAAAACTTAGCAAACCAACGGCGAATGGTCCGTTCATTAACACTCCCTTTCCCAAACGCCATGCAAATATTTCTAGCGGCCTCAGCTGTTGAATGGCCGAGTTTAAACTCGTACAAAAATATTACTCGAAAATCGCGGTTTTTCTATGTTCATATTTGGAGGTATGTAAATACCTTTGAGTAAATAATAATGTAAATACAGGGATCCACTGGAAATAAATAAATAAATTCTTTATCATTCTGGGACAAGTCCCTTTAGAACAACATTGACATAATATATAAATTGGGCTTCGGAGTCTTAGAGTAATTAATTATTGATAAACATGTGAACTAAAACTAATCGAGAAGATACATTTAGCAAATATTTAGAAAATAAAATAAAATAGAGTCTTATTTACAATTTGGTTCTGACTTGATGGTCATGAGATGAATGAATAAGCGGGATTTGAATGAAGGAAGAGAGTTGGAGTGATGGATAGAAAGAGGAATAGAATTCCACAGGATTGAGGATCGGATAAGGAACGATCTGTCAAAATGTGCACTTAGGTGGGCCACAAAGAGTTTATTTATTGTGTAAATCTGAAGGCCTAGAGCGTGTACAGCGGGAATGGACAGAGGAGTTGAATTGTGGAAGGTCGAACATGTATGATGGACGGCGGGATTGGATGACTTGGTAAAGACTAGCGACGATAGGAAGGGTAGAGCCACTTCAACTCGCTATAAAATTTGGAGATGGAGGTGTGCCTCGGGACCCCGAAGATAAATCTAACAAAGTAATTAGGCGTTTTATTTTTACTTCGAGATCCCCGGAAACAACCGTATACGGTACAGCAGTAGTCGAAGTGGGGGAATATTAGAGAGGTAACGAGGAGCTTCCGGGTTTCACACGGGAAGAGGTGACGAAGGGAATTCAGTCGTTTCAAGGTGGAAAAAGTGCAGTGGGAAATTTCGGAAATATGATTCTTCAAAGAGAGGGTTTGATCAAAGGATTCCTGACGGTCAGGTAGAACTTTATAGGGTTACCATTTTGGAAGAGGGTTGGGGCATGTGGAACATTTTTCAAGAGGTGATGGGATCCTATTGCAAATACTTTTTTTTTTCAACATTTAGTTTCAGCTTATACAATATGATTCTTGAAAGAGAGGGTTTGATCAAAGGATTTCTGACGGTCGGGTAGAACTTTATAGGGTTACCATTTTGGAAGAGGGTTGGGACATGTGGAACAATTTTCAAGAAGTGATGGGATCCTATTGCAATTGCTTTTGTTTTTTCAACATTTAGTTTCAGCTTATACAATATGATTCTTGAAAGAGAGGGTTTGATCAAAGGATTCCTGACGGTCGGGTAGAACTTTATAGTGTTACCATTTTGGAAGAGGGTTGGGACATGTGGAACAGTTTTCAAGAAGTGATGGGATCCTATTGCAATTACTTTTGTTTTTTCAACATTTAGTTTCAGCTTATAGAATATGATTCTTGAAAGAGAGGGTTTGATCAAAGGATTCCTGACGGTCGGGTAGAACTTTATAGGGTTACCATTTTGGAAGAGGGTGAGGGCATGTGGAACAATTTTCAAGAAGTGATGGGATCCTATTGCAATTGCTTTTGTTTTTTCAACATTTAGTTTCAGCTTATTGACTACAGTAATTCCTGATTGCTTTTCATTGCGTTTCCCCAGAAGTTGAGATTGCCCAGCAACCAAATGATCGATAACTTGGAATTAATTTAATATTCATTTATAGCTTATAACTCTGATTTAATCCCCCACCCTCATCCCCTGGCCCGTGAAAAAGCCCGTGTAGCTTAAGAAGGTGAGCTAGTGGGGAGGGGGGAGGGGAAATTAACAGCTTTTGAATAACTGATGATGCGTCCACTAGAAACACCATTTTAAATTTTTAAATTGTTTGGAAGCGATGACATTATTTAAATGATATCCAATACACTCCGGAAAAGTAAGGAAATATGTTTCAATAGTATTTGCATCAGGAAATTGAAGTGATTTGAACCCATTCACGGCCATCCTTAACCGCTTCTGTGGCCAAACCATCTTCAGTGGCCAAACCATCTTCAGTGGCCAAACCATCTTCAGTGGCCAAACCATCTTTGTATATTCAAATCAAATAATAATAATGCACAACTATTTAACTATTAAGCCAATTTATACCTTTACGTTTCCACTTCGCAGGTGCTCACGACCCTCCTGCAGGTCGCCTCTTGGACGGATGGGTTCGCGATCAGGATGAGGAAGCTCCAGCTGAAGCCCTTCAGGGAATGGATAGAGGTCGTCGAGCAGAAGAGGCAGAACATCTTCAAGTTCCTCGCCCAAAGCTTCCTCACAGAGTTCGATCACGAAGTCCGGAGCATCCAGGACAAAGTCATCAATGTCACTGTCAGTCAGGTCATTAGCATTATATAAATTATCTAGGCCTTAGTCTGAAAATCCTTTTTACTTTCACTTACCTATATAGAAATATATATTAAGGGAAAGTATTGCGATCATGACAATTTTTGAATTCCAGTTTTCAACTGGAATACACGCTTTAGGATCGCGTGTTGAGTAAAATGCGAGGGCCCAACAATAAAAACATTGTAAGAATATAAAAATTAATGATAACAACAATTTATGTACAAATAGGGATTGCAATCCGGAAAAACGGATCTGGCAATAATATACCGGATCCGATTATTGCAATTTTTGGGCAAAAATAGTGCAATTTAATAAAAAAAAGTACTATAAATGCGTTACATTTGGTGTACATGTATGGTGGTGTCGTTCGACGCCAAATTACATCACGCCATCCGTTCAGCTCAGCATCATTCGTTCGCCTCGCGCGAGACCATATTTTAGTTTTTGTTTTGTCGGTGCTTCATCCTAATGTAAGTAAAGCTATTATTTCCTAGGATTTACGCGAGCTATAGCATCCTATAAGTTGGTTGTAGAGGAACTTCTGAAACAGCCCTAAAATGTTTTTTAGAGAAATTGCTCAGTGAAGTACTGACTCACTCAAGTGTTAAGTACTGAATTATATGAAACTAGAGAGAGTTAAAGCTACCTTACTGCTCACTTCTTCCTAGATTTCACTTTCTCAGATAGTTCAATTAATTTATTAAGTTACTTAATAAAATCCTATATAATTATCCTTCCGTAATTAACTCAGATGGGAACCGTGATAACAATAATTTTAAATAATTTGAGAATGCCAACAATCACAAAGAAGTCTTATATTTATATTTATGATAGACACCATCATATTTTGATGAATCTCTATAATAAATGGCATAATTATCACAATAATGAGTTTGTATTATAAGTATAACTCTTTAAATTATTCCACTGAAAATATTTGTTTTTCCAATAGTATGTAAGTACTAATTACTTTAGTATGTATTATTACAAATCAATTTTGATTTTGGAAAAATGGTGGTCGAAAACAAATAGTCTTTATTTTAAGCAAATAATCATGGATAGCCGACTGTTTTAATAGCCATTAAAATTTTACTTGTTACCTAAACTACTAAACTTTAATATTTTGCTCCATATCTAATCCTAACATAACTTTTATTTTATAAACTTCCTATTATGACTACAATTATAAGACGAATTTCCTTTCCCCGCCTTTCCACTCCACTGAGTGTGGCCGGGAACGGAGGTTAATGTCGACTCCGATGGTGTTCGGTAGACGTGCGTGATGGGTTCCCTTGACATCCCAGTTCCTGCTTCCTACTAATTGTTGTCGTTTTCCGTTGTTACTATTATTCAAATCTGTCCCGAGACGGAAGAAGAACTTATTTTAACAGTGGACAAATATCTGTGTGATCCTGGAGTTATATGACAAAATCTTCTTCTGACTGCTGCTACTCATTGTAATTTATTAAAACAAATAAAATAAAAAGGTGAATGCACGCTTCGTCCTTCACAATAAACAACACAACAATCAATGAAAGTTTCCTCCTCGAGTTGGAGGGGGTTGCCTATAAGGGAGGTAGGTGGGGGTAGGCAATTTCCTTTACTCTCCGCTGAGTGTGGCCCAGCCTTAAAAGAGTGAGGAGATAGGAACAGACCATCCCTGGAAGGAAGAAAAAGAGAAGAGAACAAATGCCTCCAGGTACCAACAATAGAACACATGTGTAAAGCAATCAATAATTCAATATCGAAATTAATAACATTACCAACAATGATGTATCATTTTGGCTCCAATAATCTCAATTAGATTTAATCAATATAACAATTCATTTCCTACAATCCAACTCAACGCCAGCTCTATAACTTCAATCTTAAATCATGATTAATGCACTTTCGATAAGCACAGGTTGTTATTTATAATATTAAAATATATATATTATTCAACTAGCTAAGTTAATTAATTATATTATATTATCCAACTAGGTAAGTTAATTAATTATATTTCAGAAAATGCCTTACATAAATATGAACGGAAGTATTTACGAAGGGCACCAACATGAAATATGTGGCTATGTCGGTGATCTTTGGCATGAGCTGGAGGACGTCTTGCATTTCAAGTAACTTCCTTTCTTTTTTTTACTATTTTACTATGATATAAGTATTTTCATGAATAAAAATAATATTTATTTGTTTCCTGGGCTACTCCGATACAAGCAGGTTGGGCATTGAAGTCAATAATGCATATTTATATAAATACATAAGTTACAATAAAGGAATCATTGTTTCACTTTCTTGGAATACATACAAACATTAAAAATTTTAAAAAATAAATCATTAAATAAAATGTAGCCTGATTAATTTTTACAAGAGAGGTAGGTGAAAATACAGGTTTGTAGATGCCATTTTCAAAGAGTTATTACAAGTAGATATCCTCAGTAGATACAAGCTTCAGTAGATATCCCCAAAAAACGATAAATAGAAAATGTGGTAATATTAAGGTGACAGACCATTTTAAATACCTGGCTGAAATAATTAGCAGAAATGGGACAGATAAAAGAGCCGTAGCAACCAAGGGATGAAATCTAGAACACTTTGCCTTTTGCACAAAAGATATATAAAAAAGGAACCTTTCTCTGAATGCAAAATTAAGACATTACACTACTTTGGTAAGACCATCCATCTTCTATCGCATGGAGGCTACGAGTTTAGCTGGAATTGAGAGCTTACTCAACATAGAGAGAAGGGTTTCATGAAGAATTTATGGTCCTATAAAAACATAGGAGAGATATGGAATGAGGTCAAACAAAGAGATCCAGAGTAAAATTGAGAACCTCAAGATAACAGTTTGAAATACTGTGTTGTACAGGCTTTCTATGGTTATATGGTCCCAATGAGAAAGGCAAGACTAAATAAGCCTATTTTTTGTAAAATATGGAAGTATAAAAGTCAGGGTGGATATGTCGGGTGGATGAAGGAGGAAATAGGAAGATTCAAAGATCACGGGGCGAGGACTGCTTAGTATAAAAGTCAGGGGTCGGTGGGATATGTCGGGTGGATGAAGGAGGAAATAGGAAGATTCAATATCACGGGGGAGGACTGCTTAGTATAAAAGTCAGGGTGGATATGTCGGGTGGATGAAGGAGGAAATAGGAAGATTCAATATCACAGGGGAGGACTGCTTAGTCCCGGAGCATTACAAACAGGAAATTTTTAAACTGCCGATTCTTACAGAGGGAAGGAGGAATCCCATTGGCTGAGTATGGGCTGAGGAGGAAAGGAGGAATCCCATTGGCTCAGGATGGGATGAGGAGGAAAGGAGGAATCCCATTGGCTTAGGATGGGATGAGGAGGAAAGTGAGAATCCCATTGGCTGAGGAGGAAGGGTTGAGGCAATCGGAAAGGATGAAGGATCATGTTTTGAGTGGTCCTCGGAGGCCTGTTCTCGAAAAAATAAATAAATAAAAATATTTTAAATTATTATAGCATAGTAAGAAATATTAATTTATTTAACGTCACTTCACGTCAGGTCACGTCACGTCACGTCAAAAAAAATATTAACCCTGAAGAATGGTCCTTCCCATTTTGCAATGGATAAATAAAGGCATAGAAGGAGCCCTTGAAAGATTACTAGTGCATCCAGCGCATATAGCAATCCTCTTTAGAATACCTCCGGGTAACACAAGGACAAAATGTGACATCTATACATATTACATTTGTATTTGTATTTTGTTTGAAAATGAAACCAGAGGGTAAGAAAAAAAAAAGAAAGAAAAAAAAATATTATTTAATTTCTGCAAGCTGTTAATGGCAAGTTAGATTTATTGTCCAGACTATTATATTTATTTATATATTAAGTTCTTAGATCTTTGTACATTGGTTAATATTTACTTGAAAATCTATTTTTTTAAAACTTCATTGAAAGCTGATTCTCCAAAGGATTATACGAATGTTTTTTTTTTTGTTTTATTTTCTCCAAAAATTTTTTTAAAAAAAATTCAATTTAAAAGACCATAATAGCAGCATATCTGAATTTAAAATGCCCAAATCAAGGAGGATGAACATATTTGTGCATAACTATTACATTTAAATTTTATTTTCATTACCTACTTTTATCTTATTCCCTATGATATATTTATGATATCAATAAGATGAATGGGAAAGAGGGATCATGTGAGGGAGAGAGGGATCATGTCTACATAGCTCGTAACTATTGATATGAATGATAAATAACTTTTATTTTAGGACATTTTGTCCCCTAAGATAATATACGGTGAACAGATAAAGCATCAAGTGAGTTTTGTTTTGTGTTATCAAAGTCAAAATTTACTGTGTATGTGCGGAAGATTGATTTTTAAGGAGGTGGATAAATAGTTGGTGTTTGAAAGTGGTTAGGAATGAAACTGTACAGAGGGAGGTGGGTAAAGAGTTCCAAAGGTAGAACAGATGATAAAGGACTTTTCAAAGGAGGCAGTTCTACAAGTGGTTAGGTATAGATCGGTAGGTTGAGATCTTGTATTTAGGGTGTGCAGGGAAGAGCACGGGGTAAGGAGGTCAAAGATATAGGGAGGTTTTGTGGCTCGCAAGGATTGGAATAGGAAGATACCTAGTAGGCATTTTCTTCGGGAATCACGATAAAGCCATCCTTGAGAAGAATACCGTCAGAAATATCTGATCATCTGAGGAGGACTTAAATACCTGATCATCTGAGGAGGACTTAAATATCTGATCATATGAGGAGGACTTAAATATCTGATCATCTGAGGAGGACTTAAATATATGATCATCTGAGGAGGACTTAAATATATGATCATCTGAGGAGGACTTAAATATCTGATCATCTGAGGAGGACTTAAATATCTGATCATCTGAGGAGGACTTAAATATCTGATCATCTGAGGAGGACTTAAATATCTGATCATCTGAGGAGGACTTAAATATCTGATCATCTGAGGAGGACTTAAATATCTGATCATCTGAGGAGGACTTAAATATCTGATCATCTGAGGAGGACTTAAATATCTGATCATCTGAGGAGGACTTAAATATCTGATCATCTGAGGAGGACTTAAATATCTGATCATCTGAGGAGGACTTAAATATTGATCATCTGAGGAGGACTTAAATATCTGATCATCTGAGGAGGACTTAAATATCTGATCATCTGAGGAGGACTTAAATATCTGATCATATGAGGAGGACTTAAATATCTGATCATCTGAGGAGGACTTAAATATCTGATCATCTGAGGAGGACTTAAATCTATTCTTAATCTTCAGCTTATCTCATTTACCCAGGGGTCCCAAACGAGGCAATCTATAGTCAAAGTGTAAATATCTGTATTTAGGGTGTGCAGGAAGAGGGGTAAGGAAGTCAAGATATAGGGAGGTTTTGTGGCTCGCAAGGATTGGAATAGGAAGATCACCTGAGTAGGCATTTTCTTCGAATCACGATAAGCCATCCTTGAGAAGAATACCGTCAAAATATCTGATCATCTGAGGAGGACTTAAATACCTGATCATCTGAGGAGGACTTAAATATCTGATCATATGAGGAGGACTTAAATATCTGATCATCTGAGGAGGACTTAAATATATGATCATCTGAGGAGGACTTAAATATATGATCATCTGAGGAGGACTTAAATATCTGATCATCTGAGGAGGACTTAAATATCTGATCATCTGAGGAGGACTTAAATATCTGATCATCTGAGGAGGACTTAAATATCTGATCATCTGAGGAGGACTTAAATATCTGATCATCTGAGGAGGACTTAAATATCTGATCATCTGAGGAGGACTTAAATATCTGATCATCTGAGGAGGACTTAAATATCTGATCATCTGAGGAGGACTTAAATATCTGATCATCTGAGGAGGACTTAAATATCTGATCATCTGAGGAGGACTTAAATATCTGATCATCTGAGGAGGACTTAAATATCTGATCATCTGAGGAGGACTTAAATATCTGATCATCTGAGGAGGACTTAAATATCTGATCATCTGAGGAGGACTTAAATATCTGATCTTCTGAGGAGGACTTAAATCTATTTCTTAATCTCTTCAGCTTCATCTCATTTACCCCAGGGGGTCCCCATATACGAGGCATCTATAGTCAAAGTGGGGGAGTATGAGAGAAGACTCTGAGAGATAGCGGCTACTTCTAGGAAAAGAGTCTCAGAAACGTAGGTGCTGTTTGAGGATAGAGATTGATTTTATGGTATTTAGGGAAATATAGTTCTATTATTATTATTTATATAATGTATTTGTAACATTGTATAATTATTAAAAATATCTATAGGACAAAGTTTAACGTGAAGAGTGAAATATTGGACGAGCGAGCTGCCCTGAGGGACTCCTCGGACAACTTGATCCTGAACCCGATCGTGTTGCAGAGCGGTGATAGAGACGAGTTCCACACGACCATGCCTGTAGCCTACACCTGGTACAGTTATCTTATTTATATATTAGTTTAAATAATTATTATATTTTTATTTTCGATGCAAACTTTTATTTAAGATTATCAAGTGTAGATTTTAAAATTGAAGATTGAAGTATTAAAGTTGTAGGAACCATCTGTGATGTAGTGGCATAACAGCCTTCAATATTCAAGGTTGCTGGTTTGAACCCGATACTTGATATAGTACTTTGTAAAGGAAGGAAAACATCCTTGGTTATAACGTTCTTCGTAGGCAACATCCTTGGTTATAACGTTCTTCGTAGGCAACATCCTTGGTTATAACGTTCTTCTTAGGCAACATCCTTGGTTATAACGTTCTTCGTAGGCAACATCCTTGGTTATAACGTTCTTCGTAGGCAACATCCTTGGTTATAACGTTCTTTGTAGGCAACATCCTTGGTTATAACGTTCTTCGTAGGCAACATCCTTGGTTATGCCGTTCTTCGTAGGCAACATCCTTGGTTATAACGTTCTTCGTAGGCAACATCCTTGGTTATAACGTTCTTCGTAGGCAACATCCTTGGTTATGCCGTTCTTCGTAGGCAACATCCTTGGTTATAACGTTCTTCGTAGGCAACATCCTTGGTTATAACGTTCTTCGTAGGCAACATCCTTGGTTATAACGTTCTTCGTAGGCAACATCCTTGGTTATAACGTTCTTCGTAGGCAACATCCTTGGTTATGCCGTTCTTCGTAGGCAACATCCTTGGTTATAACGTTCTTCGTAGGCAACATCCTTGGTTATAACGTTCTTCGTAGGCAACATCCTTGGTTATGCCGTTCTTCGTAGGCAACATCCTTGGTTATAACGTTCTTCGTAGGCAACATCCTTGGTTATAACGTTCTTCGTAGGCAACATCCTTGGTTATAACGTTCTTCGTAGGCAACATCCTTGGTTATAACGTTCTTCGTAGGCAACATCCTTGGTTATGCCGTTCTTCGTAGGCAACATCCTTGGTTTATAACGTTCTTCGTAGGCAACATCCTTGGTTATAACGTTCTTCGTAGGCAACATCCTTGGTTATAACGTTCTTCGTAGGCAACATCCTTGGTTATGCCGTTCTTCGTAGGCAACATCCTTGGTTATAACGTTCTTCGTAGGCAACATCCTTGGTTATAACGTTCTTCGTAGGCAACATCCTTGGTTATAACGTTCTTCGTAGGCAACATCCTTGGTTATAACGTTCTTCGTAGGCAACATAAAATGCTTGTGCAATGTCAGGCGCTAGTTAAAGATCCCTATCCTAATTAAACCTGGATAGGCAATATTTAGAACTCCCACTGTAGCATTGTCCGATTAGCCACAGCAGCATAAAGTGATCTTAAATGAATAAACAAGCAAACAATAAAAAAGTTATAAACTATGGTACTAGTAGAATAGATTTTACATATTTTTTATCTTAATATGTTTCTATTCACACCTGTCAGATGTTATCTGACAGTAGGAAAATGTGCTATATTAACCTTCAGCAGGAGACATGGTAGGCATGGGGAAGGAAATTGCCCAGCAGCACCTCTAGCCTAGGCTTTGATTTAGGTAGAGGAGGTCTCTCATCCAGCTTCTTTTCACCCTATAGTACATAATTTTATTTATATCTTTTAAAACTCTACATATCGGCTTTAATACCATTTTCAGATAACAGTTTTCTTAAAGAACATTAAAAAAAAAAAAAAAAATGATATAAATAATTTCAAGCTATACACAATGAGTTAGTTAATAAATCTGATATCAATTGTTTTAATGGTTCCTTAGCTATGGTTGGACAGTTTTGAGAAATTAGTGTTAGACCTAGACCACAACAATAATAATTTTATTATTTTGCATTTATATGTATATATATTTTTTTATTTTTTGTTTATTTTATTTTTTATTTCTTTCTTCAGTACTCTGATAACTAGTAATTTTTTGTTGTGTTATATTATTATCACTATGTCAAGATTTAATACACTTCTTAGTTATACAGATATACATATTTTATTTTATTTTTATTGTGATTAACATATTATAATTATATTTAGTCTTAATATTTTGATTAGATTCTAAATGGCTATTGCGCCCTAACTCAGTCTCCACTGGCTTACACCAGTGATGTGGCTGACAGAGAGGAGCTGGAATCTCTTGGATTCGACTTCTCTCCCCACTTGTAGAGGGAGAAGCCCAGTCTTGGGTCCCTTTAGCAAATTGTATATATTGTATATAGTTAAGTTTGTTTGTATGATGTTTATTTATGTCCCAACTTGTATTTATCTCTACTACAGGTTGTTGTTTTGATTTGTTTGTTGTTGTGTTTATTAATTGTTATTTTTTTGTATATATATGAATTTATTTATTTCCAATTTTATGTAATTTGACTTTATCATTATTTTCTGTATATATTGTATGAATGTGTATCACATCACTATTACTACAGTTCATTATGAAACAAATTGTAATATTTCTCAATAAATAAATATAAAAAAAGAATCTAAATATTTTTATTCTTGTAAATAAATTCATATTATTCTATATTTTACTATGAATTAATATTATTATTATTAATATTATTTATTTATTATTATATACTTTTATGTATATATGTATATTATTAAATATGAATAATTATATATTTATCTAAACTTATTATATACATAACTATACATAATTATTGTATTTTCAAATACAATAATAATATCTTATATTATACATTTAATCAGAGTTCTAATTGAAAATTTTGTATATTTTATTGTAAATTTCTATTTTATAGTATAAAATATTAAAGAATGTACTTAAAATGTAACTAAAATAATATAATATATCATTTTGTTCATTCATCGCCACTTTATGCTACTTTGACTAATTGGACGATGCTACATTGGGAGTCCTAAATTTGGCCTATCCAGGTTTAATTATGATAGGCATCTTTAACGAGTAGCTGACATCGCACAGGCTAGTGACCACCATTTTACGTTCCCTTCGAAGAACAGCATAACCAAGAATATTTTACTCTCTTTAAAAATCCCTAGGTGCTGACTGGACCTGGAGCAAAGTAAGCTGTTTTTGCCCAGTTTATTTATGCTAAGAAAAATTATTTCAAAATGACATTATTTTTAATGATTTCAGGTTTAGACTGTCCCTTTTGAACCCAAAGAGTGGAAATTCCTTCTTCTACATGTCGATATTCACGACCTCCTTGATGGCTACTTACCTGGTCACCATGATGATCCTCACGTTCACTTTGTGGTTTATCATTCAGGCCTAGTAAGTCATAGCAAATTTACTTTTTTTACTGTCTTTTGTAGCTGATTGTTTTTCTTTTTAGTTCAGTTCAGGTTTAGTTCAGTTCAGGTTTAGTTCAGTTCAGGTTTAAATTCTTGACATTTCAAATAGAAAAAAATACAGCTTTAGTATTTCTTCCTGACAAGGGAAAACAAAAGATGATGGATATGCCTATTGCAACCTACTGCTCTTCCCAGTCAGGGGATACATTTCGAATAAATGCTTTCCTTCTCTTGAATTTTTTGCCTTGTTCCCAGTCATTTGTTTTGTATCTGATAATAGGATCCACTGTCAGTGCTTCCTTTTCTGTGACACTAAATGCCAAGATGCCCTCAAATTTTGTTGATCCCTCGGTATCAAGGCAAAATACATCTTGGAAACAGTTGTATTTTTTCTTTTTCAAAAGTTCTGCTATCTCCTTCTTAATGCGGTTGTGCCGGCAGGTAACGAGAAGCATGTTATGTGGACATTTACCCAACAAATGTACAGTAGTTGGGCAGAGGGATCCAACTTCTTCATTATCGTGGCACCTCGATCCTGGGATTCCACGAATGGTGCGTAGTACATAAACAATTATGTAATAATTTACTGAATTTTGATTTATTATTTTCAATAATGAAAATTTCTAAGTGACCAAAAGAAAATTATCTTCCCATAAAATGTGAGGGCTTGTGTTTCAAGATACTTATGAGATAAGAATCAGAATAACGAATAAAAAAAATAACCCATTTTTCCACTGTCCAAATTAATATATACAAAATTTAGTGGTGCTAGACCATTTTGCTTTGAATTATTAATTGCTTTGAATATTACTTAATTGCCTATTAACAGCTATATAAACAGTTATAACCCTAATATAATTATTTGGAAATAATAAACCATTGTCTAATAATTTTCAACTTTTTTTTTTATTCAAACCAATATAATAGTCCTTGTGAAAAACGTTATAAAACAAAAAATATTCTCTATTAAACTTCTGATGAGGGAACTCTCCTCAAATTTTCAACCCCATCAAGACCAACACAGCCAGGGAATATAAAAAAAAGCCCCAACACTTCATAAATGTATTTAAAACTTGACTTTTGGTTTATTATTTTCAATAATGAACCTTTGTAATCAACAAAAAAAAAAAATTAATCACCCCTTCTCAAAATTTGAGGGCTTACGCTTCAAGACACGTAGTACCCGAAAAACAAATTTAAAAAAAATCCTCTTGGTCAGATTATAAATATTATAATTATAAATAGCTCTTAATAATATATTATAATTATAAATAGCTCTTAATAATATATTATAATTATAAATAGCTCTTAATAATATATTATAATTATAAATAGCTCTTAATAATATAATATAATTATAAATAGCTCTTAATAATATAATATCTTAAATAAATTTCTGCTCTTAGTACTATTTGATAGATAATTGAATTTCCTACAAAAGGAAAAAATAATCATTGAAATCGGTTTAGAAATAGCATCAATATAACAATTTGAAGTTAGCAGCGGTGGTAGAACATTTTAGGCCATTTTCATTTGAATTATTTATTGTTCTTCATATTAGTTAACTATAAACAAATAGCCTATATATATATATATATATATATATATATATATATATATATATATATATATATATATATATAAACAGTTATACCCTAATTTAGTTATTTGGAAAAATAAACCATTGTTTAATCATTTGCAGCATTTTTTCATTTAAACCAATATAGCTTCTAGTGACAAATGTTATATAACATAGCTTCTAGTGACAAATGTTATATAACATAGCTTCTAGTGACAAACGAGCATTATATAACGAAAAATATTTTCCATACAATTTCAGATCAAGGAACTTTCATCCAATCTTCAATCGAACATTAAAGCAACACCAATAGAGGCTAGAGAATGTCAAATATGTTACATTATTAAGGCTGAAAATAAAAAGTTATCCCAAAATCAAAATTATAGACCCTTATCCGAAAATCAAAATAAAATATGGTGCAAGCAACAGATAACTTTCACTCATCTTTAGATTCAAAAATAACTTTAAATTTGATAAAAAAATATATTGTTTTAATCGAAAACTTTATTTTAGATTAAACAATATTATAATTTTTTTGATATATTTTTTTCTGAAATTTACAGCTGTTATAATATAATAAAACAACCAGAACGAGTGGCTGAGGCCTACCAGAGAACTCTACAAAGAAATGGATGATCTGGAAATGGACATTAGGTTAAGGAGGCTGCATTTTTACGGGCATATGGTAAGGATGAGCCCGAGCAGAATAAATAAGGAAATCTTTGGGAAAATGTGGGGATATAAAGGGGCCAGAGGATACATTCAGCAGAAGAGGAAAGAGGCAGTGAGGTTGGGAATCTCAACACAGGTTTGTGTCAATAGAGATGAATATAGGGAAGATAAAGGTCTTTGTGGGTGCTAAAGAGGTGAGAAAGGGGAGAGTATGGAGCGAGGAACAAAGAAGAGTGTGAAACAAGTGAAGAGTGCAGTCTGAATGAAGAAGAGGTCGGAAGAGAGGGGAATGTGTGGGCAAAGCTAGGAGAAAATGATATTTGCCTGTTCTTCAAGGCCGTTTTGCGTCAGAAAAAAAAATATATAATAATAATAAAACAAGTAAATATGTAAAGTACATGAAGAGAGACTGCCCATTGGCAGCACTCTAGAAGTCAATCTAAACAAGGTCTCGAGGACATCTTTCCAGAGGCCTCGGAGGATTGTCTGAAATGGAAGTGGAAGCAAGGATTGAAATGAGTGGGTTAGAGTGGGAAAGGAGTTAGCCATGGAAGGATTGGTACCTGGTCCGGGCCAAGTCAGCAACATAAGGGATGTTAAGGTCTTTATGGATGAGTTTATTCGTGACAAAGTAAGGAGCATTGACGATTTTACAAAGGATTTTGGATTGTAAG
Organism: Piezodorus guildinii; assembly: GCA_023052935.1. Classification (NCBI taxonomy): domain Eukaryota; kingdom Metazoa; phylum Arthropoda; class Insecta; order Hemiptera; family Pentatomidae; genus Piezodorus; species Piezodorus guildinii. The sequence continues at coordinate 3,418,592 of CM041298.1, read as the reverse complement.
GATTGGATGCGGGAAGAATGGTTTAGTAGAACCCCAAAGCTCAGCTCTTCAAGTCCAGATTGGTCTTATAATAGTCATGTAAAAGAGCTTTTTGTAATTAAGCGGAAGGTTAGAGGGTCCAGAAACATTATAATATAAATTATCATCTACGGCTGTCACTTATCTTTCATGCACTTTTCATTACTCTGCATTATCTTTTACAGCTTTGTACGCAAGATAACATTTTTTATAAAATATTCTGTTTCTTTTCATAGTTACGGGAAGAAGCTACAGTTCTTTAAAAGAAGCAGAAACTTCTTCAGAAGCAGATATATGCTCGTCGAAGCGGATTGTTGCTTCATGGCAAGCTTCCTTACCATTTTAGGAACGCTAACCAATCAAGGTAACCATACAAAGTTATTGTACAATCATGAAGATTATATATTTTAGGAACGCTAACCAATCAAGGTAACCATACAAAGTTATTGTACAATCATGAAGATTATATATTTTAGGAACGCTAATCAATCAAGGTAACTATACAAAGTTATTGTACAGTAATGAAGATTATATATTTTAGGAACGCTATCATTCAAAATAACTATACAAAGTTATTGTACAATCATGAAGATTATATATTTTAGGAACGTAACCAATCAAGGTAACCATACAAAGTTATTGTACAATCATGAAGATTATATATTTTAGGAACGCTAACCAATCAAGGTAACCATACAAAGTTATTGTACAATCATGAAGATTATATATTTTAGGAACGCTAATCAATCAAGGTAACTATACAAAGTTATTGTACAGTAATGAAGATTATATATTTTAGGAACGCTAATCATTCAAAATAACTATACAAAGTTATTGTACAATCATGAAGATTATATATTTTAGGAACGCTAACCAATCAAGGTAACTATACAAAGTTATTGTACAATCATGAAGATTATATATTTTAGGAACGCTAATCAATCAGGTAACTATACAAAGTTATTGTACAATCATGAGATTATATATTTTAGGAACGCTAATCATTCATAATAACTATACAAAGTTATTGTACAATCATGAAGATTATATATTTTAGGAACGCTAACCAATCAAGGTAACTATACAAAGTTATTGTACAATCATTATGATATTCTATTTTTTAAAACAATAAAAAATCTGTTGGAAATAAAAAAAAATAAAAACAATGTCACACAAGTGGAGATATCTTGAAAATATTACTACGTTTACTAATTGATGTATTAAAAAATCTGGTGCACCCAAGACACGACTTTCACTTACCTCATTGTTAAAATCAGTTTAAGAATTTTTTAATACAATTGTGGATGAAAATAAATTGTTGAAGAATTAATTACATTGAGTTTTGATGGAAACATGAGTTCTATTAAATAATCTATTATATTATTATCAGATATTATGGCAATCAGTTTGTTTTATCATTGTTTCATCACTCTCCATTAAGTTTTACAATTTTGAGTATAAGATAATATTTTGTCTATAATCTTTAGCTTTCCAAAAGTATATGGTACACCTACGTTATTGTTTTTATCTTCAAAAACACCAATATTTTTTCTATAATCTTTAGCTTTCCAAAAGTATATGGTACGCCTACGTTATTGTTTTTATCTTCAAAAACACCAATATTGTTGCTCTCCTTTAGTTGGGTATCAAATTCTGAGGCTCTATTCGTCCTTGAAGAGTCTAGGTTTCCACTTAGCTCTTACCTCCACAACTTAACCACCAGCAACCTCACCCTCTAACTTAACCACCAGCAACCTCACCCTCTAACTTAACTTAACCACCAGCAACCTCACCCTCTAACTTAACTTAACCACCAGCAACCTCATCCTCTAACTTAACCACCAGCAACCTCATCCTCTAACTTAACTTAACCACCAGCAACCTCACCCTCTAACTTAACACAGCAACTCACCCTCTAACTTAACCACAGCAACCTCATCTCTATTACTTAACCACCAGCAACCTCATCCTCTAACTTAAACACCAGCAACCTCATCCTCTAACTTAACTTAACCACCAGCAACCTCACCCTCTAACTTAACTTAAACCACCAGCAACCTCACCCTCTAAACTTAACCACCAGCAACCTCATCCTCTAACTTAACTTAACCACCAGCAACCTCACCCTCTAACTTAACTTACACCTAGCAACCTACCCTCTAACTTAACTTAACACCAGCACCTCATCTCTAATTAACCACCAGCAACCTCACCTCTAACTTAACCACCACAACCTCACCTCTACTTATAACTAACACAGCAACCTCATCCTCTATACTTAACCACCAGCAACCTCACCCTCTAACTTAATTACCACAGCAACTCACCTCTAACTTAACTTAACACCAGCAACCTCACCTCTAACTTAACCACAGCTAACCTCACCCTCTAATTAACTTAACCACCATCAACCTCACCCTCTAACTTACTTAACCACCAGCAACCTACCCTCTAACTTAACACAAACTATCTCTAACTTACATAGCAACCTACCCTCTATCTTAACTTAACCTACCAGCAACCTCACCCTCTAACTTAACTTAACACCAGCAACCTCACCCTCTAACTTAACTTAACCACCAGCACCTCACCCTCTAACTTAACTTAACCACCAGCAACCTCACCCTAACTTACTTAACCACCAGCAACCTCACCCTCTAACTTAACCACCAGCAACCTCACCACTAACTTAACTTAACACCAGCAACCTCACCTCTAACTTAACCACCAGCAACTCTCCTCTAACTTAACTTAACCACCAGCAACTCACCTCTAACTTAACTTAACCACCAGCAACCTCACCTCTAACTTACTTACCACCAGCAACCTCATCCTCTAAACTTAACTTAACCACCAGCAACCTCACCTCTAACTTAACTTAACCACCAGCAACCTCACCTCTAACTTAACTTAACCACCAGCAACCTCATCCTCTAACTTAACTTAACACCAGCAACCTCAACCCTCTAACTTAACTTAACACCAGCAACCTCACCCTCTAACTTAACCACCAGCAACCTCACCTCTAACTTAACCACAGCAACCTCACCCTCTAACTTAACTTAACCACCAGCAACCTCATCCTCTAATTTAACCACAGCAACCTCATCCTCTAACTTAACTTAACCACAGCAACCTCACCCTCTAACTTAACACAGCAACCTCACCCTCTAACTTAACCACCAGCAACCTCATCCTCTAACTTAACTTAACCACCAGCAACCTCACCCTCATAACTTAACCACCAGCAACCTCATCCTCTAACTTAACTTAACCACCAGCAACCTCACCCTCTAACTTAAACCACCAGCAACCTCATCCTCTAACTTAACTTAACCACCAGCAACCTCACCCTCTAACTTAACCACCAGCAACCTCACCCTCTAACTTAACTTAACCACCAGCAACCTCACCCTCTAACTTAACCACCAGCAACCTCATCCTCTAACTTAACTTAACCACCAGCAACCTCACCCTCTAACTTAACTTAACCACCAGCAACCTCACCTCTAACTTAACTTAACCACCAGCAACCTCACCTCTAACTCTTAACCACCAGCAACCTCACCCTCTAACTTAACTTAACCACCAGCACCTCACCTCTAACTTACCACAGCAACCTCACCCTCTAACTTAACTTAACCACCAGCAACCTCACCCTCTAACTTAACTTAACCACCAGCAACCTCACCCTCTAACTTAACTTAACCACCAGCAACCTCACCCTCTAACTTAACCATAAAAACTAAATAAAAATACACAAAAAAAACTAAAAACATATAAAAAAAACAAAGAAAAAACAACAAAACAAGAAAAATAACAGAACAAAAAGATTATAACAACTAATACAACAAACTAACACAAAAAAAAAAAAAAAAACAAAAAAAAAAAAAAGAAAATAAAAAAAAAAAAAAAACAAAAAAAAAAACAAATAATAAGCTAAAAACACTATCAACAAATCTCACAAAAAAAGAATACACAGCAACTATAAACAATACCTAAAAGAAAAAAATCCTCTAAAACAACTACTTAATAACTAAACGCACAATAACACGAAATAACACCACCATAACACGCACACTACTAACTTAACCACGACCTAACAAAGAACTAATAAACACACAACCACCAACTTCCCTCCCCCACCCCCCACTCCTCCCACCAGCCCCCCCACCCCCCCTTAACTACCCCCACCCACCCCTACCCCGCCACCATACCACCCTCCCACCCCCCCCCCCCCCCCCCCCCCCACTCCCTCCTACTACCGAACCTCACTCCCCCAACCCCACTAACCAGCCCCTCCCCCCCTACTTACCCCCCCTCACCGCACCCCTAACCGCCCCCCACCCCCCCACTACCAGCAACCTCACCTCTAACTTAACTTAACCACCAGCAACCTCACCCTCTAACACTAACCACCAGCAACTCACCTCAACTTAACTAACACCAGCAACCTCACCTCTAACTTAACCACCAGCAACCTCACCTCTTAACTTAACACCAGCACCTCATCCCTAACTTAACTTAACCACCAGCAACCTCACCCTCTAACTTAACCACCAGCAACCTCACCCTCTAACTTAACCACCACACCTCAACTTAACTTAACCACACAACCTACCTCTAACTTAACCACCAGCAACCTCACCTCTACTTAACTTAACCCCAGCAACCTCACCCTCTAACTTAACACAGCACCTCACCCTACATTAACCACCCAACCTCACCTCTAACTAACCACCACAACCTCACCTCTACTTAACTTAACCACCAGCAACCTCACCTCAAACTTAACCACCACAACTACCTCTAACTCCCACCTCACCTCTAACTACCACCAGCAACCTCACCCTCTAACTACTTACCACCAGCAACCTCACCCCTAACTTAACTACCACCACCCCCCTCAACTTACCCCAGCAACCTCTCCTTACTAACTAACCACCCACCCACCTCTAACTTAACTTAACCACAGCAACCTCCCCTAACTTAACCACCCCAACAACCTCACCCAACTTAACAACCACCACACCTCCTCTAACTTAACTTAACCACACCACCTCAACTTAACCCACCACACCTCACCTCTAACTTAACCACCACAACCTCCCCCTACTTAACTTAACCACCAGCAACCTCACCCTCTAACTTAACCACAGCAACCCACCCTCTACTTAACCACCACAACTCACCCTCTAATTAACTAACCACCAGCAACCTCACCCTAATTAACCACCACAACCCCCTCTAACTTAACTACCACAACCTCACTAACTAACCCAGCAACCCACCCTAACACACACCTTAACTTAACATCACCCCCACTACCCAACTACCCCAACCTACACCACCACACCACCAGCAACTACCCCAACACTTAACACCAAACCTCACCTTAACTTAACCCCACAACCTCACCCTCTAACTTAACCACCAGCAACCTCACCCTCTAACTTAACTTAACCACACAACTCACCTCTAACTTAACACCACAACCTACCTCTAACTTACCACCAACCCTCAACTTAACTTAACCACCAGCAACCCACCCTCTACTAACTTAACCACCAGCAACCTCACCTCTAACTAACTTAACCACCAGCAACCTCACCTCTAACTTAATTAACCACCAGCAACCTCACCCTCTACTAACTTAACCACCACACCTCAACTTAACTAACTTACACCAGCAACCTCACCCTCTAACTTAACCACAGCAACCTCACCTCTAACTTACAACCTACCACACACTCACAAAATCACCAATACTCAACCCTCACTAATTAACACCCAACCTCACCCTCTAACTTAACCCAGCAACCTACACTCACTTAAACTAACTAACACCACCAACCTCACCCCTAACTTAACCACCAGCAACCTCACCCTCTAACTTAATTAACCACCAGCAACCACCTCTATTAACTAACCACCAACTACCCCTACCTAACTTAACCACCACAACCTCACCTCTAACTTACAAACTAACCTAACAACTACCCAGCAACCTCACCCTCTAACTTAACTTAACCACCAGCAACCCACCCTCTAACTTAACTAACCAACCACCTCTAACTTAACTTAACCACCAGCAACCTACCTCTATACTTAACCACTCACTTAACTAACTTACACCACAACCTCACCTACTAACTTAACCACCACAACTCACCTCTAACTTAACTTAACCACCAGCAACCTCACCTCTAATTAAACCTACCACACACCTCACCCTAACTAACTTAACCACCACAACCTACCCTAACTTAACACCACAACCTACCCTCTAACTTAACCACCAGCAACCTCACCTTAACTTAACCAACAACCCACCTAACTTACACACACCTCACTCTTAACTTAACACCAACAACTACCCCTAACTTAACTTAACCCACAACCTCACCTCTAACTTAACACTCACCCAACTACTTAACCTAACTTAACCACCACACCCACCTCTAACTTAACTTAACCACCAGCAACCCATCCTCTAATTAATTAACACCAGCAACCTCACCCTATCTAACCACCAGCAACCTCACCCTCTAACTAACCACCCAACCTACCCTCTAACTTAACTTAACACACAACCTCATCCTCTAACTTAACACACAACCTCACCCTCTAACTTAACCACCAGCAACCTCACCCTCTAACTTATTAACCACCACAACCTCACCCTCTAACTTAACCAGCAACCTCTCCTCTAACTTACTAACCCCAACAACCTCACCTCTAACTTAACTTACAGCAACCACCTCTAACTTAACCCCAACAACTCACCACTCTCTAACTTCAAACCCACCCTCAACTTAACTTAACCACCAGCAACCTCATCCTCTAACTTAACTTAACCACCAGCAACCTCATCCTCTAACTTAACTTAACCACCAGCAACCTCACCCTCTAACTTAACTTAACCACCAGCAACCTCATCCTCTAACTTAACTTAACCACCAGCAACCTCATCCTCTAACTTAACTTAACCACCAGCAACCTCACCCCCTAACTTAACTTAACCACCAGCAACCTCACCCTCTAACTTAACCACCAGCAACCTCACCCTCTAACTTAACTTAACCACCAGCAACCTCATCCTCTAACTTAACCACCAGCAACCTCATCCTCTAACTTAACTTAACCACCAGCAACCTCACCCTCTAACTTAACCACCAGCAACCTCATCCTCTAACTTAACTTAACCACCAGCAACCTCATCCTCTAACTTAACCACCAGCAACCTCATCCTCTAACTTAACTTAACCACCAGCAACCTCACCCTCTAACTTAACTTAACCACCAGCAACCTCACCCTCTAACTTAACCACCAGCAACCTCATCCTCTAACTTAACTTAACCACCAGCAACCTCACCCTCTAACTTAACTTAACCACCAGCAACCTCACCCTCTAACTTAACTTAACCACCAGCAACCTCATCCTCTAACTTAACCCCAGCAACCTCACCCTCTAACTTAACCACCAGTAACCTCACCCTCTAACTTAACTTAACCACCAGCAACCTCATCCTCTAACTTAACCACCAGCAACCTCACCCTCTAACTTAACCACCAGCAACCTCACCCTCTAACTTAACTTAACCCCCAGCAACCTCACCCTCTAACTTAACCACCAGCAACCTCACCCTCTAACTTAACTTAACCACATCAACCTCACCCTCTAACTTAACTTAACCACCAGCAACCTCACCCTCTAACTTAACCACCAGCAACCTCATCCTCTAACTTAACCATCAGCAACCTCACCCTCTAACTTAACTTAACCACCAGCAACCTCACCCTCTAACTTAACTTAACCACCAGCAACCTCACCCTCTAACTTAACTTAACCACCAGCAACCTCACCCTCTAACTTAACTTAACCACCAGCAACCTCACCCTCTTACTTAACTTAACCACCAGCAACCTCACCCTCTAACTTAACTTAACCACCAGCAACCTCACCTCTAACTTAACTTAACCACCAGCAACCTCACCCTCTAACTTAACTTAACCACCAGCAACCTCACCCTCTAACTTAACCACCAGCAACCTCACCCACTAACTTAACTTAACCACCAGCAACCTCACCCTCTAACTTAACCACCAGCAACCTCATCCTCTAACTTAACTTAACCACCAGCAACCTCACCCTCTAACTTAACTTAACCACCAGCAACCTCACCTCTAACTTAACTTAACCACCAGCAACCTCATCCTCTAACTTAACTTAACCACCAGCAACCTCACCCTCTAACTTAACTTAACCACCAGCAACCTCATCCTCTAACTTAACTTAACCACCAGCAACCTCATCCTCTAACTTAACTTAACCACCAGCAACCTCACCCTCTAACTTAACTTAACCACCAGCAACCTCACCCTCTAACTTAAACCACCAGCAACCTCACCCTCTAACTTAACCACCAGCAACCTCACCCTCTAACTTAACTTAACCACCAGCAACCTCATCCTCTAATTTAACCACCAGCAACCTCATCCTCTAACTTAACTTAACCACCAGCAACCTCACCCTCTAACTTAACCACCAGCAACCTCACCCTCTAACTTAACCACCAGCAACCTCATCCTCTAACTTAACTTAACCACCAGCAACCTCACCCTCTAACTTAACCACCAGCAACCTCACCCCTCTAACTTAAACCACCAGCAACCTCACCCTCTAACTTAAACCACCAGCAACCTCATCCTCTAACTTAACTTAACCACCAGCAACCTCACCCTCTAACTTAACCACCAGCAACCTCATCCTCTAACTTAACTTAACCACCAGCAACCTCACCCTCTAACTTAACCACCAGCAACCTCATCCTCTAACTTAACTTAACCACCAGCAACCTCACCCTCTAACTTAACTTAACCACCAGCAACCTCATCCTCTAACCTTAACCACCAGCAACCTCACCCTCTAACTTAACCACCAGCAACCTCACCCTCTAACTTAACTTAACCACCAGCAACCTCACCCTCTAACTTAACTTAACCACCAGCAACCTCACCCTCTAACTTAACTTAACCACCAGCAACCTCACCCTCTAACTTAACCACCAGCAACCTCACCCTCTAACTTAACTTAACCACCAGCAACCTCACCCTCTAACTTAACCACCAGCAACCTCACCCTCTAACTTAACTTAACCACCAGCAACCTCACCCTCTAACTTAACCACCAGCAACCTCATCCTCTAACTTAACTTAACCACCAGCAACCTCATCCTCTAACTTAACCATCAGCAACCTCACCCTCTAACTTAACTTAACCACCAGCAACCTCACCCTCTAACTTAACTTAACCACCAGCAACCTCACCCTCTAACTTAACCACCAGCAACCTCACCCTCTAACTTAACTTAACCACCAGCAATTCCTCTAGTCAAGGCCTGCCTCTCTTTCTCCATCCGGTGACCCTCCATTATTCACCTTGAGAGCCTGTTCTTCTTCATCCTATCAACATAGCCCAACCATCTTATCCTTCATTTTTTAATGAAAGAGACTAAATCTGGTTCTCCATACATGTCTCTTAATTATCATAAATCTGCCTTAGGATTACAACTATATATTTATAATTAAACAAATATTTTTGTTTTGAGGAATGCAGTTGAGACCGACGTCAGTCTCGCTGCGGCTGATCCTGCTGAGCAGCACACTCTTCGGCTTCGTCCTGATCCAGTCCTACTCCGCCATCCTCCTCTCCCAACTTGCCGTCAACCAGATCCCTAGCCCGATAGAGTTCAACCAGCTCCCGCGAGTCATGCCTTACGATCGCTCCTTCTGTATATCTGAGAGGAGTATTGCCTACCAAGCTTTTCTTGTAAGTCTCTTCTATAAATTATCTTTGCATTTAAAAAATATATATATTTATTGATATTCACAACTTTATAATGGAATACATCTCGTAAATGTAATAAAAGATTATACCGTCATGATTAAGATGTAGAGACACTATCCATTGGCAACTCTCTGAAAACTATAAGAAGGTCTCGGGGTCATCTTCTTTTCAGATGCCTTGGAGCATCATCAGGGATTGTCCAGATAGAGTGATAGATATCAGATCTGTTCGACTGCAACAATGGAGTGTTATTGAAGGATACTGTAGGGCAGGATGTTATAGGTTTACGACAAAGATATCTTTGCCTTAAAAACAGAATACTTAATTTTATATCTGATACCAAAAATTAGGAAACATGCTCAGTATTTATTACGAACAAATAAAAAAAAAAAAAAAAAAGCTGCAAATTATTGGGTTTATAAAGTAAGTTCTTAACGTTTTTTTTGCTGGTGATTTATATAAAAATTTGAGATTATTGTAAATATTTTTAATCAATTATATATGACACATTTTGATTTATTCCATGTTGCCAACTATCAGATAATTTTTTAATTCCGTCCTCTCAGAACTGTTGAAGGATTACCCAAGTGCATTTCCAAGTCAAAATTTCTGGTTCTGAACCGAGTAAACCACTCACGGACGGTGCTTTCTCGTAAGGCATCATCGCAATACACACTGCAAATTTTTTTCCATCTTTGCAGCAGAAAAGAAATAATCATTGAATAGCAAAAATAAATTTTTTTATTCCATTTTGAGCTAGCAAAATACCACTTAAAGATAATTAATCCCCTAAGTAAAATTCCTGAATTTAGGCATTAATTTAAAAAAAATACTATATCTATTCCAGCAAATTTTACAGGATTCGCAAAAATTTCTTATTACTATTTTATTAAACCAACTTATTTTATTATTTTTGCATTAAAATCTAGAATCGTTTTTTCTACTATATTAAAGTTAAGAAATGAAATGTTTTAATATGATTTCGAATGAAATTAAATGTGCGATTAGAACCTTTTGAAAATAATTGCATTCTGAATCGAGTTATTAAGGGGACTTGAATGTTCTTTGGATAAAATCAAATAGAATAATTAGATGAAACTAAATGATGAGAATACAAATATGTCAAATTATCACTTTCTTAAAAAATGTCCTTTATTGTAAATTTATGGAAATCAACGTCTCAATTGTAAAATGGTGCACAGATGGATTTTCTTTTATTTGATATTTGGATTCAAAACACCTTCAAAAGTGATATATTTAAGTAGAAATTTTCTTATCGTCACTGCCCCATTCTTGTATAATATTGTAAATTCATACAATAACTATATTTTTCTTATTAATTTTTCTGCATTCCAGGTAAATGGAACTTCTGATATCAAACCGGAATGGAAACCATTTCTAAATAGGTTTGTAATCAAACTAAAAATTATAATGTTTCAATTCTCTGAAAATTGTTATGCTGGAGGAAGGTAACTCGAGGAAGCTGTTAACAAACTATGAATGAATGTGTTATATTAGTTTCTTTCATTGATAAAAAACAAGTCTGATATTCTACATGAAAATTATCAAGACTTGAGAAATATTAGCAGCTTTCTCCAAGGTGAAGAATACCTAAATTTCAGAACACAAGTCAAGAAGCACTGAATAGTGAGCCAGCTGAGGGTAGCCAACTTGACAAGACCGGTAGTGTACAGCGAGGGAAAATCATAAAAACTGGAGGGAGAAGAAAATTGCACTGTTTGCAATTTACAAAAACCGGAAAACCTATATAATTTTTTAATAGAATGTCCAATGTATAAAGAACTTATGAATCACTATATTCATAAATATATGAGTATGAGAGAACACAATAATTCAATTATGCGGAATCTGCTAACAATTGATAATGTGCAGAAACTAAATGATATATTTTACTACACAGTGGGCAATCTAAAAATTAGATCATTTATAATTAACGAATAAGATAAAGATTTTCCGGTTAATGCCTCATTAACTATTATCAAAATGTGAAGTCAAATAAGTTTGTTTTATTTTTATTTTATTTACTTTGTTATTACTTTTTTTTTTTTTTTTTATCTTATAATATTATTTTACATTGTTTAATCTAATTTATATTAGGTTATAAAAATTGAAAGATTTATATTTTGTTAACAGATTTTCAATTGTTCCAATTTTTTATTTAAGTTGGTTTTTCGTTTGTTCTGTTTTACATTTTTGTCTGAAATTTCAAAAAGTAAGCTTTATTTATTTTATATCAATAATGTCTTTAAACAGTCTTCAGTTGTTTTTATTTTATTGTATTTTTTGTGAAAAACAAAGTGAAATAAGTTATCATTTTTTATTTTCTTTGTTATTACTCTCTTTCTTTAACTTATTATAGTATTTTACATTGTTCAACATAATTTGTATTAGGTTATAAAATTGAAAGATTTATATTTTGTTAACAGATTACTTTAAATTCCTCAATTGTTCAATTTTTATTTTTATTTTTCGTTTGTTTTCTTTTACATTTTTTTTTTTTTTGCAATTTCAAAAAGTATCCTTTATTTATTTTATATAAATAATGTCTGTAAACTGTCTTCAGTTGTTTTTATTTTGTATTTTTTGTGATATTGTTAATATTGTTTACATATGAACTGTAATGACCAACTCCTTTTGTATGGGGATTACTCTGAAAACCAATAAATATTATTATTATTATTATACCCCGACTGTGGCAGAATAATTATTTATTCTTTTATTTCAGCTTCAGATGATCCTCCTGAGACATACCCAGGCTCAATAAAGTGAGTATCCAAAAATTAGAGAAAAAACCTGGTGGCCAAGCTTGATATTAGCCTAATCACCTCCTTGCATGGCAGTTTGCCAGTACGAATCTCTATATGTACTGGTTCCCAACACCTTTCTTGGATTGTAAGGTGTAGGTTGTTTTTAATGGACTTACTTAAAATACATTCAGTTTAGCTTGTTGGTGTTGACAGAACACAATTGATCATTAATCTTTGTTTATTTGTGTTGTTGGAACCCTTCATGATGAAAATACCTATATTAGTAGATACCTATATATAATAGAAAGAACTTGAAATTGCTTGCAGAGCTCCCTGCACCACCGGTTCGACTGACATTGTTCCCCTGCGAGATTATTGTAACGAGAACAACATGGTCTTCGAGTCCCAGCACAGCACTTATTACATCCGTAACTTGGCAAACTACAACGGGAGTTATGCTGCAGATTGTGACTTCTATACGTTTCCAACCCGCTATTACAGTTCCTATGTGGCCCTCTTGACCAAGAAGGACTTCAGATACACCAGCTTGATAAGCATATAGTAAGTATAGAAGCTCAAGTGTCAATAGCCAAAATATAATTTAATATAATAATTTGAAAAAATGGGAAGTATAAAAAAATAATGACAAAATACAAGCTTGTTTTCATTTACGAACAATTTTTTTTATTATTGTTTATGATAATCAAGACCAATCATATTAAAAATCTTGTGCCACTTTGTTTGCGGTTGTACTCCTCCAAAATGGCTCAAACAATTTTTATAAAAAATTGTATTTATATTTGGTAGGTATGAGAATTGGTCCTAAGTGTATTCCATACCACTAATTGATTCAGATAACTTTTTTTTTTTTTTAATTTGGCATCAAAACATACAAATAAATCCAAACTTTCACCCTCCTTTCCTCATTCTCGCTTTTTTTATCCTGATTTTAGTATATTTGTTTGAACATTACCCAAATAATTTAACAGTCATTTGTATTTAAAAAATCTAGTGCGCGCAACACACAACTGTCACTTACCTCCACTTTAAAAATCAATTTTAAATTAAGTTAAGAGTTGAAAAAAGAAAAAAACATTGATCTTAAAAGGAAACATGTCTTTTAGATTAATAAATCTATCAATAGAAATTACTATACATAACAATTGCTATACATGTTGAAATTATTATAGATAACAATTACTTAGTTTTATCCACTATACATTAGCTTATACAACTTTGAATCTATTTAACATTTTTTCTATAATTTTAAGCTTTCTACCAGTATATTATACAACACATTACTATTCTCATGTACGAAAAAAAATATTACTGAAATAATATTTTTGTTTTCTCTATTAGTTGGCTATCAAATCCTTTCACATTGTTTATTTAACCACTTTTTCATCAATGTTAACAACGTGTAATGATAAATTTTTCCAAATAAAAAAAAAAAATAGGGTACTGTAGAGAAAGAATATTTAAAATATCTTATTTAGAAATAATTTATTTGACAGAACGTTAGCCAGATCAGTTAGTAATATATGAAATTTAAAAATGACCAGTGATAAGGGTCAAAAAGAGGGTATATTATTTTATATACAATCTAGGCTGTAGGTTGTAGGTTGTAGGATACCTGAGGCCACAAAAAGTGACAAATATAAAAGATTCCATCTAAACAATATAATTCTTTTAACAACTTAAAGTTTATTCAAGAGTTATTTAGTTTTTTTTTTTACATTACAGCTGCCAGTTACTTTTTGTTTATTCATTTAACGTCACTTTATGCTACTATGGCTAATCGGAAGATGCTACAGTGGGAGTCCTAAATTTTGCCTATCCAGGTTTTATTAGGATAGGGATCTTTAACGAGTACCTGACATTGCACAGGCTCGGGACCACCTTTTAACGTCCCCTCCGAAGGACGGCGTAACTAAGGATTTTTTACTCCCATTAAAAAATCCTAGGACCACCTGCGGGTTTGAACCCGTGACCTTTAGCATGGGAGGCTGTTACGCTAGCCACCCAGCTACAAGTGAACCCAGTTACTTTTTATAACCAAATAATTACTGCAAAAGTAATCTCTTTAATTAATATATGATGAGGCAAACAAGAATACAGTTTAATGAATTATTTATTTTAATTTAATTTAATACAAAGACAATGACAAAAAACAAAAAACCAATATGAATTTAAACTGGAAAAAGAGCAGCAATGTCTTAAAATATTTGTTGAAATAAATGTTTTTTGCTGTTCCTTTGTCTCCATAAAGACTCGCACAAATAAGAATCAAAAATATCTCTCCTTGTGCCGCACTCTTTAGGTAAGACACCTTTACCTTTAAAAAAAATTTAAGAAATTTTCTTCTTTATAACAAAACAAAATTAAATCAATAAAATTCAGCTCTTTATCCATTAAACACGCAGGGTAAAACCTTCTTAATAGAGTTTGTAGGTGTCATATCGTTTAATTTATTTTAAAAACTTTAAAAGTAACTGGAAGCCTTAATGTAAAAAAGAGCCTTTAATTCCATTTGTATGTTAAATAACTTGTTGGTTCCTCAGCCTGCTCAAGTTCCACACGACAGGGATCGTGAAGAGATTGCAGGACACCTGGCTCCCGCTGACCCCGCAGAAGGGAGTCAAGGTCAAGTCCATCGAGGCCATCAAGTTTGCTCACATGAAGGACCTTCTTCTTCTCTACTTCATCGCCGCTCTTCTCTCCTTGCTCATCCTCTTGGCGGAAATCATCATCCATGCTAAATGTAACTCCACCGAGAGAACTATGAGGCGAGGGCTTATTAATACTATGGCATACAGAGAGCCTATGTAGAGTACAAATTGTATAATTACTTTGTGAGGGCTGCTCTACACGATGATAGAGTGTGAAACCTGAAAGTATAAGTCTACATTCAATTTTTAAATTGATATCGAGTCCATTGATGAATTTTACTTAGCAATATCAACTTATTTTTTAACAACCTTTAAAATATGCAGTACATTTGATCACAATATTAATATTATATTTAAATTTTTTCTAATCCCAGTTTTCAAGAAAAGTAGATTTTTCATAGTAGCCTGTTAGACTCTATAACCAACCTAGCGCCTTCTACTGGATAGCCAATCGCCCGCCTTACACTGCACTCAGCCTGGTTTAGCATAACCTCAGTTATTGAAGGCGCCGCAACATTGGAAAAAATAGCATTTTAGTGACCAAAAACTCTTGATCACATTAAGATAAATGAAAAATTTAAAAACTGAACATCAAAATATGTTTTCAATACTTATCCTGTATATATATTTTTCTTAAAAAGTACAATGGAACAAAAAATAAAATGAAAAAACTTTAAGCTTTTGCTTAATTTTTAGTTAAAAAACGTTGCAAATTATTACACAATGGTTTATTATTTCAATACAATTATGAATAACTTTTAATATGGTATGATTAGTAATAAAATCAATATCTCAAAGGGTAAATTATCCTACGCTGAATCAAACGCTATATCTCAGCTAGTTGTGAACCAATTTCAATAATTCTTTTTTCTTTTTATTTAAAATTTAATTCTCTACCAAATGGCATTAACAGCAAAAATTTTGATATTTATTTACTTATTTTATTAATTAGGATAAACAGATTTATTCGTTATTCGGATTCTACACATCTTAAAAGCTCTCAAATTTTGAGGAGGGGTAATTTTTTTTGGTTTGGTCGGTTACAAAGATTGATTATTGAAAATAATAAACCAAAAGCATTTATAAAGGACTGCGTTACTATTCCTTTTTCTATTTAAATAATTCAAATAAAATTCCCTGATTCCAGAACACCTTACATTTCATCTTTATCAGCAATAATAACCGAGTTATCAGGGAATCACATCTCTTATAAGTTGTGGCTTTACCATATAAGATGATTTTTTGTTTTTCTCTTTTTTTATCGCGTTGTCTTGATCTCGAAAATCTTTTCAATTTTTCTCTATCTTCAATAATTCATTCATCATTTTTGGTGGAATTACATCTTAATTTGTTAAGATTATCATAATTTGCTGATTGAATATAGATATGGATCATTTAAATAATATTTATCGCCCTTTACTGATTCTAAAACTCTCTACATACTTTTCTCCATCTTCATAAATAACTGAGTTATGAGTTGTATTTATCGCTGAAATTTACATTTTTTTATACTTATTTGTAGTTTTTTGGTTAAAAAACACTAATTTATTTTTCCCTATCTTCGAAAATAACGGATATATAGGCAAGATTTCAGTTTTTTTTTTGTTGATCGCACTTTACTGCTTCTAAAACTCTATACAGTTTTTCTTTATCTTCAAAAATAACTGATTTATGAGCATATTTATGTTAAATTTTCATAACATAATTCATTAACAAACTAGCAATATTGTTATAATCTTTCTCCTTCAATCGCCCTGAAGATGACCTAAAATTTAGGATGACGATTTGGCACAAATAAATTAAGTTTGTACTTAATTAAGCACACTGAATTAACTTCTCCTGAGTAAAAATTTCTTGAAATCCTAATTGTCTATACTCGTAGCTATAATTTTTATTTTAAGGATTGAATTTTACATTATCATTAAAATAATTAATTGTACATTATTTTACTATTTTATCAGTTAGATTATACACATAATAAACTGCAGATGTAAAATTTAAAAGCAATAAAATATATTATAATCTCATTTCAACTGTTCCTATGACAATTCTCCTATTCTATGAGTTGTTTATTCTACTTTGAGTATAATACTCGTATAAACTTCTATATTTGTGAGAACATGACTACTATGTTGTAGATTAGTTTTATAACGGAAAATCAAGTGTCATTCACAAAGATTAAGAGAGTAGGATTTTTAATATGTTTTCATAAAATACTAATGTTAGTTTAAATGAAGATCGGCAATTAGTTATTATGGGCTTAACAAAAATTGTTCCTTTAATGTAATGTACTGAAGCTTTGCAAAGAAAATTCATATTTAATAGGTAAATTCTTAGTTTTTCAGTTTTGTTATATCGTTAAAAATCTGGTGCGCACAACACACGACTTTCACTTACCTTTGTAATTTATATCAATTTAAGAATTTTGAAATACATTTAGAGATTCAAATAAATGTTTAAAGAATTAATTAAATTGAATTTCTACAGAAACATGTGTTTTATTAAAAAATTAATTATATTATTATCTAAAACAATCAGTTAGTTTTATCAGCTTTTCGTCACTCTTTATGAACTTTTACAATTGTCTGTATAAAATAATATTTTTTCAAAAATCTTTAGCTTTCCAACGATATATTATACATGTATATTACCGTTCTTATGTTAAAAAAAAAAATTGCATTAAAATTGTTTTTTTCAGTTTTCTCCTTTAGTTGGATATCGAATTCGTTCAACTTATATATTTACCTGTTTATTTATCGTTTATAACAAGATTATATAGTTATTTTTATAGAATCTACAAAATTAAAGGTACTTTAGAGGAAGGAATTTAAAACATCGGCATTTAAGCCCTGTCAGACTATTTCAATCGGAATGAAACCTAAATCATATTAAAGCCCATCACATTTTACATCAATATAGGGAGTTTAATGAAAATCGTTAGAGCCGTTTTGCTATAAAAAGATGTAAAATGCATGGGATAAAGTAGGACTTCCAGTCAGCCGATTTTAGTGAAAAATTTGCAGTAACATCTCGGGCATATAATAGCCTTAAATATGAAATTTCAGTTCTGTACGACTTTTTGTTTTTGCGCTAGAGTTACCGCACACAAACACACGGACACAGACCTTTTTGCGGGACTTGGTTATTTGGACTCAGGGGACCCCAAAACGTGTATTTCCGTTGAAAAGTGGAATTCTAAAATTTTCACGATCGCAATACTTTCCCTAAGTATATATTTCATATATAGTAAGTGAAAGTAAAAAGGAAAGGAATTTGATAATATCCTCAATGGCATTAATAGAAATAAAGTTATAAATGGGATCAAGAGATAACTTTCTCATTATTTAATATATATTTTAATTTCACTTACCTTTATTTGAAGTAATCAGGAATAAGTCTATAGTTAGGATGATTCCACAATATTTCTACCCTATTATCATTTCAACCGTCGATTGTACACTATTATAGACTTTATAAAAAATTACATATTTTAGGGTCTCCTGAATGCAAACAATCAAGTCCTACAAAAAGGGCTAGCCCTGGGCGTGTGAGGGTAAGCCTAGATCAAAAACGAAAAGCTGTACGAAGCTGGAATTATATATTCAAGGCAACTATTTGCCTAGAATGCTACAGCAACTTTTTTTAATTTATCAATATCAACTATCTAGAAGTAACCTCATTCATTGCATCTTCACTTTTTTACAATTTTAATTAAACTCACTATATTAAAAAACAAAACAACTAAATGGACGTTATTGTCATACAGGTTTCAATGACATTTAAATGGAAGAAAATGGGTAAATAGGAAATATAAAAGAATTTGATTATTAAACTGAATGAAAAAATAGAAGATATACTTTTTATATTAATATTTTTAACCATCTTTTTTCAATTATTATTTCTTTTTTTTCTGGAGATGAAAACAGCAAATATAGATGTACAACATATTGTAGGAAAAAGTAAAGACAGAAAAAATTTCATTTAACATTTAAGTCGCACACACTGGAATTAGTGACAATCGAAAAGCCGACTCACCGACCCAGTCAATCAACAGTCTCAGAAGCTATCCCTTTAACACTGGAACCTACATGTGGTATCAGCTAGAGTTCTGCCTTCAGGAGCATTAAACAATCCTACATAACTAAATTTAAACAAAGGACAGCAACGCTCACTTAGATGGACCCAGTGTTAATAGAAGCTAGTGCCTACTTAGTATGAGTAGGACCTCTCTAAAAACAATCACTGCTGTCTATACGGGACACTGTAAACTCAACTATCACATGTTTAAGCTTGGACTTTCAAACACTCCTCTGTGCAGGCAAGAAGATGAAACATCTTTTCATACAATCTGCTGGAGCGATAGGGATAGGCTTTCAGATGCTATAAGGTTACGGTATACAATTTTATGTGTTGATCCTCTTGAGCATCTATTAAGAAACTAGCTAATTGATCCCAACAGCCTTTTGAAGTTTGCAATTGCAACAAAATTCATAAAATAACTGTACAAATTTGTATACTATAGCGTACAATAGACCTGTTTGGTTGCAGTTGCAGTGCTCTCTACCATCCAAAAAATAAATAATTTGCACAAGATTATAGAGAGTGATGAAAAGTCCTTAAACCTTATTGATTGTTGTAGATAATAATTTCTTAAGTTATAATAATTAATCTAAAATAATAATTTCTAAAGTTATAAATATTAATCTAAAATAAATGTTTTAATTAAAACTCAATGTCATTCTTTTATCAAAACTAGCTTTGTTTAAAGTTTTAAATCAATTACAAGACAGATAACTGAAAGTTGTGTGTTGTGCGCTACAGATTTTATAATTCTGGTTCTAAAATTGGCCATTTCATGTTTGACAACCTAATATATATATAGCATTATATCATGTAAGGAGATAAGAGAAAATAAAGTTATAAATGTTGGTATATCTTATATTTATAGTACATTAAATATAAATAATAAAAAAATCACTTTCCAGCAGTCATATTATGAAATATACCTTGTACTTTCAATGTTCTATATCACCATCAATAAAGTGAAAAGCTAAAGTCAATTAAAAAAAGAAATGAAACTAAACAAAACAACAAACTTCAAATCAAATTCTTAATTAGATATAAGGTAAATTGAAAGAGATGACAATGGATAAGGCTATTTACAGTTGTAATGTACATTAAGTAATCCACGACAAGTTTACTTAAAGGAAATATCTAACATCTCTATACAATAACGTCAGTCGCTGCCTTCCTTGCTGCGGTCCGACTTCTTTGACTTCTTCTTCTTGTGGCTCCTGTGGCCCGGGCTGCGACTGCGACTCTTGTGCTTCCTTCTCCGCTCGGACCTGTCTCCGCTGCGGCTCCGTGACCTGTGCCTGTGTCTGCAAAGAAAAAGGTCAATGTTTAAATTGAAAATCTCTGTTCACAACTTACAAAATAATTAACAGCATTCTTTGGATAAGAGTATTTTGATGGGTTAATATTTATTCGGGGCGGAAAGGCGAAAAAAAAAAATATATATATAATATATATATATATATATATATGAAAAATGCATCCCTTTCCTAAAAGATAAGTTCTGTGAGAGTTCTCCGAGACAGAGGTTATGGTTTGGGTCTCGCGGTACGATCCCGATTTAGATGTTGTTAGGTGTAAGCACAAGGGATGTCACGATTTTGGCCAAAAATGTGATCCTGAACTGTCTGGGAATTATCCATCACCAGATTTATGGTTAGTAGTGTCCCAATCCATATTTTTTTCTAGAGAGAGATGTAATTTATAATAAATATTAAATAACCCTGAAAAACGTTGATTAGACATTAATCAATAAGTTGGATTGACGTTAGAAATAGTTGTCAATAATAACAACAATCTGACAGAGACCCATTTCCCAAGACATGATTTGTTGTTTTCGAATGGGATTTCTTCTGATTTGAGCAGCCTCTTCTCTCACAGAGTAGGGACGACCTGGTTGAGGCCTATCACATACAGATAGGCTCTCATTACACACATATATATATATATATATATATATATATATATATATAAATTGTTATGATATATTATATAGGCTTAAATAATAAAAATTGTGGGAAATGAAGATGTGATCGGCCAATAAGAAAAAAGGAATTGAGAGGATCAAGAAGGTGCCAGTTGTTCGGCCAATGGGAGAGCAGGAATCAAATGCGCAATAAAGCATGCTACATGAGACATACGTGCAATTTCGTTCTTCAATCGTGAGCCGTCGACGAAGCAAGACATGTGATTGGATTATGCCACCAAGCATTAAATCATTGAGTTCAAACCATCTATTAGTGCACTAATAATACGTTCAAATCAAGTAATTATCAATACATCATTGAAAAGGAGGAATGGAAATTCAACTGAAGACATCTTAATCAGATAATTTATAAATTTTTATTTTTAATATTTAGTTCTTCGGGTTTTTAATTTAAGTTATGTTTTCTATTGTAATACATTTTTTTAAGAATATAAGTTTGTTATTAACCTTAGCCAAGGCTCAGGGTCATTAATTTGAAACCCAAAAATTATCATTCACTTTACATCTTTCATTTAAAAATTAAATATTATTTCTTTTAAAATAAAATATTATAACATTTAGCGCCCGAACAGGGACATAAACATTTTAACAAATAAAATATTATAACAATATATAATTTATAATGCAGTACAAGAACATATGGCTGATACCCAAAGGTTTCAAAGTATTGAAAATCTCTAACCTATATTTAATCCAAACTCATGTTAACTGAGCGAAAGAAAAATACAAACTAATTAGAATCATCACCCCGACATGTAAACAGAACAACCTGATAGAGGTGAGGATTATCTTAATAATACCCAAGGATGTAAACAAAGTTATGGCAGAACTAGGTATGTATCTTGAAATTTAGAACCTCAAATTTTGAGGGGATATTATTCTATTTTTCTACCTTGGTCGATGACAAATTTACTAATTTTCTACAATTATAGGTGGAATAATCAGGAGTCAGTCTTTTTAAAAATATTTTTAATTTTGCAAACATTTCGGCTCAAGCTTGTGAGCCATCATAGGGGCTATAAAAATCAGAACAAAAGAGATACATATTAATGTGATAATGTACATACGTACGTTTATATATAATGTTTTACTTCTATATTAAAGTCTAAAGTTTTGTTTTTATCATATCATATCATCATATTGTTTATCATATTATAATTATTTGTATCTATCATATGTAAGTATGTTGGTATATTTTATGTTTTATTTTAAATGTTATCATTGTCACTAAATTCAAAAAAATTTCATTATCACTTTAATATGTATCTCTTTTGTTGTGATGTTTGTAGCCCTGATGATGGCTCAAGACTGACTCCTGCTTATTCCACCTATAATAGCCCCTACAGTCGACTATACATCCTCAATATAATTTTCTACAAAACGCACCTGTCCTTGTGCCTCGACTCGCGATCCCTCTCGCGCTCCTTGCTGCTCTTCTCGACGGGCTCCTGCTTGATGGTCACCCCTCCAGGCAGCTCCATGTCCTTGTTCAAAGGGTTGTTCTAAACAACAAATATTATTTCAACAATTAATTTTTATAATAATAATTTTTAGCAAGAATCGTAAGTATAAATTTTCAGGTATATCTTGGCAAGTTTTGAAATATAACGATAACAATTTAAAAGAAGTGCAATAGTAGATGTTGCTACATTTATACTTTATGTATGACCTTAACACACTAAGACGGTCCATTTAAATTTTCTGTATTACTAACTCACCTGAAACAATACCAATTTACATGATTTGTTTAAGTAAAATAAACAAAACAATAACAACAATTATAAACTATTTAAATCTGTTTACATTAATCAAAACCATCAGGCTACTGTTCTCTAGGTCCCGGGTTCGAACCTCGGCTGAGGTAGAATTATTTATTCCGTTATTTCAGCCGTGGAGTGGCCATGGGGTTTGGAGACCCTCCTGGAGCACACCCAACCTCAATAAGTGGATATCCCAAATTGGGGGAAAACCGAGCATGATTTAGGCCTAATCACCTCCTTGCACAGCCGTCGGTCTACGTTGTAGAGCTACGGGTATTAATGGAAACAGCCTCCATTACTTTCAATATATATTAGCCATTGTGTTTGCAGTTGTTCCATATGATCTGAATAGAATTAGGAATCCTTAGGATTTATAAATTAAAAAAAAAAAAAACACTTTCTAAGGATCTTTGATTGTTTTTAAGTGGCCTATGCCTAAAAAAAATAAATAATGGTAATAAGATGGTGAGAGGTCTGGAGAGTAGGGTCGGTACAGAGCTGAACAGTATTGTAAAAGAGCTGAGCCAGCTTCCACGACTCGAGCCTTATCTCAACCTTAATGAAGCTCTGAGATGGGCTTCATACATTTTCTTAAATTAAAAGTTTTCTAGACAATTTTGGTAAAATGATCATCAAAAACTTCCATAATTTCCCTTTAAATGAAAATTATCATTTAATTTTACACTAATTTTCATTAGCTTTTCTTGCTGTATATTGTAAACGAATCAATGGATTTTCTTCACCATTTCAACTATTCTTTGACTATTTAGAGGTAGACCAAAACGAAAATCAGCAAATATTTCCCAAAATTTCCATTCACTTTTACGGCTTCATCTTGTGAATGAGTCAATGGTTCACCATTTTGACTACTTTCCTACCATTTTGAGGCAGACCAACACGAAAATCAGCAAATATTTCCCAAAATTTCCATTCACTTTTACGGCTCCATCTTGTGAATGAGTCAATGGTTTTTCACCATTTTGACTACTTTCCTACCATTTTGAGGCAGACGAACACGAAAATCATAGCACGTAATTTTCCAGAAATTTCCATTCACTTTTCCGGCTCTAATTTTTTAGTTTTCATAATTTTGTATCAGCCTGACAGAAAACGGTGGGAAAATTGTTATCTAAGAAAATCCATAGACCAATTAACAAGATACAGCTGGAGAAGTGAATGAATGTTCTCAAAAAAATGTATTTCTTCATTTGTCAAACTTTTGAAAAAGATAAAAAACTAAATGATAAAGTTCTATCAAAACAAACAAGAGTAAAATACACATCAAGAAAACATGTTCTTTTAATATAAAAACTCCATTTTAAGCAAATTCGGTAATCCAATATTTACTATAATCGTTAAAAGTATGTGAGAATGTAAGATATTCATTCTCACTATATTTCACCTCACCTAAACCTAACTGTTTTCTCACCATGTAGCGCAACCTCAAGTAAAAGTTGTGTGTTGCGCGCAGCAGTTTTAAGTTCTATGTTTGCTTAAGGCTGTACGTTATTATGTTACTTAACGGTTAGTTCTATTTTTATCGTTATTTTAGAAGCTAGGAGATTACTCTACTTTGAACTAGAGAATAAAAGATTGGTAATTACTGACGTGGAGGTATTTGCATCTTTTAGGGTGGTCTAGGGAATGGCAACTGTGGGACTTTTTGTCGCGGTGCCTTGAACTCCAAACCTAAAGTTGCAAAACACTTTAATATAATTTCCCAAACAATTACGTTTCTTTTTCTCCTAAACAATAAAAAATAGAAAATAAAAAAAATACAAAGGAGAACGTTACCTGATTGATCATTTGACCGCCCCATTGCATATCTTGCGAATTGTCAAAAATTTGGTAATAAGGATCCATTTCTGGGTTGTAGAAGTCTTGATTGTACCCTCCATGAGATGGGTAACTGTAACAATGAAAGTTTAAAGTATATTATTTAGCTCAACAATAAAGTGATAATGTTTTAAGAAGCTATAAGCGTGCATGGTTATAAATAGATAACAATATAAACAAAACTAGAAGTAACATTCAAATGCAAACAATAATAAACTATTACCTACCAATAAACATACAGTGGCGATTGAAAGTTGGAGACAACCTATGGTTTTTTACATCAATAAATCTGTTTCAATTTTTTTTGCGGCACTTTGGCACTCGGCTTTATCTCTTTCCTTTATCCTTTTTAATCGTTCTTTAATGAAAAAAAAAATTACCTGTGCAGTGAACTTGTTACAACTTTGGCAGTCGAGAAATCAATAAATCAAACTAAGAATAAATAATTATAAAATAAGAATAATTTATCTTCTCAATTTCCCTTTCGGGGATTACTAGACTGTTAATAAATCTCCAGGCACAAAAATCACATTGTTTATTCTTATTTATTTAGAAGTCTTAGCAATAATTATTTATTTTTATTTACAATATTGACAAATCTTTCTTAGACCTAATTAGCAAATTTGTTTATTAATACAAATAACAATAGGAAAGCGATATTTTCTTTAGGTATTCATAGAGATTATTCATGATTTATTGAAGTAAACCAGGAGTTAACTCTCCTGGGGGTCCACGAGATGCTGTTGGAAAATTGCATAAAATAACCTTAATAAAAAATCCTTAAAAGCATAAGCTTGTAACAAAAATAACTATCGGACAGACTCATTAAATCGCATGCATTAAATAATAGTGAACATGAACCTATATTGTATTTTTAAATTTTAATTATTTACTGAGAATAATATTTGGAGGATTGTAGTCAGTTCTTAGAGCCTGAGCCTATCATTTACCATCTTGGCTTATCTTAACAAATTACTTCAACTACGATCAGTTAATCGTTAATCCATCATTTCAACAATATATGGATTTTAATTAAATGTTAACTCAGTAACTTTCCAAAAGTTAATTTAGGGGGTCCTTGCAATGAAGAGTTCACAAAACTTTTGGTATGCACAAGTGCTAATGCCATCGCCATCATATGCTAATGTAATATTCATGATTCAAGTTACATATAATAATATAGATAAGATATGTCATCAACTTGATGTTTTACCTGGGAACTATAGAGAGCGGTGGAGGGTGGTCGAACCCAGGCGGCGGCACTGACATGTCGAAGCTCTTGCGGCTGTAATCTCGCCTCTCGCTGCTCATCACCTGTCGACCAATCGCTTCTTTAGAATTACAGTGTCATTATCAATATATCGTCATTATCTCTTGTACCAATTGTAAGAAATAGAATTAAGATAAGGCAAAATAGACAAATATATCAATATGTGACAATACACATGCATGCCACTTGACGTAAATACATTTCACATAAAACACAATCCTCAATAACTGAAAATACTTTCACTTTTTTTTTTTTATCCCATGGAAGAGAAAATTATAAATAGAAAAGTAAAAAAATAGATTTTATGAAATACGTATTTATTTTTTAAATTTTATTAAATAAAACAATAATAAAAAAAGAAATAAATGTGATCTACATTTTCACTCAATTATTTATTTATTGTTTCACCTCCAATGTTTCAGCCCTATTACAATCCCTTAATCTACCCTCTTCTTATTACAGATATATGGTCACATTTTAAAATATGTCAGGCTCAACTATTCTTGTCAGCTTGTAATTCAACAATCTAAATCTAGGGTTGACTAACAAACTGACAAGGATAGTTTAGCCGCAGATATTTTAAAATGTGACCATATATATATAGCTATAACTAGTAAAAAATATTCAGTTCCAACTAACTGTTCATTATGATAGTTTGCTAATGTTAAGAAAGAGGTTTCTACATATATTGAAAATAGAAACCTCAAATTTTAATGTTATTCATTTATTTTTTTGTCAGTCGATAAAAAATGTTCATTATAGAAGATATCAAATCAAGCATCAGTAGATTTACAGTGGTTATAAAGTATTCAGAGCCATGATTTTTTTCTTTCAAAAATAAAAATAATTAAAGTAAAGTGAGAATGGTTGACTGTGTTTATATACAGGGGAGGAAACTTCATTTATTTGTGCCTACATTTCAGGGCTATAAAACAAAAGATAACTGTTTTATAGCCTTGAAGGTGGCCTGAAATTTAGGCTGAAACGTAGGCACAAATAAATTAATTTTCCACTTAGATGAGTGTTCATTTGACTGCACCCGTAACAGACTTTCCCCCTAAAAATAATTTAACATATCTGATTAATAGTCAACCAAGCTATTTTAATGACAGATGAGATGAGAATAAACTAATATTTTTACCCAAGCTGATTCAGTTGCTTCACCAACATTTAATTATAGAAACCCGGATGAAAACCTTTAATGTGGATCTAAAAACATCGGTTTGACAATAAAAATATTTAACACTATTTTTGGTAATAGTTTATTGAATGCTACTCGAACCATCTAGTCCTTAATTAATTTAAACTTTTCAAAAATATTTTTATTACAATTTCTCCAAGTAATTTTAAAACATTACTAGCTAACCCACCAAATGTTGTTCTGCCATAAAAATTATTTCTAGTGAATATTTTGGTTGTGAAATAAAAAAATAATGACTGTATTGTAAGTGTGAGGGAATTATCTATGGCAGAAAGTAGAATGGAGCGCTGTAAAAGATAAAAACCATCCATTCATTTTTTTTTTTAATTCAATGTATTTCAAAAGTGTTAACTACAGCAACATAGATGTGTATGTACAGTTGGACAACTTAACATTTTAGAAAAAATATTATCTTATATATTAAGTTGTAAAAGGCAATTACTAATAATTACATGTAAATATTTGATATTGCCTATTTATCGAGGTAAGTGAAAGTGCTGTGTTGCCGGCACCAGATTTTAGACAATTTTTATCTTATATACCAATTTATGAAAGGCAATTTAATGTAACATGATGAATAGGGCTTAAACTTATTATGGATTATAATACATAACAATTTAAAATTATTTAATCTAAATCATAAATTTTTCGAAGGAAACTGATTAACATTTTTAGATCAGGAAGATGGTTGGGGGTGCGGTCATAAAATAGAAACACACATTTAAAACAAGTGCTATTTTAATTATGTGCCGAAGTTTCGGCCTACATTGTGGGCCTTCATCAGGGCTAAAAGAAATAAGATAACAACCTATGTAATTATAGACTTAATAATGCCTTAAGTATATAATAATAATAAAAAGGTGACAGTAATATGATATGGAAACATAAATAAAAATAAATTTACAATGATAATAAGATGACAATTATAAAGTATGGAAATAAACAAAATTAAGATGATAGTTTTTTTTTTTTTTTTTTTTTAATTTTAATAGTTTACATATTGTTCCTTTGTCAATTTTTCATTTGCTTAGTCTCTCTTTATATATTCTTATTGCAATATTATCATCTTAATTTAATTTACTTCCATACTTTATAACTGTCATCTTATTAATTATTTTTATAACTGCCATCCATACTTTATAACTATAATCTTAATTTTGTTTATTTCCATACTTTATAACTGTCATCTTATTATCATTTTACATTTAATTTTAATTATGTTTCCATATTATATTACTGTCACCATATTATTATTCTATACCTAACGCATTATTAAGTCTATAATTACATTGGTTGTTATCTTGTTTCTTTTAGCCTGATGAAGGCCCACAATGTAGGCCGAAACGTCGGCACATAATTAGCACTTGTTTTAAATGTGTGTTTCTATTTTATGACCGCACCACCAACCATCTTCCTCATCTAATTTCTCAACGGTCAACAAAATCTCCATCATTATGAATACAATTTTTATTTAAATTAACTTTAAACTTTCAACTTTAAGTAGAATTAATATTTCTTAATTTGATTCTAACAGCCAAGGTAACTGAAAGTCGTGTGTTGCCTGCACCAGATTTTTGTAATATGAACAATACTTAAATTATTTGGATATTGTTCGTACCAAAAATTCTAAAATTGCGATTAAAAAATGCGGAGTGGGGGAAGGAGGGTGAAAATTAGGGATTAAAGGTATTTTTTTTATGCAAAATAAAAAATGAATACAAACACCTTTTTCGTGAAAAAAAAATATGTATAAGGACACTCGAATCACATAGCAGTATGAAATATACTTTAGGACAAGCTGTTTCTGAGGAATACGACCACAAACACACCACATTTTTATATAATAGATTTATAATAAGCAATGAGATAAGCATATCCATATAATAAGAACTATATACTTTTTATGAAATTAGGTAGTAGAGGAATCTCTCATATGTTTAGTAGAGAAGTAGATAAATCTCTCATATGTTTGCTAAACCGAATTTGTTACTTTCAATCACCTATAAACAAAATATATAGCAAGGGAAAGTATTGCAATCATCAAAAATTTTCAATTCCAGTTTTCAACGGAAATACACGTTTTAGGGTCCCCTGAGTCCAAATAACCAAGTCCAGAAAAAGGTCTATATGTCTGGGTGCGTGTGGTACATCTAGCACAAAAACGAAAACTTGTACGAAACTAAAATTTCATATTTAAGACAACTATATGCCCGAGATGTTACAGCAACTTTTCCACTTTAATCGGCTGACCGAAGGTGCTACTTTATACCATACATTGTGCACTTTCTTACAATTTTCTAAAAAACAACACTAATGATTTTGATTAAACTCACTATATCGATGTAAAATTTCATGGGCTTTAATATCATGTAGATTTAATTCTGATTAAAACACTCTAATAGGGCTTAAATGTTGATATTTAAAATTTTCTTCCTCCTTAAATACTAATTTTAAAGGTTCAGAAGAATTAGAAGAACCTACAATGCTTGTCTTATTAGGGTGGATAAAAATCGGTTAAATACAAAACTTGAATGAACCTGATAAACAACTTAAAGAGAAAAGAGCAAAAATATTTTTTAATGCAATTTTTGTTTTTTTAAACATAAACACAGTAACATAGATGTGTATGTACAGTTGGAAAACATAAGATTTTAGAAAAAATATTATCTTATATATTAAGTTGTAAAGGCAATTACTTATAATTACATCTAAATATTTCATATTGCTTATTTATCGAGGTAAGTGAAAGAGCTGTGTTGCCGGCACCAGATTTTTTCTTTCCTATTAAAAAACAGAATTTTTGGTTTCTATATTTATTCTATATGAAAGATGAGATGGTTCGGGTGACAGTCACAGAGGAATGGAAAAAGTAAAAAGCTATTTATCAACCCAGATTTGTAGGTCCATGTTGCGGTTCTTCATTTCTACACAAATTACGGAAGCTGAATAAAAAATACGAAATAATATTGAATATATTTCTAACATTATTTTAGACCTTACGGAAGGCAATGTTTGATGATTATAATACAAAGATGTCAAAATATATATTTAATAAAAAATTTCCTTTTGGAAATCGAGTATATCAAATGATCAAGGGCACTCAGTTGTAAAACATGGTATTTGCATATTTTGTGAACACTGAGGTAATTAATTACAATCTATTCCATTACGATTCTTGATAGAATGTTTAGCAAATTGTTTTAATCTTAACATTATGCTAATCAAAAACCATGTCATGGAAAAATATTTAAATATTTTACAAGTTTTGGTTTTTATCAGGGTACCATGTTTTACAACGACTAAATGGTTTGCATATAAAATGTTATAAAGTAAGAAGAAAACAAATATTAGAAAGATATTGAAAACATGCTGAGGGGTTTTATAAATGATAACACTCTGCATTATCAGTACTAGCCTTGAGGCGGGCCCTCACTACACTAGAGATCTCTACCACCATTTCTGCAAACTAAAGTGCTTTGATAACAATCTTCAACTAAAGAGACTGATATTTATTTTGGTCTTTTTATCTTTTAAAAAAAAAAAAAAATTTATGATCATGCACGGTTTTTCTTCTCATATATAGCAAGGTCAAGGAATTCTAATTCCAACCATTTACTGCATCAAATACCATTATTATATTAAAATGTGAGTTTCTGAAAATTCTTAAACCAAATAATGGGGCTGCCAGAAGAAATACTATGAAAAAACTTAATTTAACCCAAAACCTACGAGAAGCAAAGCGATTAAGTTGTTTAAAGCAGCCTAAAAACTAATTATTTGGTAAAAATCATTGATCAAAATAATAGCAGTGATTCAAGATGTACTCAATGAATCGATAAAAATGCACATAATGAAGAAAACAATAAATTAATGGTAATATTTTAAGGGGTAAGGTGCTTCTACCATGGCTAATCAGCAATGCTACAGCAGGAGTCCTGAATTTTGTCTATTCAGGTTTAATTAGGATAGGGATCTTTAACGGGTACCAGACATCACACAGGCTCAGCACCACCTTTTTACGTACCCTCTGAGGGACGGCATAACTAAGGATTTATTAACCTTTTGAAATGAAATCCAATTTCCAAATACATTTTTAAAGGATTTGTATGTTTTACTTTCACTTATCTACGTGTATATATGAAATTTATAGTAAGAGAAAGTATTGCGATCGTGAAAATGTTTGTATTCCAGTTTTCAACGGAAATACACATTATAGGGTCCCCTGAGTCCAAATAACCAAGCCCAAAAAAGGAGGAGTGTGTGGTAAGTATAACACGAAAACTAAAAGTCATGCAAAATAAAATAAAATTTCATATTTAAGACAACAAAACACCCGAGATGTTACAGCAACTTTTTCACAAAAATAAAGTGCTACTTTATCCCATGCATTTTGCACATTTTTACAATTTTCTCCAAAAGGGCTCAATATATCAATGTAATATTTAATGAGCTTTAATGTAGGTTTCATTCTGGTTAAAATAGTCTGACAGGGCTTAAATGCTTTTAAGTGTATATTTCCTTTCTCTAAAGTACTTTAAATTTTCTAGATGCAGAAGAATTACCCATATCATGTTATTAGGATTGATAAAGAGAGGTTAAATATAAAAGTTGAACCAATTTGATAACCGACTAAAGGAGAAAAGAGTAAAAATATTTTATTAAAATGTAAGTTTTGGTTTTTTGAACATAAGAAGAGCAACATAGGTGTACAATATACCGTTGGAAAGCTGAAGATTTTAGAAAAAATATTATTTTGTAAGTGATAAATAGATCATATCATTATTACTCAAAATTATACTTAGCAATTTGATATTGCTATAATAGGGGTACTCACTACGTTTGCTATAGCATGCTATTTGTGTTATTTTCTGAACCCGTCGAGTTTCTGCAATTATTTCTTGTATAAAATTGATGGGTTTAGCACAATAGCACAAATAGCATGCAATAGCAAACGTAGTGAGTACCCCTATTATTATTAATTATTGCTATATTATTATTAATGCTAACAAAATTATTATTATATTATTAAACCTTAATCATTTGTTTCAAACGAAACTGAACAAACATTTTAATTAAACAGTGAAGTCGTGTGTTGCCAGCACCAGACTTTTTTTTAGATAAAACCAAATATAAGATTTAGATAAAATTAGACCCCATTAGAATACAAATAGGTCAAAATATGGATTTAGAAAAAAATTTCCTTTACCTTTAAATACCTTTTGGAAATCAATGTCTTAATTCTAATAATAAACAGGGGACAGGATATGTGACAGGTTTACAGGAACAGCAAGGAAGTAATTAGCAATGGTACTAGAGATCTCGTAAGCTATGTCTACTGATAATGCCGTATTCAAGATTGAGTGTTACCTTAAAGATAATTATTAATTATGTTAAAGGAGATTATTGAAAAGGATGATTTAATCTAATTATATATTTTCTATATAAGTACGGAGGCGAACAAGGATCTTGGAAGTCAAAGGATACAGGCGATTAATACAGGCTTTTTAATAAGGGAAAGCGGAGAAAAAGATTTCAAAAAGGAAAACTCGTTTTCGGGCACTCTAAATATTATCAATATTAAAATAATCCTAAACTAGTCATCTTTCTTTAATTATTAAAACAATCATCTTTGAATTTCCGTCATACATTTTTATGAAATTATTAATTATCCATATTCTTAATTAATTGTTATCCATATTTTTGTAATCATTTCATCAGAAAAAAGATTATTTTTATTTTGTCAAAGACTGATTTAGCTCAGTTTTCAAGTTCAGTGATTAGATATTGCATTGTATTTCTATGAAACCTTATTAGTTTCACAGAAATATCACGCAAAAGCACATGACAAAATTTCATGTCTGATAAATTTCTGATGGAATGATAACAATATATAGTTATGTATTCCTTAATTTCCAGATCTAATATAGACAAACAATGATGATAATATGAAATTTGAGTTTTGTAAAGCTTTTTTTTTTTTTAACTAGACTTACCACATACAGAGAGAGTAGATCATTTGGACTCAGGGGACCCTAAAACTTGTACTTAGATTGAAAACTTAAATTTTAAAATTTGGACGATTGTAATACTTCCTCTAACTAAATATAGTTGAATCACGATAATTCATATTTTAAGTGAGCAAAAGATATAAACAAATATTCGGGGTTTTCGATATAATCCAGAATAAAAAATTTAAGTTTCTATTTCGAGATTCTTTCAATCCCGTTAACTTTAGGAAGTTATGATATATTTATAAACGAAGAGATAAATAATAAATAAAACCATTTTTTGGTGACTAAATGAAAACAAAAAAAGATTGAGTATATCACCACCAAAATAAATTAAATTAAAAATAAAGAAAAATTAATCACATTCATTTTTAGACAAATTGGTTAGGGATGCAGTTATAAAGAAAATAAATCATGCAAATAAGATAAGCTTATAATATTAGTGTAACATCATTCCGGACTAGATTTTAGGCATACAAGATGCGATGAGCTATGAAGGACCAAGAAAGTAGATATATTTAGTTGACCATTGAGAAATTACTGGAAGGAATTAGTCTGCGTGGTGGTCAATAAATGAAACAATAAATAGTTTTAACTATTTAATATCTGGCAATGTTTGTAGGTCCACATTGTAGGTTATCATCAGAGCGTATTGTAGGCCAATGGAAAATACTCACTATTTACTAGTCGCCTACAATACACATCCTCACCCTAATCACCAACAAACTTTGGCAGACCTCTCCACAACCGAGCTCATGAGTGGAATAAGCCTCAGCTACGCAAAAGGTCTGATCCAGGCTCTACTGGAGGGA
Source organism: Piezodorus guildinii (assembly GCA_023052935.1). Taxonomy (NCBI): domain Eukaryota; kingdom Metazoa; phylum Arthropoda; class Insecta; order Hemiptera; family Pentatomidae; genus Piezodorus; species Piezodorus guildinii. The sequence goes on along the minus strand of CM041298.1, from coordinate 3,384,338 downwards.
CACTGGAAAGCAGCATCATTCTAAGATGTTCTTGGATTGAACCTGAAAGAAAGAAGTTGTACTCTTTTCTCAATGGACAGGATAACTCTGAGGAGGGTGACAGAACAATGTTAGCTTAACAAGCATCTCCATAACATGGGGCAGATTCTGCAAGAAGAGGAAATTACATATCATGTAATATCTAGTTGTCCAGATATTGCTAGGATACAGTTTTACCATTTTGGCAGCGACCGTGTGTGAAATGATTCTGATTAACCCCTACAGTTTGGTCAAATTCACAAAAAGGCCTGTACTAACAGAGGATTGGACGAGGCACAATAAGCCTGATAAGAGGCTGCAGCTCATCAGACAAGCCGCAACAAACACCCCAGGCTGATTCCTTCCAGTAATGACGGAATGTTTTGCTTTGACATCTACTTGTGCTTGTGCTAGTTGCCGTAAAATATAACAAGTTTTTCTTTCTTGGTGACTATACACCTAACCACCTCTAACCAACCCCTCCAAACAAATAGAATCTGAACTCTACAACACTGAGAGATAGTCAATAGTAACAGTTCTTTTTAAGAAAACAAGTTTTCCTTTTTGTTTTATAGAAAAAAAAAAACTAAATTTAGTCGTGGGCATGCGAGAGTATAAGAAGAGATATATAATGAACCTGTATTGGACTCTCCTTGGGAGGGGAGTCGACCGAGCGCCTGGAGCCGATGACATCAATGACTCCTGCTCGCCGCTGAGCGACGGGGAGTGGGGGGGGCTTGCGCTGAGTTCCCCCGCCGACCACCAGTGTGCTCCCCGTGCTAGCGTACTTAGAGTTCTCATTAACGACCGTCAATGAAGGATTTACCCGAGAGACGCCAAGCCCTCCAAGGCCGACGCCAGACTCGTGGACCCTCATCTGCTTCTGCCGCTCACAATAGGCCCTCCACGTCTCCTCGTTGAATCCATAGTTGAAGTAATCTTTAAAAGAAAAAACAAAGAAAACAATTAACACTAGTAAAAGAAATTGGGTATTGATAGGATGAAAGCACTTTATTCTTGACCAAGTCCTGAAGAATAATATGATATCTTAATAAAATATGAGAGCTATATCTGGGAGCAGCGTGGTCCCCTTAACACAATCATTTCAAGGACAAGGAGCCTCTAAATTCAAAAATTGTGCTTTAGAAAATTGGAGTCTTATTAAAAGTTACTCAGTACAAAAGTATTCAATTTCAATCCCAAACTATACTAAAACATCCCCTCCCCTTCTATAACGTTAAAAACAATTCTAGATTTCAATTAAGAAATAAACAAGTAAATTTGTTAAAAAACCTAAATATTTTGCAAAATTATATTCTCTAGTACCTATTCCAAATTTTTGTATTAATTTTAAGGTGCATCCAACCAACAATAGATTAATGACTAAGTTACGGCAGTTGGAATAAATTTTTAAGATAGCCCAAGATGATTTATGCTAGACTAATGCCCTAAGAACTGACCACAATCCACAAATCGTAATTCTCTGTGAATTACTACAATTTAGAAATACCATATAGTACCTTTTTACTATCATTTACTTTTAATGATTTAATGTGTGTGCAATGCGTTAGTTATGTTTGTTGAAGATTTTCAATAGTACCTCGCGGACCCTCTGAACCTCGTCCGCACACCCCAGGGTTCCGCGATGTCGCAGGGGAAATTATTATAAATTACGTATAACTTAACGTAAAATATTTGTGAAGCCTTGAATTTTAATAAAAATCACACCATCAACGTGGACAAGTTTAACATTCTAAGTGATATAAAAGTTTGTGTTTATTGCTACTGTTTACAATCACAACCTTAAAAATGGACGTTTTCCAACATTTCAATAATAATGAGCATTTGATTTCTTTATAAGTATTAGAATTAATATATTCTTGTATAAGTTTTAAATTTTAGGTGATCTTTATTAATGTAACTTCATTTGATACTACCGTGACTATCGGACGATACTTAAAGGAAAGCCCTATAATTGGTCTATTCAGACTTAATGAGTACCTCACTTAGTACAGGCTCTGGACCACCAATTGGTCTATTCAGACTTAATGAGTACCTCACCCTCACTTAGTACAGGCTCTGGACCACCAATTTACGTACCCTCATTCTTTTAGATTCCTATCTCCAAAACGTAATATGGCAAGCCATTTTTGAGCAATAAGTTTAATGTCAGTAGTCAATAAGTTGAAACTAAATGTTGAAAAAACAAAAGGTATTGTAATAGGACCCCATCACCTCCTAAAAACTGTTCAACATGACCCGCATGAACATGAACATTAAGGGGTAAGTTAAGGTGCTTCTACTGTAGTTAATCGGACGATGATAGGAAATTTAGGACATTTTGTCTATTCAGGTTCAATTAGGATAGGGATCTTTAATGAGTACTTGACATCGCACAGGCTCAGGACCACCTTCCCTTCACCTCCCTCCAAAAGGACGGCATAACTAAGGATTTGTTTACTCCCATTAAAAAATCCTAAAGCCACCTGCAGGTTTGAACCTGTGACCTTGGGCATAGAAGGCTGTTATGTTAGCCACTATACTACAGGTGACCCCTATTCCTCTTTCTATCCATCACTCCAACTCTCTTCCTACCTTCAAATCAAGCTTATTTAAGCATCACACGAGCATCCAGTCACAATATTTTTTTTTGCTACATATTTGCATATGTCTATTTTATATCAGTATTTATTAACTTGTTTACATTTATTTAATGTATTCTAAGACTCTAAAGCCCAATTTTTATTTTCTTTAAACTTGTTCTAACGGGAATTGTCCCTGGGTAATAAAGAATTAATCTATTTAAGTTTGTAATTAATTAATTAATCTATTTAAGTAGAATGATTCCCATAAACAGACTACATTACATATCTTTCATTGGCCCTCACAACTTTGATACAAAAAAGCAAAAAATGCACTTTATAATTTGACATGTTAACAATGATTTCCCGCAAACAAAACTAATTCCAATGAAACGAAGCAGTTTCAAAGAGACTGGAGATGTGAGGCATACTCAACCTTTATATAAAGTACTGGTAGTTCACCCTTGGGTTTTTGATTGGGAGTAAAAAAAGGAGTTATGCCATCCTTCGGAGGGGAAGTAAAAAGGTGGTCCCAAGCCTGTGCGATGTCAGGTACTCGTTAAAGATCCCTATCCTAATTAAACCTGAATAGGCAAAATTTAGCATCGCCCGATAAGCCATAGTAGCATAAAGTGATGTTAAATAAATAAACAAACAAATACAGAGGGTACCCCCCAAAAAAAAGGTAAAAACCTGGCAGTTGAGCATGATCTGAGTTAAATCACATCTTAACACAATCGTTGGCCAACAACACCAAAGTCAGCCTTTCAATTAGCTACATTTTTTGTTTTTTTTTCTGCATGGCATTTATAAAAGCACTACGACAAAAAAGGTCTATTGTGCGCCGTAGTTTAAAAGTTATACTGTTAATACATGAATTTAGTTGCAATTGCGAACTTCAAGATTTCTTAATGGATGCGCAAGACGGTCAACACCAAAAAGTATGTACCGTAGCCTTCAGAGCCTATCGCCTATCGATAGTTGAGATTACAGTGTCCCATATAGACAGCAGTGATTGTTCTTAAAGAGGACCTACTCATACTAAGATACTAAGAAGGCACTTGCTTCTATTAACACTGACTGGGTCCATCTAAAAATCTAGGTTAGTGTTGCTGCCCTTTGTTTAACCAAATATGTTTAAATTTAATTTTTTAGGTTTGTTTAACGGTCCTAAAGGCGGAGCTTAAGCTAACATTGCATATAGGTTCCGGTGCTATACCAATAATTTCTGAGACTTTCATGGCCAGTTATTGCTACTTTTTAGTCTTTATTGTTTTTAGTTTTTCATGGAGATATTTATAGTTATTGTTACTTTTTAGTCTTTATTGTTTTTAGTTTTTCATGGAGATATTTATATCTTCAATACAAACCCTTAAACTTAACCTTGCTATTCTTTATCTCAGATGAAAAACCTACGAGGCAGTCCTACCAACACTGATTGCACAATAAATACTTGTTTACTATTTTTGTCCACTAGCCGAAACACCTCATTCTTCAACAGTGAACCATAGATCCTCAATAAATAAAATTATAATTTATATGAACAGACAAACATAAATATTTTATAATGGGAAAAAAATTATTGGTATACAAGGTAAATAATCACAAATGCGAGATGATACTATCAAAATGGATCATAGTGTAGTCACTGATCCAGCCTTTAAGTATTATTTAGATCATCTTGGAAGGTTAACTTCATTATTTAGATTTAAAATCTATTTTGGTATCCATAAGTTAATTTACATTTAATAAATTAATAAGAAGTATTTTTACCAAAAAAAATAGGTGTAGGGATGTTTTTATTTCCCACTGTCACATTGCCCAGTAAAATTTATCATACATGGAACGATTGCAGAAAAAAAAGAGTCAATAAAACTGTGTTTGTTTCAAGATAAGTAGAATCCAAATAACGGATACAAAAAAAATTGTCCACCGTCTGCGGCTTTTCCCCCAAAACTATGGGACCATTTTTTTTTTAAACCGGCACGAAAATACTAGAGCATCCAATGATGATCCTAACCCATAGATGTTGGTACCAGCCAATTAACTTCAAAATGGCAGCCTATTAAAAATGATTTAATTCAATAACTATGTTATTTTTGAAGATGGAGAGATATGCTCTAAGAGTTTTCTAACCAAGAAACCGTGAATAATTATTAAGGAAAAAAAATTAAAATTTTACCCATAAATATGGTTTTTATACAGTTTAAATAAATAAATACCATTTCAGTTGTTAGTGCTTTTAAATTGACTTAAATTTTCTACAAAAGGAAAAGAGAATCATTGAAATTGATTGAGAAATATCAAAGATATAGCGTTTTGAAGTTAGCAATGGTGATAGGCCATGTTCTTTTCAATTATATAGCTATATTAGTTAATTGCTATATTAGTTAACAGTTATATTAGTTAATTGCCTTTAAACAGCTATACCCTATTATGATTATTTGGAACTAATAAACCATTATGTAATAATTTGCAGATTTTTTTTTTTAAATAACTGTTCTTAAATAAGTGACAATAATGGTAGAAAATATCTTATATATATTGTATTTGAAGTCAACTCCATCAATGTCCAAGTGATTTGAGAAGGAAAAATACAAGAATCAATATGAAATATTAATTTAAAACATTTTAATCTGAATAAATATGTTATTTAATAACATTATGGTCCTGTATGAAAACCTTTGCTGCATCAAAACTGCTATTCTTCAATCATATCTTTATTAAAATAATCTGTTAATTGCAAAAAAATTTACTTACTTCTCTTGTTTAATAAAAATTAACAAACCAGAAGTGCCATTTCATGCCATGCATTTTGCAACTTTTTAAAATTTTTTAAAAAACTGCTCAAACGATTTTGATTAAACTCGCAATATAGATGTAAAATTTAGTGGCCTTTAATATAATGTTGGTTTCATCCTCATTCAAATAATCTGTCAGGGCTTAAATGGCGAATTTTCAAAAAATATTTCTCTCAAGTACTTTTTATTTTATCGGAATAAAATAATTTACCATTTCTCTTTGCATTGATAATTGGAAAGTAATTTTTAAACAAACACAAACCTTAGACAACTTGTCAGAGCGTTCAACAATATGACGCCCAAACAGAGTAGCAATACATGTTAAAGCGAACCTGTTATTTTAGTGGTTGCATATTATTAGATAAAATCTGAAGCTCTACAAGCCATGAGGGGTCTTAGACTCAGTACATATAGAGATTTGTATTGCTTCTAGGCCAACAGTGGTCGGCCAGAAATTCATCAGACCGAGATCAAACTTGGCCAAGTACTCCTCTGAATTTTCGGTACTCACTTTATAGAGGTTGAGTGTGCCTACGGGTCTCCATACTCTACGGTCAAATCAAATTACTATTCGGCTTCAGCTGGGATTCCAACCAAAAAAACAGTACTTAATTCCATTTCTGAACCACATTTTTAAATGACTAGCGTTTTTATGATAAAATAAGATAGGGGATTCAAATAAAAATAGAATATTAATAATAATAATAATAATATAGGCTTAGCTAACCCGAAGGTTCGATGCCGATACTACCAAATTCCGCCTACACAGACTCGTCCAATGTTCACCGGTCAAGCCCAAGCCCCCGAGATCAGCCTTAACGCAATCCTCCCATCGATGCTTCGGCCTACCTTTCGGACGCCTACCAGTTTATCATACCAACACCAGTTTATCAATACCAACTTTCTCGGAATCCGCTCCTCATCGAGCCCAACAACTTTACTCGCCCATTTGAGTCTCCGCGATGCTATCAACTCAATTATATTCACAGGATAATAGTTCGGCAATTCCGCGTTGTGCAACCTTCTAAACTCCCCAGTGACCTCATCTCTCTTCGGACCAAATATTTTACGCTGTACCTTATTCTCAAAAACCTTAAGCCGTTGTTCATCCTTTAAAGTAAGCGGCCATGTTTCACATCCGTAAAGAACCGTCGGAAGAATAATAGTTTTATAAATTCTAACCTTTAAGTTTTTAGATATAAGCCGCGAGCTAAGTAATTTAGCAACTGAATAATAACTTGCATTTCCCACCTTTAACCGGGACTTTATTTCTTCCTGGATTTCATTTTTTCTTGTTATCATTGAACTTAAATACTTGAATTTCTCTACGTGTTCAAAAGTATACCCTGATACATTAATAACACCAAGATCGACACCATTTCTGCTACTAATAATATATTTCGTCTTCTCGGTATTTAATTTGAGTCCTATTTCTTTACCGGTTTTTATTAACACACTTGTATTTAGTTGTATGGTTTCCGTGTCTTCACCTAGCAGTACCAGATCATCGGCATACCCCAGAACTGGAATCTTGTCACTCATATTTAAGCCTTTCTCGGTACACATCATCTTTTCTATGACATATTCTAAAGCTATATTAAATAACACAGGTGAAAGGGAGTCACCCTGTTTCAAACCCGATCGCACCTCAAATCTCTCGGAGTAATTATGACCGATTCTAACTTTATGGAATGTTTCCGACAAACACATCTCTACTAGGTTTACTAACTTTCTAGGTATTCCCTGTTCAATCATGATGTTATATAGCTTCTGACGGTCTATTGAATCATAAGCCATTTTAAAATTGATATAAAGTTGATGGACTACACCGTTGTATTCCAATTTTTTCTCTAATATTTGACGTAAGGAAAATATTTGATCAATAGTCGAGCGATTCCGTCTAAAACCACATTGGTAATCTCCGATAATTTCCTCAGCGTATTCTGTGATTCGACTAGTTAGTATTGACGAGAATATTTTATAGCATACTGGGAGAAGAGAGATCCCACGATAATTGTTACAATACGTCCTCGGTCCTTTTTTGTGAATCGGAATAAGTATTGATAAAAATAGAATATTAAAATTCAAATCTGTCAAAATATCGATTTTATAAAAAATGTATTTTACCTTTTAGAAATTTAATCAAAACCTAAATAATCTTGCTCGTAACAATAGGGCAAGCATCCAATGGGTACCTGGACACACTGGAATCAGTGACAATCAACAAGCCGACTCACTGGCCAGGAAAGGCTCAGAAGCTATTCCTATAACACCGGAACCCATCCCATATGTGGTATTAGCTTAAGCTCTGCCTTAAGGACCATTAAACAATCCTACTTAGTATGAGTAGGACCTTCCTAGAAACAATTACTACTATCTATACGGGACAAATGTTTGAGCATAGACTTTTAAACACTCCTCTGGGTAGACGATGCAGACAAGATGAAACACCTTTTCATATAATCTGCTGGTGTGATAGGGATAGGCTCTCAAGGCTACAGTACACAACTTTTTGGAGTTGACCTTCTCGAGCATCCGTTAAGAAATAAGCTAATCGATCTCGACAGCCTTTTGAAGTATACAATTCCAGCTAAACTCATGTATCGACCATAAAACTTCTAAACTATGGCGCACGATAGACCTGTTTGGTCACAGTGCTCTTATAATGGCATCTTAAAAAAACAAAAAACTTTTTGAAATCAACGACCCAATTACACAATTTAACTTGCTAAATGAAAGATTCTGAGTAGCCCTAAAGCCGGTATATTGGTGTTACCTAACATATAGCCCTATTTTGTAATACCTTTTCGACTTTTGTAGAAAGAAGCTATTGTAAAATGGTGTAATATCTACCTGTTATGTCTGCACCAGGTTTCCTCCACGGTTTGTCTTCCAGAGCGTCGATACTGAACTCGTGAGCTGGGACGCCGTTTATTGTACCAATGCTCTCGAATTCTTCGATGGAAAACTTTCCAGTCTGTTGCTATTTCAACAACATTGAGCAATAATAGTAATAAAAAAATATTACAAATCCATGAGAAAATAATTTATTTGTTGATTCTTCAATACTTTACCTTACGAGATGGATAAATATTCAAATTAAAAGTAGCAAGTATTTTACACTGAAGTACTGGAGCAGCATGGGCCTATCATGCTCGAGCTGCTCAGCATTAAGTACTAAAAGTACTCTCAGTTTTTCACTACAGTATATAACATTTTATACGTGTACTAAGAATTATTTTACTTGCCAGTATTTGAATGGTTTATTTTTATTTTAAGGCTACCAGGGTACTGAATGTAATAAATATTTTGTGGATTTCATTAATTGATTTATTGATAATTTATTAGGCCATGTTTCTTTCTTATTATTACATCACTAACCTATACATCAAATATATAGTAAGGGAAACTATTGCCATCATAAAAATTTTCTAATTCCATTTTTTAACGGCAATACATGTTTTAGGGTCCTCTGAGTCAAAATGAACAAGTCCTGCAAAAACAACAGTGTGCTTTACAGCAACTTTTTCATCAAAATCGGCAAACCAGAAAAGCCACTTTATATCATGCATTTAGCACTTTTTTACAATTTTCTCAAAAACGGCTTTCAACAAACTTGCTATATCGATGTAAAATTTAATGGGTTTTGATATGATGTAGGTTTCATTCTGATTGAAATAGTCTGACAGGGCTTAAATGCCAATAATTTTAATTTTCTCCCTCTAAATTATCTTTAATTTTGTGAATTTGAATAAAGACAATAACATATCATCTTAAAAGCGTTGATAAAAGCAAATAAGTATACAAGTTGAACAAATTTGATAATTGACTAAATGAAAAAGAAGCAAAAATGTAATTTTTTGTTTTTTTGAAGATAATAACAGTAATATAGATGTATAATATACTGTTGGAAAGATAAGAACAGTAATATAGATGTATAATATACTGTTGGAAAGATAATAACAGTAATATAGATGTATAATATTCTGTTGGAAAGCCAAAAATTCTAGAATAGTATCTTATACACAAAGTTGTAAAATATAATGGAGAGTGATGGAAAGCCGATAAAACTAACTGATTGATTTAGACAATAATATAATAGAATATTTAATAAAACAAATGTATCTATTGGAACTCGATTTCAGGAATAATTTTTTTATGACTTGGTTACAGAAAATCTAAATTGCGATGTATTTGACTTAAAAACCTTCAGGAAAGAATGCCCTAAATTATATTAAAAACTGTATCAAAGTCTGTCCAGTCGTTTAGGAGTTAGCGGAAACCAACAATCGCAGTATCAAATATCAAAAACTGTATCAAAGTCTGTCCAGTGGTTCAGAAGGAGTTAGCGGAAACCAACAATCGCAGTATCAAATATCAAAAACTGTATCAAAGTCTGTCCAGTGGTTCAGAAGGAGTTAGCGGAAACCAACAATCGCAGTATCAAATATCAAAAACTGTATCAAAGTCTGTCCAGTGGTTCAGAAGGAGTTAGCGGAAACCAACAATCGCAGTATCAAATATCAAAAACTGTATCAAAGTCTGTCCAGTGGTTCAGAAGGAGTTAGCGGAAACCAACAATCGCAGTATCAAATATCAAAAACTGTATCAAAGTCTGTCCAGTGGTTCAGAAGGAGTTAGCGGAAACCAACAATCGCAGTATCAAATATCAAAAACTGTATCAAAGTCTGTCCAGTGGTTCAGAAGGAGTTAGCGGAAACCAACAATCGCAGTATCAAATATCAAAAACTGTATCAAAGTCTGTCCAGTGGTTCAGAAGGAGTTAGCGGAAACCAACAATCGCAGTATCAAATATCAAAAACTGTATCAAAGTCTGTCCAGTGGTTCAGAAGGAGTTAGCGGAAACCAACAATCGCAGTATCAAATATCAAAAACTGTATCAAAGTCTGTCCAGTCGTTTAGGAGTTAGCGGAAACCAACAATCGCAGTATCATTTTATGTGTGTGTGTGTGTGTGTATTCTACTCACTCAAAATAAAATAATTCCATGTACATAAATAAAATCTAAAATACTGAATAGACAATCTGAGTACTTTTGGTACTCGCTGACAGCCAGCAGCTCAGGTACAGTACTACTTCAGCGGTCATTTTAATTAGAATACTCACCCACCTGACTAAGGTTTCAGTTGATTCCTAAGCTAATATATAAGAAAGAGCTTGTTATAAACATACTTTATTTAATTTCTCAATGCCGGAGGACAGCTGAGCGCCCCTCTTAATGTTTAGGTTAGAATATTGCGGCGCCGCTTTGATGTCGCCGATGGTGACCCTGACGTCATCCTCGCTGTCATCGTCTTCCTCCTCGTCCTCCTCCTCCTCCCCTCCCTCTCCAGCGTCTGCGTCAACCAGAAAAGGAAACACATCAATAATTTCTACAATCAAATGTAAAAACACCGTCTCTGTAAAATATAAATCAGAAATAAAATCGTTATACAATTGATATAAACAATTTTCTTTTTGATTAATGATGGAGTAATTCTTGATTGTAGAATACACACGATTGGCCAAATTGTTCAGGGATGCGCTAATCAAGAAAATCACACTAATAAGAAAAATTATTATTACATTTGTGTTCATACCTGACATTTCAGCCATCAAACAGAACACAATTAAAAGGTAAACTTATGAATATGAGTACTATGGAAAGGTTTTAGAGAATTATGTCTTTCTCAGCAGTTGCAAAAATCAAGAAATACCACATTTATTACAAATAAATTATTGTGGCGTCATAAAAAAAAAAAAAAAAAAAAAAAGAGACTGTTCTAAGTGTTAAAATTAACTTGATTTTTTATTTACCTCTAATTAAGTTTTAGACATCAAAGTACAGTCCATTGTGCTCAATGGTTACAATCTAGAAGCCAGATGGTTACAATCTTTAATTCCCTGCCAACACCAACCTTTGGGTTTTGAATCCACTTTTCTTCAGGTGACAATTCTTTGGAAGAAACGTTCGTCACTTGGATTTTGGAAGAGCAAACGACACTTTTCCATGTGATGTTCGGCTTACTGCTGGGTGAGCTCATGGGGAACTTTTCTACATGATCTTTTTCACTTTCCCCAGTTAGTGTAAGTGACGATTCACACTTGACTGAGGCACTACAAATTTGGAGGAAAGCATCCGAATGCTTTTTGTTGGATTATCTTCAATTGCATCTTATAGGGCCTCTCTGTCCATAACTGATGGTCATCCTGAGCCTGACTCTCTTTGTAAGCTTGTTCCATCACTTTCAAATTTAACCAACCACCTCCTCATAGTCCGTTTATTTGGGCGATGTTTCTATTCAATTTCCTGTATTAAACACATGGTTTTGGCGGCTGTAAATTTTGGTGTCCAATAGTGCTGAAATAAGACCTGAATTTCGTAACTTAGTGTCATATTGGTTGAAGGAATTCCTAACAAACACTGAGTCTAACAGGAAGGTATTGTGTTTACAAAATGATTTAATATATTATTAATATTAGGCGAGTCATATAAAGCCTAATCATAACAAGAAGCCTGAGCAGAGGTCAGTATATCAAGCAGTCTATACCTTAGTCCGTAAAGAAGCTCATATGTTCAGTATTAAATGATCAGTTAAAAAAAAAAAAAATCCTAAAATCTTTAAAAAAATGTTGTTGTTTTTTTAATATCTTAAAAACTACACATCTACACAAATATCAAATTTCTAACCACATGAAAGAAAAACCTAATCTGACAAAAAGTAAAAAGATATTATAAATTCATAGCAGCCATATAGGGATTCCAATCCTTGTTTCAAGTTTAGGTTACCATGGAAAAATGTTCAATTGTCTTTTTCAAAAATAATTTCATGCAGCTAAAAACGTTTCACAAATAAAACATAGAACTTATTTATAAAACTAATTAAAACGAGGGTTTTGGAAGACAAAGTGAGATAAGTAGTGATGATATGAAACAAATATGTTTAAATAAAAGCTGAAATGTTTTAAGTAATTAAGGGTATGCCTACTTCTACTAGTGTATTATTGTAAATTTGAGAGAATAAAATAAACATCTGCCAATAAGTAACAATACTCAATTTGTTATCCATGACATAGTTAGTTGAAACTAGCTGACTGATTAACAAGTTATAAGCATTATAGTTACTCTAACCATAAACTTTATAAATTGACATAATTTATAGTAATAACAATAATGGAATTTTCCTGGTTCCAGGTTATAGCAAGAAGAATGATAAATGTATTCATAAGATAAATATGGTACTAAGTAGCTAATAGCTTCAATAAGAAATTTAAATGCAATGTAAGATAAACCATTGTTCTTAATATATGGAAAATGAAGCTCAGGTTAATAAACATTAATATGTTGCTAATTTGATTAATGAAAAAATTATTTATTGCTTATTTTAGTAATAAAAAAAAGTTAGTTTTTGCTAGGTAAGTAAAATTAGAATGTCATATACTCCAACATTTTTAAAACTTATTAAACACTACATTATAGCTATATATGCCATCTTTATACAACAGATTTTCTTAGATAATTTTTAATGGAAGGTAAATATAATCTTTAATGGCTATAAAAAATACACAAATATGATTCCACATAGGTCCTTGAAATCATATCATAGCTTGATATTATTTTTTTTTTTGTAATCCAGTCAGCTTGTTTTTCTAGTAATTTTATTCGATAAAACAATACTAGAATAAGAAATATGCAGCCAAAACATAGTGTTACTAAAAATTTTAATAAAATGTTGGAATATATGACAGTCTTTTTTTTATATATTAACTATTTCTTTCAACTTTACCCTATAAAATCAGCACAAAGTTTGTTTTAATTTCAACTTTTGAGACTGTAAGAGTAAATCATGATCCTATTAATGTGTACTGAACCCATTATTCTGCGTTACGCATATCATGTAAAGAAATAAGAGAATTTTGTAGATAAAACGTATTTCATCTTAAATTTAGAGTTCAATTTAGACGATGGGTGATCAGGAACAATAAAAGCTAATATTAAAAACAAAATGGTGACTCTACTCTTTCATGAAAGGAATTATATTATGTTGACTTAAATGTGGCAATTTTAATGGTTATTGTTGTTTTGAACACTTCCAACATGTTTCCAGGCATAAAAAACCATCAAACTCATTTGCATGGGTATTATATTACCAACACATTGGTCATCTATTAAGGCCAAAAAGTGATTGGAGAGGAATTCTGTTCACTTAATTCCATATTGCATGAATGTCACAAATGCTTTATGCATCCTACCATTATCAAGTGTGATGACAAAATTAATGATTTTCCCAAGTTCCTGTAACCAAATGTGCCTGTGTGGGATTTAGTTGTAATATAAATGGCTATCTCTTGATTTTCACAACTGCTAAGAAACTCAATTATATGCATACAAATGTAAGTGACGGATAAGCAAAATACTAAATAAAGATCTCTCTAAACAGATAATAACACTCCAGAATTGTTGTGTTTCACTTACTTGGTGGTTTTTCATTTTCATTTTCTTGAGAGGCAGTAGTAAGAGGTTCATCATCCTTTACTTCACCAGGCTCTGTACCTTCTGCTGGATTTGCCTGAAAATATAATCTTTTGCTTATGGCCATTTTAAAGTATCAATATATATAAATGTTAATGATATTCTTTACCTCAGAATTTACAGTGTTTGCCTCAGGAATAGCAGACTCTGTGACAGGCTCAGCGGGGGGTTCCTCTTTTTTCTCTTCGACTTCTTTCTTGATTTCCAAAGTGGGCAAATTGTCGGTTGTTGAATCGCCATAAAGCCATTGCTCTTCGCTCAGAGAATCTTCCTGATCCGCCATAATTAACAATTACATGCAGGAATTAGACTAACCAAAAAACGGCTCCTAGAGTGGAAGGTTCTGTTTACGTTGCACTCTTCAGTCTCGGCAATACAAAAAAACAAAAACAGTTGCTAATTTTAGTTTTATCTTTTTTTTTTTTATTAGCGGTTGTAATATGTCATTGGGGCCTTAACTATAATTTTTAAGTTTTAAAAAATTAAAAAAACATGAGAGTGGTGAGTCAATTATCTTGACTATTATAACATATGAATGTTTTACTCAACAGATACTTGTGGTGAAATATATTTTTTTTAAATATGTATTTATATTAAAATGATTACATTAAGACATAATAAAAAATATTGATAAAATAAATTGATATATATTTTTAAAAATAATATTAAAAAATAATTATAAAGTTCATGGGCCGTAATCCAAAGAGCTAATATTTGAAAGATGCATACAAATAATTAGCTATTAGCAATGTCCAAAAATTATTATAGGTTCTTTCCCTCTTTTCTTATGTATTTTAAAGATAAGGTAAGGCATATGCAGTGAATTTTCGTTCTGAATGGAACCTGTTGGAAAATAAAAAATTTCGATTACGCTGCGCATGTCCTGCCTTACGTCTAAGCAAAGAGGGGACAAAACTTATATAAAATAGGAATAAGTTTCTTGTAATAAGAAAATAATCATGATGATAATATAAAAATTGCAACTAGGGAATAGGGGATCGATCAACGAACTTTGTAAGCACGCCCAATGAGTTGCTGAAAGACCTTGTAATCTGGTAAAACCCATTTTATGCCACTTCTAATATTAACTAATACCACCATACGTCCACTGTATGAGTAATGATTGACCACAATCATTTTTACGTTTGGTAAACTAACTTTTACAAATTTCCACAATGTAATTTGGTCCATCTATATCTTCTTTAATTTATTTTGTATATCTAAGATACATTTTCCACCAAAATCCGATTGACTACTTTACATGAACAAAATGTTTTGAATTTTGATATTACATAAATTTTTTTATTATAAAATTGAAAAAACTTTAGGCGTAGATTGGCGCATTAGCAGATTTTCTGCTGCGGTGGCGTTAATATGTAAGTACCATCAAGGGTAAGATGTTCCGTTTATGGTGTAGGATTATATTTTATTTAACTTCGCATGGAGAACTTCTGCCCTGTCATACCTCATCATTTAGTCCCTGAACCTTTCTTTAAACAAAAAGAGAGCATTTCGCCGTTTTCCAAATAAATTACGCATTAATAAATGGAGAGGGTAACTAGATAAACAAAAGTATTAATTCGCTATTCGTTTCTTTTTCTTTTATGTATCTAATCATTCTTAGAAAACTTTCATATATTCTTTTTCAATCCTGATCAACAACCAGTTATGGACATAAAGCATCAGTTATCAATTGCCATGTTGGTCTTGGCTTAATTAGTTTACTCTCATTGTCCTGATTACAGTACCTCATTATATCTCAAAGTTAGTTCAGTAACCCGCAGCCAGGACTAAATCTCTCTTTACACTGGCCATCGCCCCAACCACTTCTCCATTCTCGGTTCGTCTACAGATGTTCTTTATGTTATGGCATCTTAATAATAAATTGTTAATATCGAAAGTCACAGCTTTTTAAATAATCGATGGTATACTCGTCAGGGTTATTGGGTTTGGTAGCGGCGCGGATTAACATTTGTTTGATGCCTCTGCATTAGTACACCTGTACACGAGTACTAATACACCTGCTCAATGACTATTCATCTATAATAATACGCTAAACCAGTGGTTACCAACAAAACAATTTCGCGGAAGCGTTCATTCAATAATTTCAATGGCAAGGATCCCCAAATTCTAAAAATAAAATCCTAAATATTAGACATGTATATGTTTAGATTTTTAGTGGGCTACATCATAATCAGAAGAAAAAAGAACCAGGCTCTAGCAGTTTACTTCAAACCGCGAAACATTGAATAACTAAAATTTAATGTTAAACCTGGCAGATGACCGTACAATTTTTTAAAAGAAAAATTCTTCACTATGATGTCCTTCAGAGGGAACGTAAAGTGGTGGTTCACAGCTTGTGTTGTGAGGTACTCGTTAAAGATTGCCCTCCTAAAAAAATCTGGAAAGGCAAAATTCAGGACTTGCACTTAAATGTTCGATAGCCATAGTAGCATAAAATGAATACAAATAAACTAAAATATAAAACCTTTATAAGAAGGACTTTATTCAAATACTCATAAAGAAGTCAAATTTTATTTATTATCTTCTCTTTAAGCTCATTTTTTTGAAATATTAGGAAATGAATAACTTTAAGGTCGTGAATGTAGAGCAGCAGGCACCTGTGAGCACGCACGTCGCTATTAGGTTTACTTACTTTCTCGGTATAACCTGTTCAATCATGGTATACAGTTTCTGAGGGTCTGTAGATTCTTAAGCATTTTTAAAAATCAGAATAAAGCTGATTTGCAATACCTTTGTATACCAGTTTTTACAATACAATACCTTTGTATACCAGGTTTTCGACGGTGTATTCCGTAATTCGGCTAGTTTGGATGGGTGAGATTTCATAACTTACTGGAAGAAAGACAATCCATGACAATTGTTCCAATCCAACCTCAGACCCTTTCTGTGCATCGGAATAATGATTCTTTCCATTCTTTAGCAATTTTTTGATTTTCTCAGATCTTTCTTTACTAAAATGTGTGTTTGAGAAACGCCAGCTCTTACCCACTCGCTTTGATCAATTAACTATAGATCGATAGAACTTCCGGATTTCGCACCGGCCCCCTCCTATTGGTATTATTCATAATATAACAATTTATTTTTTTATTGTTTATATAGGGTCATGATGACTTTTTACAGATGAGTACAATAGGCAAATGAACAATGTAATGCGCAGAAATACAATAAGAACTTATAGCACTTACCATATTTTGGTTGTGTATAATATACACTGTATATTATTATGAAAATTAAACTATTGAAACTTTATAGAGTATATTTATTAAGTTAATAAAATTAAGTAACAGAGTAGTTAAGACTATATTTTTGCACGATAAAACAACAACATTTTGATTGGAGGTAAGTGAAAGTCCTGTGTTTTGAGCACTAGATGTTATTTTAATCGGATAAGGTGTAGTAAATTTACTATCTTTTCATATTCATTTGTAATCTTGGTACAAGGATTACACTTTAACCGTAGCCAGCAACAATAGTATAGAGAAGGGGTCATTGTATGAATTGTTATCTTTATGGAATCCTCTTATGATAAATATTGTAATTAGCTCTTTGCCTTTCAGCTATCGCCATTACTCGTTAGGAGGATCCTAGTCACCAAAATATAATGCTCCTTAATTCATTATAATCCTCAAGCACTTGACAAGAAGTTTCTTAGCAAAAACGTCTGTGCAAGGTGATTAGGCTAAGGTCACGCTGGAGGGCTAGAGAGGTGGGATAGCATAAGTGACGTTAAATAAATAAAGAAACTTTTTCCTTTCACCTCCGCTTTTCAATGAATCCGCTTGAACATTTTTAAAAAGTGTTTTTAAAAATTGTTGACGATTTCCATAAAGCAATAAAAAAGTCATTCCCCTTCTTATGTCTAATTCCTTTTGTGAATATTATCCTGCCCGCATCGCACGGCGAATTAATTACGGGCTCTTTAATTAAATTAAGTATCGGCGTGAACATCAAAGTCATTGCTCTTTGGAATCGATCATAAACGATTAGTCATCTGATGCTTGTACTCCACAACGCATATAAAAAAAACACTGCAAATTATTACACAATGGTTTCTAATGTATTTATTGTAAATAAAGTCGGAGGATAAGAAAAAAAAAATACACAATGGTTTGTTATTTCTAAATAACTATATTAGGGCATAACTGTTTATACAGGTGAATGTTTGTTTGTTTATTTATTTGACGTCCCTTCATGCTGATATGGCTAATCGGACGATGCTGCAGTGGGAGTCCTAAATTTTGCCTATCCAGGTTTAATTATGAGGGATCTTTAACGAGTACCTGACATCGCACAGGCTCGGAACCACCTTTTAATGGCCCCTTCAAAGTACGGCATAACTAAGGATTTTGTACTCCCATTAAAAAATCTTAGGGCTAGCTGCGGGTTTGAACTCGGTACCTCTGGCATAGGAGGCTGTTATGCTAACCACCATGCTACAGGTAACCCCCATATACCTGTTGAAAGGCAACTAACTAATATGAAAAGCAATAAATAATTCAGAGGAAAATGGTATATCACTACTAATAACTTCAAAACTCTATATCTCTTCTATTTCTGAACCAATTTCATTAATTCTGATTCATTATGTCTACATCTATTAATTAATTAATTTTTCATCGGCCGCCATTTTGAAACTAATCTCCTGATATCAAAGTCTAGTTGTTAGGATTATCTTTATTTATTATCCTAGTATTTTAGTGCCGAATTGTAAATAATTTGCTCTTGTGGTTTCGGAAAGAAGCCGAATGGCGGACAAACGTATTTTTTTTTTATTCGTTATTCGAATTCCATGTATCTTGAAACGTAAGCGCTAAAATTTTAAGGAAGAAGAGGTCATTTTTGGGGGGGGGAGCAAATAAAAATTTATTGAAAATAATAAACCAAATTTAAAACACATACGACTTTTTACTAGCTTCTTTGTTAATATCAAGATCAGAAAATTTATGTAGTTAAATTTGAATGAAGAATTATGGTATGTGGTTTCCAGGACATTTTATGTGTCACAACCCAATACATATAAATTAAAAAAATATTGTCGGGTTCAGAAGTAGAAACTGTCTATGATCACATATTTAATCCTGATCCTTTATCATTTTTTTAAACAGTTTTATTTCTCCTGATAATGTTCGGGAGGCGCGACCTCCTCGTTCCACTAGCGTCTAAAACCTGTGAAACTTTGTCGCTCTCAGCGGTATCTAGCATCTTTTTTGAGAACTAGCAGCTCCAAGCTTTAAATTAAGGTCGAGCTACACAGTGATAGAAGAGGTAGGTGAAAATTCGTGAGAGCGAGGTATTGTGAGAGTTCACGAAAGTAGGGGGAGAGAAAGAAGGCATATTAAAAAATAAATAAATTAGGAAAATAACTTCAAATAATACTTACATATAATATTTTTGAAAAACTAAATGATAAAGCTATATTAAAACAAATAAGTGTAACATACACATCATGAAAACATGTTTTTCTTTAAGGAAAAACTCCATTTTAAGAAATTAAACATTACTGGCTTTAATTTTCAATAACGAACATCTGTATTCGGACAAAAAAAAAAAAATTGCCTCCCTTCAAAATTTGAGGCTTAGGTTTCAAGATGCTTAGAACCCGAATAACGAATAAGAAAAATCCGTTTGTCTGCCGTCCGCCGTCTGCCGTCCGCCGTCTGCCGTCCGCGTCTGCCGTCCGCCGTCCGCCGTCCGCCGTCCAGGGCATTTTGTGGAAAACTACTGGATCAATGTTTTTGAAATTCGCCACAAAAACATGGTACTAGAACATGCAACGATGCAACACCTAGACGTTATTATCAGCTGGTTATTTTTAAAATGTTGGCCGATTACAAGTTATTTAATTCAATAACTCAGTTATTTTTAAAGATACCGAAACACTTATCAATGTTTATTAATCAGAAAACCGCGAAAAATTATAAAAAAGAAAAGGATATAATTGAAATTGTATCCATAAATACGCCCATAACTTAGTTATTTTTGACGATAGAAAATAAATATGTATAGAGTTTTAGAATCAGTAAAGTGCGATAATAATGAAAAAAAAAAAAGTTTATTTGTATCTTAAATCACAAATTATAACAGCTGTAATTCCACTAAAAATCGGTTAGTATTGAAGATAAAGAAAAATCTAATTTATCCTATCTCGCTATTTGATAGAGAATTAAATTGTCTACAAAATGAAAAAAGAATCATTGATATTGTTTGAGGATTAGCAGAGATATAGCCTTTGAAATTGGCAGTGGTGATATGCCATTTTACTTTCAATTATTTATTCCTTTTCGTTTTACTTAATTGTCTATCTACAGCTTCGTAAACAGTTATACCCTAATATTGTTATTAGGAATAATAAACCACTGTCCAATAATTTGCAGCGCCTTTATAATAAAACATTTAAAAAATAATTAATAAAGTTTTATAGAAAATACGGTTGGTTATTGCATATTTAGACGTTGAAAGTATGTGAGAGTGTACGATGATTCACTACCACCAAATCTCACTAATTTTCTCTTCGAAGCACCTAGTTACCAAAAAAGACGGTAGATACCGTTCCTAAGGGCGACATTTCTTCACAAGTTTAAAGAAGTCCTAGAAGTAGCCCCGCCCTCCTCCTGCCCACGCTCAGCTAGGCGAAAGCGTTTTAGGAAATATGATTAATTAAATTGTTGGAATCGATAAACTATCGATTAAGTAAGATCCCACCTAAATCGATAATTAGCCAGTCCTAGAGAAATATGGAAGAATTGGTCACTATGTAACAATAACTGTTTTCACACGGCGGATACGCCCACGTATATTCTCCTTATGAGTAGGCGAGTCTTTGTATAGTTTGATTAACTAGAAATGGGTAAATAATCACAAACAAATTACAAATACTGTAGTCAATAATTTAAAATAATCTATTTCAAAATCGATAATATGAAAAAAAAAACATGTTATAAATACATTTGTAATAGACCTCAAGATGGACAGAGGCAAATTAGTGAAAAGTATACTCTGTACTTAGAGTAAAGTTGTATTTACCCGGCAGGCATCCATCAGATTTAAAGGGAGAGACAAAATCCAAGGTTGTGCCGTCATACGGAGGAAACGTAGAATAGTGGACCGAGCCAACGCGATGTCATGTGCTTGTTAAACACTCCTTCCCTAATTAAATCCGAACAAGCGACATTCATATTCAGATATATACACTCACTCAAAAAAGTTTCCATACACCCAAATATAATTGAATAAATGCAAATAATGGAAATCGCAATTTTTGACCTGCCGCCTAGCCCAAAATATTATAATTGGATTGTTCAGAGAATTTGACCTTTTCTCAGACATTGTTGGGTTAACCTACAGACTCCTTGGCAAATTGCAGCCGCTTCTTCCGGTATATCTTACTCTTGAAGGACATTCTTCTTGCGACTCGACCACCGTATCCTCCAGTTCTTAGAATATTTCTGACTTTTTCTGGGTGTACTTGAATCACATAGGTCCTATTTATTCTGATGCCCATTGAGGTAGCGGTAGTGTGAGCATTTACACTGACTTCAGCAAGGATGGATCGTCTATGGTGATTCTCCTGTCTTCCAGCACGTGGTTTATCCTTCAGAAATTTTAACTCTCTATGTCATTTTAGTAGGTCTGAGACAGGGTGATTGCCTCGCTTGCCTGCTCTTCAATTTGGCCCTCGAAAGCGCACTACAGAAATCTGGAATAAAAGTTGGAGGTACTATATTTGATAGATCTTATATGATTTTGACATTTGCTGATGACATAGATATAGTTGGAAGAACCCCATCAGATTTAGAAAGCGCTTTTAACAATCTCCGGATAGCAGCAGCTAGAGTTGGCTTAGAAGTTAACTAGTCGAAAAGCAAATACATGCATGCAGGCCCGCTGCTGGGTGTGCACGAACCGTCGCATTTCATATCTTGAGGCTATTCATTTGAAAGGGTGAGAGAGTTTGTGTATCTCGGCTCACAAGTCAACGCCGATAATGATATTAAAGCTGAAATCGCAGAATTATGTCCGCAAATAAATGTTATTTTGGACTTATAAAGCATTTTAAGAGCAGGGCCATTTCTCCAAAGACTAAGGTGCAACTCTACAAGACGCTCGTAAGACCGTTTCTCACTTATGCCTCCGAATGCTGGACATTGCCAAGTTCGCTGGAAGTCCTGCTCTGAGGTTCGAGAGAAAAATATTAAGGAGAAATTATGGTCCAATACGCACCGATGGAGTCTGGAGGATAAGGACGAATACTGAATTGACAAGGCTATATAGGAATTCAGTCATCGTCAGGATCATCAAATTAGGCCGGCTTCGTTGGGCGGGGCATTTAAGTAGAATGGTCCAGGACCAGATTCCTAGGATGGTCCTAGATGAAAAGATCTACGGGACAAGGAGAGTGGGAAGGCTTCGGCTCCGATGGATGGATGGAGTGGCAGCGGATGCCAGGTCCTTCTTGAAGATCCGCAATTGGAGATCGGTTGCAATGAACAGAGAAGACTGGCGGACCAAACTGCAGGAGGCCCTCACTCTTATAGAGTTGTAGTTGTTCATGGATGGTGATGATGATGATGATGTCTTTTTAGTACGTACTCTACAGTTACACGTGACTTATTCAATAGATGTGGAATTTCTCTAAGACATAACCCCTGCATTTGGTAACAGACCATATGCTATCTCGAATCCAACATCATAAACGTATATTTAAAAGAAATTAGTTTGTCAGGCACAAGTAAAGCTAAGAGTTGAGTATAGAAATAAGATTTCTAGAGATAACACTGGAAAGACGATCATAGTACAACAAAATGGATTAACATTAACATAACGTTAGTAAATGACATTCTGCCTCCTTCAATATTAATCTTGAAATGAAAATAAATAATTTTTTTTTTTTATCTAATATTAGTATTGATAATTTGTACATTGAGAAATTTTTAAACTGAAAATATATAGTCCTCTGCCTTTATTTTCTAAGCTAACAGGGAGCATTTAGTGAGAATTCGTTATCTGGATCCAAGAGATCTAAAAACGTTCCTTTTCGTTGTAACCTAGGATTCTAAAATATCCAACACCATAATACTTTCCCTTACTAAATACCTCATACATGGGTAAAGAAACAAAAAACTGAAACAATTATAACATTTCCTCATTAAAAACCTTGGTCCAAGATCAATAAAAGAAAAAGTAACAAATGTTATTATTCTGTTTTGAGGAAGTTGTCCTGAGCAGTTGAGTAATAAAAGAAGGTGGGACCTAGATTTATAGAATTCGGTCATGAACCATTTCAATAACATCAAGGTTGTACTCCTTTTTACATATCTCACAATTTTTGCTTTAAATATGAACTGTAGTAAGAGGAAATACTGCCAGATTGAAAATTGTGGGAGGTCGCTATACGAATGGCATTGTCTGATATTCTATTATATATTAAATACAACAGCTGTTTAATTAAAACTGCTGTTAGAATTACGATAATAATAAAGTGTGATAATGTATTGTTCCTAAAGGTGTAATTATTTGATAGCATTAAGAAGATATAAAACAAACATGGATGAGACTAGATTCAATAGCATCAAAAGAAAGAAAACATAAAACTAGAAAAAAAAATGACTGGAATAAAATGAAATAAACAAATAAATCCTTAGTCAAAAAAAAAAAATATTATAGGAAGTTTTCAATGTTCCTTTATCAGTTCCGCAACTTGATTTTATTTGCAAAAGAAAAAAACCCCAAGACACAGATATTTGTTGAGGTCATATGCTTATTTGATTAACGTCTAAAACCTGTGAAAAAATGTCGCTCTCATGAGCGGTATCTAGTGCCTTTTTTGGTAACTAGCTCCGCCAAGATCATTATTTATATAAATCATTATTTGTATCTATAATATTTATGTACGTTGGTATATTTTCTGTTTTATTTTAAATGTTATCATTGTCACTACTTTAAAAACATTTTCATTACCACATTAATATGTATCTCTTTTGTTCTGATGTTTGCAGCCCTGATGATGGCTCACAAGCTTAAGCCGAAACGTCGGCAAAATTAAAATATTTAAAAAAAGACTGACTGCCGATTATTTCCACCAATGTGGAATAAACCTAAAATATGAATATTAAATTCCAGTTCCTTGTGACTTATTGTTCTCATGCTAGACACCACACACACACCACACACACACACACACACACACAGATCTTTTTGCGGGACTTGGCCCTTTCATTTGGTGTATTTAATTTAAAAACTGGAATTCGAAAATGTTCACGACCGCAATGCTTTTCTTTATTATATATTTCATATATAGGTAATTGAAAGTAATATCAAGTTAATAAAGTAATAAAGGTGACGAAGTTATACATGATTCTTTAGATTTACGATCAATTTTGGTAAAATTAGCTTACATTTTTGATGTCAAGGCTTATTTAGGTAAGCCTATACATTATGTTTAGACTTATTAGGTAGGCCTGTCCTTATTTTTTTCAACTTGGGCCGCCCTAACGAAAATCCAGCGTTCGGTCTCGCTATTGTTTAGTCAAATTTGAGTCGGTTCTTTTCCTAGAAATGATTTCTGATTCAGTTCAAGTTCAATTTTAGAGAATTCTCTGTAGTTCCACCTCTTCTATTAAAAGTATTTCAAGGTTTAAGATTAGTAAATTGTTTCCTGATAATTATTTTGAGAAGCAAAAGATATCGATACCGTTCATAAGAAGGGCCTCATGAGTCAGGGAGTTGTGTTGGAATAGAGCACATGACTGATAAGTAGTTCCGTGGATGCCGGGGAGTTGGGTTGGAACAAACCGTGAACTTGTCCTTCAGCTCTTTCTAACCTCGGACCTTTTCGCGAAACGATCTGTCGAAGGAAGTGTTGTTCGTTCCAACGCCATCTTAGCGAGGTAGTAAGACAAATAGGCTCTCTTCTTGCTTATATTGTCTTCCTATTAATGTTTTTGTCGAATCAATTCTTTAGTTTAGTTAAATCCTTTGCATGGACTTATCAAACGTGTAAATTCGTTAATTTGACTTTTTTATGTTTGTAATAGATTTTAAATAATAATTTTAGAATAGTTATAAAAGAAAGGAAGTTTATTTTATTTTTTTACTAAATGATTTTTTTAATTGCAAATTAAATTAATTTTTTTTTTAATTAGTTTTTATAAATATTTTTTGGACCACATTCAATATTTTATTTTACTTTAAAGCTTTATTTATATAGAATACATATGAAAAATTATAATTCATTGATACTTCTTTACAATGCTCTATTTTTTTATCTATAAATTATTTTGTACATCAATATATATGTTGGTGATAGAAATTTAAAAAACCCAACTAAGAAAAAACACATAAAATAAAATAAAATAACCAAATAAAAAATTATATTAATCAGGAAAAATTTAAATCTTGCCTATATAATTAATGTAATTCCGTTATTTTCGAAGATAGAGAAACAAATTATTAGTGTTCTTTAACCAAAAATTAAATTATATAATAAATCATTAAAAGAGAAAAAATAAAGATACTTCTTAAGATCTTTGATTAATTTAATGAAATACATAAAAGTTAATTGCCTACACAATTATATAAATTGTAATAAAAAAAAAAAAAAAAAATTGAAATAAAAAACTGTAATAATTTGCAGTGGTTTTTAATTAGACTAGTGTACGAATATCTGTTTACTACTTCACATAAGGGGATACAAAAATAGACAATGCACGGATCCCTTTAAAAATAACTATCAACATATGAGCTCAAACAAATATCTGTTTCTTGTTGTGAATTTTTCTTTTTCCAATAAAAAAAAAAGTCAGGACCACACGAAACATATTTCGCCTTGCAGACGAGCGAGGTCTGCTGAATTAAATAAATCAGTTATATTTTTTGCATCATAGAAGATGAGTGGCGATCAGAAGGCTTGACTATAACAGATTTGAATTTGTTAAATGGTTAATTACAATGCTTCGGTTTCTTGTGTCACTGTACATTCGCAAGGCTCAAAACCGGTTTTGTAACTATTATACAAATCCTAACAGCACATTATGCAAGGAGTGGGGTATCATTAATTTGAGCATTGCGTGGCGAGTGAGCGAATCATGTTCATCAGTTCCTCATTTTGTATCACAAATAAAAAAATAGATGGACATTGCTAATTGAAACGTTAGGAGTAATGAAATTAAAACGAGCAATGAACTAATTTTAGCTCTATTCAGACCAATATTACAGAAACTACTATCCAACTTGATACCGGGTTTAATTTAAGTGGTATTAGACATCTGTAGGTCTAATAGTTACCTAGAAAATTTCTTTTATTTTTTTTAACAAAATCTCCTCTTTTTTATTTCTTTCCGATTGAGGCATTCAAATTAAAATTAAAAAATATGGCAAACAATACTATCTGGGACGTTTTTTTTTACATTTTTGAGAACAAATTTTACTCCAATTACACACGGTCTGTAAGAGTAAGTCTCGAGGATCCTTCGAGTCCCTCCGTTGGCTCTAAAAAAAACCGTAAAATATCCCTTTGCCGTCCTTCGGAGGGGACGTAAAGAGGTTGTTCCCGAGCCTGTCCGATGTCAGGTACTCGTTAAAGATCCCTATCATAATATGTAAAATTTAGGACTCCCACTGTAGCATCGTCCGATTAGCCATTGTAGCATAAAGTGACTTTGAATATGGATGGTATAAAAGTGGCGCTTCTGTTTAGGTGATTGTGATGAAAAAAAGTTGCTGTAACATCTCGGACGTATAGTTGTCTTAAATATGGAATTTTCTTTTCGTGCTAGGCTAAACACATATTGGAATAAACACACAGACCTTTTTGCATTTGGACCCAGGGGACCGTAAAACGTGTGTTTCCGTTGAAAACTAGAATTCAAAAATTTTCACGATCGCAATACTTTCCCTTACTATATATTTCATATATAGGTTAGTGAAAGTAAAAACTATAAACAATTAGACTTTTATAAGACGTTTCAACCCTTTAAAAAACTTTTGTCCTATAAAATAAAAAAGGTTCTGGGTAAGACTAGTAAGCTGTGTATCAGTTTGTTGAAACGATGGCAAAGAGGAAGCAAAACAAAGGCAAAGACAACTCGATACTAGACAAGGAGGTATACAAATGCCTCCCTGTCATTTCAAATTACAGTCATTGGAGACGGGCACTATGGCTAATTGAAACGTCAGGGCTTGCGGTGATAAAACCTGCGATAGGCAAATCGAATTACACTATCTTCGCCTAGTTTTTTTTTTTTTTTTTTTTTTTTTTTTTTGTTTCCGAGAGACTTATCGTAGAGAAACAAATCTATTTGTTATTAAGCTTTATCTTAGGGAAGGTATTATTAATATATTTCCAAGTAGCGATAGCTATACATGAGAAGGGGACACGATAAAGGTGACAGAGTGACAGTATATAAGGCAGAGGCGATGCCAAGGTTAGGGCACACTGTGCTAGCGCCGCTCGACATGTTAGCACCTCTCGTAGTCCTCTACATCGCCGTCGGAGGCAGTCTTCTGGTCGAGGGTAGGCCCAGTCCGGGCATCCTCTTCGCCGACGAGGAGGATCTGGGAGTCGGGGATCTTCTGGCCAGCTTCGGAGAGGCTTTGTTCTCCAATCCGGACAACAAGACTGGGCTGGCCGTAGCCAAGTATGTTATCTCTCTATATTATTTATTTATACTCATCTTGGAGGAAATGTTTTTTTTAAATATATTTATAATCTATTAACAACTGTATTATACAACACAATAAGTAAATATGCAGGGTAAAGGAAAGTCATGAAAATGTCTTGAAAAAGATCTACCCAGTGGTAGCACTTCAATAACTATTTCAAGGCAGTGAATCCCGAAGCCACCTTCTTTTCAATCGTCTCGAAAAATTATCAGAAATATCTAAGGAAGATAGATTACGGACAAGTGGGTTTATGTGGGCAGGGAGTTTTTTAGAATGGAAAGAGGAGTATCTATCACGGGCTATGTCTGCAACAAACGGGATGTTGAGGTCATTAGGCAGAAGTTTATTTGTGACAAAATAAGAGACATCCAGGATTTTGGATTGTAAGAATCGGTTGTGGGAGGAATTAGATGTCCATGTGTCCATGACCATATAGGTCTGATAATAGTGTTGATGATTTTTTGGTAATATACTGGAAATTTTGTCTTGTAAGTGTTGTAGTAATCGGCATCTTCGAGCAATTTCTTATCGTTTCAGTCTTGTGTGAGGATTCCAAGTAAGATGCTTGTCAAGATGGAGTCCTAGATATCGGATTTTTCCGCAGGAGTAAGTGTGATGTTATTAAAGGATACTGGGGGGCAGGAAGTCATCGGTTTGCGACGAAGGGTCAAGGTCATTTGGTGGGATTTGTTTGGATTTATTTTAATTGGGTTAAATGTTAAAATATATTTATAGGAATCAAGGAAAAAACTCTTCTATAATGGTACAATAGAAAATAACCAATCTTTTTTTTTTTTTCTCAAATTACCCTTTAAGAAAATAGTCCCCTGGTTGCAAATAACCCAGTCGCGCGCGCGTTGTGTGTGTTGTGTGTGTGTGTGGTAAGCCTAACATAAAAATGAAAAGTCGCACGAAACTGAAATATCATATTAAATACGACAAAAATCAAAATCAGCTAACCTGAAGATATACCATGCATTTTGAACCTTACGACTTTCTCAAACACGGTTTTGATTAAACTCTCAATATTGATTTAAATTTAATGGGCTTTAATATCAAGTAGGTTTTATTTCGATTGAAATAGTCCTAAAGGGCTTAAATGCCGATATTTTAAATTTTCTTCCTCTAAAGTACCTTTACTTTTATTCATTCAGAAGAACTAGCCACATCATTTGATTAGGATTGACAAAAAGCGGCTTGATATAAACGTGAACCAATTGATAGGCAGCTAAAGGAGAAAAGATCAAATATATTTTTTTAATGCAATTTTCGGTTTTTTGAAAATGATAACAGCAATATAGGTGTACAATATGCTGTTGCAAAGCTAAAGATTTTTGAAAAAATGTTGTAAATAAATAGAACTTTTTAGCGGGATTAATGAATTCTTGATCATGCCTTCCTTCAGAATGGATGTAATGAGGAGGTCTCGAGCCTGTACGATTTCAGGTACTCTTTATCCCTATTCAAATTAAACCTGGATAGAATAAAATTTAGGAGTTCCACTGTAGCATCGTCCGATTAGCCATAGTAGCATAAAGGGACGTTAAATAAACAAACAAAAAAATGTCGAAATGTGCAGTTCGGTGGGGCCTATCTGATCTAATCTGAAGCTCTGGAGCGTTTACAACGGGGATGGACAGAGGATTTGAATTGTAGGAGGTCAAAAATGTTTGACGGACAGCGGGATTGGATAACTTGGTAAAGAAATGACGCAAGGAAATACTTGCGACGTTTGGAAGTGTAAAGCCACTTCAACTCGCCATAACATAGGGATACGGAAGTGTGCCTTTTACATTTTGTATCATTTAAAAAAAAAATGTTTATTTGTTTTGTTTCCCAGTGTTCATTTTGGTGGAATAACCTTCCCTCATTGTCCGAAGATCGCCGATCTACTTTAGTCCGCCGAAACGCCACACTGTCGAGAAAAAAGTGCGATTTAGTGGGCAAATTCCTCAGCTCATGATCAAATTGAGATAAATGAAAAAGTGTTCTTTTACTTAGCAGAGTAAATATCTGTGTTGTCCCTTATCAGTGAGAGTGGACAAAATAAACCTGTCGTGTCTCAGCATCTTTAAAATTATTTCTTTGATAGTGTCAATTTCTTTGATGGTCTCAATTTCATACACTTTTTTAATTTATTCCCTTTATTCTAAATAGGAATATCAAATTTAAAGTAAATGACCAAATATCAGTCAATATAGAGGTTTCTGAAAATCTAATTCCATTTTTTTTTTCAGTTTAAAATAAATGAAAAAGTTTACCTATTTCAAAGCCGTTACAAACAATTTACGTTAAGGAAGGAGGCAAGTAGTTTGCAAACATTTATTGGTAATAACAAAAACAATTCCCCTGACAATAT
The DNA here is from genome assembly GCA_023052935.1 of Piezodorus guildinii. Classification (NCBI taxonomy): domain Eukaryota; kingdom Metazoa; phylum Arthropoda; class Insecta; order Hemiptera; family Pentatomidae; genus Piezodorus; species Piezodorus guildinii. The sequence continues at coordinate 3,354,363 of CM041298.1, read as the reverse complement.
TGTTATTTATTATTATATTGGTAATAACAACAACAATTCCCCTGACAATATTGTTATTTATTATTATATTGGTAATAACAACAACAATTCCTGTGACAATATTGTTATTTTCCCTCTGCTATAACGTACTAGCAAGGATAAAATATTATTTCTTCCGAACGGACTTGAGGAGACTATCTTGGGGCACACCCAGGCTCTGTAAACTGGGTACATAATAATTAGAGAGCAAATTTACTGGCTGAGCGTGATCTTGCGACTTCAAAAAAATATAAATTTTTAAAACCAAAATTTGGTGGGCGCAACACACGACTTTCATTTGTCTCAGTTTTTAAAATCAAATTAAGAATTTTTAAACACATTTAGAGATGATATAGCTTTTTTCAGTCAAATTCATAATTTTTTCAATCAAATTCATAATTTTTTCAATCGAATTCATAATTTTTTCAGTCAAATTCATAATTTTTTTCAGTCAAATTCATAATTTTTTTCAGTCAAATTCATAATTTTTTCAATCGAATTCATAATTTTTTCAGTCAAATTCATAATTTTTTTTCAGTTAAATTCATAATTTTTTTCAGTCAAATTCATAATTTTTTCAGTCAAATTCATAATTTTTTTCAGTCAAATTCATAATTTTTTTCAGTCAAATTCATAATTTTTTCCGTCAAAATTCTTTAATTTTTTTCAGTCAAATTATAATGTTTTTAATCAAAATTCATAATTTTTTTCAGTTATTTCATAATTCTTGTACCCATTTTATACAGTCAATTTAATGAGGTTTTGCTACCAAGAACTTAACATTTTTATTAAATCTTGTTGTTTATCCATTTAATGTCACTTTATGTTACTGTGCTTAATCCGACGGTGCAGCGGGAGTCTTACGTTTTGCCTATCCAGGTTTACTTAAGATCCACTTTTTAAATATTTTAAGAGTCACCTGTGGCGCACAAATTTAGGGCGATCTGCTGGTTTTGGACTTGCGACCTTAAGCATAGAAGGCTGTTTTGCTAGCCACTACTCCACAGGTGACCCTCAATGCATTCAACAAGGTGTTTGAATCTGCCGGGTTTGAACCCGTGACCTTGGACTTATTAGTCCTTAACACCTTTTAGAATGCATAGAGGACATATGAGGCATGGATGCTCTTAAAATATGAAATTTCCGTTGTACTTATCGTTTAGTCTTACCACATACACACAACATATCTTTTTGTGGGACTTGCTTATTGGAACTTAGGGGACCTTGAAACGTGTATTTCCGTTGAAAACTTTAATTCGAAAATGTTCACAACATTTCGTATATAGGTAAGTGAAAGTAATAAGCCGTTATCCCAATGGCTATATTGTTTGTTAAACCGTTCAACGTCACTTTATGCTACAACGGCTGATCGGTCGATGCCGATCGTCGAGCCCTCAATTTTTGCAATCCAGGTCTTATTAGGTTAGGGCTCTGGTTGGGAACCACTATATTTTTTTTTAACATAACCAAAGATTTTTTTCTTTTTAAAAACCTAGGTACTTCTATGGCTGTTATGCTAGCCACTACAACACACGTGACCCGTTGTACTTCCATTGATAATTAAACAGTATAGGTTCTTTTTTTTTTTTTTGGAGAGGGGGGAGAGGGAAGGAGCCATAAAGTTTTGTATATTATAATTATAGCCATCCCTTTATTAGGAGATAACAGCCTGCACGGTACAATCAAAGATCCATCAGCAATGATACCCATATGGTGCCCGCAGATACAGAGAGCAGGTGAGTGGACGGCACCAGGTGCTTCGGTGACCCCCAGCGGCGAGGTCGGCAATAACACGAGAATTTCGCGAGTGAGTCATTAGTGAACTATCTCAACCTCTTAGCCTTGAGCGTGGGAGCTTTCCGCTGCCACTGTGCCCATCTTCAATGTCGCGCCACTTCCGGCCTCTAAGCTCTCAGCTGGGTAGCGGGTAGCTTGGAGGCTAGTGGGTTGCTTGGAGGGTATGTTATAGCTTAGGCTTCATGAAGTTTCCTCGGATTTATTTGGAAACCATCAAGAGTTTGACGGACACTCTACGGAAGTTATATTTGGGTGAAAATTCAAGAAGTCCACTTGATGAAAATAATTACGGATACTGCTAATTACTTTCACTTACCTATATCTATACTAATATTATAAAGCTGAAGAGTTTGTTTGTTTGTTTGTTTATTTGAACGCGCTAATCTCAGAAACTACTGGTTCGAAATGAAAAATTCTTTTTGTGTTGGATAGTCCATTTACCGAGGAAGGCTATAGGCTATATAACATCACGCTGCGACCATAGGAGTGAAGAATCAGTGGAAAGTCTGGGAAAAAACGGGAAAATTAGGGGAAAAAAACCTCGCATCCCAATGATTTCAAATGATTTACTTTTTATTTTTAAAATAGTTCAATTTCCCCATAATTTATCTTTAGCTGTAACAATTAATAAATCACAGGGCCAAACATTTAAACACGTAGGAATTGATTTACGCCAAGATCGGGTAGCGGAGAAAATCATTATGTTCTTCTGCCACATGAAAATAAAAATAAAAATGTCATTTACGCGGAAGTTCTTTCAAATATATTATTTTAAAAACTTCTTAATAGCGATCATAATAACAGAAATTGATACAGACGAAATCGCTTAAGAATATGTCAAAGAAAAGGGGACGTGTACCGAGAAAGGATTAAATATGGTTGATAAAATTCCGGTTCTGGGAAACGCCGATGGTTTGGTACTGTTAGGGGAAGACACGGAAACTAATAAAATAAAAACCGAAAAAAAAAATAGGACTCGAAATAAATACAGATAAGAAAAAATATATGATTTGTCGCAGAGACGGTGGCGATCTTAGTGATATTGATATATCAGGGCATACTTTTAAACACGTAGAGAAATTTAAGTATTTAGGTTCAATGATAACGAGAAAAACTAAGTCCAGGAGAAAATAAAGTCCCGTTTATAGGCGGGAAATGCGTGTTATTATTCAGTTGCGAAATTACTTAGCTCGCGGCTTCTGTCTAAAAACTTAAAGGTTAGAAGTTATAAAACTATTATTCTTCCGACGGTCCTTTACGGATGTAAAACGTGGCCGCTTATTTTGAAGGACGAACAACGGCTAAAATTTTCGAAAATAAGGTACTACAGGCAAAATATTTGGACCGAAGAGAGATGAGGCCACTAAGAAGGGTGTAAAGAAGGTTGCGGAGACTTTATTTGAAATGTTTCCTGGAGGTTCGCCTTAGTGTCTAGATGTGCAATAAGGCTGGGTTTAAAAATCTTCAACTTACAAGTGGTTGAAATTGTAAATTTGACAGGAAGAAGTCTAGATCGGGCTTTAAATAATAACAAAGAGAAGCTGATAGTTGATATTTATTATAGCCACTCTTACCATAAACGCACATAAATTAATAAGAAATGCAATATTCGCTAGCAAAGCTGCGGTTCACTGCTAGTATGAAATATATAGTCAGGGAAAGTATTGCGATCGTGAAAATTTTACAATTCCAGTTTTCGACGGAAATACACGTTTTAGGGTCTCCTGAGTCCAAATTACCAAGTCCAGAAAAAGGTCTGTGTGTGTTCTTGTTCGTGTCCTTGTGGTAAGTTTAGCGCAAAAGCGAAAACTCGTAACTGAAATTTCATATTTAATACAACTATACGCCCGAGATATTACAACGACTTTTTCATAAAAATCGACTAACCAGAAGAGCCAGGCACTTAATACATGCATTTTGCACTTTTTTACGATTTTCTCAAAAGCGGCAAAAATATGTTTTAATGTAATTTTTAATAATAAGAACAGTAATATAGACGTATAATATACCGTTGGAAAGAGAAACATTTTAGAAAAAATATTATCTCATACACAAAGTAGTAAAAGGTGACGAATAAGAGATAGACTTATTACTGATTAACAATTTAATAGTTCTATTATTTAATCTAAATCATACATTTCTTACCAAAATGAATATAGGTTTAATTAAAATCAACTAAACATTTTTCAAATTCGGGGTGACCTGTAGCATGGTGACTAGCATAACAGCCTTTTATGCACGAGGTCCTGGGTTCAAATCCGCTGGTGGTCCTAGGATTTTTAAATGGGAGTAAAAAATTCTTAGTTATGCCGTCCTTCGGAGGGGACGTTAAAAGGTGGTCCCGAGCCTGTGTGGAGCCTGTGCCTACTAAAATATGGATAGACAAAATTTAGGACTCCCTACTGTAGCATCGTCCGATTAGCCACAGCAGCATGAAGGGACGTTAAATAAAAAAAAATAAAATAAAAGTTTTTTCAAATTGAAGTGTAGTTAATTGTTTTTAAATTGATTTCAAAAGGCGAGGTAAGTGAAAGGGGTGTGTTGCCCGCACCAGATATTTATGAGTATAATATTATATTATATAAAAATCTGGTGCGGGCAACACACCCCTTTCACTTACCTCCGCTTTTTGAGCTCTATTTATTATTTATTATATTGATTTCAAAAGGCGAGGTAAGTGAAAGTGGTGTGTTGCCCGCACCAGATATTTATGAGTATAATATTATATTATATAAAAATCTGGTGCAGGCAACACACCACTTTCACTTACCTCGCCTTTTGAAATCAATATAATAAATAATAAATAGAGCTCAAAAAGCGGAGGTAAGTGAAAGGGGTGTGTTGCCCGCACCAGATATTTATGAGTATAATATTATATTATATAAAAATCTGGTGCAGGCAACACACCACTTTCACTTACCTCGCCTTTTGAAATCAATATAATAAATAATAAATAGAGCTCAAAAAGCGGAGGTAAGTGAAAGGGGTGTTGCCCGCACCAGATATTTATGAGTATAATATTATATTATATAAAAATCTGGTGCAGGCAACACACCACTTTCACTTACCTCGCCTTTTGAAATCAATATAATAAATAATAAATAGAGCTCAAAAAGGTTTAAAGAAATATATTTAGTTTCGTTGGAAACATACGTTTTATATTAAATAAATATAAAATTGTCATCTACAAAAATCAGTTAGTTTTATCCGATTTTCATCACATTTTACATCTTTTTATATTAAATAATATTTTTCTTAAGTGTTTAGCTTTCCAACGGTATATTACATGTCTATTTTACTGTTATTAAAAATAAAAATTTCACACCGATATAGTGATTTTAATCAAAAATCGTTAGAGCCCTTATTGAGTAAATCCTAAAAAGGTGCTTAATGCATGTTATAAACTTTATACTATAAGATAGCACTCACTGTTAGGTGATTTTGATGACAAAGTCGCGGTAACATCACAACCTATGTAGTTGTCTTAAAGTCGCGGTAACATCACAACCTATATAGTTGTCTTAAAGTCGCGGTAACATCACAACCTATGTAGTTGTCTTAAATATGAAATTTAAGTCAATATGACATGTCATCAATATTGATAAGTACGCCTGTGTGTGATAGCAACCCAATACAGTTGGGCAGCACTGTTTTGGTTTATTGTATTTTGATAAAATAAAGCATTTCTCTCTCCACTTTTCGCTTTGATGCTAGACTCACCACACTCACATGGAAACCCAGACCTTTTTCGGGGACCCTAAAACGTTTATTTCCGTGAAAAACTGGAGTTGGAATATTCACGATCGCAATACTTACAATACTTATATAAACTCGTTATGGTGATGAAAAGTTAAATAGACTTTAAAATCACAAAGCTTTTAATATCATTGGCATAATGTAGCTCCCAAAAATTTACTCCGTGTTATTTCTGGTTGAAGGCGTTTTTTTACTGATTTTCCAGTAGGATATCGCTTCTAGTGTGGATAATCTCACATCTATAGGCTTATTTGTTTATTAATTTACCCTCATGCTGCTGTGGCTTATCGGACAATGGGGAGTCCTAAAGTTCGCTAAATCAGGTTTGATTAGGATAGGGATCTTTGAAGAGTGTTTGACAACGCTTAGTCTTGGGACAATATTTTTACCTCCACTCAAACGGACTTGTAAAGGATCTTAGGACTTTAGAATCATTTATAAATTTCTATTAAGTAAATTAATAAGCTAGCTGTCCACACTGCACTATCCCATAACTGACCCCCCACCTTACGTTTCAGCTGGAACTCCTCGAGCCCCCACAACGTGGAGGAGCTGGGCTCGTACCCGGAAGGAGACATCCTCTTCCCGCAGCCGAAGGCGAGGAACGGCCTGAAGGCTACATCGGCTCGCTGGCCCGGCGGCCGCGTTCCCTACGTCATCGGCGCCGCCTTCTCTTCGCACGACCTCTCCATGATCGAAGCAGCCATCCAGGAGTACCACAAGAGGACCTGCGTCAGGTAACTTCCATCTTACGTATCACAGCTCCTCTCTTCCGGGGCTAGTCGAAGAGCTATCTGTATCCTCTTTAATTTTGTAGCTTAGGATTAATTAACCATTTCTGCTCGTTAGCTTCCGTCAAAATTGCGTGAATAAGAAATACCTCTTTATCTTGAGAGTTTTACGAACTTTTCATTTCTCTCAAATAATGCCTTGCAGGACCAATAATCTTTTAGCTAAAAACCATTCTCACCACATCAAGATTTATTATATGGGACCAAGATAAAAACAAATTGAACCCTTACAGAAGGGATTCAAACCTACATCATTTCGACTTTGAGGAGTATAAGGTTACTGAGCACATGCCTACTCAACTATCACCGCCTCCTACCGTATCATCATGAAACTAAAACACCCCAACGAGAAGGATTTTTGTTAAGAAGACCAATTGGGTTGATATTATTTAATTAATGTCTATATTAATTGTAATAAGTACGTGCTTATAATTTATGGCACATTTTGCACCAATAATATCTGGAGGATAAGGATGAATGCTGATTTAACAAGACTTTACAAGAACTCAGAAGTCGTAAGAGTCGTCACAGTAGGGCGTCTTCGTCGGGCAGCCAATATATGTGGACCAGGTTCCTAGGATGGTTATATTATAAGTAGAAACCGCCTATAACATGCAGAAACATAGTGCACCATTCTCAGCAATTTGATAACCAAAGTTGTCAATGAAAAACCTCAAGCTTTACAACGCCTGAAGCATCTTAGGTTCAGTACATATTGTGATTCGAACTGTTTATAGGAATAACAGCGGTCTTCAAAGAGATAACGCTCAGCCGCCAGTGTTTTCCTCCATTTTGGGTACTCACTTTATAGAGGTTGGGTCTGCCCCAAGAGAGTCTCCATACCCCAGGGTCGCCCCACGTCTGAAAAAAACCCAGAATAAATACAATTCTATGACCACTATCACCAGATTTTCACCAACCTATTCCCTCGCAGTGTAGTGCAGCCTTAAAAAGGGACCAAGCTTAGAGCAGCTAGTTACCCAAAAAGGCGCTAGATACTGCTCGTTGGGTGACATTTTTTCACAGGATTTAGGCGGTAGTGATAAATACGAGGAGGAGATGATTATGATGGGATTATGATTTTTATAATTTTTATACGTCCCCGCAATCTTTGGAAGGACCAAGCCCTGCGAGCTTCGCTCATGAAATAAGAACCATTTTCTATCCACAAGATTGTAGAGATAAATGAGACATTGTTATTAATTGTTCCCAAAATTAATTAAACCTCCAAATGACATTTAGATTTATGATCAATCTTTATCCAAAGCTAAAGGTTAGAGGCAGGAACAATGGAAAGAATAGTGCTGATGACTTCCGGATTGCAAAAGACTGAGACGCCTCTGCAACGGAAACCGAACCTCTTTCTGGCGTCCATCAATCAGGCGAAGGACGGCTTCCGGAATCGTTACCTTAGGACTCCATCGTCACTTCCTCTTACATATTGAGAGTAATCACTGAAGTGAAGAAACACGTCGAGAAAATATAAACCATTGTAATTAAAATAGTGACATATTTATTACAAAATGTTTTTTATTCGTAAAGGAATTCTATCCTGGAAAAATGCAGGAGCGTACGCAGGATTTCAAAACATTTTTTATATTTTAGATTCCGAGTTAATTGTAATTCATTAGGGAGAAGTGGATTGAAAATATGTTTTTATTTTTTTTAAGTTTAAACATTCTTGAAAAAGACACATGGTAGGTTAATTGTCTTTTAGTTTTCTAATATTATACTTTTATTATTCTTGTTTCTATTTTATCTGCTGTCCTAATACCTAGGTATTTAAGTACACTTGTTGTTTTCTGTAGATGGTAATTTTATATTTAGTATACATGAATAAGTTTTTATAAGTCATAAGTATTTATTTTAAATAAATATTTATCATTTACTGGTCATCTAATTAGGTATTTAAAAGAAACTAGACAAACGACAAACTTATTTTAATAACTCTTTAAGGCTCCCACAAACTGAATCATTCCGGCCTCCATAATTGTATTCTGGTTTCGACCCTGTCTTCAATATCTTTACCGCCCCAGCATACAGGAGGCTAAATCACCAATTTAGGTGGACAAAAGTTTGGAATTTTCCAGTGCTTCACCTTTTCATTATTAGTTGGCAAGACCATTAATAATAATATTTCCCGCCATACCGTGTTTACAAATAAATAGTAAATGAATGAATCATTCCTGTTCACACAAGTGCCTGATAACCGGCAGTGGGATTATTTTTATTCGATGGTCATTTATTCTGTTTAAGGTGTATTTTGACCAAAGTCTTTTTTCTTTTATTTAACAATGGGCATTGCTAAGACAGGAAGACATTATATTTCCAAACTCAACCTGTAGAGTTGATTTAGTAATTTTTAAATGTACGCCCTTATTCAATAACGAAAAACTATATAACCCCCAAGTTACCCCAAGGATTTGTTTGTAGGATTTGTTTTACCAATCCTTCTAGTCTTTAGATATTGCAAAGAATGTTTGAGATTTTTTGCGTTTTGGAAAATACATCTATTACCAGATTTTAGCAAATAAATTTGATGTTTTACCACGGTGCGCTCGCTAATCGTGTCAAAAAATTAATTAGTTTTTATAATTTTTAAAAATATTTTTTCCGTAATCTGGGACCCCAAAGGTTAAATAAACACGTAGACAAGTTTCAGAATTTTGTCCACCTAAATCGGTCATGTTACCTACTGTGCGGCGTTTCACCAGACGTGCTCCCGGTCAAATTGGCTGATTAACCAAACGATGACGTCATGAAATCCCTCGATTCTGATTGCTTAACGGTCATTGGTTTTCTGTTTTTTTTTTTGTTTGTTTTTTTTTTACTAATAAAGATGCAGAAATCGTAATTTACTTAATTTCTTCTTCTTCTGCATCACCCTATCGTGCCTTTCAGCGTAGGATTGCCAATGTCACCTGCTGCATGCAAGATTTCTGGCTTGGCGAATATTTTTGTTTCGTTTTTTGCATAGAAGGTCGACTTACTCCTGGTAGGACATTCTCGGTCGGCCACGAGGTCTTTTACCATTGGTTCTTATTCCATAGTTTTCAATGGATCTCTGTGTCCCTCCATCCTGACGACGTGTTCAAACCACTTAAGCTGTTGAGTTTCCACGAAATCCTTCATCAGGGGAACTCCCAACTCCTACCTGATTCTTCATTGCGAATGCAGTCACGTCTTGTTCTCCCTGCGATCCTTCGAAGAAACCTCATCTTCGTAGCAATGACTTTTCTCTCCAGTCTGCCATTCATCAGCTAGCTTTCTGCACAATGTAGGAGTACGGGAAGACAAACCGCCTTAAATATCTGCGGTTTCACCTTTCTGCTCACTTCTCTCTTCCCGATCAGCGTATCGCAGATCTGGCCTTTCTTATCCTGTTCACTATTTCTGAATCTACTTTCCTAGATCGACCCATAACAGTGTCAAAGTAGGTGAAATCTGACACCACTCCCATCACCTCTCCATAGCAGTATGCCACAACATCTTCCTGTATCCTTCCAACCTGTTCAATCAATCTTGCTCTTGCACATACTGATCGTGCCCTTTCTGTGGACGTCTTCGTTCAACTGTCTCCTTCGATTTCTTAACGGAATCTGCAATTAAGATAATATCAATTTACTTGACAGAAGATTCAAAAACATCTTTTCTGTGAATCTTTTTGAACGCTGTCCTTATTTTGTTAATTTTACATTCTTCTCATGTGCTATGATATAAATTATTCCGCCTACCCCCTAACCTACTACCCACCCCCTGCGCAGGTTCGTGCCCCGCTCGAACGAGATGGACTACGTGGTGATCACGAACGGCCCGACAGGCTGCTGGAGCTCGGTCGGAAGGATAGGCGGCGCGCAGGAGCTGAACCTCCAGTCGCCGGGCTGCCTCGTCAAGAAGGGTACCGTCATGCACGAGATGATGCACGCCCTGGGCTTCCTCCACGAGCAGAACCGCTGGGAGAGGGACCAATACGTCACCATCAACTTCCACAACATCCAGCCCGGTAAGAACCACCTTCACTAGAACCAGAGAAATTGAATAGATTGTGTTTTTTTTTTTTTTAGAGTGATGAAAAGCCGATAAAACTAAATGATTGCCGTAGATAATATAATAGATTACGTAATAAAACACATGTTTATATTGAAAGTAAATGTAATTAATTCTTTTACAGATTATTCACATCTCTAACTGTATTTATGAGTTTTTAAAATTGATTTTAATAACGGAGGTAAGTGAAAGTCGTGTGTTCCGCGCACCAGATGTTAAAAAATATTTCCAGATGTATGTTGGATGAGATAGCCGACTAAGCACCTCGCCCCTGTACTATACAATAGGATACAATTTTAAGAACCATTTGGTTGCAGGGCGAGAATCGAACTTCGACAAAGCCAAGAAGTCGGACACGGACGCGATGGGGATCAACTACGACTACAAGAGCGTGATGCACTACTCGGCCAACGCCTTCTCGGCGAACGGGCAGCCCACCATCGTCCCGAAGCAGTCGGGCATCGAGCTAGGTCAGAGGGACAACGCCTCCAAGCAGGACATCCAGAAGATCCGGAGGATGTACAGGTGCAAGAAGGTCCACTGATCCAGGAGATCTGAAGGAGCTGGTGGTTCACTGATCTCTCTTCATCTATCTTCTTTTATCTTTCTAAAAGGCTGATTTTTTGTACACAATTTATTATTTAAACATTTTTATACACATTATAAATTTAAAAAAAAAAACTTTCGTTAATTCTACGAAATCTTAATCCACCCCCTTCCTTATTCCTTATACGCTTGTAACTCCGTTATTTTCGAAAATAGAGAACAAATTTCATTGAGTTTTAGAATTGAAATTTTACTCATAAATACGCCCATATTTTTGAAGATTATTGAGTTTTAGAATCAATAAAACGAGATAAGAAAAACAAATTAAATTCTTGCCTATGTATACGCTCGGACCTCTGTCAAGTTTGAAGGTAGAGACCAAATTTAGTTTAAATGAGTTTTCCTAACCAAGAAACCGCGACTTTTTTTTTTTAATTGCTATAAAGAAAATTGAAATTTAACTTATAAATACACCCATAGATCAGTTATTTTTGAAGATGGAAAAAAAAAGATGTATGCAGCTGAAAGCTGGATATTAACGGACCGGCAGGAGAGGAGAGGCACAGCTGTTGAAATGAAATTCTTGGGAAGTACCGTGGGAAAGGTAAGGAGAGTTCGTGTCAGGAATGAACGTAAATTCTGCAAACCCGTCAGTTGAAGTGGTTCGGGCACGTCGTTAGAATGGAGGAACACAGGGATCTCTTAAAGACTTTAGATTACGTGCCAGATGGGAGGTCCAAGGAGGTCCTGTCTGGAGTACGTTGACAGGCTTAGCAGAGGAAGATGTTGAAGAGGAAAGAGGAAACCTGCTGGGAGCTGGGAATAGAGAAGATTGGAGTCGCTGGCTAAGGATCTTCTACGGCACTATAGTGGGGGGGGGAGGACTAGGAAATATTTTATAGAGTTTTAGAATCAGTAAAGCGCGATAAGCCAACATGGTTGTAAACTCGTTATTATTGAAGACGGAGATGAAGACACCGCGATAAACAAAGGAAAAATATCCATGATATGATTTCTACTTACACACACACATACATATATAAATGCTTGGTCAGAAAATATAACCATCGCAAAATTTTATAATCCCAGATTTTAACAGAAATGCATGTTTTAGGATCTCTGAGTCCAAATGACGAATTCAGCAAAAATAACTGTGTCTGTGTAAATCAAGCTCAAAACTGAATGTCGTACAAAACTAAAAATTGCATATTTTAGAGAATTATGATGTCAGAGATGTCAGAGAGAACCTTCCTTCGTAATCGACGAACGAGGAGTGCAACTTTATACCAAGCATTTTGCATCTTTTTCCTTTTATTTCCAAACTGCTCTGACGATTTTGATTGAATTGACTGAAAGGGGAGCGTCATGGCCTAGTGGATATTATTATCGTGGCACCAGGCTGCTCTTCTCCGGGTCCCAGGTTCGAATCCCGGCTCTGGCAGAATATTATTTATTGTGTTAATTCAGCTGGGGTGCGACCCTGGGGTATAGAGACTCTCCTCTATAAAGTGGGTACCCGAAATCGAGGGAAAACTGTGGCGGCCGATCTTGCCTGATCATCTCAGTGCACAGTCGTTCAACTAGAAACAGCAAAATTTCTATAAGTACAGGATCCAAGACCCTTAATGCGTTGTAGAGCTACACGTTTTATTTTTACTATATAATGTAAAACTAAGCGGGCTTCAGTTTTATGAAGGTTCTATTTTCATTGTGGAAAAATGTGATATAAACTGTGTAATATGAACTGTATGTGGAAACTAACATTATTAAACTAATAAAGCTAGGACGACTTTGCCGGCGACGACTGACCATGATGTCCGAATCAGAGGGGAGGAAGTTCCAAAACGTCTCCTGGAGGGAAATCTTTACGAAGGGAGGGGTAGAGGACGACCTATACTCAGATGGTAGGACTGCGAGGCCCAGGATATCAGGGTCCTACTCAAAATCATATTGCAGAGCGGCGATTCAAAGATACACTAACATTTATTTTCAGTATATTCTCATAGAAATACTGTCACAGGGCTTACATATTTTCCTCTAAAGCAACTTTAAGTTAAGTACTCTCTTACTTTTTTGTTTTTGTTTGTTTATTTAACGTCACTTTATGCTACTGTGGCAATCGGATGATGTCACTGTGGGAGTCCTAAATTTTGCCTATCCAGGTTTTATTAGGATAGGGATCTTTAACGAGTACCTGACATCGTACAGGTTCGGGACCACCTTTTAACGTCCCCTCCGAAGGACGGCATAACTAAGGATTTTTTACTACCATTGAAAAATCCTAGGACCACCTGCGGGTTTGAGGGGCTCAAATTGAGCCCGTGACCTTTGGCATAGAAGGCTGTTATGCTAGCCATCCAGCTACATCTTCCTTTTTTTTTATATTTAGTTAAAGGAGGCCTCGCGTGAAATCAGAAAAAATAACTGACGAAAAATTAACTGCTATTTGATTCATTAGAAGCCTTTATCATTGGTTTTCTAGAATTCAAATAGTTCCGACCGGCTCGGTTATCTATCAGAGATCGCTTTCACAGCCGTGGAGAGTTAGATATTGTTATAGTGTTATATATCAGAGATCGCTCGCACCGTTGTAGCGTGTTAGATAAGACTTGGCAGAGATAGCGCTGCGGAGAGCCAAGATCAGCTGGTCGCCCTGGCAACGGCCCTCAGTGAGAGATGGGCTCCGAACTGGACAGCGTGGATTCGATCCCGCCGTGGAACTTCAAGTGGGTCATCAAGGGCGAGCTGGCCATCATGGGCTACCCCAAGAGCAAAGAGAACATCAAGTTCTTGGTCGAGAACGGCATCGTCCATCTTGTGTCGTTGTCGCCCGAGAAGCAGCCGCCCTTCGAGTTCTTCCCCTTCAACTTCCGCTGGACTCCCATCGACGTCTTGGAGTTCGAGCCGCCGTCCATGGAGCAGATCCACGCCTTCATCAACACCTGCAAGGTCGCGCTCTTCAACAAAGAGGTAAGTTCGCTTCGCAACTTCCGGAAGGTTAAATTGCCATCGTAACACGGTGGTCCTGTATTTATCAGAGGTTCTCACGGTCTTGGTTACTTAGTGTTGTTTATCTTACTTGCTAAAACTTTCGTAAAAATCTGGCGTGAACAACACACGACTTACACTTACCTCCATTGTTAAAATCAATTTTTTTTATTATTTTTTTTTTTTATTTATTACAGTCTGTCCTAATTAGGAAATTTATAATAGTGATCAAGTACAACATTCATAAAATATATACAAACAATAAATTTATAAAGATGGACAATTTGAACTAATATTTGACGGTATTATACACGTATAATAAGAGCATAATTAGTAGAAACGAGAAACAATGGGATTAATATTTTTGAAGTGTAAACTTTTTTTTTCGCGCACCACACACGTATTCTTGAAGGCTGCGAGTGAAACTGATCGTCACGCTCTGAAGTGAACCAAAAATTACGTTTAAAAATTTTTTGTATTCTTATCTTCTTTAATTGAGTTAAATTTGTTCAATTTTTATATTTAGCCTTATTTTAGGAATCAATATCATATGATATGCATAATAATTACGATTTTCTATGTAAACGGCTCTAACCATTAAATACTGTTAATATTAAATTAAACTGGCTACTTCGATATAAAACTTAATGGGCTTTAATATAATATAGGTTTCTTTTAATTGAAATATTCTGACAGGGTTTAAATGCTGATATTTTAGTTTTCTTCCTCTAAAGTACCCTTAATTTTGCAGATTCAAAAAATTTACCATATCATATTTTTTAGGATTGTAAAAAACAAAAAAAAACTTCTACAATATATTGATAAATTGAAATGAAACATAATTAAATAATCCTAAACAAAAAACTATTAAACTTAGAAAATTAAAAACAAACTATTCAACAATTAATAATTAAATAAAACAAAACAGATTAATTGTATCTGCCCAAGCAACAGAACATTAAATTGAAAATGCCTGAAGTATTTTCAATTTTTTTTTTTTATTACTAATAATAGGTAGGTAAAATTTTATATGTTCAACGATATTTAACCATGCAACATTCATCAAACATAAAACAAACATTTACAACTAGGATTTCAAGAAGAGAATACTAAATATTTACCTCTGTGATAGAGATCTATTTAAATAATAAAACATGTTTTCTCAGCCTTTAGGATATGACATTCTTATCTAGAGATCTCAGGAACCTTTAAGAATCCCGAATGGTCAATATTGAACAGTTTTACCAAGAGATAACTTCATTCTAGACCAGCTATGAGGTTAGGGCTATTTCTGAGTTTAATATCTTGCGCCGAATGTGGTGTTGTGGATATCATCGAGCAGAATAATGAAGATATTTTAGACGCCGTTGAATCGATAGCCGGAAGTAACTTCTTTGGGAGCTGCTTGCGCTTCTTGTACTCACGGAACGACCCTCCAGATCTCGTATTCTCCAACTTGATCCTCAGACTGTACAAACGTTGGACGCCAATCCTTCCGGTCGCTGTTCCCTACCGACCTTTCGTTCCTCGCGCTCAATACGTCATTATAAACTTTATCAAATGCTCTTCTATAATAGCTCTTGAGAACGGGAACTATTCCTCTCAAATAGCAGAAATGATGTACCCGCCGTGGAACATCCTCTACAAGGTCGGAGACAGCCCTCATACAAGATTCGTAATCGTTGTCGATGGAGAAGTCTCCAAGAATGAAGCATACGAAGCTCTTGAAATGATGTTTCGATTAGGAGATATAGATGTCGTGCTTGTAGGCCGTGAGAATGGAATCATAAGCGTCTTTACGTTATTTCCTTTCGGTAAAGACGGAAAAACATGTCCTGAAGAGAACACGGAGATATCAAGAATAGCTCAATGGAATGGCGAGTTCACAGAAAAGGATTTTTTTCCGAATAAGGTTCCTAGTTCATTTTCAGGCTGCGATTTCCCCGTTTCTACAGTCCGCTATCCCCCGTTCATGTTTTCTCCCGCTGAAGGAATATACGATGGAATCGATTATAGACTCTTCCATATGATTACGAGGAAGATAAATACGAGATTGAGGATGATTTATTACAGCTCGATCAACGGATGGTTGTGGCAAGAAGGAGAAAAAATCTTTGGTTCCTTGAACGACTTGAGGGAGGGACTATCTTGGGCCACTGTTTCTGGAGTCTCGAACAATCCCATGCACTATCCAGTCATGACGATAGAATCGCCTTACGTGTTCTCATCGCTTGTCTGGTTCTTCCCGAACCCTTTGCCTATAGAGAAGTGGAAGTTCGTATATCTGGCTTTTTCCAAAGAACTCTGGGTCTCGGGCGTTATATCAGCTTTTTTGACGCCGTTTTTCTTTTACCTCTTCGCGAAAGTAAGCCGGATAGAATATTACTTTAAAGAATTCGAAAAATCTTGTTTCACCCTTTGGAGCATTATTTTTGGAAATTCTACTGGTTTCATGCCCAAGAGTATTCTTTTTAGATTTATTTTCTCACTGTGGCTCTTCTTCACAATCCATCTGAACCTCGCCTACACGGCCTCCTTGACCGGTCTCATCACCGGAGGCAAGATGGAGCCCAAAGTTCGGAATTTGGACGACGTAGTTCAAAGGAACCTTACAACGGCAATGTTTGTTTACCTCGTAAGGCCGCTCAAGAACATAAACGAACCCAAAATCCAAAAAGCAGTTTCTAATTACGTCGTTGTCAACGACTACGACGAAATATTCTCCGTCATGACGACGCAGAGGAACTTATCGATTGTGGACAACGATGTTTACATCGATCACCTGATCGTTCAGAAGAAGCTGGAGATATATCGTACTCCCGTGACCCTGCTTCGCGTCCCGACCGGAGTCATGTTGAGGAGGAACCACTTCATCTTCAAGAGGGTCGACCGGATGATACAGCTCCTGATCTCTGCAGGGATCTGCGATAAGCTCGTCAAAGACTTCACGGTACCTCTTTGGAAGTACAAAGATCAAACTGAATGGAAAGCTGTAGACATCGACGCTCTGGCTGGTCCCTTTATCCTCTTTAGCTGCGGTGTCCTCCTTTCTCTCACAGCGTTTTTTCTTGAAATTGTTTATTTTCATCTGAATAAGTTTTTAGGTCGTTCTAGAATCAAATTGATTGTCTGAATCCTTGCATTATAAAAAATCTGGTGTGCGCAACACACGACTTTCAAACACGACCTTCCTTGTTAAAATACCTTTTTTTTTTAATACATTTAGAGATGAAAATAAATTGTTAAAGTATTAATCAGATTGAATTTAAATAGAAACCTGCGTTTCATTAAATAATCTATTATATTTTTACTTTCACTTACCTATATATGAAATATATGGTAAGGGAAAGTATTGCTATCGTGAAAATTTTCTATTTCCAGTTTTCAACGGAAATACACGTTTTAGGGTCCCCTGAGTCCTAACTGCGCGTAAACGAAAAGTCCTATGAAACTGAAATGTCATATTTGAGATAACTATACGTACGAGATGTTATAGAAACTTTTTCATTAAAATCAGCTAACCAGAAGAACCACTTTTGCATTTTGCACCTTTTTACGGTTTTCTCAAAAACGGCTTTAACGATTTTGATTAAACTCGCTATATCGATGTAAAATTTAATGGGCTTTAACATCATATAGGTTTCATTCTGATTAAAATGATTTATGACAGGGCTTGAATGTCGATATTTTAAATTTTCTTCCTCTATAAGTACCCTTCATTTTGTAGATATTATGAAATTGATCATATCATCTGATTTGCATTGCTAAAAAACCCGTAAATATAAAACTTTAACGAATTCGATAACCAACTAAAGGAGAAACTGAAAAAATAAATAAATAAAAGTTTGTTTATTTATTTAACGTCAGATTATGCTGCTATGGCTAATCGGACGATGCTACAGTGGGAGTCCTAAATTTTAGTCTATCCAGGAAAAAGTTAAAAGTTTTAATGCAATTTTTCGTTTTTGAACATAAGAACAGTAATATACATGTATAATATTTCGTTGGAAAGCTAAAGATTTTAGAAAAAATATTATCTTATACATAAGCTTGTAAAAGTTGATAATGAATGATGAAAAGTCGATAAAACTAACTGATTATTTTAGATAATAATACAATAGATTTTTTAATAAAACACCTGTTTCGATAGAAATTCAATTTAATTAGTTCTTTAATAGTTTCATTCATTTTTATCTCTAACTGTATTTGGAAATTCTTATATCGATTCTAGAAAAGGAGTTTAGTGAAATTCGTGTGTTGCCCGCACCACATTTTTATCTATAACGATCAGTTAGTTCTGTCGAATTTTCATTACTCTCCATTAACTTTTACAATTCCGTGTATTAGATAATATATTTTTTTCTGAAATATTTGCTATCCAACGGTATATTATACATATATATTACTATTCTTGGGCTAAAAAACACAAAAATTGCACAAAAAAATATTTGTGTACTTACCACACACACACAGAGAACTTTTTGTGAGACATTGTTATTTGGACCCAGGGGACCCTAAAACGTATATTTCCGTTGAGAACTTAAATTAAAAAATATTCACGATCGCAATACTTCCCCTAAGTATATATATTATATATGTATTTATTTAGTATATATTTCACGTACAAGTAAGTGAAAGTAAAAATAAATATTTAAGGTAAATAAATTAAGAATGATATTTTTATATTACTTCCAAAATCTTTTCATTTTACTTTAACATAAAAAACAAACGTTAAGAGGTCTCAAATCCATCTTCAGGATACTACAAGTTAAAAAATAACATCACTAAATTATATTTAAAAAAACATTTTTATGAACTGTCTGTATATTTATTTAACGTCCCTTTATGCTGCTGTGGCTAATTGAACGATGCTACATTGGGAGTCCTAAATTTTGCCTATCCAGGTTTAATTAGGATAGGGATCTTAAACGAGTACCTGACATCGCCCAGGCTAGGGACTACCTTTTAATGTCCCCTCCGAAGGACTGCATAACTAAGGATTTTTTACTCCCAATAAAAAATCCTAGCACCACCTGCGGGTTTGAACTCGGGACCTTTTGGATAGGTCCTGCTAAAACCACCCTGCTACAGATTTTTATGAATTAATTTCTTCAAATTATTAAACACAAGGTGTCTATTTAAAACTTAAATCTAAATTATTGCACAAAATATTAAAAAATGTTTAAAGAAGCATCTCAAGACAAATAACAATGTTTATAGTTAAAAATAATAAACATTATAAAACTACCTGGTGTTTCAATTCCTAATTATATTTCTTTGTCAAAAACTTTGAATTTCCATTTTTTCTGGAAAAAAATATATAAAAAAAAAGGTCATAACTTTAAAACTAGATGAAAGCAAGGCATACAAAGTCAGATCTTTGTCCTCAACTGGATTAATCAGCCTACATCCAAATAAATCTGGTGCGGGCATCACAGTACTTTCACTTACCTCCGTTGTTAAAATCAATTTAAGAATTTTTAAATACATGTAGAGATAAAAATAAATTGTTGAAGAATTAATTAAATTGAATTTCAACAAAAACATGTGTTTTATTATATAATATATTTTTATCTTCAACAATCAGTTACTGTTTGGGGTAATTACCTCCAACTCAAAATGTTCACACTAGGGGCACTCTGCTTCTTTGACAGGCCTTCAGGTGGCAGCACATTCAACATGAATTTCCCTTTTCAGGAACCAGAAACAGTTAGTTTTATCGGCTTTTCTTAACTCTCCATTACCCTTTACAATTCCGTGTATCAGATAATATTTTTTTTTTTAAAATCTTTTGCTATCCAACGATATATTATACATCTATATTACTATTCTTTTGTCAAAAACCACAAAAAAAGCATAAATAAAAATAAAAGGTAGTTTAGAGGAAGAAAATTTAAAATATAGGCATTTAAGCCCTGTCAAACAATTTCAATCAGAATTAAACTTACATGATATTAAAGCCCATTAAATTTTACATCGATATAGCAAGTTTAATCAAAATCTTTAGAGTCGTTTATGAGCAAATCGTAAAAAGGTGCAAAATGCGTGTTATAAAGTGGCTCTTCTGGTAGACCGATTTTGATGTAAAAGTTGCTGTAACATCTCGGGCGTATAGTTGTCTTAAATATGAAATTTCAGTGTCGTACAATTATTCGTTTTAGCGCTAGACTTGCCACACACACAGAGACCTTTTTGCGGGACTTGGTCATTTGGGCTCAGGTGTAATTCCGTTGAAAACTGGAAGTCGAAAATTTTCACGATTGCAATACTTTCCCTTTCTATATATATATATATATATATATATATATATATATATATATATATATATATATATATATATATATATTCCATATAGAGGAAAGTGAAAATAAAATAAATGTAATGAAAAAATCTTGTCCCTGCAGCATTTGCTCAATTTGAATATTCAGCCGTTATTTATCAATGCTAATAAAATGATATGCCTATTTTTATATTTTTTAATTTACGAAATTAAATTTACTTTAGAAGATAAAAATTTAAAATATCGGCATTTAAGCCCACTAAATTTTGCATCTATGTAGCAAGTTTAATCAAAATCGTTAGGGCCGTTTTTGAGATCGGAAAAAGGTGCTAAATTAATGGTATTAAATGGCTCTTCTGGTTAGCTTATTTTGATGAAAACGATTTTGTGACATCTCGGGCGTATATTTGTCTTAAATATCAAATTTCAACTTCATAGGACTTTTCGTTTACGCGCTGGAGTTACCACACACACACATAGATCTTTTTGTGGGACTTGTGGGGTAATTTGGACTCAGGGACCCCAAGACGTTTACGTTGAAAACTTGAATTCGAAAATTTTCTCGATCGCAATACTTTCTCTTACTATATATTTCTCATATAGGATTATTTTTCTAATATACAATATTAAAGGTACTTTAGAGGATGAAAGTTTAAAAAATCGGCATTTAATCCCTGTCAGACAATTTCAATCAGAATGAAACCTACATGATGTTAAAGCCCATTAAATTTTACATCAATATAGCGAGTTTAATCAAAATCATTTTGAGGAAAATGTATGGTATAAAGTGGCTCTTCTGGTGAGCTGATTTTGATTTTTTTTTTTTTTTTAAGTTGCCTTAACTTCTCAGGCATATACGTTTCTAAAATATGAAATTTGAGTCTATAAAACTTATATTTTCCGAGGCAGGCTTGCTTTTTACACACACTCAACTTTTTACTGGACTTGGTTACTAAAACTTATTTTACAAACCATTAGTTTAAATTTTAATAAAGGCTTTGAAGGCTATACAGGGGTTTCTCGGGCCAGAGGGTGAGGGAGGGGGATAAATGGAGCAATAAAAACCCTCAGCGCCGAGACCGCTAAACCCACCACTAGACCACGCTACCCAATTAAGTAACAGAGCCATAGTGAAATGAATTAGTGACATATGACAACGCTCTCATCCTATTCGTAGCCAGTCCCAACCTTATCGACTCCTTGACTGAACCATTTTAGAAAGGATTTGGCAGGGGCCCTAGATCAGCGGTCGTCATCGAAATGGCTAATTATAAGCACGATCATCTCTATAATATTCCATCAAATACACTTTATTAGATATTGATCAGCAATGATTGTTAGTCCCTTTAATCATGGAGTTAGCGATGGAATAACCGATAAGACAATAATAACTAATTACTCTGACTACATAATATTTAGAACACAAGAAGAAGATGAACTATTGACTATTTATATCAACTGGAACAACTATACCAACTATTAGCTATTTATATAAACTACAACAACTATATGAATTATTAGCTATTTATATAAACTACAAGAACGAGAAAACTTGAACTATATAGTTATTATAAGTAATATAAGAAATAGATAAACTATGAACAATTTACGTGAACTAAAAAATTATGAAGGATATAATAATATTAAGTACTCGGATTATAATGTGTTTAATACGGAAGAAATAGATATTTAGGAATTACAAGAACCAGTTAAGCTATGAATTATGTACACAAGAAGTTGATGAATTATATTTAGGAGGTCCAAGAAAGAACTAGATGAACTGTGAACAATATTTTAAGAAATAGATTAACTATGAATTACATATGTAAAGTACAGCACTAAATGAACTTTGAACTATAATTTTATATAAACAAAAGGATATACATATTTAGTACGAGAATAGATTAACACAACATACCATTTCCAGATCGTATTTGACCTTACCCTTCTCACGTATGCTGCCGTTGACAAGTCTTTCTATCAAGAACTCTTGGAATTCTATTTATAAGAAATAGATTAACTATGAATTACATATGTAAAGTACAGCAACTAAATGAACTTTGAACTATAATTTTATATTAAACACAAGGATATACAATATTTAGTACGAAAGAAGTAGATTAACCACAACAACTACCATTCTACCAGATCCCGTATTTCTGACCTCTACCCTCCTCCTCACCGTACTCCTGCCGTTGACAAGTCCTTTCTATCCAAAGCAACCTCTCTTTGGAATTCTATCCCTCCTGAGATCCGTCATGTAAAAATTGCTTCCTCCTTCAAATCGCTCCATTTCAACCACCTTCTTCTTACCAAGTCAAACAGACAATAACCTCAAACTGCAGAAACTATAAATACCATTTTTTTTTTTTTTTTTTTTTTATATTACTTAAATTATCACTAATGAAGTAGCTATATCTGTTTTTTTATTTTATTCGATGAGTCTGATTTGTAAATATCTACATATATTACAACCTTCATTATTTTTCTTTTTTAGTTTAGTAATTTGTTGTTCAAAGTCATGACCACATTGTTTTCAGCCATTAATTCTGTATTTTAGTCCCACGATGATAAAAAAAAAATTTCATTTCATTTCATTATAATCCTAGTGCTTAATATTTCGAAATTGTTCATAATTTTTCAGTTCTTTAAGTTTAAAGTTAATTTAGTTCTTCTATTTCATATAAATAGTTCATCTGCTTCTTTTGTGCTAAATATTGTATAGTCCTTGTATTTAACATAATATTATGGTTCAAAGTTCATTTAGTTGCTGTACTTTACATATGTAATTCATAGTTAATCTATTTACAAAATATTATGGTTCAAAGTTCATTTAGTTAGCTGTACTTTAATAGTAATTCATAGTTAATCTTTTTCTTAAAATAATTGTTTTATATTTCATCAGTTCTTTCTTGGACGTCTTAAGTATAATTCATAAGTTTCTTTTATAGATAATTCCTCATTTATCTTCTTGTTGTATTTCCTAAATATCTACTTGTTCTAAATGAAACCTTTTATATTGCAAGTACTGATTAACAATATATACCTTAAAATTATTGAGTTCTTTAAGTTCACAGTTCATCTAAGAATTTTTTAGTTCACATAATAAATAGTTCATTTTTAATATATTCCTTACCATATAGTTCACAGTGGATCTAGTTCTTTCTTGGACGTCCTTAGTATAATTCATAAGCTTCTTGTTTACATAGCTAATAGTTTACCAGGCTTTTGTATTCCTTAAATATCTAATTCATCTGTATTAAGCAGTTTATAAGCCGAGTAGTGAATATCATAGTACAAGTCATAATTTAATAGTTCACATGAATAGTTCACAGTTCATCTAGATCTTTCTTGGACATACTAAATATAGTTCATCTTCTTCTTCTTTACATAGTTAATAGTTTATCCTTTTTTTGTATTTCTTAAATATCTAATTCATCTGTATTAAGCAGTTTATAATCCGAGTACTGAATTTCATAGTATGACGTCATAATTTATTAGTTCACATGAATAGTTCACAGTTCATATAGATCTTTCTTGGACATACTAAATATAGTTCAGAGTTCATCCATGAATTTTTTTAGTTCACATAATGAATCGTTCATTTTTAATATATTTCTCATCATAAAGTTCACAGTTCATCTAGTTCTTTTTTAGACTTAATAAATATAGTTCATCTTCTTCTTTACATAGTGAATAGTTTATCCATTTTTCGTATTTCTGAAATATCTAACTCATCTGTATTAATTAGTTTATAATCCGAGTAGTGAATATCATAGTACGCGTCATAATTTATTAGTTCACATGAACAGTTCACAGTTCATCAAGATCTTTCTTGGACATACTCAAATATAGTTCATCTTCTTCTTCTTTACATAGTTAATAGTTTATCCATTTTTTGTATTTCTTAAATATCTAATTCATCCGTATTAAGCAGTTTATAATCCGAGTAATGAATATCATAGTACGCTTCTTAATTTTTTAGTTCACATGAATAGTTCACAGTTCATCTAGGTCTTTCTTGGACATACTAAATATAGTTCAGAGTTCATCCATGAATTTTTTTAGTTCACATAATGAATCGTTCATTTTTAATATATTTCTCATCATAAAGTTCACAGTTCATCTAGTTCTTTTTTAGACTTAATAAATATAGTTCATCTTCTTCTTTACATAGTGAATAGTTTATCCTTTTTCGTATTTCTTAAATATCTAATTCATCTGTATTAATTAGTTTATAATCCAGAATAGTGAAGTATCATAGTACGCTCCTTAATTTATTAGTTCACATGAACAGTTCACAGTTCATCAGATCTTTCTTGGACATACTAAATATAGTTCATCTTCTTCTTCTTTACATAGTTAATAGTTTATCCATTTTTTGTATTTCTTAAATATCTAATTCATCCGTATTAAGCAGTTTATAATCCGACTATGAATATCATAGTACGCTTCATAATTTTTTAGTTCACATGAATAGTTCACAGTTCATCTAGGTCTTTCTGGACATACTAAATTAGTTCAGAGTTCATCCATGAATTTTTTTAGTTCACATAATGAATCGTTCATTTTTAATATATTTCTCATCATAAAGTTCACAGTTCATCTAGTTCTTTTTTAGACTTAATAAATATAGTTCATCTTCTTCTTGTTTACATAGTTAATAGTTTATTTAGTTTTTGTATTTCTTAAATATCTAATTCATCTGTATTAATCAGTTTATAATCCAAATACTGAGTATCATAGTACTCTTCTTAATTTTTTAGTTCACATGAATAGTTCACAGTTCATCTAGATCTTTCTTGGACATACGAAATATAGTTCATCTTCTTCTTCTTTACATAGTTAACAGTTTATCCATTTTTTGTATTTCTTAAATATCTAATTCATCTGCATTAAGCAGTTTATAATCCAAGTACTGAATATCATAATACGCTTCATAATTTTTTTGTTTTTTTTAGTTCACATAAATAGTTCACAGTTCATCTAGCCCTTTCTTGGGCCTCCTAAATATAATTCCAAAGCTTCTTGTGTAGAAAATTAATAATTTATCTTGTTGTATTTTCTAAATATCTACTTGTTCTGTATGAAACATTTTATATTGCGAACCTTTTAACAATAATATACATTTAAATTATTCAGTTCTTTAAGTTCACAGTTTATTTAGTTCTTTTTTAAACATCCTAAATAATCACCATAGTTCATCTATAAGTTTTTTAGTTCACATGAATAGTTCACAGTTCATCTAGATCTTTCTTGGACATGCTAAATATAGTTCATCTTCTTCTTCTTCACATAGTTAATAGTTTATCCATTTTTTGTATTTCTGAAATATGTAACTCATCTGTATTAAGCAGTTTATAATCCGAGTACTGAATATCATAGTACGCGTCATACTTTTTTAGTTCACATGAATAGTTCACAGTTCATCTAGATCTCTCTTGGACATGCTAAATATAGTTTATCTTCTTCTTTACATAGTTAATAGTTTATCCTTTTTTTGTATTTCTTAAATATCTAATTCATCTGTATTAAGCAGTTTATAATCCGAGTACTGAATATCATAGTATGCGTCATAATTTATTAGTTCACATGAATAGTTCACAGTTCATATAGATCTTTCTTGGACATACTTTTAATATATTTCTTATAACACAGTTCACAGTTAATCTAGTTCTTTTTTAGACTTCCTAAATATAGTTCATCTACTTCTTGTTTACATAGTTAATAGTTTATCCATTTTTTGTATTTCTTAAATATCTAATTCATCTGTATTAAGCAGTTTATAATCCGAGTAGTGAATATCATAGTACGCTTCCTAATTTTTTAGTTCACATGATTAGTTCACAGTTCATCTAGATCTTTCTTGGACATACTAAATATAGTTCATCTTCTTCTTCTTTACATAGTTAATAGTTTATCCATTTTTTTGTATTTCTTAAATATCTAATTCATCTGTATTAAGCAGTTTATAATCCGAGTACTGAATATCATAGTACGCGTCATACTTTTTTAGTTCACATGAATAGTTCACAGTTCATCTAGATCTTCTTGGACATGCTAAATATAGTTTATCTTCTTCTTTTACATAGTTAATAGTTTATCCTTTTTTGTATTTCTAAATATCTAATTCATCTGTTTTAAGCAGTTTATAATCCGAGTACTGAATATCATAGTATGCGTCATAATTTATTAGTTCACATGAATAGTTCACAGTTCATTAGATCATTTCTTGGACATACTTAATATATTTATAACACAGTTCACAGTTATCTAGTTCTTTTTAGACTTCCAAATATAGTTCATTACTTCTTTGTTTTAATAGTTAATATTGTATATCATTTTTTGTATTTCTTAATATCTAATCATCTGTATTAAGCATTTATTATCACGAGTAAGTGAATATCATAGTACGCTTCCTAATTTTTTAGTTCACCATGATTACAATTCACAGTTCATCTAGATCTTTCTTGACATACAAATATATAGTTCATCTTACTTCTTCTTTACATAGTTATAATAGTTACTATACCATTTTTTTGTATTTCTTAAATATCTAATTCATCTGTATTAATGCAGTTTACAATCCGAGTACTGAATATCATATACGCGTCATACTTTTTTAGTTCACATGAATAGTTACACAGTTCATCTAGATTTTTCTTGACATGATATATTCATCTTCTTCTTCTTCACATAGTTAATAGTTTATCCATTTTTTGTATTTCAGAATATATCTAACTCATCTGTATTAAGCAGTTTATAATCCGAGTACTGAATATCATAGTACGCGTCATACTTTTTTAGTTCACATGAACAGTTCACAGTTTATCTAGATCTTTCTTGGACATACTAAATATAGTTCATCTTCTTCTTCTTTACATAGTTAATAGTTTATTTATTTTTTTGTATTTCTTAAATATCTAATTCATCTGTATTAAGCAGTTTACAATCCGAGTACTGAATATCATAGTACGCGTCAAACGCGTCATACTTTTTTAGTTCACATGAATAGTTCACAGTTCATCTAGATCTTTCTTGGACATGCTAAATATAGTTCATCTTCTTCTTCTTCACATAGTTAATAGTTTATCCATTTTTTGTATTTCTGAAATATCTAACTCATCTGTATTAAGCAGTTTATAATCCGAGTACTGAATATCATAGTACGCGTCATACTTTTTTAGTTCACATGAATAGTTCACAGTTCATCTAGATCTTCTTGGACATCTAAATATAGTTCATCTTCTTCTTCTTCACATAGTTAATAGTTTATCCATTTTTTGTATTTCTTAAATATCTAATTCATCTGTATTAAGCAGTTTATAATCCGAGTACTGAATATCATAGTACGCGTCATACTTTTTTAGTTCACATGAACAGTTCACAGTTTATCTAGATCTTCTTGGACATACTAAATATAGTTCATCTTCTTCTTCTTACATAGTTAATAGTTTATCCATTTTTTTGTATTTCTTAAATATCTAATTCATCTGTATTAAGCAGTTTAAATCCGATACTGAATATCATAGTACGCGTCATATTTATTAGTTCACATAAAGTTCACAGTTCATCTAGATCTTTCTTGACATCTAAATATAGTTCATCTTCTTCTTCTTCACATAGTTAATAGTTTATCCATTTTTTGTATTTCTAATTATCTAACTCATCTGTATTAAGCAGTTTATAATCCGAGTACTGAATATCATAGTACGCGTCATAACTTTTTTAGTTCACATGAATAGTTTACAGTTCATCTAGATCTCTCTTGGACATACTAAATATAGTTCATCTTCTTGTTTACATAGTTAATAGTTTATCCATTTTTTTGTATTTCTTAAATATCTAATTCATCTGTATTAAGCAGTTTATAATCGAGTACTGAATATCATAGTACGCGTCATACTTTTTTAGTTCACATGAATAGTTCACAGTTCATCTAGGTCTTTCTTGGACATGCTAAATATAGTTCATCTTTTCTTCTTACATAGTTAATAGTTTATCCATTTTTTGTATTTCTTAAATATCTAACTTCATCTGTATTAAGCAGTTTATAATCCGAGTACTGAATATCATAGTACGCATATATATTTATTTTTTTTTTTTATTACTAAAGTTCACAGTTATCTAGTCTTTTTGCTCCTAAATATATTCATCTCTTCTTTACAATTAATAGTTTATTATTTTTTGTATTTCTTAAATATCTAATTCTTGTATTACAGTTTAATCCAGTATGAATATCATTTTATATTTTTATCACATAATTCAAGTTATCGTCTTTTTGACTCTAAATATAGTTCATCTTCTCTTTTTACATGTTAATAGTTTATTTTTTTGTATTTCTTAATATTAATCATCTGATAACGTTTAAATCAGTATGAATATCATATACTATATTTTTAGTTCATATTAGTTCACATTAATTAGTTTCTGAATTAAATTAGTTCATCTTCTTTTACATATAATATTTATCCATTTTGTATTTTTTTAATCATCATTAATTATAATCATTAATATCATAGTACCTCATATTTTAGTTCACATGAAGTTCACAGTTCATTATCTTCTTGCACTAAATATTGTTCATCTTCTTCTTCTTTACATAGTTAATAGTTTATCCATTTTTTGTATTTCTTAAATATCTAATTCATCTGTATTAATTAGTTTATAATCCGAGTACTGAATATCATATACGCTTCATAACTTTTTAGTTTTTTTTAGTTCACATAAATAGTTCACAGTTCATCTAGTCCTTTCTTGGCCTCCTAAATATAATTCATAAGATTCTTGTTTAGAAAATTAATAATTTATCTTGTTGTATTTTCTAAATTATTACTCTGTTCTGTATACAAACATTTCATTTTGCTGAGTAACCTTTTAACAATTATACATTTTAAATATTAATTCAGTTCTTTTTAGAGCTTTCCTAAATATCTAGTTCATCTTCATTCTTTTTACTAGTTCAACGGATCACATATGTAAGTTTGCTAGATAACTGCTCTACATGCTAAAGTATCAGGTTTCAAACCCTGCAGAGTTCTAGGTATTTTTTTATGTTGTGAAAAATCCTATTCTCTGTACTTAGAGGAACGTTTAAAATCGGTCCGAACCTGTAGCGATGTATGTTACCGTAAATAGTTCCTATCTAATAAACCTTGGATAGCTCAATATGGACTCCCACTTAGCATCGTCCGATAAGCATAGTACATAAAGTGACTTTAAATAAATAAACAAACAAACTATACATAGTTAATAGTTTTATCCAGTTTTTGTTTTTCTTAAATATCTAATTCATCTGTATTAAGCAGTTTATAATCCGAGTACTGAATATCATAGTAAGCTTCCTAATTTTTTAGTTCACATGATTAGTTCACAGTTCATCTAGTTCTTTCTTGGACATACTAAATATAGTTCATCTTCTTCTTGTTTACATAGTTAATAATTTATCCATTTTTTTGTATTTCTTAAATATCTAATTCATCTGTATTAAGCAGTTTATAATCGGCGTACTGAATATCATAATACGCTTCATAATTTTTTAGTTCTTTTAGTTCACATGAATAGTTACTGTTAATCTAGATCTTTCTTGGACATACTAAATATAGATCAGAGTTCATCGATGAATTTTTTTAGTTCACATAATGAATAGTTCATTTTTAATATATTTCTTATCATACAGTTCACAGTTCATCTAGTTCTTTTTTTAAACTTCCTAAATATAGTTCATCTTCTTCTTGTTTACATAGTTTAATAGTTTATCCATTTTTGTATTTCTTAAATATCTAATTCATCTGTATTAAGCAGTTTATAATCCAAGTACTGAATATCATAGTTCTGTATTATACATTTTATATTGCGAGAACCTTTCACAGTTTATTTAGTTCTTTTTTTAAACATCTAAATAATGACATAGTTTATCTATGAGTATTAGTATCACATAATGAATAGTTTTATTTTTAATATATTTCTTATCACACAGTTCACAGTTCATCTAGTCCTTTTTTAGACTTCCTAAATATAGTTCATCTTCTTCTTGTTTACATAGTTAATAGTTTATTTAGTTTTTGTATTTCTTAAATATCTAATTCATCTGTATTAATCAGTTTATAATCCAAGTACTGAATATCATAGTTCTGTATTATACATTTTATATTGCAAGAACCTTTTAACAATATATACATTAAAATTATTCAGTTCTTTTTTAGAATTCCTAAATATAGTTCATCTTCCTCTTGTTTACATATTTAATAGTTTATCCATTTTTTGGATTTCTTAAATATCTAATTCATCTGTATTAATCAGTTTATAATCCAAGTACTGAATATCATAGTACGCTTCATAATTTTTTAGTTCACATGAATAGTTCACATTTCATATAGATCTTTCTTGGACACACTAAATATTGTTCATCTTCTTCTTCTTTACATAGTTAATAGTTTATCCATTTTTTGTATTTCTTAAATATCTAATTCATCTGTATTAATTAGTTTATAATCCGAGTACTGAATATCATAATACGCTTCATAACTTTTTAGTTTTTTTTAGTTCACATAAATAGTTCACAGTTCATCTAGTCCTTTCTTGGGCCTCCTAAATATAATTCATAAGATTCTTGTTTAGAAAATTAATAATTTATCTTGTTGTATTTTCTAAATATTTACTTGTTCTGTATAAAACATTTCATATTGCGAGAACCTTTTAACAATATATACATTAAAATTATTCAGTTCTTTTTTAGACTTCCTAAATATAGTTCATCTTCTTCTTGTTTACATAGTTAACGGATCACTTGTAGCTGGGTGGCTAGCGTAACAGCCTCCCATGCTAAAGGTCACGGGTTCAAACCCGCAGGTGGTCCTAGGATTTTTTAATGGGTGTGAAAAATCCTTAGTTACGCTGTCCTTCGGAGGGAACGTTAAAAGGTGGTCCCGAGCCTGTGCGATGTCAGGTACTCGTTAAAGATCCCTATCCTAATAAAACCTGGATAGGCTCAATTTAGGACTCCCACTGTAGCATCGTCCGATAAGCCATAGTAGCATAAAGTGACGTTAAATAAATAAACAAACAAACAATACATAGTTAATAGTTTATCCAGTTTTTGTTTTTCTTAAATATCTAATTCATCTGTATTAAGCAGTTTATAATCCGAGTACTGAATATCATAGTAAGCTTCCTAATTTTTTAGTTCACATGATTAGTTCACAGTTCATCTAGTTCTTTCTTGGACATACTAAATATAGTTCATCTTCTTCTTGTTTACATAGTTAATAATTTATCCATTTTTTGTATTTCTTAAATATCTAATTCATCTGTATTAAGCAGTTTATAATCGGCGTACTGAATATCATAATACGCTTCATAATTTTTTAGTTCTTTTAGTTCACATGAATAGTTACTGTTAATCTAGATCTTTCTTGGACATACTAAATATAGATCAGAGTTCATCGATGAATTTTTTTAGTTCACATAATGAATAGTTCATTTTTAATATATTTCTTATCATACAGTTCACAGTTCATCTAGTTCTTTTTTTAAACTTCCTAAATATAGTTCATCTTCTTCTTGTTTACATAGTTAATAGTTTATCCATTTTTTGTATTTCTTAAATATCTAATTCATCTGTATTAAGCAGTTTATAATCCAAGTACTGAATATCATAGTTCTGTATTATACATTTTATATTGCGAGAACCTTTCACAGTTTATTTAGTTCTTTTTTAAACATCCTAAATAATGACCATAGTTTATCTATGAGTATTTTAGTTCACATAATGAATAGTTTATTTTTAATATATTTCTTATCACACAGTTCATAGTTCATCTAGTTCTTTTTTAGACTTCCTAAATATAGTTCATCTTCTTCTTGTTTACATAGTTAATAGTTTATTTAGTTTTTGCATTTCTTAAATATCTAATTCATCTGTATTAATCAGTTTATAATCCAAGTACTGAATATCATAGTTCTGTATTATACATTTTATATTGCAAGAACCTTTTAACAATATATACATTAAAATTATTCAGTTCTTTTTTAGACTTCCCAAATATAGTTCATCTTCTTCTTGTTTACATAGTTAATAGTTTATCCATTTTTTGGATTTCTTAAATATCTAATACATCTGTATTAATCAGTTTATAATCCGAGTACAGAATATCATAGTACGCTTCATAATTTTTTAGTTCACATGAATAGTTCACAGTTCATCTAGATCTATCATGGACAAACTAAATATTGTTCATCTTCTTCTTCTTTACATAGTTAATAGTTTATCCATTTTTTGTATTTCTTAAATATCTAATTCATCTGTATTAAGCAGTTTATAATCCGAGTACTGAATATCATAATACGCTTCATAACTTTTTAGTTTTTTTTAGTTCACATAAATAGTTCACAGTTCATCTAGTCCTTTCTTGGACCTCCTAAATATGATTCATAAGATTCTTGTGTAGAAAATTAATAATTTATCTTGTTGTATTTTCTAAATATCTACTTGTTCTGTATAAAACATTTTATATTGCGAGAACCTTTTAACAATATATACATTAAAATTATTCAGTTCTTTTTTAGACTTCCTAAATATAGTTCATCTTCTTCTTGTTTACATAGTTAACGGCTCACTTGTAGCTGGGTGGCTAGCGTAACAGCCTCCCATGCTAAAGGTCACGGGTTCAAACCCGCAGGTGGTCCTAGGATTTTTTAATGGGTGTGAAAAATCCTTAGTTACGCTGTCCTTCGGAGGGAACGTTAAAAGGTGGTCCCGAGCCTGTGCGATGTCAGGTACTCGTTAAAGATCCCTATCCTAATAAAACCTGGATAGGCTCAATTTAGGACTCCCACTGTAGCATCGTCCGATAAGCATAAAGTGACGTTAAATAAATAAACAAACAAACAATACATAGTTAATAGTTTATCCAGTTTTTGTTTTTCTTAAATATCTAATTCATCTGTATTAAGCAGTTTATAATCCGAGTACTGAATATCATAGTAAGCTTCCTAATTTTTTAGTTCACATGATTAGTTCACAGTTCATCTAGTTCTTTCTTGGACATACTAAATATAGTTCATCTTCTTCTTGTTTACATAGTTAATAATTTATCCATTTTTTGTATTTCTTAAATATCTAATTCATCTGTATTAAGCAGTTTATAATCGGCGTACTGAATATCATAATACGCTTCATAATTTTTTAGTTCTTTTAGTTCACATGGATAGTTACTGTTAATCTAGATCTTTCTTGGACATACTAAATATAGATCAGAGTTCATAATGAATAGTTCATTTTTAATATATTTCTTATCATACAGTTCACAGTTCATCTAGTTCTTTTTTTAAACTTCCTAAATATAGTTCATCTTCTTCTTGTTTACATAGTTAATAGTTTATCCATTTTTTGTATTTCTTAAATATCTAATTCATCTGTATTAAGCAGTTTATAATCCAAGTACTGAATATCATAGTTCTGTATTATACATTTTATATTGCAAGAACCTTTTAACAATATATACATTAAAATTATTCATTTCTTTTTTAGACTTCCTAAATATAGTTCATCTTCCTCTTGTTTACATAGTTAATAGTTTATCCATTTTTTGGATTTCTTAAATATCTA
Source organism: Piezodorus guildinii (assembly GCA_023052935.1). Classification (NCBI taxonomy): domain Eukaryota; kingdom Metazoa; phylum Arthropoda; class Insecta; order Hemiptera; family Pentatomidae; genus Piezodorus; species Piezodorus guildinii. Next base: position 3,320,531 of record CM041298.1, on the reverse strand, counting down.
ATACATCTGTATTAATCAGTTTATAATCCAAGTACTGAATATCATAGTACGCTTCATAATTTTTTAGTTCACATGAATAGTTCACAGTTCATATAGATCTTTCTTGGACAAACTAAATATTGTTCATCTTCTTCTTCTTTACATAGTTAATAGTTTATCCATTTTTTGTATTTCTTAAATATCTAATTCATCTGTATTAAGCAGTTTATAATCCGAGTACTGAATATCATAGTACGCTTCATAATTTTTTTGTTTTTTTTAGTTCACATAAATAGTTCACAGTTCATCAAGATCTTTCTTGGACATACTAAATATAATTCATAAGCTTCTTGTGTAGATAATTCATGATTTATCTTGTTGTATTTCCTAAATACCTACTTGTTCTGTATTAAACATTTTATATTACGAGTACCGGTTAACAATATATACATTAAAATTATTCAGGTCTTTAAGTTCACGGTTAATTTAGTTCTTTTTTAAACATCCTAAATAATGACCATAGTTTATCTATGAGTTTTTTAGTTCACATAATGAATAGTTCATTTATAATATATTTCTTATCATACAGTTAACATTTCATCTAGTCCTTTCTTGGGCCTCCTAAATATAGTTCATCTACTTCTTGTTTACATAGTTAATAGTTTATCCAGTTTTTATATTTCTTAAATATCTAATTCATCTGTGTTAAGCAGTTTACAATTACAATATGTTTAATAGAGAAGAAAGAGATATTCAGGAATTACGAGAGCTAGATAAACCTAGAAGTATGTTTACAAGAAGTTGATGAACTATATTAAGGAGGTATAAGAAAGAACTAGGTGAACTGTGAACTGTAATATTATATTAAAATACAAGGACTATACCATATTTAGTACAAAAAAAGAAGATGAACTGTGAACTATATAATAAGAAATAGATAAAATATGAACTATTTATTTATTAAACTAAAACAACTAATAAATTCATAAATGAACAGTTAAGAAACAATAAAATTTCTTATATTCTATTATTGTATATTATATGCTATTATTTTTATTGTTCGATGATAATATATATTTATTATGTTAACTGACTTAATTCGATGGCAACACTGATTGTAACAGCGCAGGTGCATATTGAGCATTCATTTTCATGCATCCGCTAGTAAATCAGCTTGCCGTTCTTTTGTTTGTGTTAAATAAAGTTTAATTAGAACTAAACAAGTTCTATATTTATTTTACAATACCGAACATGAACTATGAACTATATTTAGTAGGTCCAAGAAAGAACTAGATAAACTGTGAACTGAATAAATTATAATGTAAACATTGTTAACCAGTACTCGCAATATAAAATGTTTCATACAGAACAAGTAGATATTTAGGAAATACAACAACAAGATAAATCATTTATTATGTACACAAGAAGCTTATGCATTATATTTAGGACGTCCAAGAAAGAACTAGATGAACTGTGAACTATATTATAAGAAATATATTAAAAATGAACTATTCATCATGTGAACTAAAAAAAATAATAGATGAACTCTGAACTATATTTAGTAGGTCCAAGAAAGAACTAGATGAACTGTGAACTAAAAGAACTAAAAAATTATGAAGCGTATTATGATATTCAGTACTCCGATTATAAACTGCTTAATACAGATGAATTAGATATTTAAGAAATACAAAAACTGGATAAACTATTAACTATGTAAACAAGAAGTAGATGAACTATACTTAGTAGGTCTAAGAAAGAACTAGATGAACTGTGAACTGTATGATAAGAAATATATTAAAAATGAACTATTCATTATGTGAACTAAAAAACTCATAGATGAACTATGGTCATTATTTAGGATGTTTAAAAAAGAACTAAATAAACTGTGAAGAACTGAATAATTTTAATGTATATATTGTTAACAGGTTCTCGCAATATAAAATGTTTCATACAGAACAAGTAGATATTTAGGAAATACAACAAGATAAATCATTAATTTTCTACACAAGAAGCTTATGAATTATATTTAGGAGGCCCAAGAAAGAACTAGATGAACTGTGAACTATATGATAGGAAATATATTAAAAATGAACTATTTATTATGTGAACTAAAAAATTAATAGATGAACTATGGTCATTATTTAGGATGTTTAAAAAAGAACTAAATAAACTGTGAACTTAAAGAACTGAATAATTTTAATGTTTATATTGTTAACCGAACGGTAAACTTTATGATAAGAAATAGATAAACTATGTACATAAGAAGTTGATGAACTATATTCAAGAGGTCCAAGAAATAAATAAATGAACTGTGTTTCAAAAAATCGATGTATAATATGTTACTAGATAGAATTAAGGTAAGGGTTATCTTATTATTTTACGGAGATTATGGCTAAGGATCATTTAATCTCGTTTAAAATATTTATATTTTTAATGAATAACATTATCATCAAAAATAAAACTTAAAATGGTTGAAAGGGATTTTTTGCTCTTTTCCTTAGGTTCTTTCATTCGAAGTGGTAGTAACTCTTCTTAATTCCTCCTTAAATTTACAAACTGACATCACAGTCCTTGATAAACTGAAACACTAACTAAGCTGATTTTCAGTCTTTCTAGTGATCCCAGGTGCTCCGCGCACCTTTAGCTCGGTTTGGCTGATTCCGTCCACCTGCCGACTGTATCTATTTCTTTGTTTTTTTAATGCATCATCCCTATACCATACCATGTCAACAATATTTTTGCTATTTCCTTTCGCAGGCACTGGCCGTCCATTGTAGACTGGGCAGAGGGCGCAGCGGTACGATGGCAGCTTGCTACCTGGTCAACATCTACAACCAGCGCCCTGAGAAGGCAGTGACCACCATCAGGCTCCTGCAACCTGGAGCCATCGAGACCTATTCCCAGGAGAAGATGGTCTGGAAGTACTACGACGTCGTGCGGAGCAAGGAGGAGGAGCAGATGTTGGAGGAAGTCGAGGCCTTCATTGGTAGGCTGCCTCGTCCCAAGTGGGACTTTAAGTTGAGGCCCAGGAGGATAATAGATGAGTTGGACTGAGGAGGAGGCTGTAAAGTATTTAGGAGGCTATGGAAAATATTTATAAACAAAAAATAACCTCCATGGTCAAAATCAATTTTAGGACTTTTGATTAAATTTAAAGTTGAAAAAAGAATTACTTCTTCTTTCTCTAACTCTTCTGTGCCATCAAGCATGGAGTTGCGTTCCCAGCCCATTGGTTCCTATCCCTGACTAGTCTTCTCATCTCCAGGATTGTGCATCCTTTTCCTGTCCCCAGTTTTCCATAGTAATCAGGCTACTTAAACCTGGGTCTACCACGACACCATAAAAAAGAATTGCATTAAGTAAATATATATCACAAGTTATAATGTTCTTTTTATTTTCTAAATCAAAACATGGTACTAAAAGCATATATATAGTTTGATTCCAAAGCATACCAAAACAATTCTTTCAATAAGGTAAAAATAAAAAAGTTATTAATACAGTCGAATAATCGAAGAAATTAAATCCCACCGAACCATGAGATGGGATCATTATCTAAAAAAAAATTATTTTAGAAATATATTTCTGTTTTCTTGTACATTTGGGGATCAAATTCTTTCATATTTCATATTTACCCATTTTTTATCAATGCTAACAATTATAAAGGACTAATTGCTTCATATCACTAAAACTAAATGTATTTTAGAGGAAGAAATTTTGAAAATTTAGTATTTAAGCACTGTCAGGCAATTTCAACCAGAAATAAACGAACATGACACTAAAGGCCAATTGAATTTTACATCAATAGAGTGAGTATAATCAAAATCTTTAAAGCTGTATTTGAGGAAATTGTAAAGAGGTGCAAAATGCATTGTATTATGTGGTTCCTGTTGTTTGCCCATTTGGCCAAAAAAATTGCTGTAACATCCCAGACATATAATTGTGGTAGATATGAAATTTCAGTTTTGTATAATTTTTGTTTTTGAATTAGACTTATCATATACAAATATAATAGCAAGACTAGGCCATTTCGACTAAGGTGACTTTAAACATGTATATCCACCATAATCTCGAATTTGAAAATTTTCATATCACAATACTTTCCCCTACTAAATGTATCATGTATATCTAAGTAAAATATTAGTTTCTATTATCGATCAGAAAATCATATTTAAAATATTCAAATACTTATTCATGTTTTTAAATATTTCCTGTAATCAGGATATCTCTTTATTTTTATCATTTCTATTAATGAATTTTATAAATTTAGTCAACTAAATCACTAGTGAGAACGATTTCTCTATAAACAAGACAAAAACTGCGACTAGTATAGAAATAATTCTTTCAGTATAAAATATATTAATAATAATCTATTTAATATCAATATATGTTTCTTCCGAATAATTAATTTTATTATGAAAAAATATAATTGCAAACATCAGAATATGCTTTGTCAGGGCCTCCTATATGGCATGTTAGTTTTAATGTATGGTGTTCAAGTGTCTTGAAAAAGGAAATGTATATTACTAAGAACAATAATAATAGGTTTGTTCTCTCACCGCTTATTATTTTTTTTAGAGATTTGGCAGATCATGCGCAATATTTTTTTTCGTTCAAGAATTGACCTGTTGGAATGGAAAAAAAACATACTGTGCATGTCCTTTCATATCTCTCAGCGATGAGGAAACACTTTTTAACTATTTTTGAAAAAGAATTAAAGTTGAAAAATATTTAATTTCAGGACCGTCGAGAGAGAAAGTTCAATTGAAAATCAAAAATAAAGAAATTAAGGTAACAAATTTCATTAATAAGCTTTCTTAATGCTTCAGTTAAAATATTTAATTGCCAATGATTAAAGCTTTTGTGCTATCTACTATGCATTATAAAATAAAGCTTCTCATTAATAATTTTTTGCTAGGCTTTGATTTATTATTTATACTTTTTTATTATTAGAAAATTCTTTTAACCCATTAGAATAGATAATGCTTCAAATAATTTTACAAAACAAACTGTACCACTACATCACATGAAGTAATATCCAGTATGGCTTGTACACGCTATACAAATACTTAATAAACAAAGTAAAGTTATAATATAAAATACAAAAATATGTTTTCCAAAATCTGGAAGCAATAAAAATCAATATTAGAGAACCAACCATAAGATTTGAAATAGAATAATCATTTAATAATAAGCCTTTCGTATAAAGTACTTTATTGGATACAAGTAGATATAACACCGTGAGCTAATATCAAGTAATTATAATTGTTGTTATGTAAACCATGAGATAAAAAAAGGTAAATATTATGTAAAAATTAAAAATATACTTTCAAGTGATAAATTTGTTATTTCAATCAACTATAAATTTACCTTAAGTTGATTTATTTATTTATTTTTTAATCTACAAACATACACTCCCGGTCAAAAGTTTGAGAGCACCTATGGTTTACATCAGTTAATCTGAATTCTTTTGTTGTGCAGCAAATGAAAATGAAAATTACCTGTGCAGTGAACTTGTTACAACTTTGGCAGTCGAGAAATTAAACTAAGAATATAATTTATCTTCTCAATTCCCCTTAGGAGATTACTAAACTGTAAATAAAGCTCCATACAAGAAAATCACATTGCTTATTCTTTTTTTTATGATGTTAGAAGTCTCAGTAAAAATTAGATTTGATCAAATTATTTATTTTTATTTATGATAGTCACAAATCTTTCTTACACCTAATTAGCTAATTTGTTTACAAATACAAATAATAATAAGATAGCTATAATTGATTTAAGTATTTATAAAGCTTATTTATGATTTATTGATGTATACCACAAGTCGTCTCTGTAGACCAAAGATGTTTCTAAAAATGTTCTAACCAAGATAGATGTGCTCATATGTAAAAAAAAAAAAAATATATTTATTTTAAATTAAAGTCTTTGAATTTACGTATTTCAAAATACCGAGGTGTAGGTATTATAATGTTTAAGGTCTATCCCCCATTTTTCAAGTTCCAACAGGTCTCGAGGAGTTGGAGGTTTGTTCCAATACTACAGACTGTTTGCTGCTCGGTTTTAGAAAAGATTATCAATAGTCCAAATCAAGTATGATGTTAATGCTCAACTCCAGCTGTAAATGTATTATATTAATATATTCCAAATTTTAAAAAATGAGAAGAAACTTGGACTTCCTCAAAAATTTGAAGAAATTCTACTCAATAAAGAAAAAAAACTGTCTTCACTCTGATGAAATTCTTAAAGGTAATTAGGAATTAATTAGCCACAAAATTAGTGTTGTTCATGAAAACTGTAATAAACCTTTTGAGTAGAGGCAAATAAAAAAAAAAACCATTTACTTTTTAAATGTTTTAATAATCAATATATAAATGAAACCAAAAACACACTTATAAAAAATAATAAATAATCATGTGGTTCTCGAACATATTTACATCATGCCTTTATAGAAACATTAAAAAAAAAAAATGTAACACTAACAATGATTACATCTGGAGAAATTTAAGTACAAATTGAAACGCTCATTTGTGAAAATTGCTTGACATTTTTTTTATGAAATCAATATTTTTACTTATTTGTGATTTAATTGTTTAGTTTAATACAAATAGAACATCCAACTATAACTAAAAAAAATTGTTTAAAAATAGCAATTGTTTCCAAAAATAATCAAATAAATATGTTCAATAAGAAATAAATGAAAGATTTTTGCGTTTTCTTTAAAATTTCCTAAAATGTATATAGTACCTTTTGGAAATCAGCGTAACAATAACAATTGGTTATTCGATTTAAATAAATGCTTAAAAGATTTTATATGGAAGTATAATTGTTGAGTTAGTTCTTGTGCTCCAGTCAAAGAAAAAATACATTCAAATACAATTTCTCACTATCAAAAATCAACTTTTAAGTGTTCAATAGTATATTTAATATTTGCATAAAAGAGATTTCTATTTGGGTTTTACACATTTCAAAAATGTTTATTACTTTTAGATCCAGGCCTCACCAAATTTATTCATGTATATTAGATATGTTACATAAAATTATATTTATACAAATAGAATTTGGTATTAAAATATGGAAATACAATAAGAAATATATAGCGACTGTGAAGACAAAATATCCTGGATGGAAGATATAAAAGAAGATAAACTATTATTAAAAAATGCTGTTATTAACATAACTAATGACTTGAAAATGCACATACTCCAATACTAATCTAATCAGAAATTAATAAATTGTAAATTGTTTGCAATTGAATTTAAAAGTTTTGTGTATCTTTTTTAATGTAATTCATTGGTACGTAACAGGTTTAAATAATATAATAAATCCTTTTTTTTTTTTTAAAACAAAGGGGATAGTGACCTAGATTTATAATTTACTTCATATCAAAAATTTAAATTAAACACATTATAAAATAAATGTTTGACTGTTGTTATCATAATAGCATAAAATAGTCAGGTGCCATTCTTACATTAAAAAAAAAAAAATGTTCCTATGTTTTAGCCGAAACATCTGGGCCAACAAAAAGGAGATACAAACATTTTTTTCAAAGGTATATTAGAGTAAATGACATAATTACAAGTGGTAAAACAGATGGAGAGAATAAAAATATTGAAAACGTACAGCAATAAAACTATTGGATCAATGAAAGTTAATCTATTGGATATGATAAAATAAATTAATCTATTGGATATGATAAAATAAATTAATCTATTGGATATGATAAAATAAATTAATCTATTGGATGTGATAAAATAAATTAATCTATTGGATGTGATAAAATAAATTAATCTATTGGCTGTGATAAAATAAAGTTTTCATTTATATTTATTATATATACTGAAGTATAAAATTAATAACTTTAGAAGCAAGATGTGATTAAATAAACACATTCCTATCTCCTTTATAAATACTTATAATTATGTTATTTACTCTTGTTTACCTTTAAAAAGATGTTTGTATCTCTTTGGTATTTCTGTTTGTTTCTAGTTCTGATGATGGCTCACATTTTTTGCTGAAACTTTGGAAAATTGAAAAATCTACGACTGACTCATGACTATTTCTTCCAATCAAAATGAAGTACTTTGTAATGTTTTTAAGTTCATTATATTCTGAAAGGTACAGGGTACAATAGCAAAAACTTTCAGTAGTATGTTAATATTCAAAATGTAAAAATTAAACAGTTTTTATAAATGGTAAACTACTCATTAATAATTATAATAGATATTTTTAAATAAAGTTTTTTGTTTAAAAAAATATATATATATTTTATAATATATATATATATATATATATATAATATATATATATATATATTTTATAATAATATATATATAATATAATAGTTGAAATTTGTATTAGAATAAATACAACTAGTAAAATCGTGGGAACTGTAAAAGAATGGATATAAAAGAATATATATATAATAGTTGAAATTTGTATTAGAATAAATACAACTAGTAAAATCGTGGGAACTGTAAAAGAATGGCATGGTACACATGCTGAACTACTCACTGGCAGGACTCCAATAGAAACTCTGAGCCAGAAGTTATCCTGGCCATCTTTTTAGACCCCTCAAAGGGTTCTCGGCTACTGAAGAGGAAGAAAGGATTGAAACTTGTGGATTAGAGTCGGAATTGAGCAAGTCAGGGAAGGAATGGTACCTGGTTCGGGCCAAATCAGCAATATACGAACATTAAAATATGGATGAGTTCATTTGTGAAAAAATATAGAGGAGTAAGATTTTGGACTGTAAGAATTGGAAGGTTTAGTAGAGTCTCAAAGCTCAACACCTTCAAGTCCAGATTGGCCTTATAATAGTCACGTAAAAGAGCCTATTGTTGTTGAGTGCATGGTTAGAGTGTCTGTTTAGTTAGTGTTAAAGTTACTGAGAACAGTAAGCAAAAACAAGGTTACTATATAAATATACTAACAATAAGACAAAGACAAATTTGGCACCTTTAAGGTTTTTGTGTGTATATATATATATGAGTATATATCCAAATTTGTATTTATAAATTCCAATGTGAGTTATATCTAAATGTGGATTTTGTAATTTCTTGACACTTTCCTCATAACTGGAAAATGCTTCAAAACACTATCAGATGAGTTATAGGAAAAAAAATGAAGACCTGCCGTATTTCAGCAGAATAACTTCAAGAAGTAAAGGTTTATCTGACAGAGATGAAAGTTTCCATAATATTTACAGTAATTTTCAAAAATGAATTTTTTAGTTGTAACAAAAAGACGAGATGAAAAATAAGAATACTCAAAGATATCTATAACATTAAAGGAGTGATAAAAAATTATTTTGAGGATGAATATTAAATATAATCTTAAATATAAATATGATGAAGGGTGAAATGATTCAGGAGCAGTCTATAGGATTACTGAATCGTCAATGTTTTAACCAATGTATGGAGGCACACATATTTTAACCAATGTATGGAGGCACACATATTTTAACCAATGTATGGAGACCCACAATGTGGATCTTCATTAGGGCTAAAAATTAACAAGAGTATTTACTAATAAGTATCATACATACACCTAAGTAACCACCATGCCCATAGAACAGGGCATTTAAAGAATTTATTCACCAAAGAACGCTATTTTTTTTTATCAAATGCCAATTGACTGACAACACTCATAAAAAAAATAAAAAGACAAAGGAAATTACACAATATCAACTATTTCAAAACATTCAACTAACAAATTTTTTTTTTCTCCCTACCCCAGAGTCACTTCATGACTGATAGAACTGAATAAATAATCATTCGGCCAGAGCCAGATTCAAACGCGAGACTTGGATAACAGCAGTTTAGTGCTCTAACCACTAGAGCGTGCTGCCAGCAACTACCACTTAATAAATTTATGTAAATTAATTAGATAAAAAAAAAGTGCATAGCGAGGAAGTATTCCATCCATGTATGAAAAAAACATTATGTATTGTAATTAGGAAAAGTTCATATATACAAAAAAAAATTAATTTAGTATCTGTTATTTATTAACTTAACTTAAATTAATATTCTTACTTTGAATAATTAAATTAACCTCTAACTTAACAACTTTTACTGGAAGGAATTTGTAGAAAAGCAGTCAGTAAATGAAACAACTAAATAGTTTTAACTATTTGTTGTTTGCCAACATTTACAGGTCCACATTGCGGGTCATCATCAGGGGTGGAAACTTATTTTGAGTTTCCATTCGCCCACAATATATTCTGATGATGACCCACACTGTGGACCTACAAACGTTGGCAAACAATAAATAGTTGAAACTATTTAGTTGTTTATTTTACTGACCTCCACCCCAACTAATTCCTTCTAGTAATTCCCCATGTTCAACTAATTATATCCACTATTAACAACTTTTACTATGAATTTATTAACTTGTTACTTTATTAGTTGATATTATTACTTTTTCAATTTTACTCTGAGTAATATTTTAAAATTTTTATTTTATTTATTAATTTATTTGTGTATATAAACTAAACAATATTGTTACTTTATAGCCATGATGAAGACCGACAACATTGTTATCACAATAAAAAGTTAAACTTATTTCTTGTAAAGTTTTTCTTGACTGCCATCCTAACCATCTCTTCCTTCAATATAAGTAGCTTTTTCCTGTGGAATTCATAATTTTTCTACCAATTCCATAATTTTTTCAATCAAATTCCTAATTTTATCAACCAAATTCATAATTTTCTCAACTGATTTCATAATTTTATCAACCGGTTTCATAACTTTCTAAACTGATTTCATACACTTAATTTAATGAAGTATCGTTATCAAGAACTCTTATGGAATTCAAAGAGGATTAGAGTATTCCCTCCGTTGACGCCAAGTTATTTAATAGTGTATATATTGGAAATAGTTATACGAAACTTTTTAAGTTTGTATGTACTTAATGTATATTTTAGTTCTAGAAATATACAAGTATTTCATAAGAATATGTTATATATATCCAAAATATGTTATATATATCCAAATTTGTATTTATAAATTCCAATGTGAGTTATATCTAAATGTGGCTTATATAATTTCCTGACAACCACACCTTGTCAATTTAAAGTGTACGAAATTGGTTGTAAAATTATTAATTAATTCAAAAAAACTATGAAATCAGTTAGAAAAATTAAGAAATTCCATTAAAACATTATGAATCTTACTGAAAAAGCTACACATATGTTAATACAAATGAAATTTTTCTTTCTTTGCTCTCATGATGAAATCCATACTGAAAATTAGCGTACGCAGAAATAAATAATAAACAGGTTAATCTACCAAGTAATCAAAGCAAACTGGAAATTTGACCTCAAATATGATAATATTTTAGGGACATTTTTCTGCCACCAGACTCTTCGGGTCTCAATTTGTGGTATTTCGGCTGAAAGTCCTCCAACTCCTAGCCTTTCAATGTCCTCCAGCTGGAAATAAAAGAATAATTATAAATTTCTTATGAAAAACATTTAGTGAGGGAAAAAAAATCTGTTTGGTTTCAAAATGGTGGTCGATAAGATATGTTAAATATCCATTAAGTTGTTGTTTGCTTTTGCTCAAAATGAAAGAGAAAAAAATTCATTTTCGTCATTTAATGATTTTTTATTTCCAAAAAGGAAAATCCCTTGCATAGACGATTAAAAAAATTTGAGTTTTTATGGCAATGATGGCTTAGGAGATGGCCTCTGTATTTGGTTTGCTTGATTCAGAACCGGAAATTTTGACTTGGAAGGTGCAAAGTGCTCGGTTTGTCATTTAAATGTTGATGACTAAATTCAACCGAAAGGATGAAAGATGGCAACAAGTAATAGATCAAAATGTTATAGTTGATTAAAAATATTTATAATAATCTGAAGTTTTTGTTGAATTGACAAGCAAAAAACACAAGGAACTTATTAAAAATAATTAACCAAAAAATATAACAGGATAAAACTACATAATTCATTTTAATTTACTTTTTGCAATAGTGAACCATTTTTTAAAACTATAAGTAAAAAAATTAATCCACTTCCCCCTCAAAATTTGTTTCCATATATGCAGAACCCAAATATTGCATTAAAAAACTCTTTTTCCGCCATCCGGAGCTCTTCTCCAAGACCATTGGAGTAATATTTAAGAAAACCGATTTCATCTCCCTCATTATCATCATATTATTAAAATAAAACTATAAATTAATACAAAACAAATCTTACCACATTTATCTGTTTTTTAGTGGTTAAATATTTCGTGAATTGTAACAACACACTGCTCACTGTTTTCGGACCATACCTAAAAAAAATGTAGTTATTAAAATTAAGTACTATAATTATAAATGAAATAAGCTATTAGTAAAAATTAAAACATGTCCTATATTAATGGTGTATGACCGACAGTTGATATGATAATAGAAAAAAAAATTGTTTCTCTATTTTTCGTTTCTAGCCCTGAAGTTGGCTCACATAGGTAAAATAAAAAAATCTAAAACTGACTTCTGGTTATTTTTCCATTCTGACTTCAATATCCATTCTGTAATTTTTATAAAATTATGAATATTCCAACGTTTTAAGGTCTGGTCTTTTTTCTGATTTCGATTAAAAAGTTGAAAACATTATGTCAATACGATATTTTACAATTTTTCCAAGAAATGGCAATAAATAGTATAAATTATAAAAATCTATTACTCATAGTACTTAATTACACTCTATATTTTTTGATAATTTGTTCTTATATCATTTCACTAGTTTAAACCATATTAAATAGATTTATTGGTTATTATTTGAACAATTTTTAATCTTAATTTAATAAGAAACCATAACATTGCATGATCTATAAATGATCCATATTGCTTTTAGTATTTCAAATCCCAATAATACTTTATAAAATGCTTCCAGCAAAATATTTATATTTTCATATCCTCATTTGTAATGCACACAATAATTACTTACAATTATAAATGATTTTATGATTAACTGTATTATTAATAAATGTTGATACGGGAACAAAATATCAAACAATATGGAACAGATTTAAAAAAAATATTTATTGTGAATTGACCAAATTATTTATAATAATATTGTGTTGGCATATTGTTTAACTTTTAAATTAAGATTAGGTGTATAGATATAAATATTTTTAAAAAAAATTAAATAACTACTATAGAAAAGGATTTATGAAATAATCTACAATATAAAGTTATACTTGTACCACTACTACAACCCTTGAAGGCTCTTGGGCTCAGTTCATATAGAGATTGGTACTATTTATAGAAGTAACAGTGGCGTGCAATGAGGTGATTAGGCTGAGATCACGCTCAGCCGCGAGGTTTTTCTCCCACTTTTATGGGTACCCACTTTGCAGAGGCTGGGTCTGCCCTAGAAGGGTCTTCCCTAGGGTCGTCCTCCCCCCCCTCTCCTCCCCGGCAGAATTAACAAAATAAATAATATTCTGCCACAGCCAGGATTGGAACCCAGGACCCGGAGAATAGTAGACTAGTGCTCTATCCACTAGACCACACCGCTCCTTTTATTTTATCAATATAAAATCATCAATTACCAATTATCTATATCAATATAAAATCATCAATTACCAATTGTCTATATCAATATAAAATCATCAATTACCAATTATCTATATCAATATAAAATCATCAATTACCAATTGCCTATATCAATATAAAATCAATGGATAATAATTAAATGGTATAAATTATACTTGTTAATGATGACATTGATGTTCTCGTGGATTATGTTGAGGAGGTTCTCCGAGTTCTCCTTCCTCGAGGCAAAGGCTGAAACCCGTGTGGTCCAATCTGCCACTTCCAGGTCAGGGATAGAGTCGATTAGGAAACTATAAAAGCAACCAAATACATTATTAACTATATTTGTCTTAATAATTCATTATATTTATTTAATTGCTGCTATCACTTTGCTGCTTGTCGCATTATCAGTAGAGTCAAGAACTGGGCCTTGCTGTCTGTACACTTGAGATGTCTAATGCCATTCCTTATAACTAGTCCTGTACTATAATCAATATACAAGTATAATAACCATACTTTTAACATAACACCATCATTTAATTTTTTTTATTTACCTGTATGTATGAATATATACAGTAGTAAAGAAAAGTACTCAGATTGAAAATGTTTTGTATGTCAATGCAAATAGACATTTTGGGTTCTGTGAGCGTAAATGGCCGAATCCTGGCAAAACATCTGTATAGATGCTAAGACTAACCTCAAAAACAAAGTTATAAGAAGCTGTAATTTCATATAACTTGGATATTTTGGGATGTGCACTAACTTCTTCATAAAAAAAAAATATCCATAATGTAAATAAAACAAATATTGTTATTAAATGCAGACTCCATAGGCAGTCAATAGATCATGTTATAAGTCTGATTTTAGGTTAAAATTCAAAATTGTAATTTATAAAAATTTGATTTTCTGTAATATTGAAAAATATAAAGTCTTTTCTATCTTCATATCTATCTATAGAACAACTGTTGGTTTACATGTGACTATACATATCAATTTTTAAAATAGTTATATTTTTCCTATAATTTAAAATTTATAGAAAAATTAACTTGGAAGCTTCGAAACATTTCAATGATAAACAACCAGGTTTGTAGGAAGTTTCTACTAGGAACAGTGAGGTAGTTAACAGGAATAGCAATAGGTGTCGCTAGTATATAAACAGAAAGGGCAGTCTATTCAAGGTGTTTACATATACATTATATATTACTCTACATATAAACTATACTCTATATAAAATCACCATGGTTTATATATAGTATCTATATATAAACTACATGTAAACACCTAATCTATATGTAAACACCTTGAGTCAATTGAGAACCGATCGTTCCCATCGATCTATGATCGATTGCTGCGCATGTGCAGCACAGGTACAAAACGGAAAATCTGTAACAGCGCACGCATTGGAGGTAAAGTGAGCAACATGGGGACATATATAGCTGTAATGTCCGGCTTGACTTCGTGATTTATTTTGAAAAACTCTAATGAATGACTCAATAAATCTATTACCTCTTCATAGCCTGGTAGTCATTGGTACAGGCCAGAGCAGGGAGGTAGCGAGCGCCATCTTTCGGAGAGTTGAGGTAGGACGACAGAACGTACTGCCATATTGCACTTCCGCCTTCAGCCACCGCCGTACAGTAGACTGTAGCTTCCACGTCTGGAGAGATTCTGAAAGAGATATAGAGGATAATGAGAATCAATAAAGTAAATATAATTAAATAATATTATTTATTTAGTAAATGAGTGTCATTTAGTATAATTATAATAGGCTTAGCTAACAATAGGACTCGATGCCAATATTAATTACTACTAATCTCTGAATATTAATTACTATATTATAATTCAATGTCCACCGCCCAAGCCCAAGATTATAATCAACACAATCCTCTTACCTACACACTCATAACTACCCGCGTAGACTTAATGCACATTAGAAATTCAAGAGGAAATTAGTGCAGACATCGGTCAGAGAAAGAAAAGGAATGCTTGCTAAGCACTCTGGTCTTCAAGTCAGAAAATGCTTGCTATGCACTCTGGTCTTCAGGTCAGTCTATATTAGATGAGGAAGATGGTTGGGGGTGCGGGCATCACTCTATACTGTTTGGGAACCAGTAGGACCAGATGGCACAGAGCCTTCAATGGATCTGACTGTCAGAGAGGAGGATTGCTGGCGGTGTTAGGTTCAGCAGCGGAAATATGGTGAATGGATAAACCATGGGAGGGAATTCAAATTTTCCTAATTCAAACATACTTTAGTCTTTTAAGGTGAGGTAATGACAATAAACCTCTTTGCTCTTACCCTAATTTCAGTGCATGCCGTTATTCAAGCGTAGGGTAACAAGAAGACTCCAAACTGGTAGGAGAGTGCAAGGAAAATCTTAACATCCTGTTGCTGCGAAACAAGGTCCGAGTACAGTGGGCGCCTGGGCACTGGGTGCTGGGTCTCCCCTAAATGGACAGGACAACCCTAAGGAGGGTGACAGGACTACACAAAGGACACTGTCAGCTTAACAACCATCTTAACAACCGCCTCCTCGTGGTTACTAACACCATATCGTTATGGGTTAGTAGCCTCACTGATCTCCAGGTTCCGCAAGAGGGGAAACGAATATATGTGATATGCAGTTGTGAAGGAATAACAATTAAATAGTTTGACGACCTCGATTGTGACCTTATTTCAAACCCTAAGGCCTGAGAACGGTAAGAGTGGGCAGATTGCTTTGCGGTTATTGAAGGGCTCACTTAGCTTACAATATAGAATATTACTGATCAATAAAATATACAAAGTAAAAATATACAAATATATGCTCGTTCCGGAACCGCTTGGTTCCTCAGAAGGGCAGATGAAGAGCAAGAACTAGAACTGACCTCCGCTCGACGCCTGCGACGACCTCCGCGACCAAGCTGAGCGCACCGCGCACACAGCTGGGCTCGCCCACCTTGCAAGCCAGTTGAGTCACGATCTGCCGCTGCACCCGGTCCGCGGTCGAGTCCACCGGGGTGTCGCTCAGGCCTCTCGCCGAGAAAACGTTGTTCACCAACGAGGCGATGTAGCTCTGCAACCATATATATATACATCATCTACCACCTTCATCACCGTAGTTTTTACCTGCTAAAACTACTTTATATTTATGATAGAGCTCGATGATACCTCTCGACCTCATCCTGTGAGAAGCGTAACCAACAACAATAAATCTTAGATTATTGAAACACTTATGTATAGTAAGTCAAGGTTCAAAAAAAGATAGCTGAAACTTGATAAACATGTTATACTATACTATCTACTATAATAAGTAGTAGGAACTAAAAGCTCCAGAATAACGCGTTTTAGGTTTTGTAGTTACGCAGACTGCTGGTGTTCCTCAAGGCAGTATCCTGGGACCCATTCCTTACACAGTCTATACAGCTGATTGCCCAACCCATCCTAACCCTTTTGTCTCTATCTATGCTGATGACCCCTGCGTGTTATGATCCATTTATTGCTTCACATACTCTTCAAGCCCCCATCAAAGACGTTTGGTGTAAGAACTGGAAGATGAAAATGAATTCCACCAAATCCCACCAAATAACCTTCATTATTCGTAATAAATCTATGACTTCCTGCCCTATAGTATCCTCTAATAACACTTAACTAGTTCCTGTTGAACAGATCCGATACCTAGGAATCCATCTAGACAAACGTCTAACTTGGAATCCGCACACAAGTCTTAAACGAACGACAACAAATTGCTCGCCTTTTTTGGCTGCTTCAGCACTTATTTGACAAACGCCCAAATCTTTCTCTTGACTACAAAAGGCTCATCAACTTGACTCTTATAAGACCAATCTGGACTTACGGAGTTGAGCTATGGGGCTCTACTAAACCATCAAATTCCTCTCGTATCCAATCCTTACAATCCAAAATCCTTCCTTTATTCCTCAACGCTCCTTACTTTGTCACGAACAAACTTATCCATAAAGACCGTAATGTTTCATATGCTGCTGATTTGGTTCAAACCAGGTACTATTACTTTCATGATAAACTCCATTCCCACCCTAACCCACGAGTTTCAATCCTCTTTGATCCCTGATAATCCTCCGAGGCGTCTGAGAAGAAGATGTCTGCGGGAACTTCTGATTTAGACATGTATTTCATGCCATTGTATTATATAACCTATCAATTTACTTGACGTATTTTTCAATACAGTTGTAAAATATGTTTTTAAAAAAGTTTTGTAGTTAGGAGCGGAATAAATAGAAAATACTGATTTTTTCAGAAAATATTATAAAAATCGTGGATATAATTAGTTGACCGTTGAGAATTACTGAAGGAATTAGTCCGGGTGGCGGTCATTAAATGAAACAACTGAATAGTTTCAACTATTTTATTGTTTGCCAACGTTTCGACCCCCATTGTGGGTCATCATCAGGGCTAAAAAGATACAAAAAGGATACATTTAAAATAAGATTACAAATACTATTTAAAAAAAAAAAAAAAAATTAACAATTTCACTAGAGAATGTCAATATTATAACATAAAAGAAAATAGATGTGTAAAGAAATCAATTAATTAAATTACAATGATAAAGGTATACTAATGAGAGCTAAACAGACCAGATAATGACTAAAGATAATGTACAAATATATAAGAAAAAATTACATGAAATAAAAACCATTAACAAAATGGAGTACAGTGGAGATACGTACCGTCTGGTAGGTGAGTGGAAACTAGGTTCAATTTGGTCATAAGGAATGTAGGCAGGTAGATAGGAAAGTACGTACAAAAGGTTGGGTAAAATGGAAAATACGTACCATATTTCTAGACGGGATCTGACAACAATGAGTAAAATTGTAATATTAACATAAAAGGAAGTGTTCAGATTAAACCTACAATATTAATAATATCATAACGGTATTAGAAGATGTTTTAACAAGATTGTTGAAGTAAAAACAATATAATACAATAGTAAGAATAATAATGTATAAACTATATATAGTAAAACTGACTACCTCCCAACCAACGTTTTAATAATTATTGTACATATATTAAGACATTAAAATTAACCAAGTGAAAATATTATGACAAAAAATAATAATAAGTAACAATCATTGACAGATCATATAGTTGATACAAAATAGTAAAATAATTACAAATAGGAATAAATTGAATTGTAAAACCATTAAGAATTTATTAAGTGCAGAAACAAATGAAATAGATACATATATAAAATAAATGTATACATAAATAAGTAAAAAATAAACCAATAAATAAACAAAAGGTATACAGTGGGATGGACATGGGAAGCTGTATTACTTAAGAGAGTTTAATATATGGCTGTAGGTGGAGGAGATGCACTGTTTATCAGTTTTATGATTGACAGGATTAGATTGGAGATGGATGTGGACGGATTCAGCGATGAGCCTTTTTTTATGGTTGGGAACAGAATCTAAAATGGAACAATCTTGAAAGTTAAATGAATGATTAAAAGTTATGGAGTGTTCGGAGAGTTTTGAGGCTAGAAGGTTTCGAGAGGATATGGAGGATTTATGTTGAGATATGCGGGTTTTTAAGTAGTTTTTTGTTTCACCCACATAGGACACGTCGCAATCTAAACAAGGTATTTTATACACAATATTTGAGCGGTAGAGAGGATTTATCGGGTCTTTAGTATTAGTGAAGAGGTGGGAAAGTTTGTTCTGGGTCTTTAATCCTAGCTTTAGGGAGGGTAAGGAAGATTTAAAGGATTTTTTAATATTTTCAGACAGGTGTGGAATATACGGTAGGGATCTATATTGAAATATTGTGGGTGAATTTTGGTCTTGTATTGTAGGGGGAGTAATATAAATAATAGTATTATTTATAATATAATATAAAAAATAGTATTTGTAATCTTATTTTAAATGTATCCTTTTTGTATCTTTTTAGCCCTGATGATGACCCACAATGGGGGTCGAAACGTTGGCAAACAATAAAATAGTTGAAACTATTCAGTTGTTTCATTTAATGACCGCCACCCGGACTAATTCCTTCAGTATTATAAAAATCGATAAAACTTTTAAATAAACAAAGGTAAAAAAATTTCTAATTCTATAATCACGATCCTATACATTTTTCGTTTAGATAAATGACTAAAACTTAAGGCTTCTCCATTTTTAGTGATAATGTTCCAGACATCATAAAATCGGTTTGCTCGGGGTTAACGTTGAGATTGGATTTATTTATAAATATAATATTAAAAAGTCACTTTCCCAATCACAAGAAGAGGATCCCGATTGTGTATAATCGATTTTGATGAACATTTTTTAGGTGAAACCAGACATTGAACGATTAGAATCCGTAAAATCTTAGAGGCCAGCGCTCTCCTGGAGTCGCGGAAAAGATCGGAGTTAGCGCTCAAAAAAACACATGTTAATTGATATCTCTGGCTCTAGTGAAGGTAGAAAAGTAAGGTTGGCAGCAAAATTACTCTATTACAAAGAGAAACAATTTAAAAAAATAATCGATTAATATATTTAAGTTTCATGATTAATAATAACCTTAAAAATATAAATAATCTCGTAAAAACATTAATTTTAATAAGGTTTCATAAAAACTGTGCTCAGAGAGTGAGGAACACAATTTTTAAGAAACCTCATTAAAAGTACTGTTTTAACGAGATTATTTATATTTTTAGGGTTATTACCAAACATAAAACATAAGCTAATTAATAACTTATTTTTTTAATTATTCCGCAATGAAATAGGATGATATCGACAACAAACTTATTTTTCTATTCGATTGTTTCACATGAAATGTCCGTTTTTATAGTTTCTGAAATACATAAAAGATTTTGCAGGTCTCTGTGGTTTTCTTCCGAATGTTTACATATTTAAAGTAAACAGTTACTAATCCTCTACCTTTGTATTATAAACATTAGCTTCCCAATCAATTACCCACTTTTTAGTATACCTCCAAATATGAACATGGAAACACGCAATTTTCGAGTAATATTTTTGTACGAGTTTAAACTCGGCCATTCAGCAGCTAGAAATATTCGCAAGGCGTTTGGGGAAGGGAGTGTTAATTAACGGACCATTCGCCGTTGGTTTGCTAAGTTTTCAGCTGGGGATACCGATTTGGAAAACTTGCCCCGAGGAAGACCTCCGTTCGTAATAGACAACGATGACCTCAAACATACAGTAGAAGGAAACCCCTACCAAATAGTTAAAGGACTCTCAGCACAACTAAATGCAAGAGCATCTACCGTTTCCAGACATTTAAGGTGTATTGGGAAAGTAAAAAAGCTCAATACATGGGTACCTCATGACCTCACTGAGCGGCAGCAAGACCCCATGTTTCAAAACATACCGTGCAAAAATTGAAAGAATTGGCTACGAAGTTCTTCCGCACCCACCATATTCTCCTGACTTGTCTCCAACAGATTACCACCTGTTCAGAAATTTAGACAACTTCGTCAAAGGAAAACTTTTTGAAAATGACGATCAAGTGAAAAGTGCGTTTTCAGATTTTGTTTCACTTCAAAGCTCAGAGTTTTTCAGTTCAGGGATAAAAAAGTTGGTGTCACGTTGGGAAAAATGTGTAGAAAAAGAAGGTAAATACTTCGAATAAAATTATCTTGTTTTCATATCGTATTTTTAATAAAAATCCTTTACCTCGAAAACGGACATTTCATGTGACACAACCCAATACCTTCACTAGGACCAGAGATATCAAATAAAATATGTTTTTTGCGCGCAAACTTTCCGATTTTTTTTACGCGTCTCCTTGGAAGAATTGACACATGATATTTTGAGGAGTCAAATAGTTTAATGTCTCATTTACCTAAAAAAAATCATCAAAATCGTTGCGACACATTTGGAATCACCTCCTTGTCATTATTTACCATTAGCACTTCAATCTCATCACCTTTTGAATATTATTACCGGAACTGGGGAAGGGATAAATATTATTTATTTTGACAGTTTTACAGCGGTCCTTTCTTTTCCTCATTGATTACTTTAAAATCATACCGCTTTAACAATCTAATCATATTGATTTTCTAGCGGTCCAGAATGATAACAGAGATCGATAGAATTATCATCCGATTAGGTCATTTAAATCTCTTATCTCTTGCCAAAACAATCCGTTGAAACAAACTATCTCTAAAATAATGACCTATTATTTTCGTTTCCTATTAGATAGCTTATATTTTTGTAAAACTAAATATAAATATTGCCTCAATAATAATAATAATAATAACAACTCGAAGGTTCGATGCCGATATCGCCAAATACTGTCTACACAGACTCTTCCAATGATCACCGTTCAAGCCCAAGCTCCCGAGATCAGCCTTTAACGCAATTCTCTCATCGACGCTTCGGCCTACCTTTCGGACTCGGTTCAGCGAGTACCAACTTTCTCGGAAGTCGTTCCTCACCGAGCCCAACAACTTTACTCGCCCATTTGAGCCTCTGCGATGCGATCAACTCGATTATATTCACAGAGTATAAGCTCCGCAATTCCGCGTTGTGCAACCTTCTAAACTCCCCAGTGACCTCATCTCTCTTCGGACCAAATATTTTACGTAGTACCTTATTTTCGAAAACCGTAAGCCGTTGTCCATCCTTCAAAGTAAGCGGCCACGTTTCACATCCGTAAAGGACCGTCGGAAGAATAATAGTTTTACAAATTCTAGCCTTTAAGTTTTTAGACAGAAGCCGCGAGCTAAGTAATTTAGCAACTGAATAATAACACGCACTAATTTTCATCTTGCACCATGATTCCCCTGAAGCAGTTAGACTACTAGGTTAGACCCGAACGGGGGACTAGTTTCCCTCCGGGTTAATGAGCGTTTTACCTCAGAGGAATCCATGACTGTGGTATTTTTTGAACTATAATA
The DNA here is from genome assembly GCA_023052935.1 of Piezodorus guildinii. Lineage (NCBI taxonomy): Eukaryota > Metazoa > Arthropoda > Insecta > Hemiptera > Pentatomidae > Piezodorus > Piezodorus guildinii. The sequence goes on along the minus strand of CM041298.1, from coordinate 3,298,179 downwards.
TGTGAGTAAGGCGTTCGAACCTACGTCACACCATCCAGCAAGCCTGTGGGGCCGCTCTCATTGTTGGTCAGCGAGTCCATCTTCCGAGGAAATTCCACCGACCATCTTCACATCCGCCACCCGTGAGACGCTCCCCATACGCGGTAATGAGATCCGCGCGAGGTATTTCCTCAATAAAACACAAATTCTAAATCTCCATAGAAACCTAGGAGTTATGGTTGATCAAAATTTAACGTGGAGTGACCATATTTCCCAAATCACCATAAAATCCATCTCTCCTCAAACAGCTCCTAGGTTTCCATGACTCTATTTTCCTAGCAGTAGCCGCCATCTCTTGGTTTCTTCTCCCACACTCTCCCACTTGGTGGATGCCTAGAATATGGGGGACTCAGGTGCGAAAACCAGATGAGACTAAAAAGATTAATGAATAGCTTTGTAGGATTCATTTACGCCCCCCCCCCCCCCTCCCCAGACGATCACATATTCCTCACCTGTATTCTGGTCAAGGGTGGCTCTATCCCGAATTCCGAAGAAAACACCTACTTGGTATCGTCTTTTTCCAATTCTTGCGAGCCTAAATACAAGGGGGTCATCCATAGCGTAGTGGTTAGCATAACAGCTTTCTATGCCAAAGGTCGCGGGTTCAAACCTGCGGGTGGCCCTAGGATTTTTTAATGGGAGTAAAAAATCCTTAGTTATACCGTCCTTCGGAGTGGACGTTAAAAGGTGGTCCCGAGCCTGTACGATGACAGGTACTAGTTAAAGATCCCTATCCTAATAAAACCTGGATAGGCAAAATTTAGGACTCCCACAGTAGCATCGTCCGATTAGCCACAGTAGCATAAAAGTGACGTTAAACGAATAAACTAACAAACAAACCCTTAATACAAGATCTCAACCCAGCGATTTATATGTAACCTCTTACAGAACTGCATCCTTGGAAAGGTCATTGAGCACCTGTCTATCTTCGGATAGACTACCTAAACTACCATACTTTGGAACTACTAAATTCATAGAGTATTTGTTGTGTCTCTTTGTAATATCGATTGTAAATATAACAATGTAACCTTCTCCTTCCTCCTAGTTTTTAGAGTGCAGTGTAGTCAAGCCCGCCATTGTGTATATAGTCTGTTAGTTACCATCAATAGGGATCACTTGTAGCTGGGTGGCTAGCGTAACAGCTTCCCATGCTAAAGTGACGTTAAATAAACAAACAAACAAACCATCAATAAAAAGTGTTATATGTATATTGTCTTGTTAAATACCCTAATTAGACATAACAGTATTCATCTGTTTTATGTATATCAAATGAAATGTTTATAAAACAAATATTTGTACAAAACAGAGTATTTTACAATACATTCAAGTAAGCTTTCAAGCCTGCCTGGGCTTTTTTACTTTCACTTACTATATATAGTAAGGGGAAGTATTGCGATCGTGAAAATTTTCGAATTCCTGTTTTCAACAGTTAACAAATAACACTTTTATTTAAACTTTGTATATTTATTCACTATGGAAATAGACACATAGACTTCTGACTAATATAATGTATTTCAACTTTATCATAACAACATCTTGACCGGAGTGCTCTGGCCCTAGGATTTGGGGGGTACATATAGGAAGGAATAGAGGAGGGGATGGAGGAAAGGCGGCAGAGATCAAATGGAGGGACATATGGATCACTTAGCACCCATAATGTCAAAGTACTTCCTGTAGGGGCTCAGGTACGAGAAAAGGTGTCCCACAGACCCTTCGGAGGCAGAAGGCGGCATCCTTTGTAATAGGAGGCAACATAAATATTACTAACAACAATCACAATAACCTCTTCATAATTATAATTACAACTGTAATAGCAATTACAATAGATGAGTAAATCTCATTCCATAACTAACGGAAATACGTGTTTTGGGGTCCCCTGAGTCCAAATAACCAAGTCCTGGAAAAAGGTCTGTGTGTGTTTGTGTGTGGTAACCCCCGGGCGGAAACGTTAAGTTCTATGAAACTAAAATTTCATATTTAAGACAACTATACGACCGAGACGTTACAAAACCTTTTTCATCAAAATAAGCTTACCAGAATAGCCACTTTATACCATGCATTTTGCACCTTTTTTCGATTTTCTCAAAAACGGTTCCGACGATTTTGATTAAACTCGCTTAAACTTAAATATCGATGTAAAATTTAATAGGCTTAAACGCCATGTAGTTTTCATTCGGATTAAAATGGTCTGACAGGGCTTAAATACCGATATTTTAAATTTTCTTCCCCTAAAGTACCTTTAATTTTGTTGAATATCTAAAAATAACTATAATATCTTGTTACCTCTGATTAAAAACAGCTAAATATGCAAGTTGAGCGAATTTGAAAAGCAAATAAAGGAGAAAACTGAAAAAATATTTTTTTAATGCAATTTTTTGTATCTGAACATAAGCATAGTAATATACATGTGTGATATACCGTTGGAAAGCTAAAGATTTTAGAAAAAATATTATCTTATACTCAAGCTTTTAAAAGTTAGTAGAGAGTGATGAAAAAAAAAGATAAAACTAACTGATTATTTTAGATAATAATATGATAGATTTTTTAATAAAACACATGTTTCTATATAAATTGAATTTAATTAATTCTTTAATAGTTTCACGTATTTTTATCTGTAAATGTATTTGAAAATTCTTTCATTGATTTTAAAAATGGAGGTAAGTGAAAGTCGTGTGTTGCCCGTACCAGATTTTTACAGTTTACATAGGAGTAGAGATAATCATGATTTACATTAGTCTACTAAAGTACAGTACAAGAGGGAAAACAATTGAAAAATGGAACGAGGATAATCATTATAAAGTAATCAAGTATTTAATAAGCATCAATTTGAGTGCTAAAAGACATTTTTATATCTAATATTCAACGATATCCTAGAGCTATTACAAAATTATATTTTTTTTTTTTTTTTTTTTACGGAAAACGAGATATCACTCTTTTCTAACATAATTATTATTATTTAAATCCGCTCCAGCCCTGTCCTTGATGAAGCCCACAATATGAACTCATTTCGCAATCTTTCGAACCATTTTCCTGAATGAACACTCGTATTCAATAAACTGGTCCGGATTGAAGGAATTCGGTCAAGTAGGATTGGACAGTGTAGGCCTACCGCTCACAGGCCTACCGGGTTCCAAAATTTGGACCAGATACAGCCCCTCTTACCCAATACCGCTTTCTAAACCTTATCGTCACTAACAAATGCGAAATTCGTTAGAAATAGGCCCGGCCTACAGGAAGGAGGTCAATGACGATCATCATATTCCAATCGCTTCGAGCCAAATGGAACGACCTGACCAATCTCTCCACTCCATCAACTAAAGACCTGTAGCTCTGCAACCCATCAAGGTTCGGTACGTGTGAAGGGTTCGTGGTGTTTCTAGGAGTACGGATGTGTTTAGGCCCAGATCAAATTGTAATATGAAAGTCTCCGTAAAAGATAAAATAAAAGGTTTTGTTCCTTGTTTCATAAGACATAAAGTTGAAGCATCAGATGTATTAATATATTAAATAAAATTCCAGCATTTATGTCATTTTTAGGGATCAAGGTAAGATTTATTTTTCCTGTTATATGTTATAAAATGAAAATTCATAGTCATAGATTGATATAAAATTAATACTTATTAATTTTAACTACCAATCTTTGAATTTTGTATATTTTTTCTGACGAACAATTCATGATATAGCCATATATTGGTGTAGGATTTAAGTGTTTGGGGCCGATGGGCTCATGTTGTAAGTCAGTCTGTCATCAAATCTTTTATAATATTCTGTGGCTGAGTCTGAAACTGTGAATATGTCCCAGTCCTTGTGAAGTGATTCGTTGGTTACATAAAACGGTGCATCCACGATTATTCGCAATATTTTCGATTGAAGAAACTGAATTATTTGGATGTTGGAGTTTTTGGCAGATCCCCATAGCTCTATCCCATATGTCCATAATGGTTTGAGCAGTGCTTTGTAAATAGTAATTTTGGTGTTCACGGATAATTTTGATCGTTTACATTTTATATAACATTTTTTTTCTACCATCAATAATAAATAAATATTTAAATTAAATTAAATATTTAACATATGTTGTAGTATTTGAATTTATCTTATATTTATTTTGTTGTTTAAATTGAAGATATGAGAGATATTTCCAGCTTTCTCTCCAAGGATCCGACACGGATAATAAGCCTTCAAAACTTAAACTTTCCGTTCCTTCTGGACAAAGCTGCACATCCGAAGCAAGCGATGTCAAGTATTTACTTCTGAATGCGAGTCACGTCGTAAAGGGAATGTCAGACCAGAACGAGGGCTGCCATCTAAATCATTGCCACTGTCATTTATATAGTACCTCAGTCTGCAATACAGTTCTTGATGCAATAGTTTGTAGATACTTATCTAGGCTTCGATAGTGAAACAGTCCATGTATTAATATTTATATTGTAGTGTAGCCGCGGTTATTAAACACTGTTGTGTTTATTTCTCTTTTAGATCCAACTTATATATGGAAGATCGTAAAAATTTCCGAATTCCAGTTTTCAACGAAAATACATGTTTTAGGGTCCCCTGAGTCCAAATAACCAAGTCCCACAAAAATGATTGTGTGTTTGAACCCATCACCTTGGGCATAGAAGGCTGTTATGCTAAAGGTGACCCCTATGTATAGACATAAAAAAGTCTCTTGCTATTAAGTTCTAAATTGTATTGAGTTGAAAAATAGTTAACGTTGAATCATATGCAAATTATCCCTATAGAATCCTTACTATTACAGTGCCCTGACTATCATAGTACTGCCATATACTTGATATCACATTATCATGACTATCGCGGCAGTTTCATTAGGCCTATAGGCCACCTTTCCCTTATTGCATTATCCTTCTTCCAACGCAATCTTTCTCAACAACTCGTTTTCAAATTTTCCTGTTAGCACTAATTCTAATTTCAAGGAGACGTTACGAAATAATTTAGCAACTTTGTCAAATAATATTTGAGGTGAAGAAAACATGGATCAAATTTCAATTTTTTAATTTTTGGTTTTCTTTAAATTGACACTAAATGCGGCCTTGAATTTGTTAATTTCTCATTTTTTTTTTATGTCACCCTTAAATGAATATTCTGGAAATCTTGATAATAGAATAATTTCACTTCGTATTTCTTTATCTTGGAGTATTATTTTTCCTTAAATAATTAAATATTTTATATTAAAATTTACTACTTTCACTTACTATATATAGTAAGGGAAAGTATTGCGATTATGAAAATTTTCAAATTCCAGTTTTCAACGGAAAAACGCGTTTTAGGGTCCTCTGAGCCCAAATAACTAAATCCCGAAAAAAGTTCTGTGTGTGTGGAAAGTCTAGCACGAAAACGAAAATTCGTACGAAACTGAAATTTCATATTTGAGACAAATATATATAGATTGAGATGTTACCACGACTTTAAGACAACTATATAGGTTGAGATGTTACCACGACTTTAAGACAACTATATAGGTTGAGATGTTACCACGACTTTAAGACAACTATATAGGTTGAGATGTTACCGCGACTTTAACACAAATATATAGGTTGAGATGTTACCGCGACTTTAAGACAAATATATAGGTTGAGATGTTACCGCGACTTTAAGACAACTATATAGGTTGAGATGTTACCACGACTTTAAGACAACTATATAGGTTGAGATGTTACCACGACTTTAAGACAACTATATAGGTTGAGATGTTACCACGACTTTAAGACAACTATATAGGTTGAGATGTTACCGCGACTTTAACACAAATATATAGGTTGAGATGTTACCGCGACTTTAAGACAAATATATAGGTTGAGATGTTACCGCGACTTTAAGACAAATATATAGGTTGAGATGTTACAGCAAATAAGTCACTCAAATTGGCCGACCGAAAGTGCTACTTTATACCATGCATTTTACACCTTTTTACGATTTTCTCAATAACGGATCTAACGATTTTGATTAAAAGCCCTATTCCCCCGGAGGAGATGCTGCTACGAGAACATTAAAGAAGGTATGATGATGAGGGTATTCGAGAACATAACAGGACTCAAGAGATGTCATAGAGTCATTGTTGGTAACATATATCTTGCCAAAGACGTAAAAAGTATAATTCTAGTGATACTCAAAGAGTTATTTTTTATAGGGAAGAAGTGTTTTGATTTGTTTTTAGAGAGTTCACAATGAAGGTAATTAAGCAACCTTCTGTTATGAAAACACGAATCTAAAAAATTATGACTGTTAATTTTTTACGACCTGCTGTAATTAAATAAGGAAATTAAAAGGAGGTTAAATAAGAAAAAAGTTACTATTAAAAGGTCAAATATAATGTATGTTTATATTACTTTGAAAGGAAATAAAAATAAAGATCGATGTTTGTATGTTGATGTAAGGAATGGTCACGTGCATTATATGAGGCTAAGACTAACCTTGAAGAGCGGGTAGACCTTGGTGTGGAGGAGAAGAGAGTCGAGGAGATCCAAAGAGGTAGCAGCCGACTTCCAGACGATGAAGTCCACTTCTGCAGAGAGGTAGTTGATGAGGCCGAGTGCGGCTTTGATATCCAGGAGGCCGCTCCTCGACAGCCAGACCGCGTCGTCGATCAGGATGGCTCTGCTCAAAGGAGGAAGTCGGTTGTGGTCGTTCGCTATTTGGTTAGACAGTCTGGAGAACAGTTCCGGGTCGTAGGAAGTCCGGAAGAAACCTAATGGGTGTTCAAAGAAGTATCTATTAATATATTTAAAGCCTCAAGAATACATATACAACAGCTTATTGTGAATATCAGAGCTTGATTTTGGGGAATACAGAAGAAAAAACCTATGAAATAGTCATATTAATTGTTTTGTCAATGTTTGTTTGGGAACATTGCAAGTCTACTACAGGACGCCTCTAGGGACAGCACTTGAAGAACAGTGAATTGCTGAAGGAAGATAGGGTGATTGGCGGTCAAAGGAAACGATGAAATAGTCTTGTACATTTATTGTTTTTCTTTCGTTAAAGAACGTACGGACTATTTTCTTACAAATTACCAAACCTAAGTCTTAACATAACATAGTGAAAAGAAAAAATTAAACTTAAACCTATTTATAAAATTTAAAAAAATATTGAAATGAGATATGCGAACTGTTTTACCAAGTATGATGATGCCTTCATTGAGGGAACATTGAACAGTTGGACTGTCGGTATTAGAGAGGATCGATACTCTATTTAGAACGTTAAATTGAAATCAGTTGATCTCTTTCTGAAGCCGCGTCTGGTATGCGCACCTGTTGATGGCACCCAACGCACCTGTTGGAACAAACCTACCATCTCCATTAGTACAAGCTTATCACCTGTTCCATCGACGTTGGCCATCAGCCACTCGCCCTGGATCGGGACCTGCAGCGCCTGCCCCGGTGGCAGCCAGAACTTGGGGCGGGTGTCCGCGTAGATATCGTCCGAAGTCAGCGTGCTGACTGGGATCCACCAAGAGCCGTTCGAACTTCCGCTACCGTCAACTGAGAAGGGTTCCTGCGGGAAACATAAGTAATTTATCATTAATGGTAGAGCATTCGAAATTGAAATACTCTTTAATAACAATTAAAAAAAAAAAAAAATATATATATATATATATATATATATATATATATATATATAATATGTATAGCTTCCTCACCTGTTCTATGTGCAAAATAATCGAACAAGAAATGTGGAGACGAGGTGTAGAGAGGGATGCCCAACCAATCTCGACTGGCAGAGGAACAGAGTTAATGCAAGGATATAGATCGTAGAATGGCATTAAAGCGGAAAAATAAAGATCGTATGCCTTACGACTCACTACCTCCACTCGTGCACTAGGACATGGAGAGGAATCTGGTGTCGTGGCTCATTTCGGGACATTGCCATTATTCTTTTACGATTTTCTCAAAAATGTAGCAAATCCCTTTAGGACTTTTTTTTAGGTCCCATTCATGTTCCTGAAGTTTTGGCATTCAAGATTGGGACACCGTAGTAATAATATTATATCGTAATAATAATATTATAATTATTATTATTAAGCTGTATACGACGCAATACTGCTGGAGCACCATCCTCTGATGCAGCATTGGATGTGATGGACAACTCGGCGGCAAATCCAGTGATTAGGATCTTCATTGAGATCGGGCCTAACGAATATCGCTTCACGGGTCTGCATCCTAATTCTTTGTTTGCAACCTTAAGAGATGAGAGCTACAAACAGGTCGAGACAGCAGAGTTCTTAATGTTCCATTCTTCAAGATTTTTGCCCATCAGAATATTTCGTCCAAAGTTACTGAGCCATAATAAGTATGGGATACAAGAAACTTATAAGTTCAAGTTCCGATAAATGAAATTACGTCTATACATATAGTGTTTAATGTCAAAGAAATTTATTTCTGTGATCTCTGCAGGTATGTAAAATTTACAAACTTTAAGTGCAATATTGAGTATCAAATCATTTTAGGCTAACTGAAAAAGGGAGAAAGAGTTGGTGTTCCTTCCAGTGAAAACTACTTCTTGGTGTTTCCTTCCAGTGAAAACTACTTCTTGGTGTTTCCTTCCAGTGAATTGGAAAAACTACTTCTTGGTGTTTCCTTCCAGTGAAAACTACTTCTTGGTGTTTCCTTCCAGTGAAAACTACTTCTTGGTGTTTCCTTCCAGTGAAAAACTGGTGTTTTTCCTATTTCCAGTGAAAGAGTTGATGTTTCCTTCCAGTGAAAATACTTCTTGCTCAAAGGGATAATTAACGTCTTCCAACTAATTGAAACTTCCGAACAACTGAGAATCCTGATCAGTATCAACATGGCATATACGTTTCTGACTGATTGTGAAGGTTAGAGTGCCTTTTATAACTTCCAACGGTCTTCTACCTGCTATGAACAGAACTGGCCACAGGCTGAATCAACAAGAGCTAACAACTTCTTGTATGACGATTCATTTTCTTTGTCCGTATTGGCCCTCTAACAGTAAACACTAACTAGGAACACTAAAGAGTAAACACTAACTAGGAACACTAAAGAGTAAACACTAACTAGGAACACTAAAGAGTAAACATGGGAGGAAAGCAGTCGCCGTTTAAGGCCGCTGGACGACTCCTCACTTCCTATAATTACCTTCATCCTAATTGGAGGGTGTTTACAGCTGACGGAAATACCATTAAATATAATCGTTTTCGACATTACAGCTGATTGGTGGTTTGTGCTAGGTTCCGTTTTTAAAGCGAATTATACAACTGAGTTCATTATTAAAAGGATTTAGTTGTTGTTTTCCCTTGTAGTTCCTTTAAAATGTTTCGAATCTTTACTGTAAAAGAAATATTTATACACCTACGTACAATTGAACGTTGATCCATAAAATGTACAAAAGACATTTTTTACGAAATCCTTCATCTAACGAACACTCATAGCCTAATTACTCTTCTCATTTCGTTTCAAATGATACTAAAACATTCCCTTTCATACCTTTGAAATAAAGTTATTAATATAGGAAACAAAAAATCTAGATTTTAATGCAAAAACAATCAGGTTAGGTTTATTGATATATTAATCAAGTGGAAATACTAACAATTAAAACCTATCGATATGTCTTAAATAAGTCTAAATTATCAAGCTCCGTAAAAAGGTTTGTACCATGTGGTACGTCTAATGTGATACGTCTACATATCGTACAGAATTGAAATTTCATATTTAAGCCGGCTCCGTGCTTGTGACGTTATAACATCCTTCTCACCAAAACATTCGAACCAGAAGTGTCATTTTTTATATAGTTTGCATTTGATTTACTTACATGTAGAAAGCGCTCCAACGAGATAAAAAATACTTTGAATTTATGTAGGTTTAGTTTAGTTTGTTTATTTAAGGTCACATTATGCTACTACGGCTTATCGGACGAACGTAGGTTTTATTTTGATTGAAATAGTGTGATAGAGCTTGAAAGCTGCTTTTTTAAAAATCTGTTTCTCTAAAGTAATGAGTGGTCAATTTTGGTAAAAAGTTGCTGAAACATCACAGGCATACAGTTCCCTTAAATATGAAAGTGCGTTTTCTACAACTCAGAGTTTTCGAGCTAGATTTACATTCAGACTTTCTTTGGGACTTGGTCATTTGAACTCAGGGGACACTGAAACGTATATATGAGTTATACAATTAATTAATCGGAAGAAACATTTATTGATAATAATTATATGGTTCCTTTATCTACCTTAAAAGTTAATTAGCAATTAGATTTTGAAAAAACAACAATTTTAGAAACAGAAAAAAATAATTTTGACAGAAAAACAGTAGAATCTATAAATATAAACAAAAATATAATAGATACTATAAATTTTAAAATATATTCAAAGCAGCTCAGTTGTCATTTTGCATATGCAATAAAAAAATTAAAGTTATAAACCTTGCTTTATTGAGCAATATTTGATAATATATTAGTGTGTACATTACTACAGTAAATAGGATAGCCCTAATCCATTAAGGGCTAAATAATGTGTGAGTTAAGACGGGTTTATTGATTACTTAATATTTTATCAATTTTTAATGACTGGCATAATTTATTATGGACTAAATTGTAATTAATATGGATACAATTTTAACTTATACATGGCTGTCAAGTAAATAGACTTTTACGTTATATTTTTTAAACATAATTTATTGAAATTTACAACTGTACTGAATAATACAATAAGTAAATATGATAAAAGAAAAATGACATGAAAAAGACTTGTAGAAGAACTACTCAATGGTAGCACTCCTGCAACTATTCTAAACTAGAAGGTCTCGAGGCCATCTTCTTTTCAGACGCCTCGGAGGATTGTCAGGAATCGAAGAAGAAGCTAGGATTGAAACATGGGTTAGAGTGGAAGTGGAGTTTTTCATGGAAGGAGTGATATCTGGTTCGAGCCAGATCAGTTACAAATGGAACATTTAGGTCTTTATGGATGAGTTTATTTGTGATAAAGTAAGGAGCGCTGAGGATTTTACAAAGGATTTTGGATTGTAGGGATTGGATACGGGAAGAGTTTGATGGTTTAGTTGAGCTCCAAAGCCCAACTCCGTAAGTCGATATAGGCCTTATGATAGTCATGTAGAGGAGTCTTTTGTCGTTAAGTGGAAGGTTAGGGCGTTTGTCAATTAAGTTTATATTAATTATATTATATAGAAGATTTATTTTTTAATAATAGATGATAACTTGTTATTGTGTCGTAATGAGCCCTGAAGATGGGGAAGTGAGTCCGAAACGTTGGCTCTCGATCGCTGTTGAAGTAATAATAAACTTTCAAGGAAGATAATTTAACCACCTATTTATTGTGTGTATTACTGTTAAGAAATTTTCAGAACAGAAATAGTTTCCCCTTACTAAATAGGTCACATCCAGTCTATACTACAATAATACTACTCCTACATCCTACCTGAGTGAAGACGACACTTCCCCCAGACAGCGCTACCTTGACCAGCGGATATCCAGGTTCCTCCGTCCATTGGTGCATGAGGACCTCCAGGCTGGCAGGGAAGGTACCCTCTGCTTCCAGGGTCTGCCACAGCTGCGCTGGAGTCACGCTCTGTTCCCAGCTGTAGCGGAAGTAGGCAGTGAATAGTAAATATTAAGATGGCAGTGCATCAAGATCAAGTAAACAGGTTGCTTCAACTTACTAAGTCTCTACGTAAGTTTTGATTCCTCTGAAGAAGTTTGGTAGAGTGAGTACATTTTGGACCATACGCAGCAAACCAGGGCCTTGAGAAAAAATAAAAATAAAAACGATCGTTATTGTAATAAAATTTACAATTGCATTATATAATCTACAAGATGAAATCATAACAATTTGGTGCATAGTTTGCATATAAAATTTTTCGTTCATAAATCCATAGTTATTTTTTTTGTTTCAATATGTCTAAGAAATACTAAAAATTGATTGCCACATTACACAAAAAAAACAAAAAAACAGTTTGCTAGAATTAAAAACAATAATGAAAGAACATCGTAATAACTTTAATATTCGTAATGGAGAAACGAAAAAAAAAAAATTAGGAAAGAGGATTTTATTTTTCTCGCACCAATGTATTTTGGTCCTCCGGGCCGGATAACACCATTGTTCATATTTGGGTCTTCCAGGTTTTTGGTTTAAATAAAATAAAGGAGTAATATTTAATATAATGAAACGATAGAAATTATTATTAATCAAAATAACATAAGTTTACCGATCAGGAAAGGATAACCAATCTTCACTCTCCATCACCGATTTACCTGGTCATCTTCACTCTCCATCACCGATTACCTGGTCATCTTCACTCTCCATCACCGATTTACCTGGTCATCTTCACTCTCCATCACCGATTTACCTGGTCATCTTCACTCTCCATCACCGATTTACCTGGTCATCTTCACTCTCCATCACCGATTTACCTGGTCATCTTCACTCTCCATCACCGATTTACCTGGTCATCTTCACTCTCCATCACCGATTTACCTGGTCATCTTCACTCTCCATCACCGATTTACCTGGTCATCTTCACTCTCCATCACCGATTTACCTGGTCATCTTCACTCTCCATCACCGATTTACCTGGTCATCTTCACTCTCCATCACCGATTTCGAACAGCTTAATTATCAGAATTATGTCAAAACTGGATGTTACGATCTGGTTTATTAATCATCTATATTACACAATACATCATATTGATATTAATAATCATCTATATTACACAATACATCCATATTGATATTACATAATCATCTATATTACACAATACATCCATATTGATATTACTATTTCTTCAATTACGTTTTCAACTGGAAAAAGTATTTCTCCTTTTACTTCATCGCCAAACTGAGTTTTAATTGGAGAGAAGGAAAACGCCTTTCTATTTAATGGAACAGGATGAAGCGAGGCGATCAAAGAACGTAAGCAGGAGGGGAAAGGGGTCTAAAAGTTCTCGTGGTAATAAAAAAAATTAATAAAAAATAAAATAAGGTAATAAAATAAAACTAAAGGTGAAGTTATTGACTGTCTTTCCATGTATTATTTGTTCTTCTTAATCTCGCTTTTTCAGGCTATGCGGTTTTTCTCGGACCTGTGGGTGAGAGCGGTCATTAAAGCCAGAGTTAAAAGTCCCCTCTCACGGCACTCTGGTTGACGGGTAACAAACAGTACTCTGCGCGTACGAAATTAACTCAATACCTTAGACCCACTTCTCCTTAGCCCTCCCACCGCTCCGAATGCTATTCGAAAGTTTATGTTTATCCAGCATATACTTTACAATAATATTAATTATAAATACGAGTTATTACTGAAAAAGTGGAAGAATTCTGTTCAAATAATATTTTATATGAGAGCAGTTACCCAACACAGCGATAGGAAGTACAGCCTACGGGGAAATACCAAGGTAGCACTATCGCGTCTTTTTAAGATGTGCTCCAAAGAGCAACTATTGGGTTGTTTCACATGAAATGTCCGTTTTTATAGTTTCTGAAATACATCAAGGATTTTGCAGGTCTCTGTTGTTTTCTTCCGAATGTTTAAATATTTAAAAAAAAAAAGTTACTAATCCTCTACCTATGTATTATGAACATTAGCTTCCTAATCAATTACCCACTTTTTAGTATACCTCCAAATATGATCATGGAGGCACGCGATTTTCGAGTAATATTTTTGTACAGTTTAATCTTGGACATTCAGCAGCTGAGGCAGCTAGAAATATTTGTAAGGCGTTTGGGGAAGGGAGTGTTAATGAACGGAAAATTAGAAAATATTGCACCGAGGAAGACCTCCGTCCGTAATAGACAACGATGTTTCAAACATACAGTAGAAGGAAACCCCTACCAAACAGTTAAAGGACTCTCAGCACGACTGAATGCAAGTGCATCTACCGTTTCCAGACATTTAAAGTGTATTGGGAAGGTAAAAAACTCGATACATGGGTACCTCATGATCTCACTGAGCGGCAGCAAGACCCCATATTCTCCCGACTTGTCTCCAACAGATTACCACCTGTTCAGAAATTTAGACAACTTCGTCAAAAAAAATTTTTTTTAAATGATGATCAAGTGAAAAGGGCGTTTTCTGATTTTGTTTCACTTGAAAGCTCAGAGTTTTTCAGTTCGGGGATAAAAAAGTTGGTGTCACGTTGGGAAAAATGTGTAGGAAAAGAAGGTAAATACTTGGAATAAAATTATCTTGTTTTCATATCGTATTTTTAGTAAAAATCCTTTACTTGAAAACGGACATTTCATGTGACACAACCCAATATAAGAGTATCAACTTCTCGAATCTAAATTTAAATTAATACGACTCAATTATACGATCCGTCAATATAATCTTTTAAAGCATTTATAAGAGTGAGTAAATAAAAAGAATAAAATAAATATATATTTACTTATCTGGAGCGTCGTGGTCTAATGGAATGGTTTTCAACAACAAATTTTCGCGGACCCCTCCTCCCTCCCCCTTCATAGAATCATTTCAACGGCAAGGGCCTCCTAAATCTTAAATATTAGGTTGATATTTAGATTGTTAGTTGGCCAAACTAAAAAATTTTAAATTTATTTAAAAATCTTTAATTGATTTTAACAACAGAAGCAAGTTAAAGTCGTGTGTTGCGCGCAATAGATTTTGTTAAAAATGAAGAAGGTGTCATGGCAACTTAATCTTATTCAATATAGTAAATTTTTTTTTAAATATTTGAGATGGTTTCTGTTTTACTTGGTTTGTTGGCTCTGTGTGTTATCTCTCGCGGGTGTAAATGCCTTCTCATTGTCTTTATTTGTTTATCATTTGAAGTACTTCAACCGTGAACGATATGATGTTAACGGGATATAGTAAAGTTTATAAAAACAGCCCATAAAGAATCTTTGGTTCAGTATATAAGAAAACTTATGTAAAGGTAAGTATTATTTCAAGATCAACGGTTGTTCAAGGAGATCATCCTTGACCTCGTTTTGGTTTTTTATATTCAATAATGGATTCCTTCAAAATAAAATAATAAGATAGTGTTATTAGAGGGAAGAAGTATAAATATTTGGGTCTCACAATTTCTGATAATTTATCGCTTCATGAGTATTTTAAGGAAAACGTACAGACTGCCAAGTTAAGTATCAATTGTATCTGGAGTCAGGTATTCAGTAATAAACATGTTCCAATATCGGCCGAGTATAAAGTACGAGGCATGTTTTTTAAGTAAGTACCGTTTTGGAATTAAAAAAAGACGTGCAAAGATATCGCAATAATTTTATTTTTACATGAAAGCCTGTACCTTAATCTGCTTTTCTACATAATTTCCATGAATTTTGAGGCACTTGTCATAACGCGGCACCAGTTTTTGCATACCCTCCTCAAAAAATCAGCCGCCTAGTTATAGTTACCCTAGGTAGTCGCTGGGCGCCAGATCAGGGTTGTAAGGAGGATGATCTAGAGTTTCCCATTTAAATGATTTGATGAGATCTTTGGTCCGATTAGCAACATGTGGACGGGCATTGTCATGCAGCAAAACGATACCCTTACTCAACTACCCACGTCTTTTGTTCTGGATTGCACGCAAGACGATAACGAAGTCAAAACATTTGTGATGCAGTGGTTAAAAAGTCAGACAGCAGAATTATTTGAGGAGGGTATTCAAAAACTGGTGCCGCGTTATGACAAGTGCCTCAAAATTCATGGACATTATGTAGAAAAGTAGATTAAGGTACAGGCTTTCATGTAAAAATAAAATTATTGCGATATCTTTGCATATCTTTTTTTAATTCCAAAACGGTACTTACTTAAAAAACATGCCTCGTATTTGAGGCGGTGATAGAATCCGTAACGTACAATACTATGGAGCGCCACCATTACCAACAATTGGAATCTGTTCGTAGATCTGTTCATAGATACCAACATTACCAACAATTGGAATCTGTTCATAGATTTTGGGGATACCACCATTACCAACAATTGGAATCTGTTCATAGATTACTTTTGAAGAAACTTTTTAACCTACCAAAGTACACACCTAACTTTATGTTGTAACTGGAAACGGGCAGGGATCTGTTGTGTTTTATTACAAGAGTGGATATAATTAGTTGACCGTTGAGAATTACTGAAGGAATTAGTCCGGGTGGCGGTCATTAAATGAAACAACTGAATAGTTTCAACTATTTTATTGTTTGCCAACGTTTCGACCCCCATTGTGGGTCATCATCAGGGCGTCTGGTAGGTGAGTGGAAACTGAAAACTGTGGAAACTGTTTCCACTCACCTACCAGACGCCCTGATGATGACCCACAATGGGGGTCGAAACGTTGGCAAACAATAAAATAGTTGAAACTATTCAGTTGTTTCATTTAATGACCGCCACCCGGACTAATTCCTTCAGTAATTCTCAACGGTCAACTAATTATATCCACAATGATGAAAAGAACACGGGAACAACAACAAAAAGATACATCCACCTCAACTCTCCGCCGCAGTGCCAGAATACAAAATCGCAGACAGGACATACAATCTACAACTCAACAACAGCAGGCATTCTCATCTCAACAAGCCATCTCTTCTACACCTCCAGGTGACTCAAGTTTTTCTCACCACCACATTTCCAGCTCAAAAAAGGTAACAACTCCACGATCACCACCACAACAACTAAACCCTCAATCAACCTCTCTTTTGGATTCTTCTCGACCATCACACCGCTATAACACTAGTGAGTTTCCACTCACCTACCAGACGCCCTGATGATGACCCACAATGGGGGTCGAAACGTTGGCAAACAATAAAATAGTTGAAACTATTCAGTTGTTTCATTTAATGACCGCCACCCGGACTAATTCCTTCAGTTTATTACAAGAGGTTTGCATTTAAATTATATTATACAACTTTTACACTATGGTGATTTACGCATACCTAAAACTATATCTCTTGAAGGCATGAAAAACAAACATTGTAGACGGATAGCTAAAAGAATGGATAAAACTAGCGGAAGATTTAGACTTTCCATTATATAGCGAAATAGGGGAAATGGGAATAAAGAAAAAAGAACCAGGCTCTGAGGGTGTACTTCAAGCCACCAAGTGTTTTACAAACCATGCAAAATACATGGTATACCGTGGCTCTTCTGGTTGGCCATTTTAATGAAAACATCTCGGAACGGTAGTTATAGATATTAAATATGAAATCTCAGAATTGTACGATTTTTTGTTTCCGTGCCAGACTTAGCACACAGACTGAAATTGTAAAATGTTAACTTGCTCTTACTATATATTTCATATGCTCGTATAGGTGAGTGCAAGTAACAACATCTTAAGTTAATGTTCGTTCCATTTATATAGGTGAGTGCAAGTAACAACATCTCAAGTTAATGTTCGTTCCATTTATATAGGTGAGTGCAAGTAACAACATCTCAAGTTAATGTTCGTTCCATTTATATAGGTGAGTGCAAGTAACAACATCTTAAGTTAATGTTCGTTCCATTTATATAGGTGAGTGCAAGTAACAACATCTCAAGTTAATGTTCGTTCCATTTATATAGGTGAGTGCAAGTAACAACATCTTAAGTTAATGTTCGTTCCATTTATATAGGTGAGTGCAAGTAACAACATCTTAAGTTAATGTTCGTTCCGTTTATATAGGTGAGTGCAAGTAACAACATCTCAAGTTAATGTTCGTTCCGTTTATATAGGTGAGTGCAAGTAACAACATCTCAAGTTAATAATCGTTCCATTTATATAGGTGAGTGCAAGTAACAACATCTCAAGTTAATGTTCGTTCCATTTATATAGGTGAGTGCAAGTAACAACATCTCAAGTTAATGTTCGTTCCATTTATATAGGTGAGTGCAAGTAACAACATCTTAAGTTAATGTTCGTTCCATTTATATAGGTGAGTGCAAGTAACAACATCTTAAGTTAATGTTCGTTCCGTTTATATAGGTGAGTGCAAGTAACAACATCTCAAGTTAATGTTCGTTCCATTTATATAGGTGAGTGCAAGTAACAACATCTTAAGTTAATGTTCGTTCCGTTTATATAGGTGAGTGCAAGTAACAACATCTTAAGTTAATGTTCGTTCCATTTATATAGGTGAGTGCAAGTAACAACATCTCAAGTTAATGTTCGTTCCATTTATATAGGTGAGTGCAAGTAACAACATCTCAAGTTAATGTTCGTTCCATTTATATAGGTGAGTGCAAGTAACAACATCTTAAGTTAATGTTCGTTCCGTTTATATAGGTGAGTGCAAGTAACAACATCTTAAGTTAATGTTCGTTCCATTTATATAGGTGAGTGCAAGTAACAACATCTTAAGTTAATGTTCGTTCCATTTATATAGGTGAGTGCAAGTAACAACATCTCAAGTTAATGTTCGTTCCATTTATTTTAGGTGAGTGCAAGTAACAACATCTTAAGTTAATGTTCGTTCCGTTTATATAGGTGAGTGCAAGTAACAACATCTTAAGTTAATGTTCGTTCCATTTATATAGGTGAGTGCAAGTAACAACATCTTAAGTTAATGTTCGTTCCATTTATATAGGTGAGTGCAAGTAACAACATCTCAAGTTAATGTTCGTTCCATTTATATAGGTGAGTGCAAGTAACAACATCTTAAGTTAATGTTCGTTCCATTTATATAGGTGAGTGCAAGTAACAACATCTCAAGTTAATGTTCGTTCCATTTATATAGGTGAGTGCAAGTAACAACATCTTAAGTTAATGTTCGTTCCATTTATATAGGTGAGTGCAAGTAACAACATCTCAAGTTAATGTTCGTTCCATTTATATAGGTGAGTGCAAGTAACAACATCTCAAGTTAATGTTCGTTCCATTTATATAGGTGAGTGCAAGTAACAACATCTCAAGTTAATGTTCGTTCCATTTATATAGGTGAGTGCAAGTAACAACATCTCAAGTTAATGTTCGTTCCATTTATATAGGTGAGTGCAAGTAACAACATCTCAAGTTAATGTTCGTTCCATTTATATAGGTGAGTGCAAGTAACAACATCTCAAGTTAATGTTCGTTCCATTTATATAGGTGAGTGCAAGTAACAACATCTTAAGTTAATGTTCGTTCCATTATATAGGTGAGTGCAAGTAACAACACTTCAAGTTAATGTTCGTTCCTTTATATAGGTGAGTGCAAGTAACAACATCTCAAGTTAATGTTCGTTCCATTTATATAGGTGAGTGCAAGTAACAACATCTAAGTTAATGTTCGTTCCATTTATATAGGTGAGTGCAAGTAACAACATCTCAAGTTAATGTTCGTTCCATTTATATAGGTGAGTGCAAGTAACAACATCTCAAGTTAATGTTCGTTCCATTTTATATAGGTGAGTGCAAGTAACAACATCTCAAGTTAATGTTCGTTCCATTTATATAGGTGAGTGCAAGTAACAACATCTCAAGTTAATGTTCGTTCCATTTATATAGGTGAGTGAATGTAACAACATTATAAGTAATGTCGTTACCTTTAATAAGGTGGTGCAAGTAATCACTTTTCAGTTAATGTTCGTTCCATTTATTAGGTGATGCAGTAACATATAGTATCAAGTAAATGTTCGTTCCATTTTTATATAGGTGAGTGCAAGTAACAACATCTCAAGTTAATGTTCGTTCCATTTATATAGGTGAGTGCAAGTAACAACATCTCAAGTTAATGTTCGTTCCATTTATATAGGTGAGTGCAATAACAACATCTTAAGTTAATGTTCGTTCCAGTATAATTAGTGAGATGCAGTAAAAACATCTCAAGTTAATGTTCGTTCCATTTATATAGGTGAGTGCAAGTAACAACATCTCAAGTTAATGTTCGTTCCATTTATATAGGTGAGTGCAAGTAACAACATTAAGTTAATGTTCGTTCCATTTATATAGGTGAGTGCAAGTAACAACATCTCAAGTTAATGTTCGTTCCATTTATATAGGTGAGTGCAAGTAACAACATCTAAGTTAATGTTCGTTCCTTTATATAGGTGAGTGCAAGTAACAACATCTTAAGTTATTGTTCGTTTCCATTTATATAGGTGAGTGCAAGTAACAACATCCAAGTTAATGTTCGTTCCATTTATATAGGTGAGTGCAAGTAACAACATCTCAAGTTAATGTTCGTTCCATTTATATAGGTGAGTGCAAGTAACAACATCTTAAGTTAATGTTCGTTCCTTTATATAGGTGAGTGCAAGTAACAACATCTCAAGTTAATGTTCGTTCCATTTATATAGGTGAGTGCAAGTAACAACATCTAAGTTAATGTTCGTTCCATTATATAGGTGAGTGCAAGTAACAACATCTCAAGTTAATGTTCGTTCCATTTATATAGGTGAGTGCAAGTAACAACATCTTAAGTTAATGTTCGTTCCATTTATATAGGTGAGTGCAAGTAACAACATCTCAAGTTAATGTTCGTTCCATTTATAGGTGAGTGCAAGTAACAACATCTCAAGTTAATGTTCGTTCCGTTTATATAGGTGAGTGCAAGTAACAACATCTTAAGTTAATGTTCGTTCCTTTATATAGGTGAGTGCAAGTAACAACATCTAAGTTAATGTTCGTTCCATTTATATAGGTGAGTGCAAGTAACAACATCTCAAGTTAATGTTCGTTCCATTTATATAGGTGAGTGCAAGTAACAACATCTTAAGTTAATGTTCGTTCCATTTATATAGGTGAGTGCAAGTAACAACATCTAAGTTAATGTTCGTTCCATTTATATAGGTGAGTGCAAGTAACAACATTTTAAGTTAATGTTCGTTCCATTTATATAGGTGAGTGCAAGTAACAACATCTCAAGTTAATGTTCGTTCCATTTATATAGGTGAGTGCAAGTAACAACATCTTAAGTTAATGTTCGTTCCATTTATATAGGTGAGTGCAAGTAACAACATCTCAAGTTAATGTTCGTTCCATTTATATAGGTGAGTGCAAGTAACAACATCTCAAGTTAATGTTCGTTCCATTTATATAGGTGAGTGCAAGTAACAACATCTCAAGTTAATGTTCGTTCCATTTATATAGGTGAGTGCAAGTAACAACATCTCAAGTTAATGTTCGTTCCGTTTATATAGGTGAGTGCAAGTAACAACATCTCAAGTTAATGTTCGTTCCATTTATATAGGTGAGTGCAAGTAACAACATCTCAAGTTAATGTTCGTTCCGTTTATATAGGTGAGTGCAAGTAACAACATCTCAAGTTAATGTTCGTTCCATTTATATAGGTGAGTGCAAGTAACAACATCTCAAGTTAATGTTCGTTCCATTTATATAGGTGAGTGCAAGTAACAACATCTCAAGTTAATGTTCGTTCCTTTATATAGGTGAGTGCAAGTAACAACATCTTCAAGTTAATGTTCGTTCCGTTTATATAGGTGAGTGCAAGTAACAACATCTCAAGTTAATGTTCGTTCCGTTTATATAGGTGAGTGCAAGTAACAACATCTCAAGTTAATGTTCGTTCCATTTATATAGGTGAGTGCAAGTAACAACATCTCAAGTTAATGTTCGTTCCATTTATATAGGTGAGTGCAAGTAACAACATCTCAAGTTAATGTTCGTTCCGTTTATATAGGTGAGTGCAAGTAACAACATCTCAAGTTAATGTTCGTTCCGTTTATATAGGTGAGTGCAAGTAACAACATCTCAAGTTAATGTTCGTTCCGTTTATATAGGTGAGTGCAAGTAACAACATCTCAAGTTAATGTTCGTTCCATTTATATAGGTGAGTGCAAGTAACAACATCTTAAGTTAATGTTCGTTCCATTTATATAGGTGAGTGCAAGTAACAACATCTAAGTTAATGTTCGTTCCATTTATATAGGTGAGTGCAAGTAACAACATCTCAAGTTAATGTTCGTTCCATTTATATAGGTGAGTGCAAGTAACAACATCTTAAGTTAATGTTCGTTCCGTTTATATAGGTGAGTGCAAGTAACAACATCTTAAGTTAATGTTCGTTCCATTTATATAGGTGAGTGCAAGTAACAACATCTCAAGTTAATGTTCGTTCCGTTTATATAGGTGAGTGCAAGTAACAACATCTTAAGTTAATGTTCGTTCCATTTATATAGGTGAGTGCAAGTAACAACATCTCAAGTTAATGTTCGTTCCATTTATATAGGTGAGTGCAAGTAACAACATCTTAAGTTAATGTTCGTTCCATTTATATAGGTGAGTGCAAGTAACAACATCTTAAGTTAATGTTCGTTCCATTTATATAGGTGAGTGCAAGTAACAACACTAAGTTAATGTTCGTTCCAGTTTATATAGGTGAGTGCAAGTAACAACATCTAAGTTAATGTTCGTTCCATTTATATAGGTGAGTGCAAGTAACAACATCTCAAGTTAATGTTCGTTCCTTTATATAGGTGAGTGCAAGTAACAACATCTAAGTTAATGTTCGTTCCATTTATATAGGTGAGTGCAAGTAACAACATCTCAAGTTAATGTTCGTTCCATTTATATAGGTGAGTGCAAGTAACAACATCTCAAGTTAATGTTCGTTCCATTTATATAGGTGAGTGCAAGTAACAACATCTCAAGTTAATGTTCGTTCCATTTATATAGGTGAGTGCAAGTAACAACATCTCAAGTTAATGTTCGTTCCATTTATATAGGTGAGTGCAAGTAACAACATTTTCAAGTTAATGTTCGTTCCGTTTATATAGGTGAGTGCAAGTAACAACATCTCAAGTTAATGTTCGTTCCGTTTATATAGGTGAGTGCAAGTAACAACATCTTAAGTTAATGTTCGTTCCATTTATATAGGTGAGTGCAAGTAACAACATCTAAGTTAATGTTCGTTCCATTTATATAGGTGAGTGCAAGTAACAACATCTCAAGTTAATGTTCGTTCCATTTATATAGGTGAGTGCAAGTAACATCTAAGTTAATGTTCGTTCCATTTATATAGGTGAGTGCAAGTAACAACATCTCAAGTTAATGTTCGTTCCATTTATATAGGTGAGTGCAAGTAACAACATCTCAAGTTAATGTTCGTTCCATTTATATAGGTGAGTGCAAGTAACAACATCTTAAGTTAATGTTCGTTCCATTTATATAGGTGAGTGCAAGTAACAACATCTCAAGTTAATGTTCGTTCCATTTATATAGGTGAGTGCAAGTAACAACATCTCAAGTTAATGTTCGTTCCATTTATATAGGTGAGTGCAAGTAACAACATCTCAAGTTAATGTTCGTTCCGTTTATATAGGTGAGTGCAAGTAACAACATCTCAAGTTAATGTTCGTTCCATTTATATAATAAAAATGTTCACTCGGTAAAAATTACATTTAATTAAATCAAATAGATTGATTTGAGTGATCATGTTAAATACATGATTAAAAATATATTCAACGAATGAAAATATATGTTAGGGTCACCTGTGGTGTTGTGACTAGCATAATAGCCTTCTACTTCTAAGGTTGCGAGTTCAAACCTATCAGATGACTCTAGGATTTTTTAAAGAGAGTAAAATGTCATCGGTTACGCCATCCTTCGGACGTAAAATGGTTGTCCCGAGCCTGTGCGATGTCAGGAACTGCTAAAAGAGCGTTGTCCTATATATAACAACATTTAGGATCCCACCGTGGCATCGTCCGATAAGCCAGTAACTACTTTGGTGGTTGAAAAACTGAGGCATTGAGCGACCTTTCCGTTCGCTTTGAACGTAACACCGCAGTGAACGCTACTACTTCCGCAATTGAAATGTTCGACATTTGACATCTTGTGTGAGGAAAGTTGTGAAAATATATACCTCTATGCTTCTTTCATGAGTGGTGCGTTATTTTCTCCATGTACATGTTACACAACTCATCTATTTAATTTCGACTGATTGTGATAATACAGTATGATTTTTACTTTCCCTCACCTTCATTTGAAACTATACAGTAAGGGAAAGTTTTGCTATCGTGAACGAAAAAAGTCTGTGTGTATTGTGTGTGTGTGTGTGTGTGTGTGTGTGTGGTGTGTTGTGTGTGTGTGTTTGTGTGTGTGTGTGTGTGTGTGTGTATTGTTGTGTGTGTGTGTGTGTGTGTGTGTGGTAAGTCTAGCACGAAACTGAAATTTTATATCTAAGACAATTATACGTCTCAGATGTTACAGCATTTTTGTTTACCAAAGTCCGTTGTTCGGAAGAGCCTTGCATATTGCACCATTTTAGGATTTTCTCAAAAACGGCTCTAACAATGTTGACTTCCTGTATCGATTAAAAATTTAATGGGCTTTAATACCGTTTCATTCTGATTGAAATAGTCTGACAGGGCTTAAATAGCCGATAGTTCAAATTTTCTTCCTCTAAAAATGTGTCCTTCAACTTTATATTGATTTTAAAAAGGCTTATGATTCCATAGACCGTCAGAAGCTATAGTTCATCATGATTGAACAGGGAATACCTAGAAAGTTAGTACACCTAGTAGAGATGTGTTTGTCGGAAATATTTCATAAAGTTAGAATCGGTCATAATTACTCCGAGAGATTTGCGGTGCGATCGGGTTTGAAACAGGGTGATTCCCTTTCACCTGTTTTATTTAATATAGCTTTAGAATATCATAGAAAAATTGACGTGTACCGAGAAAGGTTTAAATATGGGCGATAAGATTCCGGTTCTGGGGTATGCCGATGATTTGGTACTGCTAGGTGACGACACGGAAACCATACAACTAAATACAAGTGTTTTAATAAAAATCGGTAAGGAAATAGGACTCGAAATAAATACCGATATGACGAAATACATGATTAGTAGCAGAAACATTGGCGATCGTGGTGATATTGATGTATCAGGGCATACTTTTGAACAAGTAGAGAAATTCAAGTACTTAGGTTCAATGATAACAAGAAAAAATGAAATCCAGGAAGAAATAAAATCCCGGTTAAAGGTAGGAAATGCGTGTTATTATTCAGTTGCTAAATTCCTTAGCTCGCGGCTTCTGTCTAAAAACTTAAAGGTTAGAATTTATAAAACTATTATTCTTCCGACGGTTCTTTACGGATGTGAAACGTGGCCGCTTACTTTGAAGGATGAACAACGGCTTAAGGTTTTCGAAAATAAGGTACTGCGTAAAATATTTGGTCAGAAGAGAAATGAGGCCACTGGGGAGTTTAGAAGGTTGCACAACGCGGAATTGCGGAGCTTGTACTTTGTGACTATAATTGAGTTGATAGCATCGCGAAGACTCAAATGGGCGAGTAAAGTTGTTGGGCCTGGTGAGGATTCCGAGAAAATTGGTATTCGCAAATCCGACTGGTAGGCTTCCGAAAGGTAGGCCGAAACGTCGATGGAAGGATTGCGGTAAGGCTGATCTCGGGGCTTGAACGGTGAACATTGGACGAGTCTGTGCAGGCGGAGTTTGGTGGTATCGGCATCGAATCTTCGGGGTGTGGTTTACAACAATTTTTCGCTGATCCCTTAATACAATCACTACAATGTCATAGAACCAAAGAATGTTAGATTATATATACATAGATTTTAAGGGTACTGCGTACATTTCATGCGCAATCTCTGTACGCTAGAAATGTTCAACTAGAGAAGATAGAAATGAAGAAGAAATAACCAGGCTCTAGGAGAATGATTCAATCTGCCAAACATTGAATAACTAAAATTTAATCCTGAACCCGACAGACGGCCCTAGGATTTTTTAAAGGGGATATAATTCCTTGCTTAAGCCGTCTCTAAGAGAGGGCGTAAAATAGTGGTCCCGAGCCTGTGCGATGTCAGGTACTCATACGTTTCTATCATAATTAAGCCTGGATAGACAAAATTTAGGACTCCCATAATAGCATCGTCCGATTAGCCACATTATCACAAAGTGACGTGTGCAAGGAGGTGTGATTAGACCGAGAACTCGCTCAGCTGTCAATGTTCACGCAATATTCTGGTACCCACTTTTAAAGAGGCTGGGTGTGTCGTCTCAAAACCCCAGTGTCTCTCCACGCCGCTCCCAACATATCAAATAACATTTTATAACCCGATTCGGACTCGTATTAGTTGAAAGAATGCAAATAATCGTTATATAAATGGATGACAGTCAAAATGTACGCAGCTACACGGAACTGGTTTCAAACTGGTTTAAACAGAACCCTCGTTCCGGAATGACGACACCCAATGTCTCAGTATCCTTTTCAACTTTCCTTTTCATTAACGAGATTTCTTGTCACTATCGATAGGAAGCGGGTGGATCGAGCACTAGATACTGTTCTCCGGGTTACGGGTTCGAATCCCGATTGTGGCAGGGTAATTATTTAATCTGTTATTCCAGCCCTGGGACAATCCTTGGTCTCCTGGAGCACACCTAGTATCTATCAGAGGGACAACGGTGGCGTCTGACAGTACATATCTCTGTATGTTCCATCCATGGGTTGTAAGAGTACGGGTTTAGGTTAGATCCACCCAAAACGCTTTTAGCCATTGCTGGTATTTGTAAATTTATTTAAAACAAGATGTTTTCATTAATATTATTCGATTTGAAAGATGGTTACCAAGGTAACAAGAACGTAAGGTTATAAACTTACATTTTCTTTTTACCTTCTGGGTTGGTAAAGAATTCAGATGGAAACGATATAGAACAAAAACCTATTTTTTATGTTTTTGTTAGTTTCTTTATTTACGTCACTTCTATGCTACTGTGGCTAATCGGACGGTGCCAAAGTGGGAGTCCTAAATTGTGGCTATCTAGGTTTTATTAGGATAGGGATCTCTAACGAGTGCCTGAGGCCGCACAGTACCGAGCCTAAATGTGATAGTAAAAACCGTAAGTAAATCTGTTCAGTGGTTTAGAAGGAGTTGGCCGAAACTAAAATCACTTTATCATTTATTTATTATATTATATATAGAGATTATCACAATTAGTCGAAATTAAAGTAGTATGAAGTGTGATATAAAAGAGATAAGGAATATATATTAAGTATTTATGTCAGAAGAAAATAACGCATCATTAATGAATGAATTATAGAGGTATACATTTGGACAGCTTTGCTCACACAAGATGACAAATGTCGAACATTTCAACTGCGCAAGTAGTAGTAGCCTATCAGAATAGGCATCTTAAACGAGTAAATGAGATCATTAAGGATAGGATCGCCATTTTACGTCTCCTGCAAAGGACGGTACAACCAAGGATTTTTTCCCCCTTAAAAAGTCCTAGAGCCACCTGCTGGTTTGAACCCTCTACCTTGGGCATAGAAGGCTGTTATACTGCCAGTGGTGTAGTGTGACCCCTTTGCAAGTTTTTATATTATTTTTTTGGTTGAATAGTGTTTTGTATTTTCTCCATTCCTTTCATTGTTGCAAAGTACTTTTAACTTTATTTTTAATATCTCCTTGTATAATCCAACTAAGGAGTTGCAAACTTTAATATTTTAAATAACATCACTGACTTTCCATTATAAAAAATATATTGTGCCCTTAATGGCTTCATAAGAGTATAATTGAAAATGGGTTAGAAAACATGGGCCTGAGTTCACCTGTGTTGTAGTGGCTAGCATATTTGTATATTTGTATACTTGTGGCTAGCATACTCCTATGCTCAACGTGGCTGGTTCAAACCCGGGGAAGGCTCTAGAATACACTTCAATTCAAGGGGTATAAACAATTTTTGGTTATGCCACCCTCCAGAAGGGCATAAAATCCCTCTTATCTGGGGTCACCTGTGGGACTATCCCACCACTAGGTTAGCATAACAGCCTTCTATGCCCAAGACCACTTCTTCAAACACTGTAGATGACCCAAGAATATGAAGAATTCTTGGTTATGCCTTTCTTCAGAGAAGATGATGGTACACAGCCTGTGCGATGTCAGGTACTCGTTAAAGACCCCAATCCTAATTAAACCTGGATAGACAAAATTTAGGACTCCCACTGTAGCATCGTCTGATTAGCTTCAGTAGCATGAAGTGACTTTAAATGAATAAACAAATTTACCACTGTTCAAATAGAAGTCTATACTTTTGAATATTTCTAAGACTAAAAAGTAAAAACAGATATAGCAGCTCACAGCTTCCATAATCAGATAGCAGAGAAAGTATTACATTGACGCAGAGAAGGTATTTAATTGACCTACAAGTTCTGGTTTTTAAATTAGACCTTTTGTCCAATTATAACGCCTCATATCAATTTTCGTTCTGATTTAAATCTCATTAGGTCAATGGAAATGTCACAAGGGTAGATTTATGTTTCCAAACTACCTCGTTAGCAATTCAAATTAGAAATATTTCGTAGGTTTGTTTTCACGTCCGGATTTGGTTTTTATAGTTTTTAGGTTCAGATATCTATCTGCTATCGGCAACCTTATTCCAAAAGGTACTATTTCCATTTTACGGAAAATCAAACTGACTGCCTTAAATTAAAAAAACATGCTTTGTTGTGTGTTTATTTATTTAACGTCACTTTATGCTACTATGGGTAATCGGGCGATGCTACAGAGAGAGTCAGAGAACTTTGCCTACCCAGGTTCAAATAGGATAGGGATCTTTAACGAGTACCTGACATCGCACAGGCTCGGGACCACCTTTTCACGTTCCCTCCGAAGGATGGCATAACTAAGCATTTTTCAATCCTATTAAAAAACCTTAAGGCTACCTGCGAGTTCCAACCCGTGAGCTTAGGAATATAAGGCTGTTAGGCTAGCTACTATGCTATAGGCGACCCAAACAAACATACTTTTAATAGACTCATAAATGAACCCAAATGACAGATCTTCGAATATACGAATTACGACAATTACACCAGAAACGTTTCTACTGACGCCTGGAGCCTGCAGAGGCACAAAAAACCTCGTAAAGCATCATGCTGAATCAGCACTTCTACGTGATGAGGAGTGTTCCTGGGCCGTGGGAAGTCTCAACTGTTTGCGATCAATCTTACCTTTTACACCACTCCGAGAAATCTTAAAGGCATTTAGTCGAAACTTTATTAATTCCACTTCAACTAGTACTGCCTCCTCTTCGCTTCACCCTGGCACAAGTCACAAAACGGATTGGACAGTCGGCAAAAAGAAAAGCGCCAGGTCATGACTTTTAAACGCTGAGGAAAGCCCTAGCCTTCCTAACGTGTATTTACAACCCCATCTTCGTCATCAGGACAGCCGAATTCTCTTGAAAATAGCCATGCGTTACAATGATCCACAAACCAAACACAAACACAGATCTCCCTTCATATAGACCTATCAGCCTGTAACCAGTATGTTCTAAAATACCTTACAAATAGCTTCTTGACACACTTGAGAACAGCAATATAGTTTAATATCATCAATTTGGATTTCGAACTGTACACTCAACCATTCATCAAGTCACATCCCAGCCATATAGCCTTAAATATCAAATTCCATCAAATATCCAGAATCGTACAAATTTTAGCTAGGCTTCTCACTGACACAGAGAGACTTTTTGCGCGATTTCGGATTTAGATGATACCGTAACATGTATTTCCATTTTAAACTAGACTAAAATTTTCAAGATAGCATTCCGGAGTTCATCACGACTCTAGACGAGTTGTTAGTGACTCTAACATTCCGGAGTTCATCACGACTCTAGACCAGTTGTTAGTGACTCTAACGTTCCGGAGTTCATCACGACTCTAGATCAGTTTTTATATCATTAAGAATGTTCAATTCGTCTGTGGAGGGCATGTGCGATTCTTGTTAAAAGCCAATGCTTCATAAATATTTAACGTTAAGGTAATTCAAAATTATTCTTCAATAATTGATCTGACATCTCTCGGACACCCAACCATCATGTGAGGACCCTCAGAGGTCCGCGGACGCTTGGTAGGATCCACTGCTCTTGTCAGTATATCAGGCGGTATGTTGGAAATTGCTTCCTGGATGTTGGTCTTAACATCTTATAGGGTCATAGGAGGGTTTACGTAAGCACAGGATTCAATAAATCCCATAGAAAAAATCACGTGGGACCGAATCGGTTTACTCCGAAGTGAGAAGATTGTCTTGAAACAGCAATGGATGCTCTTGCTGTGTGTGCCCTTCTATCGTTACCTTGGAACTAGCCAGTCCAAATCATCTATTCTTCCTAATCTATTCTTTTCATCTCATTTCTGTAAGTTGTTAACATGCGTGTTCTATAGGCCTATTGTATGTATGGAAAATGGGCCACGTCACCTACCTTGTTTGATTTTCAAAACTAAGTAAAACTAAACTTTAGCTGTGTGCTTACTTTATAAAAACGTTCTGATACATATAATAGGTTTTACAAGGTTTTGAAAAAAAGGAAGTTATGTTGTCTCACCCTATATTTCAAGTATAAGTAACTGGAAATAAATATTTATTTCGGGAAATGGTATTAGAACCAACTATTATATTTATTGTCGTTGAGGATGTTTGCATATCTTTGAATGGCTTAAAATATCTGTTATAAATCTTAAAACAGCAATAAATTATTTATAAACAACTTTCCTTATGATTTTTGTGGCGAAGTCATGTAGAAACACAGTTAGTGACGTCTTTGCTAATAATGGCTATATTTTAATGTATTTTTCTATTTGCAAACGTTTTAATCTCTTCTGAAATGACTGTTAGGGACAACATGCATGCCTCCTTTCAAATACCTTTTACCCTGTATTGTACTTGCCCACTCATCCAAATTGATAAATGGCTTATGATTAACTTTAAAGCTATTCCTCCATCTTATCAACATTATTCTTCCCAACATATGTAAAAATCAAAAGTTCTAGATAAAACCATCCCATTGGTTACTAATCTATTGTTGTTCAATTCCAAACCCTTAACAAGCTCAGACCGAACCTTCCGAAGTGTACGATTTTCGTAATGCCTAGGGGATGTTATAGCTTTCATATTACATATTAGTTTTAGTGAGTATAGCTCTCGAAGAGGTTGCAATTCAGATTTCTTAGTTAATTCTCATGGGTTTATATTCAGACCCATCAACGATTCGTAGATTATAAAAACGCTTAAGTTTGCATAGATATGCAAGATCCCTACAACGCTCTTGTAGAGTTGGGTATATCCAAGAGATTAGTGAGATTGTACCGATTGACCATGGGAGAAGTTAAATGCATGGTTAAAATATATTCTGATTTGTCTTGGGAGTTCATTTTTGGATGAGGCGTGCTGCAGAGAGGTGGTCTAGTCTGCAGCATCTTCATCCTTGCTCTTGAGAAAGGCATACGACTGGCACTGTATTCAACAGGACACTCCAAATACTAGGGTATAGTTGGGAGATCCCTCAGATATGTCCTGGGCGCTTTTTCTGCCCAGAAGGAATGCTGGGACTTGTGCAGAAAACAAAGTATATGGTGACAGCGCAATGAGATGGGGATTTAATAGCAGAAATTAAAAGTATAATACCTGCGTCTAGCAGGAATCATTAACGTCTTCAAAGACCTTCAGGAGCAGCACCCTCGCTGAAAGTACCAAACTTCTCTTCTATAAGACATTGCTGTATTCTATAAGATTCTTTAAGACATTTTATAAGACACCCCTTATTCCTCATTTATGGCCCAGATGTTTGAATATGAACTGTAGTGAATATAAACCTATGGTTACGTAATCAAATAAATTAAAAATATTTAATTGTTTTCCTCGTTGGATACCACCCCCAAGATAGCCCTTCCTCCAGTCAAATATTAATATTCATCATCCTAATATTTATTGTAGAATTTGAATTTAGCGTCTTTCTGGCTGTCCCGTTTATCACCGACTTGTAATCTACAAGTATAAGTGCTAAGTTTCTGTTAAAATTTTAATTATGAACGTCTTGAAAGAAGAGACTTTATTAGTTGTAACCTATTTTTTTTTGTGATTGTAGATATAATTAGTTGACCGTTGAGAATTACTGAAGGAATTAGTCCGGGTGGCGGTCATTAAATGAAACAACTGAATAGTTTCAACTATTTTATTGTTTGCCAACGTTTCGACCCCCATTGTAAGTCATCATCAGGGCGTCTGGTAGGCGAGTGGAAACTCCTCAGTTTCCACTCGCCTACCAGACGCCCTGATGATGACCCACAATGGGGGTCGAAACGTTGGCAAACAATAAAATAGTTGAAACTATTCAGTTGTTTCATTTAATGACCGCCACCCGGACTAATTCCTTCAGTATTTTTTTGTGTTATTTGTTTGTCCTTGATGTTTGGACTCCATTCTTCTGTCGTTTCGTATCGTGTCTGCCTGTGGAATTTTAATATTGCAAAGGTGTACTGGATGGCAGGTTTCATGAGTGTAAATAATATGTTGGGATTTGTCTCGGTCAAGTCTTCCAAAGTTTGCACCAATCCTAAAGTTTTGCTAAGTAATGTTGTGCAGCCACGGACATTACAAGGCGTATGTTTGATTGGTAGCCAACAACTGAAACATGGGATGCTAAAGGTAAAGGTACCCAACAACTGAAACATGGGATGCTAAAGGTAAAGGTACCCAACAACTGAAACATGGGATGCTAAAGGTAAAGGTACCAAACAACTGAAACATGGGATGCTAAAGGTAAAGGTACCCAACAACTGAAACATGGATGCTAAAGGTAAAGGTACCCAACAACTGAAACATGGGATGCTAAAGGTAAAGGTACCCAACAACTGAAACATGGGATGCTAAAGGTAAAGGTACCCAACAACTGAAACATGGGATGCTAAAGGTAAAGGTACCCAACAACTGAAACATGGGATGCTAAAGGTAAAGGTACCAATAACTGAAACATGGGATGCTAAAGGTAAAGGTACCCAACAACTGAACATGGGGTGCTAAAGGTAAAGGTACCCAACAACTGAAACATGGATGCTAAAGGTAAAGGTACCAACAACTGAAACATGGGGTGCTAAAGGTAAAGGTACCCAACAACTGAAACATGGGATGCTAAAGGTAAAGGTACCCAACAACTGAAACATGGGGGTGCTAAAGGTAAAGGTACCCAACAACTGAAACATGGGATGCTAAAGGTAAAGGTACCCAACAACTGAAACATGGGGTGCTAAATGAATATACTACATTCATAAAGTAAACCCCTTAAATAAGTATTTTAGTATATATTCTGAATAAAAATAAGTTCACGCAATTTTTGCTAACACTATTGTTATCATTAAGAATAGGTTTGCAATGCTCTCTAGCGACAAATCACTGCCCTCTCAGATTCCCTATAAACATCGCTGTTGCTATTTCCGGTCTGCCACTATATAACTACCTGTATAAACATGGCCTTAGGGTCAGCACACTGACAGTAGTCCCATATTCCATTTTTGGGTGGAGCGATGGTCAACAACTCCATTAAAGTTGTCACTGAACCTGAAAGATATGCTCGTGAAGACTTACCTTTGGTGTAGGTGAGGCCGGAGAACTTGGCAGAGACTTGCTGCGGAGTAAGGACTCTCGTCGTGAGAGGGTCGGCCTGCGGCGAGTCCCCTGCCAGTCCGGAGAACGCCAGGTCCACTGCGAGCTGCTCATCCATCCTCCAGCCGGGCTCCACCTGGGGCATTATTGTATACAGTCACTATTATAACAAGTCGGCTTCACCTGGGGCATTATTATACAGTCGCTATTATAACAAGTCGGCTTCACCTGGAGCATCTCAATGTAGGGAATGTTTTATATATAGTCTTTATTCTTTATCTCATCTTAAGCTAGCAACATAAAACCATCATGATTGAACCCGTCCATCTGCTAAATATAAAATAAATCCCTGATAGAACTTCAAGTATATATGTACACCCATCTCACATACTTTCAAGATATTTAAAATTAAAAAGTTATAATCACATCGTAATACGAATTTTAATCCGTGGCATTTGGAACTTGGGTCCAGTCGCCTTCACAACAAGATGGGAGGGCACTGTGCAGGCAGCGATTGGTGGTACCGGTCCCGCTAAGCCACATAGTTTTATTGCAGTATTAGAGTTGACGAGAAGTGTACTAACCAGGTGAGGAAGATAATACTCGAGGTACATGGCGAACATCTCGCTGAGCCAGAGGTAGTCCCACCAGGCGAGGGTCACAGAGTTCCCGATCCAGGTGTGCACAACTTCGTGAGCCGAGAACCGCGCCGCCGTCTGCTTCTGCACCGTCGGGGAGCTCTTAGGGGAGTACAGGATGTTCTCCTTCCTGTCGAAGGAGGCGGGATTACTTCAAGAACTGTACAAGATAGCATGTAGCAACTCGAATCCAAAGAGATACTAACCTGAAATTGAAGAGGCCCCAGTTCTCCATAGCGACAGGAACTAGACGCGGCAGCGCTACCTGGTGAGTCTTCGTCTGAGGATAGGCGAGACCCAACAGTTTCTCCATGGCGGTGGCCACCTTGGGCCCGATCTCTGCAGAGTACGCCACAGCGGGCACCTCTTCCGGCACCGCCAGTGACTCGAACCCTCGCTTCCCGCTCACCGAGCCCAGCTTGGAAATCAGAAGTCCGGTCAGGAACACTGGGATTGACGGAGTCTCCTCGAATTCAGTCAATGCTCTATGCCTTTGTAAGTGAGGAGAGTAAAAATAAGTGGTTGAAATATAATAAAACCAGCCTACACGATATTGAGTATACACTTACGGAACCACATGGGAGAGAACAAAATGTACTTAAAAATTGTGATGAAGAAGGATTCGGCAAAAGGAAAGGAATCGTATTGGCCAAATGAAACTGTTATGATACTGTGAAGAATGTCCAACAGTAAGGACACCACGCTAAGGATGTTGTAAGAATGGTGTAGTTAGGATATCCCAGCAAGAATATTGTCGTAACCATATTATACAACACTGAGGACAACAGTAAGCACAGTATAGTAACAAAATTACGGTAAGGTTAGGATATCACAATAAGAATAATGTAGTTAGTATACGACAGTAAGCATATTATATTGTAGTAAGGATACCAAAGTAAGTTCCTGTGATAAAGATTCAGCTGTAAGGATGTGGTACTAGTAAGGAAGTAGTAATAGTAAGGATACTTTAAAAAAAAAAAAATCATAATAAGTATTTTATATATATCACAGTAAGGATATTATACTAAAGTGTACAACTACATTAAGGGAATACATAAATCTGTAAATTGTTTATAATATCCTTTTTTTTCTTCTTCTTTTTTAAATTTACATTAAAGTAATAGACTATTGTTACTGTCACTTCGGATTTAGATTATTTTTATGTTTGTTTTTATATCTTTGTAATAGACACTGCCTTTTTCAAATAAATATATCTTCAATTCTCATCCAACCGTTAATAAAAGTAAGAACCAACTAAAACTGGTCAAATATAGAGAGATATTCTAAAAGGTTATTAATATAGTGCTTACCCTAGGATCTCCGTGACGACGACTGGCATGTTGGAGATGACCCTGTACTCCGGAGGATGCCAGACCGACAGCTTAAACTTGCTCCTGAAGGAAGGCTCGTCCAAGCAGGGGAACACTTTGCGCGCGTGCACCGGTCGCATCTGGCTCACCAGCATCCACCTGCGGGGTTCAACAAGTAACTGTAGTGGATCAGGATCGCAGGAGGTGCGAGGAGGTACGTAAGAGGGGCGAGATTGCTAAATGTATAAGACGAGTCTTGGCTAAATACACCCTTAACTGCTTGCATGCGACGTGGGAAATGAAAATATGGTTCATGAACAGATTCACTCTCTGCTAAAATATATATTACAGATATATATTACAGATACACATTACAGATATATATTCTCTCTTGTTATAGGTTCCAATTCCCTCCTCAGATCCAATACATCCTTTCTGAGTCTAATCCTAAATGATTACCCAATCATCTTCAGTCCCTCTGTCAAAAACAAGAGTATTACCATTGGTCAAACCCTTTCCTGAAAATCCCATATTGCCCATATTTCCCGAAGAACGATAAGCACTCCAAAGTTTTTTCATTGCTCTCGGCATCTTCTCCCTCTTCCCACCCGGAAGCTTCTCGTCTCCTCATGAATATCCTCCCCACTTCAATTATTGCTGTGTGGTGTATGGTGGCCTCTCGAAGGTGCTCAAGGAGAGACTCAAGCGTACCATGAACATGTTCATACGATTTATCTTCGGCACCTGGAAGAGGTCTCCAGTGACCCACTTATAAAGCGAGTTGAAGGGGCTCCTACCTTCTATACGTAGAGAATACTTCCTCGGATCATACCTCTACTAAATCATCAATTTCCAATACCCTCCATACATTCACAGTATCCAACCTACAATTAAAATCCTCAGTCACATCTCTTGAAACCAGATCCTGACGCTCCGACATTCCCATGAAGCTGCTAGAATTAAATATTTTGATCACTCCTTTTATATCTACTCTGCAACACTCTGGAATTCCTTGCCTACTCATATTCGCCATGCTTCTTACCTTCTCTCATTAAATCCCACCTTTTCCAACATCTTTCATCATCCCAAAGAGACGCACAACAAATGTGAATTTGCCTACTCAATAGTTTTAATTTCAATACAAGAATAATTATAACATTATAATATAATAATTATAGACAAGTAGCAGTGTGCTATAAGATGTAATGAATAATGAAAAATGTTGTAGCAAGGAATAAGGTAATTAAAATTAGTTAGTTTAAAATAGTTTTGACAAATTGCTAAGCTTCATTTTTCAAAGAAAAATATTTAAACAATTTAATTTTATTCAATAATGTAAGTATAAAAAATAGTTTCAGTCTTGAAAATGGGGAAACAACCCCGAAACGTCGACTAAGATGGAAAAAAAAGGTGTTAAAAGACTTAGGAAATAAAGTAATTGGATGATGAATGGAAGATAGTGGGTGCTTTATTGAATGTTCCAATTAAGAAAACTTCCACAAAACTTAAAAAAGAAAAGAAAAGAATAATTATCTATTTCGTCCAAATTGTGGAATAATTACTTTTTTTTTCTTTTGTATTCCATTCAATTTTCTCAACCCTAATAGCTTTTAGAGGATCTTTTTTTTTTGTATGTTTATCATCAATATTTTTTGTACATATATAGGTTTTATTTGTGTTTATTTTTTTTTTTTTATCACACATTTGTAAATAATAATTAATTTGATTGGTTTCTCGACATATACATATACATTTAAATGTACTGTAGAACATTGTTATTCTTTGGGGACACAGTCCCAGAGTAAAGTTTTTGTTATTACTATTTTTAAAAATATTCAGAGTCGCGAGAGAAAAGAATTAGCATTAGCAAGATTAAGAACAGGCAAAACCCAGTTTCATTACAGAAAAATCAAGAACGCCAAATGTGAGTCATGTGATCTGCAACTGTCAATTGTATCAATAAATTAAGAAATATATTGGTAAGAAAAAAATAAATTTTTATCAATTCATTAAACCTAACTTATATGCTACCGTTGTTAATTTTGCCTTTCCAGGTTTAATTACAATTGAGATTGTTAAGAGTACCTGACATCGCATAGGCTCGGGACCACCATTTTACGTATCCTACAAAGGCCAGCATAACCAAGAATTTTTTATTCCCTTAAAAATATTTTTGGACCATCTACCGTGTTTCAACCAGCGACCAAGGACATAGAGGTTTGTAATGCTAGTCACTACATCACAGGTGACCACAGATAAAATATTTAAAAAAATAAAATAAATTTATATAGAACATACAGTTGTAGCTTATTAATTATAATATGTTTGTTTATTTTTTTAACGTCACTTTATGCTGCTATGGCTAATCGGACAATGCTACAAAGGGAGTCCTAAATTTTGCCTGTCCAGGTTTTATTAGGATAGGGATCTTTAACGAGTACCTGACATCGCACAGGCTCGAGGCCACCTTTTAACGTCCCCTCCGAAGGACGGCATAACTAAGGATTTTTAACTCCCATTAAAAAATCATAGGACCACCAGCGGGTTTGAACCTTTGGCATAGGAGGCTGTTATGTTAGCCAGTTATAATATGTTAAAGTGTGTGATAATCCACTATCGTCGAGTTACCAGACAGTTTTGAACATTTACTTGACAGTCTTTTTCGCCTTTTAGGGTGGTCTTAATAAAGACTTTTATAGATTAAAAGAGTTGATAAAACAAATATTTATTCAGATTAAATAGATCAAATAGTAAATGACAGATTACAAGGGGTTATGAAAACGAAACTTTATTTAGAATGAATTGTGTAATATATAAAGTAAATAACGAGATTATACTCACTATTAACTAAGTCGAAAATTGGACAGTATTAGAAGCAAACCAAAACTTACATCTGATAGCAGCCAAGGATTATTTTCAGCTTTAGCATACATCACAAAATATTTTGTACTAGGCGTATATTTATATATATATAGCAAGTTACTTGGCTTCACAGTTATATAAATTGTTATACCGGCAATAATAAACCATTGTGTAATAATTTGCAGCGTTTTTAAGTATTTGATTAATATGATAACAAGAAAAAACGACATTCAGGGAGAAAATGAAGCCACGGTCAAAGGCGGGAAATGCATGTTGTTATTGAGATAACAGCAAATAACTTAGTTCGCGTCTTCTGTCACGCAACTTAAAAGGTAGGATTTACAAAACCGTTTCACCTTTTATCTAAATGGCTGTGAAACGTGGTCGCTAACTTTGAAGGATGAACTACGCCTTAATTTTCAAGAATAACTTTCAACGCAAAATTTTGGTTAAGGAAAAGAATGAGACCATTAAAGAATTTAAAAGATTAAACAACTCGGAATTACGGAGCTTACGCTAATAAACATGAGGCTGTAGCATCGTCGTGACTGAAATGGGCATGTAAAGTGTTTAGTTCATTGTTTGTTGTTGTTGAGACGTATGTGGGAGGACTCCATAAGCCTATTGTTGTACGCAATATTATTATTATTATTCGGGAGGATTAATTTAATTATTGCCCTAAAATCCTCCCTACTCTGTTATAATTATTGCCAACACTGTTATAATTAGTGGCAACACTGATTGGTACCCACCAACGAGATTATATTAAAAACTTGTGTTTATAAAGCGTGAAATGAATAAACGTTGTTTAACCCCTTTTCTGCATAATTGTTGAAGTGAAAAATTCTTTAAGCGTTATGCGTTTTTTGGCAGGGGTAAAATCATTTAATTCAAGTGACGTTTCCGTTACCAACATGCCTCTATACGGATGCATGCGCA
Source organism: Piezodorus guildinii (assembly GCA_023052935.1). NCBI lineage: Eukaryota > Metazoa > Arthropoda > Insecta > Hemiptera > Pentatomidae > Piezodorus > Piezodorus guildinii. Next base: position 3,259,157 of record CM041298.1, on the reverse strand, counting down.
GCGGTTAGTGTATAGCTGTCCACTAGAGATAGGATATCGATATCAATTTAGGTGAACATTATCGATATCGTTATGATATTGGCACAAAAATATCGATGTTTAAATATCATAAAAGATCGAAAATGGAGAAAAATAAATAAAATAAAATTAGGTGTAAGCGATATAAGAGTTAGAAGAAAAAATATTCAATAGCCTAATCAACAAATTTCCACATCAAATTAACAGTAACGCTTGAGGAGAAAGAGCAGTTAAGCGTCCTATAGAAAAAAAGAAAGAAAAAAAACGGCAGTACAGATATAAGAAAAAAATCTAGTGCGAGCAACACACGACTTTCACTTACCTCCGTTTTTAAAATCGATTAAAGAATTTTTAAATACAGTAAGAGATAAAAATGAGACAAACCATTAAAGAATAAATTAAATGAAATTTCTATAGAAACATGTGTTTTATTAAAAAATCTATTATATTATTATCTAAAATAATCACTTAGTTTTATCGGGTTTTCATCACTCTCTATTAGATTTTAAAAGCTTTATACACAAGCTGTTTTATTTTTCAAAAATCTTTAGCTTTCAAACGGTATATCATACATGTATATTACTGTTCTTATGTTCAAAAACAAAAAATTGCATTTAAAAAATATTTTTTCAGTTTTCTCTTTTTTTTGTTACTCAAATTCGCACAACATACATATTTAGCTGTTATTTATCAATGCTAACAAGATAATATGGTTATTTTTATAGAATCTACTAAATTAAAGGTACTGTAGAGGAAGAAAATTTAAAATATCGGCATTTAAGCCCTGACAGACTATAATAATCAGAATGAAACCTACTTGATGTTAAATTCTATTAAATTTTACATATAGCGAATTTAATCAAAATCGTCTGAACCGTTTTTGATAAAATCGAAAAAAAGTGCAAAATGCATGGTATAAAGTGGCTCATCTGGTAAGCTCATTTTTATGAACAAAGTTTTGTAACGTTTCGGGCGTATATTTGTCTTAAATATGAAATTTCAGTTTTCATAGGACTTTCCGATTTCCCTCCGGGAGTTACCTCACACACACACAGACCTTTTCGCGGGACTTGGTTATTTGGACTCAGGGGAGCCTAAAAGGTGTATTTCCGTTGAAAACTGGAATTCTAAAATTTTCACGATCGCAACACTTTCCCTTACTATATATAGTAAGTGAAAGTAAAAAAGAGCGACTAATTTATTTCTTACACAGAGATTACAGTTATAAAGCATATTCTAAATATCCGAATTTCCATTATACAAATGGCAGGTCCGTGATATGTGTACCGCCAACTCATATAGTCTACAGCCACATTCAGATTACGATGGCATATCTCTACTTGGTGACGATGTTTTACAATTAAATGAAACAATAATAACAAAACAAGCATTCTCGACATGATCTACTATTACAAACTTAATCTTCTGTCCAACGAAATTCCTGCGCAAATCGCGAATCCCCCCCCCTCACCCTCACAATTGAAAATCTTGCGAACGTCCTTGGGAAAGGTCAAGGAGATAGATACGAAGATACCCCCACTGGAAGCGTCTGCCTCTTTTCCTCATGGCTTTAGGGATACACATTTGTAAACACACTGTATATTCATCAACAAACCAATTAATATACTTTCAATAAAGTAATTCAATTCTTCTAAAACAGTAATAAAAATAAATAAAACTATGTAAATATAATCCTTCTAAATTTTTAAACCTTTTCTTCCTCCAAAGACAAACAAAACAAAATTAAATGTCTGACCTGATTGATCTTTTTTTTTTTTTAATGATTAAGATAAATATAATGAAAATATGACTGGGTAGAATAATGTTTCTACAACTAATAATACAAAAATATATAGAAAAAAATGAAACTGCAACAATTATAATAAATGAATGATGAATTTTGATTAGTCAATGTATTTATATACAATTTCATTGGATGTTGTTATATTTTTATAATTACTGGATATGGAAAATGTTGTGTAGATAATAATATAAAAACATGCTGAAAAAATAAATATTGTTTATGTGATATTAAATGAGTGATGAATGTTTTGTTTATCAAAGTAGTTTATTGTAAATTTTATTGAATATTGTTAATTTTTATGCAATGTAAATTTTAGTAGAGCACTGAAAATGAGGTTTAGCCTCCAAATATTAAGACTAATTGTAATTATTTATTATTTAGTAATTATATATATATATATATATATATATATATATTATGATGATGACCCACAATAACGACCTACAAACATTGGAAAACAACGTAGAACGTTGTTTTACTGACCACAAAATGGACTAATTCCTTTCAGTAACTAAAGAAATATCATTAGAAGGGGATTGTTCTAAAATTAATTTGATTATAAAATAAATGTTTTAGTAAAATCATATTTTTCTTTACCTCAATTTTACTTTTATACAATTATATTACTATAACTAACTCTTTACTCAACACATCAAAATCAAGGTGTTTGTATAGAACTGAGTATATAAAAACCTTGCTTCAAAACAGCCCAAGTTTCTATAGAAAGATGTATTGTTTATAAACTTGAAGCAGGTTCACAACCATATCACAAAGATTAACAATGTTTAGAAACAATTTTTTTTAATTTATTAAACATTTCACGTTTCTTTGGGATATTATTATTTTTTTTTTTTTATATTAAGAACAACAGAATTGTCTAAAGATATGTACCAGTAACATCAAACTGAATTATCAGTTTAATTTGTAAGTAACGCAATCATGTTACCAAAAAAGGAAATGAAATAAAAATGAGGAAACAATGTCAAATTTAATAATAGGAAACTAGCAATAACTTTTTTAATATAGTAAAATATTAATAAAAAGTAAACTTAAGGGACAAAGTCAAAAGATAAATGTTTGAAACAATACAGAACAATGAGCTAATACTCAAATGTAATAACCATTCAGTGTTTTAAATTGACTTAAAGAAAACTAAAACTAATAAAATCCAGCAGCTGTGTTATCAAAATATTAAAAAATGGAATAATTGTTATATATTTGTTCTTTGCATTTTGTGTGTTGTATCTTGATTTAATTATTTTATTTATTTTGTTAATGGTTAATTTTAGTCTTGATAATGGGAATAAAATAAAAAATGTTTTAACCAAATTTAGCAGCCTCGGAAGTTAAAAGAGCTCAATATAAATGATATTGAAACTTTATGAAGTTAGGGGCACAAAAAGTTAACAAACACTTGGGATTTAGTTAGTCGAAAATCTTGATACCAAACTAAAATACATAAAATCTTGATAACAAACTAAAATAAATAGAATCTTGATAACAAACTAAAATACATAAAATCTTGATAACAAACTAAAATACATAAAATGAAAGTGTACATACTCTTTTTTTCCATTATCAACGTAGCTAGATCTGTAAAGGCCACTGCCATCTTCAGTTATGTTCCCTTCATAATTGAAATTAACAGCATATATTCTTCCTTTGCAAAATACTTTGAAGGTTTTATGAGAATCCTTTCTAAGTCTCTATTTTCGAGCACTTCACTGATTTCTATCGTATTGCCAGTTTCATCTCCGAATAAAACTATGTTCGGGGTGTATAAGGAGATCTTTAGAATTCAATATCAATGTTCGCAAGTTCTTCAGTGGTCTAAAAGTAAATGTTAGGTTCCCGATAAATTTGAGACTATCAATGTGCGGGTTTAAGGTTAGTTTGTATGAAATTGGATCGACATCATGCGGCAATCTGTAGTCTTCATTTTTTAAAACTTGAGAAAAAGCTGTGAGGAGTAGAGAAGACAGAAGCAGAGCCTGGGACAACATGTCACTGACTGAGGAAATCTTAGAACAACTTCCTCTTATAGCTCTCTCCCTTCAACCCAGCCACCTTCACCATCTCATCTCAAATGTTTGATTCATAACACGGGGGGTAAAGAAAAAACTTTATACCAATTAAAATCAAATAGATATATAATATACAGATAATTATACTATACATACCCATAAATATTATTATTATTCACTATTATAGTATTATTATTATGGTTGTATATGGTTTAAAAAAATGTGAATTACAATATAAAATTAATGGTTAATTTATTTTTCTATTAATAAAAAATAACCATTTTGATCGCATGATATTTCTATATTTATTAATGTAACATGAATAAATTAAATTACATTATCAATACATAACATGTTGACAGACCACTTTAATATTTTATATATTAATTATAATATGGGTTTTAACATTTAAAAAAATAAGAAAGATTTCTTTTTTTTAATAGCTTTTTAAAAATTAGTTAGAATAATTAATAAATTATTATTATTTAAAAAAATTAACACAATTTGAAAACCAAACCCTTCATAATTATTATTTATTTATTTACTTTTTGACCCATGTTTAATATTTATTAAATATTTAGATAAGAAAAATTTAACATTAGCAAACTAATGAATTTTCAGTTGTTATTGTGGTGCTATCTAGTGGTTTAATATTTAAAAGGAAAACTTTACTTTTTCTATATTTTCTAACTTTACTTTATTATGTTTCAAAAATTAATTAATATTGTTTATTTAATAATTCAGAATATGGTACATTCATATATTTTATATGAAATTTGAAAATGGCCATCGATAAGGGCCAAATATAGTCATCATAGAAATTGCACCAATCAATAAAAAAAAAAGTTTTCAAAATTAAACATAACTGCATGTTTTTAAAAAATGCTGATCACACAAAAAAATAATATTACTTTGAAAATTGAAGAAAAGCACATAAAAATCTATGAAAATAATATAGAAGTTTAAATTCTCTCATATAATACATTATGATATTAATTTTCAAACGTATGATTACTCTTGATTTGTGTTATTGCTGTTTTCCGTGAAAATTCTTCCACCTCACAATGATAATTGTCTCTGAAAGCAAAACACTCAAAATTCTAGATAATTCTAGATTTTATTATGGAAGTAGTTAAAACTACTAACCAAGAACTAAGTAATATTTTTTTTAATTTCTTTATTTTATTAAGTGTATGATATAAATAAGTAGATGAAAAACGAAAATATTCGATTGGATCAAATTCATCAAATACATGTAATTCGTTACCATCAAAAATTAATTAAAAGTAAAGATGATGCAATTTCTGTTACCATGACAGTATATCTACAATAGGAATAAATAGACAAAGAAATACATAGATGTATATTTTGTACAATATGTACTAAATTTATACTTACAACTTCAAATAAATATAGAATATACATTATAATAATAAAAATATAGAATAATATAATTTAATTTTACAAGAATATAAATAAGGTATCTATAACCAAAAAACGGAAAAATGTATATCCAACATTCTGGTACCATAAGGTTCTGGTACCAATGTTTGTTCTCAGTACTCTTGAAAATGTATTAATATAAATATAAATCATTTTTTATTTATCTGTTTATTGTTTACATGTATCTTCCGCATAGAGGGTGTTTGGGATACTACATGCATAATTTTGACAATATAACACTTACATATGAACATTGTATTTACACATAATTAATGAACTATACATGGTTGTATATATCAATTTTTTTTAAAAATGTATATCACTTTTTACACAAGCCTCAATATCACTAAGAACTTATAAGTAACTTATACTGCACTCCGTTCAAGCACCTTGTAGTCCTGTAGGATGTTCTCCAAATCTTCAAGACATAATAATAATTTTCAATAACTAATCTTACTCACTTACACAAATGTTTACATCATAGTCACATTTAGGCGTAGGTGGTTCGCATTTAGTTTGTACATTTTCTCTCAAACCTTCCATTTTTAAAACAAATGCGTGTTGTGGTTCAATGCAGAGAAATGCTTTTCGTAGATGCTTTTTAGTTTGTGGTGCAGGAGTGGAAACCTAAATTTTAATTATTTTATTAAAAAATAAAGAAATAATTAAAATGGTGTTTAACATCAGCAATATGAGACCATGTCTATCATAACATTATAAGGTAATTAAATGCTATAACAATAATAAATACACAACCATGTTACAATTTATTGGACTAATACAAGTTGATAATTTTATATCGCGTACAGAAAATACAATAATACGAATTTTTTTGAAAATGTTAATATGATAATGGGAAAAATAAACAGGAGTCAGTCCAAGATTTTTTAATTTTTCAAATGTTTTATAGCTTCCATCACTAACAGCTCTCATGATATGTTTATTTTACCAAATCCGTTTGTGCACTGTTCAAAATTTATAAATAAATAAAAATTAGTTGTTAGTGTTTTTCAATAGAGAACTAAACTTCCTACAAAATGAAAAAAGAATCATTGAAAGCGGTTCAGAACTAGCAGAAATATCGTTTTAAAGATAGCAGGGGCGATATGCCATTTTCCTTTGAATTATTTATTGCATTTCATATTAGTTAATTGCCTATAAAGATCAATATAAACAGTTATACCCTAATATTGTTATTTGGAAATAATAAACCATTGTGTAATAATTTGCAGTGTTTTTAAATTTTAGTTACAAGTTTATAAACAATATTATTTCCTTGTTATATTTATATATTTTATTGTTTATTTTCTATGTTAAACGCAGTTCAGAACCTGCTAAGTATTATTAAAGTGCTAATTACCCTATATTTTACTATATAATAGTTATAATATATATTGTACCACATAGGAAAATAGTAGATATATTGTACCATTCTAGGAAAATACTATCTTTAACAAGTTATAAAAATGAAATGTTCTTACACATGTGTTTGTATGGTAGTCACAGTAGGGTGCAGGTGCTGTGCAATAACTTTTTACATTCTCTCTCAAACCTTCCATTTTAAAAACAAATGCATGTTGAGGGTCAATACAGTAAAATCCTTTTCGTTGATGCTCCTTTAATGAAGACGTTGTAGCCTGTGCCTGTGATGCAGGGGGAGTGGAAACCTAAATTTTAATTATTTCATTAGTAAATATAAATTATATCTATATTGCCAACAGGGCTAAAGTAAAATGGACATCCTTCTTCTTCTTCTTTCTCTTCCACCCATTTGCCTTTCAGCGTAGCCGAGCTCCCAGCCATTGGTTCCAACCGTCTCTGTTCCTGGAAAGGTTTCTTATCTCGTCCAGAGTTTTACCTCTATGCATCCCTATTCGCTCCATGTGGGTGATATAGGAGGTCCTTGGGCGTCCTTTAGGTCTTCTTCCTAAGGGCCTTACCTCCATTGTTTTTATAAGGTTCGGTTGGTGGTCCATTCGGCAGACATGCCTCTTGCCTAGAACTTCCAGAACAGAGCATACATTAAGCTCTTACCTCATCCTTTCATTCCGGACACATTCTCTCCGTGTCTTCCCCACAATTCTTCTAAGGAACTTCATTTCCGAGGCAGTGATGCAACTTTGTAGCCTTTCATTCATAATCCAGCTCTCTGCTCCATAGAGAAGCACCGGTAGAAAGATAGACTTGAATGTGGGGTAACTTCACATTCCGTGCTACTTCTCTTTTTCCGATAACCATGTTGCAGATATGGTAATAGACGGAATTAGCCTTGGAAACTATACTTGAGATTTCTGAATCCAATTTCCCAGACCTACTGATCACCGTGCCCAGATACGTGAAATCTGTCACCACCTCCATCAATTCTCCACCACAGGAGATCTGTATATCTTCTTGAGCTAAACCAACTTGAAGAATTTTGCTTTTTCTAGAATTGATTGTCATTCCCTTTCTTTTCAGTTCCTCATTCTTTTGGTATATATTATATCAATGTGTGATTAAATGTTATTTACAAACATCATCAATTCCTCTCCCCGACATATTTCCTATAAATCTGTTCCTACCTAACTGATAGAACTTTCCAAGTTAACCATAATCTAACTGATAGTGTTAAATATCGATTGTATATGTAAAGATAGTTGTGGCACTGAACTTCCACCTAGGTGTACAGCAGCCCAACAACAAACAGTACAGTCCAGTTGGTAGCGTCCCTGCGCCATGTTGTTTGTATATATAGCAGTAATAAACAAGCTGTCTAGTACAAGGTTCTTTTATTCCACTGCCTAATACTCTATAACTTTAATAGATAGAACCTTTCATGTTAACCATAATCTGATAGAACCTTCCAAGTTAACATAACCTCTCCTACTCATCCCTATTTACCCAGTCAGGTGTTTTAGGTTTTCTCGACTTTATAAATCAATAGAGAAATCCGGTTTGGAATTAAAAAATACCTGTCTTCTTCTTCATCGTTCTTCCGGCTAAATGGGCACATCCTTTGGCAGAAGGAAATCGGTAGTCCTCCTGAGGTCCTCGGGAATCCCGTAAGAGATTGGCTTCCGATGATTGTAGCTCAGGCCAAATCTTCCTCCTAACCTCATCAAAAAAGGAAGTTCTGAAGAAATGCTCAACAGTTTTCTCTCCCTCACAAGTTACCTACTGTAAGGCCCTGTCCTAATTTTATCAGTCTTTCTCTTGATTAATTTATTGAATATTCAACAGTTGACCATGGAATGAATATGCACGATGAGTTGGTTGGTAAAATAATATAAAACAGTACAGAACTATTTATTATCCAAAGCTTCGACACGCATTGCAAGTCTTCATCAAGGCTCCTCTCGACAAAGTATGGAAGCTGAATGACTTCATTCACCTCTTAATGTGATTGAGGTTCCCTACTTTGTGGAGAGAAGATCTGATGAAGATCTGAAGGTTGAATAATAAATGGTTTTTACTACTATCTCATCCTCCATACTTGTTTAATTCACTTCCTTCTGTGAGGCAAACCTCTTTCCATATAATTAGTACTAATAATTGGTAATAATAATTACTAATTGAAAAATGAATACATAATTAACAGTACTGACACATCTGTTAGCCTGGTAGTCGCAATACTGAGAAGGCAGCTTGCAGTAAGTTTCGATGTGCTCCCTCAAGTTCTTCAATATGAGGATGATCTGCAATCTCGGGTCCACACACAATTCCGAACTGAATGGCTTTTCTGGAGCTTTCTCTGGCTGAGTTTGCGGTTCAGGTGGGGTAGAAGTCTGCATTGTATTTTATACTAATTAATTAATATCATTTAAATCATGAAATACAGAATTCGATAACAACCAATTGTACTCACGCATTGGTTCATTTCGAAGTCGCAGTAGGATAAAGGAGGTTTGCATTTTATCTGTGTTTCTTCCCTAAACTCCTCCATTTTCAAGAGAAATGCAAATTGAGGTTCAAGGCAAGCGAATTTTTTACCTTGATCCTTATTTGATACATTTATTTCTCGTCTATGTTCTGCATTAGGATTTGTGGAAACCTTAATGTCAATTTATATATTTGTGAAAGTAAATAATATATTTGTTTTATCCATCATTATACAATCATTATAACTTGATTAATGTAATAACATTCAATAATCTAAAATCTAATTAAGTCCAAACCCCCAATTTATTCTCAAGAAACGAGATTCCATCTTTTCGACTATCCACAGAAATAAAAAAAAATAATAATAAAAACAAATTGAACGCTCCTTCCTTGTCCGTTCAACCAGCTTTTGGGATTCCGACCCGTCCACATCCGCCATATTCCTAACCATTTTTCATTCACAAACCATAAAATTATTAACATTGATTGAAAATTTGTTCCAAACGCGGTTCTCGTCAGCATTGATAAAAAGTTGTTGAACATGAAAATATCTGATTACCTGAAGAAAAAAACATCAGAAATATTTTAACAGGTTCAATTTGTTTCACGAAAAATATAATAGTAATATAGATGTATTTCTCAAACGAATAGTGTGACGTGTGACGATAATATGAAAATTGGAGAGGGACCCAGAAAATGGAAAAACGTTTTAGAGGACACAATAGAAAAGTGGAATCGACGGTGGGTGACATCTCAAAAGGGCACTACCTTAAGAAAGTACTTCCCCACCGTCCAGTCTCGTTTAGATCCAACATGGGTCCTCTCGGACTAATGGGTTACGCAATTTCTCACAGAGCATGTAATGGGGGCTTCCGCGCTAACCTCTCAGGCTTTGGGATAGGTATCGATCCCTTATGCCTTAGCTGTGGAGTACTCGAGTCTGCTGAGCATATGCTATCAACTTGCACCGCCTTTGAACCCCAACAGATCACATTGCTGAGGAAAACCAGATTCTAGGTTCTATCCAAGAACGAATTTCCTCAGCTAGAAACTACCCGTACTACAAAGATTTTTTGTACTGGTGGTTAGAAAACAGCAGTGGGCCCTGACCATTTTAGGATTGGGAGAAGGCCAGCCGGAAGAATAGAAGACAAAAGAGGTGCTTCTTAAGGATAACAAATTGGAAGACGGACTACCTTGAAGAATAATGTTGGCAACATTGACTTACTGGTATAACTGGCTAGTATAATGTTGCCACAACCCGTGTAGCATATTATGCAAGAAAGGATGGTTAAATAAATAAATCAAAGTGTGACGAAAAGTGGAACATCTACGACAATGCAGCGTGCAAAAGATTGTGAACGTCTTCTGGCGAGCCGCCTGTTGTTACCCCAAACGCCTCCCGACATTCGAAAACTGGAGATAATGGGATTATCGCGGGTTGCTATTTTACGAATGGTTTCCACAAGAAAAAACATTTAATTAGAATATGTACAGCTCATAGCCAATGAATTGGACCAAACATTGCGGCAGCCAAAAAAAAAAAGGCCGAGAACTAGTCAATCGCAAAGATGTTTTATTCCATCGTCAGAACGCCAGACCGCAATCATCACACAGCAAAAGTTAGTGCAACTTGGTTAGAATGTTTTTTTATACCTATCGTATTCTCATATCATTTGATTTTTACTTATTCTGGTCCTCCAAAACTCCTTCTACAGGAAATCGTTCGCTGATGAGGGGGATATGAAAACGTATTTCGATCAGTTTTTGCTCTCAAGTTCCAGATGTTTTACGAGAGCGGATTATGAATTTATTAAAAAGATACCAAGAAGTCATTAATAAAAACAGCAAATACCTTATTGAGTAAAATTTATTATGAGTATAATAAAACCTAATTTTATTTTAACCTTCAGAAACGGAAGGAAGTTATGGATCCACCCAATATAAGAATCGATAAAATTGAGAATGATTATACCCTGATTACCTTATTGATTAGAAGGCTGGTGAGGAATGCAACATGAAAGATAATCATAACTCGACTCCGAGAGCTCTCTACAGTTGATGGGGAATAAACAGGAAGCTGTGTCATCAATTACTTCCGTTTTATTGAACAATAAAAATATAACAATGCATTAATGACATCATTACAGAATAAGAGAACTACTCCTATGCTAATAGAACAACGTTTTTGACAATTCATTTCATACCAGCTCATCTTTTTATCAATATCTTAAATTATTGAATGTTGCTAAGGATAAGACCAGACCCTGTCAGCTGGCAGCGGTTGCCTTGACTACTCACAAGGTGTGGATCCCAGATGTTTCTCACCGATATTGATAAAATCTTTTTAGATAAAACTAGACATTAAACCGCGCAAAATATTAAGGGCTAACACTCCCCAGGAGCCAAGGAAAGTTTGCGCGCAAAAATCATATTTAATTTATTATCTTTGGTTCTAGTGAAGACAGAAAAATAAGTTTAGTGTCAAAATTATAGTACCATCCAAATTTCATCAGAACCTTACTCATCATCCTAGCACAATCACTATCCAGCACCACCCATCCCTTACAATCCTCCTCAAAGATTGAAACGGCAGTTGCCGTGAGACATATTGTTAACATTTAAATTGGAGTTCTGTCACTGGTCAGATCCTCCACTCATGTAATGTATTTGTGGCTATTGCGCCCTAGATCGGCCTCACGCCAGTGACGCGCTGAGTGAGAGGCGCTGGGATCTCTTGGACTCCGCTTTTCCCTCTACAAGTGGAGGAAAAGGCCCAGTCTGGGGTTCCTTTAGCAAATTGTAAATATTGTATATAGTTATGATTGTGTGTATGTTGTTAATGTATTTCTTACTTCTTTATTTCATTTATTTGTATTTATCTCAATTATAGGTTGTTGTTGTTTTTTTGTATATATATTATATTTTATGTAATTTGACATTATTATTGTTTTCTGTATATATTTTGTGAATGTGGTCTCATATCACTATTACTAATGTTCATTTAGAAACAAATTGTAATATATCTCAATAAATAAATAGTGTCAAAATTACCCTATTTAAGTTTTATGCTTGGTGATAACCCTAAAAATATAATTAATAACGTCAAAACAGTACTTATAATAATGTTTCTTTAAAACTGTGTTCCTCACGCCTAGAAAAGAATCTTAAACTGAGCATCAAGATTATTTATATTTTTAGGGTTATATAATTCCTCATTCTTTCTTGATTCATATGAGTTTTTAATATCATATTCATTTAAAATATTTACATCCTAAAGACCCATCCTAAAAAATTATTTAAAGATTATGCTAATGCTTCCAACAGTTTATTTACATTATTTGTCTTAAATGATAATCTTTTTATGCAGTTTAATAAAACCATGAATTCTTGTTATAGTAAAATCAGTACTTTATAGTTTGTTTTTAATTTTTTTTTATCAATGACCCCTTTTTAAAAAGTTTTGTTATATAAATATGAATTTTGTCAATCAATTCCTTAAATGGTTCTAATCTTAATTTCCTTGTTTTATTTTATTTTATATCTCCAAATAATGAGTACATTTCTTTTTAATTTCAATTTTCTATCATGAATAGTATAATTGTATTATTATATTAATTAGAACCATATCTTCCATTTAAACATATTTTTCACATAAATAAATCAATTAATATTAAGCATGCAATGTTTCAAAGTCCATACTGCCTCATCTTCAGAACTATTCATTAACAACTAAAAACAACAATATAATATTAGAATTAAATTTTCATCACATTTAAACAAATAATAAATGTTTATCTCTATCTTAAAATTATTTGTACGTACATATCTTCCATATTAAAACAATACAGGTCATTTATTATCATTAAATTTCTTTTTATTTGAATTTTACAACTTTCATCATTATTGATATTGTCACTATGTGGTTATTTTTATTTCACTGTCACACACTTTTATCAAATAAAAATGTCTACGTGCTTGGACCATCAACTATAAAGTAGTATATTTCTTTTTTATATTCTTGCACAAAAATTATTACTATATTTTTTATTTTAGTTTTGTCTGATTTAATAATTATTCTATCATTATTTTTTTAATGATTTCTTTTAGTTTAATTAAATCATTATTAATTTGTAAATTAGTTTTTACTTTCACTTACTATATATAGTAAGGAAAGTATTCTTATTATTCTAATTTCTCATTCTTTATTTTATGCTTTTTTTTTTCTTTTTTAAGGTTTTAAATTTTAAATAGTTGTTTATTGTAGGATTTGTTTATATACCTTAAACCTTGAGTTTTAGTTTTTCTTTCTTTTTTCAAGTTACAATTTAAAATACCAAACCAAAATATTAATTACTATGAAAAATAAAGAAATAATTAGAAAGCTGTGATTTGAAACTTTGCCAATATGGTGGACAATCCTCTTGACATCACTGGTCCTTGGTTACTTGTTTCTATCGCTGTAATTGGTCAGTGAGGTGTTTAGAATATGTTTCTTTATTCATTCAACATCACTTTATCCTGCTGTGGCTAATCAGAGGATACTAGAGTCGGAGTCCTAAATTTTTCCTATCCATGTTTTATTTATCTTTAACGACTACCTGACATCACACAAGCTCGGGACCACCTTTTAACATCCCCTCCAAAGGACGGCATAACTAAGGATTGTTTAGAATAAGTTTTTCTTTGTCATTTAATTGTTTTGCGGTGTACTTTGACAGTGTTAAACTTAAAATATGTTTGTAAAACCCTGTAGGGTTGCGATCTTTAAATAGTATGATGAATTATCAAGGGTGGCGTTTTATCGCCTCTACTTTGGTGTTTGGTGATTGATCCGCTTATCAAGAAACTAAACTCCCAAGGCTTCTATACACAGGGCTACGCAGACGATATTGCAATTCTGATAGGAGGCAAACATCAATGCGTGGTATCCTCTCTACTAAAACATGCAATACACATTCTTTATGATTGGTGTGGATCCTCTGGTCTTAACGTCAATCCAAAAAAGATTAAGGTCTGCACTTTTACACACAAAAGAAAGGTAAACATGAACTTACCTAGTATTAACGGTACACAGCTCACCAACTCCAAAGAAGTTAAGAAGCATTTAGGGGTCATTCTTGACCACAAATTGCGGTGGGACACTCATATCTCTTACATTGCCGGAAAAGCTCTAAAATGCCTCTGGGCATGTAAAGGCGCTATTAATAATGCTTGGGGACTCAAACCCCAAATCGTCTATTGGCTCTACAATACAGCCATTAGACCAATGATCACTTACTCCTCCGTAATATGGTGGCACAGAGCTCACATAGGGAACAATAAAAAGGCACTTTGTAAACTGCAAAGGCTTGCTTGCCTCATGATAACTGGGGCAATTAAGACCACACCAACAGCTGCGATTGAGACAATGCTGAATATCATGCCTCTAAAGGGCCTAGCCGGATAAGCATGTGAAATCTGCCCCCGCGTGTATTAGAACCAAATTTATACCATTGAGTAACACCTATGAGAAACAACCTTATGCAAATTTTTAGCCCCTTAATCCTAACGGGAGGGAAGTTATGGAGGGGGAAAGAAAAAACAAAAAAAATTGTTTTCTCCTGAACAGCTCAACCGATTTTCATGAAAAAAATATATGTTATGGATTTTACAAATAGGTTTCAAAAAATATTATTTTAATTTTTTTTTCCACGAAAACGCTGGTCAAAAACTTTTTTTTAATTTTTCAAAAAAATATTTTCTGGTTATGATGGTTTGGTACACCTCCAATCTTTCGCTACTTTATTTCATTGGAGGGTCCTACATAACATATTTTTTTTCAATTTAATCGCAAGTGTACCCCATAGTGAAAAATAAAAAAAACAATTTTTTCTCCTGAACGGATCAACCGAATTTCACCAAAAAAATAAATATGTTAATGGTTTTCTAAAAGAGTTTCAAAAAACATTTTTTAAATTTTTTTATTTTGAAAAAGTGAGTCAAAATTTTTAATTTTAAAAAACAATTTTAAAATTACATTAGTTTTGTACACCAACAATTTTTTGCTAATATAATTCATTGGAGTATCCTGCACAATATATATTTTTTTCGAGTTGATCTGAAATGTACCCAATAGTGAAAAATAAAAAAAACATCATTTTTTCAGCTCTCTGAGTGGTAGCTGTAGTCACGCATGAAGAGTAGGGATAGAGCTGTAGGGTCGTAATGTCATTAGATATTAGATATTACTTACACACTGTGCACATACATACAATTTACTATACCTATTATAATAAATATCTTATATTGGATGGAATATATTTAATTTTTTTTACAACGTTATTACTACTTTATATTATTACTTGCATAACTACTACATAGCACTATATGCTATATTTATATAAAACATAACTACAAAGATTTTTTTAATATATATATTTTTCATATTATTATATGTTAATCTAAAGTTAAATGTTAATCTATGATGTCAAACGCATGGAATTTTCGAGGAAAAAACTACTACTTCGTTTACCAGAAAAAAAAATGTTTTTTGAAACTCTTTTAGAAAACCATTAACATATTTATTTTTTTGGTGAAATTCGGTTGATCCATTCAGGAGAAAAAATTGTTTTTTTTATTTTTCACTATGGGGTACACTTGCGATTAAATTGAAAAAAAATATGTTATGTAGGACCCTCCAATGAAAAAAGTAGCGAAAGATTGGAGGTGTACCAAACCATCATAACCAGAAAATATTTTTTTGAAAAATTCAAAAAAATTTTTTGACCAGCGTTTTCGTGGAAAAAAAAATTAAAATAATATTTTTTGAAACCTATTTGTAAAATCCATAACATATATTTTTTTCATGAAAATCGGTTGAGCTGTTCAGGAGAAAACAATTTTTTTTGTTTTTTCTTTCCCCCTCCATAACTTCCCTCCCGTTAGGATTAAGGGGCTAAAAATTTGCGTAAGGTTGTTTCTCATAGGTGTGACTCAATGGTATAAATTTGGTTCTAATACACGCGGGGGCAGATTTCATATGCTTATCCGGCTAGGCCCTTTGGAGGTGGAAGCGCACGTGCTGAGAACTATCTATCGCTTTACCAAAGTAGGTAAGTGTTCCAACAAGTTCACCCATCAAGGTCATTGCAACTTACTTAGCAGGCTCAATGAAAATAATATCCTAGCTATGCCCTCAGACTTACAAATCCGGAAGTTTATCAATGCTTACTACAATGTTAACATTGATGAATCAAGGAAGCACAGACCCAAACATGGTATCAACTGCTACACGGACGGCTCACTAATGGACAGCGGCTCAGGTGCTGGTGTCTGGAGGAAAGACAAACCATACTCCGGAGCCAGTATTCCACTAGGCAAACACACAACAGTTTTCCAGGCTGAACTTCTTGCTATTCTCCACTGTGCTACTGACCTATGCACTGAAAACATTAGTGGAAAAAAGATTTTTATCTATACTGACAGTCAGGCAGCACTTGGAGCCCTAAACAATCACACAACCACCTCAAAAGTCGTTGAAGCATGCAATCTGACCCTAAACTGTCTTGCTAGGAAGAATATCGGGAACGAAAAAGCTGATGAATTAGCTAGGAAGGGATCAGCAACGATTCCCATCACACCAGAATCCCTAAGTGGAATCAGCCTAAGCTATGCCTTTAGGAACATCAATCAATCCTATTTGAATAAATTTAAACAACTTTGGCTAAATAAAGGACCTAGGCAATCACTCAAATTCCTAGATGGTCCTTGTACCGGCAGAAGGAAGTGTCTTCTTGGTATGAGTAGGACATGCCTGAGGACCTTGACTGCTGTTTATACAGTACACGGCAAACTTAACTACCATATGTTTAAACTTGGTATTTCCGACAACCCTCTATGCGGCAGGGAGGATGAAACATCGTTTCACATAGTCTGCCACTGTGACAGGCTAGCTATGTTGAGGTTCACTTTATTTGGTGAAGACCGCCTAGAATACCCCACTAACAACAAACTTGTTAATCCTAACAGCCTTCTGAAGTTTGCTTCTGCTACTAAACTCGTGTTTTAAATCTAACACCGCGTGATTCTATGGTGCACAATAGACCGTTTGTTCGCGGTGCAACCCTATGCCAGCAATTAAAAAAAAAAAAAAAAAAAAAAAAAAAAAATGATGAATTATCAAGTAGAGCATTTCACAGGTAAGGTTAAAGTTGTTATGTTGAGTGATCTCACACTAGGGAGTGATGACCCTACCCTATAAATTATCAAGAAATGCGAGTGAATTCTCCCAGCAGAATATAGCACATGGACTGTCCTGCCACCGGAAAAAAAAAATAATCAATTGAATTAATAATTTATTTGTACATACTGATTTTGGCTAATACATTTGTTATATATTTTTTCCAATTACAAATAAACAGTTCTTTTTTACATCATGAATTTTGGTAAACCCAGTCCTTTTTTTGTTTTCTATTATTGTTCTTGATTGTTAAAAAACAAAACCTGCTCTCGAGTAACTTAAAGCAAACCAAACCGGCCTTTTCTATTTCAATCCATAAAAAGTATTTGTTTTAGTTACTTTATAGTAAATGTTCTAATGGTCTGAATTTTTGAAATCCGATTCATTGTATTATTTTATAAAATAAATTTTCAGAGTTATAACTTCTTTTTTGTGAAAACGTTATAACATCCCCTATCTTAAACAATTCTCCTCACGGCCTCTTCATTAAAACTTTCTTGTACAAATAATCAAAACTATCCATATATTTTGTTTTTTATGTTGAGGATCTGTAGTCAACTGTAGAAACTATTATAGGTGGAATAATCAGGAATCAGTCATTTTTTGAAAAATTTTAATTTTGCCAACGTTTCGGCTCAAGCTTGTGAGCCATCATCAGGGCATTACTGAGCCATGTCCAAGCATAAACTTGAGTTTCTTTTGTAGAACAGCCAAATATTTATCCAACACACAAACAGACCTTTTTGCAGGACTTGGTTATTTGGACTTAGGGGACCCTAAAACATGTATTTCCATTGAAAACTGGATATCGAAAATTTTCATGATCGCAATACTTTCCCTTAATATATATAGTAAGTGAAAGTAAAAAGTAGGATGAAATGAGCAAAAATTAACAAATATAAGAATTATATTTAAAGCAATTATAAAAATAAGTCCAATAGTCGAAACAGTCATACCTTCATCGAAATAAATACAAGACATTTTAATAAATAAAAGTCAGGTAATTATTAAATGTTTATATACATCAAAGTGATGATATACACCATTACATTAAAAATTTCTCTAAAATAATAATAATAACAATTAAATAGAAGGTAGAATCGAAATGTAAAACGAAAAGAAATGAACATGTTCTAGATAAAGTAAAACTAATTCTAAATGAAGTGCCTGATTTAAGATAGGTCGGAGGCGTCGCTACCGTGTTCGGATCCTCCTTCTCCGTCTTCGTCGTCGGAATCCTTCAGCGCTTTCATCTTGTCAATTCTCCTCGGCCTTCTAGCCTCCATGTCCGACCCTTCATCGTCTGACGAATAGATATTCTGCTTTCTTTCCGCTGAAACAGAATAGGAATTTAACTTACATTTCTTGAACAACATAGCCGAAAAAATATGAAGACATATGGTTGGGCCATTAATATTTGTTTTTAAGATTTTTATTTTCATGAGAATTTACAAGTGGCCGGAAGCGTCAGAATTTAAACATGTTATGGTATCGCATCGATTACATGTTACTCTAAGTAGTATGTACAAGATGGGAAAATCTATTTTTAAAAAAATTTTGAAAACAAAACTAATTATAATATGAAGGTAAATAAATGCAGGTAATCAATACAATACAATAAAAATACAATACAATAAAAATACAATACAATACAAACAATAACAAAGTAATGGTGTTATGCAGATATACTAAACCAATAAATTATTATATTACTACAAATACAATACAATACAAACAATAACAAAGTAATGGTGTTATGCAGATATACTAAACCAATAAATTATTATATTACTACAAATACAATACAATACAAACAATAACAAAGTAATGGTGTTATGCAGATATACTAAACCAATAAATTATTATATTACTACAAATACAATACAATACAAACAATAACAAAGTAATGGTGTTATGCAGATATACTAAACCAATAAATTATTATATTACTACAAATACAATACAATACAAACAATAACAAAGTAATGGTGTTATGCAGATATACTAAACCAATAAATTATTATATTACTACAAATACAATACAATACAAACAATAACAAAGTAATGGTGTTATGCAGATATACTAAACCAATAAATTATTATATTACTACAAATACAATACAATACAAACAATAACAAAGTAATGGTGTTATGCAGATATACTAAACCAATAAATTATTATATTACTACAAATACAATACAATACAAACAATAACAAAGTAATGGTGTTATGCAGATATACTAAACCAATAAATTATTATATTACTACAAATACAATACAATACAAACAATAACAAAGTAATGGTGTTATGCAGATATACTAAACCAATAAATTATTATATTACTACAAATACAATACAATACAAACAATAACAAAGTAATGGTGTTATGCAGATATACTAAACCAATAAATTATTATATTACTACAAATACAATACAATACAAACAATAACAAAGTAATGGTGTTATGCAGATATACTAAACCAATAAATTATTATATTACTACAAATACAATACAATACAAACAATAACAAAGTAATGGTGTTATGCAGATATACTAAACCAATAAATTATTATATTACACAATTAATGGAGTAAAATGTGTTTTGTACATTTGTGTGTGTAACCTTTAAGAGTAGTCTTGTCACAAGCCACCTATTTGTACATTTGTGTGTGTAACCTTTAAGAGTAGTCTTGTCACAGCCACCTATTTGTACATTTGTGTGTGTAACCTTTAAGAGTAGTCTTGTCACAGCCACCTATTTTTCAAATGATTGGGTTGTCGCAGTGGGACGTAAGGGAAAAGAATTTTTTTGGCAAACGAGTATATATCTTTTTTGATGGATGGAAGTTGTAACTCAGATAACATAGTTGAGATTTACATGTAAAAAAAAAAAAAAAAAAAAAAAAAAAAAAAAAAAAAAAAAAAAAAAAAAAAACCTGTACTACTACAACCCATTAAGGATCTTGGGCTCAGTACGTATAGAGATTCGTACTGTTTACAGGCCAACAGCGATGCAATGAGGTGATTAGGCCAAGATCACACTCAGCTGCCCGGTTTTTTCCCCAATTAGGGTACCCACTTTATCGAGGCTGGGTCTGCCCCAGGAGGGTCTCCATAAATAAATCCACTGAAATAACAGAAATAATAATATTCCGCCACAGCCGGGATTCGAACCCAGACCCCGCAACACAGCAGACTAGTGCTCTAACCACTAGACCACACCACTCCCCAAAAAAGTACTGGAGGTGCTGCGATTTGCTTGTATCGTGTATAAATATTTATAATCCTCATAAATATGTTTTGAACTACCTCCATTTTCCGGTAGCTGGAATCACAATATACTAAAAAAATAAAATAAAAGCTTAAAGGTTTATTAAGTTGTATTTGTCTGTCTCTATAGTCAAATAATGGTTTCCAATCGTTATACATAAAACTTAGTAAATATAAAGTTAAAAACAAACTTTATAATACATACTTTCTTAGTATTACGTGTACTATAAAAAAATAATATTTAATTTAATTTTAAAATAAATTTGAATATTTACTCTCTTCAGGAAGAATATAAAATCTAATAATAAACGTAATTAACCAATTAGGAAAGATATTTTCCTGAGAGAGAATAAGGAAATATACATTATTTATTATTAAGACAATAGTTATCAGTAAAGCTGTGATGAGGAAGGTTGTGGTGAGTGTTACCAAATATCACAGGTTTTATTCTTCCATACAGTACTCTATCCATTTTAATTATTAAAAAAAAGTACTAAAGCCATGTTTCTTTCCAAAAAGTATTATATTCTTAAAAGTTCATGAGAAAAGTGCAATAATTTGCAGAAAGAAAGTAAAAAAGTAAAGTATAGTCCAAGAGATGGGACTGAAAAATGTTTATTAAAGAAGAAAATTTGCAACGTGATTTTCACATTTTAGTCAACCTTTTACTCTCTGTTTAAGAGACACTGTATTAAATGGACAAAGATATCTTGGTGCGTAAAAGATCTATAGATATCTAGATGAGGAAGATGGTGGGGGGTGCAGTCATAAATTAGAAACACACATTTAAAATAAGTGTTATTTTAATTATGTGCCGACGTTTCGGCCTACAATGTGGGCCTTCATCAGGGCTAAAAGAAACAAGATAACAACCCATGTAATTATAGACTTAATAATGTGTTAGGTATATAATAATAATATGACAGTAAAAAATATGGGAACATAAATAAAATTAAATGTAAAATGATAATAAGATGACAATTATAAAGTATGGAAATAAACAAAATTAAGATGATAGTTATAAAGTATGGAAGTAAACATAATTGAGATGATAATATTCTAATGAGAATATATAAAGAGAGACTAAGCAAATGAAAAAAATGACAAAGGAAAAATATGTGAAAAATTAAAATTTTAAATATTAACAATTTTGAAGTGATATATGACGGTAATATATTAAAAACATAGTTAAGAGTATAGGTAATATATAAAAAAGAACATAGTCATTAGAAAAGAGAAACAGTATGAATAAAAAATAATTTTAAATTTTAAAATAATGTAATATTAAACTAATAATTATATGTCAGGATATGTAACGGAGAAAGATATGAGTATGGAAAGAGGGAGAAAGAAATGGGCGATGAAAAAAGACCCTTATCAATAAGAAAAAAGATACATACTTGACTCTAAGACGCTGCCTAAACAAAGAGTGATGTTTTCCAGTTTAAAAAACGCTCATTGCGTGGAACGGAAAATATGAGAACTAGAATGTCCGTTAGGGCTTTTCCAAGAAGCTAAGTTATGTTTACTGATTCGATTGTTTGTTGAAGAAAAACCTAAAGGATTGGCTAACGATTTTAACGACGTTAGCCAATCCTTTAGTTAATCTTAACTTTATTATTATCATTTTACATTTAATTTTATTTATGTTCCCATATTTTATTACTGTCATATTATTATTATATACCTAACGCATTATTAAGTCTATAATTACATTGGTTGTTATCTTGTTTCTTTTAGCCCTGATGAAGGCCCACATTGTAGGCCGAAACGTCAGCACATAATAAAATAACACGTACTTTAAATGTGTGTTTCTAATTTATGACCGCACCCCCAACCATCTTCCTCATCTAATTTCTCAACGGTCAACAAAACTCCATCATTATAGATATCTATCACCTTTCAGATTGAAGCTTATTCATTGTCCATAATTTAATATATTTATAATGAGCATTATTGCATCATGGCTTATAGTATATATACTGTATTATTATTTTATAATTGTATTGCTTCATAAATATTATATGAATGTTGTATTTGATCACTACCATCAATGTCCAAATCAGGACAGACTGTAATATCAGTCAATAAAAATTATTATTTATAAAAAATTAAAAAAAGAATCAAATAATTTGGTGCAATAATAAATAAATGGTAGATTTTTTTTTTCCTATGAAATTTTCTGAAGTGGATATAGTACCCTTTGGAAATCAGTGTCTGAATTGTTCCATCGATGAATGATAATATTTTTATAAGAAAGGTTGAGTTTTGGAAATAATAAAGCAAAGTTGTGGTACATATATATGTATGTATTAACTTACTATTTGATTTGTTGTTGTATTTGTTCTTGATAGCGTTGAGGGAGATGGCTCCGTCGTCGTCGGAGCCGTCCTCGCGATCGGGCTCGATGTAGGAGCTGTTGAGCTGGCGACTGGCCCCGCGCTCCCGCGTTCGCTTCACCTTGCTCTCTCGGCGCAGGGTCGCCCGCAGCTTCTCCTCTTCTTTCTGAAAGTATCAGAGTCATCTCATCTCATCACAATCGTAAACAACTTTTTATTTCTTTAATAATATTATGTTGGCAAGGATTTTAATATCCCTCATGACAAGAGCCAAAAGGATTTCACAATGCATGAAAAAAAGAAGATAGAGCTCCTTGAAAACACACTGATGAAAAACATATTCCAGGAAGAAACAATAAAAAGAAGTTATAGAAACGCCAAAGTGGACAAAGACAGGGAGAAGGCTATTATCTTGTACACCGAGGGCAAAGAAAAGATTGCAAAGGTTCTACAAAAGTACAACATTACTATGATAGATAACACAAACTTTCACTTACCTTTTAGTTAGCTAAAATCATTTTTAAAGTTTTCATAGAGAAAAAATTAATTCAGGATTTATTGAACAAAACACTTGATCAAGTTGAAAACTTAATTTATTTGTGCCAAGGAGGGAGATCATAACAATCTTAAACAAACTTTTAGATTCAAAAAACACAACTCTACCAAACCATCAAATTTTTCTTGTCTCCAATCTTTACAATCAAAAATCCCTAATGTATCCCCCTCCATCTTGTCACAAATAAATTTATCCATAAAAAACCTTAATGTAGCCTATGTTGCTGACTTGGCCCGAACCAGGTACCATTCCTTCCATGGCAAACTCCATTCCCACTCCAACCAATTAGTTTCAAACCTTGCAACCTAATCAATCCCTGATAATCCTCCACGGCATCTGAAAAGAAAATGGCCCCTGGACCTTTTGGTTTAGCATAGATTTTTGGAGAGCTGCCAATTGGTAGTATCCCTTTAAGTGAATCATGACAGTATATCTTGTATCACATTTACTAAATGTATTTAATTATACATATGTAAATATCAATAAATATTTTTTTAAATATATATTTTTAAAAACTAAAAGTTAAAAAAAAAAACTTTGAAATGAAGTTACGAGCTGAAAAAAGTTATAACGATAGGGGACGGGACGACTGGGGTCTATTAAGTCTGGGATGGAGGGGGAAAGGTTCAAAGCAACTTAACATCAAGGAAAACTGCACTAGTGGAAAATTAGAAAAATAAAATAAAATTCAATAAATATATTATTGGGAACAGGGATGACTGGCCCCATTGCTCCCAGCCTCGACCCCATCGTGAGTATGAATCCCTGAATTTTCTGTAGATCTGTGTAATTCCGTTGAAGGTAAATTAAAAATACATAAAATACACATTTTTTATGTAAAAATACATAAAACATAAAAAAAACTTATATTAACTAAAAGATAACAAAAATGCTGATAGTGTAAGTACAAGCGGTGATTCCTTTCCTCTCCGCCTGTCATGTTCTTTCTTTCCTTCCTAGCGACTCCTACTCTCTTTAACTATCGTCCACAATGACGGGCAGATATGAGAATAATTTGGACAGTTTGCGACAACTAACTCAAAAATAGCCCACACTTGCGAGCGATTCTATAACTTCTACCCACACTACACACTGCCCAGCAGTCATTTAACAGCTGTTCCAAAATGCATAAAACAAATGCCTGTCATGCTTACACATACTTGATACAAAATAAAATTACAAATTATGCAACATAAAAATATGATTATTTCAATTCTTAAAAAAAATGAAAAAAAAGTCTCCTCTCAATGTACATCATCAAAGAAAGATTCTAGATACCTTGATCATCTCTCCCCTGTGCTGGTCGGGATCATGGCCGACCTGTGACAACACCTTGATACCGGCCGACTTCTGACTGCGGTCGGCCAGCGACAGGGTCATCTTTCTGTGGGTGAAGGACTCGGTCGAGTGCGGCCTGAACGTGAGCTTGGTCCTGAAGACCGCCTGCCCCTGCAGCCCCGTGCCCTGGCGGATGAACAGGTGGTTGTGGTCCCCCTGTAAGCATGGCATTATCTTGTAATTTCCACAACTAGAACTAGAATTGTATCATCTAATAGTCTATTATCATTTTAGGATCATGAAAAATGTCTATATCATATAAAGCTGATGAGTTTACAAATAATGTATATTTATAAAATGTAAAATATTGTAACCACAAACCATATTTCAACCATAAACAATATTTCAGAAAATCATTTCCCGACAATATTCATAATAGAAGACCTTATAAAATTAAATCAAATACATTATACATAATCAAATGCTTAAAATTGAGATCACTCATCATCAACGCTAAATATAGCTAAACAAAGGTTACATTACTTGCCTGTAACGGTTGTTTGTAAACGTCGAATATCTCACTGCCGAGATGAAGAGAGATGCTGCCATCCGACCAGCGAACCATACGAGCGTTACTTTCCTTTATAGTGTTCCCTTCTTTATCCAACGCTTCGCGCCACCGTATCGTGTTTTCCACTTTCAATTTCAATCTGTAAAATGTAATTCAAATATAAAATGGCAGAATTCATATCTAGAACAATATTATTATATTCTTTCCAATTTGAAGAGTTTAATATATATTAATTAATATTTAAACTTATAAACAATTTTTCCTACATTTCAATATGTATATTGATTTATTATTTTCAATAATCAACCAAGAAGAATAGCTTCTCCTTTAAATTTGAGGTCTGAAATAAATGAATATGACATAATTTAAGTGTTTTCAAATTTTTTAAGATTGTTAAATTATTTCAAATCCAGAAATTATTAATGAATGTTTTAGTGTCAGCCCTGATGATAAGACATGACCTCCAAAGTTAGGAAAAGTTGTTAATAATTGAGACGTTGATTTCCAAAGTTAGGAAAAGTTGTTAATAATTGAGATGTTGATAGTAAATCCAAAATAGTAAAAGTTGTTAATAATAGAGATGTTGATAGTAAATCCAAAATAGTAAAAGTTGTTAATAATAGAGACGTTGATAGTAAATCCAAAATAGTAAAAGTTGTTAATAATAGAGACGTTGATAGTAAATCCAAAATAGTAAAAGTTGTTAATAATAGAGACGTTGATAGTAAATCCAAAATAATAAAAGTAGTTAATAATAGAGACGTTGATAGTAAATCCAAAATAGTAAAAGTTGTTAATAATAGAGACGTTGATAGTAAATCCAAAATAGTAAAAGTTGTTAATAATAGAGACGTTGATTTCCAAAGTTAGGAAAAGTTGTTAATAATTGAGATGTTGATAGTAAATCCAAAATAGTAAAAGTTGTTAATAATTGAGACGTTGATAGTAAATCCAAAATAGTAAAAGTTGTTAATAATAGAGACGTTGATAGTAAATCCAAAATAGTAAAAGCTGTTAATAATTGAGATGTTGATAGTAAATCCAAAATAGTAAAAGTTGTTAATAATTGAGACGTTGATAGTAAATCCAAAATAGTAAAAGTTGTTAATAATAGAGACGTTGATAGTAAATCCAAAATAGTAAAAGTTGTTAATAATAGAGACGTTGATAGTAAATCCAAAATAGTAAAAGTTGTTAATAATTTAGACGTTGATAGTAAATCCAAAATAGTAAAAGTTGTTGATAATAGAGACGTTGATAGTAAATCCAAAATAGTAAAAGTTGTTAATAATAGAGACGTTGATAGTAAATCCAAAATAATAAAAGTTGTTAATAATAGAGACGTTGATAGTAAATGATGGCTAACAAGTTTGGACCAAAACACAGTTGCCATATATTTGTTAATAATATCAATTAATTAGCGATATATGACTGACACTTGATTATTGTTGCTAATATTATGTTCTTAACACCCTCAATATTATTATGTTATCAACAGCCTCAATATTATTATGTTATCAACAGCCTCAATATTATTACGTTATCAACACCCTCAATATGATTACGTTATCAACACCCTCAATATGATTACGTTATCAACACCCTCAATATGATTACGTTATCAACAGTCTCAATATTATTACATTACCAACCCCCTCAATATTATTACATTACCAACCCCCTCAATATTATTACATTATCAACAGCCTCAATATTATTATGTTATCAACAGCTTCAATATTATTATGTTATCAACAGCTTCAATATTATTACATTACCAAGAGCCTTAATATTATTATGTTATCACAACACCCTCAATATTATTACCTTATCAATAGCATTAATATAGTTGATAAGCCTACCTTGCCCTACCCTCCTCATCAAGGGTTTCTTCTTCATCAATTTCATCTTCGTAAGTCTCAGCACTGAATGGCCTAGGGTCTACGGAAAGGAAGTTGGGAAGCTTTACGAAGTGAATATCTTTCCCAACGTCGCACATTATCCTTGGGATTTCAACGTCAATTCGTGTTTCGGGGATCTCTTCTTCTTTTTCAACTTCCTCTTCCTAAAGATTAGTTAATAATATATTTTTATAAATAAAAATATACATAAATAAAGTTCTGTATGCATCTAATGGGTGTAGAATCAATATTTATAAATTTTTAAGTTAGCATTCACTTACTTATGTTATCATCGCTGTAAGTTTAAAATGATTCTAGTTAGGAAGCTGACATTTTTAATGAAGGTTACCCTTACTGCCTAGGTGTACAACAAGGCTGGCTGTGGAAAAATTTGTTCTATAAGAGGTTAAATAAATCATTTTGAAAACCTTTTAAACAATGTTTTTCAAATAACTCAAAAACTATACATCTCTTGAAAAATTATAAGTACTCATTTCAAAGGTAAACAAATTTCCACCAATATAAATATTCCTGACCAGTATTAATAAACTATAATTATGTGAAAATATACTAAATTTACAACAAATATATTAAGGCATTTTAGACTTTTAATCCATGTTTTGTGGGCAGGTTACCATGGCAATACGTTCCATTATTAATGGGTATTTAAATTTTTTTTTTTTTTTGTGAAAAGCTGATTCACGAATGGAAATAGTTCAAATTCACATTTCAAAGGAGTTGTGACGATATATAACGATTAAAATTAATTAAAAGCTCAAAACTAATTGAATAGTAATCGGAATTCCTACTTCTTCTGGTGAGTTACTATAAATGTGACAGAATGAATTTAGGGTCTAGCCCTAAATGATAACTTTATTGGTTGTAGATAAAAATGCAAATTTGCTATTGGTCAATCAGTTGCTCTTTCATCTATTTTTATATATTATGAATGCAGCTATCAGTTCTATAGTGCCACATCATAATTTTATTCCCTCCAATTTACAGTAGCACACCAGAGGAAGTAGGCACACACATAATTAATCCGTAAATTTATCAGTGTGCATTGAAGAAGTGCTCTGCTTGTCGCTTGAGCTTTTCGCACTGGGTCCAATGATGCAGTATGCATCATTACAGACATGCCTCCGATAGATCTTTTGGCAGATGAACGCAGAAGGATCTACCAAAGAAAACAAGAAGAGACGGAGGCTCACTGGGCTACATTAGCGAAACTAGAGAGATTTCATACTCTTGAAAGATGCAGAGGTGCTGGAACGCCTCATCTTCTGGAAGATGGACCTATCGCCTGATTCCCGACATATCGACATGGATATCCCGGAAACATGGAGATGTAGATTACTATCTCACTCAACTGCTTACTGGGCATGGTTGCTTCAGAGCCTACTTAGCGCGTTTCAAAATAGAGGAATGTTCAACGTGTCAATCTTTCGATTCCCCAGAAGAAACAGTGGAACATAAATTCTTCTCTTGTTCAGGATTCAGTCGGAGCTAGACATCATCATCATCGACAAAATACTTGGTCGCTTTAATGATGACTAGTCAGGAGAGTTGGAGCTAGTAGACATTTAGCACTTCTGCCCCCCGCGAAGTAATGCTTGACGGTGGTTTCATGAGATGGTAAAGACGAATTGGGAGGTGGTTTTTTAGTGAGTAGGAATCTGAACTGTTATGTGACTTCATTAATTTTCTTCTTAAATTTCTTTCATTAATCTTCATGTTGCATTTCATCTCATTAAAGATTTTTCTCTTGCCCGAAAAAACACCCATAATTACTCAATATATTTTAGCTTTTGAACATAATCAATCATTCTATATCATCACAATTCATTAGAAAAATAAAAGAGAATTAATTCCATTTGTGAGAGAAGCTTTTGAAAAAAAAAAAAAAGTTTATGAATATTTAATAACAATTGAAATTGTTTCCATGGTAACCTATATACAAAACACGGATAGAATGTCCAAATTGCTTCAATAATTACAGGCCAGATTAAGATTATTTTGTTTTGGATTAATAAAAATTTTATTACCTTTCAAATAAGTACATATTATTATAAACCAGGAGCCTTCTGATTTTGAGTTATTGGAAAAAGAAAAAAAAAAATCTGAAACCAAACCCAGGATTACTGCACATCTAGATGATAAGGGGGCCATATCTATCAAAAATTTCAGCTCGAGAACGATAGTCATTTTTTAAATACTAGGACTACGTTAGTGAATAAGTGCTAAGTTTTTTTAATATGTTTTGATAAAAACTTTTTTTAAAAAGTTACCTTTTCAGCATCTTCTTTCTCTTCTTCGCTGCGAGCCTTTTCATCTTCAGAGCCTTTTGGCTCTTCTTCTTCAACATCGCTCGACTTGTCTTTCTTTTCCTCTTCTGCCTCTTCTTCTGAACTTATGTCATCCGCGTCCCCAAACAACGCTTCAGCAGTGGCTGAAATATATTTATTTAAATTTTTACCTCTTATAAACAGATCAAAGAAAGCAAATTATATTGACTCTAAAAAAAAAAATAATGTATCACTTTGATTAAATATATTTTCTTTTTGAGAGTGATTCTACCATTTATAGGTCCACAATATAGAAATTATCCACCTTTAAATAAAAAATAAATCTCTTTATTACTTCCAATGTTTCAGTCAGTAACCCATTTTTAAGGAAATCATTAAAAAAATGTCTTTATTAATCAAAAGATTTTTAAACTATTACAATTTAACATGGATAACAGCATGTGGTACAGACAAAAAGAAAATGGAATATTTTTTATAGTGACAATAGCCAAATTATTTATGAGGAAAGCTATATCTTTAAAAGGAAATTTTTTAAAGCTATTTATTATACAAGAAAATTGCAATTTTAAATTTTAAAACAGATACAAAAAACCTGGTGCGGGCAAACACACGACTTTCACTTACCTCTGTTTTTAAAATCGATTAAAGAATTTTCAAGTACAGTAAAAGATAAAAATGAGTGAAACCATTAAAAAATAAATTAAATGGAATTTCTATAGAAACATGTGTTTTATTAAAAAATCTATTATATTATTATCTAAAATAATCAGTTAGCTTTATCTGCTTTTCATTCATCACTCTCTATTAACTTTTAAAAGCTTGTGTATAAGATAATATTTTTTTCTAAAATTTTTAGCTTTCAAACGGCATATTATACATGCATATTACTGTTATTATGTTCAAAAACAAAAAATTGCATTAAAAAAATATTTTTTCAGTTTTTTCATTTAGTTGTTTTTTAAATTCGCACAACTTACATATTCAGCTGTTATTTATCAATGCTAACAAGATAATTTGGTTATTTTTATAGAATCTACAAAACTAAACGTACTTTAGGGGAAGAAAATTAAAATATCGACATTTAAGCCCTGTCAGACTATTTTAATCAGAATGAAACCTACATGACGTTTAAGCCTATTAAATTTTACATCGATATAGCGAGTTTACTCAAAATTGTCGGAACTGTTTTCGAGAAAATAAAAAAAAAGGTACAAAATGCATAGTATAAAGTGGCTCTTCTGGTAAGCTTATTTGATGAAAAAGGTTTTGTAACATCTCGGGCGTATATTTGTCTTAAATATGAAATTTCAGTTTCATAGGACTTTTGGTTTCCGCCCAGGAGTTACCACATACAAACACACACAGACCTTTTTGTGGGACTTGGTTATTTGGACTCAGGGGACCCTAAAACACGTATTTCCATTGAAAACTGGAATTTGAAAATTTTTACGATCACAATACTTTCCCTTACTAAATATAGTAAGTGAAAGTAAAAATTTTAACAATCACCCCACTGAAATATTAAGCACAATTAATATTTTATTAAATTAATAAAAAGATTAAAGAAAATATTTCAGCTAAAAACAAATGAAATGCAATTAGTAAAAATTAGATCTAATGTAATATATATCTCTCTATATAAAATGATAACGCGGTTAAGGTTTCCGCTAACTCCTTCTAAACGACAAGACGGATTTTGATATTGTTATACCATCATAATTTAGGGCATTGTTTCCTCAAGGTTTATATAGGTTTATATAATACATTGTAATTTAGTTTTCCTTTAGAAGGAGAATATAAACATTGTAATTTAGTTCCTTTAAAGGGAAAATAAATTTTCTATAACCAAGTCTTTAAAAAATTATTCCTGAAATATATAGACGTATTATATACTGTTGGAAAGCACAAGATTTTAGAAAAGTAAATTTGCAATAAAAGAATGCTTACAATTTAATGTAAAGTTATTGTAAGCTCATACACTTTACATAAATTAAAATGTAAGAGTTATAAACCTAATAGGATGGGAATGTTTGTTATTTCTATACTTTCTGAATACATATGAAGCGACACACTCGATAGCTGATTAATCGATAAATAAAAACGTGAGTGTTATCTACCAAAAACTATATGTTTTATTATTAAGAAAGCTCTAACATCACTCTATAGTGGGCCTTACCCCGTAGTAAGTCGTTCCAATGAATTAGTTACTCTAAGGTTGACAGGAAGAGACTTGACTGTATCATTGGACAGGGTTAAACCTGCCTTTCTTTTGTCGAACAGAGAAGGATTACCTGTTGAAAAACTTCAAGCAGACGAAACGAAAACTACAGCCGGAATCAAGACTTCCTCATGCAGGACAAGCAAAACTCCAGTAAGGTTTACTCACGCTGTTATTTGTGGGAAGCCCTGTAGCTTTCCGTTATCTCTGCTTCAATTTAAAATAACGAAGAAATAAACTTAACCAATTGCTCATTTCATTAAAGTAAACTAAAACACTTAAAGCGATAAACTCTGAATCGGTGAGAAAGAGCTTTTTTAAATATAAATGACACCTCAGTCAAATTGCACCTGTGCGAAGCAAAGCGAAGCGAAGTAGGGGGGGGGGTCTGCTGGTAATATTATATTATGATATTAATTATTGCTTCATGATATTAATAAAAAACAAAGTCAAACCTGATTTCTTAGGTTCTGAACCACTATCATCGCTATCAGAATCCAATACTTTAGATTTTTTCTTTTCATGGGACTTTTCTTCTTTACCACTGAAAATAAATTTAACATATAATAACAAAAATTTAATTAGTTTTCATATTATCTACTACATAACTTTCTCTTTATAAGAAACAAATTAACAAAATAAAGGCAAAAATGAACATAAGTGAGTTAATAACACTTAACAGGAGAAAAAAAATTATACAAAGAAAGAGGAAATCAGTTGGAAGATGCGGTAATTGAACCCCCTCCCTCCCTAAATAAAGAGAATTATTTAGTCAATATGACAAGTCATCAAGATTGATAAGTACGCCTGTGTGTGATAGCAACCCAATGCAGTTGGGCAGCACTGTTTTGGTTTATTGTAATTTTGATAAAGTAAAGCATTTCTCTCTGTACTGACATCTTTGGCTAAATTTTAGTGAATATGCACCATATTTCACGATAGTCAATAACACATATTTCACAATAGTCAATAACACATATTTCACGATAGTCAATAACACAATGCCTCCCATTTCACATATACTGTATGTATATTATATTGAGTAACGATAATGAGTACAGAATGGTATGAATACAGAATAATGGAACAAAGGTAGAATGGATTGCTTAATCTTTTCAAAATGGTAGGTTCCTCCTAGTGTCCATTCCTCTTGACCAACCCTCAGACCTCGACGGCATGAATTTGGTCTTTTGTTCAATCATTTATGGACCCAGTATCCTCGCTAGGGCCAAAAGTGCACCCTTGGTCGCCAGAAAAGATCATCTCATACAGTCGAGGTCATCAGCAGAGGACAGGATCTGGACAGTTCTATTGAAGATAGTGCCAGTCACCTGTATGCCAGACTCTTTAACCACTTTTTCCAATGTAAGATTAAAGAGGAGGCATGCAAAGACATCACTCTGCCTCACCCCTCTTCCAGAAACAAATGCTTCTGAGAGTCCTCCTTGGACAACAACTATGCACTCCACACCTGTCATAGTCACTTATGTGAGCCGGATAACTTCCTTGGGATATTGATCTCTTCCATTGCCTCATGTGGCGATCTATTGAGACTATCATAAGCTGCATTAAAGTCTACAAACAGATGGTATGTTGACATGCTGTGGGATGGGATGTCATAGTATGTTGACATACTGTGGGATGGGATGTCATGGTATGTTGACATGCTATGGAATGGGATGTCATAGTATGATGACACGCTGTGGGATGGGATGTCAGGCACTCATTGAAGATCTCTGACCTAATCAAATCTGGATAAGCAAAATTTAGGTCTCCCAATGTAGCAAAATTGGTCCAGTAGTTTCGGAGAAATGCCACGGACGGCGGAGGGCTATGGCTGATGGTGGACGGCGGACAAGCGGATTTTTTTTATTCGTTATTCGGGTTCTACGCATTTTGAAACGTAAGCCCTCAAATTTTGAGAGGGGGTAATTTTTTTTTTTTTTTTGGTCAATCATTACAAAGGTTCATTATTAAAAATAATAAACCAACAATTATCATTTTGAATAATGGAATAGACGATCAAAGATAGAAAAAAATTATTTCATAAACAAGTTTACCATAAAAATAAATTTACCTTCCAGCATTTGAACTCTCTTCGCTATCGGATAACACTCGTTTCCGTTGAACAGTTTTGTTCCCTTCGTTGTCCGATTTGTCAGAGCCCAACTCATCTATTTTTGAGCAAAAAAATAAATGTAGTATTAAAATCGATTTGATAATGTGATAAAAATATAACACATTACCGACACAACGGCACCTGTCAGACAAAATTATAGTTTTTAAAATTGGCTAAAATTAATAAGATAAAATATGTACAGTAAAATTATTTGTCATATACATTTTTTTTTTTTTTTTATAACTATCTATTTTTCAAACATATTAAATATTGAGATTAAATGTTAAACAATGAGAACAAGAACAATAAATGTTCTATAAATAATTTATTTCTGAACAATTACGTGGCATATGAAATAAGTAACAATACTAGAAAACAAAAATTATTAAATAAAAAAGAAAATATAAGAATGGAAGTCACTGCCTTGTTGATCAATTTGTTTGCTATGAGTTATTGTAAATGTTAATCGGGCTAACTAGGGCAATGGCTACTGTTTCAATTTAAAAACCTCTCAAATTTCTCATCAAACCAAATTATTTCATCCTTTATCATCTACTAAAATCCAGAATAATTTTTTTTTAAGTTATGGCAGGAAATGATTTCTAGAATACTTAACAATGAATTTAAATATGAACTTATGAGAGAATTTTCTTAGGTGAAAGTAGATTATAAAACTTTAGGCCAGCGCTTCCAAGCCAGGCTCTTTAGAAAAATTCAGGAAGATAGCTTACACATTTTACTTAATACCTGGTACTGATAATATCTCTAATATCTGGTACTGATAATATCTAATATCTTGAACTGATAATATCTCTAATATCTGGTACTGATAATAACTAACATTTGGTACTGATAATAACTAACATCTGGTACTGATAATAACTAACATCTGGTACTGATCAAGGTAAAAAATTTTATTACCAAAAGGTACATATTGCAAAATATAAAATATGCGAAATATTGTGATAAAATAAAATATAAAAAAAATATTTATGTTTCATGATTTGGAATTACGATAAAAATATAATAAATGCTGTGATTGATTAGAGTAAGTTATCACAAAAACTGGGCTCGCGCTTATATTCCTCAACCTCCTAAAAATTATCATTTTTTGTAAAAATCTACATCAAAAATTTATTTGTCTGCAATTTAAACCATAAAATACTTTCATTAAATAATTTTGGAAATACATTAAAAAATAATAATAAAAAATTAAAACCAAAATGCAAATGATAACAGAATGGTTTATTATCCCTAACAATTATATTATGTTAGATATAGCTGTGTAGCCAAATAACTTATGCCAATAGTTTGCAAGTTATGTAAGAGCTAAAACTAGAGCTTAAACTAACACTCTCAATACAAGGAAAATTGGCAATCACGACTGCTACATTCATTTTTTAATTTTTTTTTAATATCTATTGAAATATGCAACTGTATTAGTGAGTACATCTAGTAAATTAGCTGTATAAAACAGATAAAATACATCAAGAGAAAATGCCCATTGGCAGCACTCCAGTAAGTAATCTAACTAGAAGGTCTTGAGGCCATATTCATTCCAGACGCCCCAGAGGATTGTTCATGGGACAGACTAATACGAACCACTGGGGTGGTTCATGCCCCACCATCGGACAGACTAGTGCGAGCCACCAGTGGTACGCACTGGCATGAACGTGTTAAAAAATAATAATAATTTGATCTATATAGTCAAGTCACAAATCAGAAGAGATGTAATTCCTCCAAAACTCGATTATTATTGGAGATACATAAAAATCGAAAAGATTTTCAAGATCAAGGCATTGTAATGAACAAAGAAAAAAAATCTTATATTTTCTAGCCACAACTTATAAGAAATGTGATCACATTTAATCACTGTAAGAATTAGTAAATAAATAAACACTAAAAAAAATGTTCAAATCAGTTCAAAAATAGCAGAGATACAGACAGCAGTGGTGATAGGCAATTATCTTTATATTGCTTTTTATATTAAATAATTGTCTATTAACAGCTATATACAAAGTTATACCCTAATATAGTTATTTGGAAATAAAAAATTATTATGTAATAATTTGCTGCGTTTTTTTGTTTAATTTTGCAAGTAATTCAATTCTTTATCAAACAATGGTGAGAAAAACATTTGGTATTCCTAAATTCTAACAGATTGTTTTTTGCTTGATATTTAGATTCTGCGAATCCAGAAACACGAATCCTCGAATCGTGAATTTTTTTTTCCTGGGTTCATTATTGAAAATAATAAACCAAAATGTTCTTATGTTAATGGTTTAACATGTAAAAATAAAAGTTATTTTGTATTTATATTAAAATAAATTAATCTGATACATACTGGAAGCAGAACGCCTTCTGCGCGGACTAACTGACTGAGAATGACGGCTACCTGATGGACTTCTGGAACCAGATCTACGACTGCCAGCTGGACTTTTAGAACCCGATCTACGACTGCCAGCTGGACTTCTAGATCTTGAACGATGACTGGCAGCTGGACTTTTAGATCCTGATCGATTACTGCCAGCTGGACTTTTAGATCCTGATCGATTACTGCCAGCTGGACTTCTAGAACCTGAATGGCGACTTCCAGCTGGACTTTTAGAACCTGATCTACGACTTCCAGCTGGGCTTCTGGATCTTGAATGACCTCTAATTTTAGGAGTGGCAGACCTCGAACGATTGCTTCCTGAACGGTTACTGCCTTGAGGACTTACAGAACCTGAACGTTGAGGACTTCCGGAACCTGATCTGCGGCTTCCTTGTGGACTTCTGGAACCTGATCTGCGGCTACCTTGCGGACTCCTGGAGCCAGACTTGCGGCTACCTTGCGGACTCCTGGAACCTGAACGTTGGCTTCCTTGAGGGCTCCCAGAGCGAGAATGCTGACTTCTTTGAGGGCTTTCAGAATGAGACCGATGGCTACCTTGTGGACTTCCAGAATGAGAAGATTTACGACTCGGCTGTTTGGATTTGGGACTTGCAGATCCTTCCACACTGGAGCTTCGAGACCTACCAGACCTCTCACTTCTAGAACCAGAACGCCTACTTCCACGCGGACTGACTGACTGAGAATGGTGGCTACCTGATGGGCTTCTAGACCCTGATCGATGACTTCCAGCTGGACTTCCAGAGCCTGAACGGTGAGTGCCAGCTGGACTTTTAGAGCTGGAATGACCTCTGGCTTGAGGACTGGCTGACCTTGAATGATTGCTACCTGGGGGACTTCCTGAATGGTTACTTCCTTGAGGACTTCCAGACGCAGAACGGTGTGGGCTACCTGAACCCGATCTGTGGCTACCTTCTGGACTTCTCGAGGCTGACCGTTGGCTTCCTTGAGGACTTCCAGAACGCGAGCGCTGACTACCTGGTGGGCTTCCAGAACGTGAATGTTGGCTACCTGGCGGACTTCCAGAACGAGAACGCTGACTACCTTGTGGACTTCCAGAGCCAGACCATTGACTACCACGTGGGCTACCTGAAGCTGAACGATGGCTACCAGATTTTGGACTGGCTGGGCTTCGAGATCTTTCAGAATTGGCAGCATCTCTTACCGAACTTGCACTGCCTGATTGCTCACTCTGGCCAGACTCACTTGAATCAGATTCACTCCCACCATCTGAAATACGAATTCAAACTTTATTAAAATAAAATTCATACTCTTCAAAAAATTTATATTTAATTAAAAAGGCTCACTGACATCCATAATAGAGAAGAATATCAAGAAAGGTTAATACCAACAAAGCAATTCATTTTACAGGCTCGTGTTTAATAAAGAGCTCTCTAAAGACAGGCAAGTGAAAGCTGTCTCGCTATACTTGCAAGAGAGGGAAAAAAGCGTCATTATTACTAATAACGACAGATGACATCAAATATTACTTGTTATGTTATTAACAGCTATGAACGTATTCATAATATATATACATACACAATTGCCATATTTTCTAAAAAAAACTTAATCTTTTAATGTAAATAATATCATATTAATGTTAAAAACATGTTTTCAAAATGTGTATATAACAACTTTTTATATTGATCTAACTTCAGCTTTTAGTTTCTTAGGCTTTTATTAAAAACCAAATGAGATTTACAAGGAGATTACAAGAATCAACATAACGATTTCATTCAAATCTAAACAATTATAAAATAATTCTATTTTCAAATTTATTAAATAGATGTGTCTCACAGGGAATTCTCATACTGAATTAATAAAAAACAAATAATGTCTGATTAATTCAATTCTTGGTAAGTATAATTAAATAAAACAATTTTCACAACAACCTTCCTTCTCTATCATGTTGCAATAAACTCTATTGATAAAACAATCTAATTAAATGATAATTCAGCCTGGTAAATGACAATTAATAGAGATACCCAATAAGCAAACTGTTAAAGAATTAAATTTATAAAATGAATTAATCAAGAAAAACTAATTATGAGAATACCATGCTCGGAAGAAAAACATATAAAGACAATAATTCTAATATGAAGCACTACCTGAACTTTCATAAACTTTATGTAGACCCATTTTTATCAACTATAAAAGCACAAAACTTTTATATTGAAATATAACTTCAGTTTTCCTACTTCGTAGGGGTGCACATGTTTAAATTACTACGTTAACATTTCTCAGTTCTGGATACTTCTATTATAATCTTAAATGGAAACGAAACACACCGAAAGCTAAGCATGTACAATAACAAAACCTGCTCTCGAGTAACTTTAAGCAAAACGGCCTCTTCTATTTCAATTCATAAAAAAGATTTTTGTTCTTTATTTTATAGGAAATGTTCTATTTGTCTGAATTTTCGAGCTTTGGTTCAAAGTATCATTTTATGAAATATATTTTCGGAGTTTTAACTTATATTCTGTGAAAACGTTTTAACATCCCCTGTAAGAGCAATTCCTCTTGCGGCCCCTTCCATAAAAATTTGTTGCCTTACTCACTTGTTCAAATAATTAAAACTGCCCCATATATTTAGTTTTTTGTTTACTTGAGGATGTGTACATAGGGTATGAAGAGTAGAAGTTTTAAGATGATAAACCGAAAGGAAATTTCCAACTAATCAAGAAAAACATTAGTTTATTTATCTGTATAATGCATTCTAATTTATAAATTAATATTTCATTTGTTATTATTAATGTACATAAATTTAGAACGTTCACTGTAGCAATCTCTGTTTAGCCATAATAGATAAAAAAACGTTAAACGAATAAACAATAATGTACATTCTTCCTCCCCTCTTTTATTTTTCTTTCCTAATTTAAATCTTATTATAAAGATTGATTATTTTTAACAGATCTTTAACTAATTCGTCTTGTTATCATTTAATAATGGTGACAGTTGCCTGGGAAGATCCCTAGAAGAGAAGGCTGTTATCAATAGTGGACAATTCTCTAAGATATACTTGCACCGTTCGCATTTGACTCCTTCTGCTCTATGTATTGGGGAACCTTAGATTCGTCGCGAGAGATCAATTCTCAATCTGGTGATGACCACCTCTTCTCTTCTGCTACATATCACTCAGCGTTTCCATAGTCTCTCCATGTTCTTGATTCCTCGCACTTTATTTTGAGAGCAGTTACATTTCCAATTTTATTACAAATACCTACTTTAAATAATGAAATATTTGAAATCGTGATTCTGAGTATAAAAGTAATTTTGGTATTGATTATTTTCATTCAATATTGACAATTATTGTATCTTTTAAGTTTGCATATTTATGGAATGTACAGGTTCTCAAGTACTCTTTGTCATTACAATCCAGTCATTGAAAAACCAAGCCCAGATGAGAAACTTGTATTGGCAGTATATCAGCCAAAACCGTTCATCCACTTCTCTCACAAAGCTCGAATTATCTAGAATTATCTAGACCACCCTCAAATGAATCTCTAGACTTAGCATCCCCCTCTCTCCCTGACTATGTATAAATAACACTCCCTTTCGTATACCTAAAGTTAGTCTTAACTTGATTCAGTTTTGATTCTGTAATTAGTCAGTTAGGACATAGTAGCAATGATTCAATATATTTTAGATGTAATTTATGTATTTACCAAATAAACTTTTTGTTTTAATTACTAGTGAGCGCCAGAGAATTAGTTGTCCACATGCACAGTACCCTATGGATTGGATCACCCAGCTCCCGTCGTACTTAAATAATAGCGCATAATTAATTGATTAAAATAATACTTATTGTTAATAAAAATCTTAAATATTTAAGTAATAAAACTCAAATACTCCAGAATACTAAAACATATACATTCTTCCAGTGGCGCGACAGGCCGTGTAGGCCCTGGACTCACGTTTCACGATGCAATATGTAGTGTAGGGTCATCACTCCCTACGACTAATTTTGTGAGAGGCCATCATTTGGCTGACGGGTCTCACATACCCGGGTGAGAGGCTGTGAGTGAATCCCATTTTTTTTTTTTTTTTTACATCCTTATAAAAGCCCCGCCGGAACTGGGATTCGAACTCACAACCTATAGCACGAGAGACTAGCGCGCTAACCACTCAGCCACGGGCTCCCCGTAAATTAATTAATTAAAATAATACTTATTGTTAATATAAAGCTTGAATATTTAAATAATAAAACTCAAATACTCCAGAATACTAAAACATATACATAGTTGCAATTAATGAGGTTGTAATAGCACTATACTATTAGAACCTCTTTGGTTGTATTATAACTTCGATACATCGATCTCTATTTCGGCGGGTGAATTTTCCCACCGTGGGTTTTGAAAGATCGGAAGGTTTCGCGAGCAAGATGGTATCTAAGATTGAAGGTAATTTTAAAATCGTTAAGTTTAAATCACAGACAATTTACATTCATTCATTTTATATGACGGGTTCATCAATTCATGGCGCTTATCATACGATTATAGGTCTGACATTTCCTCTCTGTTGAAATATTGTATTCTTGGCATTTTAATCTTAACATTCCGTTTTCGTTAACTACAAGGTACAAAGATATGCTTTAGCAAAAATTTGAAATATTCTACCGATTATCAACTCTCTAATTCCTTCATTGGTGTTTTTTTTTTTTTTTTCAAATTGAGATTTCAGTGTTTATGAGATCTTATAATTATGTACTGTGTATGTGTTACAATCTTCCACCATGACTTTCAAAATGACCCTTAAATCTGTCTATGAATATTTAAGTTGTCTACTCCTTGTCTGAATTTTTACAAGTTGATTACTGTCATGATTTGTTTTTGAAATTATAATTTGCTAACGTAATTTCTATTTAATAGATAGCCCTTCAAATTTTGTTTAGGAAAATTTCTTCAAAAACTTCCGGATTCTGTACTGGAAAAAACTATCGGATTCAAAGAAAGGGTAACCGATGATGAAATTGAAAAATCTTTTCTTAAATCAAGATTGCCTGAGAATGATGTGGAGGAAATCGAAAAAAAAATTAACAAAGTAAGTAACTAACCATTTTTGAAGAATTATAATTTGTTAACTGATTTATTGCACTTATGAAAATTTTATATTTCAACTTTTGTTACAGCGTTACAATTTCACATCTGTTCAAGCCGTATTCAAAAAGAGAATCAGAAGAAAAGGCTGTGCCCGAAACACTGGTTTGAGTAGTTCTAAAAAACGCTTGTTAGGCTTAAACAACATTTCAAAGAAAGGTTTAAATTATGATGATATTTTACCGCTACATGATTGTTGGAAAGAATACATCTCCAATCTCGTTGACTTACCTTATTTGAAAAAGCAAGGGTTTGTTAGATTATTTATGTTTTAATATTTAAATTTATTTTCTCTATTTCCTGTTTGTGTTATTGATATGTTCTTATTTAGGTGGAGAGGGGAAGTGAGCAGTTCAATTCATGAAGAGTTTTCTCAACTTCTTTGGAAAGCTGATTATCATGGTGCACACGTCACAGTTTTGAAATCTACCTGTCCTTCGTTAGTTGGCATTGAAGGAATCCTTGTATTCGAAACTAAAAATGTGTTAAAAATCCTTGGCAAAGACAATATCACACGTTGTGAGTATTTATTAACTTACTGTCTGATATCTTCATTATTCTGATGTTTTTTTTTTTTTTTTTTTTTTTTTTTTTTTTTTTTTTTTTTGGAAAAGCATGTGTTTGAGCCTGTATCTCATTATCATTTTTATTTTGAAGTATAATGAAAGAAGAGGTATATGTATTATATAAGTTGTAAATGGTATTGAGCAGATTGTGATCAAGTAGATGAGATCTCCTATCTCTACTACCCTGTCCTTCATCTAGAGTCCAAGTAGATGAGATCTCCTATCTCTACTACCCTGTCCTTCATCTAGAGTCCAAGTAGATGAGATCTCATAGACAATCCCAAAGAAAATACCTTCTTGACATCTTCCTATTGCAATCCTTGCGAGCCAGAAAACCTATATCTTTGACCTCCTTACTATCTTTGGCTCTACCGTATATAAGACCTCAACCTACCAATCTATACCTACCCTCTCATAAAACAACATCCATTGAAAAGTGTCATCCATGCTACCATACTTTGGAACTCTTTGACCTCCTTACTCCCCGCTCTACCGTACATAAGACCTCAACCTACCAATCTATACCTACCCCCTCATAGAACAACATCCATTGAAAAGTGTCATCCATGCTACCATACTTTGGAACTCTTTACCCATCTCCCTCTGTACAGAGTCATCCCTTACCACTTTCAAACACCAATTATTTATCCACCTCGTCAAAAATCAAACTTTTGCACATATGTGATATACAGTAAATTTGATAATACTTAACTAAACTTCTTTGATGGCCCAGCTAGTGAACCAAGCATATTGCCTTGTAGAGGAAATTATGTTTTGTATTAATTCTGATGGAAGTTATTATGTGTTATTGGATCCTCACGGTACCGGGGACTCCTGGTAGTTCCCCCCGTGGCAGCTTACAGAGGAATCAGGGGTGCTCTAGAGATAAGCACATTATTTTATCAGTGTTAAAAACTTCTTTTTTTTTTTTTTTTAATATTAAATATATACATTTTTAAGGAAATATTTTCTATTTTGTTTTCAGCTGTTCCTAAAGGATCTTGTGAATTTAAAATTACAATAGGTGATTATCATGTCAAGTTTCTTGGGAAACATTTCATGATCAAACCGACGGACAGAGCTGTGAAGAAGGTTAAAGCTGGAAAATATTTTAGTCTGTAATCCACCCTAATCTTGTAGTATGTATTATGATGCCACTTTTTATTATTATGTTTAGTAATTTAGTTGTTCAGTAATTTGATCAAGTTATCCATCTTGTAATAATTTAACTACTATCGATGTAAGTTGTGAAGCACTATGGTTTTTATTGATTGATGTAGCTGTATTAAATGTGCGTGTTTGTGGTTTGACGTGGCTATATTAAATGTACATCTTTACCTCAAGCAAAGAATCCATATTAAAAATCATATATTAATAATAATATAATACAACAATACAACAGAACAAAAAATGACTAGTTAAGGTAGCACTGAAGAAAATGCTAACATAATTTAAAAAATACACACACACACATACACATATAACGCAAATAATAAGAACATTATTTTTATGTATTTTTATTTACTAGGTTTAGCACTATATTTGTCCCTTTACCCAACCCAACCAAGAAATCATGAACAAATCTGTAACACATTTATTAATAAACTCATTAGCCTATAGCTTGAATTCTCGTTATGGCGTTTTTTTTACATTAATTTGTACGATGATAGTAGGTAGGAAACAAGTGACTAGATCTTGTAACAATTAATATAGTTTGTAAAGAAGTTTTTAAAATTAAAATAAATTCTGGTGTTGTTTAATGTTGGTAAGTTTAGGCTAATCATGATACTGTTATTGTCTAGGTTTTGAAAATTTATGTTTTGTTTGAATGTTATTTTCCTTAAAATTTTATGCCTGATAGTTTCTATTGATTGAGAGTGGGTTTTATAAATATTAGTCCACATCGTTGACATGTACTCTAGTTTACATTTAGGCCTCTGATCTAAGGGAACATATCCTATATTTAGGTAAAATACGAGAGTACTATCGGACTCTCATCTGAGAGATTAGAAAATAAAGTAACTTTAAAAGAAGTAAAAATATCAATCTAACTAAAAAGTAAATATGTAAAATAATGTAAAGAAGAAAATTTAAAGAATGTAACAGGGTCAAAGTAATGGAACAAAAGTCTAAATGTAACAGGGTCAAAGTAATGGAACAAAAGTCAAAATGTAACAGGGTCAAAGTAATGGAACAAAAGTCTAAATGTAACAGGGTCAAAGTAATGGAACAAAAGTCAAAATGTAACAGGGTCAAAGTAATGGAACAAAAGTCAAAATGTAACAGGGTCAAAGTAATGGAACAAAAGTCAAAATGTAACAGGGTCAAAGTAATGGAACAAAAGTCAAAATGTAACAGGGTCAAAGTAATGGAACAAAAGTCTAAATGTAACAGGGTCAAAGTAATGGAACAAAAGTCTAAATGTAACAGGGTCAAAGTAATGGAACAAAAGTCTAAATGTAACAGGGTCAAAGTAATGGAACAAAAGTCTAAATGTAACAGGGTCAAAGTAATGGAACAAAAGTCTAAATGTAACAGAGTCAAAGTAATGGAACAAAAGTCAAAATGTAACAGGGTCAAAGTAATGGAACAAAAGTTGAAATATAAAACTTATAAGCGCA
This sequence comes from Piezodorus guildinii, assembly GCA_023052935.1. Classification (NCBI taxonomy): domain Eukaryota; kingdom Metazoa; phylum Arthropoda; class Insecta; order Hemiptera; family Pentatomidae; genus Piezodorus; species Piezodorus guildinii. The sequence goes on along the minus strand of CM041298.1, from coordinate 3,214,552 downwards.
ATGAATTAGTTAACAAATTATAATTTTGAAATAAAAAATAAAATAAATAAAATTGCTAATCTTTTTTTTTTCAATTTGCTCAACATGATTAGCTGTTAGTCTTGTTTTAAGAAAAGATATAAATGGGATGGACTAGCCTCTAATTCTATTCCCTATCCTATCCTCTATCATATGGATTAATATATTATATTGTTGTTAAATAATGTGAACCACTTCTAATTATTCTGTAAGATAGGCAGAAAATAATACATTGAACAATGAATAGATATACAGTAGTTAAATAGATATTTAAATTAGAATTTACATTAATGATATTTACTTACAATTTGAGATAAAATAGTGTGTTACGTAGACATATGTGTATAAATTACATATTTTTGATAGCGATGGCAGAATCACTATTATTTTTGTTAATGTTAAGTGATTTAGCAAGTTTTTTGGAAAGTGTTGTTATGTATGGGATAGTGTAAAATCTTTTAGTGCTGTTCTCATTGTGTAGTTGTTTTTGGGACATTCTGTGTGGTATCTGTTGCATTAGTTTGCAAATAAGTTTATGTGGATAACCGTTTTCTAAAAGGAGGTCAACTACTTTGGTTTTTTTGCTGTTTTTTAGAGGTTAATTTTCCCGCTCGATCAATTAAATTTTTTGCGAGGGTGAGGAGTTTGAGAAATTGATTTTTGGGGATGGTTGTCTGTGTTTTGATTTTGTGCTACTTTTTTCTATAATTTTTTTAATTTTCTAAATACAGAGATTTGTGAATAGAGAAAAGGGGTCTATGAAATTAGTTTATAACCTTTAGGCACACGGATTTAGGTAATTTCATCATGGAATTTGAAATAATCTTACATTTTAATTAAGTTTTGCCGTTTAATAGTGACTTATTATTGACATTAATTGAGAAAATTACATAATTAAAGTTTTCTAATAACGGTTTGACTTGACTATGTTTGGCTAAAGCTGTTGATCATATCAATTCATTTCGTGGTCAACTATTAAATATTTAATATCCTTCAAATTAAATTTAAATGTTTACTAAAAATTGCTTTCAACCGGAGGATTTAAGGAAGTTTTAAATTTCTCTGGTAGTAAATGGTTTGTTGTGTCATTTAATATTTGTAGTCTTTTGAACTGTACACTAAAATGGTGTTTAGGGTTGGGAGGTAGCATTGGTAATAGGCATTTTAATCTAAATTCATGACGATGTTGTAATAAACACCAACAGTTTAAATTATGTCTAATAATATCGGGTTGTTTCACATGAAATGTCCGTTTTTATATTGGGTTGTGTCACATGAAATGTTCGTTTTCAAGGTAAAGGATTTTTATTAAAAATACAATATGAAAACAAGATAATTTTATTCGAAGTATTTACCTTCTTTTTCTACACATTTTTCCCAACGTGACACCAACAAAAAAAGTTGGTGGGGATAAAAAAAAAACCCACGAACTGAAAAACTCTGAGCTTTGAAGTGAAACAAAATCTGAAAACGCACTTTTCACTTGATCATCATTTTCTAAAAGTTTTCCTTTGACGAAGTTGTCTAAATTCCTGAACAGGTGGTAATCTGTTGGAGACAAGTCGGGAGAATGTGGTGGGTGCGGAAGAACTTCGTAGCCAATTCTTTCAATTTTTGCACGGTATGTTTTGAAACATGGGGTCTTGCTGCCGCTCAGTGAGGTCATGAGGTACCCATCTATCGAGCTTTTTTACTTTCCCAATACATCTTAAATGTCTGGAAACGGTAGATGCTCTTGCATTTAGTTGTGCTGAGAGTCCTTTAACTATTTGGTAGGGGTTTCCTTCTATTGTATGTTTGAGGACATCGTTGTCTATTACGGACGGAGGTCTTCCTCGGGGCAAGTTTTCCAAGTTGGTATCCCCAGCTGAAAAACTTAGCAAACCAACGGCGAATGGTCCGTTCAAACACTCCCTTCCCCAAACGCCTTGCAAATATTTCTAGTGGCCTCAGCTACTGTATGGCTGAGTTTAAACTCGTACAAAAATCGTGTGTTTCCATGTTCATATTTGGAGGTATACTAAAAAGTGGGTAATTGATTGGGAAGCTGATGTTTATAATACAAAGGTAGAGGATTAGTATCTGTTTACTTCAAATATGTAAACATTCGGAAGAAAACAACAGAGACCTGCAAAATCCTTTATGTATTTCAGAAACTATAATAGATAATAGATTCTGAAATACATAAAGGATTTTGCAGGTCTCTGTTGTTTTCTTTGCAATTGAAACGCCTTGAGACCTGCGTTTCTTTGCTTGTGAGGCAAAAAACCGAGCCTTTCCTTGAAAGAATAATTACCTGCGATGAAAAATGGATCGCATATGACAATCAGCGACGGTCAGGGCAGTGGTTGAATATCGACGAAACCCCGGTGCAAATGCCAAAACTGAATTTGTATCCCAAAAAATTGATGGTTACAGTATGGTGGTCCATGGCTGGGATAATTTATTATTCCTTTTTACCTAGAGGTGAAACCATTACCTCTACAACGTACTGGAATGAAATTGACCAAATGCACACAAAATTATTAAAAAAACATCTGGATTGGTAAATCGGAAGGGTCCTATACTCTTACACGACAACGCTAGACCCCATGTCTCAAACCATATCGTGCAAAAATTGAAAGAACTGGGCTACGAAGTTCTTCCGCACCCACCATATTCTCCCGACTTGTCTCCAACAGATTACCACCTGTTCAGGAATTTAGACAACTTTGTCAAAGGAAAACTTTTTGAAAATGATGATCAAGTGAAAAGTGTGTTTTCAGATTTTGTTTCACTTCAAAGCTCAGAGTTTTTCAGTTCGGGGATAAAAAAGTTGGTGTCACATTGGGAATTGTGTAGAAAAAGAAGGTAAATACTTCAAATACAATTATCTTGTTTTCATATTGTATTTTTAATAAAAATCCTTTACCTTGAAAACGTTTTCAACATTTCCTGTGACACAACCCAATAAAGCCTTTATAATTCCTGTAAAACTCCAAGTGGATAAATAGTGCTTCACAATTAATATATTTAAGTTATGATTAGATGGAACAAAATTTAAAAAATATGTAAATTATAGTTGGGTAGTGTAAGACTTTAGTGGTCAGTCGTTGGAAATGAAGTGACCTTATTATTATTATTCTGATCTGATGCAGGTAGCATTAGAGATTGTTGATGTACGTTAATAGGCTTACCTTAACTGTTGCGTGAACTTACTAACGAAATTCTCTGCACACCCCCTTGCCATTATTTTATTTTACCTGAAGAAAGCTAATGAACAATATATTGGCAATGAAGCTCGCTTATGTTATAACATAATTTTATCTATTTTTTTTTAATTAGCATTAATTACACGTAATATAATTTATCAGGAAAAGTGCTTAACATGTCAAAATATTGATACACCAAAAGTCTCTGTATACAGTGAAATTTTCAAAGATAAGGAGCTTTATAAAGTTTGTTCTCTCCTCCTCGCTTCGCATCTCGTTAATCCTGACTAGTCAGTGTTCATTATAATTCTAAACAGTTGTCGATGTTAATAAAATCGAGGTTTTATCAACGCGATCCATCGACTGATCACTCCTAAAGCAAAATAGGACAAGGGCTATACTTCAGTGAGCTATATTCTAAAACACGTCCTGAAAAACTGGGTTTCAGTTTCAATAAGAAACGCATATCCCTCAGCCCGGGCTCTTCTACTTCTAGACTGATCACAAGAGGGCGATTATAGGAACTGTAGCCGAAGAACCCCACGCCAGTGCTTCAAAATTGGCTGATATGGTCCATCACAGTTATAATGTTGAGGTATCTCTGCTCCATCAAAATTATAATGTTGAGGTATCTCTGCTAACAATTTGGATATAAGTCTAGGCTCAAACCATTTGGTAGAAAAATAACTAGATTTTGAGACTTCAATATTCAAAAGAACATGTAAACAAGCCATTATCTTTTTGGGAATGTGTTTTATACACTGGTGAAAGTAATTATAACGTTTGTGAATGAGATGGAAGGAGAAAAGTTCGTAGAAAACCAAATAAAGAACTATTGGGAAAAATTTAATTGATAGAATTAAACATGGTGGAGAGATTGTTTTGGTTTGGTGGTGCATGTATGTAAAACTAGCTAGTTCATAGAATGTCAAATATTATGATTACATGACAAAATTTTAAATAAGGGAGGAGTGACAATCTATTAAATTAAAATTTAGGATCAATCGTTTTTTTTTTTTTTTTTTTTTTTTTTGCTGGCATGGGTTGCACCGCGACCAAACGGTCTATTGTGCGCCATAGGATTACGCAATGTTAGATTTAAAACACGAGTTTAGTGGCAGAAGCAAACTTCAGAAGGCTATTGGGATTAACAAGTTTATTGTTAGTGGGGTTTTCTAGGCGGTCTTCACCAAATAAGGTGAACCTCAACATGGCTAGCTTATCGCAGTGGCAGACTATGTGAAATGATGTTTCATCATCTATGCCGCATAGTCTGCATAGAGGGTTGTCGGAAATACCAAGTTTAAACATATGGTAGTTAAGTTTGCAGTGTCCAGTGTAGACAGCAGTCAATGTCCTCAGGCATGTCCTACTCATACCAAGAAGACACCTCCTTCTGCTGGTACAAGGACCATCTAAGAATATGAGTGATTGTCTAGGTCCCTTATTTAGCCAAATTTGTTTGTATTTGTTTAAATAGGATTGATTGATGAACCTAAAAGCATTGCTTAGGCTGATTCCACAAAGGGGTTCTGGTGTGATGGGAATCGTTGACGAACCCTGCCTAGCTAATTCATCAGCTTTTTCGTTCCCACTGAACCCAGAATGACCAGGTACCCATTCAACGTTTACAGTGTTCTTCTCAGCAAGACAGTTTAGGGTCAGATTACATGCTTCAACGACTTTTGAGGTGGTTGTGTGATTGTTTAGGGCTCCTAGTGCTGCCTGACTATCAGTGTAGATAAAAATCTTTTTGCCACTAATGCCATCAGAGCACAAGTCAGTAGCACAGTGGAGAATAGCAAGAAGTTCAGCCTGAAAGACTGTTGTGTGTTTGCCTAGTGGAATACTGACCCCGGATTGTGGTTTGTCTTTCCTCCAGACACCAGCACCTGAGCCGCTGTCCATTAGTGAGCCATCAGTGTAGCAGTTAATACCATGTTTGGGTATGTGCTTCCTCGATTCATCAATGTTGACAGTGTAGTGAGCATTGATAAACTTCCGGATTTGTAGGTCTGAAGGCATAGCTAGGATGTTATTTTCATTGAGCCTGCTAAGTAAGTTGCAATGACCTTGGTGGGTGAACTTGTTAGAGCATTTACCTACTATGGTGAAGCGATAAATGGTTCTCAGCGCATGCGCTTCCACCTCCAAATCTAGAGGCATGATATTCAGCATTGTCTCCATCGCAGTTGTTGGAGTGGTCTTCATTGCCCCGGTTATCATGAGGCAAGCAAGCCTTTGCAATTTGCAAAGTGTCTTATTATTGTTCCCTATGTGGGCTCTGTGCCACCATATTACGGAGGAGTAGGTGATCATTGGTCTAATGGCTGTGATGTAGAGCCAGTAGACGATTTGGGGTTTGAGTCCCCAAGCGTTATTAATTGCGCCTTTACATGCCCATAGGCATTTTAGAGCTTTTCCGGCAATATAAGAGATGTGATTGTCCCACCGCAATTTGTGGTCAAGAATGACCCCTAAATGCTTTACTTCTTTGGAGTTGGTGAGCTGTGTACCGTTAATACTAGGTAAGTTCATGTTTACCTTTCTTTTGTGTGTAAAAGTGCAAACCTTAATCTTTTGTGGATTGATGTTAAGTCCAGAGGATTCACACCAATCACAAAGAATATGTGTTGCATGTTTTAGTAGAGAGGATACTACGCATTGATATTTGCCTCCTATCAGAATTGCGATATCGTCTGCGTAGCCCTGTGTATAGAAGCCTTGGGAGTTTAGTTTCTTGATCAGTGGATCAATCACCAAGCACCAAAGTAGAGGCGATAAAACGCCACCCTGAGGGCAGCCACCATTTGGTTTGATCCTTAGCATGGTATTGGATAATTCCGATGCTAGGGTTCTGCTTTCAAGCATAACCATTATCCAGCCTCTGATGACAGGATCAATGTCGTAGTCAATCAGAGCACTAAGGATAGTGTTATAGGGAGTTCTGTCAAAGGCACCTTCAATGTCGATAAAGGTGCCCGTCATTATATCTTTCTGTTCCATGGATATTTCAATCCTGGAAACCAGATGGTGTAGTGCTAATTCGCAAGATTTACCAGCTTGGTAAGCGAATTGGAGTGGGTGTAACGGATTGTTAAGAGATAAATATGCTCTAATATGTCTGTCCAGAATTTTTTCCAGAGTTTTCATCAGGAACGAGGACAGGCATATAGGTCTGAATGACTTGGGGTCCGTGTAGGAACCTTTCCCTGGTTTGGGGATGTAGCAGAGTTTGGATTCTCTCCAACTGACTGGTACATATTTTAAAGCCAAGCTACCTCTGAATAGTAAGAGGAGGTGTCGTTTAATGATTGGTAGACCTTTCTGCAGTAGAGCTGGAAAGATGCCATCAATGCCAGGAGACTTGAATGGAGCAAGTGATTTGATTGCCCATTCTAGTGTATTAGAGGTAATGATACCTCTGGCCGTGTGCCAGGCATTTTTGCTGGCACGGTCAGTCGGGTAGACAACATCACAGTTGTCCAGGTTTATAACCTTACAGTTGGGAAAGTGTGATTCCGCAAGCATAAGTAGAGTTTCATATTCATTAGTTGATTGTTTGTCATGTGTCTTCAGGGTTCCAAGTGGCCCCTGGTCATGTTGTTTGGATAAGATTTTCTTAACACGGCAGGCCGCCGGTAAGTTATCTATGCCACTGCAGAAGTTCCTCCATGCATGTCGTTTTGCGTGTCTGACAGATTTGTGATACTCAGTTAGAGCAACTTTATAGGTATCCCATCTGCCAGATTTCTTTGCCGAATTGAAGAGTCTTCTGGTGAGGACTCTCAGTCTGTTAAGGCTGTCATTCCACCAAGGAGCCTTTTTGTTATTTGTGGACCTCTTTACAGGGTTGCTTTCGAGGTAGGAATGCATTAAGGCATCAGATATAGAGGAGTTGAGACATTCAAGGTTCCATGAATTATCAATCCTGGTAGGACAACTCTTGGCAGCCTCAGCTAGATTTAAAGCAAAGGAATCCCAGTTTGTTAGTCTGGGGTTTCTGTATGTTGTAGTATAGGTTTCATCATGTTTAAGATCGAACCTAATGTATTTATGATCTGAGCATGTTTCTTCGTCAACCACATGCCAGTTTGCAATGTGAGCCTTTAACGAATTAGAGGCTAAAGTTATGTCAATGATCTCGGATCTATTCTTGTTAAAGAAGGTAGGTGACCTGCCTTTATTCAGAATGATGAGATCATTTTCTATAATGTAATCTAGGATAAGCTCACCTCTTTTGTTGTTGTCCGTGCTTCCCCAGATTCTATGGTGTGCGTTGGCGTCCAGACCCGCAATGATGCAATGATTGCACCACTCCAGGGCTGTGCCAATGATGTAGGTAGGGTCTGACTCCTCGTACGGCAGGTAACCCGCTGCAACGGTCAGCTCCCTAAGTCTAGTGTTCCCTTTCGGGTTGAATTTTGCTACTGCTAGATCTCTGGAACAGAATTGCCGAAGAGGCAGCAGTTTTAGAGATTTTTTGCATAGGATGCAGGCTCTGGGATTGTTATCCGTAGAGATAATTTCAAAACCTCTCAGATTCAACCCAGAAACCCTACCATTTATTAAATAAGGTTCTTGAATAAGAATGATATCAATGTCCTTACCTTGAATGAATTGCTGTAGAACACCACACGCAGCAATGCAGTGGTGGAGATTAATCTGCAGCATCTTCATGGCACGTAGCTATTCTGGTGTGGGAGGACGTCCAGACCGCTGAGGCAGGGGTCCGCCCTTAGGATCAGCATGAGCTGGGCCCTTAGGTTTCTCCCCGCCAACAGACAGGTCGGGACGCCTCGACCTCTCATAGTCGGTGTAAGGCTTCGAGCCACCGGAGATGCAGGCGGGCACGTCCGACGGCAAGGGCTTGTCCTTAGGATCGGTTTTAGCTGCCCCCTTGGAGGTCACCCCGCCAGCCGTCGCCACCGCATGCCTCCCCTCAGGCTTTGACGGTTTAACCCTGGGAGGGCTCGGTCCAGGCGCCGGCAATAGCGGCAGGGGTCTGCCCGCAGTCCCAGCAGATGCTGAGACCTTCGGCTTCGCCCCACCAGCCACCGCCACCGCCGATCCGCCACCCATCCCGGAATGTTCGCCGACAACATCCATTCTAACCTCTTCAAGTATTTTTGATACCGCCTCGACTTCACCCTCATCTCGAGACGGCATTTCTGGTTCAAGAGTGGACTCTTCAAACTTCTTAGTCTTGAGAATTCTCAGAGTCACACTGTTCATGCCACAATTGAGTGACATGTTCTTGACGCGAAGACTATCCACGCTCGTCTCAGGTATCTTAAAGATGGCGTAGAAGCCTTTGTCAAGTTCTTTTAGGTAATTTAGTGTCCAGGAGTGTATACTATCCACGTTGTGGTTCTGGACCCAAATTCGATTCAGAAGCTCGGCCTCGGTGAGTACCCGGCCGGGGAAGAAACCACCAACCTTAACGGTTTTGGTGAGTTCCCGCGAATCACAAGTACGAAGGGACATGCCCTCTCCCATGCTCATCGTCGGGATGGTGGCTTCAAGCCAAGTTTTAGTCGCCTCATCCTGGCAGCAAACGATGCAGCCGCCCAATTTGAAGCTGGCCCCATCGAAGGCAGGATGGTGAATTCCGAAAGGATCGAGAGCTCCCACCTTGTCAGCGATCCTTTCCTTTAGCATGTCACTCTGCTCACGAGTGAGTTGCTCATGAGGATAGCCCACAGGGACCACCGCCACCAACAAGTTCCTCGCAGCAGAAGCGTAGCTCGAAGTTGTCTCCTTGGGTTTCTTGGCTACTGGGGCCGAGGTTCCCGGAGATGATCTAGGGCGTTTGCTTGGAACGCTGGTTTGAGAAGTTGCTCTTCCTTGGGGCTTCACGGGCACGACTGCAGGTTCCTTGCGAGACCCCACAGCCCCGCCCGATGGCCTAACAGGAGGCATCTTGGTGACTGGAGCATTGCCAGTTGGTTTAAGACCTGTGACCTTGGGTCTGGAGCCAGACGTGCCAGGTACAGGGCCTGCTCCAGGATGGAGGGCCGCAGCACCAGACTCAGCCTGACTCCCCCCAGGCACTGGTGTTGTCTGTTTGCCTGATGACGGAGTGGCATCAGTAGATTTTAATATGATCCTAGCAGTGGGATTGTGTCTCCTCCTTCTCCTCCTCCTCGAAGACCTAGAGGGGACCCAGGCGGAGGAGTTATCCTCCGCGGATCGACCACCCTGGTCTTGGGGTTCAGATCTGGAGTGTTTGGGCTCAAGAGCCTTGATCAATTGCGGAGTCTGGGCGTCCGTACCTGCTTTCGCAGAGGTCGCAACCAACAACTCCTGGTTGGTTTCAATGCGACAGCCCTCAATCTCACCTGTGAGGGTTTCGAGAAGGCTGCTCACACTTGATTCGTCTATAAGGTCCTCAGGCGAAATCGCCGAGGTGCGTGTTGGCACCAAGGAAGACAAGTCTTCCTTGGGAATGTTTTCAGATTCCTCATCTGAAAACGAGAGGTTTTGGTTTTTGTTTAATTGAAAGGACATTTTGTTCCCACGAGTATGGGGGTGTGAAAATACTACAGGTACTACCCCCTCTCCCTGCAGTAGGCAATAAGGTACAATGGGGTGCGCCAGGTGCCCCAAGTGGGTCGATCAAAGACAGTGTATGTTTATACACCCCCTGCCATCCAGCCGCAGCTTGAGCTCCCTCCACCTAGCTTGGGTGTATGAAAGGGTGGTCGCCAAATGACCAACCCCCGCCTCTGTCGTCCGCGAGTCCCATCGGACTCCCCGGGGGGCACCACTTGGAGGTGACAGTAGGCGTTGGTAGGGATAGGGAGGACTGGAAGTTTATCACAGCAGTGGGTAGGGCACTCTAGCTTGATAAATTTCACAAAGAGTGGGGGAGATGCCCGCACCAATCTCCCTCTCTAGTCCTCCTGTTGCCCTACCCATTTACCCCCCAGGATCAATCGTTAAGATTTAAGTTAAGAGGCTGAGGCTTTTGATATTATTTTATTTTCATTAATTTGCCAAAAATATGTCTGTATAATTGAATTAAATTTATTTATTATATAATAAACTCTGATTAAAATTATGTCAATTTTACATTTGCTAACTTAAACTTAACCTAAAGATTTTCATGTAAAAATAAAAAAATTGTGGGTGGGTGTGCAGAGATTTTACTTAGTAAGTAGTGTGTAAAGGTAAGTTGTATATATCTGTATAAATATCTTGTAATTATGTATTTTTTTAATAATGTAATTTATGATAAATTTTAAATGTACATTAATTTTTTTTTAATTCAATGAATAGTCTATGTAATTGTTGTTTTGTTTTTTTTAAAGAAAATGTTTAACTTTTTTCTATGTCATCACTCATTGCTAGCTAGTGATTGGCGTTATTGCCTTAACAGTGTTGCAGGAGAAATTATAAAAAACTGAAATATTATTCAAATAATTTATTATAACTTCACGCTAGGAATATTGTTTATATTCCCTCTTCCTCTCAGATTTCTTAATAATATATATATATATTTTTTTTTTTAATGGTAAAATTGACCTTGTTAATAAATCTTATGAATCTATAAATACTTGGACCCAAACATCCGATTTGAGACTAGAGACCTATGACAAGCAGCTGGAGCGGAGGAAATAAGGAAAAGTAAAATATTCCAACATACTTCTTTTTATATTTAAAAGGGAAGTTCTCTTTAATGCTGAAATTGAATGGATCTCAACAATTCCTTTTTTTTTAAACTAAATTTATATTTATTTATCCTTCCTTGGGTTACCGAGCAATCTGTTACAACTGATGCTTAACTACATTCAGAATCTTTTAGCCAGAGATATGTTGATTGACCCTGAGCAGTATGGAAGCAGGATTTGAATTATCATCTTCATTAAAAAACAAAGCAGGAGTTCAACGCTCCGTTTTATTTTTTACCTGTCTTCCTTCTTACCTGTTTGTTTCACACTATATACCTGTCTTCCTTCCTACCTGTTTGTTTCACACTATTAACCCGTCTTCCTTCCTACCTGTTTGTTTCACACTATTTACCCGTCTTCCTTCCTACCTGTTTGTTTCACACTATTTACCTGTCTTCCTTCCTACCTGTTCCACACTATTTACCTGTCTCCCTTCCTACCTGTTGCACGCTACACCTTCCAGTTTTTAAAATGGGTTTTACTTCATATTATAAAATGTATTTGTGGAAACAATACCATCTATTATATATTGATAAGTTTGTTATTGATAAGCAACCCACTGTATTTGGTATTATATCAAGGTATTATTTATCTTTTATATTCATCTTCTCATGTTGTCATTTTTTATTTCTTCTGTTATTTATAAAACTTTATTTTTTCAATTTAAAACCATAAGACATTCAGTAAGAATAAAACTTGCAGCCTTATCGCCATTGTTACAAATCAATATATTTTTTGTTACTGTAAGCCTATTTTGCATATTGTTAATGTATACATGTATTATGGCATTCTGTAAAAGTCCATACTCATATTCCTAGTGCCTTAAATATTAACAATACAAATTTTTACCGACCTGTTTACCACCGAATTAAAGAATTGAAAAACATTTATTATTATGCCAGGCAATGTTGCCAAATTAGATCATTTATAATAAATAAATTAAATTGTTACCTTTATTATATATTTTGTTTTGTTGTATTATTTAAAATAATATATTTATATAATTATTATATTGCAAACTATTTTATTATTCATTAATTGTTATTTCTTCGTTTTGTTTTATTGTAATTTATTACTGTTGAATGTACCTGGAGTTGATAATAATTGTTATTCTTTTTAAACCAATATATTTATAATTAAAATGTATAATATTTGATATTTTGTATTACTTTTATTCTAATAAACATTGGAAATGATTGTGAGGTTATTATTTTCATAAGCGTCTTAAATAAAGTGAGACGTTTAAATGCGTTAGGACTCTTAATAATACTTTCAGTACATATGGTACATATAAAATGTACAGTATCCCAATTATGAATATTGCAGAGTTTGAGTTTCCTACGGAATTAATATTTTTAGGGTTATCCAAGTCCACATAACCCTGTCTTCAAAAAGTCTCTCTCTATCTATATAATAAGTCTAACTAAAAACAAAAAAAAAAATGGTGAGAACATGCAACACATCAATTTCACTTATCTCCATTATTAAAATCAATTTAAGAATTTTTAAATACATTCAGAGATGAAATAATAAATTGCTAAAGAATTACATTAGGTTTCATACGAAACATGTGCTTTGTTATATTATCTTTGAAAATCGTTTAGTTTTATCAGCCTTTCATCACGCTCCATTAACTTTTACAATTTTTTTAATCAGATATTTTTTCTAAAATGGTTAGCTTTCCAGCAGTATATTATATTATACACCTATGTTACTATTTTTATCTTCAAAAATTGCTTAAAAAATAATTTTGCTCTTTTTCCCTTTAGTTGGATATCATATTCATTCAAATCATCTGTTTATCAGTGCTTAAAAGGTGCTATAGCTATTTTTGTAGAATCTACAAAATTAAAGTTTACTACTGAGGAAGAAAATTTAAAATATCGGCATTTAAGCCCTGCCATACTATTTCAATCAGAATGAAACCTACATGATATTGAAGCCCATTAAATTTTACTTTGATATATATTTTTTTTTTCCGTGGCACGACAGGCCCTGGGCCTCGCAGTGTGAGATCTGGGAGATTTCACTCTCGTTTTACGATGCAATTCGTAGTGTAGTCATCACTCCCTACGCCTAATTTTGTGAGTGGCCACCATTTGGCTGACGGGTCTCACATACCCGGGGGGGGGAGGCTGTGAGTGAATCTACATTTCATTACATGCTTTTAAAAGCCCCGCCAGGACTGGGATTCGAACTCGTAACCTGTAGCATGAGAGACTAGCGCGCTAGCCACTCAGCCACGGGCTCCCCTTTTACTTTGATATAGCAAGTTTAATCAAAATCGTTAGCCATTTTTCTGGTCAGTCCATTTTGTTGAAAAAGTGGTTGTAACATCTCAGGCATGGATGGACAATCTCTAAATATGAAATTTCAGTTTTTTACTACTTATCGTTTTCCCGCTAGACTTACCACACACAGACCTTTTTGAGGGACTTGTTAATTTGGACTCAAGAAATACTAAATGTATATTTCTGTTGAAAACTGGAAATTGCAAAACTTTCCCTTATATATATTTCATATATAGATAAGTGAAAGTAAAAATAAGAACCACCTCTCATTGTTAGCATTAATAGTAAATAGCAGGCAAATAGTTTGATGGATGTTGGTGTTGATGACCGTTACAATAGTTAATAGCAGGCAAATAGTTTGATGGATGTTGGTGTTGATGACCGTTACAATAGTAAATAGCAGGCAAATAGTTTGATGGATGTTGGTGTTGATGACCGTTACAATAATAAATAGCAGGCAAAATAGTTTGATGGAATGTTGGTGTTGATGACCGTTACAATAGTAATAGCAGGCAAATAGTTTGATGGATGTTGGTGTTTGATGACCGTTACAATAGTAAATAGCAGGCATAAAAATAGAAACATAAACCAACGAATTTGATGAATAAAGTAGATGCAGATATTTTTTATTTTATTTGGTTACACTAGTTTCAATACTTATTACATCATTTTACATAAGAAATGAATGCAGCTCCAGAACACTGTATACTTTTCTCATTGAGACAAATTTTAATATTTCTGAATAAAAATTGTTCGGAAAGTACATTACCAATTGTTAATTCAATCAGTACCATTTAATGAAAGTACATTACCAATTGTTAATTCAATCAGTACCATTTAATGAAAGTACATTACCAATTGTTAATTCAATGAGTACCATTTAATGAAAGTATATTACCAATTGTTAATTCAATGAGTACCATTTAATGAAACACCATATTTAACTCATTTTGATGTACTTTTCCTTTGTCTTCTCTTTTAAGAATGAAATGGTTGGACTCAACTTTATCATAGAATACAACCAGTTAATGTGAGTAAATATAGAAGACATGAAAGATGTTTAAACTAGAATCTCCTGAAGGGCCATCTTCTTTTCAGACACCTCTAGGGATTATCTGGAATTGAGGGGGAAGAAAGGATCAAAACTAGTGGGTTAGAGAGGAAAAGCAGTTTGTCATGAAAGGGATGATATCTGGTAATCAGGGCCAAATCAGCAAAATATGGAACATTAAGGTTTTTATGGATGGGTTTATTCCTGACTAAGCAAGGAGTGTTGAGGATTTTGGATTGTAAGCTTTGAAAACGGGAACAATTTGATGGTTTAGTAGAGCCCGAAACCTCTACTCCATACGTCCAGATAGGGCTTATGATAGTCATTAATGTAACGTTTGTCTAGTAAGTGAATGTCAAGCAGTTTCTTGTCGTTTCGGTCTTGGGTGAGGGTTCCAAGTAAGGCATTGGTCGAGGTGGAGTCCTAGATATAGCGGGAGTTCTAAATAGATAGATAGATCTGTTCAACAGGTACAACTTAGACTTTGCAATTTTACTTTAAATAACATGAGAAGATGAAAGATATGGTGTTGAAGAGGAGAGGGGGGGGGGAGGCCCGAACCGTTCATCATCAAGTTTTATATACATTTTTTTTGGAATAATTATCCATTTTTTTTTTTTTTTTTTTTCCAATTTTACCAAATGTGTTATTAGGCTGTGGCCTGTTGGTGAACATTGATAATAAAATTAAACAAAAAACAATATTAAATCAAGGAAAGGATGGGAATCTTTGAATTTCTCCTTATTTAAATTTATATCTATGTACAGTTTATTTTTTAAACAGAAATGTTAACAAAAAATTAAGGGCACAAAATGCTAACTTAAATCGGTTTGCAGTTTTGACAATTATCAAATTGAAACAATAAAAAATTACATTCATAATGACTAATTCATACTCCAATTTTTTTTTTTCCAGCCTCAGAGAGAAGGTTTAGGTACAAAGAGTAATGATAACATTGAGCTAATATAAAAGATACATGCCTATATATATTTATATTGGTTCACAATAAATATAACTTTCTCTACTCGAGTAATTGCATGTTTCTATATATATATACAATAATATAATAATATGAACAATGACCGCCGACATCGACTACCTCTGCTGAGGCAGCTGGACAGAGCAAGCGGCAGGGCTGGCTGGTAATGGCGGGAACACTGACGCTCCTTCGCTACTTCCTGTCAACAGTTAACACAATTTATTAATTAGCAAGTCCAAAAGAGTTAGTTCTTTAATAGGGTCTACCCTACAATCAATATATGAGATGTTCATTTCCAAAAGATAACTAAGGACACTTTTTTCAAAAATTATTTTTGATGGTTTATCCTAATGAGACTTCTTTCAAAAATCTAATAAAACCTTTAAAAATTTTTGACATGTTTCTATCCTAATGATTTAGTTTTTATCTAAATCCTTCTTCATCAGAATTTATCTAAACACCATCAAAACCTTTTAAAAACATTTTTGAAAATTGCAGTTCATACCAAAAGGTACTAAGTCCACATTTCATTTCCTTCCAAAAGATACTTATTTTCCTATTGTACAGCAGAAGCTCTTAACCCGTAATATATTACCAATAATTTATTGTTTTCTTCATTTTATGCATCTTTATTGTATTAGGTTAGAATTAGCATTCCCTTTCCTTGCTAGATAACTATGAGAATAAAAATCATGCCTGATCTAACTAAATAGGATTTTTTTTTTTTAATGTAAAAAGCTTAAAACTTATTTATTTATCAGTTTCTATAGTTAAATATTGTTTACACGTAGTTAATAATAGAAATACATTAGCTAAATTCACATGAAGAAAAAAAATAAAATAAAAGTTCAAAACAAAATTCATAATTACATACTTTCTTATTATGGGCAAAATAAATAAAATGTTCTTTGAATATTATAATATATCTTTATGAAGAATAAACATTAAAATCTATCTAGTTAAACAAGATATTTTTCAGAGTGAGAATAGGGAAATATGCATAACTTAGAAATAAAAATAATAAATATGTTAGTTATGAGTAATGTTGTATGAGGAAGGTTATGATGACTGTTATATTTGTAGAGGACTAATAATAAACACGCATATAGCAAAAACAGTAACATATTCTTCCAAAAAGTACTGTGTCCCTTTTAATTCTTTCCAAAAAGTATTATATCCACGTTTCATTCCAAAAAGTACTATATCCGTATAATATTGTAACAAAGTCATGGGAAAAGTGAAATAATTTGGAAAAATAAGTTGTTAATACCAATTCCCAAAAAGGTCTGTGTGGTAAGTCTAATGCCACAACGAAAAGTCATAAGAAAATGAAATTTCATATTTAAGACAACTATATGCCCGAGATATTACAACTTTTTCTTTAAAATCGGCTGACCAGAAGATCTAATTTATATACCATACATTTTGCACCTTTTTACAATTTTCTCAAAAACAACTCAATAGATTATAATTAAACACCCTACATCAATGTAAAATTTAATGGGCTTTAATGCAATGAAGGTTTCATTCTGATTGAAATAGCCCGACAGGGCTTGAATTCTGATATTTTTAATTATCTTCATTTTAAATACTTTTACTTTTGTAGACTTTATAAAAATAAGCCTATCATATTTTAGCAATGATAAAAAAATGGCTAAATATATGAGTTGAACGAATTCTATATCCAACTAAACAAGAAATGAGCAAAAATAATTGTTTATACAATTTTTTTGTTTTTGGACATAGAAACTAATAATCTATATTAACATCTGTATAATATACGTTTGGAAAGATAAATATTTTAGAAAAATATTGTCTTATATATAAAGATGAAAAGCCGATAAAACTAACTGATTGTGTTTGGATGTTTTAGATACAGACTGCTAAAAGCTCCCATATGTTTGGTGAGCTGGAGGTTGCAATTGAAAAGTAGATTACGTTAGATGTTATATGTTAAATTATAATCAATTATTTTTATATGTCTTATCTTGCAATATAAATGTAAACAGATAGTGGTAGATAATAATATAATAGATAATTTAATAGAACACATATTTCTATTGAAACTCAATGTAGTTAATTCTTTAACAATTTATTTCCATCTATAAATGAATTTAAAAATTCTTCAATTGATTATAATAACGGAGGTAAGTGAAAGTCACGTGTTGCCCTTAGTAGATTTTTTATTAAAATCTAAAGTTGACAATTTACTGTGTTTACAACTTATTACTGCACTTTTTCCATAACTTTTTTTACAGCATAATATAGATATAATACTTTTTGTAAAGAATTGTAAGGGATACGATACTTTTGGAAAGAATATAACGCATGATAAGTTGGATGAATATAACTGTCACAATAACCTTCCTCTAACAACATTACCAAAAAATTGATGGCTTAATAATGTTTATTACTAAAACAAAAAAACAAAATAAAAACAAACTTGTACCTCTACAACTCATGGAAGGTGGGTCTTGGGTTTGGTAAATATTGATATTCGTACTGTTTCCAGGCCATGCAATGAGGTGACTAGGCCGAGATCACACTCAGCCGCTAGGTTTAGTAAATATAGATATTCATCCTGTTTCCAGGCCATGTAATGAGGTGACTAGGCCGAGATCACACTCAGCCGCTAGATTTTCCTCAATGTTTGGATACCCGGTTTATAGAGGCTGGCTATGTTCCAGGAGGGTCTCCATAACTTAGGGTCCCCCCGGCCAAAATAACAGAGTAAAGTAAATAATACTCTGCCACTGCCGGGATTCGAACCCAGGACCCAGAGAACAGTACACTAGCGCTCTATCCACTTACACCACGCCGCTCCCTGTGTTATGTTAATTACTAAGTTATGTTTATTTCCTTATTCCTTGAACTAATCACCCCCTTGCAGAGCACTGTTACTGCTATAAACAGTACAGATCTCTATATGTACTCAGTCCAAGACCTTTCATGGCTTGTAGAGCAACAGGTTTATTTTTTTTATTTATTAATTATTACGGGGAAAGGTGCTTCTGTTGTATTATAGGAAATATAATACCTTTTAGAAGGAACGGTAATCTGTTTACAGAGGATATAGTAAGTTTTGGGAGGAAATGTTTTTAGTACCTTTTGGAATAAACTGCAATTTTCAATTACATTTTTAAAGAATTTTTATGTTTTATAGATAAAATCTGATGGCGGACTTAGATAAAACTAAACCATTATAATAAAAATATTTCATAATATTGATTTCAAAAAAATGTCCTTTAATGATTTTTGGAAATAAATGTTTGATTGATATATGATGAACAAGTTGATTGGGGATGAGAACATGAAAGAAATCATACAAAGGAGAAAACTTGTAATATTTTTATAACATTTGGTTCTTCATGAAAATAAGTGATTGTTAAATGTACCTGAGAAGGGCTGGGAGGGGAGGACAGGATAGAGGTAGCGCCCGGAGGCGGTATACTCTATGTAGGCCTCCGGAGGGGGGGTGCCAGGGGGCGGCGGCGGCGGGCTCAGCTCGTCCTCCTCGCTCTCTTCCTCCTTCCTGTTGCTGTCTATTCGTATTATCCGAACCTTTACCTGCAACACAGCACAGCCAACTTGTTATTAAAACTTAGGAAAAGTAAAATTAGTAGCATCTGTGGCTAGCATAATGGCCTTCTATATCCAGGATGTTTCAATAGCAATAAAATAAAATAAAAAGAGGGGGCACCAAATGGCAGCCCTCGGCCTGGGTGATGTCAGGTACCAGTATAGGGCATTATTCGAATACATTTTTATCTAAATAACGAATAAAAATGTATTTGTTATTTGTCATCTATTGGTCACTTCTGAATAATTTATTAGTTATTCGAATAACGAACAAAAATATTGTTTATTCATTATTTATAATCTAAATAAATTTTCATTGCATTAGAAAATGCAGATAAATAAATAAATAGAGGTGCGAATAAATAAATAAATAGAGGTGCGATCGGGTTTGAAACAGGGTGACTCTAAAAACTTAAAGGTTAGAATTTATAAAACTATTATTCTTCCGACGGTTCTTTACGGATGTGAAACGTGGCCGCTTACTTTGAAGGATGAACAACGGCTTAAGGTTTTCGAAAATAAGGTACTGCGTAAAATATTTGGTCCGAAGAGAGATGAGGCCACTGGGGAATTTAGAAGGTTGCACAACGCGGAATTTGATCCCTGTGAATATAATTGAGTTGATAGCATCGCGGAGACTCAAATGGGCGCGTAAAGTTGTTGGGCTCTGAGAGGAACGGATTCCGAGAAAGTTGGTATTTGCTGAACTTGTAGGCGTCCGAAAGGTAGGCTGAAGCATTGATGGGAGGATTGCATTAAGGCTGATCTCGGGGGCTTGGGCTTGACTGGCGAACATTGGACGAGTCTATGCAGGCGAAGTTTGGTGGTATCGGCATCGAACCTTCGGGTTCGGTAAGCCTATTATTATTATTATTATTGCATTAGAAAAATCAAAAGGTTAACACTTTTCCTACTAAAAAAATAATCATATTGTTTGCCCAAATTTCCATTCATTTTTCTGGGCAAATCTCGAAAACAGATCAATTAATATTAGTCTACTTTAAAATAGTCAGAAAATTGTCGAAATAGTGGAAATTCATTGAGCTGTTCACGAGATACGCCTGGAAAAGTGAAAATTTCGGAAGGGAGACTCGAGCCTTGAAGACAAAGAAGGCCGTGGAAGAATTTGCTCTCTTGATGACCAAGTTCTGCAGGCTTTGGTGGAAGATAATCCCAGAACAACTGTTAGAGACTTGTAGGGAAACTTAACCTCAACAAATCCACCGTGGAGGATGGTAGCTGTTTGGTGGTGGGCTTCATCATTTAGTTTGATTGATACACTACAGCTTCTTAAACCCTGAATAAAGCATCAATTCCGAATCGGACTGTCCAAATTAATACAATAAATCAGAAATTGGCTATAATGAACCCATCTTTGGTCAATTGGAAGGGGCCCACGTTGTTGTATGGCAACGCCCGGGCACATGTCTCGGGAGTGATATCACCACACGTGCACTTCTCTCACAACCTCTCGCCTGCGGGTTATCAATCTTTTATTTACCTAGACCACTACTTAAACGGCCAAAAATTTAATGAAAAAAGTGAACTATAAAAGACGTTTTTGGAATTTATCATGTCTGAAGATGAGAAATTCTATTTCGAGGGAATGCAAAAGTTGCCAACACATTTATATTTAAGGAGACTACTTTTATTGAATAAAATGGTTCCAAATCTTTCTTTTAACTTTTTAAACCAAGATCCTGCATTATTTTCCAGACAACCCAATATTTGGGTTAGAATAGTTTGTCAGTAAGCTTGGCAAGTGTCAAGATATCGTATAAAACAGTTTGCCTGTAATGTTGACAAACATGAAGGTATTGGATAAAATAAAGAGAATAAAAAAAAAAAAAAAAAAAAAGACTGGTTACTTTTCTCTTCTTCCTCTTCTTGACAGGCTTCCTGATTAGCGGCGGTGGGGATAGTGGGTGCTCCTCCCCGCCTGACGGCGAAGTCCCTTCTCCAGGTTTGATCCCGTCGGCGAACGAAACTGATTTCTTCTTTGTTGAAGTTAATACCACCGTATCTCTGTGGAAATAAATAATCAATTAATAAAATAACCTAAAAGAGATCCATCCATCCAAGAATAATTGTATCAGTTAATACAATACTCCTAAAAGCCTTCATAGACATTTTCTGGTTTTATACCAGGTACCAATTTAGAAAATTGAAAACAAGTGCAGAAATCTCACATTACTTTATTATTAATCCAATTAATTTGATTTTTTCCATTTAAATTTAGAATTTGATGTAATATATATCATGATAAATATATCCATCCATAAGAAGGTGATAATTCTTAATGTTCCTCCAGACAAAATGTAAAAATTTTGTATTTTCTTTTATTGAAAGATAAAAAATGGGGATTGTTATATACTGCCAAATAGCAAATATAACTTGGGCCCACAAGATAAGCTTAATTATATTTTTTTAGTAAACTACTTTTACTTAAAACAGTTGAACCAATAAAAATAAATACATCTTTTTGTCTAGAAGACATAGAAACCTGATATTCATAAAAAATGATTACTCAAGCCTTTTTGCCGAAACACACCAGTGGTATATAATAAATAACTTACTTGTGTATTTTATAAATTATCTCAGTTTATGAAGGCGAATAAATTGATAATTATTTACTATGCTCTTTTCAGGATATTGTAAGATTAAAAAAAAAAAAGATGGAAATGAACTTACTTTAAACCTATTAAGATTCCTTTGTCAGGCGATGGTAAAGCTACTGCTGCCTTCGAAGGGTCTGGCTCCACACCTTCATTCTCGACCGTCTAATATAGATCAATCAAATAGAAATCGATTAGAACAACATAACAGCTATATAACTTATTATAACTTAAAACTGTTAACTTCATAAATAAAATAAACAGTTTAAATTAGTTTTCAGAGAGGAAATGAATAGTGATAATTCAGAAATAAAAACAAGATGTAAACAACTTAAATATAAAATATCATAAAGTGACATATTTCCCTAAATTACCAGATGGAATAAAAAGCATCTCCAAAAAGTATCATCGCCCAAATATCTCTTATATTGGCTCATACAATAATAATAACAAATTAAAAAAATATCAAGTAGAATGAAAGATGAAAAAGAAAAAATGTTATATACAAAATAGATTAGATTCAATGGTGATGATGAGGTTGAAACATTGTACGCCATAAGCTAATTGAGGCACAACCTAATTCATTCTATATGGAGACGATTGGAAAACTACCTATACGCTAGGAAAGGTATCTTTACCAATCAGGAGATTAAAAAGAAAAACGTTGTGAACTTTTTTGTTTGTATAAAGTATACATTTTAATTTTTTTTTAATAAAGCGGCTCGTTTATATTTGATTCTCCCTCATAAGAATAAAAAAGGAAAAATCGAATGAAGTTGAACTTACTTCGGTGTTAGCCTCATTGTCCGGTTCATTAGCCTTGGCCAATCTTTTCTTGAGCATTGCTTTCTGAAAATGAAAATACATATAAACATTAATTAAGCATTGAACATCATTAAGAAGCAAATCATAATCATAATCATAATAAAATCATAAAGAATAATCAGGAAAAGTTGCCAGCGTTATTGCTCAAACTTGGGAGCCATCATCAGGGCTAGTCTGAACATCAACAGGGCTAAAACCAAACGCACATAACATAGAGGTATTTTATACCTCTATCAATGCATTTTCATGCATGGAGGTATTTTCTACATCTATGGTTATCTATGCAAAGATCTTTGATCTTTGCATAAATAACCAGGTGTGAATGATACTTGCAATATAAGTATTTACTTGTAAATAGAAATACCACAAAGATATAATTTTTTTAATAAATATATAAAGTGTGAAGAACATAGATATATATGAGTGACATACCAACATACCACAGAGTTATTAAGATCTTTGCAAAAATATCCATGTGTGAATAACACAAAAAATCTGCTGCATACATCAGCAAATGGATGGACAAAATTTGATTTCGTTCTGATTATTTGAATAAATATCTATCTTATATTACTTCTATTAATAATTCAATTTTCTGCGGTTTTAAGTAAACTATTGGAACCAGGTTCTTTTTTCTTCAATTCCATTTCTCCTACTTGGTCATTTCCGGCATACATAATTTCTCTATCAGTGGTATTTTGAATGAAATGTACGTGATAAGTTGTAGCCCTTAGGGTTCATGCAAGCTAATACCGGAGCTACACCACCATTCTGATTTTACAGTCTTTATTCCTGAAACTTAGCGTCTGGCTTTGCCTTGTCACATGTGACACTACCCTCTCCTGTATCTGAAATGAACGTAAGACGTCAACGATATGTCTTATATAATGACTTACAATTTTCGGATTTAGGAGGTCTTTGCCATAGAATTGATTGACTGAAGGACTCCATGGAAATTTACTGCTGGGAACCAATGGACTAGCCCTTCAACAAGCGTTTATTTTTTATTTAACTACCCTGTTATGTCTCATCAAAGATGGTACAAGTACATTTCTGGTTAAGATTAAGAACCCTAAGGAACATTAGCCTCTCCCTAGGACCACTCTACTGATAGGTTCTCTTCTATCTGTCATTATTAACTGCTAGGTTCTGTTCTGGCTGTGGTTATTAAAGGTAGATAATCAGACAGAAATGCACTTCTATCATCTTTGAGAAATAACTGAGTACTTGGAACAAAAATTAATCACATAGAACAGTGGTTCCCAGCGTAACTTATTTGCAGACCTCTTCAGCCAATCACTCCGATGGCAAGAACCTCCTAAATCCTAAAAATCATGAATAATTTTGTTTGATATATTAATTAGGCATAAATAAAGAAGAAAGAAGCTCAAGAAGGCGCGAAGTGATCGGCCAATCAGAAAAGAGAATTGAAATGCGCAGTAGATTGTGAATAACACGGCAGGTTTTTTCAGCAATGCAGTCAGAAGTTGTCGATCGTCAATCAGCGTGGACACATGTTCCTGGGAATGGATCTCATGCCATCAAGCAGCTATAAATTCAAGTCATCTTTGCCATAGAATGCCTCACTACATTAGAAAATTGAAGACATTTATTGAGGAACAAGAATTACGAACTGACTGAAAAGAAGGGAACCAGATAAACTATAAATATTTATATTTTCAATCTTTAAATAGTTTCAATTTAATTTTAAGTTTATTTTCATGTCTTGCTATCATATATCTTTCAAATTAAGAATATAAGTTTTTAATCTTAGCCAAGACTTATTAATTAAAAACCCTTATAAATCATAATTATTAATTTTTAAAAAAAAATTATAAAATTATATATAAGTCGACACCTTAGGTTCATTTCAGAAACAGGAGAGGGTAGTGTCACATGTGACAAGGCCAAGCCAAACGCTAAGCTTCAGGAATAAAGACTGTAGAATCAAAATGGTGTAGCTCCGGTATAAGCTTGCATGAACCCTAAGGGCTACAACTTATCACATAGATTTCATACGAAATACCACTGATGGAGAAATTATGTATGCCAGAAATGACGAAGTAAGAGAAATGGGAATGAAGAAAAAAGAACCTGGTTCTAATAGTTTGCTAAAAACCGCATGACACTGAATTAATAATAGAAGTAATATAAGATAGATATTTATTCAAATAATCAAATGTTCTCCGTTATCTTTTGCCAAGTTACATATATAAGTTTTAAAAATGTTATAAAATAACCAATTTAATTATTGTGATTATGTAGTAGCAGTCGCTTGTCAGTGATCACTAGCAATTACATCACTTAGAATGTTGACTTTTGTCTGAGTATATTTGTGATTCTGATTACAAGCCAAGACTTTACAAATATTTCATGTTAAATTAAATTTCCTAATGACATCTCACCGGACATGGATCCCCTAGACATCGTCTGGAGAACCAAAGTGGTCCGAGGACCATCAGGGAACCACTGGCATAGGATATAATTGAGCACCTCATCAAATCAATTAGCTGCCTTTCTCTCTAACAAGTGTGGTCTGAATCCTTTTTCAAAAATATTTCCAGACCTAAGTTCGATGAGGCAGACCATTCACCGATACATTAGCTTCTAGGCTGAAGAGTGGTCTTTTAGTAACTATCAAGACAAACTACGGCAATGAGGACCTTCTTCCGCGAGCTTGAAGAATTATCAATTTAGAAGGATTTAACAGCTTGTGTTGCCAAGTTTTCCTTATTCTAAAATGCTTCACAAATGAATACAATTTTAATCATATTTGTATCTTCTTTAGAGAAAAATATTCCCTGAGATTCGTTAAAGAGTGGTTATCGTTGATCGTCCACTTGAGAGAATACTTTGCTCCAGCTGCAGCGCTGTCACAGCTCCAAGATGACCTCGTGTCGTGGCAGTTCAGACCAGATAAAGTTAGTTAATACTTAATGCTATAAGCAAGATAAGGATTTATTATACAACTAGCAGACCCTCTACCTCTACTTCGCATGGGCGCAATTTGAATGAGTTGTCATCTATCTTTGAAAATCTCTGTCTCACCAATTTAGAGTTTATCGCTTTAGGAGTTTTAGTTTATCGTTACGCAAACATTTCAATTAACAAAAAAATATGTTTATTTTAAAACGTATATTCATTCTTATATTTAATCATAGACAGAAATGAAAAAAATAAATCAAAATTATTCAAGTTTATTTGTTTATTATTTTATAAGTGAAGCACAGAGAATGGATATTTAATTTTCCCATATAAATAAAACTTGATTGTTATGTATGTATTGGCAAACTACAGAAATAACAATGGTTCCTATTTTATTCGGTTTATTACAATTTTATATTTCAAATGAACTAATTAAATTACATTTTAATAGTTAAATTAAGTTTCCATAGAAATCCCGTTTCGTTTACAGCAAAACATCCGTCTTCATGAAATAGTATTAAATTTGAAATAATTAATAACAATGTTAGTTTATAAATTTATAACAACTTACCATTTATGTTTACTTAGTTGCGATTCGGCAAGTAATATTGTCTTTAAAATCTTGCGTACTAAACGGAAGAATATAACTTGCACGATCCTGTACATTTGACTATTATAATCTCCCTCTTTACCAATAACACATGTTCATAAGTTTATGGGCTTACAACTTTATGTTAACTCATACGATTCATTTTATTGCATATCGACTTTTCTAAAATTTTGTGCTATGCAACAGTATATTATACCTCTATACTTATATTTCAGGAATAATTTTTTTTTTTATGACTTGGTTATAGAAAATTTATTTTTCCCGTTTGAAGAAAAGCTAAATTGCAATGTATTGTACTTTAAAACCTTCAAGAAAGATTGTCCGACGGTGAAAACCTAATCAAAATCGTCTTGTGGTATAGGAGTTTGTGGAAGCCAAGAACCGTGGTATCATTTAATATATACATATACATAGAGAGATGAAAGCTATCGGCTGCCGCAGATGCCAGCGTGGATGATCCCGCTGGAGGCAATGATAAAATTAACTTAAGGAAACTCCTCCAATGTTCCATCTACAAATAATACAATTACAAATGAACTCACTGGAGCAGAGAAGAGCTCTGAGATGGTTGCGCCCGCTTCAGGCAATCGACAAGTTTAACAGCCCTCATATTACAAACACTATCTCAACCCGCTCAATTTACAGTTTCTTAGATTCAGGAAGCCCTGTAATTATCATAAATGCACTTTATAGTTCAAAGAACAATATTTCAAATTACAAAAATAAAAAATTTCTACAAAAAGCCAACCAATCAAAAAAAAAATCTATAACAGTATACTATGTGATACATAAAAACTTGAGGGTGTAACAAAGAAGTTTGTTTTTGTTTATAAATTTATCAAATAATGAATGGACATGTTAAATAATAAATAGTTGATTGTGTGATTAAAATGAAGGATGGGATGTCTAGGGTGACGTTCAATGAATCAACTCCAAAAACAATGAATTTTAAAACCAACATTTGTAGCAGAGCATTTCGGGTCTTCATCTGGGCCAAAGTGTAACAAGGTACCATGTAAGGGTTTGTATGGAGATAATAATAAATAAATATGGAGAGATAAAAAAAAAAATTAAAAGCAAAAAAGATAAAACTGTAAAAAGGGTTTTTTAATAAGAGCAAAAATAAGACTTCTCTTCCTAGCTTAGGGATTTTTTGGGAATAAAGGGGAAGTTCTCGAGGAGGATTCATGGGCCGGTGAAGTTACCTGGAGGGATCTATATGCTGAGGCCTACCGGAGAACTGTACAAAGGGATAGATGGCCTGGAAACGGACATTAGGTGAAGGAGGCTGCGTTTCTACGGGCACATGGTAAGGATGAGTCCGAGCTGGATAAAAAAGAGATATGAGGGGGCAGAGGGTACATGCAGCAGGTAAAGAAGGAAACGGGGAAATTGGGAATCTCCAATCAGGATTGTCTC
The DNA here is from genome assembly GCA_023052935.1 of Piezodorus guildinii. Taxonomy (NCBI): domain Eukaryota; kingdom Metazoa; phylum Arthropoda; class Insecta; order Hemiptera; family Pentatomidae; genus Piezodorus; species Piezodorus guildinii. The sequence goes on along the minus strand of CM041298.1, from coordinate 3,187,376 downwards.
AATGGGAATGAATATAGAGAAAAATTAGGGAAGATAAAGGGGAGAGGGTAATGTATGGGCAAAGTTGGGAGCAAATGATATTGCGTGGTCTATATATAAGGCCGTTATATAGAGATAAAAAATAATAATAAAATAAAGATGAAAAAGTAGTGAGTGAGTTTATAAGTGAGAACAAAAATAAAGCCGTGAATTAATACATAATAAAATTGTGGAATTAGATTTGAATGTAGTTAACTAAAGTTAAAAAATACTAAAGTAATTTATAAGAAATACTAGATGCCAACAAAAATAATAATATCGATAATGAGAAGTAAATAATAAATAACATAATGTTAATTATATGAGAGTAAATGACTAATAATTATTTGTTTGGCATCTTTAATTATTTTTACTTTATCATGGTCACTTTTATTTATTTATAATCAAACCTTTACATTACTTTACATGGTATTGTTACCTAAAAATGTTGCTAGCACAATAAATAGTTTTCCACTATCATTACTTTGTTATCATTCGCTGTCACCAAAATCACCCTTCTTTATAATAGACATGTTATCGATCAATCACTGCCACCAAAATCACTCAAAATCATCCTTCATTATAAAGGATACACGGTGAGAATTAGGGTATGTGTAGATGTGGTGAAAGCAAAATTGCATGCGTTCACGAAAGTAGCAGGAGAGAGGGAAGGCTTATTTAAAAAAAATAAATTTGGATAAAGATATCAGATATTACTAATAGAAAAATATTACAATATCATTAAATATTTTTTTTTTTAATATACTAAAACTGGATGATGAAGTTATATTAAAACAAACTAATGTAAAATACACATCATGAAAACATGTTTTTTAATGTAGAAACTCGATTTTAAGAAATGAAACATTATTTATAATAAAGGGTAAAAAACTAAATGATGAAGTAATATAGAAAATTCGCTAATTGAATATTTATTATAATATGTTGAAAGTATGCGATATTCACGAATTTCACCTCACCTGTACATACCCTAATTCTCACCGTGTATCGCCACCTTAATAGACATGTTATCAATCACTGTCACCAAAATCACTCAACATCATCCTTCATTATCATTCACTGCCACTAAAATCACCCAACAACAATATCACCCTGCCTTACAATAGACATGTTATCAATTATTCACTGCCACCAATATCACTCAACAACAATATCACCCTTCATTACAATAGACACGTTATCAATCAATCACTGCCACCAAAATCACTCAACAACACCCTTCATTACAATAGACAACCTATAATAACCTGTTAAATCAAATATCTGAGGAGATTGAATTACAACTCATAGTAACTAAAACCCACATAATAATAACACTCTCATAACCTCCCTAAATCTCATTTGATTCAAATATCAAATATTACATAACCATTTTAGTAGGGTGCTGATTGAGTCAGTAAAAATATTGATAAAATACGTTAATAATAACAGCACATAAAACTATCACTTATCGAAAATAGAACAGATACCTCATCTATATACAACAAATTTTTTTTTTTTTTTTTTTTTTTTTTTTTTTTTTTTTAATTCATTTATTGAAATTTACAACTGTATGTTCATACATCAAGTAAATAGGCTAAAATGATAATACACATGAAAAAAAACATGAAGAGAAACTGCCCATTGGCAGCACTCTAGTAGTAAATCTACACAAGAAGGTCTCGAGGCCATCTTCTTTTCAGACGCCTCGGCGGATTGTCAGGAATTGAAGTGGAAGCAAGGATTGAAACTAGTGGATTAGAGTGGGAGTGGAGTTTTTCATGGAAGGAGTGATACCTGGTACAGGCCAAATCAGCAACATATGGAACATTAAGGTCTTTGTGGATGATTTTGTTGGTGACAAAGTAAGGAGCGTTAAGGATTTTGCGAAGGATTTTGGATTGTAAGGATTGGATACGGGAAGAGTTTGATGGTTTAGTAGAGCCCCAAAGCTCAACTCCGTAAGTCCAGATAGGCCTTATGATTGTCATGTAAATTAGTCTTTTGTAGTAAAGAGAAAGGTTAGAGCGTCTGTCAAGTAAATGTTGAAGTAACCGAAATCGGCGAGCAGTCTCTTGTCTTTTCAGTCTTGTATGCGGATTCCATGTAAGACGTTTGTCAAGCAGGAGGCCTAAATAACGGATCTGTTCAACAGGGACAAGCGGAATATCATTAAAGGACACTGTAGGGCAGGATGTCATAGGTTTACGACGAAGGGTAAAGGTAATCTGGTGGGATTTATTGGAGTTGATTTTAATTCTCCAATTCTGACACCATACCTCAAGGTCTCTGATGTGGGATTGGAGGTTTTGAGAGGCAATACTAGGATCGTTATTAACTGATAGCACGCTAGTGTCATCGGCATAGGTAGAAAGGAATGTGTTAGGATGGGTTGGGATATCAGCTGTATAGACTGTGTAGAGAATGGGTCCTAGGATACTGCCTTGAGGAACACCAGCAGACTGAGTAAAAGTGGATGAATAGGAACTATTGTGGTTGATTTTAAAGGTTCTATCAGAGAGGTAGGACTGAAGGATGAGGAAGTATGTTGGATGGAGGAATTTACGGAGTTTGTACAGCAGTCCCGGGTGCCAGACTCGGTCAAAGGCCTGTTCCACGTCGAGAAAGACTCCCGTGCAGTACAATCCGCGCTCCAATGCAGAAGAGACTACATCCACCACGCGATGACACTGCTGGATGGTGGAGTGGGATGCTCGGAACCCAAACTGGTGGTCTGGGATTATGTGATTAAGTTCCAGGATTGGATAAAGACGTTTAAGGATGAGTCTTTCCAGGATTTTACCCATAATAGGTAAAAGAGAGATAGGACGGTAGGAAGAAGGAAGTTCTAGCGGTTTTTTGGGTTTAGGGATCATTTTAACGATAGATAATTTCCAGGAATCAGGAAAATAGGTAGTACGGAGTGTGGCATTATAAATATATGTGAGGAACAGGATGGCTTTTCTAGGAAGTTGTTTTAAGATATGGGCAGTGATTAGATCGTTTCCAGGAGCTTTTCGGGAAGGTAATTTATGGATTAAGTTTAAGATTTCTGACGGATGAAATGCTTTAGGAGGAAGGGTCAGCTGGAGTGGAACATCCAGTTCTGTTTCAATGCATTCGAGGTGATGCTGGTTAAGGATATCAGGATGCGGATTGTAGGTTTTAAAAAGATGCTGAGCGAATGTTTGAGATTTCTCTTCATCGGTTCTAGTCCAGGATTGAGATTCATTAAGGAGAGGGTGATTAAAGTCTTTGAAGTTTAACAGTTTCTTAGTAGTAGTCCATAGTGATTTGTCGGTAGTAGTAAGTTTTTCAGTCATACTCAATAAGTTTTGAATCTTGAAATTCTTGATTTCTATTTTTAGTTTGTTCGTCAGTTTGGTATAATATGTTTTGTCGCCTGGGTATCTAGTCCTATGCCACTTCGATCTTGCTTTACGTTTTTCTCTTAGCAAGATACGAATGTGCTGTGGCAGGTTTGTTTGTTGTGGGTTGTTGATGTTGGCGTTAGTGTTTGTAGTGTTATCGAAAATACTGGTACGTATTGAGTCTGTAAGTTTATCTACGGCACTGTCAACGTCTGTTTTAGTTTTTAATGGAATAGTTAAGTCTAATTTGGTTTCCAAGTCTGTTCGAAATCCGTCCCAGTTCACTCGTCCAATGATCAGTTTAGGAGGGCTTGGGATAGGAATAAAGTTCGAATGCAAGGAAAGCAAAACTGGACTGTGGTCTGATGAGAGGTCGTTCAAGGATTTAACTATTGTTTGCGAGGAGGAAAGCTGTGAGGTGACAAATATATCAAGGATATCCGGACGTTTTTTGAGAGATGTAGGCCAGTAAGTAGGGTTCATGGGCGAGAGGATAGAATAACTATTGGAGTTTGAGATGGCAGAAAGGTATATTACCACGGGTGTTGGACGTTCGACAACCCCACCGTTGGTGTTTAGCGTTGTAGTCTCCTCCGGCAATAAAGCGCGGACCTAGGGATAGAAAAAAGGAATTAAGAAGGGTATGGGAAATGGAATTTCCAGGAGGACAGTATACAGCTGCGAGAGTTACATGGAAAGGACGAGCTGAAATGATTAGAGAGGTTGATTGTATAGCGTCAGTTGGAGTAGACGGAACAAGGGAATGGGGTATGGATTTATGAATAAGGATGCCAGATCCAGCATGGGCAGTGTTATCAGGATGGTCTGTTCTGTAAGTAATGTAGTCTCGTATGTAAAAACGTGAACGTTGAGTGAAGTGAGTTTCAGTCAGTAGTGCTATGTCTATGTGATTGTCATGGAGGAATATGTCCAGTTCGTCACGGTGGTTATGCAGGCCGTTAGCGTTCCACAAGAGGATAGCTAGGGGCTTTACACTCATTGTGAGACGTTGAACGGGATTTCAGAAAGGATTCGAGTGAGAAGGGTGATAAGAGGTCTTATGGTTTCTTGAAGGTCTGAAAGGAAGGAATTCAGGATGGAGTATATGTCAGGTAAATTTGGATTAGTGAAGGGATTTGTATCAGTGGCATGAGGATTATGATTCGTTTGGGCATGAGGAATGTTTGTAGGCTGGGATCGTCGTGGGGTACGAGGAAGTACATTGGTTGATAATAGGGGAGGGGGATTTGGTTTTTGCTGGTCATTAGGACGGGTAAGAACTTGATGAGGTTGCTCCGGTGGTAACTTGACCTGCAATGGTAGATGATTGGAGGGAGTTGGTTGAAGTGGAACTTTAGGTTGCGGTTTGGAGTTCTGGGGTTTGGATTGAGAGGCCGGAGGCGCCTGACGACGAATTTGTTGATTTTTTGGGATGAACGGTGTCTTCGAGGGTTGAGGGGTTATAATCTTGTCTGCTGAGGTAGAAGGCTGGTGAGCGTTGTCTGCTTGACGTTGCTGAAGCTCAGGAAAATTCCTCGAATCATTCGAGAGAATTTGAGTGATAATTGTTTGCTCTACGGTTCTTTGTTGCAAGTTATGAGTTCTCTGCTTAAGAAGGTTTTTGTAAATCACACAACCTTTATAGCTTGCAGGGTGTGCCTCACCACAAAGAGCACATTTAGCTGGCTCATTAGGCGATCTTGGGCAGGTGTCAGATGAGTGAGGACCGGCGCATTTGACGCACCTGGCCTGATGAAAACAGTAGGACTTGGTGTGGCCTAAGTTTTGACATTTCGTGCACTGTACTATAGTAGGTCTTTGTCTTGGTTGTTCAAATCGAATAACTGAATATAAAAGTCTTGTAACCTGAAATATGTCGGGGTTATTTTCTGCCGGCTCCAAATCTACAAAAAATAAAGGTAGAGGGTATTTTTCGGAGGGGTGTAAGACGCATGAAACGTGTCTAACAGAGTGCCCTATCTCTTCTAGTCCTCGTTTAATTGCTTCAGTGGGGGTCGTTGAGTGGAGTCCTCTTAAGACCACCCTGTATGCTTTTTCCTGCCTCAACTGGTAACAGTGAAAGTCATAATTTTTGGAATTTAAATATTGTATAAGTTTTTTATAACTCTCTTTAGAGTTAGTGTTAATTTTGATATCGTTGAGCCTTGAGAAACATCTGAAGTTAGACTGACCGATCAAGTCGGCGATTTCTTGACCGAAAGTCATGAAGTTGTTGATGTTACTAACAAATATAGGGGGTGGCTCTGGGTCAGTAAACCCTTGTGGCTCCGGGATCGCTTTAGAAATATTCGCTGCAACTGGAACGTTACTGGCTGATGTAGAAGGCGGTGTCTTAGAGGAGGATGGGGCGGCTGAGATAGCCGGACCCGTGAGTTCATTTTTGCTGGCTGCAGTGGTACTGCGAGTTTTAGGAGGTGAATTGTTTTGATTAATTGCCTGTTTAGTTTTGGCCGATTTGTTTTTTTTTTTGTTAGGTGAATCCCCAAGCCCGGGATTGGAGTTTCGTTGCCTTTTGTGTCGTGTCCGCTGTAAGTATTGCGAATCAGACTCGCTTATCTCAGAGAAGGGTGTTTCTTCAGCCGAGTCGTCACAAGATGTATTCATGTCAGGATCCATGAATAAAACATACGCCGTAAAGAGAGAAAAATAATTTTAAAAAATAAATTGAAAAAAAAAAAAAAAAAAAAAGTGTATATACTTCTACAAATTAAAAAAATTACTACTCAAATTAAAAAGTACCTAAAAAAACAAAAAAAAGTATCTAAACTAATAAAACTATTTACAATATTATATACAAATAACATAAAAATTAAAAAACACATAATTAATTAATAACAACTAAGTAATAAAAAATGAAAAGTCTTCTAGAAGGAAAAAAAAAAAAATTAATAATTATAAAATATAATAGTCTTTGAGAAATAAATCTAGAAAATATATATACAAGTCCTTCGTTACGATCTCGTAGCTGACAACAGTCCTGACCGCGACCTTATAAACACCATAAGGTGTACAGAAGGGATTTATCCCCTCCTCTTATCTAGTCCAGGCAGTCAACAGTCTATTACGTGCGTTATGAAAATAAGTGCACTCACCTCTATATGAGCGATTTTTAATGGGTTCATTAGTTCAAAAACTCACGAATCACAAGTTTTGGCAGATGAAACATCAATAACAGCGAGATGGCAAAGTAATAGTCACAGAGCGATACGTAAGTAGTACATTACTAGCGGCCATGACACTTTGACTTTACACAACAAATTTATAAATTAAAATAGAACAAATTCTATATTTTATCGACTTCCTACTTTAAAGTTTTGTTAACGTACTTCTATAGTGAAATATTGTTTTTATTTAAGTAACCTTAATTCTGTTTAATTAATAATGTTTAACATACATTATAATATTTATAATTTTTTTACTTACAAACAACTTATTTTAATAGTATTTATATTTTACAATAATTATTCATATCTACATTTTTGCTAGAACATTTTGTAATTTCAGAATGGAAGATGTGATAACAAGTCCAAAACAAATAGGCTATATATAGAAGTGGTGGTCTGTGAGATGTCATCACAAAAATATTTCAAATCACCTTAATGGAAAATATATGCAGAGCCTTGGGATGTAAACAAGAAGCACTGAGCATCGCACAGGCACATTAAATTGTGCATGATAACTGATCGTAAACAGGTACCTATATCGTATTTCTAAATTTTAGGATCACCTTTAACAATTTATTTTAAACACAGTAACTAAATCGTTAGCCCATTATTTAAATTAAAAAAAATCTGTTGTGGGAAACACACGACTTTTACTTGCCTCGGCTGTTAAAATCAATTTAAGAACTATTAAATATACTTGAAAAAAAGTAAAGTTGAAATAAAGTTGAAAAAAAAAAATCAAAGTTATGTAAGCCATTTTTTTAGCAATCCTAATAAGATGATTGTTTTTAATCTATAAAATTAAAATTACTTTAGAAAAAGAAAATTTAAAATATCGACATTTAAGCCCTGTCAGACTATTTCAATAAGAATGAAACCTACATCATATTAAAGCCCAATTAATTTAACATTGATATACAGTTTAATCAAAATCATTAAAGCCGTTTTTGAGAAAACCGTAAAAGGGTGCAATATGTTTGGTATTAAGTGGCTCTTGCGAAATATTCTATATATTTTTTTAAAACAAATTAAAACTGGCCATATTGATGCAAAATTTAATGGGCTTTAATATAATGTAGGGTCCATTCTGATTGTAATAGTTTGAGAGGGCTTCAATACCGATATTTTAAAATTGTTTCCTCTAAAGTATCTTTGACTTTGTTAGATTCTATAAAAATAACCTTATCTTCTTGTTATCGATGATAAAAAACAGGTAAATATATAAGTTGAACGAATTCGATATCCAACTAAAGGAGAAAACTGCAAAAATATATATATATTTTTTTTATACATGTAATATACCGTTGGAAAGCAAAAGATTTTTAGGAAAAATATTATCTTGTATAATATTATTATATCCAGAATAATATATTTTTTTTTAATTTCTATTCAATTAATATTCTACTAAAAGGCTTTATAAAAAATGTTCAGATCCCTTCGATACACTGAGACAGCCCTATTTGCAAACATTCAGATAATAGATTAAATTGCACTTGTAGCATACAACTTCAACCGACTACCAACTTAAATAATGACATTTTGAGGCACAGCTGAGGCACACCAGTGCGGGTCCTCAGGCACAGCTGAGGCACACCAGTGCGGGTCCTCAGGCACACCTGAGGCACACCAGTGCGGGTCCTAAGGCACAGCTGAGGCACACCAGTGCGGGTCCTCAGGCACACCTGAGACACACCAGTGTGAGTCCTCAGGCACAAGATACACTAACAAGATACAATGTAGAAATTTGTATAGGGATAATAAAAAACCTATTAATCTCTACAATCCATGAAGCATCTTGGGTTCACTACTTATAGAGATTGGTACTGTTTATACATACAGTAACGATCCTCTGCAAGGAAGTGATTAGGCCAAGATCATGCTAAGCCTACTCATATTAAAAAGTCCATTCAATTTGGCATCAGTATAGTGAGTTTAATCAAAATTGTTAAAAGGAGCAAAAATGTATGGTGGTATAATATAAATTGGCTCTTCTGGTACCTCGATTTTGGAGAAGAAATTGATGTAACATCTCAGGCATATAATAAAAACATCAAATATTATTTAGGTTTCGACTCAAGCATGTGAGCCATTATCAGAATTTGAATTTGATACAAAATTGTGTCTTACATAGACCTGTGCGTACAATAGAAACTTTGAATAAAACAATAATATGTTAGTATATGCACAGGTCTATGTAAAGCATATGTTAGAATATGCACAGGTCTATGTAAAGCATATGTTATAATACGCACAGGTCTATGTAAAGCATATGTTAGAATACGCACAGGTCTATGTAAGGCATATGTTAGAATATGCACAGGTCTATGTAAGGCATATGTTAGAATATGCACAGGTCTATGTAAGGCATATGTAAGAATATGCACAGGTCTATGTAAAGCATATGTTAGAATACGCACAGGTCTATGCGAGGCATATGTTAGAATAAAAAACAGGTCTATGTAAGGCATATGTTAGAATACGCACAGGTCTATGTAAGGCATATGTTAGAATATGCACAGGTCTATGTAAGACACTTATTTTGCCTCAAATTCCTCTGATGATGGCTCACGTGCTTGAGCCGAGGCGACGGCAAAATTAAAATATTCTTAAATGGTTGACTCCTGATTATTTCAACAGTTGACTATACTCTTGACATCCTCAATGAAAGTTGATCATACTCTAGACATCATCAATTTAGGTTAAATGTTTTCGTTATTTACATAAAAGATAACGTGGTGCCCAGAATAATAGACAAACATTAATTTCAACCCACAACCTTCTCCACCGAGTGTGGGCGTATAAAGGTTACAGCCTCCTAACCCTACTGCAGCTGCAATAACAACACAATAAACCATAATCCTGCCTCTGGAGTAGCCTAGTGCTACATTTTAATTATATAATAATAACATAAATTATTTGTGAACTGACCCTGAGCATCCTGCGAGCGATCTTCTGTTCCTTTTTCTCCTTCCTCAGTTCTTTCTCTTTCCTACGCCTTTCCTTCTCCTCCAACTTGATCAAGACGTTCGGCGAACCTGTAGGCAATAACAAAATCAACTTCAACTAAAAAGTTATATCTCAATTAAGATAATCCAAATTTTTTTTCTATTAATAAGCATACCATTATTTGGATTGCTAATATTTCTTTTTTACTTTCATTACTTGTATATAAAATATACAGGTAAGGGAAAGTATTCCGATAGGGAAATTTTTATAATTCAACTTTTCACCGGAAATAAAAGTTTTATAGTCCCCTGTGTCCAAATGACCAAGTCCTGCAAAAATATTTGTGTGTGTGTCTCCCTGTGAGGGAAGTCTAGCGCGAAAAAAAAAAGTCGCCTGAAACTGAAATTTCATATTTAAGACAATTTGTCCAAGATGTTACATTAACTTTTTCATCAAAGTCAGCACATGTTTCTATTAAAACTCAATGTAAATAATTCTTTAACAATTTATGTTCATTTAAATGTGTTTCTTAAATTGGTATAAATAATGGAGGTAAGTGAAAGTCGTGTGTTGCAGCAGAATTTTTAGAATAAGTAAAAATTATTGACCAAGTGAACACAATTTTATAAACACCGAGAGAATTAAATCGATATATTTAAAAATGCTACAAACTTACAGTCATGGGCGTAGAAATTGCATCATTCAATAATTTTTTTTTTTATTCTGATAACACAAAAAAATAATATTATATTTTGAGAGTTAAAGTAGAGCACACAAAAATCAATGGAAAAATATTGAGGTTTAAGCTCTCTCCTAAAATGAATTATAATTTTAATTTTCAAAACTATAACTACGTTGTGAAGTGAGAATGGATGACTGTGTATACATAAGGGAGAAGTTAGTTGAGGGTGCAGTCTTAATGGAGGATGCAGTGTTAATGGAACACAGTAGGAACTTAATTTAACAGTGCTGACGTTTCGGCCTAAATTTTAGGTCTTCTTCAGGGTGATTAAAGGATTGAGAACCCAACAATGGAAATGGTTAAATTCAAACGTGAAAAACAACTTTACTTGGGTCAGTTGAAATCCAGCCATTTTTGGATTCTCACTCCTTCAATCTTCCTGAATAAGGCCTAAAATTTAGGCCGAAACGTCGGCACTACTAAATTAAATTTCTGCCTAATTGTGAGTTGATTTGAATGCGCCCTTAAATAACTTCTCCACGATAACTACGTTGATTTGTGTCACCGCTGTTTTAGGTGAAAATTGTTCCACTTCACATAATTTCACAATGTTGGTTGTTTCTGATACAAAATGCTTAACATTCAACATAATTAAAAATTGTATTTTGGTTGTAGTTAAAAATACTAATCAAGAACTAAGAAACATTGTTTTTTTTTTTAATTTCTTTATTTCATTAAGCATATGATATAAATAAATAAACAAAAACAAAAATATTCTATTGAATTAAATTCAATACCATAAAAAATAAAAGCATAAGTGATGCAATATCTGTGACCACGTCTGAATTTTACAACCCAATAAATATCAAATTTGTAAAGAATATTATTTAGACCCAAGGCCTCAATGATAATATATTACCTGGTGGAAAGGGAAGGGATATGATGGATACGGGAGGCGGTGGCGGCTGCGGAGGGGGGGCAGTGAGCTGGACAGGGGGCGGTGGAGGAGGAGGGGGCGTCTGCGCCGGGACCACCTGCAGCACGTTGCCCACCTGTAACACCTTAGGCTGCGGCTCCGGGCCATCCACGTTCCTCGCCGTCATCTGCAACAATTCAAAATATACATAATGTAATATATATTGCATAATTAATCCACTCTTTTCTTTTGTTCAACTTCAATGTTTATTCAAGTAAGTAAATCCGGAGGCCATCTTATTTCTAATAGCCTCAGAGGGTTATCAGGAATATGTGAGGTTGATAGGTTACAGACAAGGGGGTTTATGTGGGTTGGGAGTTTGGAATTAAAAGTGGTATATCTGGTACGAGATAGGTCTGCAACAAATGGGATATCAAGGTTATTAAGGATGATTTTATTTAGACGAAGTAAGGAGCATTTAGTATTTTGTGAAGGATTTTCGATTGTAAGGATTGGATGAGGGAGGAATTAGATTGTTTAACAGAGCCCCAAAGATCGATTTTGTAAGTCCAGATGGGCCTGATAATGGTAACATAAATGAGCTTTTTGCAATTGAGTGGTCACGTAATTGTTTTAGTAATCGGTACCTACGAGCAGTTACTAACATAGATATTTTAACCTACATCTACATGGTTCCACGTTGGATGTTGAGCAGAGCCACTGCAACATTTATTGAACAGGTTTTCAAACTTGATTTTCTAATATCTTAACTTAATAGATTATAATAAATGCAACAACGGAAAAAATTAATGATCATAAGAATAAACATTATTCACATCAATAATAGAAACCAAAAATTAAGTTAAATCCATTTTAAAAACTGAAAGGTGTAGCGTGCGACGGGAAGAAAGAGTCCTTTGTTCAAGAAGAATATATTCGTTCGAAACCTGCTTTCATATTGCTCAGGGTCAAAAGGGTATTTTGAATATAAATAAATGATGAAATATAAATTTAGGTTCATTAAATTTTACCTCCAATTTAAATAGAAAATTGTTAATAAACGTTTTCCTTTATCTGACCGTTAGATCCAGATCGGAAAATTAAACTAAATGTTAAATTGTAAACATAAACTTTTTTTTTTTTTTTAATGTTTATCTTTATCATTGTTGTAGATATATTTTTTATAAAGAATTTAATAATTCGTCATGTGCGTGAAGACAATTGTCTAAACTTAAAATTGTTTAATTAAATACTAAGGAATTGTTATTTATTTGTTTATTGCTAAGTTGAATGCCCAGTGAAGTGAAGAGGGATAAAGTTGTATAGAAATATAATGCTTGGACTTGGACTTAAGTTCGCACCTGTGCCTCGGCAAATCAGTGTCGAGGTAGCATCTCATGTGGTGAAGCTGTACCGTCTATATTTTGTACATACATTCTATTAATGTATTGTGATTCGTCATTTTATTTATTTATTTTTTTAAATTATACAGTCCACAAAAATTACCCTAACCGAACCAACCTAAATTTGAGTTGTCACTTGGAAGTACTGATCTTCCATGGATAGCTCAGCATAAACAGTGAATGATAGGGGTTATATAGATGGTTAAGTAAAAATATAGTTAATTTTATAGTCATATCGCGAACCACACTATCAAATGCATAAATTATATTATTTATACATATATAATAATAATAATAATAATAGGCTTAGCGAACCCGAAGGTTCGATGCCGATACCACCAAATTCTGCCTACACAGACTCGTCCAATGTTCACCAATCAATCCCAAGCTCCCGAGATCAGCCTTAACGCAATCCTCCCATCTATGCCTCGGCCTACCTTTCGGACGCCTACCAGTCGGATCAGCAAATACCAACTTTCTCGGAATCCGCTCGTCATCGAGCCCAACAACTTTACTTGCCCATTTGAGTCTCCGCGATGCAATCAGCTCAATTATATTCACAGGATACAAGTTCCGCAATTCCGCGTTGTGCAACCTTCTAAACTCCCCAGTGGCCTCATCTCTCTTCGGCCCAAATATTTTACGCAATACCTTATTTTCGAAGACCTTAAGCCGTTGTTCATCCTTCAAAGTAAGCGGCCACGTTTCACATCCATAAAGAACCGTTGGAAGAATAATAGTTTTATAAATTCTAATCTTTAAGTTTTTAGATAGAAGCCGCGAACTAAGTAACTTAGCAACTGAATAATAACACGCATTACCCACCTTTAACCGGGACTTTATTTCTTCTGGATTTCATTTTTTCTAGTTATAATTGAACCTAAATACTTGAATTTCTCTACGTGTTCAAAAGTATGCCCTGATACATAAATATCACCAAAATCGCCACCGTTTCTGCTACTAATCATATATTTCGTCTTATCGGTATTTAATTCGAGTCCTATGTATACATATATATATATATATATATGTACATTATTATTATTATATACATATATAATAATATAATTTAATCACATATAATTTCTCAATGACATATAAACTTAAAAAAATTAAATAATAATAATTACTTTAGGCGGAGGAGCTGAAAATACTGGTTCGACTGGGATCTCAGTTGGCACCACCTGAAGAACATTTCCGACCTGTAAAGAAAAAATCATGTTAATAAAAGCATATATATTTTTTTTATTAAAAAAAAATAAAATAAAAATAAAAAGGAGAGAGGGGTTCTTCATAGAATAAAGATGACTATATTTGTCTCATAATGGCATCCTAAAATTTATTCAGTTGAGAAAAATATTTATGTTACCAATACCATAACAAATAAAATGCCAATTCAGAAAAAATAAGGAAGAGGAGGGATAATAATTTTGATTTAGTACAGTTGGCACAATAAAATAAAATATTACTTTTTTATAAATAATATGATATTATTAAATATAATGACATGAGACAGGTTGACTGTCTGTATAAATTGGGAAGAAGTTTATTCTCGGTGCAGTCATAAAAACACTTAATTAAGTAGAAAACTTAATTTAGTCATGGCGTTTCAGGCCTTCTTCGGGGCTATAAAACAGAAGATAACAAAGAGTAGTAGAATACACTATTTAAAGGTGATAAGTAAAAGAAATCATAATGATAATTAGGATCATGATAGAACAATAGTTATGATTATTAACAAATATTATAATAATTAGTGACAATAGGGCAAAAGAAAAATTTAAGATTTTAATAAAAGATAAATAATTAGATATGGTGTGGAAAAAAAAATTAAAAAAGTTACAGTGTGATAAAAGAGTTGCATATATATGACGTGTAAAATGTCAATACTCTTATAAACATTATTATATGAAATATAGTCAACAAGTATGTATCACACATCTCTCTATGGAACATTATTACATGGAATATAGTCAAACAATTGTGTATCTCATATCTCTCTGTGGAACATTATTACATGGAATAAAGTCAACAATTGTGTATCTCATATCTCTCTGTGGAACATTATTACATGGAATATAGTCAACAATTGTGTATCTCATATCTCTCTGTGGAACATTATTACATGGAATAAAGTCAACAATTGTGTATCTCATATCTCTCTGTGGAACATTATTACATGGAATAAAGTCAACAATTGTGTATCTCATATCTCTCTGTGGAACATTATTACATGGAATATACTCAACAATTGTGTATCTCATATCTCTCTATGGAACATTATTACATGGAATATACTCAACAATTGTGTATCTCATATCTCTCTATGGAAAAAATAAAACAAAAAGTTGGAAAAAATTAGGTGTTAGGAGTGGATAGGTAAAAAGGTGAGAGGCATTTAAATCAGATGTAAACTATATTATATACAGGTATTTATTATAATATAGATATAAACATATCTATATTATAATATTAAATAAATATTATTTATTATAATTAATATATATAATATTTTATAACTGATTTAAATGCCTCTCACCTTTTTACCTATCCACTCATGACATCACAACTTCTCTTCAATATATTTTCGCTTTTTCCACAGAGATATATGTGATACTAATATTAAATTTTTCTTTTGGCTTATCGTTAGTAATTATTATAAATAATATTTGTTAATTAACATAACTACTATTTTATCATGATTCTAATTATCATTATAATTGCTTTTAATTATCATCTTTATATATTGTATTCTACAACTGGTTGTTATCTTTTGTTATAAAATATAATTTTTAACACTTTGACGACCAGAGTGGGTGTATACGCCCGCTGGCCTTGTCTACCCCTGGTCTGCTCCCTGGTTCATGTGCAGGGCCAGAGGGACCACAGCAAACGTATACCGCTCCCCCGCTATCACTACCAGCCCCGAGCGGGCGTATACGCCCGCTACACAATCGGTTTTCCTCATCCAAAAACCTTAGCCCAAAGGACCAGACGCCTGCTAGATAATTGATTTTCTCTTGATAACCGACCGTGTTGGGTCCTAGAAACATTTTAATGAACTTGGGTTGTACTTTTTTTCTCAGTTTTTTATGATATTATAAATATAGATACCAGTGGCTATTCTCGTCGTTAAAACAAAAATAAAGTTATTATTTTTTTTAAACAATTAATCATAGAAAATGATTATATTAAATAATGTACAAATCAGCCATCTGGCACCTTTTCTATGAATTACTCTAATATACATACTTGAACAAAATAACTTTATTTTTTGTACATTTTGCTTCCTAAAATTTTAAATAGCACCTCTCACAGTATATTCTAACTTTATGAAAGAGCCCTAGTTTTTTTATCAAATCTGTGCGACTGAAGAGATCGTCAACTAGCTGAAGGTAAAGGAGCAGAGTCACTAAGAGGATCTTTTTCAAGAAGCGTCTTTAGAACCTCTTCTTGAAAATTTGTTATGTTCTATAAAATTTCTCGCCTAAAGCTGTTATGAATAACTAATGCATTTAGTATAGAGGCCCCAAAAATAAGATCAATTGCTTCATTTATTAATTGTTTCATTTAACTTAAAGTAACTTTTATCACAATTTTTTTAATACTATGTGTTTTTCGGGTCAAATAAAACACAAATAGCTGATAATAATGTTTTGGGCCATTGAACCAAAATAGCCAGTTTTGGTCGGTCCCAGTTGGAACCGCTGCAGCTGACTCATACGCCCCCTATGGTCCACAAGAGAAGGTGCTCCAAACACGCGTGGTCGTCAAAGTGTTAAAAAAAGTAAAACCCGGCTGGAAAACTAACCAGGTTATGGCAAGATAATTATTATATCCACGGGGCAACCCTTGGGCAGGACAATTCTACACCTAAAATTGAGATAAGAAAGCTGGTAGCTGAGCATATCATCGCCCCAATCGACTTGGCACACTCACTGGTGGTTATTGGCCAAAATATGATTATCATCCTATCCTTACTATCTCCTCAACTTGACACACTCACTGGTGGTTATTGGCCAAAATATGATTACCATCCTATCCTCAACTTGACACCTTTTGAACCTTATATTGGAACAGGTTTTAAATTGTTATTGTTGTTGTTTTTATTGTATCATAACAACCCAATACATCTTAGTAGCATTGCTCAATTCTAGTTTGAAACATAGCTATTGAAAATGATCATCTCAATGTATTAATTTACTTAAAAGTAATAAATAAAATTGAATTTAGTATAAACATAAGGAGATTAGATGAGCTAGCCTACCTGAACCAGCTTGTTGGGAAGCTGCGGCGGATGAAGAGAAGGGTTCCAGCCTTCCAGAGGCGGACGCGGAGGCGGCTGGCGGTTCATGCCGTACTGCTGGTGTGGGAAGTAGCCGACCTGCTCTGGCACTGCCGGCGGCGGGTAGTAGAAGTTGTGGAAGGCCGGAATGTTCTGCGGCTCTTCGGGGGGTTCCATGTTGGTGTTGGTGTGCCCGAGCTCCATCTTTAGCCTCTCGTCGAGGGACATCCTCTTCGGGGAGGGGGGCTCCTTCACCAGTTCCGAGTCGCTGATGGTAGAGTCAGCAAGGCTGGTTTGATAATCGCCAGCCGCATCAGCTTCCGCTCTGTCGTAATCCCACTTTGGGAAGTGTTCACTTTCGACTCCTCTCTTCTCAGTACCTTTATCTTCCTCCCACTTCCACTTCTCCTCTCGGGATGGCGAATTGGAATAGGATTGATGCTTCATCGGGGACTTTCTCAGGTAGCGCCCAGAATACTTGCGCTCTGGACTAAGTGAAGACCTCCGCCTATAAGGAGAGCCCCTCCTCCTTGATGGGGAAGATCTTCTCGGCGAGTAGGGAGACCTCCTGCGATCAGGAGACGATCTTTTCCAAGGAAGAGGAGATCTTCTTGGAGAGTACCTCCTGGGCGAACGGAAAGGGGAATCGCGTGCTACGGGTGACTTTTTCCTTTTAGGAGATTCTTTTCGGCAAGATGGAGAGTACTTTCGTTCAGGAGAATCCCAGTCGGAAAGCGATTCTTTTTTCTTGGGTGAGGAATTGAATGAGTCTTTGGCTTCATTCAAATTGACCTCAATCTTGTTCCAAGAAGAATCGAAGGTGGTTGACGGCTCACTGGCTAGCTCGTGATTGGCTAGGATAGGTTCGACAGCCCTTAGAGACTTCTCAAAGATTTTCCTCTGCTCTCCTTCTTGAGAGGAAGACCTGCGCGACGACTTGGCCTGCGGGGACGAACCCTTCCTCCAAGTTGGTGAATACTCTCGATGAGGGGAGTCCCTCCTGCTCCTCCTTTCCTTCGACCGAGACCTTTTCCTCAATCCCCTCCTGTCCCTAGAGAACCTTCCCCTATCTCTCGGGCTCCAACCTCTTTCCCTCCTTCTCCTATCTCTTTCAGAAGAATGAGATCTTTCCCTTCTTCTCTTTTTGTCTTTTGGTAGAGGACTGCGACTGTCCTCTTTTCTCGACTTGCCCTTCACTTTTTCCGAGATTTCTGGAACACTTACAACAGACTGATAACTGGAAATTTTCCTTTCTGAATCATCAGTCTTTTCTGCAGCAGGATTGATGAGTAGGGAACGTTCAGCAACGTCTCCGATACAATCCCTTTCTTCACTCTTCAATGTTTCTTGGTCCCAACGAGACTTCTTGGACTGCGGTGAAGAAGAATCCAGACCTACATTAGCTGGTTTTGCAACAATATTAGTTACATCAGCATCAGCAAGAGAAACTTGGTTATTGATAATTACGCTGATAATTTGAGATGAATTGACACTTTCTTGAGTCCGATTGTCCTCTTTGGTTTCCAATGCTCCACTCGAAGACAGTAAGCTTGCATCATTGGTTTCGGACACAGTAGAAAGAGGAAAAGGTGTTTTATCGGCTTCCGAATCTGAATCTTCGGTAGAAAATATACTAATAGGTTTCAGTTTCATTACTTGTTTACCAAAAGTTAGCCTAGCAACTGGTGATTTACCAACTAAAATAACATTTTTCTTTTTAAGATCCGACTGATGAGGCTGTTGATTTGGAGAAGATGGTAATTGCAGAATATTGCGAAAGGAAGTTGGAGCCTCAGAGGGAGCTTCGATTGGTGGAGGTAACGGAATATCGAGCATCCTGGCCTCTTCGCTGGCCGAGTTGACGCCAAAACTTACCAACTGAGAACCCTCGTCCAGCGTCGATCCTCCTGAAGCATTGTTAGTTAAAAAATCTTCATCTTCTTCTTCATCTTCATCCTCTGCCGTAGGACTATACCTCTCTAAAGACTTCAATGCAGACTCTTCCCCTGATTGCGGTAGCACCCTACTGTTGCTAGTGTTGTCATTTTCTTCTTTCAACTCCTCTTTGGAATCACTGTGAGATAAGTGCTCCAGACAATTTTCAACCAGACTTTGATGAGCATTGGTGACGTCGGGAGTACTATTATGGGATTCCTGAAACATATCTATGTTGAAATGCCTCTTGCCTTCAGGAGGTCTGACCAAATCGTTTTCTTGAACGTCTTGCTCCATCGGCAAATTGCTGACTGATTCTTCACCACTGTTCCAACGAAGAGAATTGTTTGTATCTTTTTGTTCATTGCTGAGGACAGCCTCACAAGTGATAGACTTTAAAGATGAATTAGACAAAGAGCTACCACCATCGTCAGATGTCCTGGATTGAGGTGAGGAGTCTCTTGGTTCGTATACTTGGTCTTCAGTTATCTTTTCCTCTGTATTGACAACAGAAGACCCTCCAATTTGGTCTTTGCTAGTTATGGATCCTCCCTCGCCTTCAACAAACTGCTCCCTTGGGCTGTCAATCAACTTCTTTAAATCACAAGGTTCAGCTTCATTATCAGATTTATCACTACTTTCTTTGACCAAATCATCCTTTCTTTTCTTCTTCTTCTTTATGAATGCTTTCTCGCCTTCATTTTCCACTTTGCTGATCTTTTTACTTTTATTCTTTCCACTCAAAGTTTTTTCCTTAGATATCCGCTTCTTCCTCAACTTCTTCTTGGCCTTGCCCTCAAAGGATTGGCTGGAGGTTGTAGAGCCGCTGGAAGTGGTGCTGCTAGAGGACTCTGATGAGCTATCATTGGATGAAGAAGTGGAAGAAGATGATGATGAGCTGGAACTGCTGGAGCCACTGCTGGAACTGCTGCTGCTGGTCGTGGTGGTAGAGCTGCTGTCGCTGCTGGAACTACTTGACCTGCTGGAACTACTTGAACTCTCCGAACTAGAAGAATCAGATGAATGGCTCCTTTTTGATGTTTTCTTCTTCACTTTTTTCCTTTTACCCTTCAGTAATTTTTTACCTTTAAGTTTTTTTCGGTCTTCGCCTCCTAGCTTTTTTTTTGTTACAGCAGAACTTTCTGAGAATATTTCTTTTTCTTCAGAAACTTCCAACCAAACACCATCTCCTCGGTTAGCTGTTTCAGAAGCCTCTTTAGCGTCTGTGTTAGGCCCTATCGTCTTAATGAACTGTTCATATTCGGAAGCCAAATTTTCTTCACTTTTGTTATCCTCCTTCCCAGTAGATGGTTTGTTGACATCCAACATTTCAGTTTCGCTCATTTCACTACTATAACTTTTTTCAATGTCGGAGTTGTGTCCATCACTGGAAGGAGCGATGCTGCCCGTTAGTGATTTTGGACTATTTTTATCCAACTCTTCACTTTCTTCTATTTTCTTAACATCACTTAATAAATTTAACTTTGTATCAGAAACAGGCAAATTCAAATTTTCCTCAAATATGTCCTCGGGTTGATCGTTTGTTTTTATATTATTTCTCTGTTCGACGAGGCTACTGACAGGAGAGGTAGGAATCAGAAAAAGATCTCGCTTCCACCAAAGGCGATTAGGTTCTGGTTTTTTCTCGTCGAATCTGGAAAAACAAAAATACGAGATACAGTAACATAATATATTTCAATCAATCCTATAACAGAAGGAAAACATTTCAAAAGGCCAATAACAAATCATAAGACTGATAATCATGTTTTTTTTTTATCACTTGAACCATCTCTATGAACAGTAAAAAACAAATAAATAGAAACCTACAAATATTTGTCAATGAACAAAATAATATGAGGAGTAAAAAAAGAGAAAAGATATTCAAAAGAAGAATATAAGCTGGAGTTGATAGATTATAGCGGATCTTTGGATAAGTGCAAAGAGGGCTAAGAAAAGTTGACAAATCTATATTTGAATCTACAATATTAAAGCTACTTTTAAAAGATGAAAATTTAAAATATTGCCATTTAATTCCAGTCAGACTATTTCAATCAGAATGAAACCTACATCATATTAAAGCCATAAAATTTTGCATCGATATAATTTAAAACCTTCCTCTTTCAAAACCATCCAATCAGATGTAAGCTAATTTTACTATGCCAAATAATGTGGGGTGACAAGTGTATTCAATTTTAATGAGATTTAAAAGATAAATTTTATGTTTATTTGTTTTTTTGTTTTTTTTTTAAGAATATATACATAAAGATGTCACTATGACCTTTTTTTCTTTTGTTATTTAAACATAATTGTATATATTTACTATTATCATAATTTTTTTCAACAGTTATAATATTTATTTTGTTCATAATTGTTATTATTAAGGGATATTGTCCCAAATAAAGTTGCTTGCTATATTCTATTCTAATTAATGATTTTACCTTTATCATCTCTGATTGTATTTAAAATTCTTAAATTGATTTTAACAACGGAGGTAAGTGAAAGTCAAGAGTTGCATACACCAGATTTGTAATTGGTTGGTTTATATTTTTTATATACTTACATTTTAATATTTTTCAAGACATTTACTCATTAATTAATTTCTACAAACCTTCATATCGTTACTACTTAGCCCAGATATAGAAACTTAATTAATTAATTTCTACAAACCTTCATATCGTTACTACGTTAGCCCCCAGTATAATAGAAACTTAATTAATTAATTTCTACAAACCTTCATATCGTTACTACTTAGCCCAGATATAGAAACTTAATTAATTAATTTCTACAAACCTTCATATCGTTACTACTTAGCCCAGATATAGAAACTTAATTAATTAATTTCTACAAACCTTTCATATCGTATACTAACTTAGTCCCAGATATAGAAATGTTAATTAATTAATTTCTACAAACCTTCATATCGTTACTACTTAGCCCAGATATAGAAACTTAATTAATTAATTTCTACAAACCTTCATATCGTTACTACTTAGCCCAGATATAGAAACTTAATTAATTAATTTCTACAAACCTTCGTATCGTTACTACTTAGCCCAGATATAGAAACTTAATTAATTAATTTCTACAAACCTTCATATCGTTACTACTTAGCCCAGATATAGAAACTTAATTAATTAATTTCTACAAACCTTCGTATCGTTACTACTTAGCCCAGATATAGAAACTTATAATTAATTTTACAATTTTTCTACCCCTAAACCTTCCGTATATCGTTACTACTTAGCCCAGATATAGAAACTTAATTAATTAATTTCTACAAACCTTCATATCGTTACTACTTAGCCCAGATATAGAAACTTAATTAATTAATTTCTACAAACCTTCATATCGTTAATCAGCTTTTTCAAACTCACTTAGCCCAGATATAGAAACTTAATTAATTAATTTCTACAAACTTCTATCGTTATACTTCCAGATTAGACTTATATTAATCTACAACCTCATATCGTTACTATAGCCAGATATACAACTTAATTAATTAATTCTACAAACTTCATATCGTTACTACTTAGCCCAGATATAGAAACTTAATTAATTAATTTCTACAAACCTTCATATCGTTACTACTTAGCCCAGATATAGAAACTTAATTAATTAATTTCTACAAACCTTCATATCGTTACTACTTAGCCCAGATATAGAAACTTAATTAATTAATTTCTACAAACCTTCATATCGTTACTACTTAGCCCAGATATAGAAACTTAATTAATTAATTTCTACAAACCTTCATATCGTTACTACTTAGCCCAAAGTAATTTAAAACATAATACCCCTTGTATTTCACAACAGTCGGTTAACAGCCATCCAAACCATCGCACCCTTCGTTATGCACACATAAGACTAACTCTCTGACATTCATAAATAATAATTACAACAAGATATATTTATTGTTACCTGTTCAAGGAGCTAGAAGAGAGGAACTTCTTGATGATGGTGTATATATTGTCGGGCAACGTACTCAGCATTTCCTTCCGTGAAATGTAGTGCCTGGTGTCGAACTTGGGTTGATGCAGTAGCTCAAAGGAGGCCAGGCGTTGGTGTAGCGGACGGCCCAGCTCGGGAATTCTATATCTTCGTTATTTATCCCGCTCACTACCAAAGGCTTTTTCAAAACCATGGGAGTATCGAATAAATTGATCCGTTTAGAGCCTTCTCTTTCATGTTCGTGCGACCTGCGTTCAATTTCATAATAAATAAAATTAGCAATATTAATGTGCATTATCAAAATAAATTATTGTGCAATTTGAATGAGGTGTCATTTATGTTTAAAAAATCTCTGCCGATTTACAGTTTATCACTTTGGGAGCTTTTGGTTTATCATAATAATAAGTGAAATTAGTGAAAATATATGTTTATTTTAAACTACGTATATGTGAAACATAAATCAAATTAGTTAAGTTTATATGTTTGCTATTTTAAAGTGAAGCACAGATAACGGAAAATTTAATTTTTCCATATAATGAAACTTCACAGATATGTAAGTATTCAAAAAGTACAGAAATAACAATGGTTCCTATTTTATTCGGTTTATTACAATTTTATATTTCAAATGAACAATTTAAATTATATTTTAAAAGGTATATTAAGAGTCCATAGGAATCCCGTTTAGTTAACAGTGAAAAATCTGTTTTCATGAAATAGGATTAAACTTTAAATAATTGATAACAATGTTAGTTTATAGATTTATAACAACTTACCATTAGAAACCCCCACCAAACAGTTAAAGGACTCTCAGCACAACTAAATGCAAGTGCATCTACCGTTTCCTGACATTTAAAGTGCATTGGGAAAGTAAAAAAGCTCGATACATGGGCACCTCATGATCTCACTAAGCAGCAGCAAGACCCCATGTTTCAAAACATACCGTGCAAAAATTGAAAGAACTGGGCTACAAAGTTCTTCTGTACCCACCATATTCTCCCGACTTGTCTCCAACAGATTACCACCTATTCAGGAATTTAGACAACTTCGTCAAAGGAAAACTTTTTGAAAATGGTGATCAAGTGAAAAGTGTGTTTTCAGATTTTGTTTCACTTCAAAGCTCAGAGTTTTTCAGTTCGGGGATAAAAAAGTTGGTGTCACGTTGAGAAAAATGTGTAGAAAAAGAAGGTAAATATTCTAATAAAATTATCTTGTTTTCATATCGTATTTTTAATAAAAATCCTTTACCTTGAAAACGGGCATTTCATGTGACAACCCAATAATATCGGAACATCGACAGAAATTAGAAACATAAATTGGTAAAAAAATCAAAAATTGGTTTATGAAGTGACTATGGGTGACTGTGTGTATATATGAGAGAAGTTGGTTGAGGGATGCAGTCAATAGAACACACAATTAAGTATTGGCATCAATAAATTAAGTTTATACTTAATTGTGTCTTATATTAACTGCACCCTCAAAAATGGCCATAAAGATTTTGATTAAACTCACTATATCAATGTAAAATTTAATGGGCTTTAATATCATGCAGGTTTCATTCTGATTGAAATATTCTGACAGGGCTTAAATGCCGATATTTTCAATTTTCTTCCTCTAAAGTGCCTTTAAGTAGAATCTATAAAAATAACTATATCATCTATTTAGAACTGATAAAAAACGGATAAATATATAATTTGAACGAATACGATATCCAACTAAAAGAGATAAGGCCAAAAATATTTTTTTAAATACAATTTTCTAGTTTTTGAACTTAAAAACAGTAATATACATGTATAATATATCATTGGAAAGCTAAAGATTTTAGAATAAATATTATCCTAATGAAAACTTGTAAAATTTAATAAAGAGAGATGGAAAGCCGAAAAAACTAACTGATTGTTTCAGATATAATATAATAATACAACCATAGTCATTTTTTAGATACTGCGAAGACCAAAAAATTGATTGATTTTATAAACATAGGCATATAGCTAATTAAAGTCCTAAATATGATTAAAATAATAGTTCTGATTATTATACTCAAATAATTCAAAATAAATAATAATTTTTATAATTTATTTAAATTTTTAAATGTATATGCTTCAAGGTAATAACGATTAAAGTTAAAAATGACTCTTGAAATAAAACATGACTTATATAACAATATAGATTGATATAAATATAGTCTCCGCAACCTTCTTTACACCCTGGTGGCCTCATCTCTCTTCGGTCCAAATATTTTGCCAGTAGTACCTTATTTTCGAAAATTTTAGCTGTTGTTCGTCCTTCAAAGTAAGCGGCCATGTTTCACATCCGTAAAGGACTGTCGGAAGAATAATAGTTTTATAACTTCTAACCTTTAAGTTTTTAGACAGAAGCCGCGAGCTAAGTAATTTCGCAACTGAATAATAACACCATTTCCCGCCTATAACCGGGACTTTATTTTCTCCTGGACTTAGTTTTTCTCGTTATTATTGAACCTAAATACTTAAATTTCTCTACGTGTTCAAAAGTATACCCTGATATATCAATATCACTAAGATCGCCACCATCTCTGCTACTAATCATATATTTTTTCTTATCGGTATTTATTTCGAGTCCTATTTTTTTTACCGGTTTTTATTTTATAAGTTTCCGTTCCCTAACAGTACCAAATCATCGGCGTTTCCCAGAACCGGAATTTCATCAACCAGATTTAATCCTTTCTCGGTACACGTCACCTTTTCTTTGACATATTCTAAAGCGATTTCGTCTGCGTCAACTTCTGTTATTATGATCGCTATTAAGAAGTTTTTAAAAGAATATATTTGAAAGAACTTCCGCGTAAATGACATTTTTAGTTTTATTTTCATGTGGCAGAAGAACATAATGATTTTCTCCGCAATCCGATCTTGGCGTAAATCAATTCCTACGTGTTCAAATGTTTGGCCCTGTGATTTATTAATTGTTACAGCTAAAGATAAATTATGGGGAAATTGAATTATTTTAAAAATAAAAAGCAAATCATTTGAAATCATTGGGATTCGAAGTTTTTTTTTTCCATAATTTTTCCCGTTTTTTCCCAGATTTTCCACTGATTCTTCACTCCTATTGGTCGCAGCGTGATGTTATATAGCCTATAGCCTTCCTCGGTAAATGGACTATCCAACACAAAAAGAATTTTTCATTTCGAACCAGTAGTTTCTGAGATTAGCGCGTTCAAATAAACAAACAAACAAACTCTTCAGCTTTATAATATTAGTATAGATTAACTTTTCTAAAATCTTGTGCTTCCCAACGGTATATTATGTCTATGTCACTACTTATATTTCAGGTATAATTTTTTTATAACTTGGTCACAGAGAATTTATTTTTCCCGTTTAAAGAGGAGCTAAATTGCAATTCATTTTACTTATAAACCTTCAGGAAACAATGAGCAAAATGATCGTGAAAACTGATCAAAATCAGTCAAGTGGTTTAGGAGTTTACGGAAACCAATATCCCGTTATCATTTTATATATATAGAGAGAAGAGAAAAAGATGGAAGACAACATGATCAAACTGTTGGGAGGCAAATAAAATGCTCAATTTTTGTTGAATAAAATAAAATATACCTGGTCCTTTCTTTAGGCTTGATGCCCTCGCTCAACTTTTCCAACTTGAACTTCTGCCGCCGGAAGTGATATGCCTTGAAGCCTGACCTGTTAAACTCGGACCAAGACTTTGGCATCAAGCGCCTCATTTCTTTTTCTCTTCTTTCTCTTTTTCTTTTCCTTTCTTCCAGCCTTTCCATTCTTTCTTGTTCCTTCCTCTCATGCTTACTTTTCTTGGAAAGTAACTTTTCAACAACGCTTTCAATTCTATCAGACCTTTCAACAATTCCATCTAAAAAATATATATATAACTATATGAATAAAATAAATCAAATATAGAAGAAAAATCTTTTTTTCTATTAACCAATGCTACTCAGGTACACAGTATTGGTACATAATACCAATCAAAAATACTTAATTTAAACTTTTATAATAAAAAAAAAAAAAAAAAAAAAAAAAAAAAAAAAAAAAAAAAAAAAAAAAAAAAAAACCTAAAAGGAGGGGACCATTCAAAGAGCACACTCACCTGCAAGACTTATCTTTTAAATTTAAGTAGCACTAACACTACTAACTATTTAAGGCTGTTAACTATACGGTGAGAAAACAGGTAGGTAAAATATCGTGAGATTTAATCATCATACACTCTCACATCATTTCAACGTATTATAATAAATACTTAATTACTGAATTTCATATAAAACTTCATCATTTATTTTCATTAACTTACATTTTAAACAATGTTTAATTTTTTAAAATGGAGTTTCTATATTAAAAACATGTTTTCATTTCATGATGTGTATATTACACTTGTTGGTTTTGATATAACTTTATCATTCATTTTTTATTAAAATAATATTTAATGATGTTATAGGATTTTTCAAAAAGTTGTTATCCGAATTTATGTTTAAAAAATGATGCCTTCCCTCTCTCCCACTACTTTCATGAACACTCAAAAGACCTTGCTCTCACGATATTTTACCTATTTCTTTTCTCATCGTGAAGCATGGGCTTTAGCAGTAGTATTTATACTAGATCGCTTGTCATCCTCAATTTAGCATGTTAAATAAGTTGGTGACCAATACTGATCCTGTAAACCATCAAGTCCCACTAATACATGCTTCTATAGCAGGTGATTGGTCCCAAGCAGACAGAGCATCAAAGTATAAGCTGATGAATTCGTAAAATATCACAACTTTGTTTTATCAGTATTCTAATTTATTAGTAGTAGTTTTTCCTTCCGATAAATAAGAAAAAATATTCTTAAATTCCTACTAGCTAGATATCATCTCAGTTGCTACAAAATAAAAGTTTTGTACCCTAACCTGTAGCTTTACAACCCACGAAGGGTCTTAGGCTCAGTACAAATAGAGATTCGTACATACTGTTTCTAGGCCAACTGAGGTAATTAGAACGAGATCACACTCGGCCACCAGGTTCTTTCCCCCATTTTTTGGGTACCCACTTTATAAAGGCCGGGTCTGCCCTAGGAGGATCGACATACCACAGGGTCACTCCACTACTGATAGAACAGAATAAATAATATTTAGCCAAAACCAGGATTAGAACCCTGGACCCGGAGAACAGTAGACTAGGGCTCTAGCCACTAGACCATGCCGCTACCTATTTTATACCAAGAGTTCATTATTTATAACGTCTAATGTTAATTTTAAAAACTCCTATAAAAATATTATATATTATTTCAAAAAAAAAAAAAAAAAAAAAAAAAAAAAAAAAAAAAAAAAAAAAAAAAAGCTTAAAACATAAGGGTAAACTTACATTATAACAAATATAAGTTAGATACACATTATTAAATCATGTTTATGTAATCTAGAAACACAATTTTTAAGAAATGAATATTATTTAGAATAAAAAAAAGATGAAGTTTTAATGAAAATACAATTATAGTACATTTATTATAAACATGTCAAAAGTGAGTGATCATTAACTATCGACCTATCACACACTTTCACTTGCATGCCACTATTATATCGTCAACAGTGCCTTTGAGTTCATATTTATGGTTAGAAAATAAACAAATTAAAATTTTGAAATCCTAACCTAAATCAACTGATGGTTAATTTAGTTGACAAGTCAAGCCAAGCATAACTGACAGGGCATTAAGGGTAGCAAAATATATGAAAAGACTTTGCATGAAAAACCTCAGCTGTACCAAGAGATAACTTACATAAAGCTGTTTATTGATTAAACAACAATCATTCAAATGGAACGTCTATAATATGTTTGGTAGAGCATTTTTCACATAAATTATTTAAAAATTACATTTATATTTTTAATATGAGCAAGTAGAGGCCAGAAGTAGAAAGAATTTATTGATTCCAAATTGACACTACTAGCAACATCTAGTTTTAAGTGGTTGCCCACTTAAGCTTCGAATTTGAAAAGATATTCGAAATTATATAATTATATGAGAAACTAGATAACATTTATTTTAGGAATAAAAAATATAACACATGAACAAGATATCATTATAGAATAGACCAAATTTTTTAATCATTATTACTTGTTGCTTAACCAACATTTTTCTTAGCTTCTATGGTGATAAATGATTTGAAAAACTAACAAAAATGTTAGCCAACAGATATACCTTCCAGCACTTTTTAAAACTAACCTCAACCCCATCGGTTCAACAAGGAACACACACAAAAAAAGAAAAAATGCTATATTAATATAATATATTATTAGTTAGTAAAGTGATAAAACTAAAAAGATTCATAACTAGTCAATATTTTTCAATACACAAGCTAAATATTAAACATTGTTATCTTAATTCAACACAACTAATGTAATATTTAACAACTATCAACAAGGAATACACTAGTTGAAATTTTTATTAAACTCATAACATTAAGAATCAGTTGCCATGGGTACATAAACTTTAGAATACCTTTCAAAATGCATAACTTGACAACTCCAATAAGATTAACTCAATACATCTAATTCTAAAACACTATAATACATCCATGAATAAAACTATTAATGAATTAATGTTAGGCTAACTGTTAATGACCGATGTTACAAGATTATGTTTGAAATATCAAACTATTAACGACTGATGTTACAAGATTATCTTTGAAATTTCAAACTAGATAGTAATGGAAGATTTATAGACTTTTGACAATTACATGAAAAAATATCTGAAAGAACATTGTCCTTGTTGATGGTCAGGAAAATAACAATGAGAGAGTTTGAACAATATATCTTTGCCAATGTTTGTAGGATCATCATAAAAACACTTCAAGCTACATCTAGGAAAGGACTCTAAATATAAGATATAAAACTAAAAAAAGAGAGAACACAAAGATTTTTAAGATGTTTACCTTGAATAATGAGGGAAGTAACGGGAGTAGTTTTCTTGTCTAAATTGCTCCACATTGGAAAAAGAACCTGCATCGTTTCCATGACTTCATTTTCTCTTCTTTTGAGTTCTTCAATTTCAGAGATTGTATCCCTAGCTTTATCTAGAACACCTGAATCAGTAAATCAACTTGAATGCAATACCGCCTTAAATTAAACCTTAATAAACTATAGTACCCAGATTCGACCCTTACCTTTTTTCTTCTTCTTGGATTGAAGAGCAAATTTGGCATCATTATCTTTCAAAACGTTACCCTCAATAACAGCTTGAATAGAAGGCTTCCTTTTCTGTGATATAAAAGATTGTTTTGCCTGTGAGAATGCCAAAAGTCTCTTTTTAGCAGCTTCTTTTCCCAAAACAGAAACAGTAGGAGGTACAGGTAACTTTTGAGTGTCAGAAGGTAATGATATTGCAGAAATGTCATTCTTGAAATCTGGGGGATCGTCTTCGATAGGTAAACTAGGTGAATACCTGTTAACAAGTTAAAAGACAAAGAGAACCATCATGAAAATGAGCACAAAATACAAAGAATAGACAAAATAGAGAGTAGATCTAGTTACCTATTAGTGTCTTCTGGAACAGGTATATCTGCTAATGATTCGTCCAAAGTTTCGTTAATTGGAGGGTCATCATCAGGGAGTGGAATATCCATAATGAAGGAAGGCAATAGCTCAAAGAATAAACAATCACAGTCAATGCCTGTTTATAACCTTCACACCATTTTCAACTTCAAGTCCACAAGCAAACATTATTTATCATTAACACTAAAATACAACTTATACCGAAAGAATAACAGAACGAAAATTATAACAAAACCTTTTCTTCATAAATTAATATGAACTAATAATATTATATCACGATAAATTAAAGTTACTATCAATAGTCGCTATATAAGACGGGGGATATTATTACAAGTAATCAATAGGTCTGTAGCACGAAGACATCAAACACATATCACTTATCAAAGAAGA
Source organism: Piezodorus guildinii (assembly GCA_023052935.1). NCBI lineage: Eukaryota > Metazoa > Arthropoda > Insecta > Hemiptera > Pentatomidae > Piezodorus > Piezodorus guildinii. Next base: position 3,156,771 of record CM041298.1, on the reverse strand, counting down.
ACTAAAAGCAAAACACAGAACAGAACCCACCGATTCAGCCATTACAATTGCCACTGCCTATTTGATTACAGCAATTGGATTCACTTAAGAAAATAACCATAATTTGTAATTTTCATTTTCAACTTGTTAAAATTTAATTAAAAAGATCACAATAATATATATTTATATTAGAATTCATTAAAATAACAGCGCTTCTATCCTTAAACTGACTGTTGGTATTTCCTGATATAAAAAGCTCAAAGTTATCTCTATGAAAAATTAAAATAATAAAAAAATAATGATGATTATCAATACCGGAGTTCACACACATTATATCTTAAATATTGATTAAAAACACATTAATACGAAGAAAAAATGATCGAATGTTCTATATTATTACAACTTCGTCATTGGTTGTGCCGTATTTTATTAGGTAAACAATTTAGCCGGTATTCAAAGAGCTGCTTCGTTTATCTTAGTTTCTTAAGCTAGCTTAATACATTTTCTGTTGACGACAGTCAATATATTATTATATTTATTTATAAAATCAATACTGCATTTATTAAATGTTCGTCTATAATAGCTATATAATAAATTAATTAATCATTACTAATGTAGCTTGCATTAATTAAATACGACCTTAAACGACTTGAGCAGCTCTTGACATAATGACAAATATTTGTGTCAGGTTGATGCACTATCAGAAGAGGCTTATAATTACAGGATACTAATACGTTTTCTTCGCGTTTTAATGAAGATGAGAAAAAGCGCGGATTATTTGTTAAAAAGTTAGCTTTTTTCGAAATAAGGGAACTTTTATTTAGAATCATCTTAAGTTACATTGCAACAACAAGGAAATTAGCGGTTGTTGTATAACATGATTCATCTATTATGCTGCCTCTACTAATAACATTTTTTTTACTCCCATCTTCAAATCCTTCTATCATCTATGGACAACTAAGGATTAAGAGTTATGAACCAATAGTTGTCCAACTTCCAAGTTCTATGGTTCTCTAATTTATATATATATATATATATATATATATATATATATATATATATATATATATATATATATAATTATATATATATCTGTATTACATATACATAACTATATATCTGTATTACTTTTGCGTGTACTTTAGTGAATCAAACGAGGTTCAACTCGTATTAGCGTTTTCGGCAATATCTTGAACGCCGGTTTATGCCATCCTTAGAGTTTTTAGAGAGTTCGGTTGGAGAACAGATTTGAAGTTGGAACTGTGTGGATTGGATTCGATCCGTTTATAGTTTCAATGATCTATGCCATCTATTTGTTTGTTTATTCATTTACTTTATTCTACTGCGCTGCCTTATTCCTTATACTTATTCCAAGTAGCTTCTGAGCATCCACTGCTACAAAATTTCCCCAACATGGACGAGGTCTTCTAATATTAGTCCGAATATCTTTTCTGCGAAGAGGAATTTCGGTATTTCATTGTTATTCATAAGGCGACGTGTCCAGTTCATCTTTGACATCCAATTCTATTAAACGGGCGACATCACAGGAGCCTTGTAGAGATCCCATAGCTCGAAGTGTATCCTGGCCGTCGATACACCTTGGTTATGGAACCCTTCTCAGAACGTTTCTCTCGAATCTCAATAGAGATGATTCTTGTGCTTTCACCAGCTGCCTGCACTGCAAGAAGGGGCTTGATTAAGGTGGTATGTATCTTGGTTGAAGATCGTCCCTTCACACATGGCACATTCCACAGCAACATTAAACAGCATGCAAGCTAAACAATTACCTTGCCTGAGGCTTTACACCAATAAATACATCACAGCTTTATTATATTTACTCTATAAAATATCATAAGATGACTCTGTCTTATAAACCATTGGGAATCGCTAATGAATTATCCCAGGAGATTACATGACGCAGCCAAGGACCAACATGGCATGTCACGCCATTAAAAAAAAAGTCTTATATTCTACAAATATTTGCTCAACTATTAAATTAAATGGTAGGGATACTGATTCAGAAGCAATTGTTGGCTTTACAGCAAATCATAGACCGCTTAATACTGATTTAGAAGCAATTGTTGGCTTTACAGCAATTAATACATCAACACTTTTCTATATACTCTATAAAATATCAAAAGATGACCCTGTCTTATACATCATTGTTAATCGCTAAAGTATTATCCCAGGAGATTACGTCACACAGCCAAGGACCAACATGGCCATCAAGTGGTCAGTATATATTCAGATTAGGTAGATGTAGACAACAATCTGTCAACCAAAGTGGTCAGTATATATTCAGACTAGGTAGGTGTAGACAACAACCTGTCAACCAAAGTGGTCAGTATATATTCAGATAGGTAGGTGTAGACAACAATCTGTCAACCAAAGTGTCAGTATATATCAGATTAGGTAGGTGTAGATAACAATCTGTCAACCAAAGTGGTCAGTATATATTCAGATTAGGTAGGTGTAGATAACAATCTGTCAACCAAAGTGGTCAGTATATATTCAGACTAGGTAGGTGTAGACAACAATCTGTCAACCAAAGTGGTCAGTATATATTCAGACTAGGTAGGTGTAGACAACAAAATTAACAAATCCCATCCTGTTAAAATAATTTGCTCAATTAGGGAGGAAGCATTTGATCTATTCAACCTAAGATTTGAAGTTGTGAAAAACTTTAGTTTTGTATTGGATAAAACGTCCAAACTAAGGTAATATTTAAGTTAACTAAAAAAAATCCTGAATTCATGTACAAATACTGGTGAAACAGGTCTCACAATTAAATATATTCAAGGTATTCTTGACTATGAAGGCTTCTTTCCTCTACCAAGTTATCCGATCCCGCAGGCCATCATACATCTCAGACCTTATATGTACTACTCAAATCCTCAATCCCTTCCCGCAACTCTTGTAGAAATCTGATTTGTATAATACTCCTCATCGTACCTCCTTATCGTAGCTTGTGACAGATCTTTCATAATCCAATCTTCTTCCATATGGAACTCTATTTCTAACTTTAACAGGTACTTCTAATTCCCTTTGACTTTCAAATCTCATCTATTCCATTACTTCCTGTCCATTCAGTTTACAAATAATCCTGACTCATCCAGTTTTCATGAAAATATGTAAATAGAAAAATGTTATAGAAGTGTTTCATAATTTTTTATTGTTTTTATTTCAATTAAATAAAAATTTTATTTTATTTTTTAATCGAGATTATGTATGTAAATATGATAATTAAGTATCTATGATAGTCTTTAATTATAGTTTATAGTTTTTTACAAATATTTTTACAGACATTGGTTTTCGAAACTTTATATTGATTTATCATATTTTTTTTTTTTTTTTTTACATATAATTCACAGTATATTTCTTCATTTTTTAAATTCTTAATACAAGGCAATAAATCTCACATTATTGCATTTTGTACTATTCTAAAGGGACTATTCCCAGAGTAAATAAAGACATTATTATTATAACTAAATCTTTGTACAAAAAAGAAAAAAACAAAGTCTGACTAATAGTTCAATAATTTTATAAAATGAATAGTTGCAATTAAAACTCAAAAGATCATTATTTATTAGCATAAAGGTAAAGATCTAAGAACCTAATTATTTAATTTGTTGTGATAATGATTTTATTTTTATGGAAACCAAGCTACATTATGGTTTTAATGATAAAACACTTGGATTTACCATGTATTATTTATATCACTTCAAAAATGAATAATTTAACTAGTCAGTATCATAGAAGTGTTTAGTGGTCTATGATTAGCTGTAAAAGCAACTATTGCTTCTAAATCAGTTTCCCTACAATTTAATTTGACAGTTAATCAAATATTTGTACAATAGCATATAGGACTTTTTTTTTCAATGGCATGAAATGCCATGTTAGCCCTAGGCTATGTCATGTGATCTCCTGGGATAATACATTAGCGATTCTCAAAGATAATTTATAAGACAGGTTCATCTTATGATATTTTATAGAGTATATATAATAAAGTGGTGATGTATTAATTGCTGTAAAGCCAACAATTGCTTCTAATTAGTATCCCTACCATTTAATTTAATAGTCGAGCAAATATTTGTAGTAATATAAGACTTTTTTTTCAATGGCCTGACATGCCATGTTGGTCCTTGGCTGTTTATGTAATCTCTTGGATAATCACTTAGCGATTCCAATGATTATATAAGAAGGGTCATCTTATGATAATTTATAGAGTAAATAAAATAAAGTTGTGGATGTATTAATTGCTGTAAAGCCAACATTGCTTCTAAAATCTGTTATCCTTACATTTAATTTAATAGTTTAGCAAATATTTGTAGAAATATTAGACTTTTTTTTTCAATGGCCTGACATGCCATGTTGGTCCTTGGCTGTGTGATGTAATCTCCTGGGATAATACTTAAGCGATTCAACCAATGATTTATAGAACAGGGTCATCTTATGATATTTTATACAGTAAAGATAAAAAAGTGTTGATGTATTAATTGCTGTAAAGCCAACAATGCTTCTAAATCAGTATTAAGCGGTCTATGATTTGTGTAAAGCCAACAATTTCTTCTAATTTAGTATCCCTAATATTTAATTTAATAGTCGAGAAATATTTGTAGAAATAAGTCTTTTTTTTCAATGGCCTGACATGCCATGTTGGTCTTGGCTGTGTTCATGTAATCTCCTGGATAATACATTAGCGATTCCCAATGATTTATAAGACAGGGTCATCTTATGATATTTTATAGAGTAAATATAATAAAGTGGTGATGTATTAATTGCTGTAAAGCCAACAATTGCTTCTGAATCATGTATCCTACCATTTAATTTAATAGTTGAGCAAATATTTGTAGTATATAAGACTTTTTTTTTAATGGCGTGACATGCCATGTTGGTCCTTGGCTGTTCATGTAATCTCTGGGATAATACTATAGCGATTCCCAATGATTTATAAGATCAGGGTCATCTTATGATATTTTATAGATAAATATAAAAGTGGTGATGTTATTAATTGCTGTAAAGCCAACAATTGCTTCTAATTTAGTATCCCTACCATTTAATTTAATAGTCGAGCAAATATTTGTAGAAATAAGACTTTTTTTTTCAATGGCCTGACATTGCCATGTTGGTCCTTGGCTGTGTCATGTAATCTCCTGGATAACACATTAGTGATTCCCAATGATTTATAAGACAGGGTCATCTTATGATATTTTATAGAGTAAATATAGTAAAGTGGTGATGTATTAATTGCTGTAAAGCCAACAATTGCTTCTAAATCAGTATTAAGCGTTATGATTGCTGTAAAGGCAACAATTGCTTCTGAATCAGTATCCTACCATTTAATTTAATAGTTGAGCAAATATTTGTAGTATATAAGACTTTTTTTTTAATGGCGATGACATGCCATGTTGGTCCTTGGCTGTGTCATGTAATCTCCTGGATAATTCATAGCGATTCCCAATGATTTATAAGAAGGGTCATCTTATGATATTTTATACAGTAAATATAAAAAGTGGTGTATGATTAATTGCTGTAAAGCCAACAATTGCTTCTAATTTCAGTATCCCTACCATTTAATTTAATAGTCGAGCAAATATTGTAGAATATAAGACTTTTTTTTCAATGGCCTGACATGCCATGTTGGTCCTTGGCTGTGTCATGTAATCTCCTGGGATAACACATTAGTGATTCCCAATGATTTATAAGACAGGGTCATCTTATGATATTTTATAGAGTAAATATAAAAGTGGTGATGTATATTTTAACTTGCTCTGTAAACCTAACAAATTGCTTCTGAATCAGTATTCCTACCATTTAATTTAATAGTTGAGCAAATATTTGTAGTAATAAAGACTTTTTTTTAATGGCTGACATGCCATGTTGGTCCTTGGCTGTGTCATGTAATCTCCTGGGATAATACTATAGCGATTCCCAATGATTTATAAGACAGGGTCATCTTATGATATTTTATAAGTAAATATAAAAGTGGTGATGTATTAATTGCTGGAATAATTCATAGCGATTCCCAATGATTTATAAGACAGGGTCATCTTATGATATTTTATAGAGTAAATATAGTAAAGTGGTGATGTATTAATTGCTGTAAAGCCAACAATTGCTTCTAATCATATTAAGCATATATGTTGCTGTAAGCCAACAATTCTTCTAATTAGTACCTACCATTTAATTTAATAGTCGAGCAAATATTTGTAGAATATAAGACTTGTTTTTTCAATGGCCTGACATGCCATGTTGGTCCTTGGCTGATTTATGTAATCTCTGGGATAATTCATTAGCGATTCCCAATGATTTATAAGACAGGGTCATCTTATGATAATTTATAGAGTAAATAAAATAAGTGTGATGTATTAATTGCTGTAAAGCCAACAATTGCTTCTAAATCAGTATTAAGCGGTATATGATTGCTGTAAAGCCAACAATGGCTTCTAAATCTGTATCCCTACCATTTAGTTTAATAGTTTGAGCAAATATTTGTAGTATATAAGACTTTTTTTTTTAATGGTATGACATGCCATGTTGGTCCTTGGCTGTGTGATGTAATCTCCTGGGATAATTCATTAGCGATTCCCAATGATTTATAAGAAAGGGTCATCTTATGATATTTTATACAGTAAATATAAAGAAGTGTTGTATATTTATTGCTGTAAAGCCAACAATTGCTTCTGAATCAGTATCCCTACCATTTAATTTGATAGTTTAGCAAATATTTGTAGAAATTAATATTTGTTTTCAATGGCCTGACATGCCATGTTGGTCCTTGGCTGATTTAATGTAATCTCTTGGATAATTCTTAGCAATTCCTAATGATTTATAAAACAGGGTCATCTTATGATATTTTATAGAGTAAATATAGTAAAAGTGTGATGTATTAATTGGTGTAAAGCCTACAATTGCTTCTAAATCTGTATCGTGACCATTTAATTTTATAGTTTAGCAAATATTTGTAGAAATTAATATTTGTTTTCAATGGCCTGACATGCCATGTTGGTCCTTGGCTGTGTGATGTAATCTCCTGGGATAATTCATTAGCGATTCCCAATGATTTATAAGACAGGGTCATCTTATGATATTTTATAGAGTAAATATAATAAAGTGGTGATGTATTAATTGCTGTAAAGCCAACAATTGCTTCTAAATCAGTATCCCTACTATTTAATTTAATAGTTTAGCAAATATTTGTATAAAATTAATATTTGTTTTCAATGGCCTGACATCCATGCTGGTCCTTAGCTGTGTGATATAATCTCCTGGATAATACTTTAGTGATTAACAATGATTTATAAGACAGGGTCATCTTATGATATTTTATACAGTATACATAAAAAGTGTTGATGTATTAATTGCTGTAAAGCCAACAATTGCTTCTAATTTAGTATCCCTACCATTTAATTTAATAGTTTAGCAATATTTGTGAAATTAATTTTTGTTTTCAATGGCCTGACATGCCATGCTGGTCCTTGGCTGTGTGATGTAATCTCCTGGGATAATACTTTAGCGATTAACAATGATTTATTAGACAGGGTCATCTTATGATATTTTATACAGTAAAGATAAAAAGTGTTGATGTATTAATTGCTGTAAAGCCAACAATTGCTTCTAAATCAGTATTAAGCGGTCTATGATTTGCTGTAAGGCAACAATTGCTTCTGAATCAGTATTCCTACGATTTAATTTAATAGTTGAGCAAATATTTTTAGTATATAAGACTTTTTTTTTAATGGCGTGACATGCCATGTTGGTCCTTGGCTTTTCATGTAATCTTCTGGGATAATACTATAGCGATTCCCAATGATTTATAAGACAGGGTCATCTTATGATATTTTATACAGTAAATATAATAAAGTGTGTGATGTATAATTGCTGTAAAGCCAACAATTGCTTCTAATTTAGTATCCCTACCATTTAATTTAATAGTCGAGCAAATATTTGTAAATATAAACTTTTTTTTCAATGGCCTGACATGCCATGTGGTCCTTGGCTGTGTTATGTAATCTCTTGGGATAATCATTAGCATTCCAATGATTTATAAGACAGGGTCATCTTATGATATTTTATAGAGTAAATAAATAAAGTGTGATGTATTAATTGCTGTAAAGCCAACAATTGCTTCTAAATCTTTACGTCTATATTGCTGTAAACACAATTCTTTAATATATCTACATTATTTATGTTAGCAAATATTTGTAGAAATTAATTTTTTTTTCAATGGCCTGACATGCCATGCTGGTCCTTGGCTGTGTGATGTAATCTCCTGGGATAATACTTTAGCGATTACCAATGATTTATTAGACAGGGTCATCTTATGATATTTTATACAGTAAAGATAAAAAAGTGTTGATGTATTAATTGCTGTAAAGCCAACAATTGCTTCTAAATCAGTATTAAGCGGTCTATGATTTGCTGTAAGCCAACAATTTCTAATTAGTATCCTAATATTTATTTAATTTTTGTTAATGCGTGACATGCCATTTTGGTCCTTGGCTGTTTCATGTAATCTTCTGGGATAATACTTAGCGATTCCAATGATTTATAAGACAGGTCATCTTATGATATTTTACACAGTAAATTATAAAGTAGTGTGTTAGTAATTCTGTAAGCAACAATTGCTTCTGAATCAGTATTCCTACCATTTAATTTAATAGTTGAGCAAATATTTGTAGTATATAAGACTTTTTTTTTAATGGCGTGACATGCATGTTGGTCCTTGGCTGTTATGTAATCTTCTGGATAATACTTAGCGATTCCCAATGATTTATAAGACAGGGTCATCTTATGATATTTATACAGTAAATAAAAAGTGTTGATGTATTAATTGCTGTAAAGCCAACAATTGCTTCTAATTTAGTATCCTACCATTTAATTTAATGTTTAGCAAATATTTGTAGAATATAAGACTTTTTTTTTCAATGGCCTGACATGCCATGTTGGTCCTTGGCTGTGTATGTAATTTTCCTGGGATAATACTATAGCGATTCCCAATGATTTATAAGACAGGGTCATCTTATGATATTTTATACAGTAAATATAATAAAGTGTGATGTATTAATTGCTGTAAAGCAACAATTGCTTCTAATATTAGTATCTTACCATTTAATTTAATAGTTTAGCCAAATATTTGTAGAAATTAATATTGTTTTCAATGGCCTGACATGCCATGCTGGTCCTTGGCTGTGTGATGTAATCTCCTGGGATAATACTTTAGCGATTAACATGATTATAGACAGGTCATCTTATGATATTTATAAGTAAAGATAAAGTGTGATGTATTAATTGCTGTAAAGCCTACAATAGTATTAAATCAGTATTAAGCGGTCTATGATTTGCTGTAAGCCAACAATTGCTTCTGAATCAGTATCCCTACCATTTAATTTAATAGTTGAGCAAATATTTGTAGATATAAGACTTTTTTTTCAATGGCCTGACATGCCATGTTGGTCCTTGGCTGTTATGTAATCTCTGGGATAATACTTAGCGATTCCCAATGATTTATAAGACAGGGTCATCTTATGATATTTTATAGAGTAAATATAATAAAGTGTGATGTATTAATTGCTGTAAAGCCAACAATTGCTTCTAAATCATATTACGTAGATTGCGTAAGCAACAATTCTCAATCATATTACATTTAATTTAATGTTGAGAAATATTTGTAGATATAGACTTTTTTTAATGGCTGAATGCCATGTTGGTCCTTGGCTGTGTATTAATCTCCTGGATAATACTTAGGATTCCAATGATTTATAAGAAGGGTCATCTTATGTATTTTATAGAGTAAATATAATAAGTTATTAATGTATTAGTATTGCTGTAAAGCCAACAATTGCTTCTAATCAGTATCCCTACCATTTAATTTAATAGTTGAGCAAATATTTGTAGATATAAGACTTTTTTTTAATGGCTGACATGCATGTTGGTCCTTGCTGTTATGTAATCTCTGGATAATACTATAGCGATTCCCAATGATTTATAAGAAGGGTCATCTTATGATATTTTATAGAGTAAATATAATAAAGTGGTGATGTATTAATTGCTGTAAAGCAACAATTGTTCTAAATCAGTATTAAGCGGTCTATGATTTGCTGTAAAGCCAACAATTGCTTCTGAATCAGTATCCTACCATTTATTTAATAGTTGAGCAAATATTTGTAGTATATAAGACTTTTTTTTTAAGGCTGACATGCATGTTGGTCTTGGCTGTTTCATTAATCTGGATAATACTATAGCGATTCAATGATTTATAGAAGGGTCATTTATGATATTTTAAACTAAATATAAAAGTTGATTGTATTAATTGTTGTAAAGCCAACAATTGCTTCTGAATCAGTATTCCTACCATTAATTTAATAGTTGAGCAAATATTTGTAGTATATAAGACTTTTTTTTTAATGGCGAGTATTCCTACGATTAAATTTAATAGTTGAGCAAATATTTTTAGTATATAAGACTTTTTTTTTAATGGCGTGACATGCCATGTTGGTCCTTGGCTCTTTCATGTAATCTTCTGGGATAATACTATAGCGATTCCCAATGATTTATAAGACAGGGTCATCTTATGATATTTTATACAGTAAATATAATAAAGTGGTGATGTAGTAATTCTGTAAAGCCAACAATTTCTTCTAATTTAGTATCCCTACCATTTAATTTAATAGTCGAGCAAATATTTGTATAATATAAGACTTGTTTTTTCAATGGCCTGACATGCCATGTTGGTCCTTGGCTGATTTATGTAATCTCTTTGGATAATTCATTAGCAATTCCCAATGATTTATAAGACAGGGTCATCTTATGCTAATTTATAGAGTAAATAAAATAAAGTTGTCATGTATTAATTGCTGTAAAGCCAACAATTGCTTCTAAATCTGTATCCTTATCATTTAATTTAATAGTTTAGCAAATATTTGTAGAAATTAATATTTTTTTTTCAATGGCCTGACATGCCATGCTGGTCCTTGGCTGTGTGATGTAATCTCCTGGGATAATACTTTAGCGATTAACAATGATTTATTAGACAGGGTCATCTTATGATATTTTATACAGTAAAGATAAAAAAGTGTTGATGTATTAATTGCTGTAAAGCCAACAATTGCTTCTAAATCAGTATTAAGCGGTCTATGATTTGCTGTAAAGCCAACAATTTCTTCTAATTTAGTATCCCTAATATTTAATTTAATAGTCGAGCAAATATTTGTAGAACATAAGTCTTTTTTTCAATGGCCTGACATGCCATGCTGGTCCTTAGCTGTGTGATATAATCTCCTGGGATAATACTTTAATATAGTAAAGATAAGATAATAAAGTTGTGATGTATTAATTGCTGTAAAGCCTACAAATAGTATTAAATCAGTATTAAGCGGTCTATGATTATCTGTAAGGCAACAATTGCTTCTGAATCAGTATTCCTACCATTTAATTTAATAGTTGAGCAAATATTTGTAGTATATAAGACTTTTTTTTTAATGGCGTGACATGCCATGTTGGTACTTGGCTGTTTCATGTAAGCTTCTGGGATAATACTATAGCGATTCCCAATGATTTATAAGACAGGGTCATCTTATGATATTTTTATACAGTATAGATAAAAAAGTGTTGATGTATTAATTGCTGTGAAGCCAACAATTGCTTCTAATTTAGTATCCCTACCATTTAATTTAATAGTCGAGCAAATACTTGTAGAATATAAGACTTTTTTTTTTTTTCAATGGCCTGACATGCCATGTTGGTCCTTGGCTGGGGTATGTAATTTCCTGGGATAATTCATTAGCAATTCCCAATGATTTATAAGACAGGGTCATCTTATGATATTTTATAGAGTAAATATAATAAAGTTGTGATGTATTAATTGCTGTAAAGCATACAATTGCTTCTAAATCTGTATCGTTACCATTTAATTTAATAGTTTAGCAAATATTTGTAGAAATTAATATTTGTTTTCAATGGCCTGACATGCCATGCTGGTCCTTGGCTGTGTGATGTAATCTCCTGGGATAATACTTTAGCGATTAACAATGATTTATAAGACAGGGTCATCTTATGATATTTTATACAGTAAAGATAGAAAGGTGTTGATGTATTAATTGCTGTAAAGCCAACAATTGCTTCTAAATCAGTATTAAGCGGTCTATGATTTGCTGTAAAGCCAACAATTGCTTCTGAATCAGTATTCCTACCATTTAATTTAATAGTTGAGCAAATATTTGTAGTATATAAGACTTTTTTTTTAATGGCGTGACATGCCATGTTGGTACTTGGCTGTTTCATGTAAGCTTCTGGGATAATACTATAGCGATTCCCAATGATTTATAAGACAGGGTCATCTTATGATATTTTATACAGTATAGATAAAAAAGTGTTGATGTATTAATTGCTGTGAAGCCAACAATTGCTTCTAATTTAGTATCCCTACCATTTAATTTAATAGTCGAGCAAATACTTGTAGAATATAAGACTTTTTTTTTTTTCAATGGCCTGACATGCCATGTTGGTCCTTGGCTGGGATATGTAATTTCCTGGGATAATTCATTAGCAATTCCCAATGATTTATAAGACAGGGTCATCTTATGATATTTTATAGAGTAAATATAATAAAGTTGTGATGTATTAATTGCTGTAAAGCATACAATTGCTTCTAAATCTGTATCGTTACCATTTAATTTAATAGTTTAGCAAATATTTGTAGAAATTAATATTTGTTTTCAATGGCCTGACATGCCATGCTGGTCCTTGGCTGTGTGATGTAATCTCCTGGGATAATACTTTAGCGATTAACAATGATTTATAAGACAGGGTCATCTTATGATATTTTATACAGTAAAGATAGAAAGGTGTTGATGTATTAATTGCTGTAAAGCCAACAATTGCTTCTAAATCAGTATTAAGCGGTCTATGATTTGCTGTAAAGCCAACAATTGCTTCTGAATCAGTATTCCTACCATTTAATTTAATAGTTGAGCAAATATTTGTAGTATATAAGACTTTTTTTATAATGGCGTGACATGCCATGTTGGTCCTTGGCTGTTTCATGTAATCTTCTGGGATAATACTATAGCGATTCCCAATGATTTATAAGACAGGGTCATCTTATGATATTTTATACAGTAAATATAAAGAAGTGTTGTATATTAATTGCTGTAAAGCCAACAATTGCTTCTGAATCAGTATCCCTACCATTTAATTTAATAGTCGAGCAAATATTTGTATAATATAAGACTTGTTTTTTCAATGGCCTGACATGCCATGTTGGTCCTTGGCTGTTGTTATGTAATCTCTTTGGATAATTCATTAGCGATTCCCAATGATTTATAAGACAGAGTCATCTTATGATATTTTATAGAGTAAATATAATAAAGTTGTGATGTATTAATTGCTGTAAAGCCAACAATTGCTTCTAAATCTGTATCCTTATCATTTAATTTAATAGTTTAGCAAATATTTGTAGAAATTAATATTTGTTTTCAATGGCCTGACATGTCATGCTGGTCCTTGGCTGTGTGATGTAATCTCCTGGAATAATACTTTAGCGATTAACAATGATTTATAAGACAGGGTCATCTTATGATATTTTATACAGTAAAGATAAAAAAGTGTTGATGTATTAATTCCTGTAAAGCCAACAATTGCTTCGAAATCAGTATTAAGCTGTCTATGATTTGCTGTAAAGCCAACAATTGCTTCTGAATCAGTTTTCCTACCATTTAATTTAATAGTTGAGCAAATATTTGTAGTATATAAGACTTTTTTTTTAATGGCGTGACATGCCATGTTGGTCCTTGGCTGTTTCATGTAATCTTCTGGGATAATACTATAGCGATTCCTAATGATTTATAAGACAGTGTCATCTTATGATATTTTATAGAGTAAATATAATAATGTGGTGATGTATTAATTGCTGTAAAGCCAACAATTGCTTCTAAATCAGTATTAAGCAGTCTATGATTGCTGTAAGGCAACAATTGCTTCTGAATCAGTATCCCTACCATTTAATTTGATAGTTTAGCAAATATTTGTAGAAACTATTATTTGTTTTTAATGGCCTGACATGCCATGTTGGTCCTTGGCTGTGTGATGTAATCTCCTGGGATAATTCATTAGCGATTCCTAATGATTTATAAGACAGGGTCATCTTATGATATTTTATAGAGTAAATATAGTAAAGTGGTGATGTATTAATTGGTGTAAAGCCAACAATTGCTTCTGAATCAGTATTCCTACCATTTAATTTAATAGTTGAGCAAATATTTGTAGTATATAAGACTTTTTTTTTAATGGCGTGACATCCCATGTTGGTCCTTGGCTGTGTGATGTAATCTCCTGGGATAATTCATTAGCGATTCCCAATGATTTATAAGACAGGGTCATCTTATGATATTTTATACAGTAAATATAAAGAAGTGTTGTATATTAATTGCTGTAAAGCCAACAATTGCTTCTGAATCAGTATCCCTACCATTTAATTTGATAGTTTAGCAAATATTTGTAGAAAAATATATTTCTTTTCAATGGCCTGACATGCCATGTTGGTCCTTGGCTGTGTGATGTAATCTCCTGGGATAATTCATTAGCGATTCCCAATGATTTATAAGACAGGGTCATCTTATGATATTTTATACAGTAAGTATAAAAAAGTGATGTATATTAATTGCTGTAAAGCCAACAATTGCTTCTGAATCAGTATCCCTACCATTTAATTTAATAGTTTAGCAAATATTTGTAGAATATAAGACTTTTTTTTTTTTTTCAATGGCCTGAAATGCCAAGTTGGTCCTTGGCTGCGTGATATAATCTCCTGGGATAACACATTAATGATTCCCAATGATTTATAAGACGGGTCATCTTATGATCTTTTATACAGTAAATATAAAAAAGTGTTGATGTATTAATTGCTGTAAAGCCAACAATTGCTTCTAAATCAGTATTAAGCGGTCTATGATTTGCTGTAAAGCCAACAATTTCTTCTAATTTAGTATCCCTAATATTTAATTTAATAGTCGAGCAAATATTTATAGAACATAAGTCTTTTTTTAAATGGCCTGTCATGCCAAGTTGGTGCTTGGCTGTGTACGTAATCTCCTGGGATAATTTATTAGTGATTCCCAATGGTTTATAAGACAGGGTCATCTTATGATATTTTATAGAGTAAATATGATAAAGTTGTGATGTATTAATTGCTGTAAAGCCACCAATTGCTTCTAAATCAGTATTAAGCGGTCTATGATTTGCTGTATAGCCAACAATTGCTTCTGAATCAGTATCCCTACAATTTAATTTGACAGTTAATCAAATATTTGTACAATAGCATAAAGGACTATTTTTTCAATGACATGACATGCCATGTTAGCAATAGGCTATGTCATGTGATCTCCTGGGATAATACATTAGCGATTCTCAATGATAATTTATAAGACAGGTTCATCTTATGATATTTTATAGAGTAAATATAATAAAGTGGTGATGTATTAATTGCTGTAAAGCCAACAATTGGTTCTGAATCAGTATTCCTACCATTTAATTTAATAGTTTAGCAAATATTTGTAGAAATTAATATTTGTTTTCAATGGCCTGACATGCCATGCTGGTCCTTGGCTGTGTGATATAGTCTCCTGGGATAACACATTAGTGATTCCCAATGATTTATAAGACAGGGTCATCTTATGATATTTTATACAGTAAATATAAAGAAGTGTTGTATATTAATTGCTGTAAAGCCAACAATTGCTTCTGAACCAGTATCCCTACCATTTAATTTAATAGTTGAGCAAATATTTGTAGAATATAACACTTTTTTTTTAATGGCATGACATGCCATGTTGGTCCTTGGCTGTGTCATGTAATCTCCTGGGATAATACTATAGCCATTCCCAAAGATTTATAAGACAGGGTCATCTTATGATATTTTATAGAGTAAATATAATAGAGTGGTGATGTATTAATTGGTGTAAATCCTACAATTGCTTCTGAATCAGTATTCCTACCATTTAATTTAATAGTTGAGCAAATATTTGTAGTATATAAGACTTTTTTTTTAATGGCGTGACATGCCATGTTGGTCCTTGGCTGTTTCATGTAATCTTCTGGGATAATTCTATAGCGATTCCCAATGATTTATAAGATAGAGTCATCTTATGATATTTTATAGAGTAAATATAATAGAGTGGTGATGTATTAATTGCTGTATAGCCTACAATTGCTTCTGAATCTGTATTCCTACCATTTAATTTAATAGTTGAGCAAATATTTGTAGTATATAAGACTTTTTTTTTAATGGCGTGACATGCCATGTTGGTCCTTGGCTGTTTCATGTAAGCTTCTGGGATAATACTATAGCGATTCCCAATGATTTATAAGACAGAGTCATCTTATGATATTTTATACAGTATACATAAAAAAGTGTTGATGTATTAATTGCTGTAAAGCCAATAATTGCTTCTAATTTAGTATCCCTACCATTTAATTTAATAGTCGAGCAAATACTTGTAGAATATAAGACTTTTTTTTTTTCAATGGCCTGACTTGCCATGTTGGTCCTTGGCTGTGTCATGTAATCTCCTGGGATAATACTATAGCCATTCCCAATGATTTATAAGACAGGGTCATCTTATGATATTTTATAGAGTAAATATAGTAAAGTGGTGATGTATTAATTGCTGTAAAGCCAACAATTGCTTCTAAATCAGTATTAAGCAGTATATGATTGCTGTAAGGCAACAATTGCTTCTGAATCAGTATTCCTACCATTTAATTTAATAGTTGAGCAAATATTTGTAGTATACAAGACTTTTTTTTTAATGGCATGACATGCCATGTTGGTCCTTGGCTGTTTCATGTAAGCTTCTGGGATAATACTATAGCGATTCCCAATGATTTATAAGACAGGTTCATCTTATGATATTTTATACAGTAAATATAAAGAAGTGTTGTATATTAATTGCTGTAAAGCCAACAATTGCTTCTGAATCAGTATTCCTACCATTTAATTTAATAGTTGAGCAAATTTTTGTAGTATATAAGACTTTTTTTTTAATGGCGTGACATGCCATGTTGGTCCTTGGCTGTTTCATGTAATCTTCTGGGATAATACTGTAGCGATTCCCAATGATTTATAAGACAGGGTCATCTTATGATATTTTATACAGTAAATATAATAAAGTGGTGATGTAGTAATTCTGTAAAGCCAACAATTTCTTCTAATTTAGTATCCCTACCATTTAATTTAATAGTCGAGCAAATATTTGTATAATATAAGACTTGTTTTTTCAATGGCCTGACATGCCATGTTGGTCCTTGGCTGTGTTATGTAATCTCTTTGGATAATTCATTAGCGATTCCCAATGATTTATAAGACAGGGTCACCTTATGATATTTTATAGAGTAAATATAATAAAGTTGTGGTGTATTAATTGGTGTAAAGCCTTCAATTGCTTCTAAATCTGTATCCTTATCATTTAATTTAATTGTTTAGCAAATATTTGTAGAAATTAATATTTTGTTTTCTATGGCCTGACATGCCATGTTGGCCCTAGGCTATGTCATGGTAATTTCCTGGAATAATATACTCATCATTATCAATGATATTTTAAGGGGTAGGGTCATCATTACCTGTGCCTATTTTTGTGAGTGACTACCAGTTGGCTAAGGGTCTCACTACTCTGGATGGTGGCTGTGAGTGATTCCCTATTTGATTACATGCTTGAAAATGTCACTTTGGACAGGGATTCGAACTTAGAAGCTTTGGCCTGGTAGTCTAGTGCAGTAGCCACACACCCATGCACTACGTCTAAAATTAAGACTGACAATTGAAATCTAACCCTTTGAAATACATTTATATTTCTCCAAAATCAGATTTTTCCCTTTATAACCATCATTTCCTATACTCTTGAACATCTCATCTAAAAATATCCCAATTTTAATTTGTGGAGACTACAATCTTCCTCAAGCTTATCAATCTCAAAATAAGTTCCTCTAACATGAAGTTTGTGCCTAATACAATGGAATTTCCGGAGTTTACTCAATTCGATGATTCACGAAATGTAAACAACACCATTCTCTAATGAAATTACTTCATGCTTAATATCCGATGGTAAATTGCTACCTATTGACTCCCGCCATCCTCCACTAGATCTCACTTTAACACTTAGAGATTCAATTGATCCTTTAAATTGTGACTCTTATTACTACAAATTTAGAAATTTTGATTATCAATCAATAAATAATACACTTGCTCAAATCGATTGGCATAACGTTGTTTCAGAAGTTCGTGATATCAATAATGTTATTGAACTGTTCTATAATACTCTATTTGAAACATCGGTTATTATGTGCTACTCTCAAAATATTATGATCCGAAATTCCCTAAATGGTTTTCTCCTGAATTAAAATCCCTCCCTTCAAAGAAAAAATCTGCTCATAAAACATTTAAATTAACCCATAACACAATCCGGTATAAAGAATTTAAAGAACTTAAAATAACAATAAAAAAATGTCATCTTTATATGAACTCAGTTGAACAGTTCTCTCATGATGACCCTGCCAACTTTTGTAACTATGTTAATTCTCAAACCAAATCATGTGGTTACCCTGGTGTGATGAAATTAACTGTTAAAAATACAAGAAAATGGACCAGATATAGTTGATGATTTTGCTTCTCAATTCTTTTCACTAATATACTAATATAATATACTAATCACCTCTTCCCATAAGAATAAGACTCCTAATATGATTTCTAAAGATAGTTATCAAAATAAAAACATTTCCAAAAATTCATTATTTAATAAACTAAAATCCCTATAATCGCACTGTTCAGCTGTGCCTGACTGAATTCCTGCTGTGTTGTTAAAAAACTGTGTTGTTCCTCACTTATAGTTCTTACAATTCTATTCAACTTAAAAAAATCACATTCCCTATAATCTAGAAACATTCCTATATTAATCTCATCTTCAATCAAGAGACAAATCACTTATAGCTAATTACCGTCCTATATCCAAATTATTGAATCATTGGAAAAAATAAATAGTTATCTGTCAAAAGAAATCCATGTACATTCAGGTATACCACAAGGCAGACACCTCTTACCCCTTCTCTTTAATATTTATATCAATGACATTAAACATTTTATTCACTATAGCAAAACTGTTTACTCTTCGCAGATAATTAAAAAATTTCCAAATCTATCTCACCAAGACTCTCCACAACTCCAAACTGATCTGAACTTAATATATGATTGATGTGTAGCAAATGATATGCAATTAAACATAAAGAAATATAAAATACTCACTTTTTCACATAAAAACATTCCTCTAAATTTCTCATATACAATTGGAGAAACTACACAAGAAAAGTTGAATAAAATAAAGGATTTAGGCTTAATTTTTTATTTTGGACTGACTTTTAATGTTTATGTGATGTGATTCACATCTTGTAAAACTCATTTAAAGCTCTTGACTACATCTGTAGACTGACTGATGACATTACAAACCAGACTTCTCTTAAAATACTCTACTGCTCATATATATGATCTTATCTTATTAATGCTCACTTATCTGGACTCCAAAAATATTTTTGCTCTTTTCTCCTTTAGCTGGTCATCAAATTCGTTCAACTTTTATATTTAGCTGTTTTTTAGAAACGCTAATACGATGATACGGTTAATTTTGTGAAATATGCAAAACTAAACATACTTTAGATGAAGAACATATAAATTTCAGCATTTAAGCCCTGTCAGACTATTTCAATCAGAAAGACACCTACATCATATTAAAGCCCATTAAATTTCACATCGATATAGCGAGTTTAATCAAAATTGTCAAAAAGCCATTTTTGAGGAAATCACAATAAGGTGCACAATGCTTGGTATAAAGTAGCAATCCCGGTCAGCCGATTTCGGGGAACAAGTTGGGGTAACATCTCGGAGGTATAGTGGCCTTAAAGTTGCTGTAACATCTCGGAGGTATAGTGGTCTTAAAGTTGCTGTAACATCTCGGAGGTATAGTGGTCTTAAAGTTGCTGTAACATCTCGGAGGTATAGTGGTCTTAAAGTTGCTGTAACATCTCGGAGGTATAGTGGTCTTAAAGTTGCTGTAACATCTCGGAGGTATAGTGGTCTTAAAGTTGCTGTAACATCTCGGAGGTATAGTGGTCTTAAAGTTGCTGTAACATCTCGGAGGTATAGTGGTCTTAAAGTTGCTGTAACATCTCGGAGGTATAGTCGTCTTCTTAAATAGGAAATTTATGTTTCATACAACTTTTCTTTTTTGTGCTAGACTGACCACACACACACACAGACCTTTCTGTGGGACTTGGTTATTTGGACTCAGGGGCCCCTAAAATGTGTTTTTCCATTGAAAACCGGAATTCGAAAATTTTCACAATCACAATACTTTCCCTTAGAGAGAAATGCTTTATTTATTTGGCAATGCTGCCCAAATACATTGGGTTGCTTACATAACACAGAATACTGTATCAATCCCTTGGACATATTCACTTACATTTTCAGTTTTTTTTTCCCTACCTTAATACCATATATATTCCTATCTTAATACTTACCTTTATATATTTTTCATATATAGGTAAGTGAAAGTAAAACAGATGATCTTTTTGAAACAACCATCATTGTTGGGAAGGTGTAGGTCCTCAAAGATTATTTCTAGTTTATTAGCGTCAAAATGCAACCATTCTTATGTTTTTAACTTGTGCTAACCCAAAAATATGAACTTATTCACAAAAAAAGGCAATAAAAGTAAAAAACGAAGGGTTTTTTATTTATGGTTGAGCAAAAAGGATAATGCTTTGAATGGGTTAAGATTTAAAGTATTAAAAAAAAAAAAATCATCTTTATCTTTTACTTTTATATTTATCCACTTTTCGTAAATAGAATATATACATATATAAAAGCCTTCTTATTTTTTCAAATTACAGTAAATAAAAATAATTATTTTTTTAAAATTTATTTATTGGAATTTACAACTGTATAATGAAATACAACAAGTAAATTTGAGTGGAATATAAAAAGGCATGAAACACATGTAGAGAAGTTTCCCAATGGAAGTACTCTAAAAATATCCTAAACTAGAAGGTCTCGGAGCCACCTTCTTTTCAGACGCCTTGGAGGATAGTCAGGAATTGAAGAGGAAGTAAGTATTGAAACAAGAGGATTAGGGTGGGAATGGAGTTTGTCATGAAAGGAATGGTATCTAGATTGGGCCAAATCAGCAACATACGGAACATTGAGGTCTTTATGGATAAGTTTGTTCTAGACAAAGTAAGGAGCATTGAGGATTTTGGATTGTAGGGATTGGATATGGGAAGAATTTGATGGTTTAGTAGAGCCATAAGCCGAAGTCCATATCGGCCTTATGATAGTCATGTAGATGAGTCTTTTGTAGTTAAGTGGAAGATTAGAACGTTTGTCTAGTAAGTGTTGAAGTAGTCGAAAATGTCGTGCAGTTTCAGTCTAGTGTGAGGGTTCCAAGTAAAGTGTTTGTCAAGATGCAGTCCTAGGTATGGGATCTGTTCAACCGGGACAAGAGGATTATTATTGAAGGAGACAGTAGGGCAGGATTTTTTTAAACTTAAAATCCGATACTACAATGTCTATGGACCGTCTGCGGAGTTTGTGTTTATTGACAAAATTATTCTTTCATTTATCCATATAATTAATAAATAGCAAAATGAGAAACAATATATTTGCATTGTGAAAATTATTGGTATATTTTAATCAAATTGACTAACTTATTAATAGTTAAATTCTTTTGTGAGCACTATTCTATAGGAGAAACCAGATCTGGAGTAATTGGCCAATGCCAGCCAATCTTTTCCATTTATCAACTTTATTGTTTGATTTCATGTTAGATCTGAGATTTCAAGTATTTTTTTTCTAAATTCTGATAGTATCGGACAGGCAGCTAGAAAGTGAAAGAGATCTACTTCATTTGTATTACACAATATTATTTGTTTGCTTCAAATTTTTATAATTCAAGTTAAACATCATCCCTGATTTTAATTACCCATCAAATCCCCTCCAGTGAACATTTGTCAGTAATAAGTTTTGGAATTTCTAACTTTCATAATATATTGACTATAAATATATTTTTGAATTTGAACCCTTAATGTTGCTAAATTATTTCTCCATAGCTTAATATCATCGCATTTAGATAGATTTAAATTACATTTTAATCCATGCGATTCTATCATATTAAGAATGTTTTCGAATCATGCTATTTATTTCTTAATTATTTGTAAATAGAATAAAAACCATTCATTAACTATTTTGCTGTCTTTGATGTTGATACCCACTACTTTTCTCTGTTTAAAATTGTCAAAAGAAAGGACCATTGATTCGTGCGTTTAGATTTTCTAACAAGAGAATAAGTTAATGATGTATCTTAACCTAAGTGAGTACATTAACTCTTGTAGAGGGATGTAGAGGGGCCATTTTGATCAAAACTTCATTAAAAGTTTGTACAAGAATTTTATTTACATACAAAAACTACAATAATAAAATTCTGATATCAAAGAAAAACAATAGGAAAATTTATACAAATGGTAATCATGATCAATATTTAAAATAACTATATCTAAATTAAGATAAATCGATATATAAAAAAAAATATACATATAAACAAGATATGTACAAGATGTATTTTCTAAGGTTTCCACAACCGCAATAATCCATCTTCACTATATGTACACAGTAAGTTTTGATGAGGATGATGGCAGACACCAATCACGTCTTTTTCGTGTACCTGAAAAAAATTTATCATTTAGTTTGAAAAAATTTAAAGCAATGGCTTTAATTACAACTTATAACTATTTCAAAGACAACCTATCTACTAATTCGAGATAACAGTTTGTAAGTAAAAGTTACAAAAGGTCTGTTGCCTTCGAATGATGACAGAATCTTGAAGGTGTGTTCCAACCTCATTTTTGTCCATGCTTTAGCAGTCCTAGTAGCTAGCTTAGTAGTATTATTATTAGTAGTAGACAAACTAAAAGATATAACCTCTAGGTTATATCTCTACAGGAGTCTTTGTCATTTCATTGGCTGTGAAAAGGGTTTGCTCCCATTTCTATTGGACACCTTTTTCAAGCCTGTATCAATATTATGTACTGTTTTCATTTAGTCGTGCTCATAGAAATCGCATCAGCTATGCTTTAATTTTTTTATGGTAATGAATTGGATCCAATCCAATATTTTTGTTTTTGTATACTTATTTACATCATAAGATTAAAGAAACAAAAAAAAGTTTTATGAATTCTTGGTTAGTATTTTTAACTACTAATCAATCATAGCCTCAGATTCATTGAGCGCTCTAAAAGCACTTGACAATTCCAGTCATCCAGGAATTGAACAAATCAATGGCTGAAGACGGAAAAATAATTCATTATGTCTGGATACCGGGCCATATGGGGATAATGGGAAATGAAATGTCAGATAAGGCAGCCAAAGAAAGAGGCTCTCACTCTCCCTGGTCGTGGTAAAGCACTGTTAACACCATCAGAGCTAGTGCGCCCTCTAATTGAAAATGTTTTAAAAAAATGGGATGAAACATGGTAAAACAGCTATCAAAGCAAGCTGAAAGCGATTAAGAGAGAGCCAAAGTCTTGGAAAACCTCAAATAGCATCAACCGCAGAGAGGAGGTGGTCCTGGCCCGCCTGAGAATCGGACATACAAGGTTAACCCATGGGCACTTAATATATACGGATTTGCCCCCAAGATGTCAACATTGTAGGGGAACCCTAACAATTACTCACATTTTCAAATAATGTCCCTTAATTCCACTCAATGTCGCTGTTGCATTGGGATATGATATTAATAGAATTGATGTGCTTTCTTACTGAAATGGACTTTTACAAGCAGAATTGAAAATTTTATTTTAGTATTATTATTATTTTTTTATTTTATTTTATAAATTAATTTATTTTATTTTTATTTATTTTAAACTTTATTTATATATATACATACATAATACATATATTTTGATGCTGTTACATTTATTCTTACTAGTGATTATTCTTATAGTTAATTGTTTTCAACTATTTGTTGTTATTTGTTTTTGAATAAAATTATTGTTCATTGTTTAACCTAAAATTGATTTCTAAAAATGAGTAATGATGGAGTTTTGTTGACCGTAGAGAAGTTAGATGAGGAAGATGGTTGGGGGTGCGGTCATAAATTAAAACCACACAATTAAAAATAAGAGTTATTTTTATTATGTGCCGACGTTTCGGCCTACAATGTGGGCCTTCATCAGGGCTATAAGAAACAAGATAACAACCAATGTAATTAGACTTAATAATGCGTTAGGTATATAATAATAATATGACAGTAATAAATTATGGAAACATAAATAATATTAAATGTAAAATGATAATAAGATGACAATTATAAAGTATGGAAATAAGGTGACAGTTATAAAGTATGGAAATAAACAAAATTAAGATGATAGTTATAAAGTATGGAAGTAGACATAATTGAGATGATAATATTGTAATGAGAATATATAAATAGAGACTCAGTAAATGAAAAAAAATGATAAAGGAAAATTATGTGAACAATTAAAATTTTAAATATTAACAATTATGAGTTGATATATGACGGTAATATATTAAAAACATAGTTAAGAGTATAGGTAATATATAAAAAAAAAAAAAAAAAAAAAAAAAAAAAAAAATTATAGTCATTACAAAAGAGAAACAGTATGAATAAAAAATAATAATTTAAATTTTAAAATAATGTAATATTAAACTAATAATTATATGTCAGGATATGTAATGGAGAAATATATGAGTATGGAAAGGGGGAGAAAGAAATGGGCGATGAAAAAAGACCCTTATAAATAAGAAAAAAAAAAATATACATACATGACGTGCAAGCTTTGCCTACGAAGTGTTGTTTCTCAGTTTAAAAAACGCTCATTGCGTGGAACGGAAAATATGAGAACTAGAATGTCCGTTAGGAAAATTCCAAGAAGCTAAGTTATGTTTACTGATTCGATTGTTAAAAAATAGCCAAAAAGTCATTACTTGAGAGTACTTGAGTTATTACTTATGAGTATTTGATAAAATTGTAAGAAATAGTGACGAGGTAAAGATTAAAAGATTTTAAGTAATAACGGATGACGATAATAAATGATGAATGATGATAAGGTAATAACGAATGACGATAAGGAGCTGTCGAAGGAAATGATAAATAAACAGTAATCTAGTAGGTAAACAAATAAATAAATAAAAAAGGGGAGTACGAAAATTAAATAAATATATAAATAAAATTGATAATAAATAAATAAAAATAAAATTATGAAGAGATGATCAGGTGGTTGTTTAAAAAATGAGCTAGGGATGCTTTATTAAATTTAATATTTGGGAATAAGCTAGTGACAAGTTATGTTTGTCAGTCTTTTGATTAACAGGAAGGGGTTCTAGTTGTATGTAAATGCATTCTGTAATGAGTCGTTTGTCATGGTTGGGAACAGTGGCAAGAATGGATGTTTTATCAAAATCAAAGGAATGGTTAAGGGTTAAGGAATGTTCTGAAAGTTTTGAAGCGGTAGAATTTTTAGAGGAAATTGTATATTTGTGTCGGGTGATGCGATCTTTGAGAAGGTTTTTGGTTTCACCAATATAGGCAGAGTTGCAATTAGGAGTTCCGCAAGGGACTCTATAAACAATTTTTGAACGGTGGTCTGTTGGTATACTGTCTTTAAGTCGGCTGTAAATATTGGAGAGTTTGTAGTGGGATTTTAAAGCAAGTCTGAGGTTTGGATAGAAGGATTTTAATGATTTTTTAATTTTTTCTGAAAGAGAGGGAATGTAAGGTACGGATCTATATAAGAGAGTTGGTGATGATGATGGAGTAGAAAGAGAGGTTAATTGAGGTTGAGACTGATTTCTGTAGTTATTTATAAGTTTGTTTATGATCACGGTAGGGAAGTTATTGGCCAGGAGAATTGTCTTTATGCGGTTAATGTTGATGTCGTGGAAACGGGGATCGGAAAGGAAAAGGCTTCGGTGTATAAGATTTTTAGCAACGTTAATTTTTTGATGATGGGGATGTTGGGAATAAAAGTTTAATAGTCTGCCAGAGTAAGTCGGTTTTGTGTACCAGTCAGTGGATATTGTGTTATTAGGGTTTCTAATGATGAGGAGGTCAAGAAATGGGAGGGAATTGTTAGTTTCGGATTCAGCGGTAAAATGTAGGCGGGGGTGGTAAGAGTTAAAGGCTAAAAGTATGTCAGTAATTTTGTCGGGGTTAAGAACAAGGAGGAGGTCGTCTACGTATTTTTTAATAAGAATAATATCCTCAGGAAACTGAGGGATTATCAAATTTAGTAAATCGTTAAGGACAATATTGGCGAGGTCAGGGGCGAGAGGATTTCCCATAGCCAGTCCTGAAATTTGATTAAAGAACTGTCCATTGAATGTAAGGTATCCGGAATTGCAACAAAGGTTGAGGGATTCTAGGTATGAAGGGCAATTAAGTGAGGTATGGGGTTCAATAGAAGACCAGTTATCTTCGATGATACATAGGGCTTTATCTATAGGAATATTGGTAAACAAGCTTTCTACATCAAAGGAAACAAGGATGTAATGTTCCGGAATAATGAAGGATATTAATTGTTCGCGGAGAAGAAAAGAATTTTGGATATCGTAAGGATTGTTGTGACTAAGATGTTGTAAAGAGGGTAGTAAGAATTTACTGAGGTTAACAGAGGGTGAGTTGATATTCGATGTGATAGGGCGGAGGGGGATACCTGGTTTATGAATTTTTGGGAGTCCATAGAAGCGAGGAGCAACGGAATTATAGGAAATAAGGTTTCTATAGCTGGGATAGTTTATAAATTTTGAATCTAAAAGAGATTTCAGGTGTTTATTGAATTTAGTTTTAAGTGAAGGGGTGGGATCGCGGGATATAGGAACATAAGTGGATCTATCGGAAAGGAGAATGTTCATTTTGTCATTATATTCGGAACGGTCCATGATTACAGTCTGGTCAGATTGGTGAAACCAAAAACCTTCTCAAAGATCGCATCACCCGACACAAATATACAATTTCCTCTAAAAATTCTACCGCTTCAAAACTTTCAGAACATTCCTTAACCCTTAACCATTCCTTTGATTTTGATAAAACATCCATTCTTGCCACTGTTCCCAACCATGACAAACGACTCATTACAGAATGCATTTACATACAACTAGAACCCCTTCCTGTTAATCAAAAGACTGACAAACATAACTTGTCACTAGCTTATTCCCAAATATTAAATTTAATAAAGCATCCCTAGCTCATTTTTTAAACAACCACCTGATCATCTCTTCATAATTTTATTTTTATTTATTTATTATCAATTTTATTTATATATTTATTTAATTTTCGTACTCCCCTTTTTTATTTATTTATTTGTTTACCTACTAGATTACTGTTTATTTATCATTTCCTTCGACAGCTCCTTATCGTCATTCGTTATTACCTTATCATCATTCATCATTTATTATCGTCATCCGTTATTACTTAAAATCTTTTAATCTTTACCTCGTCACTATTTCTTACAATTTTATCAAATACTCATAAGTAATAACTCAAGTACTCTCAAGTAATGACTTTTTGGCTATTTTTTTAACAATCGAATCAGTAAACATAACTTAGCTTCTTGGAATTTTCCTAACGGACATTCTAGTTCTCATATTTTCCGTTCCACGCAATGAGCGTTTTTTAAACTGAGAAACAACACTTCGTAGGCAAAGCTTGCACGTCATGTATGTATATTTTTTTTTCTTATTTATAAGGGTCTTTTTTCATCGCCCATTTCTTTCTCCCCCTTTCCATACTCATATATTTCTCCATTACATATCCTGACATATAATTATTAGTTTAATATTACATTATTTTAAAATTTAAATTATTATTTTTTATTCATACTGTTTCTCTTTTGTAATGACTATAATTTTTTTTTTTTTTTTTTTTTTTTTTTTTTTTTTTTTATATATTACCTATACTCTTAACTATGTTTTTAATATATTACCGTCATATATCAACTCATAATTGTTAATATTTAAAATTTTAATTGTTCACATAATTTTCCTTTATCATTTTTTTTCATTTACTGAGTCTCTATTTATATATTCTCATTACAATATTATCATCTCAATTATGTCTACTTCCATACTTTATAACTATCATCTTAATTTTGTTTATTTCCATACTTTATAACTGTCACCTTATTTCCATACTTTATAATTGTCATCTTATTATCATTTTACATTTAATATTATTTATGTTTCCATAATTTATTACTGTCATATTATTATTATATACCTAACGCATTATTAAGTCTAATTACATTGGTTGTTATCTTGTTTCTTATAGCCCTGATGAAGGCCCACATTGTAGGCCGAAACGTCGGCACATAATAAAAATAACTCTTATTTTTAATTGTGTGGTTTTAATTTATGACCGCACCCCCAACCATCTTCCTCATCTAAAAATGAGTGTCTGGCACTGATGACCGAGATGTTTTGTGCCAATAAAATGTAACAACCAACCAACTACTAATGAATGCATGTTTTAATTATGTAGAATTGTAAGCATTTTGCTATCAGAAACAATTTACATAGTGAGGTTATATGAAGTGAAACAGTTTTTATAGAAAACAGTGGCGACACAAATCAACAGTTGTCATAGTTTTGAAAATTAGAATCAGAATTAATTTTCTTCTGAGAACTTTAACTTTTTCTATGTTTTTTCATTGATTTTTATTTGCCTTTTTTAAATTTTCAATATAAAATAGCATTTTTTTAAAACATGGTTTCATTTGAAACATCCTTTAAATGTTAAAATTAAAGACATGTTTTAATTTTGGAAACATTTTTTTTTTATTGAGTGATGCAATTTCTATGACCACGACTGTATATTTCGCATTTATTTTGTATTAAATTGTATTTATATATTATATTATAATTATATATCTATTTATACATAGATAAGTGAAAAAAAGAAAAGAAAAACCTAATTATAAAATGTTTAAAATGGCAATACTTTCCCATATTATATAAAAAAACATTTATAAACAAATTATATAAAACATTTCATAGAAGAAACAAGTGAAAGTAAGATAAAAAAAAGAACAACTGTACTTACATTCAAGGTCCTCTCTAGCTTTCCCGACGCGACGGAGAAGCAATACAACACCAGATCCTCGCCGACGCAGTAGATCCACTCCCCACGAGGCGACAGCGCGGCACACACAAAGTCACCTCCCTCTCTCTTACCACTTGAGAATGATCTCACGATCTGAAATGTACAAAAAAAAATTTACTTATAATATTAAAAAATTTAAACATCAAAAATTTTTATGGGTTGCCGTTATCTTATTCAGTGTTAAATGATAACGGTACTAAATAAGACCTATCATATAGTGCAGTGCTAAATAGATCAGGTCGCACTCTCTAATCTTAGCAACCATGTGGTTATAAAAACTGTTTGTTGGCAATTGGCAGCTAAACATATACTACATTAATCAATAAATATCATACAATGTTATTTTTGCTATTCGTTGTGTTTCTTAAATAACAGAGAATAGAAAATCCTCAGTAATGCCGTATTATTTTGAAGGGAATGAAAGTAGTTGGTCCTGAGCCTGTACCATGTCAAGTACTCTATAGAAACCAGTCCTAATTAAACCTGTAAAGGAAAAATTTAGGCCTCAAACTGTAGAGATATTAAATAAAATGTGTTTTTCGCTCACAAACTTTCCGATTTTTTGAAGGAGCTCCTGGGGAGCTTTGGCTCCTAATATTTTGCTTTGCAGAGTATAATGATTATATGACTAGTTTTACCTTAAAAAAAAAATCATCTAAATTAGTGGGACACATTTGGGATACTCTCCTAGCGTCAGCAATATAGCATTGTGTTGATCGCTCAAAAGTAACTGCTTATGCACAATCACAACCTAAAAATAGGCCATTTTCCAGAAGAAAGGAACTCACAAGACAGATTTAAATACCCATAAGAAAATGAACAATACTTGATTTCTTCATGAATATTTGAATAAATAAATAAATATATATATATATATATATATATATATATATTATATATATAATATATATATATAATATTAGTAAAGCTTGGGCTGCCATTTCAAGTCCTCTCTGAAGGACTGCATAACCAAGCATTTTTTTTTAAAATTTTAGATCCATGTTTCAACTTCAGCATTAAATTTTAGTAATTAAATATTTCACGGATTGAAGTTAACTCCTAAAGCATGGTTCTTCCACATTTCCACTACCCTACAAGCCCATTTCCAGCATACAGAGTTTAAGTGGATGGTATTTTGTATGAAATGTACCTGATACTGTGTAGCCCACAAAAATTTAAATATATATCTAATATTTAGGATTTGAAATGAAATAGGAAACCCATAAAAAAAAAAAAAAATGAGATGAGGAATATGGTTGGTCATCAAAAAAAATACCAACTGATTAGTAACACTTATTGTAATTGTGCATGGTGCCTACATTGTGAGCCTTCATAAGGGCTAAGAGAAATAAGATAACAACCAATGCAATCAGAAAATTAATAATAAGTTAGGTACAATAATATGATGACAGTAATACAATATGGAAACAAACATAAAATTAAGATGATACTATTGCAATGAGAATATTTGAAGACTATAAAGAGAAACTAAGCAAATATTTCAAGTTAAAATAAGAACAATATGTGATCAATTAAACTTTTAACAACAAGTAACAATTTGAAGTAATATTCGACGGTAGTATATAAAAAGAACATAATTATTAGAAACGAGAAACAAAAAGGATAATTTTTTTTTTCTTCCATATTATATTACCGTCTTATTATTGTACCTAACTTATAATTAGTTTTTTAATTGTATTGGATATTATCTTGTTTCTCTTAGCCCTGATGAAGGGCGAAAAGTCTGCATCAATCACAATAAGTGTTACTTATTAGTGTGTAATTTTTGTGCTGACCGCACCCTCACCCCTCCCCTAACCATCTTCCTTGTCTAATATTCTCAATGGTCAACTAAACTCCATTATTAAAAAAAATTATGAGATTTTTGTTTTTTCTTCGTATGTTATAAAGCATGCAAAGGAGCAACAAGTAAATTATATTAATAGTAAAGTTTGTTACCTGTCCTTGCATGTTCATGATAACGACGGTGTTCGTTTTGTTACAGACGACGAAGTGTTCTTGATTTTTTGGAAGTAAATGTATACTGTTGACTCTAATATCGCCAGCGCCGAGCGATTTAAAGGTATTAACACACTCTGTCGACTTGATACTCCATACTTTAACAGTTCCGTCTGAGGAAGCACTAGAAAAAAAAGAAGGTAAAATGTTAATATAAAGACGACCAAAGTAAATAATATTTTCTTTATTATATAGGTGGTAGCGAAAAAAACAAAACAAAAAACATGATTAATAGTACCTGATAACATGATGCCCATCGCCTGTGAAGACAGCATCGTTCACGAACGAGGAATGACCACGAAACTCTTTCAATGATTTGCCAGATTTTAGACCGTGTATCCTGCAGAAAAAAATGTTTATTATTGATAAAAAAAAAACAACAACACAACTCTGACACATTTGAACTTAATCTTAATAATTTTTTTTGTTAAATTAAAGTTGAATAAAAAATAATACATATTTTTTATGGAAACATTTATTTAAGATGAAGCAATAAACATTATTATCTAAAACAATGACTTAAGTTTTTGCGATTTTTGCAACTCTCCATTACCAGAGAGAAAACAGCTTTGTAAGCTAAACTATTTTTCCATCTTTAACTTTCCAGCGGTAAATTATACATTCATATTATTAATACTATTATTTCTATAAAAGCAAATAGATATGGAAAAATATTTGTTATGTTTTCTCCTTCAGTCGGTGATCAATCTCTTTTATTACTAACATTGACCAGAGGTTAATTATTTCCAGTTAACAATATTTAAAATACCATAATGGAAGAAAATTAGAATCTAAGCCCAGTTGGACTATTTCACTGAGGATAAAAGCCCATTAAATTTTACAATGACATGACAAGTTATAATCAAATTGTTGGAAACTGTTTTTGAGAAAACAGAAAAATGCCAACAGATTTGGAGGGAAAAAATTTGAAATGTTAGCCTTCAAATTATGAGAAGGGTTAATTTTCCTAATTTTTTTGGTCGATTACAAAGGTTTATTATTGAAAATAATAAACCAAAAGACCGTCCTCAGTAAATGGGTGATTGGGATAGGAGTCCACTTTTCCCTGCTTCCGAGAAAATGATGTGTGTATAAGTCAAAAGGGAAAATTCTTATAAAAATTATATTTTATATCTTAGACGAGTAAATTACAGCAATTTATTATTTTTCCTCCATAAACCAGATCCTTTGATAACTTGCTGATTTAACTCGGCATATCTATGTAAAATTTAATGGACTTTTATCCTCAGTGAATTGGTCCAACTGGGTTTAGAATCCAAAATTTCTTTCACTATAGTAT
The DNA here is from genome assembly GCA_023052935.1 of Piezodorus guildinii. Classification (NCBI taxonomy): domain Eukaryota; kingdom Metazoa; phylum Arthropoda; class Insecta; order Hemiptera; family Pentatomidae; genus Piezodorus; species Piezodorus guildinii. Next base: position 3,124,263 of record CM041298.1, on the reverse strand, counting down.
TATAAATTTTGTCGATTTGAAATAACGAACCATTCGTCAATGTTAGCATTAAAAGGTAAAAGAGATTGATTACCTAAGAACGGTTGGAGGGAAACGGGGAAAGGAGAGCCAAGGTAAAATCACTGGAAACTACAGGAGAAAAAAATATTAAGATGGTTTGGACATTTCATTTCATTAGAAAGAATCGAGGTAGAACTGGAATGATGGCAAAAAAGATGCAAGCGGAGAGAGACAGAAGAGAGGAACTGAATACGATGATGAATTTTAATTATCATAATTGTTCATGCCATATCATATGTAACGGCCTGATAAGATTCTTTTGGGTTGTTAAACTAGAAACTTGTTAGAAAAAAAAAAAAAATTCTAAACAGAATTAAAAGTTTTCACCATTGAAAGTGAAAAAAAATAGAAGAGAATTGCAATTGAATTGTTTTAATATGGACTCGATATAGCCTCTCTGTAATGAATACTGTACTTCCTATCTTTAAACTTTTATCTTGACCCTAACTTATTTCTACCTCAATTGGAACATTAAATTTCTTAATTATCTTCTCTCAAATATGTTTTTCTGTCTCATTAGGTTAATTTTATTATATTTTAGGTTAAACTAACAAAATACACATAGAAAGGAAACATAAGAAGTTTTCTATATGTATTTTGTTAGTTTAATAAATATATTGTGATTCATCGTTTTCTTTTATTATTATTATTATTTTTTAATCGATACAGTGCACTAATTTACTTTAAGAAAAGTTATCACTTAGAAGTACTATCCTTCCAACGATAGCTGAACAGTAAACAACAATACTCTGCTGACTATATATTGGTAAAGAGAAGGTTACCTGATGGTTGTGTCGAAGGAGGCGGTGAGGACTTGGCTGTTGTCCCTCGAGAACTGTAGACAGGTGATACCCTTGGTGTGAGCGCGCTCCAGCTTCCTCAGGCACTGCCCAGTCGCCATCTTCCAGACCTTCATCTTGCCGTCCTGGGACCCACTGGCCAGCATCTCAGAGTCGCGGCTGAACGACAGGGCCAGCACTGCCTCCTCCATCATCATGAAGTTATCCTGAAATTCAAATCAAAATTATTTAATAAATGACTATCTTCATCAGAAAAGCTGGAGGTGAGTTGCAAGGGCTAGTTGGAGGAGATCAAGCTAAAAGAAAAAATGCTACAGGTAAACTTGACAGTTCTTACCCTTTAAATAAGGACTTATCCTAACACAAGACTGAAACGACAAGAAACAGCTCGAAGATAGCGATTGCTAAACAATAATTAGACAAACGTTCAAAACTTAGTTTATTAAAAAAAAAAAAAACACACATCACTATTATCAGACATCACAATCCTGAATGCTCCCTATTTTGTCCCAAATCAACTCCTCCATAATGACCTCAACATCCCATTGGTAGGAGACCCAGCCCGTGATAGATATACCTCTTTTCATTCCAAACTCCTTGCCCACATAAACCCACTTCCCTGTAACCTATTATCCTCAGATATTCCAGCCGAGGCGATTGAAAAGAAGGTGGCCTTGAAATAGTTAGTGAAGTGCAACCACTGGGTACGTTTCTTCACTGTGCACATTTCCTTATTCTGCTTGCATAATACAGTTGTAAATTACAATAATTAAATTGTTTAAAAATAAGGACTAAATACCACAAAAACAGTGTGGGGATGGTTATTTGGCAGGGAAATATATTATCCCTTATCATTTTTCAAACCTTTACAGTCATGGTGGCATCATTTTCTCCCTATCCATTGGAATAAGTATATACATGACGCGGAACAAATTAGTTGAGAAATGTAAAAGAAATCTCAACACACTCCCCCTGCTGAATAAGGTCCGAGTTCATCGGGTGCCTGGTCACTCAGGCATTTAAGGTAATGAGAGCCGATAGCCGACAGGAGGGGTTCTGCTCAGCTACCCTCCCTTCCCATCAGAGTCTATGAGTGGAATAAGCATCAGCTGTACAAAAAGTCTGATCGAGGCGGTTGCTGGCAATAGATTCAGGCTCCGTTGAAGGGATACTGGAATGCCACATCGTTCTAAGATGTTTTTGGATTGACCCTGCAAAGAGAGTTGTACACTACTCTCATTGGACAGTATGACTATGAGGAGGGTGATAGGACTGTAAATGTATATGTATGGTAAACAGGACAACTTCAGAGTGATAGGACTGTACATGCATATGTACACTGTATGGTGATAGGACTGTATGGTAAACAGGACAACTTCAGCTTAGGTAGTTATGGAGTTAGTAGCCTCACTGATCACTTATGAAGAGGGAAAATAAAACTGCTCATCATGTGATAAGCAGTCGAGAAGAGATAGGTAGGACACGGCCGTATTACAGACCCTAAGCTGTGTGAACTGATCAACCCCAACAGTTTGGTCAGATGTATCGAGGCAATAGGCTCTGTACTAACAGGATAATGGATGGCGCACAAGAAAAGTCTGGTTGAGGCTGCAGTGCATACAATAAGCTGGAGGGAAAAAAAGTACATACTTATTTAAATTTATATTTCCCTAAAGATTTATCAAGAATAACAATTAAATTTTGAATTTAATTTAATCAAAATTTATCTGTGAATAAACAGAGAATTAGCAAGTGCTTATTTTGATGAGAATCAACTTACAATTTTTTAATCCTTGCATAATGTCAATTTAAAATGTCAGACACTCATCGGTGGTGATAAAACTCATTGATAAAACTAGTGAGTTATTAAAAGAAAGTTTGTGATCGATTGCCCCACAAATCCTAAAACTTAGGTTGAAGAAAAAAATAAGAAAAATGAAACCAACCTGAGCTTGGTATTTGAGATCTTTTCTAATCTTTCCCGTAGTAAAATTCCAAACTTCGATGAAGCCATCGACTGTTCCAGAAACGAGGTATTGGCCGTCAGGTGAAAAACAGGCAGTCTCGACGTGCGATTTGTGACCGAATTTGATCTGCTTTGATAATTGAGTGGGATACTTCTCATCGTCTTGGTCCCTGATTGCGGCCTTACCACGGAACAAATCAATAGTAGTACCTGGAAGTGATTTAAAACAACAATTACTACATATACTCAAATACAATATATAAGCTGAAGCTAATAATAAAAAAATAAGTACAGTACACATTATGGATAAAGAATTATAAACGGTTTCAAATAGAAACGGGAGCAAACACTGTTCACAGCCAAATGAATGATCCAATGAAAAATATCAAGTAAAAACAATTTAATGATCATTCTAATCTGATAATCTTGACAAACTACATTATTTCTCTATCTTCAATGATAGCTGAGTTATAGGTGTGTAACTTGTGCTGTATCGACCAAATCAATTGTATTTATATATTTTTTTAAAATAATTAAACATTGGGCATCTTTAAAATTTTCTTTTCTTTTAGTAAAATTTGAAATTTTCGTTTTTTTAACCCGTGATACTCTATGGGACAGAGACCTCCTGCCTCCCTAGCTTAGAAAAACTTCTGAAGGTAGAAAGAAAAATACTTAGGAAGATCTATGGGCCCAACAAGACACCCGAAGGATACAGGCTAAAGTCCAACAAAGAAATATACGTTGACAACAAAAGCTGGAGATCGACATCAGGGTAAGAAGGCTCAAATTCTATGGGCACATGATGAGGATGAGCCCTGAAAGGTTAAACCGGGAAATCTTCCGACGATTCCACCAGCGCAAGAACACGACTGGTTTTTTCAAGCAGATCAGGGTCGACATGGATTCAGCAGGACTGAAGGATTCAGACTGTGGGGATAGAGAAGCCTACAGAAGTTCACTGAACAATATAAAGGACTTCGTGGTCAAAGAACGCCAAAAAAGGGATTATGCGTGGTCGGAGGAAAGAAAGCGCAAACATGCGGAGGTTATGAGGGAAGTATGGAAGAGAAGGAAGTCGAGGAAGCAAACCTGAACATGATATTCGCGTGGTCTTCAAGGCCTTTTCGCGCCCAAAAAAAAAAAAAAAAAAAAAATTTGAAATATTTCAAATAAAAATATAAAAATAAACCTTTAATCATTTTTCTCTAAAGAATTATATTGATATAGTTGTCACTTGTAGCTTAAGGAATAAAATTAAAATCATGCCGATTGTTTTGAAAGTTATCTTCTAGAGATTCAGTCAATAAATAAGCAATTTAGGCTACTTATCGAGAATCTATTATTCTCATATTAATTCCCTAACAGTAGAAAAAAAACAACAACAGAATATTAATATATGTATACAATAAAAAATAGTTAATTTTACTGTTAGAGAGACAGAAAACATTTTTAAATAAATTTAAGAATGCATTGAACAATGAATAGGTCATAATCTGAACCTATCAGGTATGCCTACGCAGTCAGCTATCGATATTGTACACCTAATATAAATTCTATTTATATTGTACACCCAATATAAATTCTATATCCATATTGTACACCTAATATAAATTCTATATCAATATTGCACACGTTATATAATTTCTATAAAAACTAAACAACTAAGTTACCTGGAGGCAGAAGCCCCTGATGCTGCTGCCACTTCAACGCCTGCCCTAAGAGAGCCAACAGCCTAGAGGAAGGTACGACAGAGACCTCTCCGGACAGGGCCTGCGCGATCGCTGCTCTCCTCTTCTCTTTCGACTGTCCTTCTGCGTACGCTTCTCGAGGGTCAAAATAAGAACGCGCCAGCAAGTTTTCTAAAACAAAAAGAATTTGCGTTAGAGGGAGATGTGCTTGTTTGGCTTATTACACAATTACAAAGAGGTATGATTTCTACCTGAGAACGACAAAATTTAGAAAACAAAATGTAATAATAACTACATTATCTTACCAAGGTTTATATAACGATCCGGTTCCTGTTGCTTCATTACTATCATCGGGTCGGTCTGCCGCAGCAGAGATCTGGCTGCTCCTAACTCACGAAGTTCAATCAGCTCCAATACAACCTAAAAGAAGAGCAGAACGATAATACTAACAATGATTGTTGAGATCCTCCTTCAAGAAGACATCTAATTTAGGTAAGAAAAAAAAAAAAAAAAAAAAAAAAAAAAAAAAAAAAAAAAAAAAAAAAAAAAAAAAAAGCAAACATAATTTAAGTGTTTATTTGACTGCACCCGGAACCAACATCTTAACTTCAGGGTGTATATTATGATTAAATATAAAAATTAGCAAAATATAGTCCAAAATAATTAGCAATATTAAGATGTCAAATATTATTATAATGATATGCATGAGCATGAGGCAAGGCCTAGAAAGATTTATACAATATTATTGATGATATTATATTATTATTACTAATAATAAAATTGTTTTGTAGAAAAATAAATTCTATAAATTAAAATTATATTTCAAATCAACTCTTCTGAATAGAATAAAGTTAAAAGAATGTTTTTTCCCTAAACATAATAAGAGTCCACACAAGAATTATTTCTGTCAGTAGGTTGACAGTGGTGTGTCTCATGACACACTTTCAGCTTTTACTTGGCTGCCATAATGGCAAGTGGCCATGTTGATAGTCAACATGTTGTGTCGACCCCCACTGAGTAAATATCTATTTGAACACTGTAATTGGAGAAAAATATTGCTTATTTATAAAACAAAAATTAGCTGATGGATTTAATAACACAAAAAATTGACTATTTATGTTTAAAATTGTCAATTTTTAAAATTAAAACCTTATAAATCCAAGTTAAACATTTAACCAGCAAAATAATGTCCAGTTACATTTTCACAGAGAATAGTATCTTGGTTAGTTATCAGCTCAGATTTTTTGCCCAATATATAATTCTATAGTTGAATACACTCAATAAGCCAAATATCAGATATTATTATTATTAAATTTTATCATATACCTAAGGAATCAAATTCAACCTGCAAAGATGATAAAACTTTGAATCATTGCTCAATTGCATCATTTAGGTGATGTACAAAATTGTTTCTGCCCATTATTAATATAAATGAACAACACCATCCCAATAAAGAAACTACAGATGAAATCATAATCGGGTAGTCATTGCTTCAGTGCTTTATAACTGAATATATGTTGCCATAGCAATGGATAACTAACTACTACAATTCAAATAAGATATTATACTGATTTATAATGGACTGAGACTAACCTAAGACTGCAAGAGCAAACAATGTACTATTAATAACAGCTTTAATTTTTCTGGAAAAAAACTGATAAAGAAACACTCAATAATCTACAACAATTTCTATTGTTAATATAAGAGTCTCATATTACCTGCTCATAGAGGTCTATCAGCTTGCTATCTGGAAGCTTGAGGGACTGAATAGCCTTCAAAACTGTGTCCCAATGTCCATTGTTTATGTCGGAAACAAAGCCATCGATACTATCCACAGTATTTAACGAAACACCAGTTTCCTCCTAAAAGAAAACACCAAATTAGCACAAACACAAACAAAAAAGTAATTATTGTTATGCTATTCAATTATTGTCTTATAAATTATGTACCTGTAGTGTTTGAAGAGTCTTGAACAGATTAGCTTCCTTCAGATACTGTTGTATCAGTCGAACAACGCTAAAAAATAATAATTTCATTATAAATATTGATAATAATATAAAATTTACAACTAACACTCAACTAATTCAAAACTTACTCGGCAGATTCGATTTCAATAGACATCACTACGAATATTCCTCTAAACGCTAAGAAAAATAAATGAAACTTGCAGCTAAGATCCCACCCAATTAAATGAAAAAAAGGAAATATGGCTATGAATACAGAACATAAACTAAACTGAGAGGAGAAACTTCAGATGCCGCATAAACTAAGAAACCTACTCCTTGGGTCGCTTGACAATGCACTGATGGAACAAAAGCCCGTTCCTACATGAGCCTTTGTTCTCCTGAATGCGCATGAAGCAGTACAGGCACCGGACGAAAAAGCTGTTCTGCGCATGTTCAAATGAGGTAGTTGGTAGCAAAGCAGGCAAAAAACTTTTGTTGGAACGAATCTGAATATCCAGGTTTATGGTTAAATCATATACTGGATTTATTGTACATTATTTATTTAATAATGCATTTGATATTTATATATACATATTTTTTTAAGAAAGCATGCAATTGACTGAATTTGTAATTTTCTTTTTTCCATTGATAGATAATGCGCCTGTTCAATCCCAAATACTGGGCGTAAAGGCACTGTCAGCCATTTTAGTACGTTTTTGTGATAATCGGTCGTGTAAGGAGTTATTTTACTTGATCAATTAGACTGATTGAAGAAGCTAATAAGAACTCTTGTGATTTCTTATCGATTCAGTCCATCCTCATTCAGCTTTACTTTGTCTGCCCTTTCGCTCCAATAATAATTTTGATAATTTTTTAAGTTGCTTCTACTATGGGCACTCGCGATGACGAATATGATTACTTGTTTAAAGGTAAGTTAAATGGAATTATCATTTTTACTCTTCTATTGATTATCATTGCTCAGGTTTTGATAGTTTGTTTATTGTTTGATTGACAGTTGTGGTTAGGTTTTTTTATTGATAATAGTTCCTTCCCAAAATCTTGTTTTTTCTACTTATAACTGTTTACTGATTAAATGATAATTTTTCTCTTGTGGAGTTTGACGATTTTAATGACATTTATATAATAATATGTCATAGGTAGTTTTAAGTTGGATAAATTTGAATCTTATTTAGTTTTATAGTTTGTCCTTAAAACAATGGTTATCAATTGATCTGCATTTCGATTTTAATTGTATCTTATGTTGAAGAATTTCTCCTAAGATTTGAGGTATCAATTGATGTCATGTTTCCTAGATAGGTAGATCATTAATTTCCACTTGACCTAAGGTGACTGAATTGTTTCTTCTTCTCAATCTTACTTTGATCAAATTGGTTTTAATTGGACGATCATTGCATTTTATATTTATTAACATCACAGCGCTTTAGCCGTATCAAGAATTAACATTTATTTGATTAAATTTTGCCACTGTAATTTTAAGATCATTTACTCTTGAATATCTTCTGCAAGATTGTTATTAAATTGCCTTCACTGTGCAAGAAAAGAAAAAGGATTTAAAAAAAAGGAATACTGTTTATTATGTTATGGAACTAAATTAACAGATGAACTTGATAACCCATAAAATTGTGCATATTCGTTTAAATTTATATTCTTAAGCTAATATTACAACAATAGAAAATTATCAACCTATAAGCCCTTTAACAAAAAATTGAACATTTTCCCATTTAAAAATAAAGTATACATGCAGTATCACTTGTGAGAAGAGCTTGTCAGTTCTTATCAGGAGAAATATTTCAAGCAATATTTAATCCCTTATTCATACAGTGTTTTAAAAAACTAATGATCAAATATGATAAAATATACTATCATGATAGGATGTTAAGGCACCACGACACAGTAAGAGAAAAGTAAATTATAAAAATGTGTGATGTAGGCAATAGTGAGTAATAATATCCAATAACCCCATTTTCTGTATCATTTAATTTTTATTTTTATTATTAATATAGTGTTTCTTGATTAAATAATTTTTTTTTTGTAATTATGTGTATATTTAAATTAAACTATAACTTTGATTATTCAGTTTTGTTAATTTTTTAATATTATAATGACATAGGATTTAAAAAAAAAAGTAATATTTGATGTTAATATCTGACTTTATTAAAATAAATTATGTCTTCTCTCCCGCTGCTTTTGTGACTTCTTGCCTTTATGTATTTTCACTTGCCTTTTCTTTCACTGTGTAGTGCCGATAAAGCTCAACCCACTGAGATAGGTAATATAATTGATCTCCAGCATATATTTTGTTAGTATTATCTTTTATTTTTTATAATTTGCCTGGTTAACAAATATATCTCCAGCATATATTTTGTTAGTATTATCTTTTATTTTTTATAATTTGCCTGGTTAACAAATACTTCATTTACTCTCACATATGTTTAATTTAGTGTTAAGGAATATTTTTATTTTCATAAGTGGTCTATTAGCTTGTACCGTTTATTATTTTTAGTGGTTCTAATCGGAGACTCAGGAGTTGGTAAAAGTAATTTACTTTCAAGATTCACAAGAAACGAATTCAACTTGGAATCTAAATCAACAATTGGTGTGGAGTTTGCTACAAGAAGTATAGTTGTATGTATAATTTTTATTTTAAATTTTATGATGTAAATATTATTTTCATGTATTATTAAATGCTTCTTGATATTTTTTAAAATGAAATTTGTACTCTTTTACTTACTTTCCTGTTAGGTCCTTTCGGTATTATAAATTATGTGTACTCCATTATGTCTTGAATGAGATAAATTGACAGTCAAAGCTGATTTCCTAATGACATTTTACAAGTTGACATTGTTGAAGATAATGTAAAATTGCAAGAAAAGTGGTTTTATCTACTTGAAATAAGTTCAGAAGATACCAATATTTATCATGAAACATTGATAGGTGAAGATTATGTAAATCGATTGAAGTATTTAATTGTCCTTATTATATTATATATTAATAGTCAATCTCCTACACAGGGGCTTAGTTTCCATTTCAAGTTCCTACAATTTATAGACGAGAAGTTAGTTGAGGGTGCAGTCAAATTAACTCACAATTAAGTAGAAACTTAATTTAATAGTGCCGACGTTTTAGCCTAAATTATAGGCCTTCTTCAGGGCTATGACATAATATAACAAGGCTAGGTAGTAGAATACTACTAGTTGTTATCTTTTGTTTTATAACCGTGAAGAAAGCCTAAAATTTAGGCCGAAACGTCGGCACTATCAAATTAAGTTTTAACTTAATTGTGTGTTAATTTGACTACACGCTCAACTAATTTCTCCTTTATATACACACAGTCAACCATTCCTACTTCACAATAAATAGACTATCACTAATTGAAAATATTGAAAAATGCTATAAACTTATTTTACAACCCAATATTTCTGCAGTTTAATCCCATATTTAATCAATCTTAGCAAATATAAGTGGTTAATTATTATGTAATAAGTAATTAGTAAAAGTAGACATAATTCTTGTACAACTTAACTCCTCAAACACAGTCATTTAAAAAAATGAGTATTCAAAGCTTTCGGTGAATTAACACACCTTCTTAAACTCTAACTACACAAATTTCCATGATTTAATTAAAGAACCTCAGTACTAACTGTAATGAGAACAACTGAGAAATGATTACCTTAAAAATACATTTATATAATCCTATTGGACTAAGCAAATTTAAGAATAATGTTTAATTATCTTTTTTTTTGTTTATTATTTTCAAAAATCAACCTTTGTAATCGACCAAAAAAAAAATTTCCCTGCTCAAAATTTCAGATCTTACGTTTCAAGATGCGTAGAAACCGAATAACGAATAAAAAAAATCCGTTTATCCGCCGTCCGCGGCATTTCTCCGAAACTACTGGACCAATTTTTTTGAATTTCGCCACAAAAATACTAGTCCATTCAACGATGATCCTTGATGTGAAAAAATTGATATTTTTCACATAAATACGCTCTTAACTCAGTTATTTTTGACGATAGAGAAAAGTATGTATAGAGTTTTAGAATCAGGAAAGCGTGATAAACAAAAAAAAAATGGAAAAATGAAAAAAATTGAAATATTTTCGAAGATAGAAAAAAAAATATTCATTATTGTTTTTTAACCAAAAACCCGCGAATAATTATATAAAAGAGAAAAAAAAAAGAAAAACAATTGAAATCTTGCTTATTATATACCTTAGTAACTACATTATTTTCGAAGATATCAAAAAAAAAATTCATAATCGTTTTTTAACCAAAAAACCACGAATAATTATATAAAAGAAAAATAAGAGAAAAAATTGGAAAATTGAAATCTCGCTTATAGTTAAGCTTGTAATTACGTTATTTTCGAAGATAGAAAAAAAATTCATAATTGTTTGTTAATGATTATATAAAAGAGAAAAAAATAAAAGAAAAAATTGATATTTTTCACATAAATACACTTATAACACAGAAATTTTTGAAGATAGAGAAAAGTGTGTATAGAGTTTTAGAATCAGTAAAGAGCGGGAATAACAAAAAAAAAAGTATTACATGTCAATAATACAATGAAAATGAATAGAAACTTTATTAGCATCAGAACAATTATCTTGAACTAATGATTTACACTTTATACTCGGTAAGGACAAACTAAACTTTTCCATTCGCAAGTAGATAGCAAATCAGGATTCCAGGAGATCCCAGTGCTATTCTCCAAAAAGATTTTGGACCAAATGAACAAAGAATCATTGAATTTGGTTTACAGCTAGCTTAGATATTGTGTTTTGAAATCAGTGGTAGTGTTGTGATATGATGCTTTGAAATAGTGCTTTTCATATTACTTAATTGCCTATCAACAGCCTTATAAACAGTTATATCCTAATATCGTTATTTGGAAATAATAAACCATTGTGTAATAATTTGCAGCATTTTAAATTAATAATAATTAAATAATAAATAGTTGACTGTATGTATTTAATAGGCAAGGAGGGGGTGAGAAGGTTTGGGTTGCGGTCATTAAACTATTTGTTGTGGTTCTTCATCAGTGGTAAAAAGTATTAAGCTGAGATCTTTTATTATTATTATTAACAGCATCACAAGATTTCCTGAAAATTAATTAACCTAAATTAAAATTCTTTTTTTTTTCTCTCTGGCGTGACAGGCCATGTAAGCCCTTGGCCGCGTGGTATAGAATCCTGGGAGAATATACTCACGTTTCTCGATGAAATGTTTAGGGTAGGGTCATCACTTCTTACGCCTATTTTTGCGAGTTGCCACCAGTAGGCTGACGAGTCTCACTATCCGGGGGAGAGGCTGCGAGTGAGTCCCCATTTAATTATATTCTTATAAAAGTCCCTCTGGGACTGGGACTCAAACCCACAACTCTCCCATTAGCTATTCCTTAGAATTCTTTATTTTAAATAAACAATAAGTGATTTTTTAATTTTTAATGCTACATAAGTGCCTATTCAGAGGATAGTCCGTGGAAAAGGGATGAGGTTCCATAATTTCCTGAGGTCATGCCCATATAATTCTCATTGGGTCATCTTAAAATTTTCCATTTGGAGAAATTTCACCACTACCTATGTACCTATCAATATACCAATATGATAAGAAATATCATCAAAGCTTGAAAAATGATTGTTTGTTTTTTAAAATTTTCAGTTTTTTGAGCTGAAATTATTTTTAATCATTAACGGTGTCCCTCTGACTAAATTGAACCGTCAAATATAATTATCAGTTGAGCAATAGGTTCTTTAAATTGCCACGTATTCTTAAAAATGTAAAATATTCCCTATCATTGAGAAAATGATCAGGATTCAATTTACAATTATATTAACAATAAGATTAGAGATACTTTAGTTGAAAAGTTGGATAGTGTTGACCACGTCAAACGTTAACGTTACAAAGAAGCAGGCTTATTTATTGGCTCGACGTTTCAGAATAAATTTTAGGTCATCTTCGGGGCTAAGAGGAACAAGATATAATGGAAATAAATATATACATTGTAAGTATTAAGGCATTGATAGGCAATGAGGATCATTTTTACATTAAGGCTGCCAATTACTTTTTATCACCAAATGATTACTGGAAAAGTAATCATTTTATAATTAACATATGATTAGGTAAAGAAGAATGCAGTTAAATGGAATATTTATTTTAATTTAATACAAAGACCAAAAAAAACTAAATATGAATTCAAAATGGGAAAAAAAATCAGCCATGACTTCAAATATTACTGTTACTGTTCCTTAAAAACTCGCACGAACAAGAATCGAAGAGATTCCTCATTGTGCCACACTCTATTCTAATTCTCCTTTTAGCTTTCACCCAGGGCAGGGAGATTCAAGTGTTTGCCTGTTGGCTCCAGTAATAGGGTCTACAAAATTTTTTGAATGATTGGCTGTAAGGTGCACGTGATTGGCTTGAAGGTGCACGTGATACATCATAGATAGATTAAATTTAGTTAAGACTCCTTTATCTTGAAAAAAATGTAAGATATTTCCTTCTGTACTATAAAACAAAATGAAGTCAATATAATTTTATCTCTTTTATCCATTATACAGATAGGGAATAACCTTGTTAATAGATCCTGTAGGTGTCATATGGTTCAGTTTATTTATAAAACAAGAAAGATGATGTTTACTTTTAAAGTTATCATTAACTGGCAGCCTTAATGTGAAAAAGACCTGATAATGATGTATTAAGTGTATAATATCATGACTTTTCACACACTATCGACCATCTGCTTGTCTGCCTTACTGGATCGTGCAGCTCTTAAATATCTTTTTATTATATACAAAAGTGTCTTGGATTTTATGGAGTGAATTAGCAATTTAATTATAAATAATAATTATCATTACATTTTGAAGCACAATTATGTTATAGCTTTTAATACAATTACTAATGCTAATATTATTAATTTTAATCAAACAATTTTAGGTCGATGGAAAGACTATTAAAGCCCAAATTTGGGACACTGCTGGCCAGGAAAGATATAGAGCCATTACGTCCGCGTATGTTGATCTTCTATTGAAATATTTTGGTTTTATCTACAATCCGAGGAGTAATGTAATCCTTTTCTAAATGATTTTGCAGGTACTACCGTGGGGCGGTCGGTGCGCTGCTGGTCTACGACATAGCCAAGCACCTGACCTACGAGAACGTAGAGCGATGGCTGCGGGAGCTGCGAGACCATGCCGACCAGAACATAGTCATCATGCTCGTCGGGAACAAGTCGGACCTTAGGCATCTGAGGGCAGTCCCCACCGAGGAGGCCAAGACCTTTGCCGAGAGGAATGCTCTCTCCTTCATAGAGACCTCCGCGCTCGACTCTACCAATGTCGAGACTGCTTTCCAGAATATATTAACTGGTAAGTTGTATCAAGACATCCTGTATCATACATCCATTCTTATTACAAGGGCTGTCCAGAAAGTAACAGATGTTTTGGCCTAAGTGGGGCCAGAGACGCCATCTTGGTGTCCCAACATTCATACATTCAGTTCGCATCCAGCTGTTGTAGCATGAGGACTGTGCGTCCCTTATTTTGTTCTCTGTGAGTCATCAAAATGTGCCCTACAATAGAAAATCCCAACACTTGTGAAGTGCAGTCTGTGATTCGGTTTTTGTTGGCTCGAAACAACAGCCATACAGAATAAGCGTCAGGGAAAACTTAGTATGAAGGTGTTGTTTTTTTCACAACGCAACTCCACACGCGGCCAATTGTACCCAGGCACTTTTGGATGGGAGGTGTTTGACCATCCATCATACATCCCGGATTTGACACCAAGTGTTTACCACCTCTTCCCAGCGATGAAAAAGTGTATTGTAATATGCCCATTTTTTCGTTAGTAAAGTATTTATTTATTATTTGAGTATTGTGTTAGGCAGGCTAACAATAGAATACAAAGTGAAATTTAAATAACAGCTCTTATTTGGTTGTTTGTTTACAAACCTAGAATCCATTTTGGATGCAAGGGTTTTACCAGGTAAAAATGAACTAGGTACAAAGTGGCAGGTATCTTTATATCTTTATACCTGGTCATAGTTAGTTTTGAGTGGAAATTATGACCTGAGAGAGGTAGGAGCTACTGCTGAATATGAAGAGGGATCTTGGTTAGCCTGCATATTGTTTGTATTATATTTGTAAGTTGTTATGATTAAAAAGTTGTATAATACATTTGTGCCTGATTGTCAAGAACCCATACCAAACCCTGAGAGTAAATTGAATTTTAATGAAGTAAATATTGTGATAATTATTTCTTAAAAGAATATTTTTATAAAAATAAGCATATTATATAATTTGGCCCCAACTAGGTGTGGCTTAATTTGTTAAATATTAAGACCACGACAATCAGTGCACAATTTATAGTTTAATAAGTTTTTTAAGTGTTATTTGTGAGCAAACAATATGGAGGACCAAGGAAATAATAGTTATTCAGATAGAACAGAAAACATTCAGATGTTCAAACAATTCATGATGATGATGGAAAAATTGGAAAAAAAAAATGGATAAATTTGGAACAGAAATATTACAAACCTTTACAAGTGTTACAACAGAAATGAAAATTGATTCCCAGAGAAGAGCCTTAACTGAAGTTAAAGAAAACAAGAAGCCTACAGACCAAGAGTGTGAAACAGAAACAGTAACTCCAATGTGTACAGTAGAACCTTTATTAATGACTAATCCCTGTAATGTTATGATTGAAGAGGCCCAGGACTTAATGTATAGCTCTATTAATGTGAAGGAAACTGTAAACATCAAAGAAGATGAAATTTGTGAAATGAAACCCAGTGACAGCAAATGCTTAACTTTCAAAACTTTAATAAGCTCCTTAAGCCCCCAAAATAGACTTCAGGTGGTATTTTACAGATTAAGTGTTTTAAATAATCCAAAAATAGGTTTCTCCATCTCCTATAATTATTTGTCACCAATAGTAAATTTAATTAATCAATACAGGGATGTGCGAACCAACACTATCATCCTTTTTATTTTAGACTATGAGTTCTACCAAGGCTATATGGTCTTGGATCATGTTAGGAAAAATAGGACACCATATTATTTTTGGACACGGCAATCTTTATCCTTTTCCAGGGGATAAAATGGATGATTAGCGTTCCCTCTGTTAGATAAGCTAAAAAATGGGCAGTCTGAACAATGTTCAGATTGAACCATACTGGAATTATTTATAAATAAGTTGTAAATAATGTAATAATTAGAATCACTCAAGTGTTAAATTTTAATAGCTGGTCCAAATGTAAATCTTTTTCACAATAGTTTGCTCAAGTTTCTTGATATTTAAATTTACATACGCTCACAACTTCATTAGCTAAAAATTACGTTCAATTGTCTTATTGGTGTCTTGGCAATAGTTATATTTTTGAATTAGTTACACTATTATTTTGTTTATATTTTCTTTCTTAATTATTTTTTTGTTTTTATGCACCTAGACCTGTTTGTAAGTAAAATTTATTTATATAGTTTATTTTGAAGATGTGATTAGTTTTATGTTCTTAATTGTATAGAGTGCGTGTATAATTTTTATGTGTATGTAGTTCTAGTATATTTTGTACCTAGCTAGTTAACATTTATCCTTCAATGTAAAATATTGTATATAAACTTAATTTATAAATTTTACTGAAAGAAATAATGTGTATATTTTAAAATAGTTATAATTAAAAAAAAAAAAAATTCCTACCAAAATATTTTTTTTTACCTAGGATTGGGGAGAAATGTAATATACCCATTTTTTGTTAGTAAAGTATTTATTTATTATTTGAGTATTGTGTTAGGCAGACTTACAATAGAATACAAAGTGAAATTTAAATAACAGCTCTTATTTGGTTGTTTGTTTACAAACATAGAATCCATTTTGGATGCAAGGGTTTTACCAGGTAAAAATGAACTAGGTACAAAGTGGCAGGTATCTTTATACCTGGTCATAGTTAGTTTTGAGTGGAAATTATGACCTGAGAGAGGTAGGAGCTACTGCTGAATATGAAGAGGGATCTTGGTTAGCCTGGTCACATATTGTTTTGTATTATATTTGTAAGTTATTATTATGATAAAAAGGTTGTATAGTACATTTGTGCCTGATTGTCAAGAACCCATACCATACCCTCAGAGTAAAATGAATTTTAATGAAGTAAATATTGTGAAATGTTTTTTCTTAAAAGCAAATATTAAAGAAAAAAATAAGCATATAATAGTATATAATAATTTAATATAATTTAATAAGGTATTGATATAATTTAAATGTATAATATACTTTGAGTTTTTGGATTTTTGAATTCTTTATTACAAAATGTCTGTTACTTTCTGGATAGACCTCATATTTCAGAAATACTGAGTATGGACAATATTTCCTCGCATCATTCCCCTATCAAATCATTAACTCCTACCTAACTTCTATCCTATAACCTCCTGGTATTCCTTAAATCCTCAAAACATTCCCAGAAAACAAGATCCCGCCAGCCCAACCTCTATTCCCGTTTCCATAGAGCCAAAAAATATGAGCTCTCCTTTGTAGCCCAGCCCATAAGGCAGCTTTTGGAATACGCTCCCTTCAAACATTCGCCATGCTCTACCCCCTGTCCTCATTTAAAACCCTCCTCTTTTAATATATATATATATATATATTTTTTTTTTTCCTCGCAGATGTAAGCTAATTTTATTATTCCAAATGATGTGAGGTGAAAACCTTTTTTTTTTTATAATATGTACGTAGAGATCACTGTCATATTGACAGTCATGTTGTTGGGAAGCAATCATCAAACCAGCTTCTCTTTAAAAAGTAAACTTTTTTTTATCTTAGTGAGCTGACGTTTCAGCCTAAATTGTAGACCTTCATCTTCATCAAGGTTAAGGTTACTAGCCAACAGCATCTCATGCCTGGAGATCCCCTACATTATAATTAGATAATTTACTTTAGAATCTTGATTGGTAGCTACCGCTACCACATTGCCATAATCCATACTTCATGTGTTTTGTATATTTTGTTTCAGAAATTTACAGAATTGTTTCTCAGAAGCAAATCAGAGACCCACCCGAGGGTGACGTAATCCGGCCACAGAACGTAGAAGCCATCGACGTCAAACCGACAGTCAACACCGAGAGCGTGAGGAAGCAGTGTTGTCAATAGAGGCAAGTTATCTTTAAGCAACTATTGTAATTTATTATTGCCTATTATTATATTATATATATTTATATAATAAGTTGATGTTATCAAAATGTGCTTTCAATAACTCAACATTTGTAAGAATGACTGCTTTGTCTCATTTAATTCAAATAAAGGATTTAAGTTATAACAAAACTTTAAGAGCTTATTATTACCAACTGAATTGTCTTCTCTTGGAACTTTCGATCGTTACGATTTGTTGTCAAAGTCTTGTATTAAATTTGTGGTTAAAAAGAACTATGAATTTTTTTTTTTTTTACAAACCTGTCAAATGATTAACCGGGTAATCTGAATCTTAATGAACTTCCTCAATTTAAACAACTTTGGTCAAACAAAGGACAGCAACACTCACTTATATGGTTCCACTATCAATAGAAGCAAGTGCCTACTAAATATGAGTAGGAAACAATCACTGCTATCTATATCTGGGACACTGTAAACTTAACTATCACATGTTTAAGCTTGGACTTTGAATCACTCCTCTGTGCAGACGAGAAGTTGAAACATCCTTTCATATAGTCTGCTGGTGCGATAGGCTACGTTACACACTGTTTGGTGTTTTGGGCATCCATTGAGGTACAACCTAATCGATCCCAACAGCCTTTTGAAATTGCAACAAACCTCATGTACTAACATCATTCCTCATGTACTAACCATGCAACTCCTGAACTACTATGGTGCACAATAGACCTGTTTGGTTACAGTGTTGTTATATATGACAAAAAAAAAAAAAAAAAAAAAAAAAAAAAAAAAAAAAAAAAAAAAAAAAACCTCCATAATAAGAAATTATTTATAACTTCCCACCTCTACTCTTCAAGCAATCCTGTGAGTAACTCTAGGTAACCTCTAGGCGATCCTTTAGGAACCTCCTCTTGGAATCCTTAACCTCCAATCGACCATCTTGGAACTCAAGCCTCTGTTCTCTAAGAGATTATTATTAATCATCAGTGCCAAGTTTGGATTAATTTAACCAGATTCATAACTTAACGCTAAATATGAGATCTAGTGAAGTCACAAATACTTGCATTTTGCAATAAATATACTGCTATTTAATATTATAATTAAGAAAAGTTACACCCTTAATAACTTAACTATATATCTCTTTCCATACTATCTATCTCTTTATTAATGCACTATTGTAGCTTTCAGCTTGATAATGCCATATTAATCTTTTATTTACTTCTTGTCACCCAACTAAAAATCGTCCACAAACACCACCATGTCTGCATGCCAAGGGACTCTAAAAAAATGCATGCAGTCATTGCGGGGTCTGCCCATGTAGAATTTGACAGCAAGCTATTGCTTGGACGATTTTTAGCATGGTGACAAAAAGTAAAAAAAAAGATAAATATGGCGCCAAAAGCTACAATTTTGCTTTAATAAAGAGATACATAGTATGGACTGCTTTGTTCTTAACTTACCTTAATAATAAATTCATTTTCATTTGACTGGTTTTTACATTATGCCTGGCAGTTTGCAGCCTTAGCGTTTACTATTGTATCTTTATGTACCTGGAAAAAATTTTGTGGGACCGCCACAGAATAAATGTGAACCTGCGTCACTTTGAGGTCGCTAAGGTTGTTATACAATAGCTTGCTCGCAAACCATGGTCACTTGTTCTTCAACTTTGTTCATTGGGGTGTTTGTCATACAGATTTCGAGATATTGTGGAAAAAATTGGGTTGTCCGGAAAGTTTGTAGAGAAATGTGGACAAAAATTAAAATTAAGCTTAAAATTTATTTATTTAATCTACAAAATAGTTACCGTCACCTATTTCCCTTTCCCAATGGCTTCAAAGGCCCATTATCCCTTTTTTCCAAAAATCACTGTCCTTACTCCTAAAGATCCGTTTTGACTTCACCTTCTGAAGAGTATGATTTTCCCTTTTAGAAAATGTTCAAGGGAACGGAAAATATGGAAATACGAAGGAGCAATGTGAAGAGAGTACAGCGGGTACGGTAAAACCTCCCATCTCAAGCTTAATAACTTTTGCCGAGTCCTTAAAGACACATGGGGCCTAGCGTTGTCTTGGTGGAATAGCACTCCTTTCCCATTTGCCAACTCTGACCATTTTTCTTCCATTGCTACCTTCTATCGGCGCAGTAAAAGTCCATATTTATAGTTTGGTTTAGTGAAAGGAGCTCAAAATGTATGGGTCCCTTCCAATCCCAACAAATAGTGAGCATCACCTTTCTTGGAGGCAAGCCAGCCTTTGGTGTTGTAAGCGGCATCGTTCCAGGCAACCCCCAAGATTTTTTTCGGCTGGTGTTGATGTAGAGAATCCATTTTTCGCCACCAGTAACAACTTGTTTCAAAAATGGATCCTCTACAATTTTTTTTCAGCAGCAAATCACAACATGAAATACTTTCAATGAGGTTCCTTTCACTGAGCTCATGGGGAGCCCAAACATCGTAAAAACAGACGTACCCGGCCTTCTTTAGATGATCAAAAACGGTCGATTTGCAGGTTCTCAACTCTGCAGCTATCTCACAGACAGTAATTCGTGCATTGTTTGCGATGACCGTCATAACATCCTCGATATCACGAGTTAAACACCGACCAGCCTGGGGTTGGTCTTCCGAATTGAAATCTCCTAATCTAAACCGCGAAAACCACTTCTGAAACGTGCAATCAGCAATTGAATCGCTGCCATACACGGCACAAATCTTTCTTGCAGTTTGGACTGCTTTTTTCCCTTTTTTTAAAAAGAACAGCATAATATGCCGAAAATTAACTGAATCGCCACTCATGTTGGTTTGCGATAAACTACACTACTGAGCCTTAAAAAGATGGATTCAGTGTGTTAACATAGTTCATTCCATGAGGATCAAAGGCATATAAAAAAACATTAGCTTGGTGATTCATTATTAGTAGAAAAAATAAAAGGTAAATTTATTTTAAAAATCTCTACGAACTTTTCGGACTACCCAATGTATGAAAATCAGTTTTCTCTACTTCTCTCGCTTCTCTGGAAATTCTGGAACATTTTACTGGAAGGATAATGAACAATTTATTTCAAGTTTCCATTTTCTTTTTTAAAATCTTGGTTTACTGTTCATTAATGTAACAATTTTACGTATGCAAAGGGGATTAGGGGAGTAGTATAGACGATGGCTGTTTGCTGCCAGGCTAACCAACATTTGATAGATAAAGGAATATCAATAAACCAGCCGTCATTAAATTAATTGTATATTAATATAAATATTTATATAAAATGGCACAATTTAAAGTAGCATTAATCGAAGTAATTAAGTAAGTAACTTTAATAATATAATATAATATAAGAAAGAAGATAAGGTGGGCACTAGCGAGCCTTTCTCAGGCTGATAAAGGTAAGTTTATTTTAATTAATTAGTTTCTAATCAAATATTGAAATATATTTTGGAACTGATCTCATTACAAAAACTTATGACTGATCTCATTACAAACACTTTACAAATTAATATAATAAATATTTAATATAATTACATGACAAACTTCACCGATATGCTAAAAAATTAAATGTTGTTTAATTAATTATGACAAACTTCACCGATATGCTAAAAATTAATGTTGTTTAAATAATCTCATGACAAACTTCACCGATTTGCTAAAAAACTCATTCAAAACATCGCCTGGACGTATTAGCCAGAAAATATTCACAGAAGGCTGAAAAAGAGCTGGCTGTAAAATCTTTGGGAGCTATTCACTTCATGATGCTAAATGCTAATCTCATCATTTGGCAACTCGTCCAATTATTGTTACTACCAGAGCAACAAGTCAGGATTAAAAAAAGAAAAGATATTTTATCAATGTGTTGAACATAATTACAGCCATGATTCAAAACATTGAATACAAATATGATGAATAGTAATAAAATCAATTTAAAAACTATTAAATTGAGGATGTATAGTCGGCTGTAGAAACTATTATAGGTGGAATAATCAGGAATCAGTCATTTTTTGAAAATTTTTAATTTTGCCAGGGCAAAAATGACTGATTTCTGATTATTTCACCTATAGAAACTATTAAGTATACTTATAGTTGAAAAATGTTTTAAGTTAATTTTTATAAGACGTGTATTCAGTTTTGTTAGAAACATATGATCCAGATTAAATAATATAACTATAATAAATAAATCGTAACATATTAGAATAAGTAATAACTTTATGCCCTATTCATCACTTTATATTTTATAATTTTACAAATTTGTGTATACATTTCTTTCTAAAATCATTATCTTTCCAATGGTATATCATATGTTTATATTGCTGTTCATATTATTTTAAAAGAAAATTACATTAAAAAATAGCTTTTATCCTGTAGTTGGTCATCAAATTCACCCAACTTGTATATTTGGCCCTTCTTCATCAATGTCATTAAGATTCTGTGGTTAATCTTTTGGAATGTACAAAATTAAAGGGAAGTACATCTACCTACCGAGTTTAATCTAAATTGTAAGAGCCGTTTATGAGAAAATCGTAAATAGATGCAAAATGCATGGTATAAAGTGGCTCTTATGGTTAGCTGATTTTGATGAAAAAGTTGCTGTAAAATCTTAGGCATATAGTTGTCTTAAATATGAAATTTCTGTTGTATAGGACTTTTCATTTTTGCACTGGTCTTACCTTACCACACGCCAACCTTTTTGCAGGACTTGGTCATTTGGACTCGGGGGACCCTAAAACATTCAATTCCGGTGAAAACTCGAATTTGAATATTTTCACGATCCAATAATTTCCCTTACTATATATTTCATATGTAGGTATGTGAAAGTAATAATAGGATTGAATAATAATAAAAAATAAAAACTTGTTTGTTATAATGGGATTGTCCGAAAAATAATGCTGGACTAAGGTTTTAAAAAGAACAAAAAAAAAAAAAAAAGTATACCTGTTTTTATGAATCAAAATAATCCCTATTGTTTTGAATACATTTGGGCCCACATGTAAACAGTTTTCCATTTCATCCGATTAGTATACACAATTCTTGAATTTACGAATTCAGAAAACCACCTTTGTCTTCTAGGCTCAAGTAACTTCGAAATTTTTTAAATCACTGTTAAATATGGCACTCTCTAATACTGCCTTCACTTCACACTTTGTTGATGTTCTTGCCCGTATGGGCCCCGTCAATAATAATAATAATAATTAATTAAATAACATGTACTCCCGTTTATAATAATAATTAATTAAATAACATTATAGGCCCCTGTTAATAATAATAATATTGGGTTGTTTCACATGAAATGTCTGTTTTTATAGTTTCTGAAATATTGGGTTGATGCAAAATTAATGCAGGTTTTTAGTAGGTATTGTAAATACGCCATATCTTTACTTTAACCATATATATTTAATCAAAATAATTTCCATCTGAATCAATGCACTTTTGCCAACGTTCAACAAGCTTTCTTATTCCACCAGAAAAAAAATCCGAATCCCTGGACTCAATGAAATCACGAAAAGAATTTTCAATGTCGTCCTGGTTTTGAAAATTTTTCTCCCTCAAAAGTTGTCCAGATGCCTGAAAAAGTGGAAGTCTGTAGGAGAGAGGTCAGGTGAATAAGGCGGATGTTGGAGAACTTCGTAGCCCAACTCGTGCAGTCGTCGAAGCGTTGGTTGTGCAACGTTGGTCTGGCGTTATCGTGGAGCAGAATCGGCCCCTTCCGATTCATCAATGCTGGGCAAAGACGTTGCAATTTTTGAGTTCCGAGTTCCGCCGCCATTTCTCGTGTGGTTTTGGTTGGGTCTTCTTCCACTTTTGACCTCAGCTGGTCGTTGTCCAGAGCAAGATGACGGCCCCGACCTTCCTTGTCTTCGAGGTCGAAATCTCCTCTGCGAAACTTCTCGAACCAACGCTGCACCGTGCACTCATTAATAGCCCCCTGACCCCACACTTCATTAATATTACGAGCCGTTTGCGCAGCGCTGCGCCCTAATTTAAATTCGTAAAAATAAATTTGACGAAAATCGCACTTTGACATTTTCGATTCAAGACCTTTGAACACACTGAACAAAACGATTTTACTAAACAAATTCATGGTGAAAGAAGGGTATTAGATAAGGTTTGTTTTGGTATAATAATGATCAATGTTAGGATTAGCTTTGTTTACACAATTGGAATTAAGATATTGCAATAGAGGAAACCTGCATTAATTTTGCATCAACCCAATACATAAAGGATTTTGCAGGTCTCTGTTGTTTTCTTCCGAATGTTAACATATTTAAAGTAAACAGTTACTAATCCTCTACCTTTGTATTATAAACATTAGCTTCCCAATCAATTACCCAGTTTTTAGTATACCTCCAAATATGAACATGGAAACATGCGATTTTTGAGTAATATTTTTGTACAAGTTTAAACTTGGCCATTCAGCAGCTGAGGTCGCTAGAAATATTTGCAAGGCGTTTGGGGAAGGAAGTGTTAATGAACGGACCATTCGCCGTTGGTTGGCTAAGTTTTCAGCTGGGGATTGAAACCCCTACCAAACAGTTAAAGGACTCTCAGCACAACTAAATGCAAGTGCATCTAATGTTTCTAGACATTTAAAGTGTATTAGGAAAGTAAAAATGCTCGATACATGGGTACCTTATGATCTGACTGAGAGGCAGCAAGACCCCATGTTTCAAAACATACCATGCAAAAATTGAAAGAACTGGGCTATGAAGTTCTTCCGCTCCCACCATATTCTCCCGATTTGTCTCCAACAGATTACCACCTGTTCAGGAATTTAGACTACTTCGTCAAAGGAAAACTTTTTGAAAATGATGTAGTGAAAAGTGCGTTTTCAGATTTTGTTTCACTTCAAAGCTCAGAGTTTTTCAGTTCGGGGATAAAAAAGTTGGTGTCATGTTGGGAAAAATGTGTAGAAAATGAAGGTAAATACTTCATATAAAATTATCTTGTTTTCATATCGTATTTTTAATAAAAATCCTTTACCTTAAAAACGGACATTTCACAACCCAATACATAATTAAATAACATTATGGGCCCTCTGTTAATAATAATAATACTTAATAATTAAATAACATTATGGGCCCTCTGTTAATAAAAATAATTAATTTAATAATGTGCCAAAATCATGCTTTCAGATTTTTCGCAAGACTGAATTATTTCCTTACTATATTTTTAGCGCAGCACTGTATCAAATTATGCATTGCGATGAGGAAAACTTTGTCATTTTCATCGATTCCCTGCCTGCTATGAAGGCATTTAGTGATATGTACTCAACTGTCCCAGCGATAAAAAAATCTCTACAATACTCATCAATGATAAACAACTTAAAGAAAAAATTAGTAATGGTTTATGCTTAGGAATTAGTATTTGAAAAGAAAACCTCTGGCTCTGCAACCCATGTCTAGGTCTTAGGTTGAATACACAGTAACGATCTGTACTGTACCTAGGCCAGCGAGGCCTGCTGCTAGGAGCTGAGTTCACGCTCAGCTGCCGTCATTTTGGATATCTACTATTACACCATGC
Source organism: Piezodorus guildinii (assembly GCA_023052935.1). NCBI lineage: Eukaryota > Metazoa > Arthropoda > Insecta > Hemiptera > Pentatomidae > Piezodorus > Piezodorus guildinii. The sequence goes on along the minus strand of CM041298.1, from coordinate 3,099,144 downwards.
CCTATCCACCACGCCGCGCCACTCCACTCAGCTTTGTTTTTCTCAATAACTTTTATTATGTTAATTTAAATTTAGAAATTAAACATGTTCCTGAAATCATCACTTTTTTTTTGTCTTTTTCTTTTTAGGTTTGTTTTTGAAGACATGGTGAAGAGGTGTACAGTTGAGCAAAACTGATGATATTAAGGCAGGAATCAGAAATTCATAGCCTAAATCAGCTGAGGCCTAACCGTAACCTAACGCTCCTCGTGGCGCTATCTACCATCTCATCCGCAAAACGGTTCGCTACCTACTCTCAATATTTTTATCCTCTTAGAGAATCGATGACTAGAAAATATCACATCTTGTTTTCTTTTTTTTCTTTTTTTTTTAATAAAAGATATATAGAAAACTTATATAAATACATTGATATGATGCTCTTATTAAAGGCATTAGTATAGTTCTTAAAGTAGGGGCTATGAATTTCTGTCTAACCAAAAAAAAAAAAAAAAAAATCTAAATATATATATATATATATATATATATATATATATATATATATTATAATTATTTTATTCAGTAAATGAAAATTTAGCTAAAGTTGTCAACATGTCTAGTTTTACATTATGGAGGCGATGAAATGTGTTGCTGTATTTTCTATTTTTATTGGTTGGTCTTCACTGACCAATATAAACACTGTTTGCCCATCGGCGATAGCTAAACATTTTATCCTATTAATCATTATTTGTTCAAATTGTTATTGAATTTTATTTCTCCGGGATAGTAATTGTTGATATGCTTTTCTTTTATTAAACAGTTTATAAAGCAGTTATGGCTTTAATTTTTTTTTTCCTCTCTTTTTGTAGTAATATATTTTTATCTCGGTTGCTATTAAACTATTTGTGATATTTTTATTGGTTAGCGTTTTTTTTTTTTTGCGAATAAAGCAATAAATATTGTCTTATTATTATTTACTTAAGCCTTTGAAGTTTGTCGTAGCCTTAAGCTATTATGTATTCGATTTAAGTTAGCTCGTATGGTTATCATTTTAATCAAAGATTTAATAGTTAACTCATTTGTAAATGGTATATATATTTATTGTTCATTTAAATTTGATATATTTTATTATTAGGTGATAATTCAAAAACCTTGGGTGGCCCAATTTACTTGGTTATATCGTTTTGAGTTATCATTTAAATCAAATTGCTCTCTCAGGCGTAGTTCTAATGTTTAAGAAAATAATAGAGTTGTGCTTGAGGTGGTGCAAGCGCCAGTCGAAAAAAAATATTGAAATTGACTCGACTATTTTTAATTTTTGAAGCAAATTGTTCATCATAGCTAAAAATATACATACATATGCTGATAATTACACTTGACGATAATTTTATTATAATATAATAGCATTATTATTAGAATGTATTGAATTATGTATCGGCTATAATGCCATCTGTGGCCTCACCAGAGCCAATGCACTATGTATCGGCTATAATGCCATCTGTGGCCTCACCAGAGCCAACAAGAAGCCAGGCATGAAGCCTATGGGTGTAAGTACCCAGTCGTCTTAAAATAAAAAAATTGTTGTTGGAACAGAAGGTGGCATTATAGCCACAACATTATAATAAAATAAAATAAATGTCAAGTATAACCAATTCTTTATTAAACTTTGGCCTTCGTCTAAAATAATATCCTAAAAAAAATATGTCTATATGTAAGAATCAAATGTTAAAATGAAAACATGTATAGGAACATAAAAATTGATGGGCTCATTTAATTTGAATATTATATCTAATTTTGCGTATTTCAATCTTTATTTATTGTTAAATATGTTTTTATTAGCCCTTTTCTATTCCTCTATAGCCATGATGAAGAGTTATAACGTGGCTTCATTTATATTAAAAATCGTTATCACTATTTATTGTCGGACTCTCTCACTTCTCCATTTCCTAACTGTAAACTATTGATATAAATTATCTTGTTATTTCATATTCTTGATTGAATATTTTAAATACATTTTCTTCTGCAGACATTTATAATTTTGTAAGAAGGAAGAAGTATGCCAGTTGTGGTTCAGACCAAATAAAAAAGTGTAATCTTTGATAAATGAAAAATTAATAAAGTGATTTCATTCTAACTTGAAAATGATATGACCTTGTAAGTGGGTATCTGTAGTTCTCTTTCCTTTTCAAAATTTAATTATTATTATTTTTTTTTTAATATTTCATGGGAGATATGTTTTATTTTATACTTTTAAATATTTAATATTTAATCAATTTTGTTTATCGAGAGTTTGAAATATAACTATTGTATGTGGAGATGTAATGTTTTATAATTTGGGTTTTAATTATTTCCATCATAATACCTCCTTTGTTATACGCCACCGTATTTTGCTGCGTATCTTTAAACCCTTCAGATATTATTAGTCCATGATACATCCTATGTTTTGTTATTTAACAAACTGAATATTTGTAGTGAATTTAAATCGCTTAAAAAAAAAAAAAATAATAATATTTTTTAAAAATTACTATTATGGATTCTTTAATTCACTTTAATAAATATATTATTGTTTAAGGATTACGTATCTAATGTGTTTATATTGAATATGGAGTTATATGTGTATTATATGGGCTTATTGTGGGGATTAATATAAAAGTTGTAAATTTGGTTAAAAAGAATCTACTTTTGAAGTGGAAATGCATTGGTTGATTTAAGTTTAGTGCTTTCCAATCAGTTAAGCACCCCTATTCCCATTGATTGCTATCTTAAATTCATGTTATGTTACCATTATTATTGCATCGGGGACCTTGTACTCATCTCAGTCATGGTTTCCGATAAAAATACATCTGTTTTTTTTTCTTTGTTTTTTTTGTATTTTTTTTTTTAATTATCAGTGCCTTTTTTCCATTGACATAGATATTTTAAGCAAGGGTTTCTATTTGGTAAACATCTTAAAAATTAGATGTTTTTACACAGTTTTGTATAAATGTAGGCTGTTACACTGTTATTTTTGATTATTCACACCTTATGTAAAATATTAATACAAAAGTGAAATTGAAATACTGTTTAATGGCTTTTTTTTTCTTTATCCTATTCTTATTAATATTATAATTATTCAAACTATTAATATGAGAGTTAGAAAAGTAAGAAACTTTATTTCAGCACAGTTTGTTTTTAGGTATTTATTTATTTATTGAACCTAGATAAGGTTACCACCATCCCTGACCCCTGGCGGCCGTTGGCTGTACTACTTACCATCCCTATCCCCTTTGTACACACAAAAATCTTAAATCCTTAAAATATTTTATTAAGTATTGAAAAAAGAAACCTTAAACTTGTTCTAATAATAACATAACTGGTTAACGTATCTGAAATTTTCCGCAACGGGTGTGAAAAGTAGAGAACACTGTTGTTTTTTTGTGAATATCTCAAAAACTGTCACGTATGTTTATCGCAAATAAAGTTAAAAAAAAACTTTTAAAAGTCTATACAAATTGTTTGCTGTATTTTTCTGCCCGAATGTATCGTGATGGAGATTTTACAGGAAAAATATTATTGAAATGCTCAAAACGTAATGAAATTATGTCATTAAAGATCAGCGTTGCTGATAATTCATTTTAATCTCTATCTCAATATTAATCTTAAAAATCTGTTTAGTGGTGTTTAAAGCCTTTTTACTGAAAGTGGATAACCCTTAAATATTATTCTTGAAATATCTTCATAACCGTTTTTATGAACGGAAAAATGTATAGAATCATTATTATAGAATTTTTAATATTTTTTCGCTTTGTTTATTACAATGTTTGCGATAAACTTTATATTTTTTGAGATATCGTGAAAAACCTATAAAAAATCTGTTTTATCTTCTTCTTCCCAATGCAGGAAGTTAGTCATCTTTTTACTCGTTACTACAGCAAGTTTCAGCTTTAATTTTTTAATGTTCATAAATGTTTTGAAAATGTAGCATTTTAGCGTGTACATAAATAAAGGATACACTAAGTAGTAAAGGTAACCTCTGCCAGCTGGTGATGTCGTATCCTTAGCAACCTTCATGAGAGTAAAGAAATATAAAAAAACAGCTGTTATAAAATAAATTGTGACCTTGATTTCCAAAAGGTGTGCTATATCAAGTTAAGGAAATTTTATTGAAAGTGCAAAAATCCCTCCTTTAATATTATTAAACCAATTTAGTTGATTCATTTCGTATTCAAATCTAGAATTGTTTTTTTTTTTTTTTATTATATTAATAACACTATATTAAATTTATGGAATGAAATATGATGAAGTATGATTTGGATCGAAACTAAATGTGTAATTAGTACCTTTAGAAAATAAATGCATCTCTAAATAGCGATTTTAAAGGACTTGAGTTTTCATTAGATAAAATCAAATAGAATATTTAGATAAAACTAAATGATGATAAAAATATGTCAAAATATAAATGTTGTAAAAAATATCCTTTAGTACCTTTTGGAAATCAATATCTCAATTGTTTAAAATTGCTACTTACAGTACTATAATTAGTAATCACTGGAAGGAATTAGTCACATTGGCTGTCAACAGTTAATGAAACAATTAAGTAGTTTCAACTACTTATTTACTGCCAAAGTTTCGATCCCCATTGGAAACTGTTTCCATTAGCCCATAATATGCCCTGATAATGACCCACGCTGTGGACCTACATTAGCCCACGATACGCCCTGATGATGACCCACACTGTGGACCTACATTAGTCCACGATACGCCCTGATGATGAAACACACGCATAAAGTGGCCTTAAATAAATCAATCAATTTAAAAAAAAAATGTAAATGATAAAAACTCCTGAAGCAACATAGCCTATACAAGATACGCAACATACCCAGGCGAAAGCAAGGGGAAGAATGAGGTTGTAAAACATGCTCAAGACAGAACTCTAATAAGTCTCTTAGGCTTTATTGAAGCTGCTAAGAGGCTTATGATAAAGCTCTTTATGAGCCATTAGGAAAGAGAAGTAGTTGCTGAATGGAGAACTGCCTCAGGTAAGGGCTGCAATGATTGTGATGGCGTAGGCAGGTGAGTTGTTAAACCTGATTCTCTCAATTACTACTCATTTATGAAGGTAAGTGAAAGTTAAGTTTATATTAAATAATGAAAAGCTTCTGTTAGGCTAGTTATCTCATCATCTATTCTTAATTTCCTCAAATATCATCAAGTATAATAATTGTTTTCCCCTACTGCTTGCTGATTTCAACTACTTCAAACACATGCTATAAAGATGCCCTAACCCAGTGGTTTCCAACAAGTGTTGTGCAGGCGATGCCTAGGGGGTTGGATGGAAAAATTATATTAAATCAAGTTAACGTAAAATTATTTTGAAACCTTGGCTTTTAATCAAAGAGAAATTCAACAAGTGACTAATTTTGCACAATCGTAACCTTAAAAACTGTTCATTTAAAAACATTTAGAAAATAAATCAACCATCAAATAATCAAGCATGAACCAAAATTATGAGACGGATGTAACTTGGCATAAGATAATGAACAATGTTTGATTAAATTCCCAACTTCTCTTAGTTTAAAATTTTATGAATTCAATGTTTTATGGATCGAGGGAAACTCCTAGAGCCTTGTTCATTTCTCATCTTTGCCATTTCTGACATACAGTCAGTACAGTTGGTAGCATGATACGGCATAGGCCACTGAAATCTAAATTTATAAATTAATATTGAGGGTTTTAAGTTTTTAAAATTTGGAGGTCCTTTCCATTAAAGTTATTGGATAAAGGAGTCCGTCACAAATTGTTGTTAAGAACCACTGCTAACCTACCACTACATAAGGGTCATTTACAAGACTATCACAAGGCTGATATGGACTTACGGAGTTGAGCTTTGGGGTTCTACTAAACCATCAAATTCTTTCCGCTTCCAATGCTTCGTTTAACCAAAATGCTCCATACTTAGCTACTAATTAAAAAACCCCTTTTGTCCATATCTCACTGATTTGGTCTGGACAAGTTATAAGTCAACTATGACAAATTCCAATTCCATCCAGACCCACTAGTTTCAATCCTTACTTCCTATTATTCTTCCGAGGTGTCTGCGAAGAAGATGGCTACGAGACCTTCTGATTTAGATCATAGTATGGAATAGGAAAAGTAGTTGATGAATTCTTATGGATTATTACCAAAGGGCAGTTTCTTTAAATGTGCATCCTGCCTTTTTATTTATATTCTACTCACATAATGAATTAATAAACAATGTTTAAAAAATATTTTCTCTTCCTGTATTTGCTTGCTGTATATGTATTAAATAATATAATATGTGGCTTCATTTATATTAGATCATTTCTTCAATTTATATTTGAAGTATATATTAATAAATGATGATGAAAATATTCCATATTTAAACAAGTTAATATTATCCTAAGTCCTAATATTGGACAAAATTACTGCAATATTATTGCTTACTGCATATGTAACTATATTTGTATTAACAAATATCGATATTTTATACTAATTAAAACACGTGATAATATAAAAATAGTGTAATAAATTTTTTAGGACTCCTTAAATATATACTGATAAGAAAACACATGGAATTAGCTACCTAATGCAATTACATTTTTAAACTTTTTCTAGTTTTCTATTGTGTATTTTACTAATAATAAGATATTCCATTGGTGTTATTTGATATTTATTTTAATTATTAACACATCCAGATTTGATTTATAATTCTATTATTTCTTATTCCATATATAATAAATATCAATTATTGTATCAGTGTTGCCACTGGATCATATACATTTTTAACTATATTTATATTAACAAATATCGATATTTTATACTAATTAAAACACGTGATAATATAAAAATAGTGTAATAAATATCTTTTAGGACTCCTTAAATATATACTGATAAGAAAACACATGGAATTAGCTACCTAATGCAAATACATTTTTAAACTTTCTAGGATAGTTCTATTGTTATTTACTAATAATAAGTATTCCATTGTGTTATTTGATATTTATTTTAATTATTAACACATCCAGATTTAGTTTTATCTGTATATTTGCTTATTCCATATGTAATAAATATTAATTATTTTTCAGTGTTGCCACTGGATCATATACATTTTTAACTATATTTGATATTAACAAATATCGATATTTTATACTAATTAAAACACGTGATAATATAAAATAGTGTAATAAATTTCTTTTAGGACTCCTTAAATATATACTGATAAGAAAACACATGGAATTAGCTACCTAATGCAAATACATTTTAAACTTTCTATCATAGTTATATTGTTATTTACTAATAATAAGATATTCCAGTTGTTTTATTTGATATTTATTTTAATTATTAACACATCCAGATTTGTTTTATCTGTATATTTGCTTATTCCATATATAATAAATATCAATTATTTATCAGTGTTGCCACTGGATTATATACATTTTTAACTATATTTATATTAGCAAATATCGATATTTTATACTAATTAATAACACGTGATAATTAAAAATAGGTGTAATAAATATCTTTTAGGACTCTTAAAATATACTGATAGAAAACACATGGAATTAGCTACTAATGCAAATACATTTTTAAACTTTCTCTGATAGTTATATTGTGTTTACTAATAATAAGATATTCCAGTTGTTTATTTGAAATTTATTTTAATTATTAAACACATCCAGATTTGATTATATCTTATATTTGCTTATTCCATATATAATAAATATCAATTATTTATCAGTGTTGCCACTGGATTATATACATTTTTAACTATATTTATATTAGCAAATAATCGATATTTTTAACTAATTAAAACACGTATTGATATAATATATGTGTATATAAATATCTTTTAGGACTCCTTAAATATATACTGATAAGAAAATACATAAAGAACTATTCTAATGCAATACATTTTCTAACTTTAGTAGTTTATTTGTGTATTATTTTAATAATAAGATATTCCGTGGTGTTTATTTGATATTTATTTTAATTATTAACACATCCAGATTGTTTTATCTGTATATTTGCTATTTCCATATATAATAAATATAATTTATTGTTCAGTGTTGCCACTGGATCATATACACTTTTAACTATATTTATATTAACAAATATCGATATTTTATACTAATTAAAACACGTGATAATATAAAAATAGTGTAATAAATATCTTTTAGGACTCCTTAAACATATACTGGTATGAAAACACATGGAATTAGCTACTTAATGCAATTACATTTTTAAACTATTCTAGGATAGTTATATTGTTTTTTTTTAATAATAAGATATTCCATGGTGTTATTTGATATTTATTTTTAATTATTAACACATCCAGATTTGGTTTTATCTGTATATTTGCTATTTCCATATATAATAAATATCAATTATTGTTCAGTGTTGCCACTGGATCATATACACTTTTAACTATATTTATATTAACAAATATCGATATTTTATACTAATTAAAACACGTGATAATATAAAAATAGTGTAATAAATATCTTTTAGGACTCCTTAAAATATACTGATATGAAAACACATGGAATTAGCTACTTAATGCAATTACATTTTAAACATTCTAGGATAGTTATATTGTTTTTTTTTAATAATAAGATATTCCAGTGGTGTTATTTGATATTTATTTTAATTATTAACACATCCAGATTTGGTTTTATCTGTATATTTGCTATTTCATATATATATAAATATCAATTATTGTTCAGTGTTGCCACTGGATCATATACACTTTTAACTATATTTATATTAACAAATTATCGATTTTATACTAATTAAAACACGTGATAATATAAAAATAGTGTAATAATATCTTTTAGGACTCCTTAAACATTACTGGTATGAAAACACATGGAATTAGCTACTTAATGCAAATACACTTTTAAACATTCTAGGATAGTTATATTGTTTTTTTTTTAATAATAAATATTCCAGTGTGGTTATTTGATATTTATTTTAATTATAAAACTTCAGATTGTTTTATTGTATATTGCTATTTCATATTATAAATACAATTATTGTTCATGTTCACTGATCATATACATTTTAACTATATATTATTTAACATAATCGATATTTTATACTAATTAAAACACGTGATAATATAAAAATTGTGTAATAAATATCTTTTAGGACTCCTTAAATATATACTGATAAGAAAACACATGGAATTAGCTACTTAATGCAATTACATTTTTAAACTTTCTAGGATAGTTATATTGTTTTTTTAATAATAAGATATTCCAGTGGTGTTATTTGATATTTATTTTAATTATTAACACATCCAGATTTGATTTTATCTGTATATTTGCTTATTCATATATAATAAATATCAATTATTTTCAGTGTTGCCACTGGATCATATACATTTTTAACTATATTTATATTAACAATATCGATATTTTATACTAATTAAAACACGTGATAATATAATAAATTAGTGTAATAAATATCTTTTAGGACTCCTTAAAATATACTGGTATGAAAACAATGGAATTAGCTACTTAATGCAATTACATTTTAAACATTCTAGGATAGTTATATTGTTTTTTTTTTTAATAATAAGATATTCCAGTGGTGTTATTTGATATTTATTTAATTATTAACACATCCAGATTTGGTTTTATCTGTATATTTGCTATTTCGATATATAATAAATATCAATTATTGTTCAGTGTTGCCACTGGATCATATACACTTTTAACTATATTTATATTAACAAATATCGATATTTTATACTAATTAAAACACGTGATAATATAAAAATAGTGAATAAATTATCTTTTAGGACTTTAAAATTCTGGTATGACACATGAATTAGCTATTAATGCAATTTACATTTTAAAACTTCTAGGATAGTTATATTGTTATTTATAATATAAAGATATTCCATTTGGTGTTATTTGATATTTATTTTAATTATTAACACATCCAGATTTGTTTTATCTGTATATTGCTATATTCCCTATATATAAATATCAATATTGTTCAGTGTTGCCACTGGATAAATTATACACTTTTAACTATATTTATATTAACAAATATCGATATTTTATACTAATTAAAACACGTGATAATATAAAAAATAGTGTAATAAATATCTTTTAGGACTCCTTAAACATATATACTGTATAAAAAACACATGGAATTAGCTACTTAATGCAATTACATTTTTAAACTTTCTAGGTTAGTTTATTGTTTATTTATTAATAATAAGATATTCCATTGGTGTTATTATGATATTTATTTTAATTATTAACACATCCAGATTTGTTTTATCTGTATATTGCTTATTCCATATTAATAATATCAATTATTGTTCAGTGTTGCCACTGGATCATTACATTTTAACTATATTTATATTAACAAATATCGATATTTTATACTAATTAAAACACGTGATAATATAAAAATAGTGTAATAAATATCTTTTAGGACTCCTTAAATATATACTGATAAGAAAAACACATGGAATTAGCTACCTAATGCAATTACATTTTTTAAACTTTCTAGGTTAGTTCTATTGTTATTTACTAATAATAAGATATTCCATTGGGTTATTTAAATATTTATTTTAATTATTAAACATCCAGATTTAGTTTTATCTGTATATTTGCTTATTCCATATATAATAATTATCAATTATTGTTCAGTGTTGCCACTGGATCATATACATTTTTAACTATATTTATATTAACAAATATCGATATTTTATACTAATTAAAACACGTGATAATATAAAAATAGTGTAATAAATTTCTTTTAGGACTCCTTAAATATATACTGATAAGAAAACACATGGAATTAGCTACCTAATGCAAATACATTTTTAAACTTTCTCTGATAGTTCTATTGTTATTTACTAATAATAAGATATTCCAGTTGTTTTATTTGAAATTTATTTTAATTATTAACACATCCAGATTTGATTATATCTATATATTTGCTTATTCCATATATAATAAATATCAATTATTTATCAGTGTTGCCACTGGATTATATACATTTTTATCTATATTTATATTAGCAAATATCGATATTTTATACTAATTAAAACACGTGATAATATTACTATATGTAATAAATATCTTTTATGACTCCTTAAATATATACTGATAAGAAAACACATCGAATTAGCTACCTAATGCAATTACATTTTTAAACTTTCTAGGATAGTTCTATTGTGATTTACTAATAATAAGATATTCCAGTTGTTTTATTTGAAATTTATTTTAATTATTAACACATCCAGATTTGATTATATCTATATATTTGCTTATTCCATATATAATAAATATCAATTATTTATCAGTGTTGCCACTGGATTATATACATTTTTAACTATATTTATATTAGCAAATATCGATATTTTATACTAATTAAAACACGTGATAATATTACTATAGTGTAATAAATATCTTTTATGACTCCTTAAATATATACTGATAAGAAAACACATCGAATTAGCTACCTAATGCAATTACATTTTTAAACTTTCTAGGTTAGTTCTATTGTTATTTACTAATAATAAGATATTCCATTGGTGTTATTTGATATTTTTTTTTATTTTCTAACACATTCAGATTTGATTTTATTTGTATATTTGCTTATTCCATATATAATAAATATCAATTATTTTTCAGTGTTGCCACTGGATCATATACATTTTTAACTATATTTATATTAACAAATATCGATATTTTATACTAATTAATACACGTGATAATATTACTATAGTGTAATAAATATCTTTTATGACTCCTTAAATATATACTGATAAGAAAACACATCGAATTAGCTACCTAATGCAATTACATTTTTAAACTTTCTAGGTTAGTTCTATTGTTATTTACTAATAATAAGATATTCCATTGGTGTTATTTGATATTTTTTTTTATTTTCTAACACATTCAGATTTGATTTTATTTGTATATTTGCTTATTCCATATATAATAAATATCAATTATTTTTCAGTGTTGCCACTGGATCATATACATTTTTAACTATATTTATATTAACAAATATCGATATTTTATACTAATTAATACACGTGATAATATAAAAATAGTGTAATAAATATCTTTTAGGACTCCTTAAATATATACTGATAAGAAAACACATAAAGAACTAGCTTCCTAATGCAATTACATTTCGCAACGTTTTAAGATAGTTATATTGTTATTTACTAATAATAAGATATTACAGTCGTGTTATTTAATATTTATATTAATTATAAACACATCTAGAATTTATGTTTTCTCTATATTTGCTCTCTGCATATGTAATATATATCTATTATTTTTCAGTGTTGCCATTGGATTATATACATTTGTAACTATATTTATATTAGCAATAATCGATGTGTTATACTAATTAAAACACGTATTGATATAAATATAGTGTATTAAATATCTTTTAGGACTCCTTAAATATATACTGATAAGAAAATACATAAAGAACTAGCTTCCTAATGCAACTACATTTCGTAACGTATTATGATAGTTATATTGTTATTTACTAATAATAAGATATTCCAGTGGTGTTATTTGATATTTATTTTAATTATTAACACATCCAGATTTGGTTTTATCTGTATATTTGCTATTTCCATATATAATAAATATCAATTATTGTTCAGTGTTGCCACTGGATCATATACACTTTTAACTTTATTTATATTAACAAATATCGATATTTTATACTAATTAAAAAACGTGATAATATAAAAATAGTGTAATAAATATCTTTTAGGACTCCTTAAACATATACTGGTATGAAAACACATGGAATTAGCTACTTAATGCAATTACATTTTTAAATATTCTAGGATAGTTATATTGTTTTTTTTTTTAATAATAAGATATTCCAGTGGTGTTATTTGATATTTATTTTAATTATTAACACATCCAGATTTGGTTTTATCTGTATATTTGCTATTTCCATATATAATAAATATCAATTATTGTTCAGTGTTGCCACTGGATCATATACACTTTTAACTATATTTATATTAACAAATATCGATATTTTATACTAATTAAAACACGTGATAATATAAAAATAGTGTAATAAATATCTTTTAGGACTCCTTAAATATATACTGATAAGAAAACACATGGAATTAGCTACTTAATGCAATTACATTTTTAAACTTTCTAGGATAGTTATATTGTTTTTTTTTAATAATAAGGTATTCCATTGGTGTTATTTGATATTTATTTTAATTATTAACACATCCAGATTTAGTTTTATCTGTATATTTGCTTATTCCACATGTAATAAATATTAATTATTTTTCAGTGTTGCCACTGGATCATATACATTTTTAACTATATTTGTATTAACAAATATCGATATTTTATACTAATTAAAACACGTGATAATATAAAAATAGTGTAATAAATTTCTTTTAGGACTCCTTAAATATATACTGATAAGAAAACACATGGAATTAGCTACCTAATGCAAATACAATTTTAAACTTTCTCTGATAGTTCTATTGTTATTTACTAATAATAAGATATTCCAGTTGTTTTATTTGAAATTTATTTTAATTATTAACACATCCAGATTTGATTATATCTATATATTTGCTTATTCCATATATAATAAATATCAATTATTTATCAGTGTTGCCACTGGATCATATACATTTTTAACTATATTTGTATTAACAAATATCGATATTTTATACTAATTAAAACACGTGATAATATAAAAATAGTGTAATAAATTTCTTTTAGGACTCTGTAACAAGTTTTAATTTTCCCGCTCGGTTTCGTCCGCCCGGTGTTTTAAACTTGAGCCTACATATGGAAAGTACAGTGTCGCCGCCTAGGAAGTACCGTGGAGGTACCGGAATTCCGCGATCTTAGGCCATTCCGGTAGAAAGTCTCGTAACGTATCCATGTATGGAAGTACCGAGTTAGCAGGGAGCAGTATAAGGATATTTTTATTTAATTTTCTTCCGTCATATATATATTTAAAATATACCCAGCGTTGGTGTTACGAAGAATATGTTTTGCCGTATGCTTGTATGCCACAAAGGAAATAAAGTAGAAGATCGTTAATAATTTTATTTTCTAAGAACCTGGACCTTAACCGTTAACCATGTCACAAATCTATGGCGCCCGAACAGGGACAAGGACATTTTTTAAGTTAAGTGCTGACTTTAATGGTTATTTTTTTGTTAAAAGGAAATGAATAATACATTGGAAGAATTAAGTGACACTATTTGCATTGCAGTAATTCGCAAGCATGGTATTAGGTATAGTCAATTGCATCAACAAAGTTAAGACTTTTATGATTATCGTATCGAAGGAAAACATTTTATTTTTTTTTATTTTAAAAAATTGTAATATATTCCGTAAAACTTTATTGTATCGACAAAATATTTCTATATTGTTCTAATTAAGAAGAAAAACATTTTATTTTTATTTTTATTTTAAAAATTGTAATATATTCCGTAAAACTTTATTGTATCGACAAAATATTTCTATATTGTTCTAATTAAGAAGGAAAACATTTTATTTTTATTTTTATTTTAAAATTTTGTAATATATTCCGTAAAACTTTATTGTATCGACAAAATATTTCTATATAGTTCTAATTAGGAAGAAAAACATTTAATTGTTTATGGTAATATATCTTCCGTAAAAGTTTCTTGTGTTATTTAATACAAAATATTTCTATATTGATTAAAATTTTTTATTTAAAAGTAACGTTTATTAAACTGTTTTAGTAAATTTAGACTGTTTTATTTTAATTAAAATCTCAAACTAAAAGGTTTCAAATTAGGATTTTATTTACTTGTATTTAATTAAGATTTAATAATTATGAATTTTGTGGTTGATAAGAATTATTATTATAATAACAATATTTTATTTTTTTTTGTAAATAACTTTAGATAACAGAGAAAATAATTTTTTGTACAAAATAATTTTTTGTTTTTATAAGGTGTCTTATTAATCAAAATTTAGATTAATTAGAGTTTGAGAATAATTGTTATTTGTCTCATTAATTTATTTCTTAAACTTTTGTTTTGATAGGTTCATATAAGTTTTAAGACTTTGTTTTCCTGTTATTCAACTTGTACCTTGAATTTGTAAAGGACGCTTACCGAGTTTAATTTAATTTAAATTATATTTTGTTTAATCTTTTTACAGGTTTTTATTTTAATTGCCTTAAAGTAGGAATTTATTTTATTTTATCTTAAAGGAAAATTTTCTCCTGGTTCTATTATCGGTTTCCAGAGTGCTAGTTTATTTCTGTTTTTAAATTTTTTACGTTTTGTTTGCTTTGCCATAATGGGTAATCCCGACGTCTTGATATCGGAACGGGAGGATATATTTGCTGCAGTTCAGAACATTTTTACTAAATCAAACTCCTTGAGTGTTGATACAGTAGTTGATTTTAAACCAGTTTATGATAGGCTGGTCAATTACGAGTCGCGTTTTGAAAAGATCCAGTCCAAAATCCGTGAATACAACTCAACCGTGACGGGTACTAAGGACAAGGTCGAAACCTCAGCTGTACAAAATTCATTTTTCGATTTAGTGGACACCACTAAAGCGAATTATTATAAATTAATTAAAACGTGTACTCCCACGGAAAAGAAACCTGATGTTTTTTCTACCCCTACTTACTCTGTTCCTCAGGAGCTACCAAGAATTGATTTACCGACATTCTCGGGGAAATTGGAAGACTGGAATGAGTTCTATTCTCTTTTTGATTCCGTGGTTCATAGAGAGAAATCTTTATCGACCATAAGAAAATTCCATTATCTAAGAAGTAGTTTACGCGGGGAAGCTTTGTCCCTTATCTCGGGGTTCGCATTAGAGGAAAGTAATTATTCCCTAGCCTATGATGCGGTAGTTGCTCGTTATCAAAATAAAAGACGGCTAGCCCGATTTTACATTAAAAGAGTGTTGGATTTCACCCCTCTAAACAGTTCGTCCGCAAATAATTTGCAAAGATTTTTATCCGAACATGAAAATAATTTTTCCGCCCTATCGGCTTTAGGCATCGAAGATATGGGGGACTTCATTAAACTTCATTTAGCCCTCACCAATTTAGACCCAGGGACCAGAAGATCGTTCGAAGAGCGGATAAAGTCGACTGAGATTCCCTCTTATAGGGACTTAATAAATTTCGTCACGGAACGATCTAGAATCTCCGAGATGATGGCTCAAGAAGGCCGAGCGGAAAAACCGAATGGAAAAGAGAAATCCCGATTTACGAATCCCACTACAAATAGGCAGTATAAGAAAGAATCCTCGGGAATATATAGTATTTTACCTTCGGGTTCCTCGGTGCCAACAGATTCTGACGCTTCTGCCGACAAATCAAATTGTAATCCCGAATTCGAACGAATGAAAACCAAGTCAGTTGGTTGTATGGAAAGGTTATCCCCATCGACCAAAGTACGATCCAGAAATAGTTCTGAATCAATCGTTGACAATAAAAACATCTCAAAAGACTTACAGCCAGCTCTAACAGCTAAGAAATTAAATTGCTGGAATTGTGGTGGACCACATGTATATTCCAGATGTTCGCTACCTCGTAAGTTGTTCTGCTATCGTTGTGGTAACCCAGGAGTTTCCATTCACGCCTGCCCTAAATGTACTCCGGGAAATGGGCGAGGGAATCGGAAGTGAGGGTCATTCCTATTCCTACAGTTTTAGCTGACCCACTAAATACCGTTCCGTATCGTATACCTTTTTGTACCGCTAAATCTGATCTCGTTTCCTCAAATGTCGCCTCGAATTCTTTAGAAAATTTTACCGTACCTCTTTATCCCGTATCGTTCCCTAAACAGCTTTACATGGTTTTCCAAATAGGAAAACAGTGCCGAAGAGAGTTGAATTACTTGGCCCTATTTGACCCTGGTTCAACCACCTCATTCGTTGGACCAGAAGGGATCAAAATTCTCCTTCAACTGGGTTATGTCGTTGAGGAAATTCCCGAGTTTAATATTTGTGTCGCTAATGGAAGTACCAGTATTGTGGATAAAATATTCTCTATTCCAATTACAGTTGGAGGTAGGTCGTACAACATAATACTGTATGCTTTAACATCACTTCCATTTATGTTTTTGTTTGGATTAGATTTTATAGTTAATTCTAATATGTGCATGAATTTTCGTGAAGCAACCTGGTGGTTTCAAGACGATCCTAGCCATAAGTTTTCGTTCCGTCAGGATGTTCCAATAGAGGGAAGGGAAACATCAATTTGTGGTATTAATTCACTCAGTTCCTCAGAAAAGTTAGATCTGGATAAGATAGTTAGTGAAGGTTTGCTAACTCTCCAAGATTCTCCGGGATTAACAACCCGTATAAGACATAAGATAGATGTTATGGGTGCTCAACCTATTAAGCAACGCTCCTACCACTACTCGCCTAAAGTTCTTGAGGCAATGTACCAGGAACTTGATCGGATGTTAGAAGAAGGCTTAGTTGAGCCTTGCCAATCTCCATGGTCATCTCCGGTAGTCATGGTTCGCAAGGGATCGGGTTACCGGTTCTGTATCGATTTTCGCAAGGTAAACGAAGTTACTTGTAAAGATTCATATCCCATGCCAAATATGACTTCTCTTTTAGACGGACTTAGACAAGCGAGATATCTGTCCAAATTTGACCTTAAGCAGGCATTTCTGCAAGTACCACTAGCTGACGAATCTAGTAAAGAGATTACAGCGTTTACAGTTCCGGGCAGAGGGTTATTTAGGTTTAAAGTTATGCCTTTTGGGCTAACCAATTCACCTGCTACCTTTCAGAGGTTAGCCGATGCCATATTTGGACCCGAACTATACCCGTACGTTATAGTTTTCCTAGACGATATTTTGGTTTGCACGCCAACTTTTAAATTGCATTTAGACATGCTTCAGAAAGTATTTCGTCGACTTAAAGCTTCAGGGTTGCGTATTAATCCCGATAAATGCAAATTTGGTTGTAAAGAAGTTAGATACTTAGGGTATTTAGTTAATAGTGAAGGCCTGAGCGTTGATCCAGACAAAGTAAGTTCCATTACTTCGATCCCTCCACCCACCAATGTTGGGCAACTTAGAAGGTTCCTTGGAATGGCAGGGTGGTATCGCCGTTTTATAAAAGATTTTTCCGCGGTTGTCTCTCCCCTTACATCCTTGCTCAAACGCAAAGCTAAATGGATATGGTCAGGAGAGCAAGAAGCCTCTTTCAATGCTCTCAAGTCAGCACTGACTGAAGCACCAATATTAGCAAGGCCCGATTTCGAGCAGCCTTTTCAACTACAGACCGATGCCAGTGATACAGGTCTTGGAGCTGTCTTAACACAGATACAAGATGGCGAAGAAAGGGTTATCGCTTTTTGCTCACGTACCCTCAGTCCAGCTGAAAGAAATTATACCGTCACCGAAAAGGAATGCCTGGCAGTCCTGTTTGGTATCGAAAAGAATCGGCATTACTTGGAGGGATATTCCTTTACCGTTATAACGGACCATGCCAGTCTTAAGTGGCTTCTAAATTTGAAGAACCCTTCGGGTCGTTTGGCTAGATGGGCTCTTCGGTTACAACCGTATAATTACAAAGTGGAATACCGTAAGGGCAAACTGAATACAGTGGCCGATGCATTATCCAGAATTGCCGCAATAACTGTTTTATCTACAGGTATCGATCATGGCTCCTCTTCCAATGATATTTCGTCTTCGGGAACCCCTATATCGTCTGATGAATGGTACGATCAGAAATTTTACAGAGTCCAAAAGTTCCCAGAATTTCACCCTGGCTGGTTGATAAAGGACGGGCAGTTACTGTATCATCGGAAGAACTCTTTGAAAGGAGAGTTGGAGGACCCCAGTGAGGAGTGGAAAGTGGTTGTTCCAAGACACCTGCGGAGATCTATAATATATGATAATCATGATCTTCCTCAGTCTGGCCACTTAGGGATTGATAAGACGTTCTCGCGGGTTAGCAGACTATATTATTGGCCGGGTCTTTATTCGGATATAAGCCAATATGTGAGACAGTGTGAGTTGTGTCAAAAGGTAAAACCCAGAAATACACCACCTCGTGGATTGATGTACCCTCGCTATAACAAGCAGCCGTGGGAAATCGTTTCTGTCGACATTATGGGTCCCTATCCTAGAAGCACTAAAGGCAACGTTTATCTCCTAGTTTTCGTCGATTTATTTAGCCGATGGGTGGAATTGTGTCCCATTAGGAAAGCTACCTCTTCGGTTATAGTGTCGAAATTAAAGTCCCGAATATTATATAGGTATGGTGCACCTAGGAAATTAATTTCCGACAATGCAAAGAACTTTGTGAGTAATCTTGTTGATGAAGTAGCTAAGGAGTTCGGAATCAAGAGGGAGACTACTCCTCTTTATCACTCACAGGCAAATCCCACAGAACGGTCTAACCGTAATATAAAGCAACTTATCGTCACGTATCTTGGGAAAAAACACCAACGCTGGGACGAGAAGTTAGGAGAGATCCAATTTGCATTGAATTCCGCAGTTCAGGACTCGACCAAGTTCAGCCCTGCTTTCTTAAATTTCGGTAGAGAGCTAAGGCCTTTACACCAAGTTCTCGAGGGAGATATTCTAGCAGCTCGCGAAGAAGAACAGACTCGTTGGGCGGCAAAAGTGGCCAAATTGCCTGAAGTTCATCATGTCGCTGAGGAAAATTCTCTTAAAGCAAGCATAAATCAGAGTAGTCGTTATAATTTGAGACGCCGGAAAGATCGTTTCCATCCGGGAGATCAGGTTTTAAAAATGACTTTTCAGTTATCTTCAGCAGCAGATAAACTCGCAGCTAAACTTAACCCCAAGTATGAAGGCCCTTATACAGTTGTCTCAGTTACGGGTGGCGGGTCGTGTAAGTTAAGGGATCAGAATGGAAAGTTCGTAGGTTTATGGCATCCATCGAAGCTTAAGTTATTCCAAACCACCTGACGGACTTACCCGACTCCTTAAATATATACTGATAAGAAAAACATAAAGAACTAGCTTCCTAATGCAACTACATTTCGTAACGTATTATGATAGTTATATTGTTATTTACTAATAATAAGATATTCCAGTGGTGTTATTTGATATTTATTTTAATTATTAACACATCCAGATTTGGTTTTATCTGTATATTTGCTATTTCCATATATAATAAATATCAATTATTGTTCAGTGTTGCCACTGGATCATATACACTTTTAACTATATTTATATTAACAAATATCGATATTTTATACTAATTAAAAAACGTGATAATATAAAAATAGTGTAATAAATATCTTTTAGGACTCCTTAAACATATACTGGTATGAAAACACATGGAATTAGCTACTTAATGCAATTACATTTTTAAATATTCTAGGATAGTTATATTGTTTTTTTTTAATAATAAGATATTCCAGTGGTGTTATTTGATATTTATTTTAATTATTAACACATCCAGATTTGTTTTATCTGTATATTTGCTATTTCCATATTAATAAATATCAATTATTTTTTCAGTGTTGCCACTGGATCATATACACTTTTAACTATATTTATATTAACAAAATATCGATATTTTATACTAATTAAAACACGTGATAATATAAAAATAGTGTAATAAATATCTTTTAGGACTCCTTAAATATATACTGATAAGAAAACACATGGAATTAGCTACTAATGCAATTACATTTTTAAACTTTCTAGGATAGTTATATTGTTTTTTTTTAATAATAAGGTATTCCATTGGTGTTATTTGATATTTATTTTAATTATTAACACATCCAGATTTAGTTTTATCTGTATATTTGCTTATTCCACATGTAATAAATATTAATTATTTTTCAGTGTTGCCACTGGATCATATACATTTTTAACTATATTTGTATTAACAAATATCGATATTTTATACTAATTAAAACACGTGATAATATAAAAATAGTGTAATAAATTTCTTTTAGGACTCCTTAAATATATACTGATAAGAAAACACATGGAATTAGCTACCTAATGCAAATCCCCCCCCCCCCCCCCCCCCCCCCCCCCCTTTTTTTTTTTTTTTTTTTTTTTTTTTTTTTTTTTTTTTTTTTTTTTTTTTTTTTTTTTTTTTTTTTTTTTTTTTTTTTTTTTTTTTTTTTTTTTTTTTTTTTTTTTTTTTTTTTAGGACTCCTTAAATATATACTGATAAGAAAACACATAAAGAACTAGCTACCTAATGCAACTACATTTTGGAACGTATTATGATAGTTCTATTGTTATTTACTAATAATAAGATATTCCATTGGTGTTATTTGATATTTATATTAATTATAAACACATCTAGATTTATTTTTTCTCTATATTTGCTTTCTGCATATGTAATAAATATCAATTATTTTTCAGTGTTCCACTGGATCATATACATTTTTAACTATATTTATATTAACAAATATCGATATTTTATACTAATTAAAACACGTGATAATATAAAAAATAGTGTAATAAATATCTTTTAGGACTCCTTAAAAATATACTGATAAGAAAACACATGGAATTTCCTACCTAGTGCAATTACATTTTTAAACTTTCTAGGATAGTTCTATTGTTATTTACTAATAATAAGATATTCCAGTGGTGTTATTTGATATTTATTTTAATTATTAACACATCCAGATTTGATTTTATTTGTATATTTGCTTATTCATATATAATAAATATCAATTATTTTTCAGTGTTGCACTGGATTATATACATTTTTAACTATATTTATATTAACAAATATCGATATTTTATACTAATTAAAAATAATATAAAATAGTGTAATAAATATCTTTTAGGACTCCTTAATTATATACTGATAAGAAAACACATGGAATATAGCTTACCTAATGCAATTACATTTTTAAACTTTCTAGGATAGTTTATTGTTATTTACTAATAATAAATATTTCCATGTGTGTTATTTGATATTTATTTTAATTATTAACACATCCAGATTTGATTTTATCTGTATATTGCTTATTCCATATATAATAAATATCAATATTTTCAGTGTTGCCACTGATCATTACATTTTTAATATATTTATATAACAAATATCGATATTTTATACTAATTAAAACACGTGATAATATAAAATGTGAATAAATATCTTTTAGGACTCCTTAATATATACTGATAGAAAACACATAGAATAGCTCCTATGCATTACATTTAATTTAGGATAGTTTATTGTTATTTACTAATAATAAGATATTCAGTGGTGTTATTTATATTTATTAATTATAACCATCAGATTATTTTATCTTATATTTGCTTTCATATTATAAATATCAATTATTTTCAGTGTTGCATGGATCATATACATTTTTAACTATATTTATATTAACAATATCGATATTTTATACTAATTAAAACACGTGATAATATAAAAATAGTGTAATAAATATCTTTAGGATCCTTAAATATATACTGATAAGAAAACACATGAATAGCTACCTAATGCAATACATTTTTAACTTTTAGATGTTTATTGTTTTACTAATAATAAATATTCAGTGGTGTTATTTATATTTATTTTAATTTTAACACATCCAGATTTGATTTTATCTGTATATTTGCTTTCATTATAATAATATCATTATTTCAGTGTTGCCACTGGATCATTACATTTTTAACTATATTTATATTAACAAATATCGTATTTTATACTAATTAAAAACGTGATAATATAAAATAGTGTAATAAATATCTTTTAGGACTCCTTAAATATATACTGATAAGAAAACACATGGAATTAGCTACCTATGCAATTACATTTTTAAATTTCTAGGATAGTTTATTGTTATTTACTAATAATAAAATATTCAGTGGTGTTATTTAATATTATATTTAATTATAAACACATCAGATTTGATTTTATCTTATATTTGCTATTTCTATATTAATAAATATAATTATTTTCAGTGTTGCCACTGGATATTATAATTTTTAACTATATTTATATTAACAAATATCGATATTTTATACTAATTAAAACACGTGATAATATAAAAATAGTGTAATAAATATCTTTTAGGACTCCTTAAATTATACTGATAAGAAAACACATGGAATTAGCTACTAATGCAATTACATTTTTAAATTTCTAGGATAGTTCATTGTATTTACTAATAATAAGATATTCCAGTGGTGTTATTTGATATTTATTTTAATTATTAACACATCCAGATTTGATTTTATCTGTATATTTGCTTATTCATATATAATAAATTCAATTATTTTTCATGTTGCCACTGGATCTATACATTTTTAAATATTTATATTACAATATGATATTTTATATAATTAAACACGTGATATATAAATAGTGTAATAAATACTTTTAGGACTCCTTAATATATACTGATAAAAAACACATGAGAATATACTATGCAATTATTTTTAAACTTTCTAGGAAGTTTATTGTTATTACTAATAAAATATTCATGGTTATTTATATTTATTTAATTATTAACACATCCAGATTGATTTTTTGATATTTGTTTTCATATTAAATAATTAATTATTTTTCAGTGTTGCACTGGATATATTATTTTTACTATTTATATTAACAAATATCGATATTTTATACTAATTAAAAACGTGATAATATAAAAATGTGTAATAAATATCTTTAGACTCCTAATTATATACTGATAAGAAAAACATGAGAATAGCCTATGCAATTACATTTTAACTTTTTATTTATGTTTTATAATATAAATTTCATGTTTATTTAATTTATTTTAATTATTAACATCAGTTTAATTTTATCGATTTGTTATCTTCATATTATAATAAATATCAATTATTTTTCAGTGTTGCCACTGGATCATATACATTTTTAACTATATTTATATTAACAAATATCGATATTTATACTAATTAAAACATGTAGATAATATAAAATAGGTAATAATATCTTTTAGGACTCCTTAATATATACTGATAAGAAAACACAATGAATTAGTCTAAGCATTACATTTTTTTAATTTTAGGATAGTTATTTTATTTATTATTAATATAAATATTCCAGTTGTTATTTATATTTTTTTAATTATTAACACATAATTTATTTTATTTATATTTGCTCTTCCATTTATTAAATATCAATTATTTTTAGTGTTGCCACTGGATCATATAATTTTTAACTATATTTATATTAACAAATCGTATTTTATACTAATTAAAACACGTGATATATAAAAATAGTGTAATAAATATCTTTTAGGACTCCTTAAATATTATGATAAGAAAACACATGGAATAGCTTACCTATGCAATTACATTTTTAAATTTCTAGGATAGTTATTTGTATTTCTAATAATAAATATTCATGGTGTTATTTGATATTTATTTAATTATTAACACATCCAGATTTGATTTTATCTTGTATATTTGCTTATTTCATATATAATAAATTTTCAATTATTTTTCAGTGTTGCCACTGGATCATATAATTTTTAACTATATTTTATTATTAAAAAATATCGATATTTATACTAATTATAAACACGTGATAATATAAAAATAGTGTAATAAATATTCTTTTAGGACTCCTTAAATATATACTGATAGAAAACACATGAATTAGCTACCTAATGCAATTACATTTTTAACTTTCTAGGATAGTTATATTTGTTATTTATATTAATAAATTTTCATGTGTTTATTTATATTTATTTTAATTATTAACACTCCAGATTTGATTTTATCTGTATATTGCTTATTTATATATAATAAATATCAATTATTTTTCAGTGTTGCCACTGGATCATATACATTTTAACTATATTTATATTAACAAATATCGATATTTTATACTAATTTAAAACACGTGATATATATAAAAATAGTGTATAATATCTTTTAGGACTCCTTTAATTATATTACTGATAAGAAAACACATGGAATTAGCTACTAATTGCAATTACATTTTTAAATTTCTAGGATAGTTATATTGTTATTTACTAATAATAAGATATTCCAGTGGTGTTATTTATATTTATTTTAATTATTAACACATCAGATTTGATTTTATCTGTATATTTGTATTTCATATATAATAAATTCAATTATTTTTCAGTGTTGCCACGGATATATTACATTTTTAACTATATTTATATTAACAAATATCGATATTTTATACTAATTAAAACACGTGATAATATAAAAATAGTGTAATAAATATCTTTTAGGACTCCTTATAATATATACTGATAAGAAAAACACATGGAATTATAGCTACTAATGCAATTACATTTTTAAACTTTCTAGGATAGTTATTATTGTTATTTACTAATAATAAAATATTCCAGTGGTGTTATTTGATATTTATTTTAATTATTAACACATCCAGATTTGATTTTATACTGTATATTTGCTTATTCATATATAATAAATATCAATTATTTTTCAGTGTTGCCACTGGATCATATACATTTTTAACTATATTTATATTAACAAAATCGATATTTTATACTAATTAAAACACGTGATAATATAAAAAATAGTGTAATAAATATCTTTTAGGACTCCTTAAATATATACTGATAAGAAAACACATGGAATTAGCTACCTAATGCAATTACATTTTTTAAACTTTCTAGGATAGTTATATTGTCATTTACTAATAATAACATATTCCAGTGGTGTTATTTGATATTATTTATTTTAATTATTAACACATCCAGATTTGATTTTATCTGTATATTTGCTTATTCATATATAATAAATATCAATTATTTTTCAGTGTTGCCACTGGATCATATAATTTTTAACTATATTTATATTAACAAAATCGATATTTTTATACTAATTAAAACACGTGATAATATAAAAATAGTGTAATAAATATCTTTTAGGACTCCTTAAATATATACTGATAAGAAAACACATGGAATTAGCTACCTAATTGCAATTACATTTTTAAACTTTCTAGGATAGTTTATTGTTATTTACTAATAATAAGATATTCCAGTGGTGTTATTTATATTTATTTTAATTATTAACACATCCAGATTTGATTTTATCTGTATATTTGCTTATTCCATATACTGTATATTTGCTTATTCCACATGTAATAAATATCAATTATTTTTCAGGTTGCCACTGGATCATATACATTTTTAACTATATTTTTATTAAAAATATCGATATTTTATACTAATTGAAACACGTGATAATATAAAAATAGTGTAATAAATATCTTTTAGGACTCCTTAAATATATACTGATAAGAAAACACATGGAATTAGCTACCTAATGCAATTACATTTTTAAACTTTCTAGGATAGTTCTGTTGTTATTTTTTAATCATAAGATATTCCAATGGTGTTATTTGATATTTATTTTAATTATTAACACATCCAGATTTGATTTTATCTGTATATTGGCTTATTCCATATATTATAAATATCAATTATGGTTCAGTGTTGCCACTGGATCATATACATTTTTAACTATATTTATATAACAAATATCGATATTTTATACTAATTAAAACACGTGATAATATAAAAATAGTGTAATAAATATCTTTTAGGACTCCTTAATTATATACTGATAAGAAAACACATGGAATTAGCTACCTAATGCAATTACATTTTTAAACTTTCTAGGATAGTTCTATTGTTATTTACTAATAATAAGATATTCCATTGGTGTTATTTGATATTTATTTTAATTATTAACACATCTAGATTTTATTTTTTCTCTATATTTGCTTTCTGCATATGTAATAAATATCAATTATTTTTCAGTGTTGCCACGGATAATATACATTTTTAACTATATTTATATTAACAAATATCACTATTTTATACTAATTAAAACACGTGATAATATAAAAATAGTGTAATAAATAACTTTTAGGCTCCTTAAATATATACTGATAAGAAAACACATGGAATTAGCTGCTTAATGCAATTACATTTTTAAACTTTCTAGGATAGTTCTATTGTTATTTACTAATAAAAAGATATTCCAGTGGTGTTATTCGATATTTATTTTAATTATTAACACATCCAGAGTTTATTTTATCTGTATATTTGCTTATTCCATATATAATAAATATCAATTATTTTTCAGTGTTGCCACTGGATCATATACATTTTTAACTATATTTATATTAACAAATATCGATATTTTTACTAATTAAAACACGTGATAATATAAAAATAGTGTAATAAATATCTTTTAGGACTCCTTAAATATATACTGATAAGAAAAACACATGGAATTAGCTACCTAATGCAATTACATTTTTAACTTTCTAGGATAGTTATATTGTTATTTACTAATAAAAAGATTTTTCCAGTGGTGTTATTTGATATTTATTTTAATTATTAACACATCCAGATTTGATTTTATCTGTATATTTGCTTATTCCATATATAATAAATATCAATTATTTTTCAGTGTTGCCACTGGATCATATACATTTTTAACTATATTTATATTAACAAATATCGATATTTTGTACTAATTAAAACACGTGATAATATAAAAATAGTGTAATAAATATCTTTTAGGACTCCTTAAATATATACTGATAAGAAAACACATGGAATTAGCTATTTAATGCAATTACATTTTTAACTTTCTAGGATAGTTATATTGTTATTTACTAATAAATAAGATTTTCCAGTGGTTATTTGATATTTATTTTAATTATTAACACATCCAGATTTGATTTTATCTGTATATTTGCTATTCCATTATAATAAATATCAATTATTTTTCAGTGTTGCCACTGGATCATATACATTTTTAACTATATTTATATTAACAAATATCGATATTTTGTACTAATTAAACACGTGATAATATAAAAATAGTGTAATAAATATCTTTTAGGACTCCTTAAATATATACTGATAAGAAAACACATGGAATAGCTACTTAATGCAATTACATTTTTAAACTTTCTAGGATAGTTCTGTTGTTATTTTTTAATAATAAGATATTCCATGGTGTTATTTGATATTTATTTTAATTATTAACACATCCAGATTTATTTTATCTGTATATTGCTTATTCCATATTAATAAATATCAATTATTTTCAGTGTTGCCACTGGATCATATACATTTTTAACTATATTTATATTAACAAATATCGATATTTTATACTAATTAAAACACGTGATAATATAAAAATAGTGTAATAAATATCTTTTAGGACTCCTTAATTATATACTGATAAGAAAACAGATGGAATTAGCTACCTAATGCAATTACATTTTTAAACTTTCTAGGATAGTTCTATTGTTATTTACTAATAATAAGATATTCCATTGGTGTTATTTGATATTTATTTTAATTATTAACACATCTAGATTTTATTTTTTCTCTATATTTGCTTTCTGCATATGTAATAAATATCAATTATTTTTCAGTGTTGCCACGGGATAATATACATTTTTAACTATATTTATATTAACAAATATCACTATTTTATACTAATTAAAACACGTGATAATATAAAAATAGTGTAATAAATAACTTTTAGGGCTCCTTAAATATATACTGATAAGAAAACACATGGAATTAGCTGCTTAATGCAATTACATTTTTAAACTTTCTAGGATAGTTCTATTGTTATTTACTAATAAAAAGATATTCCAGTGGTGTTATTCGATATTTATTTTAATTATTAACACATCCAGAGTTTATTTTATCTGTATATTTGCTTATTCCATATATAATAAATATCAATTATTTTTCAGTGTTGCCACTGGATCATATACATTTTTAACTATATTTATATTAACAAATATCGATATTTTGTACTAATTAAAACACGTGATAATATAAAAATAGTGTAATAAATATCTTTAAGGACTCCTTAAATATATACTGATAAGAAAACACATGGAATTAGCTATTTAATGCAATTACATTTTTAAGCTTTCTAGGATAGTTATATTGTGTTATTTACTAATAAAAAGATTTTCCAGTGGTGTAATTTGATATTTATTTTAATTATTAACACATCCAGATTTGATTTTATCTGTATATTTGCTGATTCCATATATAATAAATATCAATTATTTTTCAGTGTTGCCACTGGATCATATACATTTTTAACTATATTTATATTAACAAATATCGATATTTTGTACTAATTAAAATACGTGATAATATAAAAATAGTGTAATAAATATCTTTTAGGACTCCTTAAATATATACTGTTACGGGCTACGGGGTGTGCGAAATGAACTACTCCAGTTTACAAATTACAAATGTTTATTAAATACAGAAAACACAAATACAAAGGGATTACTAACCACTATATTAACAATAATAATGGAATTACTAGCTTAACTACTAAACAGTATACATATAA
Organism: Piezodorus guildinii; assembly: GCA_023052935.1. Taxonomy (NCBI): domain Eukaryota; kingdom Metazoa; phylum Arthropoda; class Insecta; order Hemiptera; family Pentatomidae; genus Piezodorus; species Piezodorus guildinii. The sequence continues at coordinate 3,069,818 of CM041298.1, read as the reverse complement.
AATGAGGTATTCCTAACGAATAAACTACTTACAATCTGCTAGACTTATTCTAAGACTTACAACTATAAATTATATATAAACTACAGTCTTCTAATTTCCCACCGACCGATTATCACAATACTGACACACGGTTTCACTACACTGTCACACTGTCACGAGTTGTTCACTGTCACTGTTCACTGATACATTCACTTGAGCAAGATCAAGACTGACCCACCTAGGCTCAGGGGGGCCGCTATTTGTACCACCGCCGAATCTTCTAGACCCGGGCGCAGGTAGGGTGGTGGGCCTTTCCAGGCACTTCGAGGACTGTCCAGGTCCAGAAGTCTCTAGCCTCGTCTAGGCCCCTCCAGGCGTGGTCCACCCGTCATTGTCTTGACCGTAGCACTACCCCCTCCTTAGACGTGCTCTGCCCCAGAGCACAGATTGCAGAAGCTGAGCGATGCTGATCTTCCTCCGATGTAGGTGTTTTGTCTTTCCAGGGGTTGAACGTGCATACCGTTATGATGACTCCAGAGTTGGCGAACGTCTCTTCTACAATGTTCCTGACAATCCTCCACTCCAGGCCATCGTATCCACAACCCAACTTCGGGATGGCGAGCTTGGTGACACGCAGTTCCAGAAGCTTTCTCCGCAGGTCGTCAAGACTCCGGCGCAGTGTGTCGTATGTCGGCTTCTGCTCTGATGAACTCTTGGTAACCAAGTAAAACAGGTGCCGGCCTTCATGCTCTTGATGGAGAGTCTTCCCAACTCTTGGTCCCTGGCGTTCCAGCTCTTCAATTCCAGCGAACTTCTTCCTGAAGACCGTCGCAATCCCCCGGGAATTCCTCAGATGTTCGGCGACACAGTGTGCTAGAGCATAGTCTACCGGTAACGAGAATATGTCTCTGTAAACTGTCTGCGAATGGCATTACCCTATATGGCCCGAATGGCATTACCGTAAATTGCCAGAGGCCAGTGCCGATTGAAAATGCCGTCTTCTCCTTATCTTCCGGTGCCAATCCAACCTGCCAATATCCACTGCGGAGATCCAAGGTAGAAAATAGTTTGCAACCCTCTAGTGTGTCCAGCGTGTCGTCAATCCTTGGGAGTGGGTAACTGTCCTTCTTCGTGGCGTTGTTCAAAAGACGGTAATCTACGCAGAATCTTGTCGTCCCATCTTTCTTTTTCACCAGTACGACAGGGGACATCCATGGGCTACTCGAGGGCTCGATGACACCATCATTCGCCATATCCTTAATAATCTCCTCGGCATCCTTTCGTTTAGCTAGCGGCAGCCTCCTCGGGATCTGTCGGATGGGCTTTGTATCCCCGGTGTCAATTTTGTGCTGGACGATGTTCGTTCTACCCCGTGGTCCTGAGCTGATCTCGAAAATGTCCTGCCATCGGGTAATCAATCTCTTCACGATTTCGCTCTGTTCAGGCGAAAGTTCTCTGCATGATTCCTCCACGAATCCTTTTAATTCTTCGGGTAGTCCTCGTTGCTCGGTGGGGTTGCGTTGTAGCTGTCGGACTACTGAGGTAGCGGCCGTACATTCTCCGACTGGTGTTCCTCTCTTTAGTGTCACCGGGAAGCTGTTCAGATTCATCAGTCGGATTGGGGTGGTATGTCCGACCTTGATGAGAGACCTTGCAACCAGAACACCGCGTCCGACTTCCTGCTCCTCGTGCTTCCCAGGTTCAAGTAGAAGACATTGACCCGCCGGTAGTCGTCCATTGATCGTCCCATGCGTCAGAATTTGACTCCGTGCAGGTAAAGTGGTGTCTTCTAGTAGGAGTACTCGTGCATAGAGGTCCTTTCCCTGCCGAAGGATGACCTCTTCGTCTCCCAGCGTCATCACACCTCTCGACATGTCCAGCTTGATCCCGTATTTGATCATCAAGTCCATGCCGAAGATGACTTCCTCGTCTATTTCCGCCACGAGACCGCGGTGCTCTAGACGTTGGCCCCCGATGAAGAAAGTGGCAACTGTCTCCCCGTAGACCACGGCTGGCTGTCCTGTGGCTGTCCGTAACGCCCAAGTGGTAGGTGATATCTTCTTAGCGTTAACTGCCTTCGGGTTCAGTATTGTCATGGTTGCGCCGGTATCCAGCAGAAAACTCCGCAGCTGCCCGTTCACCATTCCATCCACATAAAAACTATTTGTCTTGCTCCCTATTGTCGCGATTCTCACGGCGACCCTGGGGCCTTTGATGCTACGGGTTGACAGTTGCCCCTTCCCATCAACCCTCCTTAGTTTTCCTGTGGCTTTTCCGGCTTCCTGGTAGGACACTTGCTTCTGGGGTGTCCAAGTTGACCGCAGCTCCAACAGCGTATCTCCTTTTTGCGAGTCCTGAGGGCTTCTAAAACCTTTGCTACTATGTCGTCGATGGTGGGGGCCGCGTTAGGCTCCGCTTCTGCCGCTCGAACTCGTGCATGTCCACGGACTGACTGCCTGACAGCCTCGAATTCCATGGCCTGCGACAATGCATCGCCCAAAGTTTTAGGGCGTGCGAGTTTCACTGCCTGTTGGGTTTCCGGGTCTCGAAGTCCATCCAGGAATTTGTCGATAGCCAAGCTCTCGTAGACGTCGTCGGTGACCGTTGGGTAGGCATTCCTCACTAGCCGGGCGATATCTGCTTCAAATTCCTGCAGCGTCTCGTTGGTCTTCTGGACCCTGTTCTTTAACTGGGAACGGTATAGTTGGTCCATGTGGCGATGGCCGAAACGCATCTCCAGTCTTTTCATCAGCTCACCGTAGTTGCACCGCTCCGACATGGGCATTCCCTGTAGCACTCCTAAGGCGTCTCCACGCAAGGCTAGGCACAACGCTGATGCTTGCGTCTCCTTTGACCACCCGTGGATCGAAGCCGCTGTCTCGAAGAGAGTCACGTAGTCCTCCCACGGCGTCTTCCCGTCGAACAATGGGATGGTGTTGTGCGTTGGTGGCATCCCAGCATTGGCGGAGGGAATGGTGTTGTGAGGGCTTCTCTCAGAGGGTTGGTCGGTGTCGATTGTCGGTGGGTTGCCCATACGTTCTTCTAGAGCTTCTATTCTTACCCTAAGTTCATTTTCTATTGAATCGACTTTTTCTCCTAATCTAGATTCTACATCAGCTAACTTATTATCTACACTTTCCATTAACTTAGTTTCTAAATTGCCTAACTTAGCCTCCAATGTATTTTTAACAGTACTTAATTCATTACCTAACTTCTTTTCTACATTACCTAACTCATTTTTAACAGTACTTAATTCATTACCTAACTTCTTTTCTACATTACCTAATTCAGTTTTAAAAGTTGCAGACAACTTACTGAAATCATTTTCAAACGTAATCTCGTCTGGATTTTCCCCTGAATCAACAAAAAATTGGCGCAAGCGTTGTTGCAGTACTGATTTCGTTCCGGAAGTATCCAGATCTCGTTCTTCTAACTCCCGTCTTAAGTCTGCAACTTTTAAATCATTCAGTCTAACACTCTGAGAAGTCATTTTCCACACAGTAGCCCAATAATTACAAAAACAAGAAAACCAAAATTATAACCATTTACAATGATCCCACTTCTGACACCAAATTGTTACGGGCTACGGGGTGTGCGAAATGAACTACTCCAGTTTACAAATTACAAATGTTTATTAAATACAGAAAACACAAATACAAAGGGATTACTAACCACTATATTAACAATAATAATGGAATTACTAGCTTAACTACTAAACAGTATACATATAAAATGAGGTATTCCTAACGAATAAACTACTTACAATCTGCTAGACTTATTCTAAGACTTACAACTATAAATTATATATAAACTACAGTCTTCTAATTTCCCACCGACCGATTATCACAATACTGACACACGGTTTCACTACACTGTCACACTGTCACGAGTTGTTCACTGTCACTGTTCACTGATACATTCACTTGAGCAAGATCAAGACTGACCCACCTAGGCTCAGGGGGGCCGCTATTTGTACCACCGCCGAATCTTCTAGACCCGGGCGCAGGTAGGGTGGTGGGCCTTTCCAGGCACTTCGAGGACTGTCCAGGTCCAGAAGTCTCTAGCCTCGTCTAGGCCCCTCCAGGCGTGGTCCACCCGTCATTGTCTTGACCGTAGCAATACTGATAAGAAAACACATGGAATGAGCTACTTAATTCAATTACATTTTTAAACTTTCTAGGATAGTTATATTGTTATTTACTAATAAAAAGATATTCCATTGGTGTTATTTGATATTTATTTTAATTATTAACACATCCAGATTTGATTTTATCTGTATATTGGCTTATTCCATATATAATAAATATCAATTATTTTCAGTGTTGCCACTGGATCATATACATTTTTAACTATATTTATATTAACAAATATCGATATTTTATACTAATTAAAACACTGATAATATAAAAATGGTGTAATAAATATCTTTTAGGACTCCTTAAATATATACTGATAAGAAAACACATGAATTAGCTACCTAATGCAATTACATTTTTAAACTTTCTAGGATAGTTCTGTGTTATTTTCTAATAATAAGATATTCCATGGTGTTATTTGATATTTATTTTAATTATTAACACATCCAGATATTATTTTATCTGTATATTGCTTATTCCACATGTAATAAATATCAATTATTTTTCAGTGTTGCCACTGGATCATATACATTTTTAACTATATTTTATATTAACAAATATCGATATTTTATACTAATTAAAACACGTGATAATATAAAAATAGTGTAATAAATATCTTTTAGGACTCCTTAAATATATACTGATAAGAAAACACATGAGAATAGCTACCTAATGCAATTACATTTTTGAACGTTTAGATAGTTCTTTGTTATTTTAATAATAAGATATTCCAATGGTGTTATTTGAATTTATTTAATTATTAACACATCCAGATTTGATTTTATCTGTAATATTGGCTTATCCATATATTATAAATATCAATTATTTCAGTGTTGCCACTGGATCATATACATTTTTAACTATATTTATATTAACAAATATCGATATTTTATACTAATTAAAACACGTGATAATATAAAAATAGTGTAATAAATATCTTTTAGGACTCCTTAAATATATACTGATAAGAAAACACATGGAATTAGCTACTAATGCAATTACATTTTTAAACTTTCTAGGATAGTTCTATTGTTATTTACTAATAATAAGATATTCCATTTGGTGTTATTTGATATTTATATTTAATTATTAACACATCAGATTTATTTTATCTCTATATTTGCTTTCTGCATATGTAATAAATATCAATTATTTTTCAGTGTTGCCACGGGATATATACATTTTTAACTATATTTATATTAACAAATATCGACTATTTTATACTAATTAAAACACGTGATAATATAAAAATAGTGTAATAAATACTTTTAGGCTCCTTAAATATATACTGATAAGAAAACACATGGAATTAGCTGCTTAATGCAATTACATTTTTAAACTTTCTAGGATAGTTCTATTGTTATTTACTAATAAAAAGATATTCCAGTGGTGTTATTCGATATTTATTTTAATTATTAACACATCCAGATTTGATTTTATCTGTATATTTGCTTATTCCATATATAATAAATATCAATTATTTTTCAGTGTTGCCACTGGATCATATACATTTTTAACTTATTTATATTAACAAATATCGATATTTTGTACTAATTAAAACACGTGATAATATAAAAATAGTGTAATAAATATCTTTTAGGACTCCTTAAATATATACTGATAAGAAAACACATGGAATTAGCTATTTAATGCAATTACATTTTTAACTTTCTAGGATAGTTATATTGTTATTTACTAATAAAAAGATTTTCCAGTGGTGTAATTTGGATATTTATTTTAATTATTAACACATCCAGATTTGATTTTATCTGTATATTTACTATCCATATATAATAAATATCAATTATTTTTCAGTGTTGCCACTGGATCATATACATTTTTAACTATATTTATATTAACAAATATGATATTTTTACTAATTAAAACACGTGATAATATAAAAATAGTGTAATAAATATCTTTAAGGACTCCTTAAATATATATGATAAGAAAACACATAAAGAACTAGCTACCTAATGCAATACTACATTTGGAACGTATTTATGATAGTTCTATTGTTATTTACTAATAATAAGATATTCCAGTGGTGTTTTTGGATATTTATTTTAATTATTAACACATCCAGATTTGATTTTATCTGTATATTTTACTTATGCCATATATAATAAATATCAATTATTTTTCAGTGTTGCCACTGGATCATATACATTTTTAACTATTTTTTATTAGCAAATATTGATATTTTATACTAATTAAAACACGTGATAATATAAAAATAGTTAATAAATATCTTTAAGGACTCCTTAAAATATATAAAATTAGATAAGAAAACACATAAAGAACTAGCTACCTAATGCAACTACATTTCGGAACGTATTATGATAGTTCTATTGTTATTTACTAATAATAAGTATTCCAGTGGTGTTTTTGGATATTTATGTTAAATATAAACACATCTAGATTTTATTTTATCTCTATATTTGCTTTCTGCATATGTAATATATATCAATTTTTTTTCAGTGTTGCCACTGGATTATATACATTTTTAACTATATTTATATTAACAAATATCGATATTTTATACTAATTAAAACACGTGATAATATAAAAATAGTGTAATAAATATCTTTTAGGGCTCCTTAATTATATACTGATAAGAAAATACATGGAATTAGCTACTTAATGCATTTATATTTTTAAACTTTCTAGGATAGTTATATTGTTATTTACTAATAATAAGATATTCCAGTGGTGTTATTTGATATTTATTTTAATTATTAACACATCTAGATTTGATTTTATCTGTATATTTGCTTATTCCATATATAATAAATATCAATTATTTTTCAGTGTTGCCACTGGATCATATACATTTTTAACTATATTTATATTAACAAATATCGATATTTAATACTAATTAAAACACGTGATAATATAAAATTAGTGTAATAAATATCTTTAAGAACTCCTTAAATATATACTAATAAGAAAACACAAAAAGAACTAGCATCCTAGTGCAATTACATTTTTAAACTTTCTAGGATAGTTATATTGTTATTTTTTAATAATAAGATATTACAGTGGGGTTATTTAATATTTATTTTAATTATTAACACATCCAGATTTGATTTTATGTGTATAATTGCTTATTCCATATATAATAAATATCAATTATTTTTCATTGTTGCCAGTGGATCATATACATTTTTAACTATATTTATATTAACAAAAATCGATATTTTATACAATATTATCTCTTACAAGTTACACATTTCAAAATGGTAAGAACCCAAATATCGAATAAACAACCGTTTGTCTGCTATGAGATATTTTATTTTTTATTGCTATTTGCTTGGTAATCAAATTCTCTACAAAACAAAAAATAATTGAAATATTAGTGTGCACATAACTTTTGAAACTTAGTTACTCAGTAGTCACGCCTTAAGAATATTTACCTCACAAATTAGAAACTAATGAGTTAGAGATATGTGATAATATGAAATTTCAAGATTTCTTTCTATTATGGTCCCTGTTAATCAAACTTGCATAATTTCATTGAGACTACAGATAGTTTATTTTTATTTATTTATTTAACGTCACTTTATGCTACTATGGCTAATCGGACGATGCTACAGTGGGAGTCCTAAATTTTGCCTATCCAGGTTTTATTAGGATAGGGATCTTTAACGAGTACCTGACATCGCACAGGCTGACATCGCTAAGACCACCTTTTAACGTCCCCTCCGAAGGACGGCGTAACTAAGGATTTTTTACTCCCATTAAAAAATCCTAAGACCGCCTGCGGGTTTGAACCCGTGACCTTTAGCATGGGAGGCTGTTACGCTAGCCACCCAGCTACAAGTGATCCCCACTACAGATAGTAGCGTCAATGAAACTTTTTCATCGAAAGTCCTCAGAAACAGCTCCGATTTTGATCATTTCTTTTTTAAAATGTTTGTTTTTTTATATTAATCAAAATCAGAAACCCTTCAAAGGGGAGAAATAATTATTTATATTGTTCAAACAGCATGTACCTTATTTAAATAAAGAAATCGGTTTCTGCATGGTTTTCTTTGAGAAACATTATTCGTGTATTAATTTTGGTGTTAAGAATAGTTGTTAAAAGTACAATTGTACATGAAACAAACATCGTTTCATCAGAAGAATATTCTAGAAAACTATTGAAACATTTATTAGACACATTTAAAAAAGATATATTTAACTATATGATACTAGGTGGGAGATAACTCCTTTACTCACAATTATATATTTCTATTAGTTAGTAATATACACTTAGCAAAGTAAACAATTAAAAATTATATAAAATTGTTTTATATAGTATAACAATGTGTCTTTCAACTAAATTTTAAATGAATATTTTCAAGCTTTATACCTCACTATCATTCGTGCAACAATTAACAACTTTAATTCTAAAATATAAAAAACAACAATATTTACACTTTTATGTCACAGATAATAAAATTAATTTTTAAATAAAGTATTATTATAATATAGACAAAAATAGTCCTGGTAGCAGTCAAGAAAGAAAACAATGAAATATTTCTTTAATTATTTCATTATTTTTTATTTCGAGTGCCACATGGAACATTTTCCTTGAGAACTTTTATTGATAATCATCATAATGTTTACTAATGTTCCTCTAATACAAAAACTTCCAGTCCTTTAGACGTTTGAGGGAGACATGCGAATGAGGTGTCCGTTAAACTTGTTTTTCTTACAGCCCTCAGTGTTATAACATTGATATGATATAGTATTTTACTAATAGGGAGTCTTTTGCCTATCGTAATGCCCTCCAAACATCGTTTCGTCGGAAGAATATTCGCCTTCTGACGACGATTTCTATTAATCCTAAAACTGATATCTATCTCAAAATTTGAAGGGTGAAATGAAGAAAAAACGTGTTTTGCGTGTTTTACATAATCTAATTGTACTTCTTCGCTTATCTAAAACTAATCCTAATCTTTTCAAAGAGATGAAAATATCCCTACTGTCTCATCCTCCATATTTCAAGTTTATCCTTGACAGGTAAACTGATGTGAGTGTAAGAGTAGGGACAGAATAATAAACAAGCAATTAAAAAATCACGATAGTTCAATTATATAGTTATTATATAGTTATATCTTTTACAAAGGATATTACAATGCTCACTGGACCAGATCAATTTTTTTTTTTTTTTTTTTTTTTTTATTGAGATATATTACAATTTGTTACAAAATGAACAATAATAATATTGATAAGAGACCACATTCATACTATATATACAGAAAATAATAATAATGGTCAAATTTCATAAAATATAACAGAAATTCAAATATATACAATAAAATAATAATAATAAATAAAAAACAAAACAAATCGAAACATAAACCTATTATTGAGATAAATAAAAAGTTGGCAAATAAATAAACATCTTACACACAATCATAACTATATACAATATATACAATTGCTAAAGGGACCCCAGCAAGCGCTTTTTCCTCCACTTGTGGGGGGAAAAAGCGGAATCCAAGAGATCCCAGCACCTCTATCTCAGCCGCATCACTGGTCTGAACCAGTGGAGGCTGAGTTAGGGCGCTGTAGCCACAAACATACCGTACGTGAGTGGAGGATCTGACCATTGTCAGAACTCCAGTTTAAATGTTTACAATAGGTCTCGTGGCCACTGCCGTTTCAATCTTCGAGGAGGATTGTAGGGATGGGTGGTGCTGGATAGGGATTGTGCTAGAGGGTTAGGATGATGACTAAGGTTCTGATGAAATTTGGAAAATTTGGATGGTACCAGGTCTAAAACAAACGGAATATTAAGGTCATGGTGTAGGGTACAGTTGGTAACGTAATAAGGAGCATTAGCTATTGTTCGGAGGACTTTGGATTGGAAGGATTGGATGCGTTTAATGTTAGAATGTTTAGCTGTCCCCCACAGTTCAAGTCCGTAGGTCCATATAGGTTTCAGTACTGTCTTGTATATTAGTAATTTGTTGTCAACTGTAAGATGAGATTTTCTGTTTAGTAGTCTGTATAACTGGCCGAATCTGCGGTTGAGTTCTTTTCTTTTTAGTCTTGTATATGGGTTTACGTCAGTCTTTTGTCTAGTAAAAAGCCGAGATACCGGACTGTGTCTGAGGAAGGAAGCGGTATGGAATTGAAATTAACCGTTGGACAGGATTTGCGTCGAAGGGTGAATGTGACGTGAGTGCATTTGCTTTCGTTCACCTTAATGCGCCAAGCATTGCACCAGTCTTCGACAAGGGAAAGGTGCTCTTGTAGATTTAGCGATGCTGCTTCAGGATCGGAATTGGATGATAAAATGGCTGTGTCATCAGCAAATGTTGCCAGAAAGGTATTGGGGTCGGTAGGGATATCGGCGGTGAAGAGAATGTAGAGGACGGGTCCTAAGACGCTGCCTTGAGGAACACCGGCCTCAACAGTATATTGTTCGGAAAATTCGGAACCACAGCGAACTCGGAAGGAGCGGTTGGATAAATAGGATCGGAGGATTAGGTATAAGGATTGAGGTAAATGGGTTTTGAGCTTAAAGAGCAGTCCCGGGTGCCACACCCGGTCAAAAGCTTGAGCTATGTCCAGAAAGGCACCCGAACAATACTCCTTGCACTCAAGAGCGGAGGAAATGTGGTCTACAACTCGGAGTCCTTGCTGAACCGTGGAATGTTGAGGACGAAATCCGAACTGATGTGAAGGAAAATTTTGAAATTTGGCTAGGATTCGTTTTAGTAGGAGCTTTTCGAAAATTTTTGAGAGGATCGGAAGTAGGCTGATAGGTCTGTAAGATGACGTGTTGTTAGAAGGTTTACCTGGTTTTAGGAAAAGGATCATAGTTGAATGTTTCCATAAGAGAGGAAAATAGGTAGTGCGTAGGATACAGTTATAGAGATATGTAAGGAATGTAATGGCTTTAGGTGGAAGTTGTCTTAAGATTTGGGGAGTAAGGAGATCGTATCCAGGAGATTTGCGGAGAGGAAGCTTTTTAAGAAGATATCTGACCTCAGAGGGATTAACTGCTTTAGGTGGTAAGGATAGTGGTATTGGTGACGTGAGGAACTCTTCAACTGCTGCAGTATGGGTTGGATTAAGCTCTGGATGAGGAGTAAAAACTTTGGAAAGGTGCTGTGCGAATTACTCGGCCTTATGCTTGTCAGAAGCAGCCCAGAAACCATCACAGCGCCGGAGAGGATGGGAAATGGTGTGGGATTTTAGGATTCTCTTCGTGACATTCCACAGGGAATTGTCACGAGTCGAGAGAGAGGAGAGGTAGGTATTGTAGGATTGGGAACGGAAGATCGCCAACTCCCGCTTTAATTTTCTACAAAAAAAATTATAGGAGCGGCGATCTTCTGGGTGGCGGGTGCGTTGCCATAATGTTCTAGCTCGACGTTTGCTGTTGATGAGGTCTGTCAGGTGTTGTGGTAAATGGCTTTTGTAAGGAATTATTTGGGATTGTTTGGGAGAGGAGGCAGTCCAGGCGGCTTGTTGAATAGCGGTTGTAAAGGAATATACGGCGTCGTCAAGGTCATTTGGGGTTTTGAGAATCACTCTGAGGTCAATATCATTAGTGAGAATTTCGCGGAAGAGGTTCCAGTTGACAGGGCCCCTAATGAATGACGGTGGGATAGGTTTAGGAATAGGTGTTATGGATACATTTAGAATCAATGGACTATGATCAGAGGATAGTTCATCAAGGCGAGCTATGGAAAAATTCAGAGAGCCTAATCCGCTGTGGATGAAGAAGTCGAGGATGTCAGGATTACGGTTAGGATCTGTTGGCCAGTAGGTAGGAGAATCGGGAGGTAGGAGATGAAAGCGTCGGGAGTTGAGTGCAGACTGCAATGTCCGTCCACGAGAATTGGTGGTTCTAGAACCCCACTGTTGGTTCTTAGCGTTTAAGTCTGCACCCAAAATGAAGTGATTACCCAAGGAGTTGAGGAAGGATCCAAATTGGGCAGAGGAAATGGGATGTTTAGGAGGGCAGTATGCTGATGCGATGATAAGCGGAAAGGAAAAGGTTTTGATAACGATGGAAGTTGCTTGTAGGTAATCGTGGGCGGAAATTGGGTGTAAGTGATGGGTGAGGGATCGGCGGACTATGACAGCAGTACCGGCATGGGCTTTGCCGTCTGGATGGTCTGTCCGGTATGTCGTGTATCCTGGTATTTTAAAGTACTGTTTAGTGGTTAGTCTAGTTTCAGTAATGAGTGCAACATCAATGTTTTTGTCCTGCAGTACGGCTGTAACTTCGTCAGTGTGAGTTCTAACACCATTCGCATTCCAAAGGAGAATGGATAAGGAATTAGGTGAGGTCATTTATGGTTTTTTTAAGGCAGGAATGAGATTTGTTACGAGATTCGTAAGGAGTGATATTAGGGGCATAACAAGGGATTTAATTTCGGAAATAAAGGATGTCATCAAACTGGTAAGGTCTGTGGCGTTTGAAGGAGGAGGAATATGAGAGATTTGTGGTGGATTAGGATTCTTAGGATTGGTTACATTTTGAGAAAGAGGTATATGTGGAATGGATTGAGGTACATTTTGTAGTTCCGGCAGGGCCACGGCTTCAGTACTTTGATTCCCACCTCCAAGTAAGTGGGCAAATGATAAATTGGCATCAATAAGTTTTGAGGGTTCTCTTCTGTTTCTTACTTGTCTTGCTGTTTCATCCAGTACTTGAGGTTTTTGAAACCTGGTCCTCAGCTCCTTATAGATTTGGCATCCTTTATAGTTGGCCGGGTGGTCCTTCAGGCAATGAGCACATACAGCTGGTGTTGATTTTGGTTTTGTACACTCCACAGACTTGTGCTGTTCACCGCATTTCACGCATCGAGGTATGTGATGACAATAACTTTTAGTATGACCATATGCTTGACAATTATGGCACTGAATTATCTCTCTCTTTGTGTAAGGTTTTTCAACTCTTACACTGGAATAGTACAATCTATTGAGGTCATAGATTTTTTCAACTCCTTCAGCTGGTTCCAAATCCACAAAAAAGAGAGGTAGAGGAATTTTATCCTTTAGGACGTTAGTGACTTGCCGCACTTTATAGCCCATCTCCGTTAGTTCTTCTTTAATAGCTTCAACTGGTGTCGAGGGGTGTAAGTTTCTGATTACAACCCTTAAAGCTCTCTCTTGGCGTAGCTGATAGGTATGGAAATCTGCTTTGGTTTCAGTTAGGTATTTCACTATTTTTCTATATGTCTCGGCAGTAGTAGGAGATATTTTGGTATCATTGATTCTACTCATACAGTAGTAGCTGGTAGATTCGGTAATTTTGTTCAATTGAGCACACAACAACTGGAAATTTCTAATATTTTTGACAAATATTGGAGGAGGCCGTGGTTCACTAGGTATAGGAGTAGATTCCATGTTTTCTTTTTCATTATGTAAAATCTGAAAAGGATTTGGGGTGAAAAACGGCGATTCGTCAGTCATCCCTTGTGACGATGTGCCAGGTTGTGGTTCAGATTCTGAATTAGTACCGGAAGGGGTTGCTTGTAAATTTAATCTTTTATTAGTATCACGGCGGGGTCTTTGTTTTGTAGGTGACGGGATTGAACCACTAGATCTAGATCTTTTAGTTGAAGCTTTGGAGGACATTACTTGATGATAATATCGCATTTCATGTATAGAAAGTAATTAAATAATAACCAGATGTGGGAAAAAAACAATAACTTAAAAAAGGTTAAGCAAGACCAGCCTTGCCGGGCTATTGGCAATCAGCTGATATGAAGAGGTGACTCAGCATTCACTTTACACTGTAAATTATATCACAACTTACCGCTGTTTGCTCCAATAATAACTGTTGTTGTTATCCTGAAGTCTGATGATGTTTTCAAGACTGTGCTGAAGTGAAATCCAACTGTAAAAGCAAGAAATCCGAGAGTCGACTTGAAATATGACTGCTATACTCACGCGCATGCGCAGAACAAAGGATATTACAATGCTCACTGGACCAGATCAATTAACCACTCAAGAAGGATCTTGGAAATTCCTAATAATGAATTACTAATCGAAAACAGACAAACACAAATATGTAGAAAATGAAATAAAATAGAGTCTTATTTACAATTTGGTTCTGACTGGGTGGTCATGAGATGAATCAATAAGCAGGATTTGAATGTAGGAAGAGAGTTGAAGTGACGGATAGAAAGAGGAATAGAATTCCACAGAATTGACAATCTGTCAAAATGTGCAGATTGATGGGCCACAAAGAATTTATTTATTGTATAAATCTGAAGGCCTAGAGCGTGTACAGCGGGAATGGACAGAGGAGTTGAATTGTGGAAGGTCGAATATGTGGAAATGATGGACGGCGGAATTGGATAACTTGGTAAAGGAATGATGCAAGGAAATATTTGCGACGATTGGAAGGGTAAAGCCACTTCAACTAGCTATACAATTTGGAGACGGAGGTGTACCTGGAGACCCCGAAAATAAATCGAATAAAGGAATTAAATAGGCGTTTTATTTTTACTTCGAGATCCCCAGAAACATTACCATATACGGTACAGCAGTAGTCAAAGTGGGGGAATATTAGAGAGGTAACGAGGATCTTCCGGGTTTCACACAGGGATATGTGACGGAGGGAATTAAGTAAAGGGAATGCCATCTCTCTGCTGAATACAAAATCTGCTATAGTTTACATTGCATAAAAGCTTCCATCAAGTGCTTTATATTAAAAAATCTCCAGTTAGGCTACAATCTGAGTATTCATTTCAAATTTCAGCTGGCAGTTTTGAAAGCTTCAAAACCTGGTGTGAAAACCTGAATAACATATGTTTCAAAATATATTATATTAGAGTTTACCTTATGTGTCTTGCATCTAAAATCTCTTGCCAGGCAACATTCTGAGTATTTGTTTCATTTTACAAGCTACAAGCTAAAGTTGTAAAAGCTTTTCGATTTTCTGCACAGCCACCAGACACGTTTGTGATCTCGTAGGACTGCCCTTCAATTTCTTTGGACGGTCCTGTAAGGCCTTCCCCATTGATCCACGTCAACTCCTTCGCATAGTTCCTTTCAAATAGGAAAGCAATAGCTCATCTTGATTGCTTGCCGTAGTTCATGTCTCGCAGCTTTGAATTCCTCTTGTAGATTTGGGAACTAAGGGCTACCTCTTGTACGCTGGTACTTTCTTCTCAGCGGGTGGTACCGTACCCGACAGTCAGCGATATGGTCTTTCCAGAGGTCGACCTAGGCATGCATTGCTGCGCACCATAGACGCGTCACAAGCTGTGTTGATCAGGTCTATTAGCTGGTGAGCCTTATCCTCTGCGCTGCTTGACAGCTCACACGGGCTCCATCATAATTTTTAATGACTCTCTGTCAATTGTCCTACTTTTCCATCTTACATTACCCTTATCCTGCCTTATTTCCGGTTGCCCACAGTGATCAATACAGCTTGTTCCCTGTGGGTGTATAAGTCACAGACCTGCCAGCCAATAGTAGGATGTAGGCAGTCACTTACAAATGTTAAGTCGATGGTGGAAGACCTGCAAATGTAGGCTCTGTCCCTGTATTTACCAGTACGAGGTAGTCCATATGAGCAAAGGTTTATAATAAGACTTCTCCTCGTCAGTTGGTCGACTTGTTACTCCATTCTAATGCCCAGGCATTGAAGACTCCAGCAATTACTACAGGTCTACCTCCTATGGCCTTTCTCACTATGCTAACCAAAAGCGCTTCAAATTCTTCAATCGTAGTGTTCACTGGATCATAGCAGCTGCAGAAGTAAACATGTTGTCTCTGTTTGCCATAGGATATCCTGTGCGGTTTCGCAGTGATTTAGATTCAGTTGGAGGACTCTCATATGGGACAACTTCTTCCAATCCTTTGTTCCTCTAAGGCTCGCTGTAGTGCTGGGTATTTGATGCCGCTACAAGGGTGTCCACTATTGCCTTCTCCAACACAGAGAGCGCAAGCAGGACTCTTTGTACAGTCCAAGACTAGATGACCCTCTTCGCAACACCTGCAACAACATTTCGTTCGGTCGGGTCCTATGCATGGCCTGACCAAATACTAAATGGTTGGCTTTATATGCTCTCCCTCTAGTAATGTGGAGAGAGCCTCAGCGACCTCTTCCTTTGTTGTTAAACCGTCTAGGTCTCTTATTTCATTTAGTGATTCCTGTCTTCAAGCCCTAACTTTGGCCTCTGACCATAATGCTCCTTGTAGGGTTTGCTTCATTCTATCATCTTTTCTGAGTCCCCTTTTGATTCCTTATTCAATGGTATCAGAAGATTTCCTGCCTTATTTTTGCGGATGAAGTTAATGCTGGAGCTCATATCTTTCAAGGATGGATCAGCTCCCACTTTACATAGTGTATCTGCATAGGTGGTGGTTTCCTTAACATTGATTATGAGGGCATCCTGCCTCGGTGGTTTATAACAGGATAATGGACGGCGCTAATATAAGGACCTGCTAAAAAGACACACATAAGAAAAATACAAACATTTCAATCGCAATTTTTAAGACTGGCAACGAACTCACCACCTTATGTTTCAAACGATACCCTTCATACTGACTTACGTATTTCCTACTAAAACAAAGCACATTCGATCTACTTACAAACGATTTTACAACTAACTAAATGGACACATAAACAAAATTGTGCAAAACATGGCTACAACTGACATACCATCCATAACTCGGAAGGAAAAGGAGTTGGATGAGGGACCTCCTGACCTGAAAATATAGTTGTGCTTAATGTGAGGAGGATGCACCACTGGGTGCTGTCTCCCTCATGCCTGCCCACGCCATGTTTCCTTAGATTTTAGCACATTTGCTGATTGTAATATTTTTTTACAGGTGTAAATATAATGTTGAGACAAAAAAACAAAAACAAAACGTATTATTATATCAGGACATGTCTTATGTGACTTGCACCCAAAAATTTCCTGCTGGGTACTTCTTGCGTATTCATTTTAGATTCCAACTAAAGTTCTAAGAGCTTAAATAAAAAATAGGAATATGAGTTCTGCTAACCTAGTTATGGTATCTTAATAAAATCTGCTTAAATATACATTGCATAAGGGCTAACACTATGTGTATTACATCCAAAACTCTTCCACTGGGATATATTGCAAGTATTCATTTAAAATTCCAGCAACTCTCCAATCCCACATCAGAGACCTTGAGGTATGGTGTCAGAATTGGAGAATTAAAATCAATTCCAATAAATCCTAACAAATTACCTTTACCCTTCGTCGAAAACCTATGACATCCTGCCCTACAGTGTCCTTTATTGATATTCCGCTTGTCCCGGTAGAACAGATCCTCTATTTAGGACTCCTGCTTGACAAATGCCTTACATGGATCCGCATACAAGACAAGAAACTGCTTGCCGTTTTCGGCTACTCCAACATGTACTAGACAGACACTCTAACCTTTCACTTAAGTACAAAAGACTCATTTACATGACAATCATAAGGCCTATCTGGATCTACGGATTTGAGCTTTGGGGCTCTACTAAACCATCCAATTCTTCCCGTATCCAATCCTTACAATCCAAAATCCTTCGTAAAATCCTCAACACTCCTTACTTTATCACTAATAAAATTATTCATAAAGACCTCCATGTTCCATATGTAGCTGATTTGGCCTGTACCAGGTATCAATCCTTCCACTCCCACTCTAATCTACTAGCTTCAATCCTTGCTTCCCCTTCAATTCCTGATAATCCACCGAGGTGTCTGAAGAGAAGATGGCCTCGAGACCTTCTTGTTTAAATTGACTACTAGAGTGCTGCAAATGGGCAGTTTCTCTTCATGTTTTTCATGTACAATATATTTTATCAGCATATTTACTTGATGTATTATAATATACAGTTGTTAATTTCAATAATATATAAAAAAAATTCCAGGAAAAGTTCTAGGTTCTGGTATACTCACTTGGTAAAGGTGTCTCAACAGTATCTGCTTTAACATAAATTATATAAGGATTTACCTTATTTGTATTGTATATAAAACTCTTCCACTGGACTATATTGCAAGTAAAGTTCTGAAAGCTGGATAAACCACTTCTCGGCATATCGGTACCGCTCACTTGGTTTAGGTTTTGAGGCGTAAAAACATGGTTTAGTTATATTATTGATTTTTAACATGATACATAACTATTATTATCAAACAATACTTTTAATTAATAATACATACCATCAAAATACTAAACAACAAAATTATTAATTTAGTAAGTAATGTTATTGTTTCATAACATCTTTAAAATTATTAATTTAGTAAGTAATGTTATTGTTTCATAACGTCTTTAAAATTATTAATTTAGTAAGTAATGTTATTTTTTCTTAACATTTTCTCTCAATAAAATGTTAATTAAAATATACATTAACAGAAAATAATAAAAATCCTTATTTACAATGATAAAGCAACATTATTACAAAATTTATCTGATACATTTTCTGATACTGGTATTTGGTTAGGGCATCAGCTAATTGTTCATTGGACTTAATATAGTTTAAAATGATTGTACCATCCGCAACCTTTTCACGTATAAAATATTTGGTATCAATGTGTTTAACCTTCTTTTTAGATCAGGGTCATTTGCAATAAATATAGCACTTAGGTAATCTTCATTTATTCTTATAGGAGTCACATCCTTGATATATAAATATTCTAAAATATTCTTAATTAGAAAGGCTTCATTTAGTGCAGAATTTATCGCAACATAATCAGCCTCTGTAGTTGGAAGACTGACACATTTCTGCTTAGCTGATGACCAGGAAACCATTCATATGACATGTGGTGATCCGAAAACCTTAAAAATGTATCCTGTCGTCAAATGCCAGTCATCTTGATCTCCAGCCCAATCCGAGTGAACATATCTTTCAATTATAGGAGCATTTGAATTTCATCTGTAAATAAGTTTTAAATAGGTTTTACCTCTAAGATATCATGAAATCCTCATCAAGAGGGAATATAAAGAACCATTGGCTCTATTCAAATATCTGCTAGCTAAATTTAGAGATAAGTCAGGTCTATTACCTAAAATGTTTTCCTTATTTACATCAACTTTGAAATTAAGGTCTATCAGCATGTTTTTAGATCTACAATTCTCAATTTGAAATGTTTAGAGGATCGATTCTAAGATGCTTGGTCAATTTGAAGTATTCCTTCGTCTATGTGTTGGATTATTTTTAGGCCTAAATAATTAATTTTAGAACCTATATTTTTCATTTTGAAATTTTTATGAAGATTGTTTTCAATTCATTATTAAGATTTATTTTCAGAAAATATAAGAATATCGTCAACATATTGTAAGCTAGGTATATTAATTGTTTGTTTTGTGTAGGTATACCTCTTCTTTAATTCTCCCATACAAAATGCATTGGTGAATGGACATCCAAAAATGATTCGCTACCGCCAGTAAAATTCGAAGAGTAAACAGTTTAGCAACAGAAGCAAAAAGTTCTGTGAGGGCTATACCCTCCTTTTGTTAGAACCCCCGTGCTAAAAGACTGGCATCATAAACTCCATCAGTTTTCCCATAAAAATCAATTTACATTCTATTGTTGTCGTTCCTTTTGGTAACTCAACCTCTTGCCAAGTATTATTATGTATTATCAAGTCGAGTTCTTCAATGACAGCAGTGACCTAACCTTATTTTTCAGGTCCAGGTATCGCACCTTCATAGGTAAATGCACTCCTCCACTCTTCTTCAGCTGACTGAGATGTTTTAAAATCTTTAAATTTTTCAGGAAGCTTCAACTTGTTTCTGTCCCAAAGTTGTCTTTCTTCTTGATTTTGTTCTTCTCTAGGGCGTGCATCATCTTCTACTCTGTCTTCGTGTTCTGTTTATAAATAGCTAAACCCATAGAAATCTCACTCATTAGCAACCTATCTCTGTAATTGGACCTCTTCTCACGGTACCTCGATATTCATCATTTTGATCCATTCTAGTTGGGAAAACCAAATTTCATAAGGTGCCTTACTCTTGACTGAAATTGTACCAATATAATTTAACGTGTACACTGCTGTGTTAAAGCCTCAGCCCAATAAGATTTGTCCAGTCGGGATGAAATTAACAAGGATCTTGCTGCCTCCACTACAGATCGCATTTCTCTTTCAACCTCACTGTTTTGTTCACTAAAATAAAGGGCAGATCTCTGATGCCTTAATCTGATAGTTAATCATTTTTATCAGTATTTCTTTTAGCTAATTTAATGGAATTTATGATCAGATTTGGCACCTTACTTTTATTTCAGACCATATAACAAAATCTACATTGAGAAAAAGCATAATTTATTGATTAAAAGTATTTAGACCCTCCATCGGTCCAAACAAATCCAGATCAAGTTGACAAGGTTCTGAACTTTTCATTTCACTGACAGAAAAGGACACACAACATTCTTTTCCTCTCTGCAAGACTCACATTTAGAGTTTATGTCATCAGAATATTTTATATTAAATTTTGTTTTGATAGTTTATTTATTTAATGTCACTTTATGCTACAGTGGCTAATTAGAGGATGCTACAGTGGGAGTCATAAATTTTAGTCAATCCAGGTTTCATTAGGTTAGGGATCTTTAAGGAGTAATTGACATAACACAAGCTCAGGACCACCATATTAAATTTTGATAAAACTTCTTTAACACATCTAACATTTTGGTGAACTAATTTAAGATGCCAATAAAACAGAGAAGCTCCTTTTGACGATACTGCAACTTGTTCATAATCAATTTCAAAATTTGACCCAAACATTTTATTTGTCAATACTGCCTCTGCAAATATTTGGCCATTTTTAACAAGCTGACATATGTTTCCTTTGCCAATCATGTAGACCTTTGACATAGCCTGGGTTAGAGAAAATAAACTTAATTTCAAACTAGGAACAAGTAAAATATTGTTTGGTACACTGGGAACCTTCTTGCCGCCAACAATAGCTGTTACATTAATGCTTCCAATAAACTGCCATCATCTATTTTGACATATTTTTTGCAAGGCTGTATATTCTATAATTCCTTATTCTATGAAGAAATGTATCAGTCGCACCACTATCAAGATACATAACACTATCAAGATAAAGTTTGTTATACAAGCCATACTCACAAAAGCATTTTTCCATTTACCTTCGGTATTTTTATTTTTATATAAGAATGATCTACAGTTCTTTTTAATATGTCCTGGTTTAGAGCAAAAGTGACAAACAACTTTAGACTTAAAACCTTTGTTTTTAAAACATCTTTCAGTCGTATGATTAATTTTTGAACAAATACTACACCACATATTAGTCTATGAAACTAGAGCCTTACTGTCTGAATCAGTATCACTGAGATTCACTCTCTCTTTCTCTATTATCAATCTAGAAGGTAGCTCATTCATGGTCTTTCTAGAAGGATCCACTGGCTCCCAAGATGATACGAAATGTTTCATTTCTGAGGGAAGGGACATTAGAACCTTTGTCATTATCTGTTTCTCAGAAATATTTTCTCCTAACTGCTTTAATTTAGAAACAATTTCCATAATTGGAGATATTTGAGTAGTAATGCCTTTGATTTCATAACGATAACTAAAAATCGCTCATGGAATAAATGGACTGTGATCTCCGATTTTTGTTTATAAACTGCTAACAACTTTGACCACTTTTCAAGAGAAGACTCATATGTTAAAATAAGGACAATGGGATCTTCTTCCATTCAATAGCTAATAAGTATTTTGCTTTACAATCCTTCTTAATCTATTCAACTAAATTCTTACTTTCAGATGGTTTTGACTTGCTGTAGTTTGTTCATTTAATATCAATTTATGCTGCTATGTCTAATTGGACGATGCTATAGTGGGGATACTAAATTTTGTCTATCCAGTTTTAATTAGGATATGGATCTTTAACGAATTCCTGGCATCGCACAGGCTGGGGACCACCTTTTTACGTCCCCTCCAAAGGCTGGCATTATTAAGGATTATTTATTCCCATTAAAATATCCTAGGACCACCTGCGGGTTTGAAACTGTGACCTATGGCATAGAAGGCTGTTATGCTAGCCACCCTGCTACAGGTGATCACTTTTGACTTACCTTCACTACGTCCTGCAGCGATTTTGCTATGGCCATCATTTTAATTTAGAATTTGGAAATATTCCAATTGCTACAACCTTTTACTTTTGTAAATTGAGTTCTTGACAACGACAAGCTTCAAAATGCTGTTACTATGCCATTGAGAACTTTGCCAACACTCCCGACTTCAAATTTACTAAACAATACCCACACTTTTATTTGAAACTATTTGCACTGGGCTCATAACCTGTTCAGTAATGTGAAATAAATAAAGAACTTGCATAGTTCTTAATTGCTTCTATAAGAAAATCTCATGCTGGACTTCATTTCACATTCTAGCTTATATCCCACAACCTAGATAAACCACTTTTTACCATATTGGTACCTCTCATATGGTAAATAAATCACAACAATATTTGCATTAAGAGAATTATATTAAGGCTTACCTCCTTAATATAATTCTCTCCTCTTCTATCAGAAAATTTGTTGGAATACATTCTGAGTTTTCATTTCAGAATCCAGCTAAATTCCTACAAGCTGCATAAACCACTTGCCAGAATATTGGTTCTAATCACCTGCGTAATGTATTACAATAATATTTGCATTAATATAAATTATATTACAGCTTACTTTAAGGGTCTTCTATCAGAAAATCTTCTACTGGACCACATTTTAAGTATTCATTTTAGATTTCAGCTAAAATTCCAAAAATTTTCTCATATAGTCTTTACATTCAAGCGTCTCTCTGATATAAATTCTGTCCCAGATATTAGGTTTAAAGTGAACTGCTTGATCATACAAAGAAACATGATATTTAGGACATTAACTTCTTTATCCCTAGTTCTAAGGCCACTAGTGCATAGGACCAATTCTTGTAGAAATTAATGGCCTACAAGTTTTATTTCTTAGATTTTTCCAAAAAATTGATTCCTGATAAGCTAGACGCTGATAACACCTGAAAAACATTTTCGACAATAGCTCCTTAGCTGCCCATTTCCGACACCTGGCCATAGGAGTTTCTCTTCTTGTTTTGAGATCTTTAATTTATTCCTGAATTTTGGCCACTTATCCTTGTAACGCCCTGCACATGTTCTCCTATGTACATCTGATCCTGATTTAATAGATATTGTTATTACCCACATTTATGTTAATTAATCTTCTTCTTCTTCTTCATCTTTCCTCTTTACCACTACAGCAGTGTGAGGGGGTCCGCTACCATCAGCCTCTGCTGATCCAGGCATTCCTATTCTGCGCCATTTCTCTCGCTGATCTCCAATCTATATCTGTTTTTCTGCAAGCTTTCCTGATCCCGTCCTCCCAAATCTTCCAAGGTCTTCATCTTGGTCTCCTTTTCTCTACTTCCACCTCATATGTTGCTTTTGCCACGTGATCCTCCGACATTCTTAAGGCATGGTCGTACCATCTTCACTGGTTTCCTTTAATAATATCCTCAGCCGATCTCACATCAAGGTTGGATCTTATTGTGGTATTTCTTATTTTGTCTCTCTTCGTCTTACCCTCAACTTTCCTCAAGTAGCACATCTTCATAGCCTGGAGTTGGCTTTATGTTTAGTGGTGAGGGCCCAGGATTTGCTCGCATACGTCAGTATAGGTAAGAAAGTTGTCTTGTATATTACTATTTTTGTGTGTTTAGAGACCTCTCTTTTGCCTATAAAGCCCTTCTTAAGAGATAGGGAAACACCTTCTGGCAGACTTTATTCTTTCCTTTATGTCTTCGTCCACCCAGCCCTGCTCTGATGACTCGTCCAATTCGGTTCTCTCTTCTTTCCATCTTCATGATTTTCATTTTCCTGGGATTTATTTCCATGTTTATGGGGTCAAGTGCTTCCTGGAGGACTCGAAGATTGAACTGGAGATCCCATGTTAATTAATATTAGAGTAAAATGTAAAGCCTTATCATTAACCTCTTTCAAACATCAATTATTTCTCCACCTCTGATATGAGATGAATCCACACCATTCAAGGGTTGTAGAGTTACATTATTTTTAAAATAAATTTTCAGAATTATTTACATGATATTGGACTAACTTTTAGCCCAAACATCATCTTGGCTGAAATTAAATCAGATATGAAAACATATTAATATTTTTTAACTAATAAATAAAAGTATATAAAATAGAGATATTATTAATCATAATAAATGAAATATAGATTATTGATGAGAACATAATGAATGATAAAAGCATGCAAGTGTTAATATAGTAAAATTAGAAAATATTGTAGAAACAATATTAAATATTGAAAAATATTTACCGCCTCTGTTAGCGCTACCCAGGGAGCACCACGTGGAGGTAGAGGTCGGATTTGCTCCCCAAAAATTGTTATTTAACATAATAATTTATATTATATTTATGTTAATTAATATGATTGTATAAGACTGAATCCTGCGAAGTAGATGTTTCTACCCATCGCAATCATATCCAGAATGAATATTAAAAAAATATACACATACCAAATATATGTTTCTGATAAATCTTCTTCACTTCATGTAAAAACAACCACAGAACTTACATCAAAAAACATATTTGGTCAGTCACTCCTGTAAATCATTTAAATCAATAAATTAAATATAAGTAGCATAAATATAAATAATATAAGTTTAATTCTTAAATACGATAAAATGCATAAAATAAATATAAATAATGACTATATATCATAAATATATAATATGTATAAATCATGAATACATAAACTTGAGAAACTTTCCACCACCAAAATATATAAAGACAAAATAAAATATAAAAATAAAAAATATTAATAATTCTAAAATAAGCTTGCAAAGATTAGTTATTATTTTTATTAAAAACAAACATTATTAACATCATTACACACTCCTTGTATGAGTCACGTCATATAAATATTTTTTAAAGATAAAACATAGAAATTTTATAACTCTAACAATGACACTTAATTGGTAGATAATAGGTTTGTTTAGAATAAAGAAAGAAAAATCATGCAAAATATGAAAAACAAACTAAAGCAAGCAAGTTTTATTATTAAAGCAATAACATTATAATTATATAAAACGAGACATGCAATTTTTATATTATTAAAATATATTTTACCTATAATGAAAATCTTCAAAAAATAATTCTAATAATTTGAAAACGATTTTTTTTTTTAACCTTCCTCCCAATGAAGTGATGTGAGAGCCTTGGTTCTATTTTTCACACTCCTGAGCATTTTGTAGAACCTGCAATCTTAGTAAAAGATTAACCATTCAAGTTTTATAATTACATCAGTAACACTCTTAAACACAAAGATGTGCATAAAAAAGTTTTAATTATATTATAATAAAAAATCTGGTGCGGGCAACACACGACTTTCACTTACCTCTGTTTTTAGAATCGATTAAAGAATTTTCAAATTCAGTAAGAGATAAAAATGAGTGAAACCATTAAAGAATTAATTAAATGGAATTTCTATAGAAACATGTGTTTTATTAAAAAATCTATTGTATTATTATCACTTATTAAAATAATCACTTAGTTTTATCGGCTTTACATCACTCTCTATAAACTTTCAAAAGCTTATGTATGAGATAATATTTTTCTAAAATCTTTAGCTTTTCAACGGTATATTATAAGTGTATATTACTGTTGCTATGTTCAAAATAAAAAAGTTGCATTAAACAAATATTTTTTCAGTTTTCTCCTTTAGTTGTTTTTTAAATTTGCACAACTTACATATTTAGCTGTTATTTATCAATGCTAACAAGATAATTTGGTTTTACTATAGAATCTACAAAATTAAAAGTACTTTAGGGGAAGAAAATTTAAAATATCGGCATTTAAGCCCTCTCATACCATTTTAATCAAAATCATCGGAACCGTTTTTGAGAAAATCGAAAAAAGGTGCAAAATGCATAGTATAAAGTGGTTCTTCTGGTAAGCTCATTTTGATGAAAAAAGTTTTGTAACGTCTTAGGCATATATTTGTCTTAAATATGAAATTTCAGTTTCATAGGACTTACCGTTTCCGCCCGGGAGTTACCACACACACAGACCTTTTTGCGGGACTTGGTTATTTGTACTCAGGGAACCCTAAAACGTGTATTTCCATTGAAAACTGGGATTCGAAAATTTTCACGATCGCAATACTTTCCCTTACTATATATAGTAAATGAAAGTAAAAATAAAATTAATAATTCTAATTCTAAACATAAAATAAAACAAGCGTGCAAAGATTATTTATTACTTTTGTTAAAAACAGAAACGTTATTCGCATCATTACACACTTCTCATCATCATACTTCATGAGTAGCTTCATCTAAAAAAATAGAAGATTTTGTATAAAATGAAATACAGAAATTTTATAATTCTAACAACAACACACTAAAACATAGAACCACAAAGAGACATGCAATTTTTCTTGTATTATAAAAATCTTCAAAACGCAAAAAATATGAATGTTTAATAATTTTAAAAACTAAAACTATAACTATAACCTACCTTTATTTGATGTAATGTCAAATCTTTCGTTCTCTAAAACATTAAAAAAAACCTATGATGATATAATTAATATTTTGTAACATATAAAACATACAAGTTTTATATTTTTCTATCAATAACATTTTAAAGCACAAATTATTTGGAATTTGTTTCACTTATGTTAAAATGGTACTTTAGAAAAATAAAAAAAATATGAAAAATTTATGATTTAAAAAAAACTTTTGAACCTACCTCTCTATGAAGCGATGATTCTTCTAAATAAATGTTTGACACTTTTGAAAAAGTTCCAGAACCTTTGCTAAAATGAATGTTCAATAAAAGATATACCATACAAGTTATGTAATTCTTTCAAGCCAGAGGACTAGAGCAATTATTGTTAAGAATTGACATGCTTGATTATTGATTTAACAAATTAAATTAGAAAATGAATAATAAAAATTTTCAAAAACGTACAACTTTAACATTGAATATTTCTATCTAGTATTAACATCATTTGATAAGTATAGATCACCAATATACAAAGAACCATCAATTTATAAACCATTTCTATAAACTATAATATAATAAAAAATTTAAAAAATACATTAAAGTTGTAGAACTCACTGTAAAACTCATAGATACATTTTAAGTTTGTTTTAAATTTTTTTCAAAATTTTATTTAACTTCTTTCTGTAACCTATATTATTATGAAAATATTGAAAAAAGAGAAAACGCGCAAATTATATATTCTATCACTATATCTCTAAAACAAAATAAAACAAGGAGACATGCATTATTTACATATGTTTATCATGATACAGGGGTCTTGGGAAGCACCTCTTCAGCGATTAGCCAGAGTAACGGACACCCTGTTTCAAAATATTTTCAACTTGACAGAGGAGATCTGCGAGTGCACCGAACTACTGCAGATGGAAAGAAATACTATGTAGGCCCCTCTCGTGGTAAAGAAAATAAGACAATTCTTGAGGGAAAAGTCTTTTGAGAAGTGGAGCCAGTGCAAGTGGCAGGGTGTAGGCCTGGTCTATTTCAAAGCCAGCCCGAGCGTCAACAGGTTTATGTTCGATTGTAAGATTCTAACAGGATCAGAGTGGACCAACGCAATTAAATTGAACATAAGCTGCGCACCACTTCGTGAAGTTCCGGGATCAAGATGCCAGGGTAATGAAGCTGTTGGACCCTCTGCCGCAGATGCGGTTGATAGTTATAAGCCCCTTCACATGTGTTGGGAAAATGTCTACATAACATGCATTTTGTTACCCGCCGGCACAACCGCACAAAGGAGAAAGTAGCAGAATATAAGATACAGATGGGTCAACAAGATTTTTGGATATTTTGGCATTTAGTGCCACAAAAAATGAAGCACTGATAGTGGATCCCACAATCAGATATGAAACAAATGACCAGAAACAAGGCAAAAAGATTCACAAGAGGTGAAAGAAAACATTTATACCAAATGTATTCCATACCTGAAGGAAAAATTTCTTGGGGAGTTCGGCGAGAGGGAATTTACAGTCGTGGGACTTTGGTTCGGAATCAGGGGGACCATCCCTGTAGCCACTAGAGGATTTTTGGAGAATTATGGACTCTAAAAAAATCAGTTGCAAAACATATCGGAGACCATAATCTTGGACTCACTGGGAATCCTGCATCACCCATATATTAAGGCTAGTATGGATTTTTATATGTCAATGATCGATTTCGAAATCATTAAAGCCTATGTACCTCTATTAGGCAGAATCTCCCTCTATCTTTTTTCTTTGAAATTGTCTTCAAGATTGACCCTGTATGCTGTGTAATCATATTAACTCAGTGAAGTTGAGCAGCAGATCCAAATTGAAATTTCCTCTCTATAAGAAAAATAGTCAAAAGCAAAAAGGATACATTTTGTAATTCTAAAAATAACACTAAAACCATGAAAAAAATATTATTGTATAAATCAAGAAATAATAAATTTAAAAAAAATATATTAGAAATATAAAAACCCAGAACCAAAAAGACGGAAAATAAAAATAAAATAAGCATGCAAACAAAAATTAATATTAAATTTTACTGAATATTTGTAAAACACTTAAAAACAAAAAATCATGCAATTTTTTTTATTATTTTATTTATACAGGTTTAATGAAAATCTTCAAACACGAATCATAATTACAGATATAACACTAAAATAAGCATGCACACAAAACTTAATATTAAAATGACCATACTATATACTTAATATTTGAAAAATTGAATTACTAACACCTTAAAACATATCACAAACAAAAAATCATGCAATTTTTTATTTTATTTATAAAGCTTTAATGAAAATCTTCAAACGCAAATCATAATTACTGATATAACACTAAAATAAGCATGCACACAAAACTTAATATTAAAATGATCATACTATATACTTAATATTTGAAAAATTGAGTTACTAACACCTTAAAACATAACACAAACAAAAAATCATGCAATGTTTTTTAATATATATATTTTTATTTATATAGTTTTAATGAAAATCTTCAAACACGAATCATAATTACAGATATAACACTAAAATAAGCATGCACACAAAACTTAATATTAAAATGACCATACTATATACTTAATATTTGAAAAATTGAATTACTAACACCTTAAAACATATCACAAACAAAAAATCATGCAATTTTTTATTTTATTTATAAAGCTTTAATGAAAATCTTCAAACGCAAATCATAATTACTGATATAACACTAAAATAAGCATGCACACAAAACTTAATATTAAAATGACCATACTATATACTTAATTTTTTAAAAAATTGAGTTACCAAAACCTTAAAACATATCACAAACAAAAAAACATGCATTTTTTTGGGGTTTTTTTCCTTAATAGACTTTTAATGAACACCTTAAAACAAATCATAATTATAGATATAACACTAAAATAAGCATGCACACAAAACTCAATATTAAAATTACCATACTATACTGGAAATTTGAAAATTTAATCACTAACACTTCGATTCGAGCTAGAATTAGTAATGCTCATAAAACGAAAGGAGTTCGAAAGAAATGGTAAACACCGGGAAGATACGTGTGATACTGAATGCAAAGAACAGTTCACTGAGAGACTAGATAAGGCCTTAGAACTCGGTCCTACTGAGGACACAGTGAACGGAAGATGGAATCTCTTCAAAGAGGCCATCAAGCAAACGGCAGAGGAGGTGCTAGGGACAGTGAAAACCCAAAAGAGGTCTGGATGGTTTGACCTAGAATGCCAGGCAGCGACAGACAGAAAAAATGAGGCCTATAAGAAAATGGTAGGTAAGCACCGAACTCGCCAGGCGGTCAAAGATTATAAAGACAGAAGACGAGAAGAGAGGCGTATCCACAAAAAGAAGAAGAGGATGTAGGAATTGGAGAAGATAAAGGAGATGTAAGACCAAAGTATGGAGGGCAAAAACTAGGGCCTTCTAAAGGAACGTAAATGTCCAGAGCAAGGAATTTAAGCCAAGGACCAGTGCTTGCCGTGAAGAGGATGGGTTATTAATAACCAATAAAGAAACCATCCTTAATAGGTGGGCTAGCTACTTTAGATGGGTGTTAGGTAGTTCCCAGTAACCTATAATAGAAGATGAAACTCCGTTTGTAAGCTATGAATTTACCGAGCCACCTGAAGAAGATGAAATCATGGATACGATCCAAAAACTAAAAAATAATAGAGCCCCAGGATCGGATAATAAATCATCAGAACTTTTGAAGGCGGGAGGTGACGAGTTACTCAAAGGTGTTTGCGATCTTCTCCACAGCATATGGGTAAATAGGATTCTTCCGGATGAATGGTATACAGGTGTTATTATCCCTCTCCATAAAAAGGGAGATCAAACAAAATTCAAAAACTATCGGGGCATAACGCTCCTTAATTGTACATACAAGGTCCTGTCTAGCATCATCTACCAGAGGCTTCTTCCGCACACAGAAAGAGAGATTGGACAATACCAGTGTGGTTTCATGAGAGGAAGACCTCAATCTTTGCTTTGAGAACCCTACTTGAAAGATTGAGGGAATACACCACACACCACCTTTTGGTCGATTTTAGCAGTTCTTATGACAGTGTCATCAGAGAAAAGTTGTATAAGGCATTGGAAGAAATGAACATTCCACTTGAATTGATCCATCTTACAGAGTTACTAATGATGGAATCGAGGTGTCAAGTTAGAATACAAGGTGACCTCTCGGAAGCATTCACGACGTCAAGAGGCCTGAGACAAGGAGGTGGTTTGTCATGCCAACTTTTCAACCTGGCACTAGAAAAGGTGATAAGGGATTCAGGTGTAGAGAGAAATGGCACTATACTAAATAAATCTACACAAATCCCGGCCTATGCGGATGATGTGAATATTATTGCTCGATCTCAGAGAGAATTGAAATGTGCCTTCCTGGCATTAGAAGCTGCAGAACAGAATATGGGTCTCACAATAAACCAAGGAAAGACCAAATACATGGTTGCCAACTCTCAATTGTCACCACCACATACCATCATCTTTGGAGAGCACACATTTAAAAATGTTGAACAGTTTGTGTACCTATCATCTTTAGTGTGTGCAGATAATAGATCCA
Organism: Piezodorus guildinii; assembly: GCA_023052935.1. Classification (NCBI taxonomy): domain Eukaryota; kingdom Metazoa; phylum Arthropoda; class Insecta; order Hemiptera; family Pentatomidae; genus Piezodorus; species Piezodorus guildinii. The sequence continues at coordinate 3,038,647 of CM041298.1, read as the reverse complement.
GCCCAGAGGTACAGAGGCGAATCACCTCAGCAAACAGATGCTATTTTGGCCTGGCGAAAACATTGAAAAGCCATTTGTTATTAAGGAAAATAAAATCTGTTTGTATAAAACACTAATCCGGCCAGTACTAACATACACCTCCGAAACATGGCCCCTATCACGTGCCAACGCCAATTGCCTACAGGTTTTTGAAATAAAAATCTTGAGAAGGATGTTTGGCCTTGTGAAGGATGGGGAGCAATACAGACTCAGGCACAATACGGAACTGCACCAACCAAATCATGAGCCGGACATGGTACAATTCATCAGAATTTTAAGATTGCGGTGGACCGGTCATGTTGCAAGGATGGATGATGACTCGCAAATAAAAAAAATTATATTTGGATACGTGGATGGAAGGAGGAAAAGGGGGCGTCCACGACTAAGCTGGGTGGTCGAGGAAGACGTGAGAGAATTTTTTTTTTTTTTTTTTTTTTTTTTTTACTTTATAGACTTCTAATGAAAAGCATCAAAAATAAATCAAATTAGAATTATAACACTAAAACCATGCAAAAATATTATTGTATAAATCAAGAATTAAAAAATTTACGAAATTAAGCATGCACACAAAAATTAATATTGCACTGAATATTTGGAAAATTGAATTACTGACACAAAAAAAAAAACATGCAATTTTTTTTTTTTTTTTTTTTTTTACTTTATAGACTTTTAATGAAAAGCTTCAAAAATAAATCAAATTATAAATATAAGCATGCACACAAATATTAATATAGTACTGAGTATTTGGAAAATTGAATTACTAACAAAAAAAAAAAAACATGCAATTTTGTTAATGAAAAGCTTCAAAAATAAATCAAATTATAAACATAACATTAAAACCATGCAAAAATATTATTGTATAAATCAAGAATTAAAAAATTTAAGAAATATTCTTTATACTATATAATAAATATAAATACCTAGAAACACAAAAAAACTTAAATAAAATAAGCATGCACACAAAAATTACATGCATGAATTACAAACACAAAGAAAAGCATGCAATTTTTTTTTTTTTTTTTTTTTTTTTTATTTTTTTTTTTTTTTTTTTTTTTTTTTTTATAGACTTTTAAAGAAAATCTTAAAAACCGAATCATAATTGGAGCAATTCGATAGCTCGGAAAGTGAAGTTACACCTGTTCAAGTTCATCTTTCTACCAGTGCTTCTCTATGGACCAGAGAGCTGGATTATGAATTAAAGGCTACAAAGTCACACCACTTTATGGAAATAAAGTTTCTTAGAAGAATTGTGGGGAAGACACGGAGAGACTGTGTCCGGAATGAAAGGGTGAGGGACGAGCTTAATGTGTGCTCTGATTTTTTTATAGACTTTTAATGAAATTCTTAAAAACCGAATCATAATTGGAGCAATTCGGTAGCTCGGAAAGTGAAGTTACACCTGTTCAAGTTCATCTTTCTACCAGTGCTTCTCTATGGACTAGAGAGCTGGATTATGAATTAAAGGCTACAAAGTCACACCACTTTATGGAAATGAAGTTTCTTAGAAGAATTGTGGGGAAGACACGGAGAGACTGTGTCCGGAATGAAAGGGTCAGGGAAGAGCTTAATGTATGCTCTGATCTGGAAATCCTAGACAAGAGGTAATTGGGATGGTACGGGCATGTGTGCCGAACAGACCACCACCGGAACCCAATTAAAACAATGGAGGTAAGACCCTTAGGAAGAAGACCTAGAGGACACCCGAGGACCTCCTAAAACTCATATCAGAGGAGTATTTATATATTTATGCATGAGTTAATGGACTAATTTCTATAAAATATAAGATCCCTAACCAGCCCCACCCAAGGAGAGCCAGCAATATGGTTCCAACCGCTGGTGTTCTCTTAGTCTGACATGATACCTGAATGTACTGCCGCAGAGGTTACAGGAGTACGGGTCTACTCCTGTGTGGATAAAAGTGTGAGACTGCATGGACCTGAAGTTCCGGTACTTCTTATTGCAATATTCGCAATAGTAGATGGGTCTAGGCTGCAGCGCTGACTGGGGCAACATCTGAGGAGGCTGCAGCGCTGACTGGGGCAACATCTGAGGAGGCTGCAGCGCTGACTGGGGCAACATCTGAGGAGGCTGAGGGAATATCTGCACAGGCTGCTGAGGCTGGACCACTGGCCACTCCCGCTGCTGAAGGGCCGACTCCTGAGGGTTCGCCAACCCAAGTGCTGCACGGATTTCTTTAACAGGAACTGAAAATCGAGAGATATATTAATTTCACATCAAATGTCTCTGAAATAACTTCTTAATGGTATTCTGGTCAAGGGTGCTCTAGCCTAATTCCTTAACAAAATACCAACTAGGTATCTTCTTATAGCAATCCTTGAGAGCCAGAAAACCTTCCTATATCCTTGTTCTCCTCACTCCCCATACCCTAAACTCATTTTGGAATCTTTTACCTAACTCCCTAACCACATTCAAAAATTATTTATTTCTCCAATTCCTAAAAGACCAATCTTTCACTCACACTTAATATATCTTGTCTTAATTATAAGCAACTAAATTCATTCAATTTTTATCTGTTCCTTATTTTTTCCCAAGCACCCCTTTGAGGTAAGTGAATCAATTATTTATTTTATCCAGGAGATGTTAATTGGGGGTACAGTCAACAAAATATTTAAATTAATTTAAGTTTTACTTTCCATTAACTTCTCCTGGATAAAATAACAAATTGATTCAACGTACCCAAAAGTAGGTGCTTAGGAAAAAATTAGGAACAGATAAAAATACAATGAATTTAGTTGCTTATAATAAAGACAAGACAGATCACATGTGTTTTCTCAATATCTGAAAACAGTCAACCATTCTACACGTAACATCATCATTTATTTATCCTTCCTAGCATTTCCTGCAATATTCTAAATATTTTAAATTTTGATCAGAAATGTTTCTGCAGTAGAGAGGTTACATTTAGTTATGAATGTTTAATAATGTCTAAATTTTGAGTTCCCAGATAGTGCCTTTATGTTAAACAGTGAGTGTCAAAAGTATTCGGAATACTTATTTCTTTTCATTTAACAAGTATATTTCACAACCATTAATACATATAATTCTTTTTCACTCACAATTCTTTAAAAAATACTCCCATAAAGAAAAATCACTAATCAGATAACGGAAAAGTATATATATTTTTTTTTTATATACTTTTTAATTTTATGTTCTAAACGATTCTCCCTCATACAACTGATACCCAACCTTAAAAAGAAAAGTTTTTAAAGTAAGGTCCTAAAGTAAAAACATAATGATCTAACAATGGCTTCGAATATTATTAAAGAGAACATTATTAAATAGGTGAACTGTTTATAAAAAAATTATGAGAATATGTGGATGGCTAAGTATAGTGTAGATAATATAATAATAAAATATAAAAGCAAAAAAGTGAGCATTAAAAAAAATATTAAATACTAAAAATGAAAGACTGATTATTCATCAAATAAGAAAGCACTTCTTGAAATGAGTAAACCTTAGCTTATATCTGAATTTTTAGAACTTCTGGATACACAATAAGTGTTTCAACTGTTTGCTGCATTCTGAAAAAATATGAGGAATAGAAAAACATGGTACAAGAAGTTCAGAAAAGTCTTTCAGAAGGCAAGGCAATAAGAGAATAGGCTGAATATTTGAGAATATTTTTAAATGAAGGTTGATGAATTTAAATGTTCACAGATGAGTTCCATTCTGATAGATGGTTCTTATGGAAAAAATGTGATTTGGATGAAATCAAATAAGAAATTTAGTATGTCAAAGTAAAACACCTTTTGGTGGTCAGTGGTCAGTGATGGTTAGGGCTGTTTTTCTTTAAAAAGATTGGATTCTTGGACAAAATTGTTGATAGATTAGTGTATTTTTTCAGTATGAAAAGCCAGAATTAAAAGTAGAAGAAAAATGACAAACAAACTAAATTTCCAACATAAGCGCAACCATGAACCTAGACATGTATGTTATCTATTCAAATTTGGTTGCAGCACCAAGTTCTCGAAATCTCTCTTCCATTATTTCTTTTAAGTTTAATTAAGTATTTGTAGGCCCCAGTAAAAAGGAAAATCAAGAAATATGATATTCAAAATAAAAATGACCTCAAGGAACAATAAGCGCTTCAACAAACAATTAATTAATTATTGAGACCGGTTTGTTATAGGCTAAAATGTATAACTATGCAAAAAGAAATACATATGATTATTGCATAAATATAAATCCGAAACCATGTAATTCCAAATACTTTTGACTTTTTTTTTAACGTTTATATTTTTCGTAAATGAAAGTCCACACATTTAAAAATTAAATTATTTTTGTCGTTATTTTAAGGTTTCGCTATTGTAATCCTACATCTTAGCATTATTAAGGGGGTAACCACTCTTTAAAAACAGAAGACATAAGTCAAAAGCAAGTTAACTGCAGAATGGTGCAGAAACTCACTGCAAGTGTTTTAGTCCGCTGGAAAGCGATCTCCATCTTCCATGTTGAAGGGGACAATAATAGGCACAGAGTAAAAATAATTTTCATCGATTCAAAAACATTTTTTTTTTAATGTAAGATTTTTCTATCATCTCACAAACGAACTTCTTAGATACGACACACCCTACAAAGCTCACAACCTTTACATATCAACCGACAGAGAAAGAATTCCAAATTCAACTAATTGTCTCTTACATTGGACATGAAGTTTAGGATAATGAAAAGTCGTATGAAAATGGAATTTCACATTTAGGACAACCATACGCCCGAGATATTTCACATTTAGGACAACCATACGCCCGAGATGTTTCACATTTAGGACAACCATACGCCCGAGATATTTCACATTTAGGACAACCATACGCCCGAGATATTTCACATTTAGGACAACCATACGCCCGAGATATTGCAGCCCAGAAACCACCATCCACCATGATTTTCCCAAAAACGGCTAAAACGATTTTGATTTAACTCCCTATACCCATTTAAAATTAATAGCGCCATGTAATGTCATGTAAGTTCATTCTGATTGAAATTGTCTGACAGAACTGAGATGCGGATATTTGGGTTTTTATTTCTCTAAAGTACGTTTAATTTTGTAGATTATATAAAAATATCCATATTATCTCGTCACCATTGATAAAAAAATGGTAAATATATAAATTGAATGAATTGGATACCCATCTAAAGGAGAAAACGGAAAAAATATTCATTTATAGATTTAAAAAAATTAACCGTATCAATTTGCAGGCATTGACAAAAAACCGCTAAATATATAAGTTAATATGGAAACGTATTCAATTTTCCAATAAAGCATAGAAGAGCGAATAATTTTTTTTTTCATGCAATTTTTTGTCAGACTTTTTCAATCAGAATGAAACTACATATTTCGTATATAGCTGAGTAAAAGTAAAAAATCTGGTGCGGGCAACACACGACTTTCACTTACCTCCATTTTTAAAATCAATAAAAGAATTTTCAAATACAGTTAAAGATAAAAATACGTGAAACTATTAAGGAATTAATTAAATTAAATTTCTATAAAAACATGTGTTTCATTAAAAAATCTATTATATTATTATCTAAAATAATCAGTTAGTTTTATGTTCATTTCATCACTCTCTATTAACTTTTAAAATCTTGTGAATGGGATGATATTTTTTCTAAAATCTTTAGCTTTCCAACGGTATGTCATACATGTAGATTACTGCTCTTATGTTCAAAAACGAAAAATTGCATTAAAAAAAATATTTTTTCTGTTTTCTCCTTTAGTTGGGTATCGAATTTATTCAATTTATATATTTACCGGTTTTTCATCAGCGCTAACAAGATAATCTAGTTATTATTATTGAATCTACAAAATTAAAGGTACTTTAGGGGAAGACAATTTAAAATATCGGCATTTAAGCCCTGTCAGACCATTTTTATCCAAATAAAACCTACATGATATTAAAGCCCATTAATTTTTACATCGATATAGCGAGTTTAATCAAAATCGTCGGAACCGTTTTCGAGAAAATCGAAAAAAGGTGCAAAATGCATGGTATAAAGTGCCTCTTCTGGTAAGCTCATTTTGATTAAAAAAGTTTTGTCACGTCTCGAGCGTATAGTTGTCTTAAATATGAAATTTCAGTTTCATAGGACTTACCGTTTCCGCCCGGGAGTTACCACACACACACACACACACACACACACACACACACACACACAAAACACACACACACAGACCTTTTTGCGGGACTTGGTTATTTGGACTCAGGGGACCCTAAAAAGTGTATTTCCGTTGAAAACTGGAATTCGAAAATTTTCACGATCGCAATACTTCCACTTACTATATATAGTAAGTGAAAGTAAAAATCGAAAAACATTTCTAAAATTATTTAAAGAGTGGTTATAAAACTAAAAATAATTATGTTGGTGATTACATCACCTCTACCCAAAATAATATAGTATGAATCACATTTAAAATAACAATAAAAAAAAATTATAACGAAAAATATATAAATAATGCTGAACCTAGAATTAATTCGAAAATTAAAAAATTTATATTAAAAAGTCAAGGACAATTTTTTTTAAATAATTGTAAAAACAATTATTTAATAATTAACTATTGTCTCAATTATTATAAATATTCCTCTTAGAACTAGAATGAAATACACGTATATTTGAAAATTAACAAATATAAAATTATATATTAACGAAAAAACAGTATTTATTTAAAAATTATTATCAATTTCATTAAAAACCTAAAAATAATTATTTCGAAATGTAATATTATTATGTTAATCCTTATATAATCCCTCCTAAATATATATATATATATATATATATATATATATATATATATATATATATATATATATATATATATATAAGACGCAAATATTAAAAATCATGAGGAGAAAGAAAATAAAATACCATACATTAAAATTATTTAAACAGAAGTTAAAAAACTACAAATAATTATTTTGAATTCGTATATCACATTTTCCTAAAAGTATATAGGATGAAAAATATTTAAAACAGGTTTAAGTGATATAGACAAATTTTGGGATTAACATTCTAAAATCCTATTACAACTATCTCAAGTATTGCCATTTTTAAATATAATATTATTGTGTTGATCATTATAACAACTTCCCAAAAAAATATTTAAAAACCATTAAATTTGAAATTATTTTGTAAAACGAAGAAAAAAATTACAAATGTTTAAAAATCCGTGACTCATTTAAACGTAATTATTTCAACTTTTCCCCTTTAAAAAATTTATCATGAAAAATACATAAAAAATACTAACTCTTAAATTAATTCAACGAGACAAAAAATAATATTAACAAACACACGACAAATATTTTAAGAGTCTGAAAAAATATTTCAAAATTTATTTAGTTATTATTAATAATAATAATAACAGGCTTAGCGAACCCGAAGATTCTATGCCGATACCACCAAATTCCGCCTACACAGACTCGTCCAATGTTCACCATTCAAGCCCAAGCTCCCGAGATCAGCCTTAACGCAATCCTCCCATCTCCGCTTCGGCCTACCTTTCGGACGCCTACCAGTCGGAAAAGCAAATACCAACTTTCTCGGAATCCGCTCGTCATCGAGCCCAACAACTTTACTCGCCCATTTGAGTCTCCGCGATGCAATCAGCTCAATTTTATTCACAGGATGCAAGTTCCGCAATTCCGCGTTGTGCAACCTTCTAAACTCCCCAGTGGCCTCCTCACCTCTCTTCGGACCAAATATTTTACGCAATACCTTATTTTCGAAAACCTTAAGCCGTTGTTTATCCTTCAAAGTAAGCGGCCACGTTTCACATTCGTAAAGAAACGTTGGAAGAATAATAGTTTTATAAATTCTAATCTTTAAGTTTTTAGACAGAAACCGCGAACTAAGTAACTTAGAAACTGAATAATAACACGCATTTCCCACCTTTAATTTAGTTATTATACCATTGTAATTTCTAAAAATAATATTGGTTAATTATTATTCAAATCACTCGACAATATTTAAAACCGAGTAATTTCGATACTATTTAGTTAAACCAAAATAGTATTTGGTTATCATTATACTAACATTAGAAATAAAAAAATTAAATAATATTATTCAGAAAACAAAAAAAAAAATAATATTTCGTAGGGAACATATTGCATTATTATCTTTCTAATGATGGAGTTTTGTTGACCGTAGAGAAATTAGATGAGGAAGATGGTTGGGGGTGCGGTCATAAATTAAAACCACACAATTAAAAATAAGCGTTATTTTTATTATGTGCCGACGTTTCGGCCTACAATGTGGGCCTTCATCAGGGCTAAAAGAAACAAGATAACAACCAATGTAATTATAGATTTAATAATGCGTTAGGTATATAATAATAATATGGCAGTAATAAATTATGGGAACATAAATAATATTAAATGTAAAATGATAATAAGATGACAATTATAAAGTATGGAAATAAGGTGACAGTTATAAAGTATGGAAATAAACAAAATTAAGATGATAGTTATAAAGTATGGAAGTAGACATAATTGAGATGATAATATTGTAATGAGAATATATAAATAGAGACTAAGTAAATGTAAAAAAAATGATAAAGGAAAAATATGTGAACAATTAAAATTTTAAATATTAACAATTTTGAGTTGATATATGACGGTAATATATTAAAAACATAGTTAAGAGTATAGGTAATATATAAAAAAATATAGTCATTACAAAAGAGAAACAGTATGAATAAAAAATAATAATTTAAATTTTAAAATAATGTAATATTAAACTAATAATTATATGTCAGGATATGTAACGGAGAAAGATATGAGTATGGAAAGGGGGAGAAAGAAATGGGCGATGAAAAAAGACCCTTATCAATAAGAAAAAATACTTACATGACGTGCAAGCGTTGCCTACGAAGTGATGTTTCCCAGTTTAAAAAACGCTCATTGCGTGGAACGGAAAATATGAGAACTAGAATGTCCGTTAGGAAAATTCCAAGAAGCTAAGTTATGTTTACTGATTCGATTGTTAAAAAATAGCCAAAAGTCATTACTTGAGAGTACTTGAGTTATTACTTATGAGTATTTGATAAAATTGTAAGAAATAGTGACGAGGTAAAGATTAAAAGATTTTAAGTAATAACGGATGACGATAATAAATGATGAATGATGATAAGGTAATAACGAATGACGATAAGGAGCTGTCGAAGGAAATGATAAATAACAGTAATCTAGTAGGTAAACAAATAAATAAATAAAAAAGGGGAGTACGAAAATTAAATAAATATATAAATAAAAAATTGATAATAAATAAATAAAAATAAAATTATGAAGAGATGATCAGATGGTTGTTTAAAAAATGAGCTAGGGATGCTTTATTAAATTTAATATTTGGGAATAAGCTAGTGACAAGTTATGTTTGTCAGTCTTTTGATTAACAGGAAGGGGTTCTAGTTGTATGTAAATGCATTCTGTAATGAGTCGTTTGTCATGGTTGGGAACAGTGGCAAGAATGGATGTTTTATCAAAATCAAAGGAATGGTTAAGGGTTAAGGAATGTTCTGAAAGTTTTGAAGCGGTAGAATTTTTAGAGGAAATTGTATATTTGTGTCGGGTGATGCGATCTTTGAGAAGGTTTTTGGTTTCACCAATATAGGCAGAGTTGCAATTAGGAGTTCCGCAAGGGACTCTATAAACAATTTTTGAACGGTGGTCTGTTGGTATACTGTCTTTAAGTCGGCTGTAAATATTGGAGAGTTTGTAGTGGGATTTTAAAGCAAGTCTGAGGTTTGGATAGAAGGATTTTAATGATTTTTTAATTTTTTCTGAAAGAGAGGGAATGTAAGGTACGGATCTATATAAGAGAGTTGGTGATGATGATGGAGTAGAAAGAGAGGTTAATTGAGGTTGAGACTGATTTCTGTAGTTATTTATAAGTTTGTTTATGATCACGGTAGGGAAGTTATTGGCCAGGAGAATTGTCTTTATGCGGTTAATGTTGATGTCGTGGAAACGGGGATCGGAAAGGAAAAGGCTTCGGTGTATAAGATTTTTAGCAACGTTAATTTTTTGATGATGGGGATGTTGGGAATAAAAGTTTAATAGTCTGCCAGAGTAAGTCGGTTTTGTGTACCAGTCAGTGGATATTGTGTTATTAGGGTTTCTAATGATGAGGAGGTCAAGAAATGGGAGGGAATTGTTAGTTTCGGATTCAGCGGTAAAATGTAGGCGGGGGTGGTAAGAGTTAAAGGCTAAAAGTATGTCAGTAATTTTGTCGGGGTTAAGAACAAGGAGGAGGTCATCTACGTATTTTTTAATAAGAATAATATCCTCAGGAAACTGAGGGATTATCAAATTTAGTAAATCGTTAAGGACAATATTGGCGAGGTCAGGGGCGAGAGGATTTCCCATAGCCAGTCCTGAAATTTGATTAAAGAACTGTCCATTGAATGTAAGGTATCCGGAATTGCAACAAAGGTTGAGGGATTCTAGGTATGAAGGGCAATTAAGTGAGGTATGGGGTTCAATAGAAGACCAGTTATCTTCGATGATACATAGGGCTTTATCTATAGGAATATTGGTAAACAAGCTTTCTACATCAAAGGAAACAAGGACGTAATGTTCCGGAATAATGAAGGATATTAATTGTTCGCGGAGAAGAAAAGAATTTTGGATATCGTAAGGATTGTTGTGACTAAGATGTTGTAAAGAGGGTAGTAAGAATTTACTGAGGTTAACAGAGGGTGAGTTGATATTCGATGTGATAGGGCGGAGGGGGATACCTGGTTTATGAATTTTTGGGAGTCCATAGAAGCGAGGAGCAACGGAATTATAGGAAATAAGGTTTCTATAGCTGGGATAGTTTATAAATTTTGAATCTAAAAGAGATTTCAGGTGTTTGTTGAATTTAGTTTTAAGTGAAGGGGTGGGATCGCGGGATATAGGAACATAAGTGGATCTATCGGAAAGGAGAATGTTCATTTTGTCATTATATTCGGAACGGTCCATGATTACAGTCTTGTTTCCTTTGTCAGTTCTGGTTACTATGATGTCGTCATGGGATTTTAGGAAAGCTCGGGTAAGAGATAAGTCTTTAAAGAATTGAGGTGAAAAATTTGATGGTGAGGAAGGTGGATGTTGGAGATGATTGGATATAATATTGCAAACAGAAATCCGTGACAACTCCTTATCGTCATTAGAATTGGATATAACATCGTCATTAAAGATAAATTCCAAATCAGTAATGAGTTGAGGGATAATTTACCACCAACACCTCAATCAAAATTATCCCTCAACTCATTACTGATTTGGAATTTATCTTTAATGACGATGTTGTGAATTGTCTAAAAATAATAAATACGATTTTAAAAGAAAAAAACATAGAAAATCAATATGAATTGTAAAAAAATATATTTATAGCTATGAATATATATATATATATATATATATATATATATATATATATATATATATATATATATATATTATTTTATTTTATTTTTTTTTGTTTATTATATTCTAGTCAATATAATGCAAAAAATTGAGATAAAAATTAGGGCCAATATAGGACTTTTAAAAATTAATATAAAAGAAATGTTCATAACTAGATAATAATAGAAAATTTAAAATCATTTAAATCCACAAAACAAAAAAATTCTTAGCAGAAAGGAGCTGATTAAATCATAAATTTACTTTAAGTGTCCTAAAAATATTTTTTTAAATAGATGAAATTTCTAATAAAAATAAAAGGAATCCAGAATATATATAGAAATAACTTTTAAAAGAGATATTAATATATTTCTGTTAGTTCATGACTTTTGGTAATTCAAGTTTATTAAGGGTCTTGAAGTTCAATAAAGAAACATACAATTCTTTTCATATTCATGCACTATAGTCAAAAACTAAGCAAAATATTAAAATTTGCATACAATAATTGGTAAATGACATTACTGAAAAAAACGACAACTTGAGAATTAATAGTAAATGGATATAGAGAAGTTAAATAGATATTATATTATCTTTATAGTCAATTACGTGGGTTTTTATTCTGATTGAAGTAGTCTGACGTGGTTTAAATGCCGATATTTAAAAAACAATTAACTAAACTACCATTTTATTTTATTCGCATTATTTAAAAAAAACGGGTGGATATTTAAGACTAAAAAATTAAAATATTAGATTGTTTTTTTTTTCTTCTGAGCTTAAAAATAGTAAAACGGATGCATGATATACCGTTTGAAACATAAGATTTAAAAAAAAAAAATATTATCTTTTGGATAGAGTTAATGAAAAACAAACAAAAAATGATTTTTGAAAAAATAATAATTTCTAATGTTAGAACAATTAATTTTAAATATAAAAACTCGATTTAATTGTTTTATAATAAAATTAACACTTATTTAAAAGTTCTTAAATCGATTTTAACAACGGAGGAGAGTGTTGCGCGCACTAGTGTGTTTTAGACAGGACTTGAACATGAAAACAACAAATTATCGAAATTTTGCCTTAACACAACTGTACGTTTGTTCACTGAACCCCGTGACCTTTAGAAGACTAATATTAACACTGTTACATATATATATACATATCACTAGTCTACATATGAATTTTGTGATTTGTACTTACCCCGAGCCGGATCCAATTCTCCGCGCTGAACTTTCTCCTTACAAAACAGCACAAGATCCGGAAGGAACGTTGCATTCAATGGAGTGGAGTGCTCGACTCCGTCGTGGACTACAGTTATCCAAGAAGCCATTCTTAAACCTCGATAAAGATGTCACAACACTCGATATAGATAACTACACAATGCACAGACCACTGGTAGAAGTGAGATTGACTTCAGGTACGTCACCCAGCTTAAATATAAGAAAAAGGAGTGGGGAGTTGGCAAGAGAGGAGAAGGGATAAGGGAGAGGAGGAGTGGGGGTAAGTGGGCGGCCAATGGAGCGTTAGCGGGAGGCGGAGAGGGGGAAAGTAGAGGAGGAGTGGGGGGTCAAACTCACCGAGAAGTAGCAGCACCGTACCCGCCACTGGCGGGAATTTCAAACTTGCCATGTTGCATGACGGGAAAAAAATAGAGATTTAGTGGCCAAAATTTAATAAATTTTGATCGAATTAGGATAGTATTTATTTTATGAACCGTTTTGGTTACAGTTTTAAACCTAACTACTTTATCCTATGTAGGAGCATCCGAATTAAAATAAATAACCTACTATTCGTCTCGAAAGAGGTTTCTGTAAATAAATAACCTACTATTCGTCTCGAAAGAGGTTTCTGTAAATATAATTGTATTTTTCAGGTATTTACTACATATACATGATTTATAAGAAATTATTATTATTACAAGACAAAAAATAGAGATATTCGAATTATATTATACATAATATTTTTCCGATACTTTTTCTCTGAATAATTTTATATAAATATTCAAATGGAACTAATAGATGACAAATAATAAAACTTGATCCATATCTCAGGCTTTTGCCTAAATTAATGTACAAAAATGAAGCTTCAAATCTTTAGATAAACAGGCTCTTACCGAACGCATTTGTTCCATCAAATTTATTTGATGTTTGCATTGCTAAAATTATTTGGCAATTTTAAAAATATTTTTTTCAGATGTGGGAGGTATTTCTTTATTTTTTATTGAATAAGTTCCTATATCCATTTATTCCATAAAGTTTTGGTACTGTAGTCCATAATGTCCTGTATCCCATTTAATTCTTTCAATCCACATTAAATCTTCAGTATCTACGTTTCATACCAAGCAGTACCATATCCATATTATATTGTTAAAAAGTTCAATAATTTAGAAAAATAAATTAATTATGCAGTAAATATCAATTTTACTTAGATTTTATTTTAAAACTGATCAAGTAAATCGATCCAATTATAAAAAAATGATAGGTTTTTGCGTTCCCTGTGATTTTCTAAATTGGATATAGCATCTTTTGGAAATCTTAATTATACCTGTGATCTTTAATAGGACAAAAGTAAAAAAAAAAAAAAATTTAATCCGGATTTATTTTGAGTTTCATAAAAAATAATTTTAAGTCATTAAATAAAAATACAGAAGTCATCTTAAGAAATTAGTCTAAAACCCATTTATGGGAAGCATTATTTTTTGTGTTAGAGGGTGTATGGTACTGAAATACAAAGATACAATTTAAAAAACTTCGATACAATACTATAAAAAAAATAAAGTGTCAGTTGTTGAGCATCGAAAAAGCATTTTTTTGTTAAGTTGAACTTTTCGAGTTTTTGTCTTTCAACAATAATTTCTAATAAATCATAAATAATTTCAAATATCAGCATTCAATTCCTGTCAGACTATTTCAATCAGAATGAAACTTACATGATATTAAAGCATATTGAATTTGGCATTGATATAGGGAGTCTAATAAGAATCGTCATAGTATTTTGTTGAATAAATAACCGTAAACAGTGGCAAAATACATGGTATAAAGTGACTTTTCAGGTTTTTCGATTTCGTAAACTTGCTATTACATCTCAGGCATAATCGTTACTAAAATGTGAAGCTTCAGTTTTATGCAACTTTTACAACTCTTAGAGTTGGTTATCTAATTCGTTCAACTTATATATTTACCCGTTTTTTATCAATGCTAGCAAGATGATATGGTCAATTTTTTCGAATGTACAAAATTAAAAGTACTTTAGAGGAAGAAAATTTAAGTCCTGTCAGACTGTTTGAATCAAAATGATGAAACCTACACGATGATAAAGCCTATTAAATTTTACATCGATACAGCGAGTTTAATCAAAATCGTATCGTTTTATATATATATATATATATATATATATATATATATATATATATATATATATATATATATATATAAGGGTATAACTGTTTATATGGCTGTTAATATTCATTTAAGTAATATGAAAAGCACTAATTCAAAGCATCATATCATAACACTACCACTAATTTCAAAACGCAATATCTAAGCTTGTTTTTAACCAATTTCAAAGATTCTTATTTCATTAGGTCCAAAATTTAAATTCTCAATTAAATGGCACTAAATAATTTTTGGTGTTTATTTATTTATTAGGAGAAACGGATTTTTTTTATTCGTTGTTCGGATTTGAAAACGTAAGCTCTCAGATTATGAGGAGGGTTTTTTTGGTCGATTACAAAGGTTGATTATTGAAAATAATAACCCAAAAATGAAGATAAATATATAAATTAATATCAGAATCCAGTTTGAGATATTCGGAGGACAGAAGGACAGGTAAGGTCTGGTTTATTACCCTTTGGGTCATCCCGGAAGGAGATCCCAGAGCCATATATCTGGCGGTGGCTGTCAGGATTATTGCAAGTCTTTGGGCTACCTGCGTCCTGCCTTAGCTGTCGGGGTAATGCCAGTACCCACGGAGGGGAGACACGTCCAAAAATACCTAATCCACTAAAAAATATGTTTGCAAATAGAAATAAATAAAAAAATAGTGCCTAAAAAATAAAGAATTTCTCATACATTCTTTGTTAAAATCGATTTAAGTACTGGATTTAAACTTTGATAAATAAAAATAAAGTTGATTTTTTTTTTTTTTAATATATAATGTATCGATGAAAACTTTTAGTTTGAATAATATAATAATATAGCAATAATATAATAATATAGCAAAGAAATATGGTACGCCCAACACAAGACTTATGTTTTGACTGTATTTTTGGTTTATGGAAAAATAAGTAGCCAAAGAAATATGTTTTTTTTTTTCTCTTGAGTAGACTACGAAATTCTTTCAACGCATATTCACAACTTTTTTATCAATGCTAACAAGATTATATGGGTAAGGTTTTTGATCCTACAAAGTTAAAGGTGCTTTAGGATAAAGAAATTTAAAATATAGTTATTTAAACCTTGTCAAACCATTTTAGTCGTTATGAAAACTATATGAAATAATACACATCAAATTTTACATCTATTTAGCGATTTAAATCAAAATCGTTAGGACCCGTTTTAGATAAAATTGTAACAATGTGCAAAATGAATCGTACAAAGTGGAACGACTAGTTCGCCGATTTTGATTTAAAAAAAAAAAAAAGTATAATCGCAGGCATATAATATTCTAAAATATGAAATTTCGATATTACAAAACTTATTAAATATATATATATATATATATATATAATATATAATATATATATATATATATACATATATTTTACACCACTACCTTACTTTTGAACGCTATACGAGTGTTTTTTAGAACAAGAGGTAATGGCGGAAGATAAATACCGAGTTATTAATACATAGGGATATAAATACGAAGAGTAAATAATTATCAAGTTGATAAGAAATTTATATAACATGAACATTTCTAATATAAATGGCTCAATCCATTTGAAATCGTACAATTTTCATTAATTTTGTCGCTCAACATTTTCGATTTTGAATGTGTTTTTTTACCAGTTAATCTTATCTTATTCGTTATTACCTTATCATCATTCATCATTTATCATCGTCGTCCGTTATTACTTAAAATCTTTTAATCTTTACCTCGTCACTATTTCTTACAATTTTATCAAATACTCTCAAGTAATAACTTTTGGCTATTTTTTAACAATCGAATCAGTAAACATAACTTAGCTTCTTGGAATTTTCCTAACGGACATTCTAGTTCTCATATTTTCCGTTCCACGCAATGAGCGTTTTTTAAACTGGGAAACATCACTCCTTTAGGCAGCGTCTTCAGGTCGAGTCAAGAATGTATTTTTACTTTCACTTACTATATATAGTAAGGAAAGTATTGCGATCGTGAAAATTTTCGAATTCCAGTTTTCAACGGAAATACACGTTTTAGGGTCCCCTGAGTCCAAATAACCAAGTCCCGCAAAAAGATCTGTGTGTGGTAACTCCCGGGCGGAAACGGTAAGTCCTATGAAACTTAAATTTCATATTTAAGACAAATATACGCCAGAGACGTTACAAAATTGTTTTCATCAAAATGAGCTTACCAGAAGAGGCACTTTATACCATGCATTTTGCACCTTTTTTCGATTTTCTCAAAAACGGTTCCGACGATTTTGATTAAACTCGCTATATCGATGTAAAATTAAATGGGCTTTAATATCATGTAGGTTTTATTTGGATAAAAATGGTCTGACAGGGCTTAAATGCCGATATTTTAAATTTTCTTCCTCTAAAGTACCTTTAATTTTGTAGATTCAATAATAATAACTAGATTATCTTGTTAACGCTGATGAAAAACTAGTAAATATATTAATTGAATAAATTCGATACCCAACTAAAGGAGAAAACAGAAAAAATATATTTTTAATGAAATTTTTCGTTTTTGAACATAAGAGCAGTAATATACATGTATGATATACCGTTGGAAAGCTAAAGATTTTAGAAAAAATATCATCTCATACACAAGCTTTTAGAAGTTAATAGAGAGTGATGAGAAGAAGATAAAACTAACTGATTATTTTAGATAATAATATAATAGATTTTTTAATAAAACACATGTTTATATATAAATTTAATTTAATTAATTCCTTAATAGTTTCACGTATTTTTATCTCTAACTGTATTTGAAAATTCTTTCATTGATTTTAAAAATCGAGGTAAGTGAAAGTCGTGTGTTGCCCGCACCAGATTTTTTTTTCTTATTGATAAGGATCTCTTTTCATCGCCCATTTCTTTCTCCCCCTTTCCATACTCATATATTTCTCCGTTACACATCCTGACATATAATTATTAGTTTAATATTACATTATTTTAAAATTTAAATTATTTTTTATTCATACTGTTTCTCTTTTGTAATGACTATATTTTTTTATATATTACCTATACTCTTAACTATGTTTTTAATATATTACCGTCATATATCAACTCAAAATTGTTAATATTTAAAATTTTAATTGTTCACATATTTTTCCTTTATCATTTTTTCATTTGCTTAGTCTCTCTTTATATATTCTCATTACAATATTATCATCTCAATTATGTTTACTTCCATACTTTATAACTATCATCTTCATTTTGTTTATTTCCATACTTTATAACTGTCACCTTATTTCCATACTTTATAATTGTCATCTTATTATCATTTTACATTTAATATTATTTATGTTCCCATAATTTATTACTGTCATATTATTACTATATACCTAACGCATTATTAAGTCTATAATTACATTGGTTGTTATCTTGTTTCTTTTAGCCCTGATGAAGGCCCACATTGTAGGCCGAAACGTCGGCACATAATTAAAATAACACTTATTTTAAATGTGTGTTTTTAATTTATGACCGCACCCCCAACCATCTTCCTCATCTAATTTCTCAACGGTCAACAAAACTCCATCATTAGTTAATCTTATCCTTTCATGATTGAAAAACTGCGGATACAATTTTTTTCTCACAAATACTTTTAGTGTTGTAGCCAACATCACGGCTGAAAATATATATGTGTTGGGAAAATCTGTCTAATTCTGGTAATTTAGATGATATCTAGTCCTGACAAAAACTAACAATAAGATAAGGACGTTCTTTATATCTTTTGTTCTTGCGACTTCTTGCCTTAAAAGTGAAGAAAGTGGTTAAAAAAATTCTCGAAATTTATTGAAAAATGATACTTTTAGCGAGTTAAAAGTTTATACAGGA
This sequence comes from Piezodorus guildinii, assembly GCA_023052935.1. NCBI lineage: Eukaryota > Metazoa > Arthropoda > Insecta > Hemiptera > Pentatomidae > Piezodorus > Piezodorus guildinii. Next base: position 3,020,010 of record CM041298.1, on the reverse strand, counting down.
AAAGAGACTCACTTTTGTTTATTTTTTGCAACATAACTTAGTCACAGCCCTACTTGCTGTAAAAATTTCAATCATGAGAACATAGTGCTTTTTAGTAAACGAATTTTCAAAAATGTCAAAAACTTGTTTTACGAGGAGTCTACACGGAAATAACTCAAAAGGGACGTTTTCTTTTTAAAAATTTAAATCCAGTAAATTTTAATATTTTAGAGTGAAACAAAAAAATCGAATGATGATGAAATTAATTAGTAAAATTTTAGTCTCAGCCATTTAATTTTATCCTGCGGTACTTATTACATAGAGGTATAATACTGTATCTGTTCCATCATTTTCATTCAGTCCCTTTTCAGATTTTTCACTATAAATATTACTGAACTTTGAAATAACCCTTGTTTGAAAATTATATTAAAAAGAAGGTCAATGCTTAAACGATCGAAACTTCTACAACAAGCAGTGCAAGGAGCAGACTATGGAAGAAAATTAAGCGTGAGACTCCTTTCTGATCTCCCTTGTTATAGCCGGCTATAATTTATTTCATCAATATTTTTTTTAATATGTATTCCATCAATTATTTATATTCGTTTTATATTTTCGTTGTAACTTGGTTTTTCATAGTCTTGACGAAGGACAGAAAAAGTGGACGGAATGGTCGGCAAAGATCAAAAGAAGCAAGTTGGTATGATCAAAGCAAGTTCTGTACATCCGCATTTCCGTGTTTGATCAATAATATTATCAATTTTATTTTCAACTATAGTAAAAACCGATTTATTATTTAATAAAATAAAATATTATGTTTAAACATTAAAGGGAAATTTCCAAATGTTTGTACCTATTAATCTAAAATTATTGGCTTATCTTGCAAAAAAACCGTTTTTTGATGTTTTCCAATGGAGAAGTCGCCTAGCATCAAAATATTCAAGTTGATATACTCATAGCAACATTATTCTGAACTATAATAAATACAAATTTATTATTTTAAGGGGAATATTATCGCGTTTAATTAAACAGAAATATTAAAATTTGTTAAATTCATCTATTAAAAATTATTATCTTTAAATATATTACACGCCCTAACAGTGAAAAAAAAACGCGGAATATAAATGTTACTTTACAACAATTAATCTATGAAGTTATTATTTCAGATAAACAAAAAAAATATTAAATAAATTGAAGAATGCAGTGAATTCAGAGAAAATGTAAATTACAATTAAAACATCTATTTAACTCCCAATTGTTGTGATTACACTACATTCTCAAATTTATTTCTATTCCTAAAATAATAATTTTACAAAAATATTTCAGTAAACCTATTCGGATTAATAAAATATTATAAATAGTAACTTTTTGACAGATAAAAAAGTTGTATACATATATATATTAGGCCTTATAGGTTTTAAAAGGTATAGGTTAGATTTTCTGATTTTGGAGATATTTGTTACTTTTTAGAGTTCTTTGTTAACCATCATTAACTTGAAAAACATTTAACGGACATTGTATTTGAGTGAAAATGCATGGTTTCTTTTTTGATTTTAACTAAATGAAAATAATTATCGATCTGTATAATAGCATAACCTATATCTTCTATTACATAAATACAACAATTTACAAATATATTTCTTTAAACTCTTTTTGGTCAGTTTAAGAACAGGATTTCTGCTCTAAATGTTTATGGAAAAGATTAAAAAAGATCTTGTTTATACTTGAAGCAATTATCTAGGATTGTTAAGACTAGAAGTTACTTAGAAGATATAGGTTAGGTTTTGATGATGGTTGTTAATATTCAGATTTCTTTGTTATCCATTATAAACTTGATAAACATTTAACGGAAATTGTACTTGAGTGAAAATGCATGGTTTCTTTTTTATTTTAACTAAATGGAAATAATTATCGTTCTGTAAAATAGCATAACTTATATCTTCTATTACATAAATACAATTTTCAAATATATTTCTGTAAACTCTTTTAGGTCAGTTTAAGAACAGGATTTCTACTCTAAACATTTATGAAAAAAGATCTTGTTTATACTTGAAGCAATTATCTCGGATTGTTAAGATGAAGAGTTACTTAGAAGATATAGGTTAGGTTTTGATGATGGTCGTTACTGTTCAGATTTCTTTGTTAACCATCATTAACTTTACAAACATTTAACGCAAATTATTCTTCAGTGAAAATGCATGATTCTTTTTAGATTTTAACTAAATCAAAATAATTATCGTTCTGTATTATAATATAACCTATACCTTCTATTACTGAATTGCTAAATTTTACAAAAATAAAAACTTTTTCGGGTCACATTAAGAACAGGATTTCTACTTAAAATGTTTAAGAAAAATGTCAAAAATTCATATCTTGTTTATACTTGAAGTAATTAGCTAGGGTTGGAGTGAGTAGGAATTACTTAGAAGGTACAGGTTAGAGTTAGAAGATGTTTTTTTACAGTGTAGATTTCTTTGTTAACCATGATACGCTTGACAAACATTTAACAGATATTATTCTTAAGTGATAATGCATGACTTCTTTTTAGATTTTAACTAAATAGAAATGATTATCTATCTGTATAATAATATAACCTCAACCTTCTATTACTTAAATAAAGAAATATTGTAATAACTTTTTCGGGTAATTTTAGAAACATGATTTCACTTTATATTTTTAAGGGAAAGGTTGAAAAAAGATCTGTTTTGTACTTGAAGCAATATGCTATTATAATTTATTTAAACTATTATTATTATTATAAATTGATTTAAGAAATATATTTGGAATATTTTGTGATCGAAGGCTTGTTATGGTGTAGGTTTTATTACCCTTTTATTGTCTCCTTGAAAGGATAGGATGTGATATATTTGGTTCAGCCTGTCAAGATGGGTTATCCAGGCATAAATATTGGTATTAAAGAAAGTGATGGGACTACCTGCTTCATACCTTAACTGTAAGGATTCATTTTATTACGGACTTAGGAAAAACATACAAACAATGGGATACAAGGTGGTTCATCCTTCCAGTTGATACAAAATATTTACTCCATATTGGCAAATGGATAAAACTAAATTTATAAAAAAATCTGAAAACTGGTTCGAGAAACAAACGATTACTTATATCTCGCTGGTTAAAAGCAATTTTAGCACGGCATACCGACTTTAAATAAAGAAAAAGTTAAAAAAAAAATATTGCATTATTAAGCGATGAATAAATTTATTTTGAATAATATTGTCAAATAGAAAATATTAGATGGAAGGGAGAGGCGAAAACTATCAGACGGTTATTACTCTTCTTCTCATTAAAATAATTGTTCCTTTTTTTATTTCAAAATATTTATTTATTAGATTGAGAAGTGGATTTTGCGCGGAAAAATTTTAAGCATTCTCTTTTTGAAAATTCAAGCCCTAAAATTATACAATTTTTGAAAATAAAAATGTGCTTGAACAACACAACATATAAAATCCTCTGATTCGATATACTTTTCAGTTTTTAAGTTCGCTGGTTCCATATTATGTTTTTATATGATTATTTTTCATTTGAAGCGAGTTATTTCCTAAAACTTTTTTTTTTTAAATGCTTTTTTAATTTTTTTTTTTTTTCAAGATGACCAAAAAAACAATATAAGGTGTAGATTCTTTTAGGTGAAGGTCAAATTTCTGTGAATAAAATTGGAGGCTGATGTCCACTTCACCAATCTTTTATTGAAAAAATTCGCACTACGTTTCGGCTACAATGCCATCTTCAGGTACAGTGGAACAATTTAGCAAGCAACAAAAGCAGCTCCTCACATTAAATCTAAATTGTTCCATTGCACGTAAGATGGCATTGTAGCCGAAACGTAGTGCGAATTTTTTCAATAAAATAGTGGTGAAGTAGACATCAGCCTCCAATTTTTTCACAAAAAAAACAAGGTTTTCTTAATAGGGTGTACGGCTACCCTATTAAGAAAACCAACAGACAATATGCAATCCTACTTAAAAATCAAAATTACCAAACCTTTTTTCTATCAAGATGCTCTCTACTAGGGGTTGGGATCACTTGTAGCTGGGTGGCTAGCATAACAGCCTCCAATGCTAAAGGTCACGGGTTCAAACCCGCAGGTGGTCCTAGGATTTTTTAATGGGAGTAAATAATCCTTTGTTACGCCGTCCTTCGGAGGGGACGTTAAAAGGTGGTCCCGAGCCTGTGCGATGTCAGGTACTCGTTAAAGATCCCTATCCTAATAAAACCTGGATAGGCAAAATTTAGGACTCCCACTGTAGCATCGTCCGATTAGCCATAGTAGCATAAAGTGACGTTAAACGAATAAACAAACAATAAACAAACTCTCTACTGGGCAATTAAAAGAAGGTATAAGTTATGCTATAAACAGATCAATCATTATTTTCATTTAGTTTAGATCTAAAAAAAAAAAAAAAACTTGAATTAGACTTAAGTACAATTTCCGTTAAATGTTTGTCAAGCTTATCATTGCTAACAAAGAAATCTGAATAGTAACCAACCATTTCAGACTCTAACCTGTACCTTTTAAGTAACATTACTTACTCCAATCCTAGCTCATTGCTTTAAGTATAAAAAATATATATATTTTTTTCAAAATGTTGTTTTAAACATTTAAGTAGAAATCCTGTTCTTAATGTGACCCAAAAATGTTAATAAAAATATTTTTGTAAAATTTTGACCTAAGTAATAGAAAGTATACGTCATGCTATTAAGCAGATCGATAATAATTCTCATTTAGTTGAAATCTAATAAAAAAATACATAAATTTACTCTCAAGTTCAATTTCCGTTAAATGTTTGTCAAACTTATCATGGCTAACAAAGAAATCTGAATAGTAACCAACCATTTCAAACTCTAACCCTGTACCTTCTAAGTAACATTACTCACTCCAATCCTAGCTCATTGCTTCGAGTAGAAACGAGATATCTTTTTTCAAAATTTTGCTTAAACATTTAAAAAAGAAATTCTATTCTTAATAAGACCCGAGACCTTACAAAACCTTACCGAGACATTTTTGTATTTCAGTAGTAGAAAGTGTAGGTTATGCTATTATACAGATCGATAGTTATTTTCATACAGTTAAAATCTTATAAAAAAAACATGAATTTACTTTTAAGTACAATTTCCGTTAAAACTTTGTCAAGCTTATCATGGATAACAAAGAGATCTGAATAGTAGCAAACTCTATAATCTTCAAACTCTGACCTGTACCTTGTAAAAAACATGAATTTACACTTAAGTACAATTTCCGTTTAAGTTTCAGTCCTGAGGTATATTTCATTTAGCTAGGTGATTCAGGTGTCCCTATCCAGAATTTTTTTTTTTTCACAAAAATTAAACCATTTAACCATATAAAATCATCATGTATATTAGTCTGTAATAAGTTTAAGCACTATTCATCAATTTACATTTTAGAATTCCACCTAACGTAAGCTTTAACTGAAGTTAAATTGAATAAAGTATTCTTAATAATTTTTTTTCTCATTAACCGATAGTATGCAGTACTAAAGTTGATTTTAACAAGTGATAATATAATATATATATATATATATATATATATATATATATATATATATATATATATTTTTTTTTTTTTTTTTTTTTTTTTTTTATGAAATTTAGTTTAGTTTAGCTCTAACCTGTACCTTCTAAGTAACATTACTTAGTCCAATCTTAGCTAATTGCTTCAAGTAGAAACAGGATATTTTTTTTCGAAATTTAGCTTAAAAGTTTATATTTGAAATCCTGTTTTTAATGTGACTCGATAAATATAACAGAAATATTTTTGTAAAATTTTTAATCTAAGTAATAGAAGGTACAGGTCATGCTATTAAACAGATCGATGATTATTCTCATTTAGTCAAAATATTTTTAAAAAACACGAATTTACTTTTAAGTAGACTTTAATCTTTTAACTACAAAGAAATCTGAATAGTAACAAACCTTCAAACTCTAACCTGTACCTTCTAAGTAACATTACTCACTCCAATCTAGCTGATTGATTCGAGTAGAAACAAGATATTGTTTTAATCAAAATATTGCTTAAACATTAAAAGAAGAAATCCTGTTCTTAATGGGATCCGAAAAAGATTACAGACATATTTAAACATAATTTTGTATCTAAATGATATAAGGTGTATGTCAAGCTATTATACAGTTTAATAATTATTCTCATTTAGTTAAAATCTAATTAAAAAAACATTAATTAGACTTAAGTACTATTTCCGTTAAATGTTGTCAAGGTTATCATAGTAAACAAAGAAATCTGAATAGTTTAAACCTCTTCAAACTCTAACCTGTACCTTCTAAGTAACATTACTCACTCCAATCCTAACTGATTGCTTTTAGTATAAACAAGATAATTTTTTTTCAAAAATTTGCTTAAACATTTAAATAATAAATCCTGTTCTCAATGTGACCCGAAAAATATTAAAGATATATTTTTATAAATTTTTGTATTTAAGTAAAGGAAGGTATAGGTTATGCTATTATACAGATTGATAATTATCTGATTTAGTTAAAACCAAATAAAAAAAATCATGAATTTACACATAAATACAATTTCCGTTAAAACTTTGTCTAGCTTATCATGGTTAACAAAGAAATCTGAATAGTAACAAACCTCTTCAAACTCTAACCTGTACCTTTTAAGTAACATTACTCACTCCAATCCTAACTGATTGCTTTTAGTATAAACAAGATAATTTTTTTTTTTCAAAAATTTGCTTAAACATTTAAATAATAAATCCTGTTCTTAATGTGACCCGAAAAATATTTAAAGATATATTTTTATAAATTTTTGTATTTAAGTAAAGGAAGGTATAGGTTATGCTATTATACAGATTGATAATTATCTGATTTAGTTAAAACCAAATAAAAAAAATCATGAATTTACACATAAATACAATTTCCGTTAAAACTTTGTCTAGCTTATCATGGTTAACAAAGAAATCTGAATAGTAACAAACCTCTTCAAACTCTAACCTGTACCTTCTAAGTAACATTACTCACTCCAATCCTAGCTGATTGCTTCGAGTAGAAACGAGATATTTTTTTTTCTCAAAATTTTGCCTAAACATTTAAAGTAGAAATCCTGTTTTTAATGGGACTAAACAAATATTACAGACATATTTAAGCATAATTTTGTATGTAAATGATATAAGGTGTAGGTCATGCTATAATAAAGATCGATAATTATCCTCATTTAATTAAAATATAATTAAAAAACATGAATTAGACTTAAGTACTATTTCCGTTAAATGTATGTCAAGCTTATCATGGCTAACAAAGAAATCTGAATAGTAACAAATCCCTTCAAACGCTAACCTGTACCTTCTAAGTAACATTATTCACTCCAGAAATATTTTTGTAAAATTTTGTATCTAAACAGATCGATAATTATTTGTATTTAGTCAAAATCTAAAAAAAAAAAACAACATGAATTCACACTTAAATACAATGTTCGTGAAAACTTTGTCAAGGTTATCATAGTTAATACAGAAATCTGAACAGTAACCAACCTTTTCAAACTCTAACCTGTACCTTTTAAATAACATCACTCACTCCAATCCTTGCTAATTGCTTTGAGTATAAACAAGACCTTTTTTCAACATTTTCCTTGAACATTTAAAAAAGAAATCCTGTTCTTAATAACACCCGAAAAAGATTATAAAAATATTTTTGTAAAATTTTGTATCTAAGTAATAGAACGTGTAGGTCATGCTGTTATACATATCGATAATTATTCTCATTCCGTTAAAATCTAATCAAAAGAACATGAATTCGATTTGAGTACAGTTTCGGTTAAATATTTGTCAAGCTTATCATAGTTAACAAAGAAATGTGAATAGTAGCAAATTCCTTCAAACTCTAACCTGTAACTCAACCAATTTCAAACTCTCACCTGTAACTCTACCAACTTTAAACTCTAAGTATATCCACTTCTCTACAATAATAAAATTTACAGAAATAAAATTAAATAAGCGAATACAAATAAAAACCATGATAAAAGCAAAAGAACTAAAAAATAAATGTATTCATACACAAACATTAGTCAATGAAAAAAGGAAAATATGGTTAACAAAGGTATATTATGTAATAGCTTCTTTTGAAGTGTCCTCACTTTTCCGTCCAAGTTTTAATACTTCGTCAGGCGAATGGAAACAAGAAACAATGGAAATAAAAAACTTAAATAGAAAAAATATATGTTTATTTCTCAACTGTATCATGAAATTGGTCAGAGCTAAAAGGAACTAGAACTATAAAATGGATGTTGCATAAAATATAAACAAGATGTTGGAATAAAAATGGATAGTAAAAAATGGCTCTTGAGGTTCGCCGATTCAGTTAAAATGTACACTTCTAAAATATGAAATTTCAGTTTTATAAAATTTATCATTTTCGAACTAGACTTACCCCAAACACACAGAGTGTTTTGTTAGACTTAGCCATTTGGACTCAGTAATGATGTATTTATAGTAAAAAATCGAATTCGAGAATTTTCACCTTTATACTTTCCCATATTATATACATCATAGGTAAGTGAAAGTAATTAATAGTTTCTCATATCAAATATTAAATATATCTTGTAGAATTGTTGAATAAATATTTCAAAAATGTAGAATATTGACCTGTTTTGAAGAGGCTATATGGTGACCCATATAGGACAGCCAGGTATGAATTTCCTTCTTCAATAAAAGCACTTAGATTTGGGATGAAGCCATCATAAATTGCAGACCCAAAGAACCGATCTGGGACTAAGTTTTTCTCTACCTGGGTTTAGCTTTCTTCATCCCTACCATTTAATAGTCTTAGGGTTTATTTAAACTATTTATTTTTAAATGAAAAATAATCATTTTATTTTGGTTCATTTATTTCAATCATAAACCTTTGTAATCGCCTTCTTCGCCCCCCCCAAAAAAAAAAAAAGATCTCTAAATTTGAGTACTTATGTTTCAAGATACGTGGAATCCTAAAACGAATAGAAAAATCCGTTTGTCCGCCGAGCAATGAGGGAAAAAATCTCAATTTAGTGGCCCATTTCTTGATTAAGTTGAGGAAAGTAAAAATTATTTTTTTACTTATCAGTATGAGATGTCCTATATTAGTTAGACTGAAAACATTACACTCTTGGTGCCTCTGGACCTCTGAAATTATTTACTACATATACAATACAACAGTAATTAGAAATTATAATTCGAAGAAGAAAAAATAATTTAACTAAATAAAATCCTACTAAAATTCCAATGCCTTCTGCCTAAATTAAAATTACTAAATAGGACTTCAAATTTTTAGATCAGTATAGCTCTAATCGATTGTATATGCTGGATCAAATTGTATCTTAGTATTTTAGTACTACAAATTACTTTACTTAATATTTTTAACATGACTAAATCATTTTTTTTTATTCAATAATTTTATATTACGAGTATATTAGGCCTTATAAAACTGCAAAAAATGTCTAATTAAATTAGTTAATTTGCATTTTGTAGCAGCCAACTATCATGTCTGTGGCCTGTTATATTACAGAAGAAAACATATAAAATTATTTTAAAAAAATCTGGTGCTAGAAACACACGACTTTCACTTACCTCCATTTTAAAAATCAATGAAAGAATTTTCAAATATGAAAGATAAAAAATATAATGTATTATAATTATTATTATATAATGATTTAAAATATAATGTTAAAGATAAAAATACGTGAAACTATTAAGGAATTAATCAAATTGAATTTCTATAGAAACATGTGTTAAAAATCTATTATATTATTATCTAAAATAATCAGTTAGTTTTATGTTCATTTCATCACTCTCTATTAACTTTTAAAAGCTTGTGTATGAGATGATATTTTTTCTAAAATCTTTAGCTTTCCAACGGTATATCATACATGTATATTACTGCTCTTATGTTCAAAAACGAAAAATTGCATTAAAAAAATATTTTTTCTGTTTTCTCCTTTAGTTGGGTATCGAATTTATTCAATTTATATATTTACGTGTTTTTTTATCAGCGTTAACAAGATAATCTAGTTATTATTATTGAATCTACAAAATTAAAGGTACTTTAGGGGAAGAAAATTTAAAATATCGGCATTTAAGCCATGTCAGACCATTTTTATCCAAATAAAACCTACATGATATTAAAGCCCATTAAATTGAACATCGATATAGCGAGTTTAATCAAAATCGTCGGAACCGTTTTCGAGAAAATCGAAAAAAGGTGCAAAATGCATGGTATAAAGTGCCTCTTCTGGTAAGCTCATTTTGATGAAAAAAGTTTTGTCACGTCTCGTGCGTATTTTTATCTTAAATATGAAATTTCAGTTTCATAGGACTTACCGTTTCTGCCCGGGAGTTACCACAACCACAACAACTTTTTGCGAGACTTGGTTATTTGGACTCAGGGGACCCTAAAACGTGTATTTCCGTTGAAAACTGGAATTCGAAAATTTTCACGATCGCAATACTTCCCCTTACTATATATAGTAAGTGAAAGTAAAAATTATTTTCATGGGAACAAATATAAATGTCTATTAGTCCAATATCTAGAGCCGGAAAATGCGTACTATAAGTAGTAAATTTTCAATGTGATTTTCACATTTTGGCCAACTTGTACAACATTTTTTTTGTCTGCCACCTAAAACTGGTCGGGATCAAAAATTGCGACCATCCAAAACTGTCCAAATCCAGAAATTGACCTTATTTTAACATTAACCCCTTTAGGCCTTGAGAATTATATTCTCAACAAAACAAAAAAAAAAAAAAAAAAGAATCATTGAAATTGGTTAAGAAATAGTGTTTTGAACTTAACAGAGGTAGTTGTTCTTTTTGCTTAAATATAAATTGATAATGTTGCTGCTTTAAAAATTTTAATGCTATGCACATAAGTTAATTGCCTAAACAACTATATAAATTTGTATAATAATAATAATAATAGGCTTAACGAACCCGAAGGTTCGATGCCGATACCACCAATTTCCGCCTACAAAGACTAGTCCAATGTTCACCATTCAAGACCAAGCCCCCGAGATCAGCCTTAACGCGCAATCCTCCCATCGACGCTTCGGTCTACCTTTCGGATCAGCGAATACCAACTTTCTCGGAATCCGTTTCTCACCGAGCCCAACAACTTTACTCGCCCATTTGAATCTCTGCGATGCTACCAACTCAATTATATTCACAGGATACAATCTCCACATTTCCGCGTTGTGCAACCTTCTAAACTCCCCAGTGGGCTCATCTCTCTTTGGACCAAATATTTTCGAAAACCTTAAGCCGTTGTTCATCCTTCAAAGTAAGCGGCCACGTTTCACATCCGTAAAGAACCGTCGAAACGTTTTAAATTTGTAAACCCTAGTATAATTGTTAGGAAATAATAAACTATTGTAAAATAGTTGTGTAATAGTATAATCAAGGTTTGTTTTTACATTCTTACACATATCTACACCATATTAGGAATATTTCATTTTAATTGTTTTTCAATGTCTCAGGGGATGTTTTGTACTAAAATATTAAGATACAACTTGATCGATCAAATGCGATCGATTTGAGTAATATTGGTCTAAAGATTTGATTTCCTATTTTGTACTGTTAAAAGCGAAAATTTTCAAAGATAGAAAGACACAATGATAGTAATTTTTTTCAATCCCGCAAATAAAGGAAATATTAAACTGACAAATCAAAAAATAAGTTTCCGATTTTCTCAATTTAATCAAAAGTTATAGAAATATGGGCCACTAAATCGCGATTTTTTTTCCACTGTATGACGGTCAGTTTTTATTTATAATCGTTATTCGGATTCTAAGTATCTTGAAACGCAAGACCCCGAATTTCAATTTTTTTTTTTTTTTATTGTATTTGAGTGAAATATGCATGGTCTCTTTTTTTGATTTTAACTAAATGAAAATAATTATCGATCTGTATAATAGCATAACCTATATCTTCTATTACATAAATACAACAATTTACAAATATATTTCTTTAAACTCTTTTTGGTCAGTTTAAGAACAGGATTTCTGCTCTAAATGTTTATGTAAACCTCTAAAAGTTGGAAAGATATTGTATTTGAGTGAAAATGCATGGTTTCTTTTTTGATTTTAACTAAATGAAAATAATTATCGATCTGTATAATAGCATAACCTATATCTTCTATTACATAAATACAACAATTTACAAATATATTTCTTTAAACTCTTTTTGGTCAGTTTAAGAACAGGATTTCTGCTCTAAATGTTTATGTAAACCTCTAAAAGTTGGAAAGATATTGTATTTGAGTGAAAATGCATGGTTTCTTTTTTGATTTTAACTAAATGAAAATAATTATCGACCTGTATAATAGCATAACCTATATCTTCTATTACATAAATACAACAATTTACAAATATATTTCTTTAAACTCTTTTTGGTCAGTTTAAGAACAGGATTTCTGCTCTAAATGTTTATGTAAACCTCTAAAAGTTGGAAAGATATTGTATTTGAGTGAAAATGCATGGTTTCTTTTTTGATTTTAACTAAATGAAAATAATTATCGACCTGTATAATAGCATAACCTATATCTTCTATTACATAAATACAACAATTTACAAATATATTTCTTTAAACTCTTTTTGGTCAGTTTAAGAACAGGATTTCTGCTCTAAATGTTTATGTAAACCTCTAAAAGTTGGAAAGATATCTTGTTTATACTTGAAGCAATTTTCTAGGATTGTTAAGACTAGAAGTTACTTAGAAGATATAGGTTAGGTTTTGATGATGGTTGTTAATATTCAGATTTCTTTGTTATTGTTATCCATTATAAACTTGATAAACATTTTACGGAAATTGTACTTGAGTGAAAATGCATGGTTTCTTTTCTGATTTTAACTAAATAAAAATAATTATCGTTCTGTATAATAGTATAACCTTTACCTTCTATTACTTAAATACAGAATGTTACTATTACACCCCTTTAAAATGTTTTGGATCAGTCTAAGAACAAGATTTCTGCTCTAAATGTTTATGGAAAAGGTTAAAAAAAGATCTTGTTTATACTTGAAACAATTATCTAGATTGTTAAGACTAGAAGTTACTTAGAAGATATAGGTTAGGTTTTGATGATGGTTGTTAATATTCAGATTTCTTTGTTATGCCATTATAAACTTGATAAACATTTTACGGAAATTGTACTTGAGTGAAAATGCATGGTTTCTTTTTTATTTTAACTAAATGGAAATAATTATCGTTCTGTAAAATCTTGAAACGCAAGACCCCAATTTCAATTTTTTTTTTTTTTGGTCTCTTACAAAAGTTCGTTATTGAAATAAATAACCTAAAATAAAATGTTTATTTTTCATTTAAAAAGAAATAGTTTAAATAAACCATAAGATTATTATATGGTAGTGATGAAGAAAGCTAAACACAGGTAGAAAAAACAGTCCCAGATCGGTTCTTTGGGTCTGCAATTTATGATGGCTTCATCTCCAAATCTAAGTGCTTTTATTGAAGAAGGAAATTCATACCTGGCTGTCCTATATGAGTCACAGCCTCTTCAAAACAGGTCAATGTTCTGTATCTTTGGAATATTTATTCAACAATTGTCCAAGATATATTTAATATTTTAAATCAAAAACTCAATTTTAGAATTTTCATTGGAAATACATCTCCCTTTAGTTCAAATGACAAGTCCCGAAAAATTTCAGTTTTTTTTTGCGTGGTAAGTCCAGCTTGATAAAGATAATTAGTATAACAAAACTTAAACTTGATATTTTTAGACGTATATAACAGAAATGTTTCAAATTATTCAACAAAATCAGCAAAACAAAAGAGCCACAGTGAGTGTCAGAAGTATTCGGAATTCACTACCATTCCGTAATTTACTTGCTTTTAACGTATTTTTTTTATGTTTTTAAGGAGTTGTTAACCACTTAATAATGTTATAAGTTAGGCATACAAAAGCTAAAAACAAAAATTACGACAATAATCATTATATTTTAAACGTTCATTCAAAAATAAAATAAAAATAGTGTCAAAAGTATTCGGAATTACGTGGTTTCCTCGTTATGTTAATGCATTATCACAAATAAACATTCAGTTGGTAAAACTTTTTGTATAATCATACATTTTAGCCTACTAGGAATTGATCTTACTAATTAATTGATTGTTTGCTATGAAATATTATCCCACTCAAGCACTTATTGTTTCTTGAGGCCATTTTCATTTTGATTATAGTATTACCTGATTTTCTTTTTAGTAGGACCCACAAATAGTTAATTTAATTTGAAAGAAATGATGAAAGAGGATTTCGAAAACTTTTCCAACAACTTCATATGAATAGATAACGTATATATGTCCAGAGTCCTGATCGCGCGTATGTTAAAAATTTAATTTATATCGTCATTTTTCTTCTAATTTTAACTATGCTTTTCATACTTAAAAAATACACCAAACTATAAATGATTCTGTCCATGAATCCAATGTTATTAAACATTTACTAAGAAAACCAGAGCTAACTATCATTGATCACTCAAGGTGTTCTACTATAGCATACTGATTTCTTTATTTGGTTTACTCCTAATCATAATGTCTTCATAAGAACCATGTATTTTATCATGGGAGTCATCTATAAACATTCTTATTCATCAACTTCATCTTTAAAAAAATGTTACAAAAATTCAGCCTATTCTCTTATTGCCTTGCCTGCTGAAAGACTTTTTCTGCACTTCTTGTAACATGTTTTTCTTTTCGTCATATTTTTTTAGAACCCGGGGAAGAGTTGAAACTCTTATTGTGTATCCAGAACTTCTTATTAATTTCAGGAATTGTTTTCGAATTTGATGAATAATCAGTCTTTCATTTTTAAAATTAAATATTTTTTGAACACGCTCAATTTTTATCTTTTATGTTTTATTATTATATTATTTACACTATACATAGCCATCCACATATACTCAAAATTTTTGTTTAACATTTCAACTATTACTCTTTTAAAAATTATTCGAAGCCTTTGTTTAATCGTTGCGTTTTTATTTGAGGTCTTTATTTAAAAAAAAAAAAAAATCTTTCCAAGGTTGGGTGTATAGGGGAGAAGAATTGGTTAGGATAAAAAATTATGTCGAAGATTAGTGAGAATATGAACATTTGAAACCATTAAACAACAGGATATTACGATTTCCGAATACTTTTGACACTGAATGAACTTGTAATGTTACATTATTAATCGGATATTTTTAAAAACAATAAACTTTTCAGTTATCTGGTCAGTGATTTTCCTTCATGGGAGTCTCTTATTAAAAATTTATGAGTGAAAAATAATTATATAAATTCATAGTTGTGAAGTATACAGAATAAATTAAAAGAAATTCGAATTCCGAATACTTTTGACACTCAATGTACTTTATAGATGCATTTTTTCCCTTTGTACTATTTTCTAAAAAAACGGCTCTAATGATTGTTAAACTCACTATATCAATGTAAACTTTAATGGCCTCTGATATCATGGAGGTTTCATTCTGATTGAAATAGTTTTCACTATGTTATATTTAATGTAATGACATCCTGCCCTACAGTATCCTTTAATAACATTCCACTCGTTCCAGTTGAACAGATCCGCTACCTAGGGCTTCTACTTGACAAACGTTTAACATGGAATCCGCACACTAGACTGAAATGACAAGAAACTGCTCGCCGCTTTCGGTTACTAGACAAACGCTCTAAACTTTCACTTAACTACAAAAGACTCATCTACATGACCATCATAAGACCTATCTGGACTTACGGAGTTGAGCTATGGGGCTCCACTAAACCATCAAATTCTTCCCGTATCCAATCCTTACAATCCAAAATCCTTCGAAAAATCCTAAACGCTCCTTATTTTGTCACGAATAAGCTTATCCATAAAGACCTTAATATTCCCTTTGTAGTTGATTTGGCCCGAACCAGGTATCAATCCTTCCATGACAAACTCCAATCCCACTCTAACCCACTAGTTTCAATCCTTGCTTCCTCTTCAATTCCCGACAATCCTCCGAGGCGTCTGAAAAGAAGATGGCCTCGAGACCTTCTTGTTTAGATTAATTACTAGAGTGCTGCCAATGGGCAGTTTCTCTTCAGGTTTTTCATGTACACTATCTTTAATCAGCACATTTACTTGATGTATTCCTATACAGTTGTAAATTTTAATAAAATATAATAAAAAAAAAAATTTAATGTAAAAATAAAAACCAAGTTCGAGAATAGGATTTCAACTTTACATTTTTAAGAAAAAGGTTGAAAAAGATAAAACATTATGTATCGATAGGAACATATAGTTTGAATAATAAAAAAATAGAAAATAGGAAATTTCATAACAACAAATATATACTGGAAGGAATTAGTCCGGGTGGCGGTCATTAAATGAAACAACTAAATAGTTTCAACTATTTTATTGTTTGCCAACGTTTCGACCCCCTTTGTGGGTCATCATCAGGGCGCATGGTGGGAGAATGGAAACAAAAGAATGGATCAGTTTCCATTCTCCCACCATGCGCCCTGATGATGACCCACAAAGGGGGTCGAAACGTTGGCAAACAATAAAATAGTTGAAACTATTTAGTTGTTTCATTTAATGACCGCCACCCGGACTAATTCCTTCCAGTAATTCTCAACGGTCAACTAATTACATCCACAATAACAAATATATATATATATGAATGAGTCAATTAAAAGGCACAGATTTTGATGAGGTTTGTTACGAATCGCATTTCTTTGTTAACCATGACAAATATTTAACAAAAATTTTTCTTGAGTATAAATAAATGGTTTATTTTCAGATTTCAACAAAATGAGAATAAATATCGTTCTGTATAATAGCATAACTTATATCTTCTATAAGTCCGATTAGATACAGCAGCATATAGAGACATTAAATAAATAAAACAAACAATAAAAAAAACAAGAAGTTTTCAATGTTTACTTATGAAGGGAATATAAGGGGTACTCACTACGTTTGCTATAACATATTTTTTGTGCCATTTTGCTAAACCCGTCTAGTTTCTACAGTTATTTCTTGTAGAAACTAGATGAGTTTAGCAAAATAGCACAAAAAATATGCTATAGCAAACGTAGTGAGTACCCCTATAATAACAAATAAAAAAATATGATAATTTATATGTTTCCTTCATTTATTTATTACATACACCATGATTCAACATTTCACATTCAGAACTTTTAAGTTCACATTCCTTAACATTTTTCATTATGAAAATAAATTATTTAAAGTATACAAAGGCATTGGTTCTTAAATAATACAATGAATTTTAAAAAAGAACTTCAGTCTTATAAATAATTATTATTATAACAAAAACAACTACGACAATCGTAACAAATTTATAACAATTAAAAAAATATTAAATTCTGGCGAATTAATTGTATTATTTATTTTTTTCTAAAAATATGATAAGAAGCAAAACGATAATAAAATGGCTTAGGTTAAGAAATACTGACAGAGGAAGATAAATGCTAAAAACAATATAAATATAGGTTATGTACATTATCGTTTTTTAAATATATAAATAAAAACATGTGATCCACAATCATTTGACAGTTCTTTTCCTTTTTACAGGCTCGTCTTTCTTGGCGTACTCCCCAGCCTTGTTGTTGATGTTGCCTGCTCTTATCGTGGGTGCGTCCCTCCAACTAGGTTTTGGCGTGCTATCTTTTTTCACCACTTTCCTTGTCTTTCTGACCGGTTTGCTTGGGCTCTCATCCTCACCTTTGGTAGACGCTAAGGAATTCGTCTTGTCTTTGATGACTTTAGTCTTGGCCTTTTTCGGCACAGAGACTTCCTCCTCTTCCTCTTCGTCGGATTTATCATTCACCTCGACCTCTATAGTCTTTCTTTTACCTCTGCCCTTTTTTGGCGTTTGGTTCTCATCGTTTACGAAGCTAAAATCCAGTTTCCCTTTGGCGTTCGGCAGCGATTTCAACTCTTTCAGAAACAATTCTTTGCAGTATTTATAATCGGGAATTTCATCATGTTTCAAATTCCCGACATAATGCAAATAATCAGCTATAACTGGAAAAAAATAAAAAATATAATAAAATTAATTATTTGGAAGAAGCACATATTGATAATAAATTGATGATTCTTAATTCTTCCTCGAAAGGTTATATTTACATAATAATTAATAATAAAGTCTTAATAAATAATAATTATGATTCAAAGTTTCGATGATCTTCCCCATCTTCAGGACTCACAATAAATTTAATGAAATATTAGAGTGTACATTTTTATTTTCACTTACCTATATATGAAATATATATGGTAAGGGAAAGTATTGCGACAGTGAAAATTTTCCAATTCTAGTATTCAACGGAAATACAAAATTTAGGGTCCCCCGAGTCCAAATAACCAATTTCTGAAAAAAAGGTCAGTGTGTCCGTGTGTGTGTGTGATAAGTCTAGCACAAAAAAAAAAAAAAGTTGTACGAAACTGAAATTTCATATTTAAGACAACTCTAAGCACAGTTATTACAGTTGTTGTTACAGCAACTTTTTCATCAAAATCAGCTAACCAGAAGAGCCACCTAATACCATGCATTTTGCACCTTTTTACGACCCCATTGGATAGGAAAAGGAACCGAGGCAGGCAAAGAAGGTGGGTCGATGAAATCAAAAAGGCAGAAAATGGTCACGTAAAGCCAAGGACAGAGAATTTGGGAAGATCAAGATAATCAAACTCTTCAACTTGGGGTAGATATCATTAAGACTTTTAACTCCTGAAAAGGAAGGTCTATGTACATAATGTATATAAAGAAGGTCCTCTTCTAAAGGAAGGTCTATGTACATAATGTATATAAAGAAGGTCCTCTTCTAAACCATAAGACGGATTTTGATACAGTTTTCACCATCATGTAGGGCATGCATTCCTTCCTGAAGGTTTATATGGAAAATACAATGACAGAGAATTTTTAAACACAAATGACACCCGATTCAAATTTCGGACAGTAGGGGCAGGTCCACTAGTTTTTTAATAAATTTCAATGACAACATTTTAAACAAAGTCGATATATACTAAATTTAAACATGGCCGTCAGGTAGAATTGTATGTAACATTCTTATTTGTTTTAATATTGAATTTTAGCTAGTATAACAAAAACTAATTTTTACTTTCACTATATTTTAAATTTTCTTCCTCTAAAGTACCTATAATTTTTTATATTCTATAAAAATAACTATATTATCTTGTAACCATTGATAATTAACAGCTAAATATGCAAGTTGAGCAAATTTGATAGACAACTGAAGTAGAAAACTGAAAAAATATTTATTTAATGCAATTATTTGCTTTTGAACATAAGAGCAGTATTATAACATGTATGATATACCGTTGGTAAGCTAAAGATTTTAGAAAAATATCATCTGATACATAAGCTTTTAAAAGTTAATAGAGAGTGATGAAAAGAAGATAAAACTAACTGATTATTTTAGATAATAATATAATGGAGTTTTTAATAAAATATATGTTTCTATATTAATTCATTAATGGTTTCACTCATTTTTATTTCTAACTGTATTTAAAAATTCTTTAATCGATTTTTAGAACGGAGGTATGTGAAAGTCGTGTGCTGCCTGCACCAGATTTTTTGTAATAATAAATGATAATTTGTTAAAATATTGTAGTGTGAGTACTGAAGATGGAGAAGGTCCCCAAAATGTTTACTCCTAATTATTAATAATAATAATACAGTGGCGCTGCAGTCCGATGTGAACCTTGGCCTCCTCAATGAGCCTTCGCCAGGTGGCTCGTTCCTGTGCAGCTGTAGTGTGAGTACTGAAGATGGAGAAGGTCCCCAAAATGTTTACTCCTAATTATTAATAATAATAATACAGTGGCGCTGCAGTCCGATGTGAACCTTGGCCTCCTCAATGAGCCTTCGCCAGGTGGCTCGTTCCTGTGCAGCTGTAGTGTGAGTACTGAAGATGGAGAAGGTCCCCAAAATGTTTACTCCTAATTATTAATAATAATAATACAGTGGCGCTGCAGTCCGATGTGAACCTTGGCCTCCTCAATGAGCCTTCGCCAGGTGGCTCGTTCCTGTGCAGCTGTAGTGTGAGTACTGAAGATGGAGAAGGTCCCCAAAATGTTTACTCCTAATTATTAATAATAATAATACAGTGGCGCTGCAGTCCGATGTGAACCTTGGCCTCCTCAATGAGCCTTCGCCAGGTGGCTCGTTCCTGTGCAGCTGTAGTGTGAGTACTGAAGATGGAGAAGGTCCCCAAAATGTTTACTCCTAATTATTAATAATAATAATACAGTGGCGCTGCAGTCCGATGTGAACCTTGGCCTCCTCAATGAGCCTTCGCCAGGTGGCTCGTTCCTGTGCAGCTGTAGTGTGAGTACTGAAGATGGAGAAGGTCCCCAAAATGTTTACTCCTAATTATTAATAATAATAATACAGTGGCGCTGCAGTCCGATGTGAACCTTGGCCTCCTCAATGAGCCTTCGCCAGGTGGCTCGTTCCTGTGCAGCTGTAGTGTGAGTACTGAAGATGGAGAAGGTCCCCAAAATGTTTACTCCTAATTATTAATAATAATAATACAGTGGCGCTGCAGTCCGATGTGAACCTTGGCCTCCTCAATGAGCCTTCGCCAGGTGGCTCGTTCCTGTGCAGCTGTAGTGTGAGTACTGAAGATGGAGAAGGTCCCCAAAATGTTTACTCCTAATTATTAATAATAATAATACAGTGGCGCTGCAGTCCGATGTGAACCTTGGCCTCCTCAATGAGCCTTCGCCAGGTGGCTCGTTCCTGTGCAGCTGTAGTGTGAGTACTGAAGATGGAGAAGGTCCCCAAAATGTTTACTCCTAATTATTAATAATAATAATACAGTGGCGCTGCAGTCCGATGTGAACCTTGGCCTCCTCAATGAGCCTATCGCCAGGTGGCTCGTTCCTGTGCAGCTGTAGTGTGAGTACTGAAGATGGAGAAGGTCCCCAAAATGTTTACTCCTAATTATTAATAATAATAATACAGTGGCGCTGCAGTCCGATGTGAACCTTGGCCTCCTCAATGAGCCTTCGCCAGGTGGCTCGTTCCTGTGCAGCTGTAGTGTGAGTACTGAAGATGGAGAAGGTCCCCAAAATGTTTACTCCTAATTATTAATAATAATAATACAGTGGCGCTGCAGTCCGATGTGAACCTTGGCCTCCTCAATGAGCCTTCGCCAGGTGGCTCGTTCCTGTGCAGCTGTAGTGTGAGTACTGAAGATGGAGAAGGTCCCCAAAATGTTTACTCCTAATTATTAATAATAATAATACAGTGGCGCTGCAGTCCGATGTGAACCTTGGCCTCCTCAATGA
Organism: Piezodorus guildinii; assembly: GCA_023052935.1. Taxonomy (NCBI): domain Eukaryota; kingdom Metazoa; phylum Arthropoda; class Insecta; order Hemiptera; family Pentatomidae; genus Piezodorus; species Piezodorus guildinii. The sequence goes on along the minus strand of CM041298.1, from coordinate 2,998,710 downwards.
GCCTTCGCCAGGTGGCTCATTCCTGTGCAGCTGTAGTGTGAGTACTGAAGATGGAGAAGGTCCCCAAAATGTTTACTCCTAATTATTAATAATAATAATACAGTGGCGCTAGCAGTCCGATGTGAACCTTGGCCTCCTCAATGAGCCTTCGCCAGGTGGCTCGTTCCTGTGCAGCTGTAGTGTGAGTACTGAAGATGGAGAAGGTCCCCAAAATGTTTACTCCTAATTATTAATAATAATAATACAGTGGCGCTGCAGTCCGATGTGAACCTTGGCCTCCTCAATGAGCCTTCGCCAGGTGGCTCGTTCCTGTGCAGCTGTAGTGTGAGTACTGAAGATGGAGAAGGTCCCCAAAATGTTTACTCCTAATTATTAATAATAATAATACAGTGGCGCTGACAGTCCGATGTGAACCTTGGCCTCCTCAATGAGCCTTCGCCAGGTGGCTCGTTCCTGTGCAGCTGTAGTGTGAGTACTGAAGATGGAGAAGGTCCCCAAAATGTTTACTCCTAATTATTAATAATAATAATACAGTGGCGCTGCAGTCCGATGTGAACCTTGGCCTCCTCAATGAGCCTTCGCCAGGTGGCTCGTTCCTGTGCAGCTGTAGTGTGAGTACTGAAGATGGAGAAGGTCCCCAAAATGTTTACTCCTAATTATTAATAATAATAATACAGTGGCGCTGCAGTCCGATGTGAACCTTGGCCTCCTCAATGAGCCTTCGCCAGGTGGCTCGTTCCTGTGCAGCTGTAGTGTGAGTACTGAAGATGGAGAAGGTCCCCAAAATGTTTACTCCTAATTATTAATAATAATAATACAGTGGCGCTGCAGTCCGATGTGAACCTTGGCCTCCTCAATGAGCCTTCGCCAGGTGGCTCGTTCCTGTGCAGCTGCTTTCCAATTCCGCACGTCCAGAAGGGTCCGGGCATCCTTGCGACAGTATCTTCCCAGCGCAGCCTAGGTCTTCCTCTTCCTCTTGAGCGGTCCAGTTTTCCCTCCGGCAACATCCTGGGAATTTCCTCCTCGTCCATCCTTGCCAAGTGGCCTGCCCATCTTAATCGACCACACTTAATGTTGCGTACAATATTGGTTTCTCCAAATAGTGCATATAGTTCCCGGTTGTAGATCCTTCTCCATTGATCTCCAACTTTAATGGGTCCAAATATGCGCCGCAAAATCTTTCTTTTCAAAGATCAAGAGCTCTGCTTCTTCCGAACTCGTTAAGGTCCACGCCTCGCTAGCATAAGTTAGTACTGGTCGAATAAGGGTTTTATAAAGGCTGTACTTAGTCTGTCTGGATAAGGCCTTGCTGCTGAGATGTTTCCTTAATCCAAAATAGCAACAGCTTGCTTTTCTTAATCTTTGACCGATCTCTAGGGATATCTTGTTAGAGCTGCTGACTATAGATCCCAGGTACGTAAATTGGTTTACGCATTCAAACGTGAAAGATCCGATCGATAGTGGTTCCTTGATAGGGTTGTCAGTTCCCGGGCCAGCTCTCATGTACTTCGTTTTGTCTTGGTTTATAGATAGCCCCATGACTGTTGCTTCTCCCACAAGTCTAAGAAAAGCTTCTTTCAAGGCGTTTAGAGATCTTGGCCACTATATCTAAATCGTCCACGTACCCAAGTATCTGTGTCATCCTGTTATAAACTGTATTAGTGGTTTCCACACCGGACCTTCTTATAACCCATTCTAAGGCAAGATTAAATAACAAACAGGCCAGAGCATCTCCTTGCCTTAGCCCTTGCTTTGTTTCGAATTCAGGTGATAAATCAAGCTGTATTCGGACTGTACACCTTAGTCGTTCATGCAGATTTTAATGAGATGAATCAGCTTCGATGGTATTCCGAGATCATACAACGCCTCGTAGAGCTTTGGCCTCTTTAAGCTGTCATATGCGCTTCGGAAATCTATAAAAAGGTGGTGGGTAACCATCTTATATTCTATGCCTTTTTTCCAATATCATCCGCAGCCCGAATATTTGATTGACTGTTGATCTACCCCTCCTAAATCCAGCCTGATATTTACCAGTTTCTCGCTCAGCGAATGGGAGAAACTTCTTAAAGAGTACATTTGACAATACTTTATAGGCACCTTGAAGAAGAGTAATACCACGATAATTTTTGCATTCAAGGATGTCTCCCTTCTTATGGATTGGAATATAATACCTTTTCTCCAATCTTGCGGGATTTCATCTCCAACCCAAATAGCCAAAATAATATCGTAGATAGCTTTATGGAGTCGTTCACTGCCTTGTTTTATAAGTTCTGCTGAGATACCATCCTCTCCAGGCGCTTTGTTATTTTTAAGGCTGTTTATTGCCTCCGAAACTTCCTCAAATTCAGGAGGGTCAATATCTTCTTCATCGTCACTGTGGATGTCGTTGAGGACTTCTGTTTCATCAGCTTCTTCATTCAACAAGGAATCGAAATGTCTTGCCCATCTTGACAATACATCCGCTCTATCTGTAACCAAAGATCCGTCCTCATTCCTGCATGCTTTCACACGTGGTTTGAATGGACCTTACTTTGATTTACCAGGCGGTAAAACTTTCTAAATTCATTCAGACCTCTATACTCCTTCATCTTTTCCAGTATCTGTAGCTTTTTCTTTCTTCTATGGGTTTTCTTTTCTTCCCGGCGTCTAGCTCTATATTCTTCAGTCGATAGTCGTGTGTGCTTTTTCTGTATCATATTCCTATAGGCCTTGTTCTTCACTTCCGTTGCAGCCAAGCATTCATCATCGAACCAGGGAGATCTTTTAGGCTTTCAGCTGTTCCTAACGTTTTCTTGGCAGCGCTTTTAATTATCTTCGAACAGACATTCCAATGGTCATGATCCGATCCCTACATAATTGCACCATCTAGCAACTGGTCCAATTATTCTTTATATGCCATGCTAGTTTGAGGTTCCTTCAGCTTAGACAAGTTAAAATTTTCCTGCTTATTTCCTCTTATTTTCCTGGCATTGGATATTCTTGCTCTAATTTTGCTATAATCAAATAATGGTCTGTATCCATATTTGCCCCTCTATATAATCTACAGCCAATCAGATTTGATTTATGTCGAGCACTGATAAGAACATGATCGATCTGGTTAACTACAGTACCGTCCGGGGACCTCCATGTACCCTTATGAATATTTTTCCCAGAAACTTTGTGCTTCCAATAATAAGATCCTTTGACGCCGCAAAATTTATTAATAAGCGACCATTTTCATTTGTGTTATCATGGAGGCTGTACTTTCCAATGGTAGGTCTGTAAATAGCTTCCTTTCCTATTTTAGCATTAAAGTCTCCTGGGACTATTTTAATATCGCTTTTTGGGCAGCTATCTACAGTTCGATCCATGAGTTCATAAAAGGCTTCTTTGTCTTCTTCAGATGAGGCCTCTGTAGGGGCATGGCAGCTAAAGAAGCTGTAATTATAAAATTTGCCTTGGATCCGCAAGACGCAAAGGCGGTGGTTAACCGGTGTGAAGCCTATTACACGGTTTCTAGTTCTTCCTCTAACCACAAATCCCGTTCCGTACATATGGTGTTGGTCCTGACAGCTATAATATATAGTATGGAAGCGCTTCTCAACAAGTCCTTTTCCCTTCCATCACACTTCTTGGATTGCAGCAAGGTCCAAATGATATCTATCCAAATCAGACAGGAGTAGCCGAAGCGACCCCAGTCGGTGTAATGATAAAATATTCCATTGTCCAATATTCAAGTCCTGTTGGCGTTTCCTGTGTCGTATTCCATTAATCAGTCTGGCTTGTTCTCTTTGAGGTTTCACGATTTTAAGTTGTTTAAAGGGAGGGGGCTATCAACCCAATTCTGCCCTCGAGTCAGGTGGAGGGGCTGCCTCCTCTGAGCATCCTGACCTGCACTCCCCTCCGGGAAGGGTACCTAGGGGAGGAGACCCTAGGGTGTATACTGTGCATGTCCTTAGTCTGCTGTGTGGGGGTGTTGTAGTGCGCTGTATTAGAGTACTGTTGTGTTTTGTGCATGATATAATGAACTTGGGATCTTGGTGTCGTTATGCACCAAAGGGGTTCATGCGTAACCCCTCCCTGAGGCCACTCCTAATTATTACTAATGTAAAAATAAACTTTTAAGGAAGGGGTAAGAACCATCAATTTGGTGTTGTAAATGAGCTGAGCCATAAGACTATGAGGCTGGAGCTTCCACGACTCGAGCCTTATCTCAACCTTACAACCTCATAGCAAAAGATGCGAGTCTTATCTTAACCTTTATGAAGCGCTCTGATAGGCTTAATACGTTTTCTTAAATTATCACCAACATTTTTAAAATTTCCCTTCAAATGAAAATTAGCATTTCATTTTACACTAATTTTCATTCGCTTTTCTAAATGTATATTGTAAACAAATCAATGGATTTTCACCATTTCAACTATTTTGAGGAAGACTAAAATGAAAATCAGCATGAATTTTTTCCAATATTTTCATTCCGGATCTGATTATCAAAATTTTGTATCAGTCTACCACAAAACGGCGGGAAAATTATTATGTAAAGAAAATCTACTGACCTATTAACAAGATACAGCCGGAAAGGTGAATGAATGTTCTGAGGAAAAATTTATTTTTTCATTTGTTGAACTATTGATAATCCTAAAATTGGCGACATAGTATTGGATTGTGTGACATGAAATATCTGTTTTCAAGGTAAAGGATTTTAATTAAAAATACGATATGAAAACAAGATAATTTTATTCGAAGTATTTACCTTCTTTTTCCACACATTTTTCCCAACATGACACCAACTTTTTTATCCCCGAACCGAAAAACTCTGAGCTTTGAAGTGAAACAAAATCTGAAAATGCACTTTTCACTTGATGATAATTTTCAAAAAGTTTTCCTTTGACGAAGTTGTCTAAATTCCTGAACAGGTGGTAATCTGTTGAAGACAAGTCGGGAGAATATGGTGGGTGCGGAAGAACTTAGTAGCCCAGTTCTTTCAATTTTTGCACGGTATGTTTTGAAACATGGGGTCTTGCTGCCGCTCAGTGAGATCATGAGGTACCCATGTATCGAGCATTTACTTTCCCTGTTAAGGGAACAGGGTCCTTAACACTTTTACTACTGCCATCTAGCAGACACTGGCATAATTACAGTCTTCTCAACGCCATCTAGGGGCTGCCAGAGGAAGAGACACTCTGCCAAAATGGGCAAGTATTGGCAAGACCCCCATGCAAGTTAGCAATTGGAGACGGAGACTGGTAGTGAAGTGAGCAGATGTGCCCAACAGTGTAAGACATTTTTCATTACATCATTACATTAAGGATTACCTCATCATGGAGGAGTAACCCATAGGAGCCGGCCTACCCATGGGCCGAGAAGGGAGAGGACGAAGGGGAAGAAGAAACAAGGAAAATAGAGATACGTACAATAGGTTAAGATACTAACCCCTCCATACCACATGTAGCAATAGCAATAAATATAACCCATTCATTCATACAGTCCACTACTCATTCAAAACCCAGCCCATCAATTATTTATTTTATTATTGTCAAAAGTCCCCTGGAACGCCCCAGGCCTTAGATAATAAACATTCCCAATACACTTTAAATGTCTTGAAACGGTAGATGCACTTGCATTTAGTTGTGCTGAGAGTCCTTTAACTTTTAGGTAGGGGTTTCCTTCTCCTGTATGTTTGAGGATATCGTTGTCTATTACGGACGGAGATCTTCCTCAGGGCAAGTTCTCTGAGTCGGTATCCCCAGCTGAAAACTTAGCAAACCAACGGCGAATGGCGATGGTCTGTTCATTAACACTCCCTTCCCCAAACGCCTTACAAATATTTCTAGTGGCTTCAGGTGCTGGATGGCCGAGTTTAAACTCATACAAAAATATTACTCAAAAATCACGTGTTTCCATGTTTATATTTAGAGGTATACTAAAAAGTGGGTAATTGATTGGGAAGCTAATGTTTATAATACAAAGGTAGAGGATTAGTAACTGTTTACTTTAAATATGTAAACATTTGGAAATTCGTGGGAAAACTATAGGGTAATTATGGTATCAGGCTATCCCATAAAAGTAGCAAAATTGTGGAAACAGTGAAAATACATTGATTCGTTTACAATATACAGTCAGAAAAGCGAATGAAAAAAAGTTTAAAATTAAATGCTAAATATCATTTCAGGGGAAATTTCAGAAAATTTTGACGATTATTATACAGCGAAATTGTCTATAAAACTTTTAATTTAAGAAAAGTATTAAGCCCATCACAGTGCTTCATAAAGGTTGAGATAAGACTCGAGTCTTTTGTTATGAGGCAAGAAGGCTAGAGCTTTCTGAGCTCCAGCTACGGCTAGAGTCTCTGAGCCTTCAATTTTCAAGCTTTTTTTTTTTTTTTTTACGATAAACTAGGGATATTATAATACTGTATTCATGGTTCAATTTTCATTCATTTTAATTCTATATTCAATTCATGAAATTTTAATGTCAACATACATCTAATAGAACATGATTTAAGGAGTCACCTCTGTGACGTACTGGCTAACATAACAACTTTCTAGGCCCAAGATCAGTTCAAACCCAGAAGATAGCCCTAGTATTATTTAAAGGGAATAAAAATCCTTGACTATACCTGTATGCGATATCATGTCCTCATTAAAGATTCTTAAAATTTATGTTTTTAAATTTAAAATAAGATAGGTAAAATTTATGACTCACCTCCCTCTGTAGCATCGTCAAATAAGCCACTGTGTTATAAAGTGTCGGTAAATGAATAAACAAACAAGGAAGATATATGCCTCTCATGTTATAGCAACTTTTTCATCATACTGGCGGTGTCACTTTATACCATCGATTTTTAAATTTTTTTAAAAATTAATAACAGCTTTAACGATGTTATAAAATAAAGAATAGCTCTGACCAGACAAAACTGTTTTAATGTTAACAGTAGGTTTGACACTTAATAGTACTTGTAGAGTTTTCACTGCCGAATTGACAGCTATCCTGAAGCAGTTTATCTAGCCAGATCAACATCAGAAAAATCAATAATCATTTGTTCTGACTCGCTCAGTGTTCTCAGATATATTTTCAATATATTCTCAGCAAACCCTAATGTACAGGAGGTCCACTTCGCAATCAAACAGATGGAGGACTCTTAAAAAAATAAATAAATTTCTTTTGGATTCCCAATCCTTCTGGGATATCAGGGAGGCACATTCGCTAGAAGAAATAACGTCCTCTTTTATTTCATCATCTGAGCTGTTTCAGCCAATTAACAAGAAGATCATGGACGAATGGCACCAGTCTTGGATTGCACAGGAGAACAAATTGAAAAGCATCAAACCGACCATCAGCTGCTGGGTCTCATCATCAAGAAAGTGCAGGCGTGAGGAGGTAGTTATCGCCCGCCTGAGGACAGGACACTGCCGCCTCACTCATGAGCACCTCATGGCATGAAGGGATCCGTCTTGATGTCAACTGTATAAAGTGGCTCTAACAGTAAGTCATATCCTCGAAGAGTGTCCTCGTTATAGTAGGAAATTTGTAAAATGTGGTGTACCATGCACAGTTTCTGAGGCATTAAGCGATAGTGATCAAGCCGTCGGCGGTGTCATTCAATTGGTGAAGAACATTTGTTTATATCAGCTCTTGTATTTTGTATGCTAATCAGTTCTTACTTAATCATCGTGTTTATGGTTCCCATTATTCTATTTCATTTCATCCTTATCTACCATTTTTTTTTTTTTTATATCATAGCCAATAAATCACATCAGATAACCTGGACATCCTGCCCAACAGTGTCCTTTAATGATATTCCGCTTGTCCCTGTTGAACAGATCCGTTATTAAGACCTTCTGCTTGACAAACGTCTTACATGGAATCCGCATACAACACTGAAAAGACAAGAAACTGCTCGCCGATTTCGGTTACTTCAACATTTACTTGACAGACGCTCTAACCTTTCACTTAACTACAAAAGACTCATTTACATGACAATCATAAGGTCTATCTGGACTTACGGAGTTCAGCTTTGGGGCTCTACTAAACCATCAAACTCTTCCCGTATCCAATCCTTACAATCCAAAATCCTTAAAGCTCCTTACTTTGCCACCAATAAAATCATCCACAAAGACCTTAATGTTCCATAAGTTGCTGATTTGGCCTGTACCAGGTATCACTCCTTCCATGAAAAAGTCCACTCCCACTCTAATCCACTTCAATTCCTGACAATCCTCCGAGGGGTCTGAAAAGAAGATGGCCTCGAGACCTTCTTGTGTAGATTCACTACTAGAGTGCTGCCAATCGGCAGTTTCTCTTCAGGTTTTTTTTCTTTTACTTGACTTTACTTAATTTACTTGATGTATGAACATACAGTTGTAAATTTCAATAAATAAATTTAAAAAAAAAAAAAAAAAAAAAAAAAATATATATATATATATATTATAGGTGCATTAATTGTCTTCTGAAGATGTTCTGGGCAATAATAACCACTCGTAGCTTTTTGCCCTTATAACCAAAACAACAACAACAGTAGATTTCTTTGTTTATTAATTTAAAGTTACTTGATGCCTATCCAAATTTAATTAGGATAGGGATCTTTAATGAGTACTTGAGATGGCAGAGTCTTGAGACAACCATTTTATATCCCCTCCAAAGGATGGCATAACCAAAGATTTTTACTGCCTTTATAAAATCCTAGGGACATCTGCCTGGTTTGAACCCGTAACCTTGGGCATAGATGGCTGTTAGCCATCACACCACAGGTGACCCCAGTGATAGATTTAATAAAAGAGGTGAAATATATTGAAAAATTTTAAATTTAAATATTGCATTTACCTTTAGGAACTTGTGGATAATGTTTAGCCAGGTAAGTCTTGACATTCGACATCAATTCCTTTTTCTTTTCGTAAACTTTTTCTGGATTTTTCATATCCTTTTCCCACGGTAAAGTTGAACCCAGCCACTGAAGTAAGTTGAAACCGAGAATTTCCAAGTCTCCACGTCTGGTAGGAACTACAAATATACACTTATTTTTATTTTTAAATATATAAACATATTAATTACTAGATAATGAGGTAATCTGTAATTACTAGATAATCTGGTGCGGGAAACACATGACTTTCACTTACCCCCGTTTTTAAAATTGATTAAAGAATTTCCAAGTACAGTAAGAGATAAAAATGAGTGAAACCACTTAATAATTAATTAAATGGAATTTCTATAGAAACATGTGTTTTATTAAAAAATCTATTATATTGTTATCTGATATAATCAGTTAGTTTTATCGGCTCTTCATCACTCTCTATTAACTTTTAAAAGCTTGTGTATAAGATAATATTATTACTTTAACTTACTATATATAGTAAGGGAAAGTATTGCAATCATGAAAATTTTCGAATTCCAGTTTTCAACAGAAATACACATTTTAGGGTCCCCTGAGTCCAAATAACCAAGTCCCGCAAAAGGTCTGTGTGTGTGTGTGGTAAGCCCTGGGGGGAAACGGTTGGTCCTATGAAACTGAAATTTCATATTTAAGACAAGTATAAGCCCGAGAGGTTACAAAACCTTTTTCATCAAAATGAGCTTACCAAAAGAGCCACTTTATACCATGCATTTTGCACCTTTTTTCGATTTTCTCGAAAACGGTTCTGACGATTTTGATTAAACTCGCTATATCGATGTAAAATTTAATGGGCTTTGATATCATGTAGGTTTCATTCTGATTAAAATGGTCTGACAGGGCTTAAATGCCGATATTTTAAATTTTCTTCCTCTAAAGTACCTTTAATTTTGTAGATTCTATAAAAATAACCAGATTATCTTGTTAGCATTGATAAATAACAGCTAGGTATGTAAGCTGTGCGAATTTAAAAAACAACTAAAGGAGAAAACTGAAAAAAAAAATTGTAATGCAATTTTTTGTTTTTGAACATAAGAGCAGTAATATATATGTATGATATACCGTTTGAAAGCTAAAGATTTTAGAAAAAATATCATCTAATACACAAGAGCTTTTAAAAGTTAATAAAGAGTGATGAAAAGCCGATAAAACTAACTAGATACTAATAAAATAGATTTTTTAATAAAACTCATGTTTCTATAGAAATTCCATTTAATTAATTCCTTAATAGTTTTAATAATTTTTATCTCTAACTATATTTGAAATTTTTTTAATCAATTTATAAAAGGAGGTAAGTGAAAGTCGTGTGTTGCCCGCACCAGATTTTTTCTAAAATCTTTAGGTTTCAAATGGTAATATACATGTATATTACTGTCCTTATGTTCAAAAATAAAAAATTGCACTAAAAATATGTTTTCAGTTTTCTCCTTTAGTTGTTTTTCAAATTCGCACAACTTACTTAGCATTTACTTAGCATTTATCAATGCTAACAAGATAATATGGTTATTTTTATAGAATCCACAAAATTAAAGGTACTTTAGAGGAAGAAAATTAAACATATCGGCATTTAAGCCCTGTCAGACTATTTCAATCAGAATGAAACCTACATGATGTTAAAGCCTATTAAATTCTACATTGATACAGCTAGTTTAATCAAAATCATCGGAACCGTTTTCGAGAAAATCTAAAAAACATGAAAAATGCATGGTATTAAGTGGCTCTTCTGGAAAGCTGATTTTGATGAAAAAGTTTCTGTAACATCTCAGGAATTTTAAATATGAAATTTCCATTTCATAGGACTTTTTGTTTCCGCCCGGGAGTTACCACACACACACAGACCTTTTTGCGGGACTTGGTTATTTGGACTCAGGGGACCCTAAAACATGTATTTCCGTTGAAAACTGGAATTCGAAAATTTTCACAATCGTGATACTTTCCCTTACTATATATGGTAAGTGAAAGTAAAAATAAGAAAAGTTAAATTTCAAAGAGAGAAAAAATGTCTTGTGATGAAGAAGTTGGTTTGGGAGGTGCATTCATGAAGAAATAACACACTAATAAGTAACATTTATTATATTTGTAGGTCTACTGACATTTGTAGAGCTACATTATGGGTTTTCATCAACAACATTATCATGGGTTTGACATTGTGAAAGATTCCTCCAAGAGAGGGACTCTCATATAGTCGCAACTAGAACTCCATAATTTAAAAATGTCTTAATGATTGTGAAGCTGAAATTTTTTCCCAAGGTTCATCTTACTGTCTAGATGTGCAATAAGGCTGGGTTTTGGAAAATTCGTCCTCTAAGTGGTTAAAAAAATATTTTTTTTTAAACGTAAAATGAAACTGGTTTACAAATAACTCAAAAACTAAACGTCTCCTGAAAAACTAAAAGTACTCATTTGAATGACAATCGAATTTCTAACTGAATAAAACCAAAGCAAACCTGATCAGTATCAGCAAAGATAATATACAATAATTTATAAGAAACATATTTAAGCATATTGAGCATCGTATCCATATTTCGTGTGTAGGGTCCCAGACACATGGTAAATTATTAGTTGTTTTTTTAAAAATAATTTAAGGTGACTAAAAAACATTTTGTTTCAAGAACATAGTAAGACTTATTTCTGAACATTAAAAAGCATGGGTTATTATTCTTTACCAAGTTATAAGGCTACACCAACGATTTGGGAAAATACCCATTCAAGTTGCAAAACAGTTAATATAAGATGATTACAACGGTTATGTTAATAAGATAAAATTATGGTATTTGAATAATTTTGATGTGGCTACTTGGTACTGGTATATTATTATAACCTAGAGTGAATAAAATTGATATCTCATATGAAATAATATTCCTTTATTTATCATGCACAGAGTAAATCATTGCTGTTTCAGATTCATTCCTTTTGTGTAAGCTTATCATAGTCACAATCAACTTTCTTTATTTTTTTTTAATTTGTTGCAATTTTACAATTATATTGTTTTATCAATCACATTAAACTCACCGAACTGCAATAAAAGACATTACAGTGTAGATTTCTTATATTTTTTCAATGTGTTTCGGTATTGGAAACAGGATATTTTATGGGCGTCTAATAGATTAGTTATATAATGTTCATTAAAAAGAGACTGTTTTAAAACAAGTTAAGGTGTTTCCAAAATAGGTTGTTGTTTTCAAATTGCTTTTCTCACCAACCATAATTCTAAATAAATTTCCATTGATAAATAATCCTTTAATAATGTTGAGAAAACCTATATTCCTTATATAGTCCAAATTAGAGTTTCAATTTGTCTTTTTTTCTTTAAATGGTACAAAAACCATACTTTTTTTCTCATTATATAGGCTAATGGTTTCACTCACAAGTGGGAATAAGTGGCATTAGTGTTGAGAAAGTTTTAAGGCGATATAATAGGGCTAAAGGGATGGTGCGGACCATTGACATGGTGTGGACCTGTGATAATAAGTTATAATATTCTACTGGTTGGAATCCCACTAGAATAAAGCAGACACTTATTTACTTGGTATCCAAAAATTAGGGGAAGAAAATTGGCTTCTGGGTGGAATATCTGCTAATCGCCTCCTTGCCCGGCCATAAAACAGTATGGATCCATTTGTTGGTTTTGTTAGTTTATTAGTGGCTAATCGGAAGGTGCTACATTAAAAGTCCTATGCTTTGCGTTTCCAGGTTTAATTAGGTTAGAATGCCTGTATTTATAGAAATCAAACACCTACATGGTACAAAATAAGAAGGTTATGTCAGCTGCTAAAATGTTATTATTACGGTAGATTATTGTCTCTTCAATGAGGTTTTGGTTGATATGTAACCCAAGACTGAGACAGATAAGATTAATTGTATGTACTGTAGTTAAGATAATATATTTTTTGTTTTATTAGTGGTTTGAGTTAGATACACGAGAAGATTCAAGATGTCATGATACGCCTTTGGCACTACAGTCATTATAGTAATATGCTCGGATTAAGATGAAACCCAATACAGTTTGATATTCTAAATGCCTTTCATTATTGGCAAAGGTATCATAGTAGACACGATGTAATAGTTAGTTAGATTTATCATAATTTGATTATATATTTAACCCGTTTAAGAGAGAAGGATCTTTCTATCCTAGGGTTTCTTCACGACGGTCATCAAAATAATAAATAATAATTCTGCAACAACCGGGACCGAAATCGAATATTAACCATATACAGATTATGTTTAAAATAAAAATAAATATAAAAACATTTGTAGAACTATGGTCTTTTAGACCGTCAGTCCGGAGCCGATCTGTAAAGTTTTGCAAATTATATAATATTCAAAAAACAGGTCACCCACTGATTCTATTCAACTTCTAACTGTATTAACTTATAAATAAAACAACAGTAAAAAATAAAAATAAAAAATAATAATAACAATAATCAATTAATATCACATATTAGAAAGTTTTTTTTTTTTGTTTTTTTAATTATTATTAAATTCTTTAATAAGCCTATATCTATAAGGCCATGCTATTTTACAAAAATTGTATACAGACAACCAGTTATCGCCATTAAGATATTTTATTACATCATCAACTTTTAAAGAATTCTTTCCAAAACATTTTTTTCTAATTTCAGACAGAATCGGACATGCAGCTAGGAAATGAAATGTATTTTCTGTTTCTTTTTTATTGCACAAGGAACATATCACACTACTATTCTAATAAAATCTGTTATAGTTGAGATAAAGAAGTTCACATCTAACTTTGAATATCCATTTAACCCCATTAAAGTTATAGTAAATTTGACCTAATTAAATTAAGATCTGGCATTAAATAACTGACTATTATGTGTATTATAGTTACTCTTATCGAAAAATTGTAATTATAAATTAACAAAAAATAAAAAAAGGATTAGTCGTGTGAAAATCCGCGTTCCACATCTTAAGACCAGGCAGATAAATAGAAGCTACTTTATTAATTACTATCATAACGGATGTTATTAAAAGTACCATTTCACTCGCTTTCCTGGTCATTGCAGTATCTCAACAGTCAGGTGAAGCTGAATTTTTTTTGGGAGATTCCTCTTAACGTCTAAATGTGCAGAAAGTTTGGATTTTGGAAGATTTATCCTCTTAAGTAGTTGAGAAAAATATATTTCTAAAATCTATTACAAATTTTCCTTCCGAATAACTAAAAAACTACACATCTCCTGAAAATTATAAGTATTAATTTGAACGATAATCGAATTTCTGACTGCATAAAAGCAAAATCATCTCAACCTAACCAGTATTAAGAAATATACTAAATTTATAACATATGTATGGAAGTTCTCCTCCAGATCCCGAGTTCAAATCTTGGTTGAGGCAGAATTATTTGTTCTGTCATTTCAGCGGTGGAACAACCCCGGAGGTATGGAAGCATACCCAGCCTCTATAAAGTGGGAACCCAAAGATTAGGGAAAAAACCTAGGCCTAATTACCCCCTTGCACGGCCGTTGGCTGTACTAAACCCAAGACCTAAAACCTAGGCCTAATTACCCCCCTTGCACGGCCGTTGGCTGTACTAAACCCAAGACCTAAAACCTAGGCCTAATTACCCCCTTGCACGGCCGTTGGCTGAACTAAACCCAAGACCGTCATGGATTGTAAAGGTACAGGTTTTTTTTTTGTTATATTGAAGTTAGTATCAAACTTGATTTTGCGTTTGTTCCCATGGAAACGTTGTACAATAGTTATTTGATTTTTAACGACTAAAAAAACTTTTTGTTATTAGAAAATAGAACGAAATGGTTAGTAAAACCAAAAATGATGGAAGAAGAAAGTTTATTTTTAGGTTAGAATCTTTATTACTAATGAATGGGATTAATTCATATTTACGCTACAAGCCCAAATAATATGATATATTAACACATTAAAACATGTATCAACATATTAAATAAAGCTAAATCAGTTAACATAAAATGTTTAGAAGGTATTGAGCTATAATGGATATGCCCTCTTCTACAGGAATTCTATTGCAATTTTTTCAAATAAAATTGGAATTTGGCTTTAAATAATTACTTTATTCGTTGTACACAAAAATATAAAAGATAAACTGGTTGTCCGATAGCGGAGTTTTACTTAATATATATACTCAAACCATAAACGCATATATATAAACTTAAAGAAACACAAAATGTAATAATCGCAGGGATTACACCTAGTTCATTTATTAAAGGATATATAAAATTCTCATCTCACAATGTTAGTTACCATACTCCTCCAAAACTGCTAGGCCGATTTTTATGAAATTTTATATGCATATTCAATAGGTCTGAGGAGAATGGCCTATTATCTATTTTTCATACCCTAAGTGATAAGGTTTGTCCACCTCTAATATTATTTTTAATTTTTTGAGCAAACAAATTTTTACTTTCACTTACCTATATATGAAATATGAAAGTTTTCAACGGAAATACACATTTTAGGGTCCCCTGAGTCCAAATAACCAAGTTCCGCAAAAAGGTCTGTGTGTGTGGTAACTCCCGGGCGGAAAACGAAAAGTCCTATGAAACTGAAATTTCATATTTAAGACAAATATATACCCGAGACGTTACAAAACCTTTTTCATCAAAATGAGCTCACCAGAAGAGCCACTTTATATCATGCATTTTGCACCTTTTTTTTTATTTTCTCGAAAAAAGTTCCGACGATTTTGATTAAACTCGCCATATCGATGTAAAATTTAATAGGCTTTAACATCATGTAGGTTTCATTCTGATAAAAATAGTCTGACTGGGCTTAAATGCCAATATTTTAAATTTTCTTCCTCCTAAGTACCTTTAATTTTGTAGATTCTATAAAAATAAACATAATATGTTGTTAGCATTGATAAATAACAGCTAAATAAGTAAGTTGTATGAATTTGAAAAACAACTAAAGGAAAAAAACGAAAAAATATTTTTTAATGCAATTTTTTGTTTTTGAACATAAGAACAGTAACATACATGTATGATATACTGTTTGAAAGCAAAAGATTTTAGAAACAATATTATCTTATACAAAGCTTTTAAAAGTTAATAGAGAGATATGAAAAGCTAATAAAACCAACTTATTATTTTAGATAATAATATAATAGATTTTTTAATAAAACACATGTTTCTATAGAAATTCCATTTAATGTATTCTTTAATGGTTTCACTCATTTTTATCTCTAACTGTACTTGAAAATTCTTTAATCAATTTCAAAAATGGAGGTATGTGAAAGTAGTGTGTTGCCCGCACCAGATTTTTTTTCTACACTAGAAATTTCCTAGAATTAATTTATATGGCAAAACGACGTTTGCCGGGTCAGCTAGTTAATTAATAATAATATACTCTCACTAATTATATAGGATAGATAATAAAAACATTGATAAATAGCTCATATTCCATGTAATATCTCTAAAAACTGCTGAATTGATCTCCAACAGTGTGACAAGATTAAACATTCTAGAGAATAAGAGTAGACTCTTTGCTCGCTGTTTGCTTGCTGCTTCACTATGCGGGCACATTAAGGTAATGGAGAGTGATAAAAAGCAGTAAAAACTAAGTTATTGTTGCAGATCATAATATACTAGATTACTTAATCTGAAAAAATTATTCCATCGAAACTCAATGTAATCCTTTCACATCTTTTCAACTCTTAACTTTTAAATAAAGTTCTTAAATTCATTTTATCAAAGGAGGTTAGAGAAAGCCATGAGTCGCAAACATCACATTTTTTTTTCTTTGTCATTACAATGGTTCATTATTGAAAAGAGTGATGCAAGAAACACAAGTTTGATAAAAATTGAGAAATTGATTTCCAAAAGGTACTAAAGGACATTTTTTTAGAAATTTATATTTTGACATATTTGTATACTAATGGTTTAGTGTTATCTAAATCCGTCATCAGATTTTATCTAAAAAACATAAAAATCCTTTAAAACCGTATTTAAAAATTGCATTTCATTCCAAAAGGTACTAAATCTACATTTTATTTCAATCCAAAACAAAAGGTACTACAAACATTTCCTTCCAAAAAGTACTATATCCTCTGTAAACAGATATAACCTTTATTTTCATTTCCTTCCAAAAGGTACTATATTTCCTACTATACAGCAGAAGCACCTCACCCCGTAATATATTACCAATAATTTATTGTTTTCTTCATGATGTACATTTTTATTGGTTCATTTAGCACGTCTTGAATCACTGCTATTATTTTGATGAATGGTTTTAACCTAATCATCAGTTTTTAGACTGTTTTAAACAATTTAGTTGTGTTGCTTTGGTACTTTTAGGTTGTCAATTAAATTAAGTTTTTTAAAATATTATTTCTTGCAGCAACATAAATTTAGTTTAAAAAATTTCAGAAACTCATATTTACATAGAATAATGGTATTTGATACAGAAATAGTAGAAAATAGCATTTCACGAACTTGCTAAATATGAGAGGGAAAACTGCGCCTGATCTAACTTAATAGTAGATTTTTTTATGTTAAATAAAAGCTCACAGGTCATTTATTAATCAGCCTCTATAGTTAAATATTGTTTACACGTAGTTAATAATAATGGATAAAGTTGCTAAATTCACACAAATAGTAAATAGAAGTTGAAAAAAACTTCATAATTACATACTTTCTTATTATAGTGCCATAAATAGATAAATTATCCTTTGAATAGACAATGAATGTAATAATCCAACAAAGAAAGATATTTCTCAGAGGGAGAATAGGGAAATATACATAATTTAGTAATTAAGGATATAAATACATTAGTTATCGGTAATGGTGTATCAGGAAGGTTATAGTGACTGTTATCTAACCATATTATATTGTTTAAAATTCATCAGAAAAGTGCAATAATTTGAAAAATGAGTCTGTAACACGCTTATAAATCAACTTTATATTTTAATAAAAAAAGAATCACGTAAATTGGTCCAATATTAAACAAATGACAGAGTTTTGCGTTTCCTGTAAAATTATCGTAAGTGGATAGTACCTTTTGAAAACCTCAATTAAGTTGATTTTACCTCCTTGGTGCCAATCTTGACTGGTGTATTCTATGGTACCATTGTGGGCTTTCTTCGGGTCTCTCTTGAACTCCCCGACATGATATTTACACGATAATCCAAAATCCACAAGAAATACATGGTCTTCAGTTCCTTTTTCCAAACCTAACAATAAATTGGCTCCTTTAATATCCCCGTGCACGTAACCATTGTCGTGAATGTAATGCAATATATCAATCTAAAACAAATAATACAGAATAATTATTAATTTTATAAGGAGGAGTAGAGTGGGGGTCCAGTCGTTTAAACACTTTAATCAAGTGAACTTAATTTATGGTGACGACGTTTCAGCCTACAAATTTAAGCCATCTTCAGAGATATGAAAAACAAAACATAAGATCAAAAGTTTTATGGAAAATGAATATATAAGGAAAAATGCAGCAAATTATTACACAATGTTTTATTATTTCAAAATAAATATATTATGGTATAACTGTTTATATAGCTGTTTATATGCTAAATAATTCAAAGGAAAATGGCATATCACCACAGGTAATTTTAAAATGCTATATCTCTGCTAGTTCTGAACCAATTTCAATTATTCTTTTTACATTTGGTATTTATGAATTAGGAAAATTGATGAGTTAGGTTTTCTCTCTTCAAACGGTCCTTGATATATGCAATATATTTCTATGCATACACATTTTTACTTTCACTTATCTACTTTGACGTTTATGTAACCAGGATACGTTTCAACATTTTTTACTTGATTCTCCTTTTAAAAGGATACAAATCGAAATAATTCACTGGTAACTAAGATTACCACACTAAAAAGGACACTTTTTAATATAGAAACTCTCTTCCCGATGCAAGAATCGGTCTGAAATAACTTAAGTCTGTCTATATTAGGGTGGCTGAGGGGGGTTATACCACCAAAAAGGACTAATTTTACTATTTCAAAGGATATGCCCGATTTTCATATTTTTAGGACTGTTTTAATTTCTTTATTTAATATTTTAAGTCGCCATTCTCATTGAAAGGATTCTTAACAATTGACATTTATTGTAACCAGGATACGGTTCAAAATGGAAGAGAACCACCATTTTTGACTTGATTCTCCTTCTAAAAGGATACGTGGAGATGGGTTACGAATGAAAAGGACTATTAACGAGTTAATATTTGAAATTTTAGCTGTTTCTAGTTACATATATATTTTGTTTATGCTTTTCGACAAGTTTAAAAATAAAATCTATGATTATTTTAATTTATTGTACCAAACATTTGAGCATTTCCAAGATTTATTTTCTCCTCTTTTTCACCTTTAGTTTCCATTGATCCATTGGAGTGCCTTCCGAGAATAGTAAATGAAAAAAGTTACTGTAGATTGACTCTTTTCAACTTCTGCTCTAGAAGTATTGTAGATTTTATTTTGTGACCCCATGCCCAGTAAGTTAATAATATATATATATATATATTATATATATATATATATTATATATATATATATAATATAGTATATAGTTATATATATAGCATATAGTTATATATATAGCATATAGTTATATATATATATATAGTTATATATATAGTATATAGTTATATATATAGTAATAGTTAGCCCCGTGCCCCATACCCAGTAAGTTTAACAGTAAAATAGGAGGTCAAAAATCATGTATTAAAATATTTTATATAGAAGTATAATATAATATTGCGAGTATAAAATTCAATGTAAAATTACATGCTTACAATCTGAACTGCACATCTGTAAACAGCTGCAGCAGGAAATCGTCTTTTATTTTTCAGAAACAGATTCCAGAGGTCAGCACCGTACCTTTGAATGACTAAGAACCTGTACTTATCATTTTTGAAGTCATGAGAACCAGATCCGTAAAATGTCGGAATACCCAGAATTTTCAAACCTTTTTCATTTTTCCACTTTTGAACTATAAAAAAAAAAAAAATAATAACTTTTTTAAATTTTAATACTTGATATTCACTAATTACAAATTAAAAACATTTACCATCTTCAGGCTTAGCCATTTTAATATAAAAATTCTTCTCGACAAAAAGGGGTCCATTTTCATGTGGTTCCTAAAATAAAAGACAAAACTTAATAATTCAGAACTCGTATGATAGTTTAAAGTCACTTTGTGTTACTGTGGCTATAAATATAATTAGTTTTCCTTTGGAATTAATCAATTTTAGTTGTATTTACACATTTCTGATTAAATAAATATTGTTTATAATTTTATTACAATTTTTTTATGTCCTTTTAAAATATTAATAACTCATGATGGCATAATAAGACAAAAGCATAGTTTAAAAAATGTTAACAAAAAGTGCTAGAGTAAACAAACTTCACACTATTTTAATTATTTATTTAACGTCACTTTATACAACTGTGGCTAATCAGACGATGCTACAGTGGAAGTCCTAAATATTGCCTATCCAGGTTTCATCAGGACAGAGACCTTTAACGAGTACCTGACATCGCTCAGGCTCGGGACCACCTTTTAATATCCTTCCTGGAGGATGGCTGAAGGTTAGAACCTGCTACATCGGGCACATAAGGTTGCTTTCCTAACCACTATGCCACAGGTGACCTCAAGTTAATGAATTAATAACATAATCAACACATTCATAAGTGAGTTATCAAAACATAAGTAATTTGAAATAAAAAAAGTTTTAAAACCCTATAATCCTACATTTCATTGGTTCAGTATATTTAGGGATTCATGTAACATTAACAACAAATTTTATTATGTAACAACATTTTATTTTATTTTTTTCACGGAACGGCCTTATAGACCAGGCGAATATCATTACATTCATATCTTTTCACAGCCCTTCTTCTTCTTCTCTCCTTCCTTCTTTTTTCTTTCTTCCCACCTCTTCTTCGTTCTTTCCTTCTTTCTTCCGTCCATACGACTCCTTTCCTCGCACACCTCTCGCCCACAAGGACCTTAGTTTCTTTTATTCTTCTCCCATATTCATCCCTGTCGAAACAGTCTTGGTCTGTTATTTTCAGTTCCTTAGTTTCTTCCTTCATCTGTTTGATGCATCCTCCAGCACTCTTGTATTCTCTTATTTTATAGAAGATTTCTCTATTTAATCTATTAGGGTGCATCCTCACCATATGTCCATAGAACCTTAGTCTTTTTATTCTAATGTCCTTTTCCAAATCGTTAATTTCTTTATATATTTCCTTATTAGATCTTGACCTGTAGCCTTCCTGTGTCTTCTTTGGGCCATAAATTCTTCTTTCTATTCCTAAAATTTTCCTAAGGCTGGGTAGGGAAGCGGTTTCCATTCCGTACAATATCACTGGTTTGACGACTGTATTATAATGTCTTGTCTTGGCGTTTGTTGACAAGCTCCTTTTATTATATAAATTGCTTGTTGCAAAACTTAGTCTTTCCAGTTTAGTTATCTTTTATGCTTTCTTTCTCTGATCCATTACTACATATAATTTCCCCCAAGTACTTGAATTTATTAGTTACTTTAATTTTCCTGTACTTTGTTTCCACTATTTTCTTTTTAAAGTTTCGATCATTGGTCGTTAATTGGGTCTTCTCAAATGATATCTGTAAACCTGCTTTTTCAGCTGTTTCCTTTAAAACGCGTTTAACTGTTCTATTTTATTTCTATTTTTTTCTTTACTGAATTAAATGAATTTTTAAAAAGCAGTAATGATAAAATTAAAACTTCATCATAAGCCAAAAAAGAAAATGAATAATTTAAATTAAATAAGAGACAAACTTACAATTTTAACAACATAAGGATGAGTCTGGTTACTGTTACAAGTGCTTGACGTCGAAGACGCTGTAAAGATAAAATAATGAATCAATAGAAGAAAAAAAAATCAAGTCAGGTAAAAATAATGTGCTTTATGAAAACAGTATATAAATAAAACCAGTACCTCTACAACCCATGAAAAGTTTTTGGTTCAATATAAATTGGGAATTTGTTGTGTTTCTAGGCCAACAGTGGTCTGGGAGGAGGTCGAGATAATGCTTGGAAAGACTGGGAGTGCCCCAGGAGCGTATCCCTACCCTAGAGTTGTTCCACGGCTGAAATAACGGAATAAATATTTATCCTCCCACAGTCAGGATTCGAACTCAGAGATTAATAATACAGTGCCCTGCCTAATGGACCGCCCGACTCCATAACCATAAATTAAATTACATAAGCTCAAAGAGTAAAGGAATTATTTATTAAATCAAACACTCTTTAGAGAATATTATCATAAAAAATAAATTAAAAAATGGGATCACCTGTAGCATGGTGGCTACCATAACATCCTTCTATGCCACGGTTTCAAACCCGCAGGTGTCTCTGGGATTTTTTAATGGGAGTGAAAAACCCTTGGTTATACCGTCTTTCGGGTGTATGTAAAAAGGTGTTTCCGAGCCTGTGCGATGCCAGGTACTCGTTAAAGATCCCTATCCTAATTAAATCTGGATACAAACAAATTTAAGACTCCCATCCAATTAGCCACAGTAGCATAAAGTGATGCTAAACAAACAAAATATTGAAACAATTATTTTTCAGAAATATAACACCGGCTGGTAGGGTAGTTCAGGGAGCGGCATGGTCTAGTGGAAAGAGCACTAGTCTACTGTTCTCCGGGTCCTGGGTTTGCAATCCCGGCTGTGGTAGAATATTATTTATTCTGTTATTTCAGCTTTGGGACAACACAAGGGTATGGAGACCCTCCTAGGATATACCCACTCTCTATAAAGTGGGTACCCGAACATAGGGAAAACACCTGGTGGCTGAGTGTGATTTCGGCTTAATCACCTCATTACAAGGCCTATAAACAGTAGGACTCTCAATATGTAATGGGCCCAAGACCCTTTATGGGTTGTAGAGGTCCAGGTTGTTAATGAGTGTTTACATTCATAAAAAAGAATAATCTAGCAAATATAAACAGTTTAGTAAACAGAGAGACTAAAAACAAACCCTAACACCCTGCAATATTTTGTGGGCAAACCATTGGTTCGGTTTAGCTGAGAGGGTTAGCCCGCG
This sequence comes from Piezodorus guildinii, assembly GCA_023052935.1. Lineage (NCBI taxonomy): Eukaryota > Metazoa > Arthropoda > Insecta > Hemiptera > Pentatomidae > Piezodorus > Piezodorus guildinii. The sequence goes on along the minus strand of CM041298.1, from coordinate 2,975,818 downwards.
TAACCTAGCAACACAGAGGACCAAATAATTTGAAAACCAAACAATTAAGAGTTCGAGACTCAGTGCTTTGGGGGGCTTTTATTTCAGCATTTATCCCCCGCCCTCACCCCCTGGCCCGAGAAACCCCATATAGCCTTAAAGGCGAGGTAGAGGAGAACAAAAAAAAAAAAAAAAAATTAAAAAAAGTAGCAGGATAGGAAACAGGCATGCTTTTTTAAAAATAAATTCAGATAATAACATCAAATATTTAAAAAAATCCTATAGTATCATTAAAAAAAAATAAAAAACCTAAATGATCAAGTTATATCAAAACAAACAAGTATAATATGCACATCATGAAAACATGTTTTTCGAATGCAGAAACTCTATTATAAGAAATTAAATGTTAAAAGAATAAATGATGAAGTTTTAAAGAAAATATGGTAATTGAATATATCACATTGAAAACATGTGAGAGTACATAATTCACTGTCACCAAATCCCACAAATTTCCACATAACTGTTCTCTCGCTGTGTAGTGCAGCCTTTAGAGACTCTATTATATTATTTATTTTTTTAAAGTTTTCATAAAGGTCTGACAGATAACTAAAAATATAATTTTTGCTTTGTATTCAAGGAAAATTACTTGTCTTTATTAATTTCATGAGATGAAAGATTATAAAAAATCATAAATTTGCTTTAAAGGAATATATTGTACACATTACTCAAGAGAACCAATCTGATTTCTATGAAAAAAAAAAACTAATTTAAATTAAGATGTGAACCAATAAAACATTCATCATGACAAGAAACAAATTTGCGAGTCTATTTCAGCTTTCAGGGGGATTTGAACCAAAAAATCTATATCCTTCCTATATTGAAGTAGGAATAATTTAAATATTTTAAGATAACATAGATTAGAGACAAAATAATAGAATAAACAAATATTATTCTAAACATAATGTTATCAACGATAAATATATAAAGTAGAAATGCCAAAACAGATAGGGATAAAAATAGTGATAGATTTCTCTAAAATTCAATTATAGTAAGTATTAACTAAGTTTACCATGCAACAAGTGGGTGTTGTATCTCTTAAAATAACACAACCTCTTTGAGATTCAGCAGTTGAAAAAATAATTCATAGCCAGTATGTGATGTTATACATACTGTTAACTAACTCAAATCAAAATTGCATGGGACAACTATGCCGAAATTCGAACTATGATATTATTTAACCAAGAATTAGTAAACTTTCATTCAGGTATTGGTACAATAGGGTCTTAATAAGTCAGAAATTGTTTACACTTTGACTCAAGTTTAAACAATGCATAATACACAGTGAACGGATAATTACATACCACAATATATTTCACCAAATCCACCCTGTCCAATGGAATTTCCTAATACCCATTCTTTTTTAGCTCTATCCTTAAGTACTTCACCAGAGGGTAGTTTTTCTGGAAATTTGTATCCATTAGCCTTCTTTGCCCTTGGTTTAGGTTTGGCTGCTGCTTTATCAGGAGAAGCTTTTCTAGGCATTTTAAAAGTAAATTAACACTAATCTACATTCACTATATATATTTATGATAAGAACGAATGAAACCGTAATGATAACTTATTGCCCTCTATAATTCAAATCACAACAAAATGGTTGTAAATCACAATTAAAATGATTATTTATCATCTCTCAGAACAATTAATTTAAAGAATCTGATGATAATTCAAAATTAAAGAACAAGTAAAAACACGTTCAGGCGCCTAACCGTCAACCATCTAGAAGTCTTGATCAACCCATTTGAAAACTTGTGATAAGAATAATGAACTAATTAAAATGTTTATTTTTTTAAATTTAATTTTCTTTGGTAAAAATTACTTTTCTAGATTTAAATTTTACTTAAAATACTCATATGAATACAAATTATAAACATATCAATAATAACCTATTTATTTAGTTTGTTCGCATATCGTCGGCTTAGCACAAAACGCATGCGCGTTAATGCATTTTGGGTCTTTGAGCTTAACTGCGCATGCGACTTTGACAGCATAAGCCATGTGAGAATACCTAGATTAAAATCATATTTAAATGTTTTTAATGATATTCATAACACTTTAAAAGAAGTTTACCAATATTTTCCAACATGCTTTTTTATATTTTACTTAAGATCTGCTATTAGGAGAAAATAGGTGTATATATATATTAATTTTTTTTTACGTAACTAGGGGTCACAAACCAGCAGTTTTTTGAACTCCAACGGCCATTTCTTGAGGAGTCGCCGCAGGTTGCAGTTGTGCCTGTACTCACTTAACCATTATTTTAAGGTAAATGTTCTAGATGTACACATTAACTACTGTTATTAAATGTATTTGTTCAATCTTTAACATTAGATACTTTTGTTTTTTAACGTCATCCAAAATTAATCACCAGAGTTGCATTGTAAATGTATTTTGGCGCCGAATGACATGTCCATTTTACTCGTTAGTTGGAAGCCTTAAAAATAAATATATTCTACAAGTATTTTGGTTTTTGATGTGTGTTTTTTATAGTTATAACTATTTGATCTTGATTAACGCCCAAAATATTGAAGTTCAAATATTTTTTTTTTTTATTGCCCTTAGTATTCTGTTGTCCCTATACTAAGTTTTTTGTACTTTGACCTGGTCATAATTACTTTAATAATTTTTAACATTTTTCTATGTTTTGTAACTTTATGTTGAGTTGTTTTTAGCTTTGATTTTTTGTAATATAAACATGATTAATTACCTAGTGCTTTTAACAATAATAGACTCAAATATTACTAAGTTAACCCTTACGTATCATTTTTGTGTATTTTTTTAATTGTTATTTTGTATTGAGGTCTGTTCTGGTGAATAAAGAAACTGATCTTTTTTTTCTCATAGATTTTGATTTTTTTTTTGTCTCACTGTTGAAAATAAAGGAAAAAAAAAAAGAGAGCTTCTCCATAATGAAATGTTATAGATTAATTCTTATGCAGACACTGCTTTAGTAATATATCTTGACTTTGTTATTTTTTTTTTTTTCTGTATTAAACATGCCCAGTAGAAAACAATATGTATTTTGATCCATTTGAAATAATAATGACTCCTGGTTTTTCCCATCTCACTATCTGGAATGGTTTGACAACCCAGGATTTTTGTTCTTATAAACCATATCTTTTATCCGCACTACTATATGCTAAAGATGATATCACTAACTTTAGTTTAGATTTACTGATTTTAATTTATTTCTAAATAATAAGTATTTTCAAAATAACATATTTGTTAACACTGAGCGATTTTGATCCAAGTTAGGGAGATCTTGATTTGGGACGCAGTCATCGAGAAATCATACTAATAAGAATAACTTTTTATATTTATGTGCTGACATTAAGGGCTAAGAAAAACAAAATAACAATTAAAATATTTACAAGTTAACAGTGCAATAATAAGATAACAGTAATAAAAAATAATAATTTTGTTGCAAAAATTATATAATACTCAAAAGTTATGCAAATTAGGTAAAAAATGTGTATATGTAAAGATATACACGTACATATATATATGTATGTGTATATATATATATATATATATATATATATATATATATATATATATATATATATATATATATACATACACATACACAGCAGCTCACAGTGAAAAGGATACACCTACTATATTTCTATAAATATGTCAAAAATAACTTATTGCGCTTCTTTTTATATGACCTATAAGTGTATATGGAATGAGAATACTTTCTTCATTACAGATTAACTTGCCTAGCTCTCTGACATTAGCAATGGTTTAAATAAAGCTACATAAGAGGATTACAAACCTATGATCTATCTCGCAGTGAAAATGATACACCACTCATATTGCCATTGTTTACACCAATCATTGATTTTATTCCGTTTTAGTTCTATCCAGGCTTTGAGTGTCTTCTATGCTATCAGTCTCTAAGACAATTTTATTATGGCAGAGATCACCGGTAGCAGGGTGGCTAGCATAACAGCCTTCTATGTTAAAGGTCACGGGTTCAAACCCGCTGGTGGTCCTAGGATTTTTTAATGGGAGTAAAAAATCCTTAGTTATGCCATCCTTAAGAGGGAACGTTAAAAGGTGTTCCCGAGCCTGTGTGATGTCAGGTACTCGTTAAAGATCCCTATCCTAATAAAACCTGGATAGGCAAAATTTAGGACTCACACTGTAGCATCATCCGATTAGCTAAAGTTGCATAAAGTGACGTCAAATAAATAAACAAACATACTAAACTCCATTATCATGAAATTCTTAATTTCACTTATTCATATACAATAAATACTCATATATTTAAAAGGTTAAAATATAAAACGCTTCAAATTATTACACAATGGTTTATCCAAATGACTATATTAGGGTTTAATAGTTTATTATAATAAATATATATTAGCTTATTAGTATCTCATCATTTAGTTTTATCTAAATCTTTTATTTGATTTTATCTAATGAACGCTCAAGTCCTTTGAAATGCAATTATTTTCTAAAGGTACTAATTACTTATTTAATTTTGTTCCAAATCATACTAAAATATTATATTTCATATCTTTAATATAGTTTTATTAGTATAGTAAAAATATAATCTAGATTTTAATGCAAAAATAATCAAATAATCTGGTTTAATAATATAGTAATGAGAGATTTTGGGGCTTCCTGTAGAATGGATATACTACCTTATGGAAATCAATGTCTCAATTGGGATGTTGATTTTTATTAAGTTTACTATATATTCGGACGAGAACCGGTGTGTTCAACGTGGTATGGCCGTTGGTAAAAAAACCTGGCGGCTGAGCGTGATAAAGGCCTAATCACCTCATTGCACTGCCGTTGGCCTAGAAACAGTACGAATCTCTATACGTACTCAGTCCAAGACCCTTCATGGGTTGTAGTGGTACAGGTTTTTTTTTTTTTTTTTTTTTTTTTTTTTTTTTTTTTAATTATACTAAAAATGAAAAGAAGCACAAACAAAAATTCATTGATTTATTATTAAATTAATTTATTTGAGTTTTTCTGCGTTAGAATCTTTAATTTTTATTTTTTTTTATTAATATATTAATAACATTATTCTTATGCTATAGTAGCAAACATTTTTGCATTATTAGGAACAAAATTAAATGTGTAATTATTACCTTCGGAAAATAATTGCATTTTAAAGGAATTAAGTGGTCATCGGACAAAATCAAATAAAAGATTTAGATAAAACTAAATTATGAAAATAAGTCAAAATATCAATTTCTTCTTTAGTAACTTTTGGAAAAAAAAAAGTTTCAATTATGCTGATTAAATTAAAAACTTGAAAATATAAAACTTTTGATGATGTTGATCTGAATTATAAGAAATTAGTGAGAACTGAAGGTTGACTTTGCTCTTCTCCACAGCCCTCCTGTTGTCCTTTTATGATATTTGCAACATCACAACAAGTAGGCGTATTGGAACTTTAGTCTGAGTGAAGAAGAAACGATGTTATTAAGGGACCATTTTTCCTGACCAAAGAACATATTTCTTGAATTTTTCATATGTTTTTAAAATCTCTGAATTTTCCCTGTTGCTAGACACTGTTTTAGTATGATTGGAACAAAATTAAATTTGTAATTAGTACCTTCAGAAAATAATTGCATTTTTAGAGGAATTGAGTGATCATCAGATAAAATCAAATGGAAGATTCAGATAAAACTAAATGATGAGAATATTAATAAGTCAAAATATTAATTTCTTCTTTAGTACCTTTTGGAAATAAACGTTTAATTAATCTTTTGAAAATATTTCAATTTACAAATTGCGTTTTTAAAAGATTTGAGTTTTCTTTAGATTGCATTAGGTAAGGGATTTCAATAAAACTAAACTCTTAAAATACAAATATGCAAAAATATCCATTTCGTATAGATGTCCTCAAGTAGGAAATCAACGTCTCAATTATAACTTAATTGAATAGCAATTTAATTTAAGTTATTAATTTAATGTCACTTTATGCCACAATGGCTAATCGAAACAATGCTACAGCACAGTCCTAAATTTCGCCTATCCAGGTTTAATTAGAATTATGGGTCTTAAACAAATACCTTACATCGTACTGGCTTCAGATCATCATTTTTTGTTCCCTCTGAAGTACTATATAACCAATGATTTTTTACTCCTTTTAAAAAATCCTTTCTGGTTTTGAACCTATGACCTTGGTCATAGAAGACCGTTATGCTAGCCACTACACCATAGGTGATCTCCAAATCAGTTTTAAGTTAATTGCATCTTTTAAGATTAAATTGACTACTCCTGAATTAATGTGTTTCTTCCATACAAAATATATTAATGTCATTGTTTAGATAGTTTTTTTTGTCTTCCATGTTACTCATTTCCTTGTTGTTTTTTCAGCTATAACATTTCAAAATGCCTTCTCAAGAAAATGATGTTCCAATGCGATTTAGGAAATTCAAGAACAAAGGAAAGGATTCTGAGGTAAATACAAAAATTTTATGTCCTATTTTACATCTACTTAGGTTAGATTATTGTTAATATTCTTATTCTTTTTATTATATTAATGTTTATTTTTTATTATCTTTTAAAGGAAATGCGAAGGAGGCGGAATGAAGTGAGCATAGAACTAAGAAAAGCTAAGAAAGATGAACAATTGCTCAAGAGGAGGAATATGACCAGCGATGACGAGCCCGTCAGTCCTCTTCACGACAACAATGCCAGGATGTTAACAACCATCGAAGAGATCACTGCCGGTAAGGAGTATATGGTGTATGAGATTATTCGTGCGGTGCTCTATAAATGTTAACACTGAGCGAGCTATCCGTGGAAGAGCAGTATTTCCAAATGATTGTTCAAATTCGGGGTGGTTCAATAAAATAAATTAACTGGACTTAATAGAATTTAAAATTTAAAAAAAAAAAAAAAAAAAAAAAATAGGAAGTAAACTAAGAATCACAATACATTTATTTTATCCAAATTTAAAAAATGTGGTGCGGGCATCACACAACTTTCACTTAGCTCCATTTTTTAAAATCGATTAGACAATTTTCAAATACAGTGAAACTATTATTCAATATAATTATTTATTTAAATATTTCAGTTTTATCAGCTTCATCGCTCTTAACTTTTATGAGCTTGTGTATGAGATAATGTTTTTTCTCAAATCTTTAGCTTTCCAACAGTATATTATACATGTATATTACTGTTCTTATGTTCAAAATTTAAAAAAAATATATATTCAGTCTTCTACTTTAGTTGGATATCGAATTCGTTCTGCTTATATATTTACTTCTTTTTTTATCAATGGTAAAAAGATGATATGGTTATTTTTATAGAATCTAAAAAATGTAAAGGTACTTTAGAGGGAGAAAATTTAAAATATTTGCATTTAATCCCCATCAAACTATTTCAACCAGAATGAAACTTACATCGTATTAAAGCGCATTTAATTTTACATCAATATAGCGAGTTTAATCAAAATCGTCGGAACCGTCTTTGAGAAAATTGAAAAAAGGTGCAAAATGCATGGTATAAAGTGGCTCTTCTAGTAAGCCGATTTTGAAGTAAAGGTTGCTGTAACATCAAGAGCATAGAGTTGTCTCAAATATGAAATTTCAGTTTCCCACGACTTTCCGTTATTTAATGTTCATAATAAAAAAAAAATCTGGTGCGGGCAACACACGACTTTCATTTACCTCCATTTTTAAAATTGATTAAAGAATTTCCAAATACAGTTAGAGATAAAAATGAGTGAAACCATTAAAGAATTAATTAAATTGAATTAATATAGGAACATATGTTTTATTCAAAACTCTATTATATGATTATCTAAAACAATCAGTTAGTATTTTATTGGCTTTTTATTACTCTTTATTCAATTTTACAAGCTCATGTAAAAGATAATATATTTTCTAAAGTCTTTCTCTTTCAAACGGTATATTATACGTCTATATTAGTGTTCTTATATTCAAAAACTTAATTGGCGCGCTGTGCTTCATTGACAAGCTGCCAGGCTGCACCAGGGTCAACATCAATTTTCCTTTTCGGGAACCCAAAAAACAGTTAGTTTTATAGGCTTTTCATCACTCTCCATTACCGTTTACAATTCCCCATGAATCAGATACTATTTTTTTCTAAAATCTTTTGCTATCTAACGGTATATTATACATCTATATTACTATTGTTGTACACAAAAAAATGCATAAAAAAATATTTGTTCAGTTTTCTCCTTTAGTTGTTTATCAAATCCACTCAACATGCATATTTAGCTGTTAATTATCAATGGTAACAAGATGATATAGCTATTTTTATGGAATCTACAAAATTTAAAGGTACTTTAGGTAGAAAATTTAAAATATTTGCATTTAAGCCCAATCAGACTATTTCAATCAGAATGAAACCTACATGACATTAAAGCTCATTAAATTTTACATCAATATAGCGAGTTTAATCAAAATCGTTAAAGCCATTTTTGAGAAAATCGTTAAAAGGTGCCAAATGCTTGGGGTAAAGTAGGACTTCCGGTCAGCCGAGTTTAGTAAAAAAAAAAAAGTGTCTGTTATATCTCGGGAATATAGTAGTCTTAAATTTGAAATTTCAGTTCTGTACGACTTTTTGTTTTTGCGGTAGAGTTACCATTCACAGATCTTTCTGTGGGACTTGGTTATTTGGACTAAAGGGACCCTAAAACATGTATTTCCGTTGAAAACTCAAGCCGTTGAAGCCGTTTTTGAGAAAATCGTAAAAGGTGTTAAATGCTTGGGGTAAAGTAGGACTTCCGGTCAGCCGATTTTAGTTATAAAAAATGTCTGTTATATCTCGGCATATAGTAGTCTTAAATTTGAAATTTCAGTTCTGTACGACTTTTCGTTTTTGCAGTAGAGTTACCACTCACAGACCTTTCTGTAGGACTTAGTTATTTGGACTCAGGGGACCCTAAAACATGTATTTCCGTTAAAAACTGAAATTCGAAAATTTTCCCAATCGCAATACTTTCCCTTACTATATATTTTATATATGTACGTAAGTGAAAGAAAAAAAAAATTATATCTTGTTTTTTTGTTATCATTATAATATCAATTTATTTACAAATTGCAGGTATGCATAGCAATGATGAACAATTGCAGTTTGTCGCAACTCAGTCCGCACGTAAGACACTCAGCAGAGAAAAGAATCCTCCAATCGATACTCTCATCAATTCCGGCCTCGTCCCTAGATGTATAGAATTCTTATCCTTTTCTCACAAGTATGTAACTTTTTATCTACACCTTATTATTTGAAATATTTCTTTCCTGGTTGAGAAATCTTCATATTGATCTTTTTTTTGCAGCCCTTCGTTACAATTCGAGGCTGCTTGGGTCCTGACGAATGTAGCTTCAGGAACTTCGTGCCAAACCCTTACCGTAATTAAAGGTGGCGCCATTCCAAAACTGGTCTCACTCCTTTCTTCTCCCTACCCGTACGTTGCAGAGCAGGCAGTTTGGGCTCTAGGAAATATTGCAGGTTTGTTATTATTTTACTTTAATTATGCAATACATGTTATATTATTATGTATTTAATTAATTTTTTTATTAAAGGTGATGGATCTGAAGCCCGGGACATGGTCCTTAAGTGCAACGCCATGCCTGCTTTATTGGAATTGATCAAACCTGACACTAGCGTAAGCATTGATATTACGATTTATATTATTTTAAATAATAATGTGGTCTAATGGACGGAAGACTAGACTTACTGATCTCTGCTCGAGATGATATAGCCACTTTTTCATAAAAATGGGCTAACCAAAAGAGCAACTATATATGATGCATTTTGTACCTTTTTATGTTTTTCTCAAAAATGGCTTCAATGATCATGATTAAACTTGTTATATCGATGTAAAATTTAATGGGCTTTAATATCATGTAGGTTTTGTGCTAATTGAAATAGTCTGACGAGTCTTTGCTGATTTTTTTTTTTTTTTTTTTTTTTTTTTTTATTTAAAGTACCTCTGAATTTGTAGATTCCAAAAATATCTTATTAGTATTGATGATAAACAGCTAAACAAATTTTATGACCAACTAAAGGAGAAAAGGGCATTTAGAATTTTTTACTTGAGTTTTTTTTTTTTTTCCAAACATAATAAAAGTACTATGCTTATCAAACCTGAAGATTGAATGCGGATACCCCCAAATACTGCTCCCACAGACTCCCTCAATGATCATCGTTCAAGCCCAAGCCCCCAAGATCAGACTTGCCACAATCCTCCAATCGATGCTTGAGCCTACCTCTTCCTACACTATACCAGTTGGTTCAACGTAAACCAACTTTCTCAGAATCTGTTCCTCGCTGAGCCCAACAACTTCACAAGCTCGTTTGAGTATAATTGAGTTCATACGCCAACTCAATTATATTCACAGGGTACAAACTCTGCAATTCCGCGTTGTCAAACCTTCTAAACTTCTTACAGTGGCCTCATCTCTCTTTTCATCAAATATTAGACGCATTATCATATTTTCAAAAACCTTAAGACATTGTTCATCCTTCAAAGTAAGCGGCCACGTTTCATATCCGTAAAGGGCTGTCGGGAGAATAATAGTTTTATAAATTCTAACCTTTAAGTTTTTAGACAGAAACCACGAGCTAAGTAATTTAGCAGCTGAGTAATAACACGCATTTCCCGCCTTTAACCAGGACTTTATTTTCTCCTGGATTTAATTTTTTTTGTTATTGAACCTAATACTTCAATTTTTTTCAAAACATAATAATAATATCTAATATGTAAAATTCTCGTGTCAGTTTTAGTTACCATACTCCTCCGAAACGACTTAACCGATTTTCATGAAATTTTACATGTATATTCAATTGGTCTGAGAATCAGCTACTACATATTTTTCATACCTCTTTAAGTGTTGTCCAACCCTAACATTTTTTTTTTTTTTTTACAAATTATTTTTTTATAACGTGGCATTAAAAAATAATATTATCTTAAATTTTCACGGTTCTGTCACCAACCATTATTTTTAAATAGTCATTTTAGTATTTTAATAATTTTTTTACTGATCAATTATGACTCGGTAAGTTACCCCCGCCGACAGACCTACCACTGCCACAGCTGAGCCAGCAAACAGCACACAGTAGGGATGGCACCGAAGCTGGTCTCCTCTTTCTCTCAGACAGCCTTCTCTTACTCCCTCCACAGTTTTCGGCCATTATTATTGTTCATGCATCAATGGTGGTAGTAACCTTTGCAATTATCATTTTACTATCTCAGTGTAACTCATGTTTTCACACAGACAATTATGTGAGGCATGCTCTCGAGTGGATAAGCCATCCATTTGTTTGTGTTAGCTAAAGATGGGCTAACAAAAAATATTGTTTACACTATAGCATTAAGAGATTGATATTGTTTGTTAGTGGTTCTGTCGTAATTAGTTAATGATTTTATATGTATATATATATATATATATATATATATATATATATATATATATATATATATATATATATATATATATATATTATGTATGTATTATATAAATTATAAGGAAAAAATTAATGCTTGGTGTTTTGTTATTTTTATATTCCCTCATGTTCACAGCACCTTCATGCCTCTTTCAGTCTTATACCAACCACATTCTTACACACTTGAATAAATTTGTTTTTTTTTCTACATTAGAAATTTCCTAAAAATAATTTATATGACAAAGCAACGTTTGCCGAGTCAGCTAATTGATATATAATATACTGTTAGAAAGCCAAAGCTTTAAGGGAAAAAATATTACCTTACATACAAAGTCATAGGAGGTAATGGAAAGTGAAAAATAGGGCATAAACTTCAGTGATTATTGTTCATAACAATTTTATATTAATTATTTTATCTAGAATGTATGTTTCCAATGAAACTGAATATAATTCTTTAAAAAAATTTCAATTCTTTATTTAATTCAAGTTAACTATAATTTTAACTAATAGTTCTAAATTGATTTTAACAACCAAGGGATGTGTGTTGTTCGCACCAAATTTTTTAGTATAATGATATATTATGATTGATCATCAAAAAATTAACTTCACCCTCCCTCGAAATTCATGTCATGTTTAAAGAGTTTTTAGAATACAGAATTGATATAAAAAAATTTTAATTTCAGGAATTTCTGTTTTATTTTGAGTTATAGCTATTTTATAGTAATTAAATGTTTGGGTTATTGCTATTTTATAGGTAATAAAATGCTTGGTTATTGCTATTTTATAGGTAATAAAATGCTTGGGTTATTGCTATTTTATAGGTAATAAAATGTTTAGGTTATTGCTATTTTATAGGTTATAAAATGTTTAGGTTATTGCTATTTTATAGGTAATAAAATGCTTGGGTTATTGCTATTTTATAGGTAATAAAATGCTTGGGTTATTGCTATTTTATAGGTAATAAAATGATTGGGTTATTGCTATTTTATAGGTAATAAAATGCTTGGGTTATTGCTATTTTATAGGTAATAAAATGCTTGGGTTATTGCTATTTTATAGGTAATAAAATGTTTAGGTTATTGCTATTTTATAGGTTATAAAATGTTTAGGTTATTGCTATTTTATAGGTAATAAAATGCTTGGGTTATTGCTATTTTATAGGTAATAAAATGTTTAGGTTATTGCTATTTTATAGGTAATAAAATGTTTAGGTTATTGCTATTTTATAGGTGATAAAATGTTTACAAAACCATGGAAAATATTGGTATCAGTCAAGGATTAGCAGAGATAGTATGTTTTGAATTTGGCAGTTCATTCATAAATTTGTCTCTACCACAAATTATAACTAACTGTTTTGCCTATATCTATATATATCTTCATTTGATTAATTTTTTTTTTTTTTTAGGTATCATTTCTGCGGAACATCGTGTGGAGCTTGTCTAACCTATGCCGTAATAGAAATCCTCCCCCTCCGTTTCACATGGTCAAGATCTGCCTTCCTTACCTCTGCAAACTTCTGAATTATTTGGATAACGAAGTCATAAGTAATAAACAATTTTATTATTATTTATTTTATCAGCTGATCTTAAAAGATTGATAAAATAATATATGTTTGTTTTGTAATAATTTTCATTTGTCTTAGGTTCAATCCTTAACTTCATATTACTTAAGTTATATATCAAAGTATAATAAGGACAATGCTCATCTATTGGGTTGTGTCACATGAAATGTCTGTTTTCAAGGTAAAGGATTATAATTAAAAATACGATATGAAAACAAGATAATTTTATTCCAAGTTGTCTAAATTCCTCAACAGGTGGTAATCTGTTGGAGACAAGTCGGAAGAATATGGTGGGTGCCGAAGAACTTCGTAGCCCAGTTATTTCCATTTTTGCACGGTATGTTTTGAAACATAGGATCTTGCTGCCGCTCAGTGAGATCATGAGGTACCCATGTATTGAGATTTTTTACTTTCCCAATACACTTTAAATGTCTGGAAACGGTAGATGCACTTGCATTTAGTTGTGCTGAGAGTCCTTTAACTGTTTGGTGTAGGGGTTTTCTTCTAATGTATGTTTGAGGACATCGTTGTCTATTATGGACGGAAGTCTTCCTCGGGGCAAGTTTACAAGTCGGTATCCACAGCTGAAAACTTAGCAAACCAACGGCGAATGGTCCGTTCATTAATACTCCCTTCCCCAAACGCCTTGCAAATATTTCTAGCGGCCTCAGCTGCTGAATGGCCGAGTTTAAACTCGTGCAAAAATATTACTCGAAAATCACGTTTCCATGTTCATATTTGGAGGTATACTAAAAAGTGGGTAATTGATTGGGAAGCTAATGTTTAAAATACAAAGGTAGAGGATTAGTAACTGTTTACTTTAAATATGTAAACATTCAGAAGAAAACAACAGAGACCTGCAAAATCCTTTATGTATTTCAGAAACCATAAAAACAGACATTTCTTATGAAACAATCCACCAATATGCCCATCTCTATTAATTCTTTAATTTAATAAAAGTTTAAATATATTGCCTAATGTTTCGATGTGTTTTACCTAGAGAAATAACTGGATAAATATTTTCTTGCAAAAAAAAAAAAAAATTAAATTCTAGAGATAAATTAAGATTATTAAGACAAAAGTAATGAGTTGGTTCATCTATAGTGTTAATATTTTACTTTTATTTGTTATGAATGGAATCTATAAGTCATTATTATTTTGTCACTAGTTTTTACTGTTTTTTATGTTGTTAACCTTTTTAATTTTTTATGATAATATTTTATCATTCATTTCTCTTTCTAAACCTTGAAATTGTATATTGTTAGTTTTAATGACCCACACTGGACCTACAAGTATTAGTTAGGCAATAGACTTGTTGCACTATTCTTTGATAACAGATCGATTTCCATCAACTATACCATGATGATTTTGTCTATTGATATTTAAAGATAAATATATAATGATGAATGAGAACTATTTGTAAATATGTTATGGTATATATTGTTATAATATTTTATATTTTAAAATTGAAAAAAGAATAATGAATAGATAATTTTAGGGTTTTCAAATTAATAACTCTTGAGTCTTGGCTAGGGTTAAAAACAATTTTATATTCTTGAAGAAATATACTACAATCTAAAACATAACTTGATTAACTTCAAAACTATTTAAATTTGAATATATTAAAAAGTTTATAAATTATCTGAATTTGTTTTGTTCTATTGATTCTTTATCCTTATTCTTCAAAATTATGTCTTTAAATTCTTCAGTTTCAAGGATCAATTAATCAGTGCACTAATTATCATGATAGCTCGAAATCGATAGTGGTTTGATGGTTGTTGGCATAATCCGTTGACGTGTCTTTAACTTCTGCTTCATCCACGGCTCACAACAGAAGAGAGTTCCCATGCGTCCATTCCGATTGACTATTGAAGACATATGAGTGCCATTGCGGGAACCCACGCCTTATACTGCGTGCTCTGCTGTGCATTTCGGTTCTTTTTTCTCATTGGCCAATCACCTCGTGCCTTCTTGATCTTCCTCGATTTTTTTTCTCATTGGCCATCACTCGCGCCTTCTTGATCTTCTCGATTCTTTTTCTCATGGCCGATCACCTCGCGCCTTCTTGATCTTCCCTCCTTATTATTTCTACCTACTTAATATATCACAACAATATAATATTAAAAAATATGAAGTAAGTTATGTACAAACCCTGATAATGAGGCAAGGCCTTGAAACTTAGTAATTTTATAAAAATTAAAGCATTATTTTAGTGTATTAACCTAAAAGATATGTTTTTTGTCAGTTAATATTTAAAGATAATGTATTTCATTTCAAACACCTGATATGTGCTGGGCTTTAATAATAATGTATTTTTTTTTCAAATAGCTGATACGTGCTGGGCACTGTCCTACCTCACCGACGGTCCCAACGACAAGATCCAAGCTGTCATAGACAGCGGAGTAGTTCCTCGCCTGGTGCAGCTGTTAACGAGCAGCGAGATCTCCGTCTTAACACCCGCTCTAAGGACGGTTGGCAACATTGTTACTGGAAATGATTCACAGGTGTGTTTTATTTGTTTTGTTATGTAATAACACTGCCTAGTTCTGCGGAGATATTACCAAGCACAACTTTTGATGGTGGTGGTTATGTTTGAATGAGCTGTATATAACATATGTGGTACTATTCTAACAAATGCTAAACTTAAATCAAAAGAAATATTGTTATGAAAACATATTTATTCAGTATGAAAACTCCATATTAAGAAATTAGATGTTATTTAGAATAAAAGTTTAAAAAAATATACTATTTACTTATTTAAAGTTTGATTTAAAAGATGGTAATTGTATATTTTTTATAATATGCTGGGAGTGTTTAATGATTTGCTAACCAATGAAAGTAATAATAAATTTACTAAAACATTCCACTTTAAATATAATAACGATTTTCAACCTCCAAATCATTTATTTAAAATTTTATAGCCAAGTCAAATTCATAATGTTTCATATTTTTTTTTCAACATCATTCGTAATTTTATAAACTGATTTGAGTTAATTTAATGAGGTTTTGCTATCTCTATCTATAAGTAAATATTGCCATTAAATCTTTACTTTATGCTACAGTGGTTAAAGGACAGTTCTGTGGGAGTCCTAAATTATGGCTATCCAGGTTTAACGGGATAGGGATCTTTATTAATACCTGGCTTAGGCTCAGGACCACCATTTTATGATGTTCCCTCTGAAGGAAGGGAAGGTATATGCCGGGCTTAAACCCGTGACCTTGGACATTTTATATCTTTAGGCCCTTATTAAATCTATACCTATACCTAGTTTGTCAGCTAGCATAACAGCTTTCTATGCCAAAGGTTGCGGGATTAAACCTGGCAGATGGCCCTTAGGTATTTCTTTTGTTTTCAAACCTTTGACAATTTTTTACATCCCTTTTGAAGAACGAAATAACCAAGGATTTTTTACTTCCTTAAAAACTCCACGACTTTAGGCATATTACATCCTTTATCCTTTACTAAATCTATTAAGAATTTGACCGAAAAAGGATATATTAACATTTTATATCACTTAAAGTGAACATTCAAACACATATTTCAGTATATAAACTTCATCTTAAAACATCTATTTTTGAAAATCAAATTTTAATATTCTTTAACTTTTATTATTTGTATTTTAATCATGGTTAAACTGTTTTCATTACCTCATTTCAGACTGATCACATCATAGCCGCAGGTGGGCTGCAGCAGTTGGCGCTACTGCTACAACATACCAAGTCCAACGTGATCAAGGAGGCCGCTTGGACTATCTCCAACATCACCGCCGGCAACACCGATCAGATCGAGCACGTTATCAATGCTGGCATCCTTCTCCCTCTTCTTGATGTTATCAAAAAGGTATACCATAGCTTAATTAATAGTTATATCACTTATATGTAAATATAGGAATTCTATATTTTGTAACTATTTTTTCTTAATTCTGTTATAAAGTTTTACTTCGCCCTCAAGGTTAAAAAACTTTCACATTTATTATTTATTTAAATATTGGCCAATTCCTAGTTTATTTCTTATTTTACTTTCGCTTAAACTATATATATATTATATATATTATATATATATCGATGTAAAATTGATGGGCTTTAATATGATTATGTTTTATTCTGATTAAAATAGTCTGACAGGGCTTAAATGCTGATTTTTAAATTTTATTCCTCTAAAGTACCTCTAATTTTGTATAGACTAAAAAATTAACAATATAATCTTGTTATCAATGATGAAAAACAGGCAAATATATAAGTTGAACAAATTTCATCTCTAACTAAAGGAGAAAACTGAAAAAAGCATTTTTTTAATGCAATTTTTCGTTAATGAAATAAGAACAGCAATATAATAACAGTCTTACCGAACCCGAAGGTTCGATGCGATACCACCAAACTCCGCCTGCACAGACTCGTCCAATGTTCACCAATGTGTTATCATTGAGCCTAAATACTTGAATTTCTCTACGTGTTCAAAAGTATGCCCTGATATACCAAGATCACCACCGTTTCTGCTACTAATCATATATTTTGTCTTATCGGTCGAGTCCTATTTCTTTACCGGTTTTTATTAACACAGTTGTATGGTTTCTGTGTCTTCACCTAGCAGTACCAGATCATCGGCATATCCCAAAACCGGATTCTTATCACCCATATTTAAGCCTTTCTCAGTACAACATCACCTTTTCTGTGACATATTCTAAAGCTATATTAAATAAAACAGGTGAAAGGGAGTCACCCTGTTTCAAACCCGAACGCACCTCAAATTTCTTGGAGTAATTATGACCTATTCTAACTTTATGAAATGTTTCCGACAAACACATCTCTACTAGTTTTACTAACTTTCTAGGTATTCCCTGTTCCATCGTGATGTTATATAGCTTCTGACGGTCTATTGGATCATAAGCCTTTTTAAAATTGATATTAAGTTAATGGACTACACCGTTGTATTTCAATTTTTTCTCTAACATTTGACTTTGGAAAAAATTTGATCTATAGTCAAGCGATTCCGCCTAAAACCACATTGGTAGTCTCCGATAATTTCCTCAGCGTATTCCGTGATTCGGCTTGTTAGTATTGACGAGAATATTTTATTGCATACTGGGAGAAGAGAGATCCCACGATAGTTGTTACAATCCGTCCTTGGTCCTTTTTTGTGAATCAGAATAAGTATTGATTTTTTCAATTCTTTGGGAATTTTTTCATTTTCCCAGATCTTTTTAACTAAAACATGTAATTTGGAAATGCCCACTTTTCCACACGCCTTAATTAATTCACTACAGATATTATCATTTCCTATAGGCTTATACCGTTTTAATTTTCCTATCGCCATTTCGACTTCCTCTTTACTCGGTGCGTCTACCCATGGTTCAGCGCTCTGATATTCAGATTGAGGAGATTAATTATTTTCTGTATTTAGAATGCCGTCAGTGTTTTTAAATATATTTAATATCTCAGTCGGATCCGTAATTATATTGTTATTTGCATCTTTAACCGCATTCAACAGGGGTTAAAATCTACATGATTTGTTTGTACCTTTGTACATCTCTCTTAGGTTATTCTCTCTTAACTGGCAGGTTTTTCCCTTAATTTTTGGGTACCCACTTTATAGAGGGTGGGTGTGCCTTGGGAGGGTCGCTCCTCGGCTGAAATAACAGAAGTAATTCTGCCTTAGCTGAAATTTGAACCTTAGACCTGGGGAACAGCAGCCTAATGCTCTACCTACTAGACTACCCCGCTCTTTCAATTTTTTATACAAATTGTTTAATTAAATACAAATCTATTTATATATTCTTTATAACTATTTCAACTTATTTCACTATCACATATTGACCATTATGTCTGTATGATCTATCACATTATGAGCATGTCTGTTGCAATATATGCTGTTGGTTTTTTTTTTAAATTAATGACATTTGTTACGATAAATAATAAAAGATGGAAATTGACCAATATTTGAATATTAAATATGGAAGTTTTTCAACCTTGAGGTTATAGTAAAACTTGTAAGAAAATGTAGAATTTCTAATAAATAATATATATCGATATGAAGAGATTCTTCAAACATTTATTTATAATATATATATATATAATTTGGGGAGCCCGTGGCTGAGTGGCTAGCGTGCTAGTCTCTCATACTATAGGTTGTGAGTTCAAATCCCAGTTCCGGTGGGGCTTTTATAAGGATGTAATTAATTGGGGATTCACTCACAGCCTCTCTCCCGGGTATGTGAGATCTGTCAGCCAAATGGTGTCCACTCACATAATTAGGCGTAGGGAGTGATGACCCTACTCTACAAATTGCATCATGAAACGCGAGTGTAATCTCCCGGGAGGATTACACCGCGAGGCCCAGGGACTGCACAGCCTGTCGTGCCAATGAAAAATAATAATAATAATTAATTTTACTCATCATTATAGGCTTAATTATAATTAAAACATATGCTTCTAGGGCGATTATAGATCACAGAAGGAAGCTGCCTGGGCGATCACAAACCTGACCTCTGGTGGCAGCGTGAAGCAACTGGCGACCGTAGTTAGGGTGGGAGCTATCCCGGCGATGTGTGCTCTCTTGGACAGCCAAGACTGGAAGACTGTTACCGTCGTTCTTGATGGTCTTTCAAATTTACTTCAGGTATTTATAATAATTTATGAGTAAAAAATGTGGTTGTTTTACATTTTGAATTGTACTGTAGTTACCAGTTATGATCTATCGTTTAGAATTGTTTCAACCTGAATGGTGCCTTTTAAAAAAAACAAATGATATCTTTCTTCAACTGGAACGTTGATTTCCAAAAGGTGTACTGTAACCATTCTAGGAAATTTAACAGGAAGCACAAAGATTTCTTTTTACTGTATTATTTAATAAACTAATTGGATTCTTTTTTTTTTTTTTTTTTTTTTTTTTTTTTTTTTTTTTTTTTTTTATTTCATTAAAATCTAGAATTAAATACAAGTGTGTTGATAAAAACCAGCAAAGAAATAGGATTCAAAATAAATACCGATAAGACGAAATATATGATTACTAGCAGAAATGGTGACGATCTTGGTGATATTGATGAATATATGTTTAAACATGTAGATACATTCAAGTATTTAAGTTCAATGATAACAAGAAAAAATGGAATCTAGGAGGAAATAAAGTCCCGGTTAAAGGTAGGAAATGCGTGTTATTATTCAGTTGTAAAATTACTTAGCTCCTCGCGGCTTCTGTCTAAAACCTTAAAGGTTAGAATTTATAGAACTATTATTCTTATTATTGCGTAAAATATTTGGTCCAAAGAGAGTAAGGCCATTGGAGAGTTTAGTTTTGAAAGTTGCACAACGCAGAATTGTGGAGCTTGTACCCTGTGTATATAATCGAGTTGTTGGATCGTGGAGACTCAAATGGGCGTGTAAAGTTGTTGGGCTCAGTTGAGAATTAGTAGGCATCCGATATGTAGGCCGAAGTGTTGATCGGAGGATTGCGTTAAGGCTGATCTTGGGGGCTAAGGCTTGAGCGGTGATCATTGGATTGAACTGTGCTGGCAGTATTTAGTGCTATTGGCATCCAACCTTTCAGTTCCGTAGGCCTAGTATTGTTATTATTATAAAGAAAAAATTATTTATTGGGATCCAACCTTTCAGTTCCGTAGGCCTAGTATTGTTATTATTATAAAGAAAAAATTATTTATTGGGATCCAACCTTTCAGTTCCGTAGGCCTAGTATTGTTATTATTATAAAGAAAAAATTATTTATTAGGTATTTTATTTATAAAACTATAGGAAAGAATGCTCTAAATGCTTTTCCTTGTTTTCCCATTTTGTGTACTAGCCACCATTCTTTTGTGTACTAGCCACCATTCTTTTGTGTACTAGCCACCATTCTTTTGTGTACTAGCCACCATTCTTTTGTGTACTAGCCACCATTCTTTCTATTTTCTGTAGAGTATTTTATAGTACAATGATGTTTTTGGTAAACATTATTAATGCTTAGCCTATTGGCCGTTAGCTTGGTATTAGTTGCCAGGTATTTTTAAGGTATAAAATTAAAACAGAACAGTTGCTCCTTACATAAAACACTCAAACTTACTTAAGCATTTTACTTTATGTATTATTAAATAGACTTAGATATTATATAGGTTTTATTCTGATTGAAATATTCTGACGGCTTTAATACCGATATTTTAAATTTTCTTCCTCTAAACTACTTTAATTTTGTACATTCCAAAAGATTAACCATATCATCTTAATGACATTGATGAAGGACGACTAAATATACAAGTTAGACGAATTTAATAACCAACTAAAGGATAAGAAAGAAAAACTATTTTTTAATGCAACTTTTTATTTAATTTATTTTTTTATATTAAAAACAGTAATATAGACTTAAAATATACTGTTGGAAAGAGTAAGATTTTTGGAAAAATTTTATCTGATACACAATATTGTAAAAGGTAATATAAACTGACAAAAAGTGAATTAACTTATTACTTATTAACAATTAAATGTAGTTATATTATTTAATCTAAATCATATGTTTCCAGCAAAAATGAATTCACTTTTATGAAAATCAACTTAAAATATTTCAAATTGAAGTACATTTTAATAGTTATTAAATTTATTTTAACAGTTAGGGTAAATAAAAGTCATGTGGTTTTTTTTTTATCTTTTGTTTCTTGATTTAAAAATCATACAACTTAATGTATTAGTATAACAACTTTGCCATTAGTTTTTTAAACAGTTTTCACTCCTATTACTATTGTGATACTGTTCTCCAAAGTGGAAATATCATCGTATGTAGCATGCTCTTTTATGTCTGCTGCTAAATTATCTTAATCATATCCTTTATTCTTATATAAATATATGTTCTGTCAACTATTTTATATTAAAAAATCGACTATGCCTGCGGTTCTCATCAATCCTTGACTAATTTTTTTTTTTTTTTTTTTTAAGTTGTATACATATTCTTTACAGCCTTTGTGATAAATTAATTTTATTTTCTTATTTTATAGGCGGCTGAAAAAAATGGTGAATTAGAAAGTGTAGCCATAATTGTTGAAGAATGCGGAGGCCTTGAGAAGATCGAAATGCTTCAGCAGCACGAGAACGAACAGGTCTACCAGAAGAGCTCAAGCTTCATCGAACAGTTCTTTTCAGGACCGGTGGGTTCATTTTTTGTGTGTGTGTGAGAGAGTAGGATATTTGTTAATGACATAAGTATGCTTTAGAGGGTCACCTGTAGCATAACAGCCTTCTATTCCCAAAGTAACAGGTTCAAACCCGCTGTCGGCTCTAGCATTTTTTAATGGGATTAAAAAAATCCTTAGTTATACTGTCTTAAAAAAGTGGTCTTGAGCCTGAGCAGTGTCAGATACTCCTTTTAAGATCCCTATCCTAATTAAACCTGGATAGGCAAAATTAAGTACTCCCACTGTAGCATCGTCCGATTTGCCACAGTAGCATAAAGTGACGTTTAATAAACAAGGATTACTGGAAGGAATTAGTCCGGGTGGCAGTCATTAAATGAAACAACTAAGTAGTTTCAACTATTTATTGTTTTCCAACGTTTTGATCCCCCTTTTTTTCATCATCAGGACTAAAAAGATACAAAAGAAATACAATTTCAATGACATTACATACAATATTATATAACCTATTGAGCTAGAGAACGTCGATATTAAAATATAACAGAAGAAATGTATATGTAAAAAAAAACTTAATTAAAATACAATGACTATAGTATAATAATGAAAGTGTTATACAGAAAAAAAAGTTTACTAAATAAAATGTACACAGATAACAATAAATCATATGAAACATAAAAATATGAAGTAGAGTGGAGATACGTACCGAAAGGTGGGAGAATGGAAACTAGATACTGTTAGGTAGATGGGGGGTAGGTAGGATGGAAAATATGTATGAAAAAAAAGTAGAATGGAAGGTACGTACCGTATTTATGGACAGGGTCTGACAACAATGACTAAAATTCTTAATACTACCATACTAAGAATCAATGAAATTGAACATATGATAATAATAATATAATAATGATATAGGATATAAAAAATTTTATAATTCTATTCTTGAAAAATCACCTAGATAATAGTAAGAACAGTGATTGAAGATGTATATGGAGAAAGGTTGGAAAACAATAAATAGTTGAAACTATTTAGTTGTTTCATTTAATGACCGCCACCCGGACTAATTCCTTCCAGTAATTCTCAACGGTCAACTGATTACATCCACTATAAACAAGGATGTTTTTATTTCATGGTGCGACCAAACTTAAGAATGGGTTTGCTCTTGTTCTAGACTATTTTTTAATTTTATCCCTACCATATGGCTTAACCCAATTTTTCTTGTGTAATGAAATATTTAGTTTTTATTATCTTTCTGACATCTTTTTCTCTGAAAAATTTAAGAAATGATCCAGAAACATGAATGAAACTTTAATAAAATATTAATTTTGTTTTATTTAATTTTTATCAAGAACTGTCAGTTTATGCTTGAACATGGCTCAGTAATGCCCTGATGATGGCTCACAAGCTTGAGCCGAAACGTTGGCAAAATTAAAAACTTTTCAAAAAATGACTGATTCCTGACTATTCCACCTATAATGAATTATTTAGGTTTTATAGAAAAGGCATATTTTATAATTATATGTTAAAACTGTATGCTAATTCACTGTCCCCGTCTGAAATTTTCATATACATATTGTGTGTGTATTGACAATAAAGACAGTGAGAGTATGATGATGAATATAAGTCAGTGATAGTGAATTATTATCACATTTTCAAGAAATTATAATGAATAAGCACCGATGCTATTTTCTGTATAATTTCATCATTATTTTTTAATTATTAATAATGGATAACTTCTTACAATGCTCGTTCTAAAATCCAAGAACATGTTTTCATAATGTATGTGTATATTACAACTATTTCTTTAGATATATCTTAACCATTCTATTATATTTTTAAAATAATATTTAATGAATAGGATTTTTTTTTTAATTATTTGATGTTATTATATGTCTATATTGAAAATAATCAGCCTTCCCCTCTTCTGCTACTGTTGTGTGAGTACTTTCTTTTGCCTCTCTCTCTCTATCGTTGTGTAGCTGTGTTCTTGAAGATTTCTTTCAATAGTGTAAGGTGATAACTGTGCTGGTAGGTTACATTAATAACGTATCTACTATTGGATTTCCTTTCCAAAGGTATCGTGTTTACCGATCCAAGTAGGTGGCATGCAGGGGGAAAATTGAAGTAAACCTGTTTTAATAAATGACATTATTATATAAAGTTGACTTGTTAAGTTGGACGATGAAACATCATTTCACATAGTCTGCCACTGCGACAAGCTAGCAATGTTGAGGTTCACCTTATTTGGTGAAGACTGCCTAGAAAACCCCACTAACAACAAACTTGTTAATCCTAACAGCCTTCTGAAGTTTGCTTCTGCTACTAAACTCGTGTTTTAAAACTAACATCGCGTGATTCTATGGCGCACAATAGACCGTTTGGTCGCGGTGCAACCCAAGCCAGCAAAAAAAAAAATATATATATAAAGTTGACTTACACTTATGCAATCTACTTAAACTATGTCTGAGAATACTGAGGGATGTCAAAGTTAATCTTGCCATACAATATTACAAAAAAATAAAAAAAAGAGAGAACTTTAAAACACTTTGTCGGCTGGCGAAGGTGGCATCAGTCTTAGCGCCCCTTCTAGACTTAATCTTCCAGCTGATCTCTGACAGACCTCGCTCCTTCTTGTAGATAGAACTTGACTCTAGTGCTAGTGAGAAAGACTCCCCTTTCGAATCTTCTTTCTCATCCTCGTCACCTCGGCAGGGCTGTTATAGGAAGTGCCCTGGTTGGCGGTATATCCTTTGTGGTCTTATTTTTATCTTTTGACCATCCTTAATATTCTTGTCGGCTGCTGTTGTCCTAATAACAGTAGGGATTTCTATACTCGTATGTACTGAATGCAAGACTCTTCATAGGTTGTGGATTTTTTTAAAAATATTTTTTAATGATATATTTTTTCAGTTATAATATTAACAAAGAATTTTATTATTTATTACAGGAAGAAGATCAGACCCTGCCGATGACTCATGATGGTAACGGTCATTTGAACTTCTGCGTTACCTCCGAGAGGAACAGCTTCAACTTTTGAATCATTCGTTAAATATTTTTACATTTTATAAGTGTTATGGAGATTTAATAATGTTATATCTTGTATTATAATTTTGTATCGAATATTTGTTAATCTTACGCCTTTATATTATAAGACTTCTTTTTTATACGGTAGGGAAAACAAGGCGGAAAAAAAATATTTTTCATTATTTCATTAATTTTTTAAATAAAAGGAAAATAAAGTAGTTTCATTAATGATGTACGTCTTTTTATTTTATCCCAGTTATTTATATTATTTATAAATAGCCATTCGTTTATTATTAACTAATGTGGGTATTATAGGAAATTACAGTTCATAAAGCTGTTTATAAGGCAGTAAAGTAATATGAAAAACTAAAACTTAATCAAAGGAAAATGGTCTATCACCAGTGCTAATACCAAAACACAATATCTTTGCTATTTCTTGACTAATCTCAATTAATGTTTTTTTAGGACAAGATAATTCCGGGTGCAGCCATCAAAATACTTAAGTAGAAACTTAATAAATTAGGTTTCTATTTAAATGTTTTGATGACTCCAAAATATCTTTTAATATCTATATACAGTCAACTGTTTTTGTTGTTACAGTGCAACCTTAACCAGGCTTATTGTGCTCCGTCCTTTATCGTGTTAATAGAGGCCTCCTAGATTTCCTATGTAAATCTGGCCAAACTGTAAGGATTGATCAGTTCAGAGAGCTTAGGACCTGAAATACAGTCATTGACAAAATAGTAAAACCCACTGCTATCCTAGCAATCTCTTTATAACTACATATCACATGATAAGTTTCATCTTACTTTTTGAAGTACCTGCTAGTCGGTGTGGCTACTAATCCCATATTGTTGTGTGTAAGGCTGACCTTTTTTTCTGTTTTATAATTAATCGTGGTCTACTAATTCTAAACATATACAATTTTTCTCTATACTGTAAAATAACAGTTTAAAGCAGCATTTAATATTGGATTGTGTCACATGTATCGAGCTTTTTTACTTTCCCATACACTTTAAATGTCTGGAAACGTTAGATGCACTTGCATTTAGTTGTGCTGAGAGTCCCTTTAATTGTTTGGTGTAGGGGTTTCCTTCTACTGTATGTTTGAGGGTATCGTCTATTTCAGAAACTATAAAAACGAACATTTCATGTGAAACAACCCAATATATATATATATATATATATATATATATATATATATATATATATATATATATATATATATATATATAATATTGTTTGATCAGTTCTCGACTGTTGATAATTTAAGTTTGTGTTGTTCTTAGGTTTCAGTCAATGAATAAACAATTTTATCTATGCGACGTTTCGAGAATTTATTGTTCTCATAATCATGCCTTAACAGTGGAAAAAAAAAAAAAAAAAACAGAACATTAATATTATTATACAATAATTAATATAAGATGTTATTGTTAGAGATATAAAGAAGAGTACATTGAACAATGAATAATCATACAGTAGGTACATAGATATTTTGAATTAGGATTTACATTAAAGATATTATTATAAAATTACTAACTGTTAAGGCATGATTATGAGAACAATAAATTCTCGAAACGTCGCATAGATAAAATTGTTTATTCATTGACTGAACCTAAGAACAACACAAACTTACATACATATATATATATATATATATATATATATATATATATATATATATATATATATATATATATATATATAGGCAAGATTTCAATTTTTTTTTTTGTTTTGTCCTGATCCTAAAACCATATATTTTTTTCTCTATCGTCAAAAATGACTTAGTTATCGGTGTATATATATAGTTGAACTTCCAATTTTGTTTACAATCACAATACTTCGCCTTATTAAATATTTTATACATAAGTAAGTGAAATACATATAAGTACTATTGTACCTAATATAAAAACCTGGTGCACGCAACACTACTTTCACTTACCTCTGTTAAAATCAGTTTAAGAATTTTTAAATACATTTAGAGTTATAAATAAATTGTTAAAGAATTAATTAAATTGAATTTCAATAGAAACATTTGTTTTATTAAATAATGTATTATATCATTATCTACTACAATCAGTTAGTTTTATCGGCTTTTCATCACTCAGCATTAACCTTTACAATTATGTGTATTAGATAATACTGTTTGTAAAATCATTAGCTTTCCAATGATATATTATACATTTATAATACTGTTCTTATGTTCAAAAACCAAAAATTGCATTACAAAAATATTTTTGCAATTTTTTTCCTTTGGTTGGATTTAAAATTTGTTTAACTTATGTATTTACCTGTTTTTGTGCAATGGTAACAAGATTATATTGTTATTTTTATATAATTTACAAAACCAAAGGTACTTGAGAGGAAGACAATTTAAAATATCGGCATTTAAGCCCTGTCAGACTATTTCAATCAGAATGAAACCTCTTATCGTATTAAAGCCTATTAAATTTTATATCCACATAATGATTAAAATTAAAATCTTTATATTGAGGATGTATAGTCGACTTTAGAAACTATTATAGGTGGAGTAATCAGGAGTCAGTCTTTTTCTAAATATTTTAATTTTGCCGACGTTTCTGCTCAAGCTTGTGAGCCATCAGGGCATTACTGAGCCATGTCCAAGCATAAACTCCTGCCGACGTTTCGGCTCAAGCTTGTGAGCCATGAGGGCATTACTGAGCCATGTCCAAGCATAAACTCTTGCCGACGTTTCGGCTCAAGCTTGTGAGCCATGAGGGCATTACTGAGCCATGTCCAAGCATAAACTCTTGCCGACGTTTCGGCTCAAGCTGGTGAACCATCACCAGGGCATTACTGAGCCATGCCCAAGCATATTATTGATTATTCCACCTATAAAATTAACTTTATTGAGGCGTTTTTGAAAAAATTGTAAAAAGGTGCAAAATTCATGATGGTATAAATTGGTTCTGGTCAGCTGATTTTGATGAAAAAATTGCTGTAACATCTCGGGCATATAGTTGTCTTAAATAAGAAATTTCAATTTTGTGCGGCTTTTAGTTAGACTTACCACACACACACAGACCTTTTTTTCATTCTTACTTCTTACCTTAGCCTTTCATACTATATTTGCAATTATTTTGAAGATTACTATTAAAAAACAAACAGAGGTTTCATAAAAAATAAATAAATCAATTTTCAAGAATATTTTAGTTAAAAAATTAACAACAGTTGTAATGATATATAATACACTTAAACTAGTAATACTTTCGTTTTTATATAAAACATTTAATTACAAGTAATTAAAGCAATTAATTTACAAAGGTAAAACAATATTTTATTTTTGGTATATTTCATTAAAATTATAAATTAATTAACTAATTGAACATTTTTTCCAGAAACAAGCTTAATGTATGGAATAACAATAAATGTTTGTTAATCAAAACACATTACTAAGAAAGCAGTTCTTGAAATAGCTCATTTAAAAAAATAAAAAAAGGCAGTGAATGATTGAGCCATCCTTAAACGAAAAATAAAACAAATTCTTTTAAAATAAAAAGATATAATTTTTATCTCACTCGGTGAGAAATAAGAAACGAAATACAGTAAACTTCCTCTAATCTGACACACTGGATATGATGCACTTAAAAAAAAGAAAAGTCTGGTGCACACAATACACAACTATCACTTGAATTTCTTTTGAATTTGATTGATAACATAATCACAGAAATTATCAACAAAAATCACTCAAGTTTATGTCCTTTTTGTCACTTTCTACTCCATAAAAAAAATTCATCATCTAACATAACAGTGTTTTTTTAAATCTTTAGCTTTCCAAAAGAATAATATAAATCCATTACAATTCTCAATTTTCGAGAAAAGAAAATGCAAACCTGTATTTCATATTTAGCAGCGTTTTGTGTATGCTTATATTGAGAAATAGTGATTATTTGTCATCAAGAATATTAAAGATAGTTTTAGAGGAAGAAATTTTGAAAATTAGGCATTTGATAAACCTTAATCAATCAGAATTAAACCAACACGATATTAAAGCCAATTTTATTTTAAATTATAGCGAGCTTAGTCAAAATCATTTGAGCCATTTTTGAGAAAATGGTATAAAGGTACAAAAATGCATGATATAAAGTGGCACTTTTGGTAGATTTTAGTGAAAAAGTTTAAATTTCCTCAGGCATTGTCTTAAAAAATGAAATTTATGTTACATATAACTATGTTACATATAGCACTGTCCTCACTACATACGCCGATGACACATGTGTGTTATCTGTAAACAATGACCCAACTATTGCTTCCCAAACTCTTCAGTCTCACATTGTTTCCATTGAAGAATGGTGTCAAAAGTGGAGGATCAAAATAAATCCTACTAAATCCCACCAAATTACCTTTACCCTGCGCCGCAAACCTATGTCTGCCTGTCCCACTATATCCTTTGGCAATATTCCACTCACCTCAGTTGAACAGATCCGATACCTTGGACTGCATCTTGACAGACGACTTACTTGGAATCCTCACACTAGACTGAAACGACAAGAAACAGCTCGCAGATATCGCTTATTACAACATTTACTTGACAAACGTTCAAAACTTCCCACCTACTACAAAAAACTAATTTATATTACCATACTTAGGCCTATTTGGACATATGGAATTGAACTATGGGGATCCACCAAGCCATCAAATTCCTCTCGCATCCAATCCTTGCAATCCAAAATCCTCCGAAAGATCCTAAATGCCCCTTACTTTGTCACCAATAAAATAATCCACAAAGACCTGAATATCCCACTAGTTGCAGACTTAGCCCGAATTAGATATACTTCCTTTCACTCCAAATTACCACTCCACCCAAACCCACTTGTCCGCAATATCTCATCTCCTTCTATTCCTGATCATCCTCCGAGGCGGCTGAAACGACGATGGCCTCGAGACCTTCTTGTCTGAAAAACCTTTGAAGTGCTACCAATGGGTAGATTCTCCTCACGCCTATCATGTCCATATCTCATGTGTGAACAGTCACATTTACTTGATGTATTTTTGTGTTAATACAGTTGTAAATATCTCTATAATAAATAAATAAAAATAAATATTCTTGCAAGTGTTGAAAAAAAAAAAAAAATGTTACATATAACTTTCCACTCTCGAGCAAGACACCACATACAAACTTGACCTATTTGCTGGATTTGGATTCAGGAGACTCTAAAATGTGTCTTTCCGTCAAAAATTTTAATTAGAAAATTATAACAATTGCAATACTTTCCCTTACTATATATATAAAAACTAACTCTACCATCCGTATTGGGCCTTGGGCTCTGTATTTATCGAGAGTCTTACTGTTTCTAGACCAACAACCGTGCAATGAGGGTATTACCTATATCACACTCAGCCGCCAGGTTTTTTCCCCCTATTTTTGGGTACCCACTTTATAGAGGGTCTCCATACCCCTAGGTCACCCCACGGTTGAAATAACAAGAAATAATATTCTGCCACAGCCGGGATTCGAACCCAGGACCCGGAGAACAGTAGACTAGTGCTCTGTCCACTAGGGCACACCACTCCCTTGTAGGGAGTGGTGTGCCCTAGTGGTATATAGGTAATTGAGAGTGGTATATAGGTAAGTGAGAGGAAAAATAAATAAGGTTTCATTTAAAATACAGTTTTAATAAATTTGTTCATAGTGGTGTACTATCACCATAATGACTTTTCATAAACTTGCGTGCTGTCTCTCTCATCGTGTAGTGTGACAGATTAGGTAAAATTTACTGTATATCTAAAATATTATATTAGTGAAGGCGTTGGAAGGACTTGAAAGTTATTTAAAAATTATACAATTTTTGGCATTGTATATCACAAGAATCATTTAAAAATATATAAAGTACAAAATTAACTTAGACAAGTTATAACATTGGTACACATTAAAACAATTCTTCTTAGTTTGTTTTTCTTTATTGCATCCACTCACCAAAGGAGTTTTTCCTATTTTCATGAGATATAGATTTCATTTATAAACTAAAACATTGTTAGTAAAAAAAAAAAAAATAATTATACAATGTACACATAATCGTTTTACAAAAGGAATTTTTTTTTTTAAATATTACATAAATTCTTTAAAAATACAAAAACAATAAAAATATATATTAAGGAAGTCGATTATATAATATAACAAATATGGACACTTTTACGAATATATAAAAAGCCAAGTCTTAAACAAATTATTACAAACATGTCATATTTCAGCTTAATTACTAATGACTAATATAAATATTACAACACATATTTAAAACTAAACGTTCATCACAATGCATTATTTATACGAATAGAACGCTAATTCAATTTCAGTTCCGTATCACTATAAAATTTTCTTCTGCCTTAATCGAAAGCGTTTTCGAACTTTTTTCCCTTTTAAACGTTCCCTTCTTAACAGGTCAGATAAACCAGAAAAATATCTTGAAGCTCATTCATTTTTCTATACATAATTTCAGTTTTTAATCAGTCCTTCTGAATCTGTATCAGTTCCTTCTAAAAGAATTCTTTCATTATTTTTCTCAGTGCATTGTTCTAACAATTCTTCAACAAGAAAATTTATTCATGCTATCAATATTTAAATGAGATGAAACTGTATAAAGACGTTCTTAAAAAGTACTGTATTCATTTTAGCAAATTTTACAGAAACTGCTAACAAATTTATTTGATTATTTTCGCATTACAATAAAGAATATCAGTTGACTGATATAGAGTGGTTTCTCCAAGTGCCAGCAGAGTGCACCACCACTCCTGGCATTAGCCACTTAGTCACATGCTTGTATATTTAATATTTTTGGTATTAGGTTATTGATATTGTAAAAAAAAAAAAGTTACTGTTTTCAATAAAAAAAGAATGGTGCTAATTATATATTTCTTCAAAAAAAAACTTTTATTAAATAAAAAAACATTAACCAACGTTTTGAGGTCCATTCCAGATCCTATAAGCAATATTAACACATCACTAAATATTCATTTTTAGTTAATTAAAAAAAAAATGTAAAAATATTACAATTGGTCTATCCCTAATCCAGTTCAGAACAAGGATTTATTGCCTTGCCTAATTTTTTTTTTTTTTTTTTATCAAATGATGAAGTTATAGAATAATGGCGGGAACAAAAGAAATTTTCCCAAAACTAGGTATAATTTTAGAAGTTTTATATAATTATTACCTATGCTTTTTGAATAACTTTTTAAAATTAATAACAAAATTATTTAATATTTTAAATTATAGTTAATTATTTCTAGGTTCTTTTTAAATAAATGTAGTTATTATATAAAGTTATAATAACAACCTGACAAGGCTGGTTTCATTCTGAAGTATATTTTATTAAAATGTGACACTATATATATATATATATATATATAGTTAGGCCGAAACAAAGGAGAGAGATAAGAAATAAAATAAAAGGATTGTAGAGTGAAAAATATGGATCATTTATTTAAAAAGAACCTAGAAATAAATTGGTATAATAATAAAAATCTGGTGCACGCAACACACGACTTTCACTTACCTCTGTTATTTATATCAATTTAAGAATTCTTGAGCAAATTTAGAAACAAAATAAATTGTTAAAGAATTATTTACATTTGATTTTAATAGAAACATATATTTTATTAAATAAACTATTATATTATTATCTACGACAATCAGTTAGTTTCATCGACTTTTCATCACTCTCCATTAACTTTTACAATAGCACGTATAAGATAACATTTTTTCTAAAATCTTTAGCTTTCCAATGGTATATTAGACATCTATATTACAGTTATATGTTCAAAAACGAAAAATTCCTTTAAAAAAATATTTTTACAGTTTTCTCCTTTAGTTAGAGATCTAATTCGTTCAACTTCTATATTTACCTGTTTTTTATCGTTGATAACAAGACTATATTGTTAATTTTTTTAGTATCTACAAAATTAAAGGTACTTTAGAGGAAGAAAATTTAAAATATCGGCATTTAAGCCCTGTCAGACTGTTTCAATCAGAATGAAACCTACATGATATTAAAGCCCATCCAATTTTACATCAATGTATAGAGTTTAATCAAAATCGTTAGAGCCATTTTAGATAAAATCGTAAAAAGGTGCAAAATGCATGGTATAAAGTACATCTTCCAGTCAAAATTGCATTACAATTTTTTTTTCAGTTTTCTCCTTTAGTTGTTTTTTAAATTCGCACAGCTTACATACCTAGCTGTTATTTATCAATGCTAACAAGATAATCTAGTTATTTTTATAGAATCTACAAAATTAAAGGTACTTTAGAGGAAGAAAATTTAAAATATTGGCATTTAAGCCCTGTCACACCATTTTAATCAGAATGAAACCTACATGGCGTTAAAGCCTATTAAACTTTACATCGATATAGCGAGCTTAATCAAAATCGTTAGAGCCATTTTAGGTAAAATCGTAAAAAGGTGCAAAATGCATGGTATAAAGTACATCTTCCGGTCAGCTGATTTCGATGAAAAAGTTTTTGTAACATCTCGGGCGTATAGTTGCCCTAAATACGAAATTTCAGTCTCACACGACTTTTTGTTTTTGCCCGGGAGTTACCACAGACACAGACACACAGACCTTTTTGCGGGACTTGGTTATTTGAACTCATAGGATCCTAAAACGTTGTTTAATGTTTTCCATTTTAACAAAAGGTTTTATTTAAGACATATAAAATTAGCCCAATTCTTTTCCACCTCAGAAAATCTGTAATTCTTCTGGATACTAGAAGTAAAATATTTAAAAAAAAAATGTTTGCGCTACTAGTAAAATTTCTTAAAATGGATGCAGTACTTGCAATATATTAAATCTTCATCTCAATTTTCATTGCATATTTTTTTAAATCTGAAAAGAGATTTAAATTTTTGAAATCACAAATATTTACAATGTTCAAAGTCTGCGTTACATCAAAATATCTATACATGGTAACTAAAATAGTCGATTAGATTTTTAATTTTTTCCCATTATATTCCTCTCCAATCAGCTAGTTTTTTATGTTTCTAAAAAATATTACAGACTTTTAAATAATTTAATTTGTATGTATTTCTACACTGGTAAAAAATTACGTTACAAAAAAAGTTTTATATTCTATTCTATTACAGATATAACTTCAGCCCGATGACACAATATCAGTTAAGGAGTCTTGCTATCGATACATTAGCGATCTCTAGCATCATTTATGCTAACTAAAGTGGTTTGTATTCTTTGGGGTTACTATAATAATTGCTAATTAGATCAGCTATGCCTTATTCCTAAATGATCACCCTATTGCATTCAGTTTCTCTGGCAAAAACCTAGGAATTACTGTTGACTAAACCCAGAAAAAAACAACTGGAAATCCCATGCCTATTAGAGTCTCCGAAAATGCTGTCAATTCAGTTATACTCACAGGGTACAAGCTCTAAGCTGTGTATTGACAGGAAAATAAGAAGGCAGAGTCACTGCTGCTGAGATGAAATTACTGAGACAAACAGTAGAAAAGACTAGAAGAAATCGCATTCGCAACGAAAACATAAGGCAGGAATTTTTAATCGCCTCATTAAAGGGAAGGTCTTGCAGATCTGCCAACTGAAGTGGTTTGGCCATTGAGGGACACAGGGACCCATTAAAGATGTTCGACTACGCTCAAGTTGGCAGAAGACCTGGAGTACCGGCATAAGGCATTGAGGGTACCCATACCAGGAGTTGTAAATGCCAAGCTCCTACCCCTTTTTGAAGGGCCCTATGAAGTTGTAAATAAATTAGGTAAACACTCGTTTTTAATAGCTGGTCCAAATGGAAATAAAAGGGGTCTTTTTCACACCAGCCTTCTTAAGCCTTACCATGAATAAATTCGTGTGGATTGATTGTTTATATTAATATTCCATGTTTTGTTTTTTTTAAATTTTGCTCTCTATTCTTTCTAAAACATTACATAACCATATATCATTGGGGTCTACACAAAAGTTAGTTTATAGATTGTTGATAATTTCCTTCTAGATTAATATTTTTATGGACCTTGATGTAATTGTTAAGAATTTAAATACAACAATGTTATACATTTATGTATATAGTTTATGTTTTAGGTTTAACTAGTAAAATGCTGTTAATTGTATATAGTGTTGGAGTAATTGTTTCTATGTAAATAGCTTTAGGATTTATATTTTTATAATATATGTAATATGAATTTAATTTTAGATATAAAATAAATGTACAAATATTGTATATTAATTATTTATGTTAAATGTGTTAAAAAGTATTTTAGAATTGTGACTCCTTAAGTTTGAATGAAATAGAAAAAAAAAAAAATATATATATATATATATATTTTTTTTTTTTACTTAGGAGTGGGGAGAAATGTAATATACCCACTATAGAAGGAATTTTTTATTGTTAGAATTATTTTTATTTTATTTTGACAGGCTAACAATCTTATAATTAATATTGTGTTATGCAGGCTAACAATCATGTTTAGGTATTGACAGCTTTAATTGTATGTTTATGGTCACTATTTTGGAAGCTTATTACAAATATGTAGACTCCATTTTGGATACTAACCAAAACCACTGCCAGATCTATCTTCTAGTCTTAATTAATGAAATTCACATATTCCACAAGCCAGTTTTTAATATCCACTATAATAGAAGAATCAATTATTTAAAAAGAAGATCCAGAATCAAAAATAAAACATTTGTTAAAGAAGAAACTTAATTTTGTTGGCTAGAGGTGAAGAGGGAAAAGGAAAACCCCGGAGAAAACCCAGAGAAACCAGGTAGAGAGAAAAGGTAGATCTGTTTTGACTGTGAAAGTGTGAGGACCTCCAGGAGTTAGAGCTGCTGTCAGAAGAATAGAAGTTAATATCAACATTGTTAGCCTGTTCATTACTTATTTATTTTGTAAGTTATAATTATAAGTTAATTATAAAAATTGTGCCTGATTGTTATGAACCCAGACCTGAGAAAATAAAGTTTAGATTATTAAATATTGTGTAAATTAGTTGTTTCCTTAAGAAATATTTGTTTTTTAAAAATAAGCATATTATATAATTTGGCACCCAACTAGGTGTGGCTTAATTTGTTAAAAATTAAGACACAGCAATCAGAGCACAAATCTTTACTTAAAAGTTTTTATTATTTAGACAATAATATGGATAACCAGATAAATCTGTCTGACAGTGTAGACCCCAAGGATGTCATTCTGGGGAAATGTGATAGGGACGTAGTTTTAAAAGACAATCAAGAAGAGACGGTTGTCCGTCGTTTACAAGTAGAAAGTAGTTCGGATTATGTATCTAATGCAGAAATATTAAAACAAATGATGACTATGTTCACAAAAATGGACAAAAAATTGGAGGACTATAATGAAAAGTTTTCAAGAGCTTTCTTTGATTTAAAAATAGAACTCGAATCAAAAATAGAATCAGTAGAAAAAAATATAAATTTAAAATCAGTTGAACAAAATTCAGTGATGTCTGAAAAAATTAAACAATGTGACAATAAAAGTATTGAATTATCAAATAAAATTGAAAATTTTTGCTCTGAATATAACAAAACAAAAGAGCGATTAGAATTGTTAGAATCTAAACACTATCAAGTAGTAAGGGAATTGAAGGAAAAATTGGTAGAGACCCGTAATACTAGGCTTTATGAACATAACATTGATGGAGCAATAATAAATACTCGACTTCTTGATAAATTAAAATTTAGAGACAATATTCAAGATGACCCATACCAATTTATCACAAAATTAAAATCCCTAATTAAATCATTTATGTCTTGGGAAGAAGTAAACAATTTAATAAAATCATGTTGCTCAGAAGCAGCATATTGTTGGCACTTATTAAATGAAAATAAATTTAAAAACTTTGAGGAATATGAGACAGAATTCATTTTAAATTTTGGATCAAATTCGTATAAGGCATATTTATTAGGAATTTTAAATGGAAAATATAATAATGATTTTAAAATGAGCCCAGCCGAATACCTTACACACTATTCCACAAGAATGGTTACGGCCAATGTAATAGATGAAAATACCTTATGTAGCCTATTTATAAGACATTTTGGGGAGAAAATATATGACATTTGTATAAATAGAAGGGTGGATACAATTTCAGAATTATTTAATGTTTTGAACATGGTTCCAGAACAAAATATTATTGATGATCTGAGAAATTCTAAAAAAGAAAAATTTTTTTATCATCAAGATCAAACTAGTATAGGACGAAATGATAAACATCAAAATCCTGTAGGTAGTGATTCCCCAAAAAATTTTCGTAGAACAGAATATAGGAATTACTATAGAGGACGGAATTACAATACTAATTTTCGTGGACAGACTTATGATTCAAGACGAGGTTGGAACCCTAGGTTCCACAATAATTCGAATAGTCAAATAAATAGAAGTAATGAATATGCTGTAAGGAACACTATGGTACAAGAAAGTCCTAGAAGTGAATGTATTCAGTCCTTGAATAATGGGCCCACTTTTGGTGAACCACTCCTTGTTCCAAATGACATAAGGTCACCACCACAAAATTCTAACAACAACCAATCATGAAATGAAAATGCTCTTTTTACTTGTGAGAATTATTTGTTAAACAACCTATTCGAAGAAAATATATTCCTTGAAGAAAACCAACCCTTTAGAAAAATTCGGTTTCCATCTCCACAAATAACAGCTAATTTTGGAAATTTAAGTGTTAGTTTACTCATTGATTGTGGAGCTGAAGTTTCAATTTTAAAAAAATCATTTTTTGATAAATTTAAAGCTTGTGTTAAATTCAAAACCTTACCCATTAGTAAGACTAATATTATCTCCGTAACAGGTAAAAAGAGTGCTTGCATAAATAAACAAATTTTTGTACCAATTAAAATTGGGGAATATTATTATGATGCAAATTTTCTCATAGCTCATGATATTGCCCAGGAATGTATTATAGGTGTAGATTTTCTTATTAGCTACTCAGCTGTACTGAATTTTGAAAGTAATTTTATCAGTTTAAAAAATGCGGATGGTCACATATCAGTTATTAACTTTATCAATTTTGTGGATAAACCATTAAAATATTCCATTTTGGAAAGTAAAGATAATAACCCAATGAAAGGCTATATAAAACATCCCCAATATTTCAGTTCTAATAATAATGTTAACATTAATTCTGTAACAAGGGATTTCAATGTTAATGATGATGAAAAAATAAAGAATAACATTTGTAAAATATGTGAGGAATCAAAACATTTATTAACATACGAACAATTAACTGATTTTAAGAATATTTTATGGGATAACAAAGTTATTTTTCAAGATAAACCAGGTCTTATTAAAAATTATCAACACATTCTAGAAGTCACTGATAGTAGACCATACAAACAATTTCAGTACAAATTAAACCCTAAATTAATTGAATTGGCTAAAATAGAAATTGAAAAAATGATAAAAGATGACATTATTGAAGTATCTCATTCTCCTTATATTAATCCCATAATTTTGGTTGAAAAGAAGAACACAGATCCTAATTCAGACGATGTGATAGATTCAAAGGTCCGCGTTTGCCTCGATGGACGGTTTTTAAATAAGCGCCTTGTCCCTCTTTATGATTCTCCCCCTTGTATCGATAACATTCTTTTTCAGTGTGCCAATGCTAAATATCTTGCAACTTTAGATCTTAAAAGTAGTTTTTGGCTAGCCGGCCATACACAGGTTTCCAGTTTCTAAATGAGACTTTCCATTATAAGCGCGTTCCTTTTGGATTATCAGTTAGTCTAGGTGCAATGATTAAAGCCTTAAAAAAGGTTATACCAAATTATTTATTTAATAACATAAAAGTTTATGTAGATGATATCTTAATTCACGGAGAAACAATAGATGAATTTTTAAACACTTTAAAGGATTTATTTGGTGTTTTTCAGGAAAATGGGTTGACATTAAATTTGGATAAATGCAATTTTTTTAGAAAATCTGTTAAGTTTTTGGGTTATGTTTTGACGGATAATGGTATAGAGAAGGATCCTAGCAAGGTTGAAGACATTAAATCTTTTAAGGTCCCTAGCAATGTTAAAGAATTACAAAGTTTTTTAGGATTAATAAATTTTTATAACAAATTCTGCCCAGGGTATGCAGATATCACAAAATCCTTGTATAAATTAACTTCAATTAAATCCAATTTCAAATGGAAAGATGAACACCAACAGGCTTTTGAAAACATAAAAGACACTATGATACATGATATCACTTTACAATACCCTGATTTCAGAAAAATGTTTTATGTGGATACAGACAGTTCAGATTTTGCTTCTGGGGGTGTTTTGTACCAATTAGATGAACAGGGTTATAGGAAAATTATATCTTTTTGTAGCAGAACCTTTAAAGGGGCCGAGTTAAACTACCATTCTACTGAAAAAGAACTATTAGGAGTTATTCATTGCATTCAAAAATTTTATAACATCATCGCTGGATATCAAATTACAGTTAGAACTGATAACAAAGCCATCACTTTTTTGCATACTTGTAAGAATCCACCTGGTCGTTTAATCCGTTGGATTAACTATTTGGGTCCTTTAAACATTACTTATGAACATATACCGGGAGTTCAAAATAAAATAGCTGATTTTTTAAGTAGACACCCAGTTGATGAACCAGAACAGAAAGGTACTGATTTTCAAGTCAACGCTCTAAATGAGACAACATTTTTTCAAGATTTAATTAAAAATCAAAAGAACGATCCTGAGCTGATTAATAAAATGGAAAATGAACCAAACAATTTTAGAATTTTAGATGGTTTTATTTGCAAACGTCTAGGGGATAGATTCTTAATTTATTTAAATAAAAAATGGATGAATGAATTGATTAGATTAGTACATGAGAAATTTTCTCATTCGGGAGTTAATAAATGTTTATCAATAATTAGAGAAAGGTTTAATAGTCACAAAGTGAGAAAATTAATTGCAAATGTTCTAAAATCATGCAAAGTTTGCCAGTTCAATAAAATTGGTCCCTACTCTGTTGCTCCATACCAAAGCATTCAAGTGGGGGGAAAATTAGATTTAGTATCAATAGATTATTTGGGTCCATTCGTTAGCTCAAATGGTAATAAATATATTTTTGTGGTTATTGATAACTTCACCAAATTTGTTAAATTATATCCTACCAGAAAAGCTAATTTTTTCGGTGCTAGGAAATCTATGATTGAATATATTGAAGAAGTTGGTACTCCCACAAAATGTTTAAGCGATAATGCTACCTGCTTTACCACTGAGAGGTGGAAGAATTTCCTGTTTAGTTTGAATATTACCCGCATTTTAAGTTCCATTAGACATCCCATCGGTAATATCTCAGAAAGAACTAATAGGGATGTGTTGCAATATTTACGACTCCTGCTTGATGGAAAACAAAACAAATGGAGTAATAAATTATTCCAGATAGAGCAAACTATGAACACTACATACCATACCACCACTGGTGTAACACCTATACAGGGTATGTTTGGGATAAAGCCACTACGTTTTTGGAATTCATACATCGGGGATGAACCAGGGGTTTTAAATTTAAACGCTGACCAGATACAGGAATTGATCAAAAATAAAATCCAAAAGTTTGGGGAGAAAAATAAGTTGAAATACAATCAAAACAAAAAATTTACCTATTTTAAAGTTGGAGATAAGGTACTGCTAAAGGCATTGAGGGTACCCATACCAGGAGTTGTAAATGCCAAGCTCCTACCCCTTTTTGAAGGGCCCTATGAAGTTGTAAATAAATTAGGTAAACACTCGTTTTTAATAGCTGGTCCAAATGGAAATAAAAGGGGTCTTTTTCACACCAGCCTTCTTAAGCCTTACCATGAATAAATTCGTGTGGATTGATTGTTTATATTAATATTCCATGTTTTGTTTTTTTTAAATTTTGCTCTCTATTCTTTCTAAAACATTACATAACCATATATCATTGGGGTCTACACAAAAGTTAGTTTATAGATTGTTGATAATTTCCTTCTAGATTAATATTTTTATGGATCTTGATGTAATTGTTAAGAATTTAAATACAACAATGTTATACATTTATGTATATAGTTTATGTTTTAGGTTTAACTAGTAAAATGCTGTTAATTGTATATAGTGTTGGAGTAATTGTTTCTATGTAAATAGCTTTAGGATTTATATTTTTATAATATATGTAATATGAATTTAATTTTAGATATAAAATAAATGTACAAATATTGTATATTAATTATTTATGTTAAATGTGTTAAAAAGTATTTTAGAATTGTGACTCCTTAAGTTTGAATGAAATAGAAAAAAAAAAAAAAATATATATATATATATATTTTTTTTTTTACTTAGGAGTGGGGAGAAATGTAATATACCCACTATAGAAGGAATTTTTTATTGTTAGAATTATTTTTATTTTATTTTGACAGGCTAACAATCTTATAATTAATATTGTGTTATGCAGGCTAACAATCATGTTTAGGTATTGACAGCTTTAATTGTATGTTTATGGTCACTATTTTGGAAGCTTATTACAAATATGTAGACTCCATTTTGGATACTAACCAAAACCACTGCCAGATCTATCTTCTAGTCTTAATTAATGAAATTCACATATTCCACAAGCCAGTTTTTAATATCCACTATAATAGAAGAATCAATTATTTAAAAAGAAGATCCAGAATCAAAAATAAAACATTTGTTAAAGAAGAAACTTAATTTTGTTGGCTAGAGGTGAAGAGGGAAAAGGAAAACCCCGGAGAAAACCCAGAGAAACCAGGTAGAGAGAAAAGGTAGATCTGTTTTGACTGTGAAAGTGTGAGGACCTCCAGGAGTTAGAGCTGCTGTCAGAAGAATAGAAGTTAATATCAACATTGTTAGCCTGTTCATTACTTATTTATTTTGTAAGTTATAATTATAAGTTAATTATAAAAATTGTGCCTGATTGTTATGAACCCAGACCTGAGAAAATAAAGTTTAGATTATTAAATATTGTGTAAATTAGTTGTTTCTTAAGAAATATTTGTTTTTTAAAATAAGCATATTAAATATATCGACAAACTATACAAAGGAAGAGAAAAAGATCTCCATAGAGCCAGGTACCTAGCGAAGAACAGAGAGCAGTGGAATTTGTGGCTGTTCAACTCCCTACGCTGAGAGGTTCAAAAGAAGAAGGGTAGAAGCTCCGCAATGCCGCTATCATCGTGCAACCTTCTGAAACCCTCAGTGACCTCATCTCTCTTTGGACCAAATATTTTACTCAGTACCTTATTTTCCAAAACCTTAACGTGAAGTTCATCCTTCAAAGTAAGCAACCACATTTCACATCCATATAGAACCGTAAGAATAACATTTAATTTCCTTGATAGAAGACACAAGCTTAGTAATTTTACAACTGAACAGTAAAACATATTTTCTGTCTTCATTCGAGACTTTATTTCCTCCTGGATTTAATTTTTTCTTGTTATTGAACCTAAATACTTAAATTTATCTACATATTTAAACGTATGTTCTGGATACATCCATATCACCAAGATCGTCACCATTTCTGCTATAATCATATATTTTGTCTAATCGGTATTTATTTTGATCCCTATTTCTTTGTATTTATCATTGAACCTAATTCCTTAAATTCCTCTATGTGCCCTAATATATGATATATAAGTACATAATACTTCAAAGTGAAGCCTCTTTTCTTATCAGCATTATCTTTGGTGCAACTTCTGTCATTTAATATCCTTATCTCAACTAAACCTAGATAGGCAAAATTTAGGACTCCCACTGTAGCATCATCCGATGAGCCACAGTAGCATAAAGTGACGAGGCTCGTCTACTGATAATGTGATTGGCCAAAGTTATACCCTATTTTAATAACTTGTGCAAAATTTTACTATAAATAGGCATTGTATTTTCTGAAAAAGAATATTTCGACTTTGCTAAAAGCCCAAGTATAAATGAAAGCTATTTGAAAGCCAGAAAATGGTTTCTTAATTCGAGTTTTACTTTTCCTTCGATCAGGACGACTGGTTTTACCGTTTGGCCCGACTGAGAGTCAGGGTCTTGCGATGGATGACGTCCTTCAAGGAGTCCTCGCTTCAGGACAAGACCATATTCCTCGGCATGACCTGGCTGGAGGCGACGGCCAGCTCCAGGTTGAAGCACTCCAGGATGGAAGCCCCGACAGAACTCCTCCTGGTCATCATGGAGGCGACGATGGTCCACTTGTTCTGGTTGATGTCGTAGAGCTCCACCGAGTTGAGAGAAGATGACCCATCGTTGCCTCCAAGAGCTACCAGGACACCACCGCAATTCACCACTTCGTGGGTTGATCTGAAATTTTATTAAAATATTTATTTTTAATTGAAGAGTTCATAAAAATATTGGTATATTTTATTATGAGAACAATTCTTTCCCTATAATAATTCTTTAAATTTCTGTGTAACAATTGCA
Source organism: Piezodorus guildinii (assembly GCA_023052935.1). Taxonomy (NCBI): domain Eukaryota; kingdom Metazoa; phylum Arthropoda; class Insecta; order Hemiptera; family Pentatomidae; genus Piezodorus; species Piezodorus guildinii. The sequence goes on along the minus strand of CM041298.1, from coordinate 2,932,295 downwards.
TATCTATTGTAGAATATCCACTTAAATAAATACATATTTATTACTGAATTATTAAATTATTGTGTTAGACATGCTAACAACAATATTTAAATCTACATTAGTATTGAAAGTTATATTTTGGATGTTTGTTTGCCAACATGGCAGCCATACTGGGAGTTCGTTTAGAAACATGAATGCTCCATTTTGGATGTTTACCGAATCCACTGCCATATTTATCAGACAGATTTATTTTCTCAAACACATTTTCTACAGATCTGTTTATAATAAATACTGTAATAAAAAATCAAAAGAAGAAATATTATCCACAACAGAAACCAGACTTAAAAACGAAGTTATACTTTTATAAAAACTGGAAGATACAGTGGCCAATTGAAAAACAAAGAAAGAGACAGGTAGAGAAAGAAGGTTGTTGTTTTTAGACAGGGTAGATGTGAAGAGCTGCCACCTCAATAATAAACATCATCTAGGTGCTTTGCATAATTTGTATATATTTTTTTTTTTATTTGAAATTTTAAGAAAACCTGGTCTCTCTCAAACTTGGAGGATCAATGTGATGTGGAATAAAAATAATTCACCTAAATTTGTAGCTTTTTAATTCAAACGGTTTTTTGAGATTTTTCCCCTGATTCTTAGGAGACAATGGCATGAAAAAATGATATGATCACGATTCTTAAACGAACAGTCAATTTTTAGCGGAACAAAGAAAACCAAAATATGTATTTTTTAAACATTTTTCAAAAGTGTCAATCACCAATTATTTTCTGAAAATGTCTTTTATACTCCACTATAGACAGGAATTTTTTCAAATTTTTGGAAGTGGTGTAACAATATTAAAAAAAAAATGAAAACTTATTTTTTTCTAAAATTTTGCATTTAACTTATATTTCTTATTATTATTATTGAAAAATGTGTAAACTGCTGCAAGGGCAGATTTACCCCTTAAATATACCCCTATATACCCTACATATAATACCCCTTAAAACTTGTAAATAAATTTATAATGATGGAGTTTAGTTTACCGTTGATAATATTAGATGAGGAAGATGGGTTGAGGGTGTGGTCATCAGAAAGAAACACACATTAACAAGTAGTACTTATTTTAATTGTGTGCCGACATTTCAAGAGGACTCCTTGAGGGGACTTCTTGAGACACCTTCCCTGAGTTATCCTGATGAAGGCCCACAATGTAGGCCGAAATGTCGGCACAAAAAAAAGTATTACTTTTTAATGTATGTTTTTTTTTTTATGACTGCACTCCCAACCATCTTCCTCATTTAAATAAATTTAATTTAGTAAAAAGGTAATTACATAGAGTTTTGATAGAAACATGTGTTTCATTAAATAATAATAATAACAATCTTACCGAACCTGAAGGTTCGATGCCGATAATTCATTAAATAATCTATTATATTATAATAAGCAATAATAACTTATTTTTAATTGCTTTTTTCACTCTCTATTACCTTTTACAACTTTTTCTATAAGATAATATTTTTTCTAAAATATTTAGCTTTCCAATGGTAATTGTACATCTATTTTACAGTTCTTATTATAAAAAAACCAAAGTTACATAAGATTTTTTTTTCCTCTTTGTCCTTCAGTTGGTTATCAAATTCGTCCAACTTGTATATTTAGCTGTTTTTTTCTCAATGCTAATAAGATGATATGGGTAATTTTTTAGAATCTAAAAAAATTAAAGGTGCTTTAGAAGAAGAAAATATGAAAATTCAGCATTCCTGTCAGATTATTTCAATAAGAATGAAACCAGCATGATATTAAAGCCCATTAAATTTCACATCTATATTGCGGATTTATTCGAAATTTAATCGTAAAAAGGTGCAAAATGCATGATATAAAATGGTTCTTCTAGTTAGCCGTTTTTAGTAAAAAAATTGCTGCAACATCTCGGATGTATAGTTTTCCCAAATATGAAAGTTATAATAAATTTTACATATATATATTAAAATATTACATACATATTGTAATATACCCATTTTTTATAATTATTGTAATTATTTATTATTGTGTTAGGCAGGCTAACAATAAGATAAGAAGTAAAATTTAAATTTATATATCAGCTCCAATTTGATTGTATGTTTACAAACATAGCATCCATTCTGGATGCTAAGAAAAAAGGGTGCTGGCAGGTACCTTCCAGGTAAGAGATAGGTAAAAAAGGGTCAGTCAGAGTTGGGGTTATGAGCTGACAGGAGTCAGGAGTTTTTGAGTGGAAGTTATGACCTGAGGGTAGGAGCTTTTGCTGACTATGACCTAGGTTAGCCTGCATATTGTTAGTTTAATGTTTGTAAGTTATTATTATGATTAAAAAAGTTATATAAAATTATGTGCCTGATTGTCAAGAACCCATACCATACCCTCAGAGTAAAATGAGTTATAAATAAGTAAATATTGTGCTAATTAATTTTTGTCTTAAAAGAATAATTTTATAAAAATAAGCATATTATAAAATTTTAAATGTGGTCTTTGGCATGCTATATTGCATTTATAAGATGACATGTATTGTTAAAATATAACCTCCTGGAATGCATGGGTGCTATGGGCTCCCAAGAGTTCCTCCTGGTGTCGAAGCGCTCTCCACTGGCCATGCACATGGTCCCGTCGTTGCCGCCGATGCAGTAGAGCAACCCGTCCACCGACGCTACACCGCAGCTGGATCTTCTGGAGCTCATGCTAGGCATCCCGCTCCACTTTCCCTCTCGAGGGTCCAACCGCTCAACGCTAGCTTGATAATTCGTCGAATCATATCCACCAAGAGCATAAATACAGTTTTCTGGAAATTAAAACATGTAACACAAGGACTTGATTAGTTTACTAAATGATATTATAAAAGACTATTATTTTATATACTAATAGGAAAGTTCAGGTAAAATTTAAAATTATATAAATAAAAAGAGATTTTTTTTTCTTCTAAGTCTTGAGTAAGTCCTACTTTTGATATTGAAAATATTCGATTAGCTGGAAAATAGTTCAGGATTTTGGTAAGAAAAAAAAATTGAAGAAAGATTTACAGATGTTTCATTCATTCAAAATAGTCTCCGCTACATCAATATTAATCAATACATTTTTGCCAAAATATTGTTTACTATTCCATTCTAGGAAATTATAGAATTAATAAACATCAAACACGCATTTTCTAATTTCCTTTATCTATTAAATTTTTTATCCATTACTAGTGGTCCAGGTGTCTAAAAAAAAATGGTAATCCGTAGGCAAGAGGTCCGAAGTGTAGGGTGGATGTGGCAGAATTTAAATTCCAAACTCTAAAACTTTTTGTATCTTCACACGTGAGACATGTGGCTAGGAGATATGTAGGGGTTGTCATTCAGTAAAATGGTCTATGCTATGGCTACTCTATGTTAAATAGATCATATGTTTTAGTTGGTTTAAAAAACCAGATTGTGTGAGTTGTTGGAACGGTGAGCATCAAATATTGTTGTAATGGTTTAAGGTTAATTAAGATCATTTAAATTAATACGTGTTTTGATTCTCTAATTAATTATAACCGATATATAATAAACACCCTTCCGATAAAACAAATATGGCTTCACTATTGCTGATTTCTGATGCATTGCATTAATTTGGTTACAGTTCGATTCGACATTAATGGTTTCTCCAGGATTTAAGAAACTGCAGGAAAACAAAATTATATGAATATCCCAAGTTGACATTTTAGTAAAGACTGAATAATTTCTAAACAGCAAAATGCTACAGAGGCAAAACAAACATTATTGTTTTGAAGAGGATTAACAAATTGACAATCATAATACTGTTATGTACTGAGGGAATTCATTATTAAATAATTTTAATATTAATCAGGTAAATATTAATAATCCTTTGTCAGCAAAACATCAAAAGGCGTTTACCCCCATGGGGCTCCCTCCAGCGATACCTCGGGAAACTTACTACACCCCAGGGGTACTTCCCATATCAGCCCCGCCTTCCTTTGCCTGATGGCAGATCGGCAGTTTCCAAATAAGAGTATTTTTTGGAAAGAAGAGGAGATGAGGTGATTAGGGTGCGATTTTAGAATCAGAGAAGGTCAGTCTTATTCCAGCCACTAGAGTGGAAGTCCAGCAAAAGAAGAGTCGAGTTCCATCTACAAGAAGAGGAGAGGTCCGTCGAGGGTCAAATAGTAGCTGGAGAATGAAGCCTAGAAGGGGCACCTAAGACTAATTCCACCTTTGCCAGCCAGCTAAGTTTTTGGAAGGTATGTCTTTATTGTAATATTGTATCGCAACGTTAACGGTAATGTCCCTCAGTATTCTCAGGCATTGTGTAAATATATTGTATATGTTTAAGGTGTTATTTCAATAATAATGTCATTTATTGAAGCTTGTCTAATTTGATCTTACCCTGCATGCCACCTACTTGGATCGGTAAACACGATACCTTTGGAAAGGAAATCCAATATTTTCATTAAATATAGTCTATATATCGATTGAAGATATCAAATAAGCTAGTTTTTGAAGGAACTGCTGCCTTAAAAAAGTAGTCAGCACAACATAAACTCGAAATCCAGCATTATCTTCTGGACAACCCAATAGACTAGTACAGTCTGTTTCATAATGAACTTTTAATTTTTTAGAAGCATTTATAGGACATCTAGATGTAATTACAACAAATTATACGGGGGAAAAAACACACAGAAAAAAATCTCATGCACTGAACTATAAGTAGTAGATTTTTTGATGATCTAACATAAGATAAAATAATGAGTGAAAGAGCTTGCCTACAACTGCCACCCTGCAGTACCTCCTCCTGGTGTTCATCGCAGGGCAGGAGCTCCAGACTCCAGTGAGAGGGTCATATCGCTCCAGGCTGCTGAGGCAGGACGCTCCGTCATAGCCACCGCAGGCGTAGACCAGGCCGTCAAAGCTGCAAATACCTTCAACAATTTTAAATTATTTTTCAAATCTAATTTGGATAACTCAATTATTGATGACCTGGAACATGGAGTCCCCAACCTTATTCTACCCAAGAGCAACAAATTTTGCTTGATGGAGGTATAGGTTTGATGTCAAGGACGTTGCAAGGATGGTTAAAAATATAGTGCTTGACTCCTTGAGAATTATACACCATCACATTTACTCATAGCGGGTAAAACAGGGAAGGATGTGGGTGTGTATGTTTTTATTTATATTTTAATCTTTTATTTTTATTTTTTAGGTATTATTATTATTATTTTTATTATATATGCTAGAGTTCGGACATAAACGGCCTAAGGCGGATGATAGAGGAAATAGTAGGCATTAGCAAAAAATATGTACATAATATAAATACAGCAAAAACTAAAATCATGACAAACTCAATAAAAATACCAGTTTATGCTAACAATAGTGAGATAGAATATGTAGAGGAGTACATTTACTTAGGGCAGACGAATATCATTAGAGAAAATATCAATAAGGAAATAGAAAGAAGAGTTAGCTCGAGTGGTGCAAATATTGGTCTCTCCAAAAGATCTTCAAAAGCAATCTATCACTAGATCTTAAAACCAAAGTTCTGACTACATGTGTATATCCCACGGTTCTCTAGGGGGCTCAAACCTGGGCACTTACAAGAAAATTCGATCAGAGGCTGAATACCATGCAAATGCAGCTTCTAAGGAGTTTAATATTTATTCAGAAAAGGGAGAGAATAAAAAACAAAAATATTCTTCAGAAAGTGAACATTAAAAGTCGAAGGGTTGAGGCACATCGATTGAAATGGAGCTGGGCTGGGCACTTGGACGAATGATGGACCAGAGCTTGCACGGAGTGGATCCTGAGAGAGGACAGCAGGCAGAGGGGGCGACCACATCGCAGGTCGAGGGACGAATTGACGCAGACTGTTGGCGAAAACTTTTTCATGACTGTTTTATTTAAAATAAAAAAAAAAACTGTATAATTTTATGATATTTATCATAAGATCATTTTTTGTATTAATCTTTATTTTTTATTTGCTTTAAAAATAGTAATTTTAAATATAATTAAAAGTTTTTGCCACAAAATTAAAGAATAATAGAAGAAAAAAAAAGACTATCGTACTTCAATTGTTTTATTACTGCCCCGTGGCGAGGCGAGTCTTAATGTAGCGTCTGAACGGTGAAGATGTGCTGTATACAGACCCAAGTCTTCTCTCATACTCCATACGCTTGCAAACATATTTCTTCATCTTCTCATCGTTCCCCTTGGAACACAGAAGAGCCGCCCTTTCGGTCATTTTCAACACTGAAGAGGACTTCGTTCAAGCCGCCCTGCGGTCATTTTCTTCAACACTCAACTGGACATCTTTACATGAATATAACTTATCTATATCCATTGGAACATTTAATTTCCTAATTTTCATTCTTAAAACTGTTTAATTTTGATTCATATATTTTTTACATCTTTAAGTATTTATTTAATTAAGTTAAGTTTGTTTCTCATATTTTCTTCAATATTTTAATTAGATTTATTTTGTTTCCTACATTTTCTTACAGCTTTTTAAATATATAATTAGGTTAATTTGTTTCTTATCTTGTTTATATGTATTTTAGTATAATAAATGTATTGTGACTCGTCGATTGCTTCCATTATTTTTATATTTTAAATCTATACAGTCCAGTCCAGTAATTTTTTTAATAGAACCACCCTCAATTTTGAGTTATCACTTGGAAGTACTGTTCTTTCACGGATAGCTCAGCGTATACAGAGGGCAACATGTAATAGATGAAAATGAGTCAGATATAATTGATTAAAAATATTTACAAGAATCTAAGTTTTTATTGAAGTCACCACAAAAAAACGCTACAAAACTTATTTTACAACCCAATACATCATCTTTGCGGGTTGAAATTTTTATTATCACAACTTTTTCTGCTCTTCCCTTCCTATGGCCAAGAATATAACAGAATATATACCAAATTTTAATGAGTACTAGTCAATCTGTAACAGTCAATGTAAAACAGTTGTTGATAGTTTGCATGTTATGTTAGGTAGATAAGAGTCTGCCTTGAGGCGCACTCGCATCTGTGAGTACAAGGTTGGTGGACTCCTGATCAAGAAATAATAAAAAATATCCATGTACCTAAGCAGCTCCTTTTAGTACCCATCGATGTTATACTCGTCCAAGAATTCGTTTGAGGATTATAGCTTTCAGCACTCGCTAAGTCAGTGGCACCGTCGTACCTTGAGGAAATAAACATTAAAAGAACTTTGAAAAACGGTTTTGAAAATAGATAAAGTGGATGTACTTACCCACCGACAACGTAAAGCATCCTACCCAGGCCAGTGACGCCACTCCTGCTACGCTTACAAATCATCGGGGAGATGGGGAACCACCGATCGGATCGTGGGTTGTACACTTCGCATTCACTGTGAATAGCGAATAGACTTCCACCACCTGGAATATATAATATCTTTTAAACCAATAATATAGAATAAAAACAATTTTAAACTTAATGGCTAAGCCCTAATAGGTCTTTCATATATTAGGAAAATAAGTAAATGACTAAATACATCTTTCATTAGTTGACACATGGCGTCCATTTATGTTAGTACTTAAAAATATTTACTTAGTAAGTAATTATTTTATAAAAAGATGATAAATAACAGTTTATACTGTTAAATCTATGTTATAAAAAATATAAAATTGTTGATTAATTATTATTTGACAGAAAATAACTTTATACTGGGGGTTCAGTCCCTTAACAATAACAAATAATTTTGGAAAAGGTGGGATTTCAATGATCATAGAGAAGAATCATGGTGGATATGAGTATGTAGGAAATTCCAGAGGTAGAGATAGTATTAGCGAACTAGAAAGGAATGATTAAATGTTTTAGTTTGGAACCTATAACAGTTTTCAAAGGATTTAGTTTTAGTTTATTAAGGTTTACCCAGGCAAAGATCTTTCTAAATATTGTCAAATGCTACTGAAGCCTCAGAAGGAAAGGTAGATCTGCAAGTGGTCAGCATACAAGAGTTGACAAAAGTGATAGATGGAATTGGGAATGTCATTAATAGAGATATTGAAAAGGAGAGGAGGCATGCTTGAGCCCTGGACCACGCCTGCTGAAAGGGCAAGGAATAAAGAAGCTAAATGATTAAGTTTATTTTATTAGTGTGTTTTTCTTGATAACTACACCATCAACCAACTACTCCATCTGATAAAGATTGTAGTTTGGAGAAATGGATAGAATGGTTCATGGAATCAAGAGCTTTTAAAAAGTACAGAAGTATTAATTATACCATCCATAGCAGTCAGTATGTATGTTTGTTTATTTATTTAACATCCCTTTATGCTGAAGTGGCTAATCGAACGATGCTTCAGTGGGAGTCTTAAATTTTGCCTATCCAGGTTTAATTAGGATAGGGATCTTAAATGAGTACCTGACATCGCACAGGCTGAGGACCAATATATAGAATTGGAATATAGAATACCTGGTGCTTTTGTAATATAGAAATACACCTCTTGAGCAAGGACTTTTGCCGGCGGAAATGCTTTTATGGCTTTTACGGCTCTTTATGGCTGTAAGCTAAGAACAACTTAGCCGTCAGTAAGAAACTACCAAAGGGTGGGGAGAGAAGAACTCAAGACATTTTGTGAGAAGGGTAAAGACATCAAATTATGGAATAAAAAAAATTTTGATACAAGGAAAGGGGCATGAGATTTAACACCGTTAAAGAAAAATACTTAAGTATGAATAAATAATTTGAAGTGGGATGGAGTAGTAGAAAAAACACATCAGGAGCCGAGATTATACATTGTGGCAACAGAAGCAGGAAAAATCAGAAACAAAACAAAAGTTATTGTTAAAAATTATGGAAAAACTGGAAGTCGAGAATATCTACCAGAAGAAGAAGAGGAAGTGGAGAATGCAGAGGTTCTGAGAGAAGAGGAGCAGAATAAGGATAGAGGAAGTCAGAAAATATCAAAATAAAGACAGAGGAGAAGATGAAAATGAAGACGGAGGAAAAGAGGAGGATGAGGGAACTGAAGAGAACCAGCGGACGGAAGCCAGTCCCAGGAATATTAAGGAAGGAATGGAAGATTCCTAACTGTTACTTGGACTCAGATTATGTTATATAATTTTTATTTATATTGGGTTGTGTCACATGAAATGTCCGTTTTCAAGGTAAAGGATTTTTATTAAAAATACGATTTGAAAACAAGATAATTTTATTCGAAGTATTTACCTTCTTTTTCTACACATTTTTCCCGACGTGACACCAACTTTTTTATCCCCGAACTGAAAAACTCTGAGCTTTGAAGTGAAACAAAATCTGAAAAAGCACTTTTCACTTGATCATCACTTTCAAAAAGTTTTCCTTTGGCGAAGTTGTCTAAATTCCTGAACAGGTGGTAATCTGTTGGAGACAAGTCGGGAGAATATGGTGCGGAAGAACTTCATAGCCCAGTTCATTCAATTTTCGCACGGTATGTTTTGAAATATGGGGTCTTGCTGCCGCTCAGTGAGATCATGAGGTACCCATGTATCGAGCTTTTTTACTTTCCCAATACATTTTAAATGTCTGGAAACGGTAGATGCACTTGCATTTAGTTGTGCTGAGAGTCCTTTAACTGTTTGGTAGGGGTTTCCTTCTACTATATGTTTGAGGACATCGTTGTCTATTACGGATGGAGGTCTTCCTCGGGGCAAGTTTTCCAAGTCGGTATCCCAGCTGAAAACTTAGCAAACCAACGGCGAATGTTCCGTTCATTAACAATCCCTTCCCCAAACGCCTTGCAAATATTTCTAGCGGCCTCAGCTGCTGAATGGCCGAGTTTAAACTCGTACAAAAATATTACTCGAAAATCGCGTGTTTACATGTTCATATTTGGAGGTATACTAAAAAGTGAGTAATTGATTGGGAAGCTAATGTTTATAATACAAAGGTAGATGATTAGTAACTGTTTACTTTAAATATGTAAACATTCGGAAAAAAACAACAGAGACCTGCAAAATCCTTTATCTATTTCAGATACTATAAAAACGGACATTTCATGTGAAACAACCCAATAGTTCATGGAAGTTAATATTGTAAAATTTGTGTTTATCAAAGAGGGATGAAGTATTAAGAATAGTGGGAAGGTTATTGTAAAAAATATAACTTAAAAACTGATTATGTGCTTTGCTTATTATGTAATACTACAGCAAGTATAATGTGCTCGTTTTATTTAAGAATATTCTTTTCCAACTTGTGATGGTAGAGCTTGAAAATACTTTAAAACACATGGCGAAGACGTAGTGCTCTATTCCCTCAGGCCTGCGATGGCAGGTTCTCTCGCTGATGAGGAGAGACCTCTGCTCCGGCAGGAGGTGATACTTCATCGCTTCCAAGAGAAGCTCCTTGCACTCCGCACTGTCCCTAACCAGCACTTCCGTGTCCACCGTCGTCATCAGGAAGTCTCGAGACATCAACGGCAGTCTCACGTGGCTCAGCAGCTGAAACGTCAACAGTATTGTTTTCTCAATATATTTAACAGTACTGGAGGCATTGTTGGTTATAGAATAAATTATAGAAGAACTATGAAGGGGTAAAACAAGATTGGTCATCAACATCTTTTTTATTTTTTAATTAATAAATAAATAAAGTTAATAAAAAGATTAAATAAATATTGTTATCTTCAGAGCTGTACAACCTATTTATTTTCTTTAACTCACTAACATTTAGACTAAATCGCTACAATGAGAATGTTGATTCTTATTTACTTCTAGCACTTAATTGAATCTAATTCGAGACAATAGTATCTAAAGCTCTAATTTTTTGAGCTGATGGGCAATTGTTAAACTATAAACTATTATTATTATTAAATTAACTATTTTGTTAGACAAGGAAGATAGTCTGGGTGGGAGTCGAGAAAAAACAATGAAATACTCTGAATTATCTAATGCTGACATTTCATTCCTCATTTTAGGTTTTCATCAGGGCTAAAAGATAAAGATATAAAAATTAATACAATAGAGATATAAAACAAATTTTAGAATAAATTATATTTATTAAGGTTTTTACACCACTATTACTTTCACTTACCTATATATGAAATATATAGATAGTAAGGGAAAGTATTGCGATCGTGAAAGTTTTTGACTTCAAGTTTTCAACGGAAATACACGTTTTAGGGTCCCATGAGTCCAAATAACCAAGTCCGCAAAAAGGTCTGTGTGTCTGTGGGTCCATGTGTTTGTGTGTGGTAACTCTAGCGCAAAAACGAAAAGTTGTACGGAATTAAAATTTCATATTTAAGACTACTATACGCCCGAGATGTTACAGCAACTTTTTTATCGAATTCGGTTGACCAGAAGTGCTACTTTATATTATTCATTTTGCACCTTTTTATAATTTTCTCAGAAGCGACTAACAATTTTGATTAAACTCGCTATATGGATGTAAAATTAAATGGGCTTTAATATGATGTAGGTTTCATTCTGATTGAAATAGTATGACAGGGCTTAAATGCCGATATTTTATATTTTCTTCATCTAAAGTACCTTTAATTCTGAATATTCTATAAAAATAACTATATTATCTTGTTACCATTGATAAGTAACAGCTAAATATGTTGCATGTTGAGCAAATTTGATAAACAACTAAAGGAGACAACTGAAATAAAATATTTTTTTATGCATTTTTTGTATTTTTGAACACAACAATAGTAATATAGATGTATAATATACCGTTGGATAGCTAAAATTTTTAGAAAAAATATCTGATACACAGAATCGTAAAGGGTAATGGAGGATGATGAAAAGCCGATGAAACTAACTGTTTTTTGGGTTCCCGAAAAGGGAAATTCATGTTGATATTGTCAAGGTGCTTGTCAATGAAGCACAGCGCGCCAATTTTGTTTTTGAACATAAGAACAGTAATATAGACGTATTATATACCGTTTGAAAGAGAAAGACTTTAGAAAATATATTATCTTATACAAGAGCTTGTAAAATTGAATAAAGAATTCTTTAATCGATTTTAAAAACGGAGGTAGGTGAAAGTCGTGTGTTGCCCGCACCAGATTTTTTAAAGTCTTTTTTGCCCCGATGTGGACCTTCAAATATATAAGATAGTTGAGACCATTGCACTTATTTTTTCTTGACCGCTACCTCAACCATATTCCTTCTAAATTTCTCAACATTCTCCTATTGATATTAATTAATCTACTTATTTTATATAATGATGAAGACGTACATACCTTGGCTATGTATTGTACCCTATCTGCTATGCAATGTTTGACCCAATTGAGTACGGCCAGAAAGACTTTCTCTTCTGACGCGATGTTCAGTTGGTTGTTTGAAATAAGTTCTTCTACCTGATCAATTCATAAAACATGCAATATTTTTTCATGCTTCATTTAAAAAATAAAACATTCAGTCCATCTTATATAATTCTTCATATATAGTAAAAATTAATTATTAATTATTTTTTATCTAAATTCTAAACTAACCCTATCTCTAAGATAATTAGAGTTTTGAGCATTTCAAGCAGGCCTTTTAACTAATGCTACTAATGTAAATGTCACCTATACTAAAATATTTCTGCTTTAAACAAGTTAAATTGGATTGTCTAGAAGATAATGCAGGATTAAAGTTTTCCTTCTTCTCAAAGGCAGCGCTACACGGTGAGAAATAGGGTATGTGTAGGTGAGGTGAAAGCAGGTCTTGCGAGAGTTCACGAAAGTATCAGGGAGGGGGAAGGGTTATTAAAAAAAAAAAAAAATTAGATAATATCATCAAATATTACTTTTAGAAAAATCCTATAATATCAATAAATATTAGTTTTTTTAAAAGATAAAAAAACTGAATGATAAAGTTATATCAAAACAAACTCCATAGTTTGTTTTTTAAATGTAGAAACCCATTATAAGAAATTAAACATTATTTATAATAAAAGGTAAATAAATATAAATGATGAAGTAATATAGGAAATTCGGTAATTGAATATTTATTATAATATGTTGAATGTACGTGAGAGTGTATGATATTTACTTTCACCTCACCTACACCTACCTGAATTCTCACCGTGTAGCGCTGCCTTAATGATATCCTCCCCCAGTACAGAGACTCCTACTTTAGAGATCCTGATCTAAGAGCACCCTCTATCCTGGACCATCTACCCCATGCTTTCACCACTCCATGCCTCTCCTCCTCTCTAAAGCCATCTCTGATGCCAGCTTGTCATGTATTTATGGGTCTTTTTCTTTGTCCTTCTTCCTTACACTCTCGACTCGTTTACTATTTTGGCCATCCTATCTTCTTGCATTCTTTTCACTTAGCCAAACCAGCATAGTCTACTTTCGTCTATAGAATTTTCAACATTTCTCCAATATTACTCCTTATTGTGTCCTTTCTTATCCTATCCCTCTTTGTTATTCCCTATATTCTTCTCAGGAACCGCATTTCCATTGCTTGAAGTTGGCTTTAGTGCTTTGAAGTAATAGTCCAAGATATGCTTGCATAACTCATTATAGAGATGAATATATTTTTAATTTCACTATAAATGTATAGTAAGAGAAAGTATTGCGATAGTGAAAATTTTCAAATTCCAGTTTTTGATGGCAATACACGTTATAACCCTTAGTCCAAATAACCAAGTCTCGCAAACAGGTCTGCGTGTGTGTGATAAGTCTAGCGCCAAAACGAAAAGTTGTACGAAACTGAAATTTCATATTTGAGACAATTATGTGGTCGAAATGTTTCAGCAAATTTTTCTTTAAAATCTGCTGACCGGAAGATCTACTTTATACCATGAATTTTGCACCTTTGTACAATTTTCTCAACAACGGCTCTAACGATTTTGATTAAACTCCCTGTATCAGGGTAAAATTTAATAGGCTTTAATACAATGTAGGTATCATTCTGATTGAAATAGTCTGACATTGCTTAAATGCCAGTAGAGTAAATTTTCTTCCTCTGAACTATCTACTCAATTTTGTAGATTATCCATATCATCTTTTTAGCATTGATAAAAAACTGGTAAATATATAAGTTGAGTGAATTCGATAACCAACGAAAGGAGAATAGAGCAAACATATTTTTTCATGTAATTTTTTGTGTTTTCGAAGATAAAAACAGTAATATAGATGTATAATATACTGTTGGAAAGCTAAAGGAGAAAAGCCATTAATAATAATTGTCGTAGATAATAACGTAATAGATTATTTAATAAAATACATGCTTCTATTGAAACTAAATGCAATTAATTCTTTAACAATTTATTTTCATCTCTTAATGTTTTTAAAAATTCTTAAATTAATTATAACATCAGAGGTAAGTGAAAGTCGTGTGTTGCGCACAGCCTTTTATATAGCGTCTTCTTGACCTGCTCGGACACTTCTCTCTTTTTCCTAAGAAGTCTATTTTTAGTGGGTGAAAACATTTGCTGGCTAGTTTTATGCCCCGACTTTTTTGTATTGATGGGCACCAAGTATTGCAGGTGGGGATAAATGGATTGCTGTTTCGGTAAAGAAGTGAGGCAAACATTTTATAACGATGATTTTTTGGCGGACGTTTAATGAGTCGTTCGGAACCCGTTTCAGCCAAGTTTAAGCTCGTAAAGCAAAATTATATGAAAATGATGCTTTGGCATCTTAATAAACTTGATTTATTTCAGTTAGTGAAATGATACAGAGGTAAGAAAATATTTTCTTTTTGAAGAAGGTTAATAAGTGTTGAAATTCAAACAAATAAATAATCTAGTAAACATAAACAGTTTATTATACAGAAAACCTGTAGCTCCTCAAGCCACGAAGGGTCTTGGGCTGAGTTCATATTGAGATTCGTACTGTTTATAGGAGTAACTGTGGTGCAATGAGGTGATTAGGCTTTGATCACACTCAACAGCCAGGTTTTTCCCCAATTTGGGTACCCACTTTAAAGAGGCTGGGTCTGCCTCAGGAGGGTTTCCATACTCTAGGGTTGCCCCCCGGCTAAATTAACAGAATAATAATATTCTGTCACAGCCGGGATTCGAACCCAGGATCCGGAAAACAGTAGACTAGTGCTCTATCCACTAGATTACGCCTCTCCCTTATTATATAGAAGGCTATATAAAGAAAAATCCAAAATCTTGTATTATTATCCAGACAATCCAAAAGAATAGAGTTGTATCAGTTGTGTGACAAGCATAAGCATATGAAAATGAGACAATCCTTTAACAATTTTATGACAATAGATTATAATTTAAAAACCATTTAGATTCCAAATCATTTCATCGAGAATAGCGCCTTAAAATTATTTTTTTAAAAATTATACAGTAGTCAGAATATTAAAATTGGGCATATCCTTTGAAATAGTAAAAATCCTCCTTTTCGGAATAAACTTATTTTTAATTTTGAGGATGGAGAAGAAACGACATATTTAAAAGAACTGAAGAAAACTAAAGTTATAAAAATAAAAAAAACACCACTCTGTAATTAAGAATATATATACGAGACATGTTTTTTAAGTGAGTACCGTTTTGGAATTGAAAAAAAGATATTGCAATAATTTTATTTTTACATGGAAGTCTGTACCTTAATCTACTTTTCTACATAATTTCCATGAATTTTGAGGCACTTGGCATAACGCAGCACCAGTTTTTGAATACCCTCCTCAAAAAATTCTTCTGCCTGACTTGTTAACCACTGCATCCCAAATGTTTTGACTTTATTATCGTCTTGAAGATGCCGACCGCCCAGGTGTTTCTTCAAATGCAGGAACAAATGGTAGTCGCTGGGCGCCAGATCAGTGCTGTATGGAGGATGATCTAGAGTTTCCCATTTACTCGTAAAACATTCGTGATGGCAGTGGTTAACAAGTCAGGCGACAGAATCTTTTGAGGAGGGTATTCAAAAACTGGGGCTGCTTTATGACAAGTGCCTCAAAATTCATGGAAATTATGTAGGAAAGTAGATTAAGATACAGGTTTTCATGTAAAAATAAAATTATTGCGATATCTTTGCACATCTTTTTTTAATTCCAAAATGGTACTTACTTAAAAAATATGCCTTGTATAAAAAAAAAAATATAAATAAATAAATAATAACCTGTACCACTACAAGCCATGAAGGGTCTTAGAATCAGTACATATAGAGATTCGTACTGTTTATAGGCCAACGGCTGTGCAAAGAGGTGACTAAGCCTTGATCATGCTCAGTAGCCAGCCAGGTTTTTCCCCCAATTTGGGTACCTACTTTAAAGAGACTGGTTCTGCCCAAGGAGGGTCTCCATTAAGAATAAATATTGATATTAAGAATATATAATAATCAAAATTAAAATGGTTATATAGAATTTGGGAACAAAGCTTGGAACCATTAGACAAGAAAATAAAGGAAGAAATCTGATTTAAATAAAATAAAATACTGTAAATTTAATATTGGAAGTAGTTATCCACTGTTTTTATTTAATTCTTATGAATTAAATGCAAGTATTTTTTAATGGGAGTAAAAAAAATCCTTAGTTATGCCATCCTTTGGAAGGGATGTAAAAAAATGGTCCAGAATCCGTGTGATGTCAGGTACTTGTTAAAGATCCCTATCCTAATAAAACCCGGATAGACAAAATTTAGGACTCCCACTGTAGCATCGTCCGATTAGCCACAGCAGCATAATGCAACAAAGTAAATAAACAAACAAACAAACAATAAATTAAATATACATTTTTTAACATTATCAGGCTTATCATCAATCAAAGAATTTTTTCTTTTTAACCATTAATTTGATACCTCTCCGAAGGGTAAGAGAAGGAATTCCTCAGTCGACATAACTTCCTGAAAGTTTTGAAGGGCATATTTGTGAGATTTGCTGTGCAGTTCCTTGCAGCCGTGGGCGTCTAAACATAAATGATAAAGTGAATTTAGAAATCATTATTAAAAAAATCCACAAATACATTTAGTGATATTGAAATAATGAAAATATAATAAATTATTTAGATTTGTAAAGTCTATTAGGTTGTACCTGCAAAACTTCTGATGCCGAGGCAATTGGACGGGTGCAACTGTCCCATCAGAAACTCGCAACATGCTTCTCGTACTGTTACGATTTGTAAGAGACTAGAAGCTGGTAACAAAACCTGAGACAAAGAAAATTATAGATATTAAGTATTTAAAATTGTGATTATTTGTAATGGGCCAAATGAATGTATTAATTGGATCAAGGGTGTTGGTAGGAGGCAGCAGGCGAAGGAGCTACCCCCCAGAAAAATTGTTGGGAAAAATAAAAACTATAAAAAAACTTTGTGTATAAGATAATATGTTTTCTAAAATCTTTAGCTTTCCGGCAGTATGTTATATTAATACATCTTTATTACTGTTCTTATGTTCTTATTATAATAATCCCTTGGAAAGCTAAAGATTTTATTAAGGTTGATTTCGGGCTGAATAAATTCTTCCATTAATACTCAATTTTTATTTCATCAGTATGACGTTTCGGGATATTCTCCCATCTTCAGAAGTCTACAAAGTATATTGAGCAATTACCATTACATTAAAAATTACTATAATGAAGTGAATGTTTTAAAAAAATTTTTTTTTATAAATTAGGTGTCAATTGATAACAAAATATTTAAAACTATTAAATAACAAATTTTAAAATCAGAAGGAGGCATTAAAAGCAAAAATTTAACAATGTTACATAGTACTTAGTTAAATAAATATTATAAATTTACCTTGTTATATATTCAGTAATCCAAACATTTTCACTATTACACACATAGGTAAAATAGTAAAAATGAAGTCAATATTTAAATACATCAGATCTGGGCAAGAGTATTGCTCAGATCTTTGTCCTTAACTGGATTAAGGATTAGACCAATTTTTAACTTGTATATGGTTATTGTTATTTCATATTGTGAAATTCTTTAAAACATTTATTATTAATTATTTATATTATATTTTTAATTAAATCAGAATAGTGGTAACTTAAATGTCTTGAGTCAGTTTTAAAATTCACGGTTTTATCTATATTTTTATTGATATATATATCCTCTATGGTTTTTCTATTTTGTTTATTTTTGACTATTTCCAAAATTTGTGGTCTATTGAGATCAAACTTATGTTTTAAATGTATGCTATGTTGTGATAAAGCAGTTGTATATATATTTTTACTGTTGTTACAATTACTTTTGTGCTGTTTAGTTCTAGTACTAACTTTTTTGGACGTTTCCCCTATGTAACATTTTTCACAGTCCAAACAATTTATTTTGTATACAACATTTAATTTTTCTTCATTACTTATAGGGTCTTTTGTACTGGTGAGGAATTTTTGTAATTTATTATGGTTATAAAGGCCTAATTTGATGTTGGATAGATGATATGCTAATAATGTTTTATTTATTTCACTAGTAAGATGTGGTATATATTGCATTTTGAAAAATTGTTTAATGTTTATGCTCTTATTTATTTCAGCATCACAATATTTAGATTATTAACATCTGTTGTTTTTTCATCTGTAGCGCTCTTGTAAAAATCTGTAATGGTTTTCTGTTTATTATTTTTCTCACTCATCCTACCAATATCTTTAATTATTCTAACTGTTTGCTGTATTTTGTTACCAATACTATTGTCAGGGTTCTTATCAAGAGATTTATATTTAAACTCAGAATACCAGATATTATTTATTAATTTTCTGGGGTAGAAATTTTCTAAAAGTATTTTATAAGTGGTGGTTTTTATTTCTTTTATGTATTCCGTATCTGTAAGAGCTATAGCTTTTCTAATGAAGTTTTTAATAACATTTATTTTCTGTATATATGGGTGATTAGAATGGTAATTTAGTAGCACATTACTAGTTATATCTTTTTTAGTCCATCTTGTTTTAATTATTTTGTTTTTAAGAATTATATCCAGATCTAAAAATCTAATTATATTGTTATGAGGCTTTTCAATGGTAAATATCATTCTTCTGTGGTGATTGTTAAAGGTTTCAAGGAGGTTATTTTGTTGGTTTTTATCTATTATAAGTAACATATCGTCTATGTATTTTTTCAACAACATTGGTCTTCCACCTGATTTTATTAGATTTTTATTAATTAGGTCATTTAAATAAATACCACTGAGATTAACTGACATGGCGCCACCCATTGGTAGTCCAAATAATTGTTTGTAAATTTCTCCATTGTATTTGAAAAAATTATATTTAAGGCATAAATTTAAACCTTCTATAAAAAATTTTTATCTTTAATTGTTGTATATTCTATTATTTTGTGCCAGTTTTCTTCAATTAATTTAAGGATATCGTCTATTGGAATATTGGTGAAAAGTGATTTTACGTCTAGACTGATGATTTCGGTATTCTCATCAGGTATTTGGATGTTTTTAAGTATCTTTTTCAGTACCAATGAATTTTTAACATCGTAATTATTATCATTATTTAGGAAATTTAAAGAAGGGTTTAAAAATTTTGATAAAGCCTCTGTAGGACATCAATATTATTGATGATAGGTCTCAGATTTTGATTATCTTTGTGGGTTTTAATTAGGCCATGTATTCTAGGGATACAAAAATCAGTAACTTGTAGTTTATTTTTAGTTATTTTGTCTATATAGCCATTTTTGAATAATTTAGTGACATATAAATTTATTTTATTTACCAGATCTTTAAATGGGTCATTTCTTAATTTCCTATAGGTATTTTTATCATTAAGTTCTATTAACATTTTATCATTATACTCATTTTTATGAATAAATACTAATTTTTTAGTTTTATCTGATTTAATTACGATTATATCTTTATTTTTTTCCATAAATGTTTTAAAATATTTTAAATCTTTTATAATTAGTGATTTTAAGATTGAGTTTTTATTATTGATTTTTTTATTTTTATTATTATTGGTGTTTTTTTTATCTACATAATTATTAATAAGCGTGCATATTCTGTTTCTTAACCAGGGTGTTGTCTTTAATACGAAATTTCAGTTTTATAGGACTTATCCTTTTCGTGCTGAAGTTAACCACACACAGACCTTTTTGCAGGACTTGGTCGAAATTTTCATGATCGCAATACTTTCCCTTACTATATATTTCATATATAGGTAAGTAAAAGTAAAAAAATGTATAGAAAATACGGTCATTGTATATTGGTTATAATATAATGAAATTGCATGATAATTTACTATCGCCAACATCCCATCAAACCTTCACATATTTTCATATTATACTATCCCCTACTCTCGCTGTATTGTGTAGACCTTAGCCTGGTGTTAAAATTACTCCACTAATGTCATTTGTATTGTGACTTAGTCACTGGAGGAGGAGTAATGTGGAGATAAACTTTGAACTCTGTGATATAATGTTATGTTGGTAGTATTGGAAGGTAACAGTCAGAAAGTCTATATATAGTGTTATTATTAATCATTGTTGTGAAGGTATTTAATACAAAGCCAGACCAACTTCATGATTTAATTATCCTAAGCCCTAAACAATTACAAATCTCAATATGTATATATCTCAATAAGAACACCTAAATAGGTTGCGGACATGCAGGTTTTTTTAATTTTAATCAATAAAATTTTAAAAAGGAAGAAATGACATTACAATATAAACCTATATCAAACGTAATTCTTCCCCAAAAATATATACAAATGGAAAGATATGATATATGGGGGGATATTTTAAAATAAAGAGTACCTGAACATTATCTTCAGTAATGAGTATTCCACCTGTATAGGAATAATCGACTAACAGCTGCAACGCCATAACGTCTACTTCGTGAAGAACTACTTCCCTAGAGAGTCTTTCTGACATATCACCTAGAAATAAAGGAAAATATTTAATTAAAACTTAAAATTATTTAAAAGTCTCTAAGAATTTTGCTGTATTTTAAAGGTGTAAGGTGTACTTAATAATAGGGGAGGCCTGTGCGCCTAAGTATCCCATTGTCATGAGAACGGGATGTATTTAGATTGTGACATAGTCACCCTATTTAACATGGCTATTCCTAAATCTAGAGGAAAAAGAACTTTAGAAAATTGAGAAATTCAAAAGTTTAATCAATAGTAAGATATTGGGTTGTTTCACATGAAATGTCCGTTTTCATAGTTTCTGAAATACATAAAGGATTTTGCAGGTCTCTGTTGTTTTCTTCCGAATGTTTACATATTTAAAGTAAACAGTTACTAATCCTGTACCTTTGTATCATAAACATTAGCTTCCCAATCAATTACCCACTTTTTAGTATACCTCCAAATATGAACATGGAAACACGCGATTTTCAAGTAATATTTTTGTACGAGTTTAAACTTGGCCATTCAGCAGCTGAGGCAGCTAGAAATATTTGCAAGGCGTTTGGAGAAGAGAGTGTTAATGGATGGACCATTCACCGTTGGTTTGATAAGTTCTCAGCTGGGGATACCGACTTGAAAAACTTGCCCCGAGGAAGACCTCCGTCCGTAATAGTCAACGATGTCCTCAAACAAACAGTAGAAGGAAACCCCTACCAAACAGTTAAAGGACTCCCAGCACAACTAAATGCAAGTGCATCAACCGTTTCCAGACATTTAAAGTGTATTGGGAAAGTAAAAAAGCTCGATACATGGGTACCTCATGATCTCACTGAGCAGCATGTTTCAAAACATACCGTGCAAAAATTGAAAGAACTGGACTACAAAGTTCTTCCGCACCCACCATGTTCTCTCGACTTGTCTCCAACAGATTACCACCTGTTCAGGGATTTAGACAACTTCGTCAAATGAAAACTTTTTGAAAATGATGATCAAGTGAAAAGTGCGTTTTCAGATTTTGTTTCACTTCAAAGCTCAGAGTTTTTAAGTTCGGGGATAAAAAAGTTGGTGTCACGTTGGGAAAAATATGTAGAAAAATAAGGTAAATACTTTGAATAAAATTATCTTGTTTTCGTATCGTATTTTTAATAAAAATCCTTTACCTTGAAAACGGACATTTCATGTAACACAACCCAATACATACGACGTTATAAAGAAAATCTGCGTTTTCCCTATCATTTGTTTATGAATTTCATCAGACTACATAGTCTCTGATAATCAACTAATTAACTACTGTAAGAATCTATGTATAAATGTAAGAACAATGTACATTTCCTATTAGTTTAAATTAAACTTATTATTATTATTGTTTAAATCTGTAAATCACCCGGGATTGCTTTACAAGCTCGGTCTATTCCTCCCTCCTACCTACTTTCTTATTATCCAGCCCTACCTCGCTGATAGATCTTTCAAAATAAATCACAATAGTTTCTAATCCTCCCTGTTTTCTCAATCTGCTGGTGTTCCTCGAGGCAGCATCCTAGGACCCGTTCTTTATACAGTCTATACAGCTGATATCCCAACCCATCCTAACACATTCCTTTCTTCCTAAGCTGATGACACGTGTGTTCTATCAGTAGATAATGATCGAGTTACTGCCTCTCACACTCTTCAATCCCACATCCGAGACCTTGAGGTATGGTGCCAGAATTGGTGGATTAAAATTAATTCTAACAAATCCCACCAGATAACATTTACCCTCCGTCGTAAACCTATGACTTCCTGCCCCACAGTATCCTTTATTGACACTCCACTAGTCCCTGTTAAAAGATTCGATACCTAGGACTACATCTTGACAAACGTCTATTTTGGAATCCCTATACAAGACTGAAACGACAAGAAAGACATTTTCGACTACTTCAACACTTACTGGACAAACGCTCCAACCTTCCACTTAATTACAAAAGACTCATATATATGACCATCATAAGACCGATATGGACTTACCGAGTAGAGCTATGGGGCTCTACTAAACCATCGAATTCCTCTTGTATCCAATCCTTACAATCCAAAATCCTTCGGAAAATCCTCAATGCTCCTTATTTTGTCACAAACACACTCATTCATAAAGACCTTGATATTCCATATGTTGCTGACTTAGCCCGAACCAGGTACCATTCCTTCCATGACAAACTCCATTCCCACTACAATCCATTAGTTTAAATCCTTGCTTCCCTTCAATCCCTGATAATCTTGAATGAATATTTTTAGAGTGCTGCCACTGGGTAGTGTCTCTACATGTATTTCATGACAATTTTATATATTACCATCACATTTACTAGATGTATTTTTATTTAATATAGTTGTAAATAACAATAAATATGTTTTTAAAAAAATCTGTAAAATTTAATAAAATTAATTATAATTTACCACCTATAATTGGACCTTGGCCTGCTGGTGGATGCTATTATAAAAAAATAATCTGTCTGAGATTACCTTCAACCAACATAGTAAATCTTAACATAAACTTCTAACTCATCTAAATTTGAGATGCCTTAATGAAGATGTGAGATGAATCATCGGTATGAATATCAGTACAAATTTAACACTTGTTTATTTTATTTTTCACAGTTATTTGATCTTTTGCTTGATTTACCATCCAGTCAAAAAAAAAAAAAAAAAATGTGTTTGATTTATTGAATTAGCAGGGCAGTGAAGAAGTCGAAAGACACGGAGAGGATCAGTAGATGTTCCAATAACACCGGAGACAATACTGGCAAGACTTGAGATATACAAACTTTAAACTATTCCTAACAAATATACTAAAAAGAAATTACTGTACCTCCTTTTATAAAATTATAACAGTTATAATATAATATAATTATAACAGTTATAAAATTCTTTTGGATCTGATCAGGAATTCGAGCTATCAAGGAAGATATGGTCTGTATGGGTCTCTGTAGACTTAATAAACAATTTCAATAAAAACAGGTTTAAAGGAAGATTGCAAATGATATAATTAAAATAGTAGGTTTCTATTTCTTCCAAAAAAAAGTTGATCACAGTAAAACTTTTACGAGTCAACGTTTCGGGGGCCTTCCCCATCATCAGGACTCACTAAAATACACCAATAATTAATAACTAACATCAAGATATACTATTTAATATAATAACTTAAAAACATTAACAGCATTCAAACAACAATGTTACATAAAAAATTATTTTTTTATTTACCTGAGTTGTATAAAAAGTTAAACATCCATTTTTTAATTAAATGTTGTTTCCTGTTCGCTATAATTTTATTTTAAAGACATTTTTGACAACATTTTCTATTAAAAAACGGATGTTTAACTTTTTATACAACTCAGGTAAATAAAAAAATAATTTATTTATGTAACATTGTTGTTTGAATGTTGTTAATGTTTTTAAGTTATTATATTAAATAGTGTATCTTGATGTTAATTATTAATTATTGATGTATTTTAGTGAGTCCTGATGATGAGGAAGGCCCCCGAAACGTTGACTCGTAAAAGTTTTACTTTGATAAAAAATTTTTTTGGAAGAAATAGAAACCTACTATTTTATTTATTTTAAACAATTTTAAATTATCAATCAGAAAGATCACTTCTTTGCAGGTACTGTATTACGGAGGATGAACTATAGTTTATAATAACTATAGTTATGGCATGTACACCTATCATCTGCTTATAGAAAAATCTGTACCTCTACTGTCTTGAGTTAAGTACGTATAGAGATTTCTACTATTTATAGGAGTAACAGTGATCTGCTAGGCCAAGATCACACTCATCCATTACCCCTTTCTCCCAATTTTCAGGTACCCACTTAATAGAGGCTGAATTTGTCCCAGAAGGGTCTCCCTACACCAAGGTAGCACCACAACTGTAATAACATAAAAATAATTATTCTGCTTCAGCTGGGATTTGGACCCAGAACCCAGAGAACAGTAGACTAGCACTCTATCCCCTAGATCACGGCACTACTTCTGCCATGTGACAGGTTTTGGAATGGACTGTAATAATGACTACTTTTCAAAACTGCATCAGCTGTCTATTCTGCCAACATTCTAAGATTGTTAAATCTACTAAAATAATACAATAATATAATTAGGATATACAATAAACCATATAAAAATACCTTAAAACTAATTAGAAATATAATATAATCAAAAACATTTAATAATTTAACTTACCATTAAACATAGCATAAAAGTAGGGACTAGTTGAGGCTAAGACTATTCGATGAGCATGAATACTCACGTCACCGACCTTTAGAGTAATATCTGTCATCTGAAACACCATTGATAAGTTAATATTATCAATATCTTAAAAAAACAAAAAACAATCATGACCTATATACGTGGTTGAATTAAATATAAACGAGACTTATTTTTTAATTTTTACTTTGAACACAAAGAAAAGTACAACTCATTTTTCTACATAGTCTCCTGATTTGGAAATACATTTTTCCCAGTGCATAGGTAATTTTCCAATCCCAAAGAAGAATCACTAATCACATTGGTAGATCCCTTCTTTTGTGGCGATATGCAAGTCTGACTTCATTCAAAATGTCGCAGTAGTATGCGGCATTGATAGTCCTGCATTCATGCAAAAAATCAAGATGCAGCAAGCCACGCTGGTCAAAAAACACAGAAGCCAAAACCTTCCCAGCTGACAGCCGTGACTTGGCTTTCACTGGTCCAGGTTCCCCTTTCAGTCTCCACTCCATACTCGCTTGTTTTGATTCAGGGGTGTAATGGTGCACCCAAGTTTCATCACAGGTGATAATGTGAGTGAGAAATGAGGCTCCCTCAGCCTGAAATCTTGCAAGAAGACCTTCACAGACCTGCAAACGGTTTATGCCATGCAAACACTCTGGCACGAGAAAGTGTCTCTTCCCCGAACTGTACAGTCAACCTTCTCAAGATTTCAGCCAGTTTTACACCTTCAGCAGCAAGAAATTTGATGATAATACGTTGCGCAATCGAGGGGGATACATCCTGCTCAGACATCGTCACGACGGTAACTGGTGAGTTCGAGGGCATGCGCCCATCTGCTTTCTCCACTCCTGGCATCCCTACCCAACACCTCTAAACGCAGAAACGTTCCCGCACCTTCACTGGGCTTCCAGGACAAAAAGTCTTGTTTATATTTGATTCACCCACATAATAAATACCAATTGTACGCAGTTAAGAAATCCATGAGAAGATAGTTTGCATAGCGGTCAAGAAATGTAGTATTTTGGTGTCATGTACATATTTGATATAATTTTCTCCTCTTTACCATTTAGCCTCTCCACTCCAAACACATACCTTTTCCATCACATTTATTTATTTAAATAAAGTATTTACCCATGAAGGGTCATTAGCTACATACATAATTGTATGTTTTTCACATTGTTAGTACAGCAATTTTAAGTGAATAACATTTATGAGACAATTATAGTTAATTTTTGGTTGAATGACATAACGTTTTAAATCAAATTAAAGATTTGAAATATTTTAAAAAAGCTAAGAACTTTTTAACGCACATTTCACTGTCACAGAGCTATTTCCAGCTTGGTGGCAATTCCACATTCCATTCACGTACTGCTGAAGGCCTCGTAGTGCAGGTGAATGTGCCCCACATTCTATCAAATTGTTTTTAACATATTTATCCACCATATTTCACTATATTTCATATTTTAATATTTTCTATGTAAAGTGAATGTTGATAATTTTGTATGTTGTATATTTCCCATCATATTCTAATTATTAATTTTTTTATAGGCCTCCTAAGGACTATATCAGTTAACTTCTTCATTTGGCTTCTTTTCTCCTCTCCCACCAGCTGAGTCATATCCATTTGACCAGGTTTCCGTCCTCTTGTCAAGGTACGGTTGTTAGGATGGACAAGAAAGGGTATCAGAAGGCCTCGACAATCGCCGTATTCATGCAAGGAAAAGAGTTAGATGGAAATGGTGCTCGTCGTGGTAGTAGCATGTACCACAGCACCAGTTATGTATGAGGTTACTCTGCCAGGTAGGGGGCGAACCTGCACCTACCATTTAATAGAGGGGACTGGTTAGGATGATTTTCACCCTGTGTGGTAGTAGCACGACAGTAGTGTTGGTTAGGAGAGAATTCACCCTGCATGGTAGTAGCACAACTGCAGTGTTGTTACGAGGAGAGAAGGTACATGAAGGAAGTTAAAAGAAGATAGACCACATATTGTTACAAAAGCAGAGTTAATCTGACGTAGGAAGATACCAGTTAGGTGATCTTAAGAGCTGTGCCAGCTCTTGGGGATGTTAGTCATCCATGTCGATAATTGACGGTGAGAGCTATGCTACCAGACTAGCGTCTAGTCCCTAGGTCAAATTACCTTTATTTACAATGGTGTTAATGAGTTACATTATACAATGTTACTGAATATCGCGTCTTCTTATATTCGGCCGATAATCCATGTGGACGCCGCTAGCGCTATCTGTGAGTGAGCGTCTGAAGCATCCACCACACTCTTCTCCTCTGGGAAGATACCAACTCTCAATTTAGCCCTTAATTCTGTTCTGTTTCCCATATCCGGAGTTGTTTTCTGTATTTTTTTCAATATCTCTCTTGGCTTCTACAAACCATCCATGCTCCATTTTCTAATGATTGATTTTTTAAAAGATTTTGTGGGTCTGTCAGTTGGGATTCATTCTTTTCAGATCGGCGTAAAAGGCTATTCTTTTTTTTCTCAGTGTATCCGTGACCTTTTAGACATGTTTATAAATTCCCTCATTACTGCAGGTGCTTTCTTTTCTGGTTCCTAGGAGGATTTTTCTTTCTTCTATTTCAAGTTTTCTTGCATCACCTTTTCTTTGGAGTCAGACATATTCAGTAGCATAGAGTAACTCAGGTTTCTTGTTTTTATAATAAATGTTAACAAAATTCCTATTCCATTTTGCTTCCAATTTCTTGTTTAATATTTTTTACATATCATCTTTGTCTATTACTCTCTAATTACTTTCTATACATAATTCTTGTTGTTTGTTATATTTCATATTTCATAGCACTAAAGATGGCCTAAAATTTAGGCCGGAACGTCACAATAGATTAAGTTCATTTAATTGAAGCATTTCAATGACCCCAACCGACATCTCTTTATATTATAAATATTCTTCCATTATTGTAAAAGCTAAGTTGATAAATAATTATTAACGATATAATTAATATTTGTATTTAAAATAGACAACTCACTTGAATATTGTGCCGCATTTTATTGATAGCATCGAAAGCTATCTTGCAGTGGTCCGGGCTATGGTGGAAGTGCGTAATCCTCCCAGGACTGCAAATATCACTGTTCTCCATTCCTGTCAAATCAAATTAAATTTTTAGTTAGCGATGATGGATATAATTATTTTATTATTAGTATATGCGTGATAAGAACAATAATTATCACGAGAGTATCCCAACCACATAAATAGTCTACTACTTGAACTGAACATGCAGGCCACACCAAACTTCATTGTTGACTACAGCATTCCGGAGGATTCAGAGTTTTGAAATACATCATGCTATCATCATTAAAGATTGATGGAATACAGTTCACGATAGCATTAGGTTTATAGCAGTTTAGTTTGAATAGATAAAATATATGATCTAACTTTGGGATTAGTAAGCACAAATCAGGTATTGAGAAATAAAAAGAACTAAGAGTTGTATTAGGTGTCCAAAGGACAGAATGTTGCTCATTTAATCAAAAGGCTAAGATGGGCTGGTCATATAGCTCGTATGACTTGCTGAGGAAGATCAGTGGAAGAAGCAGTTCATAGGACTGGAAGAAATGGTAGACCGAAACTCCAAGAGACTAGGATTTCCACTGGAAACTGGAGAGTTGCTGCACAAGATGAAGAGGACTGGAAGGGGCTCTCACCTAGAAATGGTTTGTTCACCAAGGAAGAAGAAGTGGAGAAAAAGCAGACACAGAATAGATACAGGATTCTGTTCATAGAAGGAAGAAGTTGCATTGGCACTATTCAGTGCAACACTTCAGTTCAAAACTTCTGATTATGAAAGTTAGGCAAAAGTGCAGTTACTTGAAGTTGACCATTCACGATCCTACATTTATAATAGATATCACAATATTTACAGGATAAGAACACTTGCACATGGGCCATTCTCAGCAAAACGTACAAACGGGTGCGTCTTTCTTGAAAATTTCAAAAGTTGAATTTTCGGTCCATCCTTTTTTTTTTGTGTCCCTATATTATTTATTTATCGGCTCGACAGACGCCTGAAGCTGCCCTCGGCCCTCTCAACTGTCCTTTCCCAATCACTTCGGTCAGCAGCATGTCTGCTGGATACTCCTACCATCCTCAAGTCCTCAGCCACGGAGTCCTTCCAGATCTCTTTGTTCTTCCTTAAGCGATATGTGCCATTCTCTCTAACTGGCCCTAAGATGCGCCTCAACACTTTCCTTTCAAATCTATCGATCTTTTCAGCCAGGCTTTTGCGTAGGGTCCAGGTTGCACTGGCATAGGTCAGTACAGGTCGGATGATTGTTTTGTATATAATCATTTTGGTCCTCCTAATTAGAAGCTTACTTCGGAGAAAACTTCTTAGAGCGAAATATGCTTTGTTAGCCCCCATTACTCGATTGTGAATTTCTTCTTCTTCGTTGATCTGATCATTAACAATGTAGCCGAGGTAGTTAAAACTGGTCACGCACAGGAATGTACATTGTCCCACTACATAATGCTTTGGCGGATTTATAGGTGTGTCCCTATATATAAAATCTGATCTGACGTAACACTCAGCAGAGCTTGATTCGGTATAATTATCAAAATAATTAATTCCATTAATAATTAATTTAAAAAAATAATTATTCCAGAAATCAGAAAGTGAGCTAATGACAATCTAGTGCTGAACCAATGATTAGTCGGCGAGCCAACGCTTTTTGTAATGATCTCCCGAAGGCTTTTGAACGTCTAAAAGGGTTAAGAAAGTCCTCACCTCTTTTATCTATTAAATATTTTAAGAAATTCGCTTCTATATAGGATTAGCCTCCGAATGAGTACGGTAAAGTGTGAACCAGAATATTTCTTCATACCAGAGCAGGAGGTTTAAAGGGAAATAAAAAAAAACATCCGTTTCATCATTGGCGCACCTTCTGTGGGGTGCGCCAATGACGAATCGAAGGTTTTCCAAAAAGTTTTTTCTCCAAAACAAACTATCAAAATAAATAGTACATCAATCTACTCAGTAAGTTGAATCCTATCACGGGAAATATAAAACTAATCAATTAAAAATAACTAGCAGAGGTAGAGTGGGTGCGACAAATGACGGCCAATAAAAATACTCTCACTCACTAGCGTACGTCTTCCCTACCTGCCACTGTAAAGGATACAGAAGGCAGTTACAAACCTCTTGGGCGGCTTGCCGAAGGTGTAACGGTTTTCGCGAGCCTTTTTATGACTTTAAGGGAGATCACGGCGCGAAAAACCGTTTGGGGTGCGCCAATGACGCAAAATCCCTTGGACATTTCAGTTTTATTTATTTAAAACGGATATAACCGTATGTATGTATGAATGAACACAATGGACCAAACCAGTTAAATCTGTCTAGCACCTTGACTGGATACCTCGTTGAAGTTGGCAAAGTCTGATTTGGATAGGGTGCATTTTTTCAAATTTTTCATACAGAGATAATTCATTTTTTTTGAACTTATGAATGTGCACCAAGTAGACCAGACAAATATTTACCAGAAAAAAAAAGTTGGAAAATAACCATTTTTAGTATGGGAGAAATCATCAACAGGGGACAGCGTTTGTACGTTTCGTAAAGTCTGTCCATCTGCTTGTTCCAACGACGGGGGAAGCTGGACCATGTTGGATGGGCTTTACAGTCGCAAAACATCAGAGATGATAGTATGAGAGCGCATTTGGAAGTACAATACTTAAGCTATAAATCATAGAGAAAAGATAACTCAAGTTTTTGGCCATGTCAGCACCATCAACGAAGATTTAGACCTTATGTAAGAATCGGCGGCTCGACCTACAAAGAGGAGACCATGAAGGCTTCCCTGAGTATCATACCAGGAATTGGTTTTGAGGATTAGTAGTAAAACAGGAAAATCCCTGGATCAGGATAAGTGGTTAAGGTAGAGATCGGAAGTAGTGGCTGCGCTGAATAGAGGCTCATTACAGAAAAAGAAAGATTACTGTTTGGTTCGAGAAATAGGGTGGAGGATTATATGAGGTATGTAGCTGTAAAAGCTTTACAACTTCCCCGATTGTGGTGAGTAAAAAAATAATAAACGAGCGTTTTTAATTAGTTGATGTTTATTGACGTTCTCTTCTCACTCCAATCCTGTGGTTATGGGTCTCTTATTAATTATAGTGCGATATGGAATTACTTTGAAACATGACGCCTCTCTGTTAAAATGACGTTCATGTATGAAATTCAAAGAATGCTTTTGAGTTACCGTAATAACATAAGCCTGTTGGCCTTAATTAAAGTTGATAAGAGTATTAAACCTTCTCCTCGTACCTCTAGAAAAATAAAACTACTCCATTCCCTTCCACCCAAACTTTTTATTTATTAATTTATTGAAATTTACAGCTGTATTAGTAAATTGGCTCATGGTATAGCTAATATACATGAAAAGACATGAAGAGAATATACCCATTGGCAACACTCCACTAGGTAATCTACACTAGAAGGTCTCGAGGCCATCTTCTTTTCAGACGCCTCGGAGGATTGTCAGGAATTGAAGAGGAAGTAAGGATTGAAACTAGTGGGTTAATGTGGGAGTGGAGTCATGGAAGGAATGATACCTCGTACGGGCCAAATCAGTAACATATGTAACATTAAGGTCTTAATGGATGAGTTTGTTGGTGACAAAGTAAGGAGCATTGAGGATTTTTCGAAGGATTTTGGATTGTAGGGATTGAATACGGGAAAAAATTGGTGATTTAGTAGAGCCCCAAAGCTCAACTCCGTACTTCCAGATAGGCCTTATGATAGTAATATAGATGAGCCACCCAAAATAAAAAACAAAAAATACATAGTTTTTTTTTTTTGTTCATCAATATCTCGCTTTGTAGGATAGGTGAATGCGTGGGATTAGCGACAAGTTAAAAGCCCCTCAACCCGAGACGCAAACTCGTAATACTTTGTAATTTTCTTATTAAGATTCCTGACTGTTGAAATTAACCTGCTCAGCCACCCCGCCCTTTAATGTCTTTCTAGATTCGCCACTTGAAGTTTCCCAGATCATCTGTTCGGTATTAAAATACCTAGTTTCAAGACATCATTACCCACTACTCTCTGCGCTAATCCTCTAAAATTCGGACAAGAAGTAACGTTTTGTTATATTCTTTTACAGGACCTAACTCCAAAATCTCTTATTCTTGTCTGTACCGAACGCTTCCAAACGTTTTGACAACGAACTAGCCATCAGAAACCATCAAATCTGTCTTTTACTGAAGGAAGCTCTGCGGCTCAGCTGGTATACCACTGGACTACGATGTACAGTTCTCGGGTTCGGATACATCTGTGTAGGATAATTATTTAGGTCAGAATTGAACCGGCGCCGCCAGTGGGCAATATGACCGATTTAGTGGACGAAATTCCGAAAACTTGTCTATATTTAACCTTTGGGGTCCCAGATTACGGAAAATAAAAAAATATAAAAACTAATTAATTTTTGACACGATCGGCGAGCGCACTGTGGTCAAACATCAAATTTATTTGTTAAAATCTAAAAATTCCTTATATTTTTACGTTTGTCCAAGTAGTGTTACGTAAGTCCAAGGATATGAGAAAAATAATACACAAATCTAATTATGGATCGGAGTAGCTAAAACCTCCTAAGAGATGTATTTTATACATTTAGGAAATTCTTGAAATTATACTTAGATTGTAAAACTTTTTATTGAAGTGTTGTGTCTGAAAAAAATTATGTATCACCCAAAACGGCAAAAATTCTTTAATATCTAAATACAGAAGGATTGATGAAACAAATCCATTGGGTAACTTGGGAGTTATAATAGTTTTTCGTTATTGAATAGGGGCATACATTTACAAATCTAAATTAACTCTACAGGGAGATTGCAATGTATATTCAATAACGAGTTTGGCAAATATAATGTCTTACCTGTCTCAGCGATGTCCATTGTTAAATAAAAGCAAAAAACTTTGCTCTAAATATACCTTAACCCAATAAATACCATCGAATAAAGATAAACCCACTGCCGGTTATTAGCACTTGTACGAACAGGAATGATTCATTCATTTATTATTTATTTGTAAACACGGTATGACGGGAAATATTAGTATTAATGGTCTTGCCAACTAATAATAAAAAGGCGAAGCACTGGAACATTCCAAACTTTTGACTTGACTTTTGTCCACCTAACTTGGTGATTTGGCCCACTGTGCGCTGTGAGAGTTAGCTAGGATTATAAAATTCGCTAAGCTAGGTCCTAACCCTATATCCTTCATGGGCTGTAGTATGGAGTTTTCATTTTATTTTTAACAGTCAAATTAAGGAGTTTTATAGAGGTCACCTATGGTGTAGTGGCATAACAACCTTCTATCCCAGATTAAAACACTACGGCCCAAGGATTTTTTAAAGGGAGTAAAAAATCCTTGAGTTATGGCTTCTTTCGAGAGTGAGGGGGAGGGGGAGACGTAAATCTATTCCCATTAACCCTGGATAGGCCAAGTTTAGGACTTCCACTGTACCATCGTTTAATATCCACAGTAGCATTATGGGTAATAATAATAATACTAGATGTTATGGACTTGGGATTGTGCAGCTGATAAAAATGGTGAGAAAACTTCATACGGAAACAATGGACAATGCCTTCTGGATTTCAATTAACTTAATGCATATTATATAACGCGTTTTGTTCAACCCAAAAAACCAAAAGACTGTGCTTAATTGAACTCGGCGATTATCGTTGGCGTATTACGAGGCAATGTAAGGGGAAACTTGAAATTTAAAAAAATAAAAACAGATAACAGTCGTCATTAGAGTAAAGACTCTTCTAAACATAAAGAAAAACAATTGGTAGATTATTCGGGGAGCGGCGTGGTCTAGTTGATAGAGCACTAGCTACTGTTCTCCGGTCCTGGGTTCGAATCCCGACTGTGGCAAAATATTATTTAATTTGGTTATTTCAGCCGTAGAGCGACCCGGGTATGGAGACCCTCATGGAGCAGACCCAGCCTCTACAAAGTGGGTATCCAAAAATGGGGAAAAACCTGGCGGCTGAGTGTGATCTCGACCTAACAACACCATTGCTCGCAGTTGGCCTAGAAACAGTACGAAATTGTACAGAAACAAGGTAAATGATTTTTATAAAAAATACGATATGAAAACTAGATAATTTTATTCGAAGTATTTACCTTCTTTTTCTACAATTTTTCCCGACGTGACACCAACTTTTTTATCCCCAGAACTGAAAAACTCTGAGCTTTGAAGTGAAACCAAATCTAAAACGCACTTTTCACATGATCATCTTTTTCAAAAAGTTTTCCTTTGACGAAGTCTAAATTCCTGAACAGGTGGTAATCTGTTGGAGACATGTCGGGAGAATATGGTGGGTGCGGAAGAACTTCGGAGCCCAGTTCTTTCAATTTTTGCACGGTATGTTTTGAAACATGGGGTCTTGCTGCCGCTCAGTGAGATCATGAGGTACCCATGTATCGAACTTTTTTACTTTCCCAATACACTTTAAATGTCTGGAAACGGTAGATGCACTTGCATTTAGTTGTGCTGAGATTCCTTCAACTGTTTGGTAGGGGTTTCCTTCTACTGTATGTTTGAGGACATCGTTGTCTATTACGGACGGAGGTCTTCCTCGGGGCAAGTTTTCCAAGTCGGTACCCCCAGCTACTCGAAAATCGCTACTAAAAAGTGGGTAATTGATTGGGAAGCTAATGTTTATAATACAAAGGTAGGATTAGTAACTGTTTACTTTAAATATGTAAACATTCGGAAGAAAACAACAGAGACTTGCAAAATCCTCGAAGACCTCCGTCTGTAATAGACAACAATGTCCTCAAACATACAGTAGAAGGAAACCCCTACCAAACAGTTAAATGACTCTCAGCACAACTAAATGCAAGTGTATCTACCGTTTCCAGACATTTAAAGTGTATTTTATTTAAAGTTCAAAACATACCGTGCAAAAATTGAAAGAACCGGGCTACGAAGTTCTTCCGCACCCACCATATTCTCCCGAATTTTCTCCAACAGATTACCACCTGTTCAGGAATTGAGACAACTTTGTCAAAGGAAAACTTTTTAGAAACTATGATCGAGTGAAAAGTGCGTTTTCAGATTTTGTTTCACTTCAAAGCTCAAAGCTTTTCAGTTCGGGGATAAAAAAAGTTGGTGTCACGTGGGAAAAAATGTCTAGAAAAAGAAGGTAAATACTTGGAATAAAATGATCTTGTTTTCATATCGTATTTTTAATAAAAATCCTTTACCTTGAAAACGGACATTTCATGTGACACAACCCGATATATTATCGAGTTGAAATTCAAAGTTTATAATCTAATAATTAGTAAATACCCCCATATTACGTTACCAGCGACACATCCCACTAAGTTCTCGATGTATTCTCTAATTCTTTGCCGTTCTTCTTCCACGTCCAACAGCCTTAATCTCATGGAGGATTTTGATTCCACATCCATTATTTCGAGAGCTTCCTAGAGCAATGGTTTGAAAAGGAGAGGAGTCGCTTTGTTCTAGTTCTTCAAAGTTGATAACATGAGAAATCTGAGATCATTATTATCGTATATTTTAACAAGGCATTAATGTATTTATTAAATATAACAAATCGTTCATGAATGACTCGTTTACTCGCTGCTTAAAAAATACGAGATACAATGCGTAGCAACGAACCTTTATTATTAAATCTAACATAGGAATGCTACGTAATAAAGAAGTGCCAATTTATACCATGTATTTTTTACGTTTTTACGATTTTCCCAGAACAGATCTAAAGAGTTTTATTAAATACGCTTTATTGATATGCCGATGATTTAGTGCTCCTAGGTGAAGACACGGAAACCATACAACTAAATACAAGTGTGTTAATAAAAACCGGTAAAAAAATAGAACTCGAATTAAATACCGATAACACGAAATATATGATTAGTAGCAGAAACGGTGGCGATCTTGGTGATATTGATGTATCAGGGCATACTTATGAACACATAGAAAAATTCAAGTATTTAGGTTCAATGATAACAAGAAAAAATGAAATCCAGGAAGAAATAAAGTCCCGGTTAAAGGTGGGAAATGCGTGTTATTATTCAGTTGCGAAGTTACTTAGCTCGCGGCTTCTATCTAAAAACTTAAAGGTTAGAATTTATAAAACTATTATTCTTCCGGCGATTCTTTACGGATGTGAAACGTGGCCGCTTACTTTGAAGGATGAACAACGGCTTAAGGTTTTCGAGAATAAGGTACTGCGTAAAATATTTGGTCCGAAAAGAGATGAGCCCACTGGGGAGTTTAGGAGGTTGCACAACACGGAATTGCGGAACATGTAACCTGTGAATATAATTGAGTTGATAGTATCGCGGAGACTTAAATGGGCGAGTAAGGTTGTTGGGCTTGATTAGGAGCGGATTCCGAGAAAGTTGGTATTCGCTGATCCGACTGGTAGGCGTCCGAAAGGTAGGCCGAAGCGTCGATGGGAGGATTGCGTTAAGGCTGATCTCGGGGGCTTGGGCTCGACCGGTATCGGCATCGGCAATTTCTTGGTATCGGCATTGAACCTTGGGGTTCGCTAAGCCTATTATTATTACTATATAGATGTGAAACTAATTTTCTTTAATTTCGTGTACGTTTTATCCTTTTTGAAATTTTCTGACAGAGCTTTATTGTCAAATTTTAAAAATTTCTTCCTCTAAAGTACCTTTAATTTTATTAAATAGAAAAAATTAACCATTTAATGTAATTAAAATTGATAAAAAAATGTTTAAATACACAAGAGGAAAGATAACAATAGCCAACTGAAGTTTGAAACAAAAGAAATATTATTTAGTTTAATTTTTTTCCGCAAATAAGTGCAGTATTGAAGATGTATAATATACCGTTGGAAAGATAAAGATTTTAGAAAAAATATTATCTCGTATAGAAAGTTGTAAAAGGTAATGCATAGTGATTAAAAGCGGCTAACATTAAGTTATTATTGTATACAATAATCTCTATTGTTACATTATTCAATCTAAAATAAACGTTACCATCTAGACAATATAGTCCTTTTTTCAACTTAAGTTTATTAAAAAATATATTTCAAGTAGCGAGGTAAGTGAAAGTCGTGAGATGCATACACCAGATTTTTTTTTAAACTTTAATATTTTCAAAAAGTTATAAAAAATTAGTAAGAGAAAGTTGTGTGCTACGTGTTCCAGATTTTTAAATTAAATTAATGATTTCGATACTCAAGACAAAATTATCAGGTTGAAGTTTTGAATATTCTGTTTGGAATTAAATAATAAAATAAAGTTAGATCCGCCATTATTGAGATGGACGGAAAATTGAAAATTTTATTTTGGTTATTTATTTTACTTTCACTTACCTACATATGAAATATATAGTAAGGGAAAGTTATGCGATCGTAAAAGTTTCCGAATTCCAGTTTTCAACGGAAATACACGTTTTAGGGTTCCATGAGTCGAAATAGAGTGTTTTTGGTAAGTCCAGCACGAAAACAAAAATGAAATTTCAAATTAGAGACAGCTATACGCCCGAGATGTTACAGCAATTTTTTCATCGAAATCGCTAACCAGAAGGCCACTTTATACTATGCATTTTGCCCGATTTCTCAAAAACGGCTCTAACGATTTTGATTAAACTTGCTATATAGATGTAAAATTTAATGGGCTTAAATACCGATATTTCAAAATTCCTTCCCTAAATTGTCTTTAATTTTGTAGATTTTATGAAATTGATCATATTATCTGATTAGCATTACTAAAAAACAGCAACATTTAGAAGTTGAACGAATTCGATATCCAACTAAAGGAGAACGCAAAAAAATTTAAATGCAATTTATTTTTTAACTTAAGAACAGTAATATACATGTATAATGTACCGTAGGAATGCTAAGAGTTTTGAAAAAACGTATATCTTACACATGCTATCGTTAAAAGTTAACGGAGAGTGATGAAATGCCATAAAACAAACTGAAGATTATTATATAAAACCACATGTTTCTATTAAAATCCATTGTAAATAATTCTTTAACAATTTATTTCTGTTTCTAAATTTGTTTGAAAATTCTTAAATTTATATAAATAACGCAGATAAGTGAAAGTCGTTCGTTGCGCGCACCAGATTTTTTTATTTTACGTCACTTTATGCTACTGTGATGGATGCTACAGGGAGTCCTAAATTTTGCCGTATCCAGGTTTAATCTAGGATAGGGATCTTTAACGAGTACCTGACTAGCACAGGCTCGGGACCACCATTTCAAGTCCAATCCGATGGATGGCATAACCTAGGATTTTTCATTCTACTTAAAACATCCTATGCTATTTGTCGGGTTTGAACCCAAGAACTTTGGTATGGAATCTGCTATGCAAACCATTAGAACTACCACCACAGGTGACCCATATACAATACGGATCACTATATTTACATAATCTAAGATCATGGGATGTACAGGCAGATAAATAAATTAAATATAGACTTAGTTTTATAATATATTCTAATAGTACACGGTTTTAAAAGTTTCAGTAAAGAGTATGTTTAAACTTTTTCCTACTCTAATTTATACAATATAAATCTATTTCCACATGTCGATATCCATAGACTCCTTATATAAAGGATGTCAATAATTTATAAGACCGTGTGACAAGAAAGGAGTGATCATTCACGAACGATTGAAACAGGTTGAAGAGTTCAAAGTTTAGGTCAATGACAGCGAGATTCAAGGTTGAGGTTAAACAAGGCAGAACCAATCCCTTAACTGACAAATTGAAAGCTTGCCGGTTTCTTTTAAGTGTCGTTGCTCTTTGGATTCTGTTGTAGCGTCTCAGAAAGTAATTAGAACGAATCCATACTGATTGATCTAGCTCAAAAACGAAAATTCTTAGAAACTGAAATTGCTTATTTAAACTAAATAGGCACGTGTCTGGGTAGAGATGGCCTCTCTATTAAATATTAATACTCAATTTAAATGTAAGGAATATTTTACTGAGACAGTATAGACCTGAAGTCCAGCTTAGACTGTGAAGTACTCAGCTTGTCTCATCAGTACTTTAGATTTTTCCATGCACTTTGAATTGTATTATTATTGTTTTTTATTCGCAACAGCGTTGCGCTCCATGATTTTTCCAGTTTAAAAGATCTCTCGGCCATCGTATTTTAAGTCTTCTTTGGGTCTGCCCTGGTAACAGGGATGAAGAAAAAAGTTGATTTGGGTGGTGATGTGTTGAAGAATGAACGTGTTATATTTTTCGTGAATGTATGCATCTACTGTTGCAATTTGTGCGATTCGAAATATCCCATGGTGCGTGAATAATTTTTCGTAAAAGTTTGGACTGTGTTGTTTGTATTTTGTTTGTGTGTACGTGTTTTGCAGAACCCCAAAGTTCTGCTCCATATGTCCCATATTGGTCTCAGTAGAGTCGTGT
This sequence comes from Piezodorus guildinii, assembly GCA_023052935.1. Classification (NCBI taxonomy): domain Eukaryota; kingdom Metazoa; phylum Arthropoda; class Insecta; order Hemiptera; family Pentatomidae; genus Piezodorus; species Piezodorus guildinii. The sequence goes on along the minus strand of CM041298.1, from coordinate 2,892,979 downwards.
ATATTAGTCGCTTGTTTCGTAAATTTAGTGTTGATCTGTAATCCAATAGATGTGAAAGTTCTTTGTAACGTCTTTTAATTATTTTCCCTTTAATTTGGTATGTATGTTCTATGTTAGTCTTTTATCTAAATATAGTCCGAGGTATCGCATGTAGGTGCTTGAAGGTACTGCATTGTTGTCGATTTTCACAGCTGTACCTTTCCGCAGAGAAAAGTTTAAGGGATTAATTTTGATTTTCCATTTTTAAACCACATTTCTAGGTCAAATTATTGATTTTTCTAGCTCAATTATATCATTTTGCGTTTTTGAGTAGTTATACAATAATTCTTATACAACAAGGCATCGCCATCACCTACATATGTATTTCAGATTTCGATATTTTGCAGAGTCTAATATTTTAATGTCAAGTTTTACCTGAAAAAAATTCATAAAAATTGGCGAGAAACATTTGGGATCTCCCGCTTGTAAGTTTAAAGGTAGTATAAAGATTTTTAAAAAAATAACCGATCATCCTATATTCAGAAGAACCATTATATTCAACGACTAACATCCAAGTATTTTTGGTACTTCAAAATCAGCAGCTGGAGTAACGACCTGTACTGTCTCAGTACTTCAGCTGATTTTCTAAATTCTATTTCACAGAGTGGCATGACCTTCTTACATATTTTAAGACCATTTTTTTTTTTTTTTTCTAATCTCCTTTATTGTGCAACAAACAAATAGAACAATTTCAAAAACAAGTAATGCAATAGTTCAAGCCTTCGGGAACTACTACTACCTTTTGAGTTATTCTAAATTGAAGATTCATAAGTCCACTGCATGGGGAGAAACCATCTTCCAGGCTTTTGAAAATATAATGGATTCAGACTGCTGAGTCTAGACCCCTTGTCTCGGCGAGAACGTCGGTCAAAGGGACAGTGCTTTGCCACCTCTGAAGAGAGGGTTGGCACAGGCCTTCAACCCATCAATAAATTTGATGTGCCTCCAACCCCATATTGTACCTAGGGACCGAGGGTAGCCCAAGCTCCTCAAGTGCCACGGACGATCCTCCGGAGGACGGAGTTCTGAAAGTCCTCCAGACTCTGGAGAGTTGCGTTATAAAGATGGAGAATCAGCGGTAAACGATAGAGCAGGGTAGACTGATATTGGCCTTATAAATCTGAAGTTTCAGACAAAAATAGAGCTACGGGGACATCAGCAGATAGTAGAGCCTATGCGTCTTTAATGAGCCAATTCCAACACTACAATCAGTCCATATGGATGAATAACGTCGTAAGATCAACGATAATAGAGTTTTACATACAATTTTCGGTTCGAAGAGAGATGACATCACCAGTTAATACAATTGAGGACATAGCATCGCGGGATGTATAGTTGTTCCGAGGCGTAGATGGGAGGATTGAGTAAGTTTGATCTGAGGGGGGAGGGGGAAGGGTTTGGGCTTTAACGGCGGCCATTAGATGTTATCACCTGAAACGTTATCACACAATTAAATACGTCTAGAGTTAGTCACAGCATTACTTACTTCCACCAATAAAAATATCATGCTATTTGATAAGATGGTTAGAGATACGTCCATTAAAAAAACATAACATCTGAATAAGGGAAACATATTTCATTGCCAGACGTTTCAGATTCAAGTTTTAGTTCATCATCAGGATTTATTAGCGTAGCGTTAATTATTCCACAAACACTGCTCAATCCTGAAAACTTAAAACACCGAAACGTCAGCACAGAATGGTAAGTCTACTTATTTGTATTTCTATTTATTTTCGCTGGGCGTTTCCTCAACCAGTCTCATACAATTCTATCCTTCCACCAATAATAGTTTTCTCTAACTAAACATTCCATTGGGCACCAACAAACATGCATGCAAACAAACAGAACAAACTACTGTAAAAATGCAACCTGAAACAACATAACTACCTGCTAGCCTGATGGTTTTGCGTTGAGGTGCGTTGTATATGCTCACCATACGAACAGTGATCACTAATTTACCATTATTTTTCAACATCTGAGTTATTCGCAGGATGTTAAAGATTATTTTAGGTCCATCGTTAGCTCGGCTTGTCCAAATACTGCCTTTTCAATAATTACAATCCAGAAAACAGGGATTTGCTATAAAAAAAAAGAAAAAGAAAGGATGACGTTTTCGTGAGCAGCTGTTTTGTGATTTTAAACAGCTGATTTGTTTTTTTTTAACAGCTGATTTTCAATAATAACGAAGGCAAGCTTTCTGAATAGTTTCCTGGTTTTAAATATATTTTCCTGGTTATTTTTTTAACGCATGCTCCAAGGTTCACTAATCTTGAGTCTGTGTTTCAGCGTTGCAGCGAACGTTACTACAGTACTTGGATTATGGACTTACGTAGTTCCATTTTATTGTATAGACTTTTCTATTTTCACAGGAATGGGATGGTTCAGTGGTAGGGAACTGAATACTGAACTCTAAGTCTCGGGTTCGAATACTGCTGTAGTACAATAATTATTTAATCTGTTATTCCAGCCATGATGTGACCCTTCTGGGACACATCCGGCCTCTATAAAGTAGGTACCCAATATCTGTAACAAAAAACTTGGCGAGATCTAGGCTCACTAATCGATTCTTTTTTTATAATCTGATCTCGAATTACACATATTAGGAAATAAGAGTCTATGTTTAATGTGATTATCTTAAACATAGCTGAAGAGCTTAATTTTCTTGCTAACTTCTTGGGATCTGACCCAGTTGCGGTAGGATTATCAATTGAGAGGTTGATTTCCAAAAGGTACTATGTCCACTTTAGAAAATTTTACAGAAAACGCAAAAATCTGTCATTTATTTATTATTGGACCAATTTACGTGATTCTTTTTTTATTAAAATCAAAAGTTGATTTTTAAGTGTGTTGCCAACTCATTTTTCCAAATTATTGCACTTTTCCGATGATTTTAAACAATATAATATGGATATAGTACTTTTTGGAAGAATACAATGTGCGATAAGTTGGTAACAGTCACTATAACCTTCCAGATACAACATTACCGATAACTAACGTCTTTGTATTGTTAATTACTAAATTATGTATATTTCCTTATTCTCCCTCTGAGAAATATCCTTCTTTGCCGGTTAATTACTTTGATTATCTATTCTTCATAAAGAAAGTAAATATTCAAAGGACAATATATCCATTTATGGTACTATAATAAGAAAGTATGTAATTATGAAGTTTGTTTTGAACTTGTATTTACTATTTATGTGAATTTAGCAAATTTAACTATATTATTAATGACGTGTTAACAATATTTAACCATAGATACTGATAAATAATAACTCTTGAGCTTTTATTTTACATAAAAAAATCGACTACTAAGTTAGATCAGGCACGGATTATTTCACATATTTAGCAAGTTCGTGGGTTGCTAATTCCAACTATATGCTGCATCTAATACCATTATTCTATTAAAATGCGAGTTTCTGAAAAATTTTAAACCAAATTTATGTTGCTGCAAGAAAAAATACCATGAAAAAACTTAATCTAATTGATAACCTAAAAGAACCAAAGCGACGCAACTAAGTTGTTTCAAATAGCCTAAAAACTGATTATTAGGTTAAAACCAGTGATCAAAATAATAGCGGTGATTCAAGGCGTGCTAAATGAACCAATAAAAATGCATAAAATGATAAAAGAAATAAATTAATGGTAATATATTACGGGATTAGGTGCTTCTGCCGTATAGTAGGAAATATAGTACCTTTTGGAAGGAAATGAAAGGAAAGGTTATATCTGTTTACAGAGGATATAGTATCTTTTGGAACGAAACATGGATATAGTACCTTTTGGGATGAAATAAAATGTGTATTTAGTACGTTTAGGGATGAAATGCAATTTTTAAATACTTTTTTAAAGTCTTTTTATGTTTCTTAGATAAAATTTGATGTGAAAATATCAACTTTGAAAACAATGTCTTTTAGTACCTTTTGGAAATCTACGTGTCAATTGTTCTGTAATTACTGTTGTTGGGCGAAACGATACTTGTGGGCTTGCACAGCTTAATAATTAATAACCAATAATAAAAAGTATAAATACGTTATGAAATGATTTAATAGTAAATTATTAATACGAGGAAAAAGGAAATTTTATTGGTGATCTAAATCTATAATATAATTTTGGGCAAATCATATCTTATAAAAAAATGTTATCTGACATACAAAGCTTTCTTTCGAAGGTAGTTGAGAGTGAGAAAAAGCGCATAAACTTAAGTGATTGATGTAGATAATAATTTCCATTGTTATATTATTTAATATAAATTAGATGTTTATGTTTAAGTTGAATATAATTTTCATTTAAACCAAATTTAACGTTTTTATTATTATTATTTTAAGTATTAAAACGGCATAACGATTCTGAATAAAATCGCCATATCAATTTAGAATTAAATGGTCGTTAATAGCATGTCACTTCATTCAAATGGAAATATCTAGAAGAGGACTTTAATTAATTAAACACACAATATTTAAAATATCTAGAAGAGGACTTAATTAAACACACAATATTTAAAATTGCTTCCTTTAATTGTGTTGATTGTAAACAATTAATCATTCCATGCTGTCAATATTCATATAAAAGGGTGAATATGAAACAATTAAGAATTTGGAAAATCAGCTCAAGTAGAAAAATTCTTTTCACGATTAAAACACTTAATAATAAATAAAAAACCTACAAGCCATGAAGGGTCTTGCACTGAGTACATATAGAGATTCGTACTGTTTGTTTATTTATTTAACGTCACTTTATGCTACTATGGCTAATCGGACGATGCTACAGTGGGAGTCCTACATTTTGCCTATCCAGGTTTTATTAGGATAGGGATCTTTAACGAGTACCTGACATCGCACAGGCTCGGGACCACTTTTTAACGTCCCCTCCGAAGGACGGCGTAACTAAGGATTTTTTACTCCCATTAAAAAATCCTAGGACCACTTTGCGGGTTTGAACCCGTGACCTTTAGCATGGGAGGCTGTTACGCTAGCCACCCAGCTACAAGTGATCCCCAGAGATTCGTACTGTTTATAGGAGTAACAGTGGTGCAATGAGGTAATTAGGCCTTAATCACGCTCAGCCACCAGGTTTTTCCCCAATTATTTGGGTACCCACTTTATAGAGAGTGGGTCTGCCCCAGGAGGGTCTCCATACCCTAGGGTCGCCCCCCGGCTGAATTAACAGAATATTGTGCCACAGCCGGGATTCGAACCCAGGACCCGGAGCACAGCAGACTAGCGCTCTATCCACTAGACCACGCCGTTCCCTTAATGATAAATATATAATATTAATATCGTAGGAAACAAAAATATTTTAGTAAAACGAAATCAACGAAATAAAGGTTGTTACAAACGGTGAAAAAAGTTTCATAAATTTAATTTATAGTTTTATCCAAATTATTTTGCATTGAGATTATTTTCAGACCTTTCCATGGCAACTAGATAGAAATTATTTAAAAACTTTTATTTTTGTTACTAAATTTTAATTTTTATTTTATTTATCAGCAATTGTTTTTTTTCTCCGAATTGCTATTTGCCATCTGCAAAAAACTTTTCAATAAGCAAATACGAGGCATGTTTTTTAAGTAAGTACCGTTTTGGAATAAAAAAAAAGACGTGCAAAGATATCGCAATAATTTTATTTTTACATGAAAGCCTGTACCTTAATCTACTTTTCTACATAATTTCCATGAATTTTCTTCACTTCTTTAAGATGCCTCCGACAATCGTGGGTTCCGCTGATTGTGAAGTACGGGCTGTTATATGATTTGTTAGTGCTAAAGGCGTAAAATCGATCGATATTCATCGTGAGATCGTTGAAGTTTACGGACAAAACATTATGAGTATGGAATTAAGAAAATGAGTGAAGATGCATTTTAACATGAAGCCTGTAAAATAGTTCTACATGAATCGGAATTTGGGCACTTGTCTAGCGGAGTTTTTGTTGCCTCCTCAAGAAAATTCTGCAGCTGACTTATGTTAACACTATCACAAATGTGTTCGTGCAATCCTAAAAAAGACGTGGCAAGTTGAGTAAGGGTATCGTTTTGCTGTATGACAATGCCCGTCCACATGTGGCTAATCGGACCAAAGATCTCATCATTTCTTTAAATGGGAAACTCTAGATCATCCTCCGTACAGCCCTGATCTCCCAATTTGTTCCTTGCACTTGAAGAAACACCTGGCGGTCGGCGTCTTCAAGACGATAACGAAGTCAAAACATTTGTGATGCAGTGGTTAACAAGCAGGCGGCAGAATTTTTTGAGGAGGGTATTCAAAAACTGGTGCCACGTTATGACAAGTGCCTCAAAATTCATGGAAATTATGTAGAAAAGTAGATTAAGGTACAGGCTTTCATGTAAAAATAAAATTATGCGATATCATTGCACGTCTTTTTTTAATTCCAAAACGGTACTTAACTTAAAAACATGCCTCGTATGTTACGTTCCGAAAAGTAGATTAACCCAAGACATCTCTAGGCCACCGCCTCAAAAGTCGTCGGGGTGGGTTGTATGGGTCGGTGGTGGATTTAAGTGTTTGGGGTCCATGGGTTCATCTTGTAAGTCAGTCTGTCGTAAAATATTTTATAATATTCTGTGGCTGTGTCTGAACTGTGAGTATGTCTAAGTTCTTGTGAAGTAATTCGTTGGTTACATAAATCCAGGATTTTTCGTAATATTTTCGATTGAAGAAACTGAATTCTTTGGATGTTAGAGGTTAACGCAGAGCCCCATAGCTTATTCCGTATGTCCATGAGTGTTTGATCAGTACTTTGTAAATAGTAATTTTTGTGCTTTAAGGTAATTTTGATCGTTTGTCCAATAGTCAAACTTGTTTTTTCTCTTAAGTCTAATTGAGTCCTCCATGTCAGTCGTTTGGGTCTAAGTACAGTCCCAAATATCGTACTTCCCTGATGTCGGAATGGGTTTATCCTCGAAATAGACTACTGGACATTCACTACGTTTGAGCGTGAAAACGATAAATAACTCTTCGATTTATTCATTTCACTTTCCACCTTTTAGCCTAACTGGATAAATCACCAATGTGGTTTTGCAACACGAAAGATGCCAGAAGTGGGTTTGATGGGATGTCAAAAGAGATGTGTCGTCTGCAAAAGTGGCTAGTAAGGTGTGATCATTCTCTGGCAAATCTGACGTGTAGTTATTAAATAGTAACGGTACCAGTACACAGCCTTGGAAAATTATAAAATACATTTTGATCTAGAAAGTATATGAGTGAAAATTGTGTGATGTACGCACCAAAAAATGTCTTAATCTCATAGCTGCACTTTTCTTATAACTCAGGAGTTATTTCAGAGTGAAAATCACTCGGACGTTTTTAATTTCAAAGTCATTTTATTGATGTGCACTGCAGCGATGTGGAGGAATCCCGCAAAAACTGATGGAATTCCTAAGAGGAAAAATAAGCAAGAATGGGTCTTATTGTCTGAAAGAGATCTTTTTATACGAGCTAAGTAGGGCAGGACATTCGATATGACAGGCTCGAATATGGCAGTCGATAGATAACACTAATCGATTATGTCACTCACCGGGAAGTGCAAACATCAGGGGACTTAAGCCCGTCTGCTTCGGGGTCGTTTAACGAGCAATGGACTTTGAGTGCTTTAGGTAAAAGAGGAGCTTTGAGTAAGTACCTTAAGTAAATTCTTCAAAAACTTCTAAATTCTTGAGTAAAAACTTATTGAGTAGATAAATAAGACTTTAAAGAACTTGAATAACTTTTATAGTGTTTAATAATAATATCATATTATTAATTATAAATCTATGGGAGCGGCGAGGTCTAGTGGGTAGAGCGCTAGTCTACTGTGCTCAGGGTCCTGGGTTCGAATCCAGCTATGGCGGAATATTGTTTATTCTGTTAATTCGGGGGGGCGATCCTGAGGTATGGAGACCCTCTGGGGCAGACCCAGCCTCTTTAAAGTGGGTACCCAAAAGTGGGGAAAAAACCTGCGGACTGATCTCGGCCGAATCACCTCATCGCGGCTGTTAGCCTAGAAACAGTAAACTCTGCATGTACTGAGCCAAAACTCTTAATGGGTTGTAGTGGTACAGGTTTTCTTTTTATTATCTATAACCATTTACTTCGTGTTATCAGGTCCTCATCATTATTTTTAACAGTTTTGTATATAAGATAATATTATTTTTTTATCTAATATTTATTAATCTTTAACTTTCCACGGCATATTGTACATCTACACTATTGTTCTTATGTTCAAATACACTAAAATTGCGTGTTTGCTCTTTTCTCCTCCTATTTAATTTCGAATTCGTTCAGCTTATATATTTACCCGTTTTTTATCAATGCCGAATATGTCGTCGTTTTTTCAAACTATAAAATTAAAGGTACTTTAGGGGAAGACAATTAAGAATATCGGCATTTAAGCCCTTCAGACTATTTAAATAAGATTGAAACATATGTGATATTAAATTTTGCATAGCGAGTTTAATCAAAACCGTTAGACCCTTTTTGATAAAATTGTTAAAAATGTGCATTGGTATAAAGTGGCTCATCTGGTTCGCGTTTTGTATAAGTAAAATCACAGGCATATAATCTGCTAAAATATGAAATTTAATTTTACAAAATTATTTCTTTTTATTTTTTACAACTCGACCTAACTATTGAAGTCATAGTCCGTGAGGCAGAAAAAAAATTGCAATCATTTTACCTAAATTTTTGGTATGTTTTTATGCCAAATTTTCTTTTTGGACCTTATAATTCTAGCCGATAATACGAATCAAACGACGCTAGTCTGAGTTAAATCAAATTCGTTAGAGCCGTTTAAGAGAAAATCGTGAATGATTCACAAGACCAACAGGACAAAAATACTCCCTCATCATACGACCAATAAGCTTACTTCCGCTATGCTCCAAATCGAAATTTTAAAAGACTTCTTGATGTCACTAACTAACGACATCGTACCAGATCATCAATTTGGATTTAGAAGACATCACTCGACATTGCACCAACTACACAGAGTGACGGACTACATATCCACCGCACTAGAGCAGAAGTTATACACTACTGGCGTATTTCTCGACGTTGCTCAAGCCTTCGCAGAGTTTGGCACCAGGGGCTTCTCTTCAAACTCAAGCTATCCTTCCCCTACTTACTACCTCATTATTCATTCTTTCCTTTCTTACAGATTTTTCTCCGTTCGACAGGGATCAGAGCTATCTGCCATGAGATCTATCGCAGCAGGAGTACCCCAAGGTGCAGTGCTCGCTCCATTACTCTACATTATTTACACTCATGACATACCTTACAGCCCTAATATTCTAACAGCGACTTATGCCGACGACACAGCGATCTTAACAAAACTTAAAATTGCAACCCATGCCTCAGAGATACTACAACAACATCTAATAAAATTACATGACTGGTTCAAACTCTGGAAAATTCGATTGAATAATGACAAATCACACCATATCACCTTTACTCTTCGATATGACACGAGTCCTCCCGTTTTCTTAGACAACACACAAATTCCACAGACGGATACTGTACATTATCTTGGTTTGACGTTTGACAGAAGAATGACTTGGGGCCCGCATATTAACAAAAAAAAGAAAACCTCACTCACTCTTTTCAAAACACTCGAAACTAAAACTTCGACAGAAATCAAACACCTATACTTACCTACTGAAACCTATTTGGACTTACGCATCACAGCTATATGGGACAGCTAAAAAAGACTCACATTAACAAACTTCAAATCTTTCAGGCTAAAACGTTTAGAACAATTACAAAAGCACCGTGGTACGTTAGCAACATAACTTTACATACTGACCTTAAGATGCCAACTGTCAATGAGCACATACGGACACACTACAAACGTTTCCACGACAAACTACAAGGTCACCCTAACACACTAATCAATGACATGGCCACAACACTCATGCCAGACAATGCCTACAGAAGGCTGAAGAGGAGTTGGATGAGAGACCTTCTCCCTTAGTAATTCACACTAATTTCATGCCAGGAGTAGGTACCGCAGGGTGCTGCTCTCCCTCATGCCTATCTCGCCATGTTTCTTAAAATTGACCGCACATTCACTGATTGTTCATTGTATTATTTACAGGTGTGAATACAGATTTAAAGTTAAAAAAAGAAGAGAACATCGTAAAAAGATGCAAAATGCATGATATGAAGTGGCTCTTCTGGTTCTCCGATTTTAATGAAAAAGTTGCTGTAACATCTCAAATTCTAAAACGTTCACATTCGCAACACTTTCAATTACAATATATTCCATCTGTAGGTAAGTGAAAGCGAAAAAGTAGCTGCACATAATTTTCTTGAAAATAAAATTTCAGGTACTTTTAGTTTTCGAGCTGGACCATTTTTCGGAACTTCTAGAATTTCGGACCCTAAAACTCGTAGTTTCATTGAAAATTTCCACAGTTGCAATAATCTCCCTTATTACATATTTCATAAATAACTAATTGAAAGTAATACTTAGGGGTATTCTGTGGTGTAGTGGCTAGCATAACAGTCTTCTATGTCCAGGGTCACGGGTTCCAACCTGCAGGTGGCCCTAGGATTTTAATGTAGGGAGTAAAAAATCCTTAGTTACGCAGCCCTTCGGAGGGGACGTAAAAAGGTGATGTATTCGTTAAATATTCCCTTCCTAAATAAAACTGAATAGGCAAAATTAAGGACTCCTGCTTCAAAATCGCCCGAATGGTCACTGTAGCATAAAGTGACCTTAAATCAAAAAACAAACAATACAATTTTCACTATCACAATACTTCCCCCCTCACTATACTCGTATATTTCATCTATTGCTAAGTGAAAGTAATAGCTTTTATTTTATTCAGTAGAACTTTCGATTAGCGATAGTATCTAAGTTAATCTATGAATGGCGTGTAGTTGATGAGTTTTCACGCCATGATAGTAAAAGAAAACCTCTCAATTAATAGTTCATTGACATTTACCAAGACCTTTACAGAGAGTGATTTTTATTAAAGTTCATTGACTTAAACAAAAATCTGGTGCGGGCAACACACGACTTTCACTTACCTCCATTTTTAAAATCAATGATAGAATTTTCAAATACAGTTAGAGATAAAAATACGTGAAACTATTAAAGAATTGTTTATTTGTTTGTTTATTTGTTTATTTATTTAACGTCACTTTTTGCCGCTTTGGCTAATCGGACGATGCTACAGTGGGAGTCCTAAATTTTGCCTATCCAGGTTTTATTAGGATAGGGATCTTTAACGAGTACCTGACATCGCACAGGCTCGGGACCACCTTTTAACGTCCCCTCCGAAGGACGGCGTAACTAAGGATTTTTTACTCCCATTAAAAAATCCTAGGACCACCTGCGGATTTGAACCCGTGACCTTTAGCATGGGAGGCTGTTACGCTAGCCACCCAGCTACAAGTGATCCCCCTATTAAAGAATTAATTAAATTAAATGTCTATAGAAACATGTGTTTTATTAAAAAATCTATTATATTATCAGCTGTTTTTGGTGATATAAGGTTATAAAAGTGATATATTTTTTACTAGGATTTTTATAACTTATTCTATGTTTTAACTGGTAAATTTCGTGTTTCTCTGTTAGTTTTTAATTGTTCACCACTCATCAAAGTAGATCAATCAAGGGCGCCCCGATCGGGGGCCAAGCACGAACTATGGCAGAACAGATACCAGGTACTTCAACCAAACGTAAAAGAGGTGAGTTCAATATTGAAACCTCCAATAGTTATGATTTACTTTCAGATTTAGATGAAGAAGATACGGAGATCTTAAAAAACATTGTAAATCATAAACAGAAGAAAAACCAATACCCCCCAATAATCGTTAACTCATCTTACAACAATATCAGTGGTACTGTCAATGATTTAAAAGTAAAAGTAAAAGACTTAAATATAAAATATAACATGAATAAAACTACAATCTACGTCCAAAACAGCGAAGACTTCGAACTTGTAAAAAGTGCTTTTAAAGATCTCAACCTCGGTTTTCATACTTTCACCCCGAAAAGTGAAACAAAACCAAAAATTATTCTAAAAGGTATGCCTCCTGAGTTTCCTATAGAAGAAATTTCGTCCGACCTAAAAAATCAAGACCTGGCCATTCATAAAATCTATCAAATGGAAAAAAAATCCGAAAACGGGGTAATAAAGCTTCCGATATTAATAATAATTTTGGACAATAAAGAACAGCTAGCCAAAGTAAATAACCTTCACTACTGTTGTAACATAGTAATAAAATGGGAGAAATATAGGTCAAACAAAACTTTAATTCAATGTTACAAATGCCAGGAATTTAACCACGTGGCACGTAATTGCTTCAAAAATCCAAGATGTCTGAAATGTGCCGGAGAACATCTTTCAAAGGATTGCCCAAATACATTAATTGACGGTTTCAAACCCAAATGCTGCAATTGCTCTGATGAACATTTTTCAAACTCCACGCAATGCTCCAAATACCAAAGAAATCTCGAACTACAGCTAAGCAAAAAAAAAACCAGCACTACGAGCGATTCCACGAAAAACATTTACACAAAGCGATCAAGAATTTCCAGTACTACCAACCCCGAAATCTCCGTGGCCTCAAAACACGTTCTCTCCGAAAACCGTCAACAACAACCCTAATGAACCTACGATGTCTGACTGTTTTAAAGAAATAAAAGGTATGTTTAATCTATTTAATGTAAGTAAATTAATTACAAACTTCAAAAAAATTTTATCACAACTAAAAAGCACCGAAGACGGTATGTCAAAAATCTTTATTCTAGTAGAAGGCATACTTTCTATGTTTGATTAATGGTCATCCTATTGTGCAAATATATTCATAATAATTATATATTCAAATCTCTTATGAGTGTTAGCGTTGTAAAGTTGTTTATATACACTGTCTTGTTAAATTACAATTGTAAAAGCGGCGATATAAACAACTTTTGCCTTGGCCATAATTCAACAAAACTTAAAATCAGCGATTATATCCCGTACTCTACCACAACAAGCTTTCTCCTTAACGTTATAATAGATGCCACAACTCATTCAAAAATTTCTAATGACTAGTGACAATAGTAAAATTAAATTTATGATGTGGAACGCACAAACTATTCGCGGAAACGATGTAGAATTTAAATTATTTTTAAATCATAATCAACCCCATTTAGTCTCTGTTTGTGAAACACGTCTTTCTGAAACTGATCGTTTCTCGCTTCCGGGATATGTCATTTATAGACGAGATCGTAGCAGAGCAGGTGGGGGCGTCATGCTCTTAGTCCGTTCCGATGTCCAGCACCATTTTATACAAGCTCCTGACTTAATGTCTACCGAAGCCGTTGCGATTAATACAATTATTAACAATAAATCAACCACTGTAATAGCTGTGTACATCCCGCCAAATAAAATAAATATTCCAGACATGACTAAACTATTCAAATTAAATAAACAAGTGATCATCTTTGGAGACCTAAACGCTAAGCACACACAGTGGAACTGTAACAGAACAAATAAAAACGGTAAATTCGTTCTAAACTTCATAGTAAAAAACCTCATTCAACTACACAGTCCGCCTGAACCAACCCATATACCGACTCAACGTAATTACAAACCTAGTATCATCGATTTGGCTCTAACGAAAAATATTTACAATTTATCACCTCTTATCTCTTTACCATTTCTAAATTCAGACCATAATCCCGTGATTTTTCGTATTCAATCTCCCCTACCTACAATTTCAAAAATACTCAAATTTTCGCTCAAAGACGCTGACTGGCAAAAGTTCAGGAAAGAGCTAGATTTCCGAATCAACATAAATCCGACCATAAATGATTCGAAAGAAATCGACACTACTCTAATTGATTTTTATAAACATATCAAATTATCCATGTCGTTATCCATTCCACAACAGTATCACCATCCACATCATCATAATGATTTACCCTACCGACTCAGAGCACTAATATACATTAAAAATAGATTAAAAAGATACTTCCAACGTAATAATAACCCAAAAACCAAATTAGTCTATAATAAACTAAATAGTTATATTAAAACACGTCTTAATAATTGGAAAAACGAAAACTGGGCTACGGTTTTGAAATCCTGTCAGCCAGGGGATAATAAAATGTGGAAAATTCACAAGAATTTAACTAAGCAGTCTCCGAAAATTCCTCCTTTAAAAAAAAAATGACGGCTATGCATATCTGGACAGAGATAAAGCTCAACTATTAGCCAAGCATTTCCAAACAACTCCCTCAATTACTTCCCTCTTTGGATCAAATCACCACAACCGAAAAATTCTTAAATCCGTCCGCGATTATTTAAAATCACCTCTTACTGTTAATTTCTCATCTATCTCTCCAAAAGAAACCGGAAAAATCATTAAAGGTCTAAAACCTAAAAAAGCCCCAGGCGATGATAGCATTCCCTCCCTAGTAATAAAAAATTTAAGCCGAAAATCTATTTATTTTTTAACCAAAATATTTAATTCCATATTAAGATTTAGTTACTTCCCCATAGTCTGGAAAACTTCCAAAACTATAGTTATAAAAAAACCAAATAAAGACCATAGTAATGTTTCGAACTACAGACCTATAAGTCTACTAAATATACTATCCAAAATTCTAGAAAAACTAATACTCAAACGAATTAACAAGCATATTAGACTAAATAATTTACTAATAGATGAACAATTTGGTTTTAGGGAACACCACTCCACCGTTGACCAATTGGCACGACTCACTGACTTCATCACTAAAGCCTTTAACGAACGCAAACATACCGGTATGCTCCTTCTGGACCTAGAAAAAGCATTTGATACTGTGTGGCACTCCGGACTCATATACAAATTAATCTCATATAATTTTCCGCCATACCTGATTCACATTATTCACTCATATTTATCAAATAGACAGTTTTATATTCAAGTTGGCAAATCTACTTCTGATACTCTCCCTATCTCGGTGGGTCTTCCCAAGGCTCTTGCTTATCTCCAATTCTATTTAATTTGTTCATTTCCGACCTACCGACCAACTTATTTGTGACGAGGTCCTTATACGCCGATGACACTGCATTGTATACTTCATCATATCGTATTGATACTGTAGTAAATCGCTTACAACAATACTTTAAACAATTTAACGAATATTGCAACAAATGGAAATTGAAAATTAATCCCACCAAATCTGAAGCAATCCTGTTCACTAAACGTCGCTCAAAAATAAACCACCAAATTAAGTTAAATTCAGCTCTCATCCCATGGTCAAAATCTGTACAGTACTTAGGCCTTACTTTAGACAAATCACTTACTTTCACCGACCACATCAACAGAAAAATTGACAAGGCGAAAAAAATAATATACAAAATGTTTCCTTACTTTAATAGAAAATCCTGTTTGAGTACTCAAAACAAATTAACAATATATAAATCAGTCATCCGCCCGTTAATCACATACGCCTCTCCAGTCTGGAGCTCATCCTGCTCGACTAACTTCCATAAACTCGAGAGAATTCAAAACTTGTCAATGCGGATAATTAATAATTTCCCCCGATACACGAAAATATCATCAATGCTCCAAGACTTGCAGCTTCCTACAATCAAACAACTTGTCCATTCACAAACAGCTTCTTACTTCAGTAAAACTCCAGTCTCTAAAAACCCATTAATAAAAGAAATCGGTAATTACAATAAATTTTCACTAAAACGATATACTCATAAGAGAACAAAACATGTATTATTAAATTAATTTACTTTCTTATGTTATAAATTTTATAATTTTCAATCATATTATGTATTTTCTATTAATTTATGTATTTTCAATTATTTTATGTATTTTCAATTATTTCATGTATCTTTAAATATTTTATGTATTCTCAATTATTTTATGTGTAGTTTTTATGCGTAGGTTTTTTGTATAATTTTTCCTACAATCGCAAAGTAACCTCAATTGTTCACCATATGTTTGCCATTAGGCTAATGTACTATAATCAATAAAAAACAAAAATATTTTCTGATTGTAAGGATGACTCATCCAAAATCATTGTTAACATTTTGACAAAATGTAAATATGTGAATAAAGTTTATTTTATTTATTATATTATATTATTATCTAAAACAATCACTTATTTGTATCGGCTTTTTATCACTCTCTATTGTACAAGCTCTTGTGTATTACAAGGGAGCGGCGTGGTCTAGTGGATAGAGCACTAGTCTGCTGTGCTCCGGGTCCTGGGTTCGAATCCCGGCTGTGGCAGAAGTATTATTTATTCTGTTAATTCAGTCGGGGGGCGACCCTAGGGTATGGAGACCCTCCTGGGGCAGATCCAGCCTCTATAAAGTGGGTACCCAAATTAATTGGGGAAAAACCTGGCGGCTGAGCGTGATTAAGGACTAATCACCTCATTGCACGGCCGTTGGCCTAGAAACAGTACCAATCTCTATATGTACTGAGCCCAGGACCCTTCATGGGTTGTAGTGGTACAGGTTTTTTTTTTTTTTTTGTTTTTTTTTTTTTTTTTTTTTTTTTTTTTTTTTTTTTCTTGTGTATTAGATAATATTTTTTCTAAAATCTTTAGCTTTCCAACGGTATACTCGTATTAGACATGTATACCGTTTACATGAACATGAGAGTATTGCGAACGTGAAAATTTTCGAAATTACAGTTTTCAACGGGATTACACGTTTTAGGGTCTCCTAACCAAATCCCACAAAAAGGTCTGTGTGTGTATACACAAAGTCGTAAAAAGTGATATCAAGTGACGAATAGGGAATAAACTTATTACTGATTAACAATTTAATATAGCTAAATTATTTAATCTAAATCATATGTTTCCAACGAAAATGAATACACGTTTTATTAAAAACAACTTAAAAATATTTTTTAATTTGAAGTATAGTTAATAGATTTTAAATTAATTTTAACAGTCGTGGTATGTGAAAGTCGTGTGATGCACGCACCAAATTTTTTTAAAATCTAATATTAGTATTAATGATTTGTACATTAGAAAATTGTTAAGTTAAAAATAAATAGCTTTGCACAATAAAAGTATGATGTATGGAAACCTTTTTGAGTGAGTGTATATTTAATATACGAATCAAGTCAGCAATACGTGAGAAAGCAAGAAGGACTTGGAGTAGTTCTAAAATTAGCCGCAAAGACTTCCGCCAGACAAGGCCTCCTGTATTGTGGGAATTGAGAGGGTTCGTTGTACTGCTGCGACCTTGATACAGGAGCTTACTATCGAGCAGGCAGTGGGTCGTCTCCCGCGCCCGCCGATTGTTAACGCGCCTATTACCTCCAGCTCTCTTTGTACCTGTCGCCTTCTCTCTATTGTGCTCTATTGTTTGCTTCTCTATGGCACGGGTCGTCAGTGAACGATAGGGTTCAACGATCTTATAGAACGGCAGGTCTCAAACATCTTTCGATAACCATTTATTTTTCCATCTCTTTAATAATCAATGTTTCTTATATATGTAAAAATAATTCTATCTCAGCTTATTTACTATTCAATTTATAACCTGTGTTGATGTAGCTTGTAGTAGAAGACGCTGGGCAAATGATTAAAAGGGGATTCACTCCATGCCTCCTACCGACTACTATAAGGACCTTCAGCCTGCTAGTTGCAACTCACAATAATAGCTGCCATGACGGTACTCTGTAAGATCTATCGTGTTTGAAGGAATAAATCAAAATAACGTTTATTCTGTCCTCTAAGAATAATGAACACAATTAACAGAATAAACACAAAAGACGGAAAATATTAATAAAAAATATATATGTAGGTTATTTATTTATGGACACACAACTTCTCGGGTATTTAGTGTCCTTTTCTATATATGTATATATATATATTCCGGAAGACCTAGATGGAATCAGTGCCTGGGCAAACCTGAATAACTTGAGGCTTAATCCTACAAAAACTCAGGCCATCCTTATTGGTTCCAAATCCTTCCTCCGATCGATCACCACACTTCCTCCGCATTTGCTAAATGATCACCCTACTGTTTTTAGTTCCTCTGCCAAAAATCTTGGCATCATCATCGAACAAAACCTGTCCTGGAAACCACAAATTGCCCAAATATCCCATCGATCGATTAGAGCCTTGAAATTATTCCACCGATCCCGCCTTCTATCACAATCTACCCGTAAACTCCTAGTTTCATCACTCATTTTCCCTCACTTTGACTATGGTTGTGTGGCATATGGCGGCCTCTCGAAGGTGCTCGAGGACAGATTGAGAAGGATTATGAATTGCTTTTTAAGTTTGTGTTGGGTACCTCGAGACGGTCTCATGTATCTCACCTCTACGACGAGTTTAAGTGGTTAACCCCCTCCCCCCCTCCAACATTTCGAAGACAATATTTCCTTTAATAAATCATAAACTCCCACCATCCATTTTATGTCTACAGCCTCCTAGTTTTCAAATCCTCAACCCATCACCAACAATCAAGATCCCGCCTGTCCGACCTCCAAACTCCTTTCCACAGAACCTAAAAACATGATTGTTCCTTTTTAGCCCGTTCCATTGTCTTATGGAATACTCTCCCTCCCTTCAAACATCCGACATGCTCCTTCCCTACTATCATTTAAATCCCTCGTCTTTCAATACTTCCATTCTCTCCAGGCCGATGTGAGCTAATTTTTATTATGCCTATTTATGTGAGGTGATTTGTATATATACTTTAAGGAGATGTAAAATATATATTTTAGGTTGTTTCTTATTTATTTTTCTTCTTTCTAAAATGTGTATTTCCGTTGAAAACTGCAATTCGAAAATTTCACGATCGCAATACTTTCCCTTACTATATATAGTAAGTGAAAGTATAAATATCAAAGTGATAATAACCATAGAGGTAAGTTAAAGTCGTGTGTTTGGCGCACCAAGATAATCAAGATAATATTGAGAATGAGCTATACAAGTTAGCTAACCATATATTCACAAGAGGTCTTTCAACTTCCGTGGAAGACTATGCAAAAACGAAAAGTCAAAAGAAAATCCCACCTTATTAACAACTATCGAGATAAGGGAAGGAATAAGGAATTTGAGCCCGGGCTACTGACCTAAGTCACGCTACGGTTTTTCTTTTCATCCTGCTTTATTAATTTTCACGAGGAGTTATTTATTAATAATTATTAGTAGAGACTAATTAGTAAGTGCACTAAAAGTTCGGTGAAATAATTAAAAAAGTGGGCAAAATTTGGAATCATTATTTTGCTGCAGCTTGAGATTGTGCAGAGAAAGATTTTTAAGGTAATTTTGGGTATCAATAAAGGCCCCCCTCAATTAATATATTCTCGGACCTTGATGTAATGTCTGGAAAAAAATTATCCAAGGTCTCAATTATGAAGAAGCTGAATTTTAGACGGGATGAGCTAGTCGGGAAGATTGACCACCGTTTTTCTACAAGACTCCAAAATTACTATAGCTTTGTGGTGCCAACACCAAAACATACCTGGACGACACACCAGACTTGTTTACAATAATATTCCTCTAAATTTTCACACAAATCCTCTGAAGAATTCAAATTATTACTACAATGTTAAAATATGGGCGAAATCCCTCAGAGAAGAGGAAATTGCTGAATTATTGAATCCAAATTACTCATCGCTATAGACATGTCGTCAATGACAGCCTGCGTCACTCATTCTGATATTTATCCTGTATACAAGTATTTGTATTCTTTATTGCTTTTTGATTTTGTCAATTACTGTTTCTTACTGTGTACTATGTTATGTATCTTTATAATTGCTTATTAAGTAATTTAATCTTGTATTTATTGGGTTGTTTCACATGAAATGTCCGTTTTTATAGTTTCTGAAATACATAAAGCATTTAGCAGATCTCTGTTGTTTCCTTTCGAATGTTTACATATTTAAAGCAAACAGTTACTAATCCTCTACCTTTGTATTATAAACATTAGCTTCCCAATCAATTACCCACTTTTTAGTATACCTCCAAATATGAACATGGAAACACGCGATATTCGTGTAATATTTTTGTAAGAGGTTGTACTCGGCCATTCAGCAGCTGAGGCCGCTAGAAATATTTGCAAGGCGTTTGGGGAAGGGAGTGTTAATGAACGGACCATTCGCCGTTGGTTTGATAAGTTTTCAGCTGGGGATACCGACTCGGAAAACTTGCCCCGAGGAAGACCTCCGTCCGTAATAGACAACGATGTCCTCAAACATGCATTAGAAGGAAACCCCTACCAAACAGTTAAAGGACTCTCAGCATAACTAAATGCAATTTCGCAAAAAAGTTGGTGTCACGTTGGGAAAAATGTATAGGAAAAGAAGGTAAATACTTCGAATAAAATTATCTTGTTTTCATATCGTATTTTTAATAAAAATCCTTTAACTTGAAAACGGACATTTCATGTGACACAACCCAATATCTTGTATATATGTATATGTATTCCTTATACCTTTTTATATAAGATACACATGACAATCGAACTTTCCATCAAATACATTCAGATGGTTCTGGAAGAGGTCTAACAAGATTAGAACATGTCATAGCAATTTATTAACCAACGTTTCGTGGGTCTTTTTGGCTCTTCATCAAGACTTCTCTCAGCAAAGAAGGGAAGCTAAAAGGTCAACCCAATGTTTACAAGGTTAACCCATGGTTACCAAAAGCTTAAAGGTCAACCCAATGTTTACAAGGTTAACCCATGGTTACCCAATGGTACCCAATACGTACTACTATTATAATAGTACCATTGTACCCTTGTATATTGTAACATTGTATTGTATTTATTGTACCATAGTAAAACCCATGGGTACCCAAGGTTAACCCATGGGCACTTAATATCTAAAGAATTGCCCCCGAGGTGTCAGCATTGTAGGGGAACTCCGAACATACTCACATTTTGGAAGAATGTTCCTTCTACACAAGAAAATTGAACCAAAGAGGAATACCACACAATGTAGCGGTTGCTTTGGGGAACGATATAAATAGAATTGACGAATTGATATGTTTTCTTGCTGAAATGGACTTTTACAAGCAGATTTGACAATTTTATTTTATTTTTTAAATTATTATTATTAATTTTATTTATTTTTTAAATTTATTATTATTATTTTTTATTTAACCTGATATATATATGATATATATTTATCTTTGACTAATACTGTTATATTTATTCTTACTATTGATTATTCTTATAGTTATTTGTTTTCAACTATTTGTTGTTATTTGTTTTTAACTAAAGTAATTGTTTAACCTAAAGTTTCCTAAAATGAGTGTTTTGTCGACCGAAATGTTATGTGCCAATAAAATATAACAACCAACCAACCAGTAGGGAAGCTGAATAAGCCATTAAAATTAGAAGGGCTTAACATCATATGGGTTTTATTGGGTTTAAAACAGTGTTCCATAACGTATTTTAAATAAGACTTCCTCTAAAATACCTTTAGAGCTTAAATTAATGAATTAGAAGGTAATGGACTAGGTACACTATTTATTTACACAGTCCAATATCTTGATAATTATTTAAATCTTATTTTCACTTACCTATATATGAAATATATAGTAAGGGAATGTTTTCCGATCGTGAAAATTTTCGAATTCCAGTTTTCTCCGGAGTCCAAATAACCAAGTCCCGCAAAAGGGTCTGTGTGTTTGTGTGGTAAGTCTAGCGCAAAACTGAAAAGTCGTATGATTCTGAAATTTTCATATTTAAGACAAATATACGCCCGAGATGTTACAAAACCTTTTTCATCAAAATGAGCTTACCAGAAGAGCCACTTTATACCATGCATTTTGCACCTTTTTTCGATTTTCTCACTAATGGCTCTGACGATTTTGATTAAACTCGCTGTATTGATGTAAAATTTAATGGGCTTTAATATTAAGTAGATTTCATTCTGATTGAAATAGTCTGACAGGGATTAAATGCTGATATTTCATAATTTCTTTCTCTAAACTACCTTTAATTTTGTAGTAGTTATGAAATCGACGATATCGTCTGATTATCATTGCTGAGAAACAGGTAAATATATAAGTTAAACGAATTAAATATACCTTTAATTTTGCAGATTTGAAAAAAAATTAGCCACATTATCTCATTAGCAATGACAAATGACAGCTAAATATTCAAATTGAGAACTTTTGATAAACAAATAAAGGAGATAGCAAAACTATTTTTTAATGTAAGTTTTGTTTTTTTGATAATAAGAACAGTAATATAATATGCCGTTGAAAAGAGAAAGATTTTAGAAAAAAATATATCTGATACACAAAGTTGTAAAAGGTAATATAAAGTGACGAATAGGCAATGAAATTATTACTGATTAACAATTTAATATAGCTATATGTTTCTTTGTTTATTTATTTAATGTCACTTTATGCTACTAAGGCTAATAGGAAGATGCTACAGTGGGAGTCCTAAATTTTGCCTATCCAGGTTTTATTAGGATAGGGATCTTTAAGGAGTACCTGACATCGCATGGGCTCGGGACCACCTTTTAACGTCCCCTCCGAAAGACGGCATAACTAAGGATTTTTTACTCCCATTAAAAAATCCTAGGACCACCTGCGGGTTTGAACCCGTGACCTTTGGCTAAGGAGACTCTTATGCTAACCATCCAGCTGCAAGTTATCCCTAACATAGTTATATTTATTAATCTAAATGATATGTTAGGTAGATTAATATGTTAATAAATAATATGTTAGATAGATTAATTAATATAGTTATATTTACTAATCTAAATAATATGTTTCCCACGAAAATGAATACACGTTTTATTAAAATGAACTTAAAATTTTATTCAAATAAAAGTCTATTTATAATAGTTTTTTTAATTGATCTTAACAGTCAAAAGTTGTGTGATGGACGCACTAGATTTTTAGATAAGGTTTACAAATAGTACTTGGACCTGATTAATCTGTAGGGATTGAGGCTAACAGGGACTGGGCAGCTGTTTTGATGTATCGATTTATTATAGCAATCGATTATAGCTATCGATGATGAGAAGGGAAGAGGAAATAGGTTAATACTGCCCTATCTCCTTCGGGTCAAGTGTTCCGGAAATAGTTGGGCCCTTTCCGATTCAGGAGGCACTTAGGTTCAATCTGCCTTCCCTTCCGGGCACCATCCATTCTGCTTTATTTGTTTATTAGTTTCTTTAAATATCTTAAATAAATAATAATCTTATTTAAAAAATAAAATAATGTGGCATTAGTGTTTATCTCTCAATTGGCAAAACAACAGATCAGATATGATTATGTATAATAAATCTACTGCATTTCCCAGTCAGGGAGACATTGAGATAACGGACGGGTGGTTGGATTGATGAAGTACAGGAGATAAAGAAATAGAGGTCACCTGTGGTGTAGTGGCTCGTATAACAGACTTCTATGCCAATGTCCTCTGAGTCTAAATAACCAAGTCCCAAAAAAAGGTCTATGAGTGGTAGGCCAAGAACGAAAACGAAACTGAAATATACAGCAACATTTTCATTTTAATAGGCCAACCAGAAAGAGCTACTTAATACCATGAATATTCCACTTTTTTAAGATTTTCACCAAAACGGCTCTAACGATTTTGATTAACTCACCATATTGATGTTAAATTTAATGAGATATATAAGTATTTATTTATTTAAGTTTCATTCTGATTGAAATTGTCTGATATGGCTTAAAATTCGATATTTGAACATTTCTTTCTCTAAACTACCTTTAATTTTGTAGATTCTATAAAAATAACTATATCATCTATTTAGCACTGTTAAAAACGGATAATAATAATAGGCTTACCGAACCCGAAGGTTCGATGCCGATACCACCAAAACCCTTTATGCGGCTATGGCTAATCGAATGATGCTACAGTGGGAGTCCTAAATTTTATCTATCCAAGTTTAATTAGGATAGGGATCTTTGTCGAGTACCTGACATCGCACCTTTTAACGTCCCCTTCGAAGGATTTTTTACACCCATTAAGAAATCCTACGTGCACCTATGGGTTTGAACCCGGCATCTAGGGCATAGGAAGCTGTTATGCTAACCAGTATGCTACAGGCAACCCCCCAAAACTCGGTTATTAAAAATAGAGAACAATCGAAAAGATTAATAACTCTAAAAAATATATTCTAATATAGAAATTTACTTGCACTAATCTAAATATTGGGTTGTGTCACATGAAATGTCCGTTTTCAAGATAAAGGATTTATATTAAAAATACGATATGAAAAGAAGATAATTTTATTCGAAGTATTTACCTTATTTTTCTATACATTTTCCCCAACGTGACACCAACTTTTTTACGAACTTGCATTTAGTTGTGCTGAGAGTCCTTTAACTGTTCGGTAGGGATTTCCTTCTACTGTATGTTTGAGGACACCCTTGTCTATTACGGACGGAGGTCTTCCTCGGGGCAAGTTTTCCAAGTCGGTATCCCCAGCTGAAAACTTAGCAAACCAACGGCGAATGGTCCGTCGATTAACACTCCCTTCCCCAAACGCCTTGGTAATATTTCTAGCGGCCACAGCTGCTTAATGGCCGAGTTTAAACTCGTTCAAAAATATTACTCGAAAATCGCGTGTTTCCCTGTTCATATTTGGAGGTATACTAAAAAGTGGGTAATTGATTGGGAAGCTAATGTTTATAATACAAAGGTATAGGATTAGTAACTGTTTAGACCTGCAAAATACTTTATGAATTTCAGAAACTATAAAAACGGACATTTCATGTGAAACAACCCAATATTTCATTTCTAACTGTATTTAAAATTCTTAAACCGATTTTAACAAGGGAGGTAAGTGAAAGTGGTGTGTTGCGCGCACTAGATTTTACTATAAAAGAAGGAAGAAAAAAAAACCTCCTATATGGTTACGATTCACGTCAATACATGGGTGAGATGAGATTCAAAATTGCGTGTGCCCCAGAACACTTTACTTGAGACTGATCCACCCCTGAGCCCACACTGCTCTCACTACGTGACCCGCATTGGCAGCGTGGTAGCGGGCGAACGAAGGGGCAATACCAAATGTATCCGCGAACTAAAACGGCCTTTATCCTCTTCCTCGTGGAACGGATTAGATTTCGGCGAGGTCTTCAATTCCCAGTGGATGCTGTCTGCTTCTCAAGTAGCATCCGCGTGGTCCGAAAAAAAGAGGTTAAGTCAATTCTCGATCGTTAGGGCGTTTCCTGAGACAACTAGCGAAACTTTTGCTAATACCTTGTGAATTGAAAGGAAAAAATGAGGCAATGATAACAATAGGTTTAGAGAACATGAAGGTTCAATGCCGATGCCTCAATCTCTACCAAACCGTCTAATGGAAGTGGAAGCCATGTACAAATAGAAGATCAGACAAAATCCTTTTCTTTAGCAATTGGTCGTTGGCAATTTTAGATTTCTATATACAGTAAGGGAAAGTATTGCGATCGTGAAAATTTTCGAAATCTAGTTTTCAACCGATATACACGTTTTAGGGTCCCCTGAGTCCAAATAAACAAGTCCCGCAAAAAGGTCTGTGTGTGTGTTAACTCCCGGGCGGAAACGTTAAGTCCTCTGAAACCTTTTCCATCAAAATAAGCTTACCAGAAGAGCCACTTTAAACAATGTATTTTGCACCTTTTTACGATTTTCTCAAAAACGCCTCTAACGATTTTGATTAAACTCTGTATATGAATGTAAAATTTAATGGGCTTTAATATCATGCAGATTTCATTCTGATTGAAATAGTCTGACAGAGCCTAAATGCCGATATTTTAGATTTTCTTCCTCTAAAGTACCTTTAATTTCGTTGATTCTATAAAAATAACTATTCTAACTTGTTACCACTGATGAAAAACTGGTAAATATATAAATTAAATGAATTCGATACTCAACTAAAGGAGAAAACAGAAAAAATATTTTTTTAATGCAATTTTTCGTTTTTGAACATAAGAACAGTAATATACATGTATGATATACCGTTGGAAAGCTAAAGATTTTAGAAAAAATATTATCTCATACACAAGCTTTTAAAAGTTAATAGATAGTGATAAGAAGCCGATAAAACTAAGTAATTGTTTTAGATAATAATATAATAGATTTTTTAATAAAACACATGTTTCTATAGAAATTCAATTTAATTTATTCTTCAATAGTTTCACGTATTTTTATCTCTAATTGTATTTGAAAATTCTTTCATTGATTTTAAAAATGGATGTAAGTGAAAGTCGTGTGTTGTCCGCACCAGATTTTTCACAACTGTTTTTACTCTCATTTACTTATATATGAAATATATAGTAAGGGAAAGTGCTGGGATCGTGAAATTTTTCGAATTCCAATTTTCAACGGAAATACATGTTTTAGGGTTCCATGAGTCGAAATAGAGTGTTTTTGGTAAGTCCAGCACGAAAACGAAACTGAAATTTCATATTTAAAACAACTATAGGCTTGAGACGTTACAGAAACTTTTCATCATAATCAGCTGACCAGAAGAATCACTTTATACAATGTATTTTGCATCTTTTTACGATTTTCTCAAAAACCGCTCCAACGATTTTGATTTAACTCTCTATATGAATGTAAAATTTAATGGGCTTTAATATCATGCAGATTTCATTCTGATTGAAATAGTCTGATGGGGCCCAAATGCCGATATTTTAGATCTTCTTCCTCTAAAGTATAGTTAATATTCAGCTTTAAGGCGTTGGACCATTCAGACCCCGACAGAACTTGTTTTTCACATACGATATATCTTTTGGCTTTCGGGGTCTCATTAAAACGGTGGACGCCAACGTCCTGCCATCTGCAACTAACTAGACCATTCTTCGAAATCAAATTAATAAAAAAAAAATTCCTTGTATATTTTTTTTTCAAACAACAAACGCACAGTGCTTCTCACCCGTGATTAGTGCAAGCATTATTTTTTACACTTTCTGTGAAAAAAAGAAACATCGAGAAAAATAATTTTGAAAATGGTGCATAAGTGGGAGTGAAGATGAAAATGCGCTTAAGTTCAAGCACGTAGGAAAACTTTTGTTCAGATAGCCAGCCTTCCAATGAGATATATATATACAATAATAATCTTATGTACTCACACAAAAAAATCAAGAAAGTCTGCATGCAATTTGTAATTAAGAGAAATAATTTATTAAGGATACATACTGCTGCAGACGGAACGGCCGGTTCTGTGTGATGGAATTCAACCTCAGCATTCAACTAGGCACTCCACCTACGAAAGAATAATAAATTAAATAAAGACATTTTTTTTTTTTAAATATTTTATTTATATTTACAACTGTACATACAATATATACAACAAGTAAATGGACTAATTTACACTTATGGGCGTGATAATGTCTTGTGAAGAAACTACCCAGTGGTAGCACTTCAATGTCAATTTAATTAACGTAGGTATCGAGGCCATCGTCTTTTCAATCGCCTCGGAGGGTTGTCAGGAATAGATGGGAATGATAAGTTGCGTACAAGAGGATTCTTGTGGGTTGGGAGCTTGGAATAAAAAGAGGAATATCTGTTTCGGGCTAGTTCTGTGACACATGGGGTATTTAGGTCATTTGAATGATTTTATTCGTAACGAAATAAGAAGCATTTAGGATTTTGCGAAGGATTTTGGATTGTAAGGATTGGATGCGAGAGGAATTAGATGGCTTAGTAGAGCCCCACAGCTCGATTCTATATGTCTAGATGGGTCTAATGACGGTAACATAAATGAGCCTTTTTTAATAAATTGGAAGTTTTGAACGTTTGTCTAGTAAAAGTTGTAGTAATCGGTATCTAAAAATAAAATAAATGTTATATTTTTTATGTAGTAAATTCAAATAGGTAGAGGATGGGAGATTTTACTTCCACTTACACGTTTTAGGGCCCCCTGAGTCCAAATAACCAAGTCCCACAAAAAGGTCTATGTGTGTGTGTGGTAAGTCTTGCACGAAAATGAAATTTCATGCTTTAAAAGCGTTTATATCTGAGATGTTATACAGAGATGTTTTTACCAAAATCGGCTGACAGGAAGTGCTACTTTATACCATGCATTTTGCACCTTTTTAGGATTTTCTCAGGAACGGCTCAAAGGATTTTGATTAAACTCCCTATATCGATCTATATATAATTTTTTTTTCTCTGGCGCGACAGGCCGTGTAAGCCCTTGGCCGCGTGGTATAGACTCCTGGGAGAATATACTTACGTTCCTCGATGGAATGTTAAGGGTAGGGTCATCACTCCTTACGCCTATTTTTGCGAGTTGCCACCAGTAGGCTGACGAACCTCACTAGTTTTTAAACCAGTTTTTGAATACCATCCTCAAAAAATTCTGTCGCCTGACTTTATAAGCACTGCATTACAAATGTTTTGACTTCGTTATCGTCTTGAAGACGCCGACCGCCCAGGTGTTTCTTCAAGTGCAGGAACAAGTGGTAGTCGCTGGGCGCCAGATCAGGTAAGGAGGATGATCTAGAGTTTCCCATTTAAATGATTTGATGAGATCTTTGGTCCGATTAGCCACATGTGGACGGGCATTGTCATGCAGCAAAACGATACCCTTACTCAACTTGCCACGTATTTTGTTCTGGATTGCACGACGCAGATTTTTCAATGTCTCACAATAAGACTTTGCATTGATTGTCTCATTACCATGCGCATTTGTGCGGCCATCTTTAAATGCTCTCACCCATTTCCTTACCATTCCATCGCTCATAATGTTTTGTCCGTAAACTTCAACGATCTAACGATGAATATCGATCGGTTTTACGCCTTTAGCACTAACGAATCGTACAACAGCCCGTACTTCACAATCAGCGGGACTCACGATTGTCGGAGGCATCTTAAACACTCAGTAAACAACGTATACAATAAAGAAAATTCATGGAAATTATGTAGAAAATTAGATTAAGGTACAGGCTTTCATGTAATAATAAAATTATTGCACGTATATATATATATATATATATATATATATATATATATATATATATATATATATATATATATATATATATACATACACGTATATATCAAATGCTATTAGGGTTGAGATTGTAGTAGAGTCTAGTTAAACCCAGGTTGCACATTTATCGATTGCACCTCCTCACAGCGTCCTCTTTCTAATCTGCGCTGGCAGCTCTCCCACCTTCCGGGGGCAATCAAAAGTCAAATAAGGGAGGAAAATGGAATACTAACAAAAAAAAAATTGTCAATTTTTTTTTTTTTTACTTTCACTTATACGGTCAAAAGTTTGAGACAACCTATGGTTTACATTGGACAACCTATGGTTTACATTGGACAACCTATGGTTTACATTGGACAACCTATGATTTACATTGGACAACCTATGGTTTACATTGGACAACCTTTGGTTTACATTGGACAACCTATGGTTTACATTGGACAACCTTTGGTTTACATTGGACAACCTATGGTTTACATTGGACTCCCTATGGTTTACATCGATAAATCATGAATAACCTCTATGAATACCTAAATCAATTATAGCTAGCTATCTTATTAGTATTTGTATTTATATAGCTTTTTTCAGTCTAATTTATTCAATCAAATTCATAATTTTTTCAGTCAATTTCATAATTTTTTCAGTCAATTTCATAATTTCTTGTACCCATTTAATACAGTCAATTTAATGAGGTTTTGCTAAAAATCTTTGGTTATTTCGTCCTTTAAAAGAGGCTGTTATGCTAGCCACTACTCCACAGGTGACCCTGTATGCATTCAGCAAAGTGTTAAAAATTAATATGTCCAAGCTCACGGGTTCAAACCCGGCAGATTCAAACACCTTGTTGAATGCATTAAGGGTCACCTGTGGAGTAGTGGCTAGCATAATAGTCTTCTATGATGAATGCATTAATCTACTTTTCTACATAATTTTCATGAATTTTGAGGCACTTGTCATAACGCGGCACCAGTTTTTGAATACCCTCCTCAAAAAACTCTGCCGCCTGACTTGTTAACCACTGCATCACAAATGTTTTGTCTTCGTTATCGTCTTACAGTTATATACGAGAATTTTGAGGAAAGTAGTTGGAAAATGATGAAATTGTAAAGCGTCTGTTTTCTCTCAACTTGTCGTCCACTTTCTGCACCAAATCTTCATCATTTCACCGTTCTTCATCATGCACATTTGTGCGGCCATCTTTAAATGCTCTCACCCATTTCCTTACCATTCCATCACTCATAATGTTTTGTCCGTAAACTTCAACAATCTCAGGATGAATATCGATCGGTTTTACACGTTTAGCACTAAGAAATCGTACGAGTAACAAGTCAGGAGGCAGAATATTTGGAGGAGGGTATTCAAAAACTGGTGCCACATTATGACAAGTGCCTCAAAATATATGGAAATTATGTAGAAAAGTAGATTAAGGTATAGGCTTTCATGTAAAAATAATATTATTGCTATATCTTTGCACGTTTTTTTTAAATTCCAAAACATGCTTCGTACATTGCAATTCAGCTTTTCTTTAAATGGGAAAAATAAATTTTCCGTGACCAAGTAATTCCTGAAATATAAGTAGTATCATTGACGCATTATATACAGTTGGGAAGAGCAACAATTCAGAAATTTAGATCCTGATAAAAAATGCTTCTGCCGTACAGAGGATATAGTACCTTTTGGAATGAAATGCTATTTTTAAAGGAATTTTTATGTTTTTTAGATAAAACTAAACCATTAGTATAATATTATGTCAAAATTTTCGAAAGAATGTCTTTTAGTACCTTTTGGAAATCAACGTCTCATTTTTACTTTCACTTACCTATATGTGAAATATCTGTGGCGGTCGTGAAAAACTAGATAACTCGAGTTATATTAGAATTGAGTTAACTTCACGTATCGCTCCCTCAGACCTTCTTCTACCTCGTGTTAAATTGGTTAAAGAAATTTCTTGATGGAAGAAACTTCACGTGGAAATAAAGCTATAATTAATAATTCTATTTTGGTATTATGTAAAACTTTAAGTCGCTCACCTGTGAAATGAAAGATTTTGACTTAACCACTTATTCACGACCACCACAGATATATGGTAGGGGAAAGTATTGCGACCGTGAAAATTTTCGAATACCAGTTTTCAACGGAAAAACACGTTTTAGGGTCCTCTGAGTCCAAATAACCAAGCCCCCAAAAAGATGTCTGTGTGTGTCCGTGTCCGTGTCCATGTCCGTGTGTGTGTGTGTTACCATTGATAAAAAACAGGTAAATATATAAGTTGAACGGATTCGATATCCAAATAAAGGAGAAAACTGAAAAAAAAAATTAATGCAATTGTTTCACCGCTTGGCCATTGGATGGCGCTGTCATCGCCCGACGCTCCAAGTAGTTCTAATACGGAGTTAAGAGAGCCGAAAAAAACTTACTGATTTTCATAGATAATATTATAACATATTATTTAATAAAACACATCTCGCTATAAAAATTAAATGTAAATAATTATTTAACAATTTATTTCCGTTTCTAAATTTGTTTAAAAATTCTTAAATTGTAATAAATAACAGGGGTAAGTGGAAGTCGTGTGTTGCGCTCACCAGATTTTTTGTATAAAGTTTTTAACTTATTACGTGGTTCCTAAGCTCATGCTTATCCAAACTGCTGGGAATTAAGTTGAAGATGAAAGATGATATCCGGACTTTGACTAAAGAGGACTTCGTCCTACAACCTAATGCCCTATTTAAGTTGGATCAATATGTTATTTTTATCAGGGCGGTGACACACAGGCAATATTAATCATATTATGCACTTTCCTTAATCTCCTAACGAAACTCCTTAATACAACTAAGTATTTAAACGGTGAAAGAACTACTAATAAAAATAAAATATCATACAGATTGTATTGGATTGTGTTACATGAAATGTCCGTTTTCAAGGTA
This sequence comes from Piezodorus guildinii, assembly GCA_023052935.1. Lineage (NCBI taxonomy): Eukaryota > Metazoa > Arthropoda > Insecta > Hemiptera > Pentatomidae > Piezodorus > Piezodorus guildinii. The sequence continues at coordinate 2,861,151 of CM041298.1, read as the reverse complement.
AAGAAATACGATATGAAAACAAGATAATTTTATTCAAAGTATTTACCTTCTTTTCCTACACATTTTTCCCAACGTGACACCAACTTTTTTATCCCCGGACTGAAAAACTCTGAGCTTTGAAGTGAAACAAAATTTCAAAACCCACTTTTCACTTGCTCATCATTTTCAAAAAGTTTTCCTTTGACGAAATTGTCTAAATTCCTGAACAGGTGGTAATCTGCTGGAGACAAGTCGGGAGAATATGGTGGGTGCGAAAGAACTTCGTAGCCCAGTTCATTCAATTTTTGCACGGTATGTTTTGAAACATGCCGCTCAATGATATCATGAGGTACCCATGTATCGAGCTTTTTTACTTTCCCAATACACTTTAAATGTCTGGAAACGGTAGATGCACTTGCATTTAGTTGTGCTGAGAGTCCTTTAACTGTTTGGTAGGGGTTTCCTTCTACTGTATGTTTGAGGACATCGTTGTCTATTACGGACGGAGGTCTTCCTCGGGGCAAGTTTTCCACGTCGGTACCCCAGCTGAAAACTTAGCAAACCAACGGCGAATGGTCCGTTCATTAACACTCCCTTCCCCAAACGCCTTGCAAATATTTCTAGCGGCCTCAGCTGCTTAATTGCCGAGTTTAAACTCGTACAAAAATATTACTCGAAAATCGCGTGTTTCCATGTTCAAATTTGGAGGTATGCTAAAAAGTAGGAAATTGATTGGGAAGCTAATGTTTATAATACAAAGGTAGAGGATTAGTAACTGTTTACTTTAAATATGTAAACATTCGGAAGAAAACAACAGAGACCTGCAAAATTCTTTATGTATTTCAGAAACTATAAGTTTTTTTATTTATGGTTTTATACGAAAAGATGGAGAGTAACTGGCCAAAAAAAGTAAGTAAGTGAAAGTAAAACTTAACAGCTGATTGCGTTAATATCAATGATCATTTTTTCGGTCTTTATTTATTAAAATATTTTTAATTTATTTTTCATGGCTATATTATGTCTATAAATATTTGGTCCGAAGAGAGATGAGGCCACTGGGGAGTTTAGAAGGTTGCACAACGCGGAATTGCTGAGCTTGTATCCTGTGAATATAATTGAGTTGATAGCATCGCGGAGACTCAATTGGGCGCGTAAAGTTGTTGGGCTCGGTGAGGAACGGATTCCGAGAAAGGTGGTACTGGTAGGCGTCCGAAAGGTAAGCCGAAGCGTCGATGAGAGGATTGCGTTAAGGCTTGTCTCAGAGGCTTTTTTTAATTTAAAAAAATATTTTTAATTTAATTTTCATAGCAATATTATGTTTATAAAAACCCTTACATTGTTTTTAATTATTTTTCAGCCCTCATGAACACACGCAAAATGCACCTACAAACTTAGGTTTAAAACCTTTTATGGACCACGAACCGAACCATCTTATCCTCTTAAGGAGTAAATAAAACGACAATAAAACAAAAGCTAGCAGAAGAGTGAGAAAATATGTAAATTAAGAAAGAGCGAAACGGATGTCATTAAAAAGTGCTAACGAACGCAGTAATTTATTCAAGAACAATCTCTCGAAAGAAATATTTTTGAAGTAAACTTATTATGGCGCGAATACGGGGAACCTGAATGTTTTAGATGATGTCAATGAGGGTTGGCGATTTTAAAGAACTCTATATTCTTCCGCACTATAAACATCCGCTATAAGTATGTCCACGCCATATGTTATGGCCTGATAAGGTTTTTATCGTTGTTTAATCGAAAATAGATAACTTCGTAATTTTTATGATATTATCTTTTATTTATGATATTTATCTTTATATTATTATCTTTATTTTTATGTTATATTTGTTTTTAAAAATAGTTATTTTAAATATAATTAAAAGTTTTTAAAACGAAAATAAAAAACAGTAGAAGAGAAAGAGAGTAGAAGACGATCGTACTTCAATTGTTTTATTACTGCCTCATGGCGTGGCGAGTACTAACTTAGTACTACTAAGGTAGCGTCTGAACGGTGAAGCTGTGCCCTATATAGACCCAAGTCTCCTCTCAACTTTTGAACGTTTGCAAACGTATTTATTTTTCTTTCCATCGTTCCCCTTGAAACTTGGAAGAGCCGCCCTGCGGTAGTTTTCTTCAACACTCAACAGGACTTCGTTCACGTGAATATAGAATATATTTAACCAATATTGGAACATTTAATTTCTTAATTATCATTTATTAAAACTATTTAATTTTGATTAATATATTTTTTACATCTTTAAATATTTAATTAGGTTAAGTTTGTTTCTCATATTTTCTTAAATATTTTTAACTAGACTAATTTTGTTGCCTATATTTTCTTAATCCGTTTAAGTTTATAATTAGGTTAATTTTGTTTCTGATGTTTATTTTAGTTTAATAAATGTATTGGGATTCTTCGTTTGCTTTCATTATTTTATTTTTTTAAACCTATAGTCAACTAATTTTCATTAACCGAACCACCCTGAATATGAATTATCACTTCTAAGTACTGTTCTTCCATGGGTAGCTCAGCGTATACAAGTGTCATTGTGGTTTTTGCCAGTTTCCCGTTAAGAAACCCAACAAGCAATCGCTGCCAATATAAACAAGACCCATCGGTTTCCAATATCCTACCTCTCACCATGGAATGCCGAAAGCCACCCCCTTAGCCTGCCAAAGCTGCCCAGAAGGTAATGAGCTTAGGCGAACGGGGGTGGCACAAAGTGGGCAGGAGACGGGAAGCGAAGTGGCATTCCACCTGAGATTGAATCGCCACCTCCCACCCGCACCCTTATCCCAGCTCCCATCCACACCTTTATCCCACCAGTCCTCCCCCAAATCGAACCCCACTCAAATATTCAGGACCTGTCCCTGTAGTCGCCACTTTCCACACGATCGCTTTCATCCCTATTCAACTCTTCGACCAAAATTGAATTTACTTTTCTTTACTACACCTTACCTTCAGAGAGTTAACAAAAGATAATATATTGGGGCAAATTTACAAGATCCTTGAATTATTTTATTCACTAACTAGCTGTTTCTCGCGACTTCGTCAGCGTCACTTTCTGTTATTATGATCGCTATTAAGACGTTTTAAAAAGAATGTATTGGGTTGTCCGCTGTTTTAACAAGCTGTTTTAAAATTTATTTATTTAATCTACAAAATAGTTACCACCGTTAGCGATCACCCTTTCCCAACGGCTTGAAAGGTCCATTATCCTTTTTTATCCAAAAATCACTGTCCTTACTCCTGAAGAAAGACCTGAAGGTCTGTTTTGGCTTCATCTTCTGAAGAGTAGGAATCACCCTTGTAGACGATTTTCGAGGGAGCGGAAAAGATGGAAATCCGAAGGAGCAATGTCAGATAAGTACGACGGGTGAGGTAAAACCACCCCGAAGCTTAATAACTAACCGAGTCCTTAAAGACACATGGGGCCTAGTGTTGTCTTGGTGGAATAGCACTCCTTTCCGACTCGCCAACTCTGGTCGCTTCTCTTCAATTGTACACTGCACCAATCTTTCTTGCAGTTTGGGATGCTTTTTTACCTTTTTTTCAAAAAGAACAGCATAATATGCCGAAAATGAAACCGAACCGTCACTCATGTTGGTTTGCAATAAACTACACTACTGAGCCTTAATAAAGACGAATTCAGTGTAAACATATTTAATTTCATGAGGATTAAAGGCATATATATAAACATTAGCTTCGTGATTCATTTTTAGTGAACAAAATATAAGGCAAATTTTTTTTTAATAATCTCTACGAACTTATTGGACAACCCAATATCTTAAAGTACTTCTGCGTTGGGATGCGAGATTGATTTCACCCGCTTTTTCCAGATTTTCCACTGATTCTTCGCTCCTAATGATTTCAGCGTGATGTTATATAGCCTATAGCCTTCCTCGATAAATGAACTCTCCAACTTAAAAATATTTTTTCAATTAGAACCAGTAGTTTCTGAGATTAGCGCGTTCAAACAAACTCTTCAGCTTTATAATATTAGTATAGACTAGTTGAAAATCACGGCTTTTCTGCGTTATTTAAGTTTGTATTGATTCAAATTCACATATAGACGGCATCTTATAAATGCCTCGCCATATTGTGAGAGCAGGTACTAGACCTTAAGTTGAACAAAAAAGTTCATATGACCCATAATCAGATTCTCAACGGTTAGGCAGGGAAATCAAATTTTGAGTTATTTGTTGTTATCCATGGTTTTCATACGAAAAAAATCAAATATATCTACTTGCAGTTCATGCACAGAAGAACAAGTGCTATTAGAGAAAAGAAGAAAAAAAATTACCAGAGGTTATTAAGTCAAATTAAGAAAGGTAGCGTCGCACGACGTCAAACAGAAAATTAAATTGTGATTTTCCAAGAACATTTGAACATTCTCTTTATTTATTTATTTTTTCATCCCTAACTGACCTTTTTAGCTCAAGACAAACCAAACAAATTTAAGATTTATTTCCTTTTCAATAAAATACACCAATCTATCATATTTTTATCCGTCCATACCCGGTCCGGAGGACCAATTATTTATCATTGCCCGCAAGCACAACCCTATTAAAAACGAAATAGCCGAAATTCTTGAATGTAAAAATTACAGATGACCTAACCAAGGATATTTGTTTGTTTGTTTATTTATTTAACGTCACTTCATGCTACTATAGCTAATCGGACGATGCTACAGTGGGAGTCCTAAATTTTGCTTATCCAGGTTTTATTAGGATAGGGATCTTTAACGAGTACCTGACATGGCACAGGATCGGGACCACCTTTTAACGTTCCCTCCGAAGGACGGCATAACTAAGGATTTTTTACTCCCATTAAAAAATCCTAGGGCTACCTGCGGCTTTGAACCCGGGACACCTTTGGCATAGGATGCTGTTATGCTAACCACCTTGCTACAGGTAACCCTCCAACCAAGGATATTTAACTCCTATTAAAAAATCCTACGGCCAATTGCCAGGATTGAACCCATGACCTAGGGCTGAGAAGCTGTTATGTTAACCCCTACACCACAGGTGACTCCTTGTTATTTTAAATGACAGATAAAAGAGTTATTATTTGTTTATTTATTTAACGTAAAGTTATGTTATTTTGGCTAATCGGACGACTACGGGAGTCCTAAATTTTGATTATCACAGTTTAATTAGGAGATGAATCTTTAACGAGTACCTGACTTCGCGGATGCTTGGGACCACCATTGTACCTCCTCTTCGAAGGACGACATAACCAAGGATTGTTTGTTTGTTGTGTTTGGGTTTAGGGCAAGGTCATCAACGCCCGATGGTTAGACAAGCATTGTTTACTCCCATAAAGAAATGCTAGGGTTTGCTCCCAGCTAGAAATGCGAACTTGGGCGTTAAAGGCTAGCCACCACAGCATTACAGATGACCCCTCAAAAAAGGTATGGATTTATTTACTCTATATGTATGTAGAGTAAATAGTAAATCCCTTCTAGTCTGAGGATATATATATATATATATATATTATATATATATATATATATATATACATATATATATATATATATATACATATATATATATATATATATATATATATATATATATATATATATATATTATATATATATATATATATATATATACATATATATCCTCAGACTAGAAGGGTGGTGACACAGATTCCAGCGAAGCGTCACCAAGCGAAAAAAATGTAGAGCATTGCTTGCGTGTCAAAGGCCCATGAGAGCCACCGCATCAACCACAATCGTCGAGTCTAGACCACTTCACCTACTGATCTCCATCCTAGTATCTTACGATCTAGGCATCAGGAAGTCCCTTCGCAATTATCTAGATTTATACTTCAGAAAACTGTAAGCCCCGATAGGGTCAATCCCTTTCTAAATTAAGAGCTCAGGGGTAAAGATGGGCAAATACTCGAATTAAAAGTACTCACTATTGTACTCGAATACTAAGACCGCTGAACTACTGAGGCAGTATAGACCTGTACCTCAGTTGCTGAATGTGAGGTACCAAAAGAATGAGGCTTATATCCTCAGTAGGGGTGGGCATCATCGAATGACGATTATCAGATCGTTCGATTATTTCAATCATTCGAATTAATCGGTCTGGAGAAACGGATGATCATTCAAACTGAATTTTTTAACAATATACATTCAGAAACATAAAAATATTAGGGGTTGGGATAATCAAATGAATATTTTTTTTTTTTTTTGCTCATCACATAAATTATATGCCTCTTTGCACGTAAGCTCAGCAATCATAAGGGGAAATTGAGGCATATTGTCTTTCAAAATGCATATGAATCATTCGGTTACTGAAATCATCGAAGTCCGATCATCACGATCATTCGATTATGCCAGCCCCTAATCATCAGTACTTTGTAAAACATGGATGTTTCTTTTGGATGAGGTCTATAGTTTTTCGTTATATAACTTTTTTTTAGATGAGGAAGATAGTTGAGGGTGCGGTCATTAGACAGAAACACACATTAGAAACATTAGCTAATCCTTCAGTTTTTTCTTTAATAAACAGTCGAATCAGTAAACATAAAAAAGCTTTCCTGAAAAGGCTCTAACGTACTTTGTAGTTCCCATATTTCCCGTTCCACGCAATGAGCGTTTTTGACACCGCCTCAGAGTCAGTATGTATTTTCTTTCTTATTGATTATGATCTCCTTTCACCGCTTATATCTTCCTCTCTCTTTTCCTGTTCATATATTTTTCCGCTGTATATCCAGACATATAATGTTTAGTTTAATATTACATTACTTTAAAATTAAAATTTTGTTTTCTTTCATATTGTTTCCCGCTTCTGATAACTATGTTCTTTTTATGTACTACCTATGTTTTTTTGTAGTTTAACTTTCACTTACCTATATATGAAATATATAGTAAGGAAAAGTAGAAATACTGCGATCGTTAAAATTTTAGAATTCCAGTTTTCGACGAAAAGACACGTTTTAGGTCTCCTGAGTCCAAATGACCAAGTCCCACAAAAAGGTTAGTGTGTGTGTGGTAACTCTCGGCGAAAACTAAAAGTCCTATAAACTCAAATTTCATATTTAAGACAACTATACTTCCGAGATGTTACAGAATCCTTTTCATCAAAATCAGCTTACCAGAAGAGCGACTTTATACCGTGAATTTTGCAACTTTTTACGATTTTCCTCAAAAACGGATCTAACGATTTTGATTAAACTCGCTATATCGATGTAAAATTTAATGTGCTTTAATATCATGTAGGTTTTATTCTGATTGAAATAGTCTGACAGGGCTTAAATGCCGATATTTAAATTTTCTTCTACTTAAGTACCTTTAATTTTGTAGATTCTATCAAAATAACCAGACATTTAAAGTGTATTGGGAAAGTAAAAAAGCTCGATACATGGGTACCTCATGATCTCACTGAGCGGCAGCAAGACCCCAGGTTTCAAAACATACCGTGCAAAAATTGAAATTGTTCCGCACCCAGCATATTCTCTCGACTTGTCTCCAACAATAAAATTATCTTGTTTTCATATCGTATTTTTAATAAAAATCCTTTACCTTGAAAACGGACATTTCATGTGACACAACCCAATATCTACGACAATCAGTTAGTTTTATCGGCTTTTCATAGCTCTCCATTAACTTTTACGATTTTGTGTATAAGATAATATTTGGCTATCCAAAGGTATGTAATACATCTAAATTACTGTTTTTCTTTTTTCAAAACAGAAAAGTATTTGAGTGTAATAGTCTGTGATTTTAATTTTAGTATTTGCTAATCTCCGTTAAGTGATGGTGGTAATCAAGAAAACCAGGACATGTAACTTGGTATAATGAACTATTAATATGCCATTACTCACTTCGGCATAATCTAAACAAGGCGTTGACTCACTGAAATGTGGCAAGTTAGTGAGATACGGCGGTATCGCACAACAAGTGCTAAAACAAATGGGAGATGTAAAAGAAGAGAAATGATGCAGCAAGCAATTGGCACGTTGATATCCAAAAGGGTATTAATGACATTTATTACGAATTATATTCTTATTGGTTTATTATTTTCAATGAATGAATGAATTAATGAATAAAGCCTTTATTGCAAGGATATCATTTAAATTATAATATTTACTTTTTAGTTCTAATATAATTTATAATATAATCTAATAAAAAGTTCTAATATAATTGAAAAAATATATAAATAAATGCTAAGTGAAAAATAATAATAATTTATATTCTTGATAAATGAAAAAAAAAAACTATATAATTAATTTTCCTTAGTTGATTACGATATTTACAAAATATTATCCCTACAGAACTCTCCTTACGGAGGTGATGGTCTAACTTCCCCGGTGACCAAATCTATTGGGAAGTAGATTTTTAATAAAATTTTATTCATATAAAAAAATAGTTTATCTAAAAAAAAAAATAAAATAAAAATTTTTGAGAGCTTATTTTTCATTGCGGCGTGGTCTAGTGGATAGAGCGCTAGTCTGCTGTGCTCCGGGTCCTGGGTTCGAATCCCGGCTGTGGCGGAATATTATTTATTCTGTTAAGTTAGTCGGGGGGCGACCCTAGGATATGGAGACCCTCCTGGGGCAGACCCAGCCTCTATAAAGTGGGTACCTAAATTAATTGGGGAAAACCTGGCAGCTGAGCGTGATTAAGGCCTAATCACCTCATTGCACTGCCGTTGGCCTAGAAACAGTACGAATCTCTATATGTACTGAGACCAAGACCCTTCATGGGTTGTAGTGGTACAGGTTTTTTTTTTTTTTTTTCTTGTGTATAAGATAATATTTTTTCTAAAATCTTTAGCTTTCCAACGGTATACTCGAATTACACATGTATACCGTTTACATGAACATGAAAGTATTGCGAACGTGAAAATTTTCTAATTACAGTTTTCAACTGGATGACACGTTTTAGGGACTCCTAACCAAATCCCGCAAAAAGGTCTGTGTGTGTACACACAAAGTCGTAAAAAGTGATATAAAATGACGAATAGGGAATAAACTTATTACTGATTAACAATTTAATCTAATCATACAACAATAAAAAATTAGGTAAATTATTTAATCTAAATCATATGTTTCCAACGAAAATGAATACACGTTTTATTAAAATCAACTTAAAAATATTTTTTTATCATATAAGATCCATTCCTGACTGAAATAAACATAACATAAAAAGAATTAGGGAAATCAATCGGTCTAGCTGCTCACGTGTGATACGATGACAAAGGGAAAAGGCGATTCATTTATAATATATATATATATATATATATATATATAATATATATATATATATATATTATTATTATTACCTTAAAAATATTTTTAAAAAAATTTAAAAAAATGTACCAGAGTAACTTTATTCTTTTTACTTTCACTTACATTTTGTACCTTTTTAAGATTTTCTCAAAAGCGGCTCTGACGATTTTGATTAAATTCTAGATATCTATGTAAAATTTGATGGGGTTTAATATAATGTAGGTTTCATTCTGATTGAAATAATACGACAGGGCTTAAATGCCGATAGTTTATATTTTCTTCTTCTAAAGTACCTATAATTCTGAAGGTTCTAAAAAAATGACTATATTATCTTGTTACCATTGATAATTAAAAGTAAATATGCAGGTTAAGCGAATTCGATAAACAACTAAAGGAGAAAACTGAACAATTATTTTTTTGTGTTTTTTGAACACAACAATAGAAATATAGATTTTGTTTTAACATAAAAACAGTAACATAGACGTATTATATACCGTGGAATAGCTAAAGATTTTAGAAAAAATATTATCTGATACACGGAATTGTAAAGGGCAATGGAGAGTGATGAAAAGCCGATAAAACTAACTGCTTCGGGTTCCCGAAAAGGGAAATCCATGTTGACCGAGCTGTAATCTGGCGGCTTGTCAATGAAGCAGAGCGCACCAACATAAGAACAGTAACATAGACGTATAATACACTGTTGGAAAAAGAAAGACTTTAAAAAATACATTATCTTGTACACAAGTTTGTAAAATTGAATAAAAAGTGATAATACTAATATAAAACTAACTGATTATTTTAGATAATAATATAATAGAGTTTTTAATAAAACACATGTTTCTATATTAAATCAATTTAATTATTTCTTTAATAGTTTCACTCATTTTTATGTCTATCTGTATTTGGAAATTCTTTAATCTATTTTAAAAACGGAGGTAAGTGAAAGTCGTGTGTTGCCCGCACCAGATTTTTTTCTTTCATAAGATACTTCTCCTGACTGATATAAACATAACAAAAAAAGAATCAGAGAAATCGGTCAAGCCACACGTGATGCGATGACCAAGGGAAAAGTCGATTTATTTTTAAATATACAGATTAACGCATATCTTTGAAATTATGTCCGTTCGCAGATCCTTTTTTACTTTCCCAATACACTTTAAATGTCTGGAAACGGTAGGTGCACTTGCATTTAGTTGTGCTGAGAGTCCTTTAACTGTTTGGTAGGGGCTTCCTTCTACTGTATGTTTGAGGACATCGTTGTCTATTACGGACGGAGATCTTCCTTGGGGCAAGTTTTCCGAGTCGGTATTCCCAGCTGAAAACTTAGCAAACCAACGGCGAATGGGCCGTTCATTAACACTCCCTTCCCCAAACGCCTTGCAAATATTTCTAGCGGCCTCAGCTGCTGAATGGCCGAGTTTGAACTCGTGCAAAAATATTACTCAAAAATCGCGTGTTTCCTTGTTCATATTTGGAGGTATACTAAAAAGTGGGTAATTTATTGGGAAGCTAATGTTTATAATACAAAGGTAGAGGATTAGTAACTGTTTACTTTAAATATGTAAACATTCGGAAGAAAACAACAGAGACCTTCAAAATCCTTTATGTATTTCAGAAACTATAAAAAACGGACATTTCATGTGAAACAACCCAATAGATATAGGACGTTTTTTTATTTTTTTTATTTAACGCCACTTTATGCTAATATGGCAAATCGAACGATCCTACAGTGGGAGTCCTAAATTTTGCCTATCCAGGTTTTATTAGGATCTTTAACGAGTGCCTGACATCGCACAGGCTCTAGACCACCTTTTAACATCCCCTCCGAAGGACGGCATAACTATGGATTTTTTACTCCTATTAAAAAATCCTAGGACCACCTGCGGGTTTGAACCCGTCACCTTTGGCATGGGAGGCAGTTATGCTAACCACCCAGCTACAAGAGATCCCAAAAAAGATATGAGATATAGGACGTGTTGGAACGAATAATTATGTACAGCGCATGAATTACCAGTTTTACTAAACTATAAATAGAAATATAATAATAACAATACTAACTTGTAATAGAATGTCAATCACCAGTTCTTTGTTCTTTTGTTAGACACAAAACAACCTTGAGAGCATTTTCTCAAGACAAATTATTAAATAGTTCAGGTTAACGGCAAAAAGAAGGAACTATTGTCAGTCAAAGAAAAAAACAAAACATTTTTATGGTTTTAGTCATGAAATGTAAATTATAGTAATCAACATAATTTTACGTTCAGACATAACAAAACGATTCTCTCTTGTATAAATATAGCTGAACTGCCAAAGTGTTTTTGTTGATAAAATATTTAGGACTTATATTTTTAGTGTTTGTATATTCATTTATCGTCACTTTATGCTACTATGGCAAATCGTACGATGCTACAGTGCCAGCCCTAAATTTTGCCTATCCAGGTTTTATTAGGATAGGGATCTTTAACGAGTAGCTAAGGACCACCATTTCACGTTTCCTCCGAAGGACGGCATAACGGACGTATTGATGCAGTATAGAAGGTAAAGAAATAATCTAATATTAAGCACAACACACGATTTTCATTGTTAAAATACATTTAAGGATTTTTAAATACAGTTAGAGATGAAATCTATACTAATATTATAAAGCTGAAGAGTTTGTTTGTTTATTTGTTTGAACGCGCAAATCTCTACTGAACTACTGGTTCGAAATGAAAAGTTCTTTTTGTGGTAGATAATCAAGGAAGACTATAGGCTATATAACATCACGCTGCGATTAATAGGAGTGAAGAATCAGTGGAAAATCTAGAAAAAGCAGGAAAATTTAACGTCACATCCTGATGATTCCAAATGATTTACATTATAATTTTAAAATAATTCAATTTCCCGTTAAGTTATCTTTTCCCGTAACACTCAATAAATCACAGGGGCAAACATTTAAACACGTAGGAATCGATTTCCGTCAAGCTGCTTTTCCCACGGCCAACTGTATGTCGCATTGTCAAAATCGGGTTGCGGAGAAACTCAGTATGTTCTTCTGCCACAAGAGAATACAACTAAAAATATCAATCACGCAGTAGTACTTTAAAATATACATTTTTATAAAAACTTGTTAATGGCGATCATAATAACAGAAATTGAGGCGGACGAAGTCGCGGGCAACAGCTTGTATATGGATAAGTGAAAGTAAAACGACCAAAGAATTAATTGAATTGTGTTTCGCCGGAAACATGCGTTTTATATAATAATGTAATAGATTATTAAATAAAACGCATGTTTCCTCACTCTCCATTAACTTTTACAAGTTTATGTATGATAATAATTCACCGAAATCTTTAGCTTTCCAACGGTATATTATACATCTATATAGCTATTCTTATGTTAAAAAACACAAAATTTCCATATAAAAATATGTTTGCTGTTTCATCTTTTAGTTATATTTTGAATTTGTTCAACTTATATATTTACCCCTTTTTAGCATTGATAATAAAAAGATGATATGGCTAATTTTATGAAACCTTCAGAATTAAAAGTGCTTTAGATGAAGAAAATTTGCATTATGAAAAACTTGCATTTAAGCCGTTTCAGACTATTTCAATCAGAATAAATCCCGTATTTTATTTAAGCCCATTAAATTTTAATAATAATAATAGGCTTACCAGGTTCGATGCCGATACCACCTTTGGCCTTCCTTTCGGACGCCTACCAGTCGGATCAGCGAATACCATCTTTCTCGGAATCCTCTCCTCACCGAATCCAACATCTTTACTTGCACATTTGAGTCTCCGCGATGCTATCAACTAAATTATATTCAAAGGATACAAGTTCCGCAATTCCGTGTTGTGCAACCTTCTAAACTCCCCAGTGGCCTCGTCTCTCTTCGGACCTGCTGTCTTGTCTCTCTTTATATAAAATGTTATGCTGGATTTAGATAAAACTAAATTATCAGTATACAACTATGTCCAGATATCAATTCCGAACAAAATGGTCTTCAGTACCATTTGGAAATCGACGTCATTTTAACAGCCGAGCTAAGTGAGAGTCGTGTGTTGCTCGTACTAGATTTTTTTAACATAAATGTTTTTATTGATGGAGTTTTAGTTGACCTTAGATATTAGTTGATGAAGTCAAGAAACAACACACTAATAAGTAACACTTGTTGTAATCTTCTGTCGACGATTCGGCCTAAATTGCCGGCCGTCATCAGGGCTACTCTTTGATGGTATCTCAAGAAGTCATATGACGTTACAATGTAGGCCGAAATGTCGACTCACATACTATAAGTGTTCTATTGGGTTGTTTCACATGAAATGTCCGTTTTTATAGTTTCTGAAATACATAAAGGATTTTGCAGGTCTCTGTTGTTTTCTTCCGAATGTTTACATATTTAAAGTAAACAGTTACTAATCCTCTACCTTTGTATTATAAACATTAGCTTCCCAATCAATTACCCACTTTTTAGTATACCTCCAAATATGAACATGGAAACACGCGATTTTCGAGTAATATTTTTGTACGAGTTTAAGCTGAGGCCGCTAGAAATATTTGCAAGGCGTTTGGGGAAGGGAGTGTTAATAAACGGACCATTCGCCGTTGGTTTGCTAAGTTTTCAGCTGGGGATACCGACTTAGAAAACTTGCCCCGAGGAAGACCTCCTAAACATACAGTAGAAGGAATCCCCTACCAAACAGTTAAAGGACTCTCAGCACAACTAAATTCAAGTGCATTTACCGTTTCCAGACATTTAAAGTGTATTGGAAATGTAAAAAAGCTCGATACATGGGTACCTCATGATCTCACTGAGCGGCAGCAAGACCCCATGTTTCAAAATATACCGTGCAAAAATTGAACTGGGCTACGAAGTTCTTCCGCACCCACCATATTCTCCCGACTTGTCTCCAAAAGATTACCATCTGTTCAGGAATTTAGACAACTTCGTCAAAGGAAAACTTTTTGAAAATGATGATCAAGTGAAATCCTTTACTTTGAAAACGGACATTTCATGTGACACAACACAATATATTATATATATATATATATATATATATATATATATATATATATATATATATATATATATATATAATGTAACAAGCATACAATGCACATGTAACAAGCATAGAATTATAACAGTTACAAAAGAAAGATCAATTACGAATGTGCGACGAAACCTGTTGCTTTCCAACTCGCACATTAATATGCTAATTAGGCGTATCCATTCATAAAAGAACTAGGGCTCCTTTTATGAATGGACTAGCGTAAGGTAAGGTTATCGGTTATTCATTCATTAATATTAAACAGCTGTTCGAGGCCTCCGGCTATCGATAGGTCTGCAATTGAGTTGCATTGTGATCCCAGCGTCTTATTTCTTTATTCATTCAACGTCTCTTCATGGCTAATCGGACGATGCTACTGTGGGAGTCCTAAATTTTGTCTATCTAGGTTTTATTAGGATAGGGATCTTTAACGAATACCTGACATCACACGAATTCCTAACCATCATTTTGCGTTTCCACAGAAGATAGGATGAACCAGGAACCATTTGTCAGGTTCGAAACAACGGTGTTGGGTATAAAAGGCTGTTATGCTAACAAAGAAACCGAAGGTGACCTCTGAATAAGTAATTTTGTCATGAAGTATAGTGCATCCACGATTTTTCCTGAAACTTTAGACTTGAAATAACGAATTCTATGGAAGTTAATGTTTTTTGCATAGCTCTATCCCTTATGTCCATTAGAGTTTTATAAGTCTTTAGTAGATTTTGATTTTGTTATTTAAGTATAATTTTTAGTTTTGGACTATTAACTTTGATAATAATAACAGTCTTTATTTATTTGTCAATACAAAGTTAATTTCTCTCCATTATGTATAAAAAAAATCAAAACAATAAATGAAAAGTATTTACATATGGACCTTCCCAAAGAATCGGAGATTAGAGTCTTTTGGGCGGAGACTAGCCGAACCTAAAACTTGAGTTGCTGCTGGCACTTATTTTTCCACAACTTCTTATCTTGTACCTCATCCATAAAGAACCTCCCCTTTTCCTCAAATCGTCGGCCCAGCGCTTGCGTTGTCGGCCTCTGCGATTTTTCTTATTAATAGGGATCCATTCTGCAGCTCGCTTTGCCCAGCTATCTTCTGTTTTCCGCATGAGATGTACTGCCCATGTCCACTTCATTTTTTTAGCATGAGCAATAGCCTCTGAGACATTTGTTAGTTATCTTATTATATTACAATAGAGACGTTGATTTTCCAAAGGTACTAAAGGACATATTTTCAAAGTTGATATTTTCACATATTTGTATTCTAATGGTTTAGCTTTATCTGAATCCGTTATCAAATTTTATCTGAAAAACATAGAAATCCTTTGAAAAAGTATTTAAAAATTGCATTTCATTCCAAAAGGTACTAAATCCACATTTTATTTCATTCCAAAAGGTACTATATCCATGTTTCGTTCCAAAAGGTACTATATCCATGTTTCGTTCCAAAAGGTACTATATCCATGTTTCGTTCCAAAAGGTACTATATCCATGTTTCGTTCCAAAAGGTACTATATCCATGTTTCGTTCCAAAAGGTACTATATCCATGTTTCGTTCCAAAAGGTACTATATCCATGTTTCGTTCCAAAAGGTACTATATCCATGTTTCGTTCCAAAAGGTACTATATCCATGTTTCGTTCCAAAAGGTACTATATCCTCTGTAAACAGGTATAACTATTCCTTTCATTTTCTCCCAAAAGGTACTATATTTCCTACAATACCGCAGAAGCACCTAACCCCGTAATATATCACCAATAATTTATTGTTTTTATCATTTTATGCATTTTTATTGGTTCATTTAGCACGTCTTGAATCACCGCTATAATTTTGATAATTGGTTTTAACCTAATAATCAGTTTTTAGGCTATTTGAAACAACTTATTTGCGTCGCTTTGGTTCTTTTAGGTTGTCGGTAAAATTAAGATCACATCATGTCCAACGACGAGGAGCTTGAAGTAGTAAATGAGTTCTCCTACCTTGGAACTGTGATAAGCGGAAATGGAAAAATACAACCCGAAATATCCCACAGGATAGGAAAAGCAAATAATATTTACTATTCCATCAGCAACACAGTAGTAGGAAAGAGAGTGGTCAAAAAAGATGTATTTAAGGCCGTATACATGCCTGTTCTACTATACGGAGCAGAGAGCTGGGTACTCCCGGACAACAAATGGAGCCGTATAACAGCGGCAGAAGTGAAATACCTGCGCAGAGTGGCTTCCAAAACCAGCAGAGATAGGATCAGGAATGAAACAATAAGGGAAGAATTAAACATTCCTGCAATGAAGGAGACCCTGGAGAAGAGACAGTTGGGGTGGTACGGGCACGTGTGTAGGATGAGCCAGGATTGTGACCCACGCAAATTTATGGAGGCAAAACCAGTTGGCACCAGACCTAGAGGAAGGCCTAGGCTTAGCTACGATGGCTACATTACCAAGTTGGGGCAAGCGAGAGGCAAGACACTGCAGGAGATGAAGACTCTAGCGGGAGACAGAGAGAGATGGAGATCTTGGCTTGGACTATCTCCACGCTGAAAGGCACAAGGAGAGAGCTAAAGAAGAAGAAGAGAAGAGGAAGATTAAATTAAGTTTTTTCATCGTATTTCTTCTTGCAGCAACATAAAATTGGTCTAAATTTTTTTCAGAAACTCACATTTTAATAGAACAATGGTATTTGATGCAGCATATAGTTGGAATTAGCATTCCACGAACTTTCTAAATATGTGAAGAAAATCCGTGCCTGATCTAACTTAGTAGTCGATTTTTTTATGTAAAATAAAAGCTCAAAAGTTATGATTTATCAGTATCTATAGTTAAATATTGTTTACCCATCGTTAATAATATAGTTAAATTTGCCTAATTCACACAAATAGTAAATAAAAGTTAAAAAAAAACACTTCATAATTACATACTTTCTTATTATAGTGATATAAAATAGATAAATTGTCCTTTGAATATTCACTTTCTTTATGAATAATAGATAATCAATGTAATTAACCAACAAAGAAAGATATTTCTCAGGGGAGAATAAGGAAATATACATAACTTAGTAATTAACGATATATAGACGTTAGTTATCGGTAATGTTGTATCAGGAAGGTTATAGTGACTGTTACCAACTTATCTCGCGTTATATTCTTCCAAAAAGTATTATATCCCTTTTAATTCTTTCCAAAAAGTACTACAGCCCAAGCACATCCGCGAACCCAATCGAACTCAACCTAGCCTTCATAATAATAGACGTGTGTTGCGCGCACCGGATTTTTAAATTAGATTAAGGAAAGATGAGATAACGGAAGCTCTCAAGAAGAAGTTAAGAAGTAAACATAAAGTGGCCACCCTCCTTGAGCAAACTAAGTGGAGTGGCGAAAGACGTGTCAGCACGCAGGTCGAGCAACAGTCTTCAATCGATGTAGCCATTGCAGTTAGGGGAGGTCTACAATAGGTTTCTGTGTTATGAAAAAAATCTAGTGCGTGCAACACAATTCTCACTTCCCTTCCTTGATAAATTCGATCTTATAACTCCGGACATAAATAAAAAAATACACTAATATATTGGGTTGTGTCACAAGAAATGTCCGTTTTCAAGGTAAAGGATTTTTATTAAAAATACGATATGAAAACAAGATAATTTTATTCCAAGTATTTACCTTCTTTTTCTACACATTTTTCCCAACGTGACGCCAACTTTTTTATCTCCGAACTGAAAAACTCTGAGCTTTGAAGTGAAACAAAATCTGAAAACGCACTTTTCACTTGATCATCATTTTCAAAAAGTTTTCCTTTGACGAAGTTGTCTAAATTCCTGAACAGGTGGTAATCTTTTGGAGAAAAGTCGGGAGAATGTGGTGAGTACGGAAGAACTTCGTAGCCCAGTTCTTTCAATTTTTGCACGGTATGTTTTGAAACATGGGGTCTTGCTGCCGCTCGGTGAGATCGTGAGGTACCCATGTATCAAGCTTTTTTACTTTCCCAATACACTTTAAATGTCTGGAAACGGTAGATGCACTTGCATTTAGTTGTGCTGAGAGTCCTTTAACTGTTTGGTAGGGGTTTCCTTCTACTGTATGTTTGAGGACATTTGTCTATTACGGACGGAGGTCTTCCTCGGGACAAGTTTTTCAAGTCGGTATCCCTAGCAGAAAACTTAGATTACCAACGGCGAATGGTCCGTTCATTAAAACTCCCTTCCCCGAACGCCTTGTAAATATTTCTAACTCGTAAAAAAATATTACTCGAAAATCGTGTGTTTCCATGTTCATATTTGGAGGTATACTAAAAAGTGGGTAAATGATTGGGAAGCTAATGTTTATAATACAAAGGTAGAGGATTAGTAACTGTTTACTTTAAATATGTAAACATTCGGAAGAAAACAACAGAGACCTGCAAAATCCTTTATGTATTTCAGAAACTATAAAAACGGGCATTTCATGTGCTACAACCCAATAGAACACTTATAGTATGTGAGTCGACATTTCGGCCTACATTGTAACGTCATATGACTTCTTGAGATACCATCAAAGAGTAGCCCTGATGACGGCCGGCAATTTAGGCCGAATCGTCGACAGAAGATTACAACAAGTGTTACTTATTAGTGTGTTGTTTCTTGACTTCATCAACTAATATCTAAGGTCAACTAAAACTCCATCAATAAAAACATTTTTGTTAAAAAAATCTAGTACGAGCAACACACGACTTTCACTTATCTCGGCTGGCTGTTAAAATGACGTCGATTTCCCAATGGTACTGAAGATTATTTTGTTCGAAATTAGTATCTGGACATAGTTGTATACTGATAATTTAGCTTTATAGTTTAGTTTTAGCATAACATTTTATATAAAAAACTGTTAATCAGTAATAAGTTTATTCCCTATTCGTCACTTTATATTACCTTTTACAACTTTGTGTATCAGATAATATTTTTTCAAAAATCGTTTTCTTTCCAACGGTGTATTATCCGTTTATATTATTGTTCTTAAAATAAAAAAAAAACAAAAATTACATTAAAAAAATGGTTTTACATTTTCCCCTTCAGCCGGTTATCAAATTCGTTCAAATATTATATTTATCTATTTTCCATTAATGCTAATAAGATTAAATGTTTTATTTTTTCGAATGTACAAAATTAAAGGTACTTTAGAGGAAGACAATTTAAACTATCGGCATTTAATCCCTGTCAGACTTTTTTAATCAGAATCAAAACTACATGATATTAAAGGTTGCTTCGATACAGCGAGTACAATCCAAATCGTTAGAGCCGTTTTTGAGAAAATCGCGAAAAACTGTAAAATGCATTATATAAAGTCGAGCTGTAACATATCGGGCGTAAAGTTGTCTCGAATATAGATTTTCAGTTATGTACACCTTTTCGTGCTAGACTTACATCACACACATAGACCTTTTTGCGGGACTTGGTCATTTGGACTCAGGGGACCCTAAAACGTGTATTTCCGTTAAAAACTGGAATTCCAAAATTTTCAAGATCG
Organism: Piezodorus guildinii; assembly: GCA_023052935.1. Classification (NCBI taxonomy): domain Eukaryota; kingdom Metazoa; phylum Arthropoda; class Insecta; order Hemiptera; family Pentatomidae; genus Piezodorus; species Piezodorus guildinii. The sequence goes on along the minus strand of CM041298.1, from coordinate 2,841,396 downwards.
CAATACTTTTCCTTACTAAATATAATAATAATAGACTTATCGAACCCGACGGTTCGAAGCCGATACCACCAAATTACGCCTACACCGTTCAACCCCAAGTCTCCGAGATCAGCGTTAACGCAATCCTCCCAACGACGCTTCGGCCTACCTTTCGGACGTCTACCAGTCGGATCAGCGAATACCACATTTCTTGGAATCCGCTCCTCATCGAGCCCAACAACTTTACTCGCCCATTTGAGTCTCCGCGATAGAAAATATCTACCCATTCATTTATACAGTACTCATAATTTAGAAAACAGTCCATCCATTATTTAACTAGCCGTCGGTAGTATTAAATACGGAAAATACTAATCAATATTCTCTTTTTGATTATCAGAGCGCTGAACCATGGATAGACGCACCGAGTAAAGAGGAAGTCGAAATAGCGATAGGAAAATTAAAACGCTGTAAAGCTGCAGGAAATGATAATATCACGAGTGAATTAATCAAGGCGTGTGGAGAAGCGGGCGTTTCCAAAATACATGTTTTAGTTAAAAGGATCTGGGAAAATGAAAAAATGCCCGAAGAATGGAAAGAATCAATACTTATTCCGATTCACAAAAAAGGACCGAGGACGGATTGAAACAACTATCGTGGGATCTCTCTTCTCCCAGTATGCTATAAAAATATTCTCGTCAATACTAACTAGCCGAATCACGGAATACGCTGAAAAATTATCGGAGATTACCAATGTGGTTTTATGCGGAATCGCTTCCCTTACATAATTTGTTTTGTAGAGCCCTTTCATTTTTATACTAAAGTCATTGTAATTTAATTAATAGATTTCTTCAAACATATATTTCTGTTTTGATGTTTTAATTATTGACATCCTCTAACTCAATAATATATAAAATATAGTATTTAATGTTATTGTAATTGTATCCCTTTTGTATCTATTTAGCCCTGGTGATGACCTACCATGTGGGGTCGAAACGTTGGCAGGCAATAAATAGTTGAAACTAATTGTATAATTTACTAACCGCCAACCGGACTTGTTCCTTCCAGCAATTTATTTAGAGAAAAACAGGAAACTAGTTTTTCCCAAACCAGGGTTTACTCTACTTTCAGCTCAATGTTATATAATAAGCTGACCTTATCAGATTGATATATAAAGGCAATCTTAGAGGACCCAGCTAATTTTCCGGGCAGAAGACTTTGAACGACCGTAACTGAACGACCATGAAGGGAGATTGGGGGGGAGGACGAAAGGGTAATATAGTAAAAGCTATTTGATGCCCTGCCCTTATCAGCTCCATTCTCGTCTAATCTATTTATGGATTTTTTTTAAGTGGGCTATAACCCACGATCTTATTAAGATAAAATAGTTTATAACTTTTATATATATATATATATATATATTATATATATATATATATATATATATATATATATATATATCTTAATGCGCTCCCCGTCCTATTCTTCGAAATTCTATTCCTTCATATATCGGTCACTCTGATACTCTTCCGACCTTCATTTTTAGTATTACTGAGGATATTCGGACGTTTCAAGGAGCTATTAGTCTTCTATCGCTAAGTTTTAGATTTTCCAGATCTCAGAAAAACTTCGACATTTAATTAGCTTTAAAATAGTACATACCTTCGTAGGCCAATCAAAGATGCGAGGAGGCAAGAATATAAAATATGACCAAAAATAAATGTTGTGTTTAATATGTATCTCATAAATGTCTAGTCATATTGCGGAAGCCGATATTAGACTTGAAAAAAAAAAAAAAAGTCATTGGTATCACTCGTTTTTTTTAACGCATACAATTTTCATTTTCCTCTCTAACCGATGAGAATCCGACTATACCAACTTGTTTGTTCATCTCGAGGTCTACTATCAGCTCTAACAATAAGGCGAGATATTTATGAGACATCCTGCTGACTTACATTGAATATATATAGTTTAGGTGCTCCCGAGCAAACCTCAAGCGCTCAACCCGGTGTTCCCTGGAGAGTAGAGGTCCATTAGCTGAAGGATGGGAGGTCAATCCATAATCGTTGAGTCGTCTTCTCACAGTTCGCTCTGAAATTTGCACATTCCTGAACCTCTGAAGGAGACCACGCAGACTGTTACCAGTTGATCGGCGATCCCGAAGAGCATGCTGTTGCAAAAATCTCTCGTCACGGTGGGAAGTTGACCTCGGACGGCCTTGTCCGACTCTTCTTGTATGCCCCCCAGTTTGACGGTGCCTATTAAGCACCCTGGACACTACGGATTGTGACCGCTGGAGCCGTTGCGTAAAATGCCTTTGAGAAAACCCTTCTTCACTCAAAGCAACAGCACGAATTGATTCCTCTTCGGTCAATGCTCTTCTGTTGGCCATCACAACGTTCTTACTAAAACTAAACTCACAAGTAATAACTAAAGTCTCTTAAATGTTAGAAAATCTTCAATAAAATAAATCTTTGCTAACAACTAACCATTTACTGATAGAAAGAAAGAAAAGAAGAGGATTAACTGACCCTTTTCTCCATAAACGGGTGGGAATATAAACAGGTAGAGGATTAACTTGATAAGATACAACACAAAGTCCAGCCTGGGACAAAGGAGTTCCTATTTTTATCTTCTATGTAATAATAATATAAATATTTGTAAGCGATCCTTTAATTTTGTCCGGCAGTATATAATATATATTGTTCACGCCATATGTTATGGCCTGATAAGGTTTTCCATGGCTGTTAAATTGAAAATAAAAAACTCCCTAAATTTATGATATTATCATAAGATCATTTTATTGTATAAATATTTACTTTTTATTTGTTTTAAAAATAATCTTTGTAAATATAATTAAAAGTGTTTGCCAAGAAAGGGAAGAATAATAGAAGAGAAAGAAAAAAAAAAGACGATCATACTTCAATTGTTTAAGACTGCCTCGTGGCGAGTCGAGTACTAAGGTAGCGTCTGTACGGTGAAGACGTGCCGTATATAGATAGATCCAAGTCTCCTCTCAACGTTTGAACGTTTGCAAACGTATTTCTTCTTCTTCTCATCGTTCCCCTTGGAACTTGGAAGAGCCGCCCTGCGGTCGTTTTCTTCAACACTCAACTGGACATATTTACGTGAATATAACCTATCTATATCCATCATTGGAACATTTAATTTCCTAATTTTCATTCTTAAAACTGTTTAATTTTGATTTCTATATTTTTTACATCTTTAAGCATTTAATTAAGTTAAGTTTGTTTCTCCTATTTTCTTCAATATTTTAATTAGGTTTATTTTCTTTCCTACATTTTCTTACAGCTGTTTAAGTATATAATTAGGTTAATTTGTTTCTTATCTTTTCTCATATCAACTTATTAGGTTAATTTTGTTTCTTATCTTGTTTATATGTATTTTAGTTTATTAAATGTATTGTTATTCGTCGTTTGCTTTCATTATTTTTATTTTTAAATCTATACAGTCCACTGATTTTTTTTTTTAATAGAACCACCCTAAATTTTGAGTTATCACTTGGTAGTACTGTTCTTTTACGGATAGCTCAGCGTATATATATATATATATATATATATATATATATATATATATATATATATATATATATATATATATTGTTTATTTATTTAACGTCACTTTATGCTACTATGGCTAATCGGACGATGCTACAGTGGGAGTCCTAAATTTTGTCTATCCAGGTTTTATTAGGATAGGGATCTTTAAAGAGTACCTGACATCGCACAGGCTCAGGACCTAATATTCTAGGGCCACCTTGAGGTTCGAAACTAAAACTTTGAGCATAGAAATCCACTAAACTACAGGTAACTCCAGAATATGCATAGGATCATAGCAAACTTATCGATTTATTGAATAATAAAAAAAAATTAAAAATTAGACACCTGAATTTATTGTTTATTCGCGAACGACGAATTATGAGCTAAGCGAATATTTGCCCACCTCTCGTGTTGATATGGTATTGATGTTTATTTAATATGAGTATCAGCTGCTAACAATGTTAGAGATAATTGTTATCGCTTCTCAGAGTGTAAACAAAACAATCCCAAACCAACCTTATTTACATTTAGAAGCAATCGAATTACCAGAAAATCTAATTTCATGATCAATTCGTTGCTAATATCCAAGACGTGTTTCCATTGAAAATTCTAATTATTGTCCATTAGGTAACATTAACAATAGAAATTATTATATACTATAATTATTGGGATGTAATATAACTCCGTAGCTTAATTAAATATTTCAATTTAATCCTCCCTGTGTTTATAAAATCATATTTACTTGGTCAATAATGTTTATATATTCGAAAAAATCTGTTGCGCGCAACACACGACTTTAATTTACCTCCGTTATTTATATAAATTTAAGAATTTTTAGACAAATTTAGAAACAAAATTAATTATTAAAGAAATATTTACATTGAATTTTAATATAAACATGTGTTTTATTAAACAATTTATTATATTATCTACGACAATCAATTTGTTCTATCGGCTTTTCATTACACTCCATTGACTTTTACAATAGTATTTATTAGATAATATTTTTTGTAAAATCATTAGCATTCCAACGGTATATTATACATATATATTGCTGTTCTTAAATTCAAAAAATAAAAATTTCATAATAAAAATTAATATTTTTGTAGTTAGTTATATATTTACCTTTTTTTTTTAAATGCTAATCAGATGATATGGTCTATTTTATAAAATATACAAAATTACGGTACTTTAGAGAATTATTTTTTTAAATATTGGCATTTAAGTCCTATCAGACTATTTCATTCAGAATAAAACCTACATGATATTAAATAGGTGTAAAATGCATGGTACAAAGTGGCTCTTCCGGTCAGCTGATCTTGATGAAAAAGTTGCTGTAACATCTCGGGCGCATAGTTGTATCAAATATTAAATTTCAGTTTTATAGGACTTTTCGTTTTCGCGCTGGACTTACCGCACACATACATGGACTGACACACAGACCTTTTTGCGGGACTTCGTTATTTGGACTCAAGGGACCCTGCGTTATTCCTATATATTCCATATATAGGCAAGTGAAAGTAATAATTAGTCAAGGTGATTTTATGCATAAGTTTCAACCGAGATTTTAATCTTTAAGTGCTATTCTGGTTGCACAAATGAAAAAAAAATCATTATTTGTCATTTAACGTTTTTTTATTTCCGAAAATAAAAAATCCATAAACCAGTACATTAAAGCTAATATGAACAACACGTTTTAGGGTCCTTCGAGTCCAAATGACCAAGTACCGCAAAAAGGTCAGTGTGTGTGTACGTACGTGATAACTCCCGCGCGTAAACGAAAAGTTCTATGAAACTGAAATTTCATATTTATGACAACCATACACCCGAGATGTTACAGAACCTTTTTCATCAAAATCAGATGAAGAGCCACTTTATACCATCCATTTCGCACCTTTTTATGATTTTCTAAAATCGGCTCTAACGTTTTTGATTAAACTCTACATATCGATGTAAAATTTGATGGGCTTTAATATGATGTAGGTTTCATTCTGATTAAAATAGTCTGACAGGGCTTAAATGCCGATATTTTAAAATTTCTTCTTCTAAAGTACTTTTAATTATGTAGATTTTATAATAATAACTATATTACCTTGTTACCACTGATGAAAAAAAGGTAAATATAAAAATTTAATGAATTCGATAAGCAACTAAAGGAAAAAAACAGAAATAATATTTTTTAATTCAATTTTTCGTTTTTGAACATAAGAACTGTAATATAATATACCATTGGAAAGCTAAAGATTTTAGAAAAAATATTACCTTATACACATGCTTGTAAAACTTGATAAAGACTGATGAAAAGCCGATAAAACTAACTGATTATTTTTGATAATAATAAAATAGACTTTTTAATAAAAACACATGTTTCTATAGATATCAATTTAATTAATTTTTTATTATTTTCACTCATTTTTATCTTTAACTGTATCTGAAAATTCTTTAATCGATTTTAACAACGGCGGTAAGTGAAAGTCGTTTATTGACCGCACCAGATTTTTTAAACTAAAAATTCATACCGAGGAAGCGAAATTTTATGAACGAAGTGACATTATCTTATGAGGAAAATACTATATAAATAAATGTAAATAACTTCTAAAATATTAGTAAAATAGTCTGTGAAGCGTGTCTAAAAATACGAAACCAGCCGTGACGAAGGGTAATTTGAATAGTAGAGTCAATTGTGCCATTTGTGAGATGAGCGAATGCAAACTGAACAAAATGTGATCTCTTCAATTATTCCACCGGGACTCGGTTTATGACAAACATAAATTTGCCACTTAAATAGTTCAATGACCTTAGTTCAACACGTACTGAATATTTAAGAATCTGTTTCTTTATCATTTTTAATAATGGAGCTTTGCAATCGAGCTAGAAAAAACTCACAACTTGAAAGTTCAAGATTGTACTTGGAATCCAAAAATCGCATTTTAAAAAAAAAATCCTCGGCTAACCCTACCCCGCAGGCCCTCCACGGCTTTTTTTCAGAATTTGAAAATATAGGACGTCTTTTTTTGAAATTGGTAACAAAAAAAGCAAGGACGCCCAACGACGACCTTCACATCTCCATACTGTCAGCCGCTTAGTTTCAAAAGGACGACCGATTAAAAATATTTTATGCCTAATTTCAATTATTTTAGAAAATGGAGAAACAATATAAAGTTTTTTCAGACTCTGAACCAATTACTATATATATATATATATATATATGTATATATATATATATATATATATATATATATATATATATATATATATCAAATATTAGGTTGAATTACATTGTCGACCCAACGAAAATCCTGGTGTGCTCAACACAAGATTTTTATTTACCTCGATTGTTAAAACCATTTCAAGAACTTTTAAATAAATTTAGAATATAAAAATGTTTAAATAATTACATTAAGTTTCTTTGGAAACATGTGTTTTAGATTAAACAATATCTAATACATAAAATTCTCGTGTCACATGTTAGTTACCATACTCCTCCGAAACGCCTTGACCGATTTTCATGAAATTTGATATGCATATTCAATAGGTCTGAGAATCGAGTACTATCTATTTTTTATACCCCTAAGTGATAAGGGTTGTCCACCCCTAACATTTTTTAATATCTAGAAATTTTTTTTTTTAATTTTTTATATAATGATGCATTAAAAATACATACAACCCCATTTTAGTACTTTAATAACTTTTCATCCCGCTCGATAACTGATCAATTATGACTCGGTAAGTTACCCCCGCCACAGACCTACCACTGCCACAGCTCAGCCAGCAAACAGCACACAGTAGAAATGGCACCGAAGCCGGTCTCCTCTTTCTCTCAGACAATAAGCCTTCTCTTACTCCCTCCACAGTTTTCGGCCATTATTAATGTTTATGCATTAAGCGTAGTAGTAACCTTTACAATTATCATTTTACTATCTCAGTGTAGCTCATGTTTTTCACACGGACAATTATACATGGCATGCTCTGGAGTGGGTAAACCATCGAGTTTGTTTATGTTGGCTAAAGATGGGCTAACAAAAAATATTGTTCACTCTATAGCATTAAGAAAGCGACACTGTTAGTTCGTGATTCTGTCATAATTAATAAATGATATACATAATTTTAAGAAATAAATTAATGTTTGTTGTTTTGCCATTTTTCTATTCCCTCATCGTTCACAGCACTTCCATGCCTCTTCCACTCATATACCGCATCTTAACACACTTACAATAAGTTATTTGTTGTTTTTTCTAGGCTAGAAATTTCTTAGAAATAATTTATAGCGTTTTTCAGTCAAATTCATAATTTTTTCAGTCAAATTCATAATTTTTTCAGTCAAATTCATAATTTTTTCAGTCAAATTTATAATTTTTTTAATCAAATTTGCTACTCAGTTTTGCCTACTCAGGTTTACTTAAGATAGGGAGGGACTTTTACGAGTTCCTCTTATTAAATCATTTAAAAGTCATCTGTGGTGCACAAATATAGGACGATCTGCTGGTTTTAGACTTGCGACCTTAAGTAGAAGGCTGTTATGCTAGACACTACTCCACAGGTGACCTGGATGCATTCAGCAAGGAGTTAAAGATTAAGATGTCTAAGGTAACGTGTTCAAACCCGACAGATTCAAACACCTTGTTGAATGTATTTAGGGTCACCTGTGGAGTAGAGGCTAGCATAACAGCCTTCTATGCTTAAGGTCGCAAGTCTAAAACCAGCAGACCGTCCTATATTTGTGCACCACAGATGACTTTTAAATGATTTGATAAGAGGAACTCGTAAAAGTTCCTCCCTATCTTAAGTAAACCTGAGTAGGTAAAACCTAGGACTCCCGCTGCACCGTCGGATTAAGCACAGTAACATAAAGTGACGTTAAATGGATAAACAACGAGATTTAATAAAAATGTTAAGTTCTTGGTATGAAAACCTCATTAAATTAACTGTATAAAACGGGTACAAGAAATCATGAAATTGACTGAAAAAATTATGAATTTGATTGAAAAAATTATGAATTTGACTGAAAACATTATGAATTTGACTGAAAAAATTATGAATTTGACTGAAAAAATTATGAATTTGATTGAAAAAATTATGAATTTGACTGAAAAAATTATGAATTTGATTGAAAAAATTATGAATTTGACTGAAAAAATTATGAATTTGATTGAAAAAATTATGAATTTGACTGAAAAAATTATGAATTTGATTGAAAAAATTATGAATTTGATTGAAAAAATTATGAATTTGATTGAAAAAATTATGAAGTTGACTGAAAAAATTATGAATTTGATTGAAAAAATTATGAATTTGACTGAAAAAATTATGAATTTGATTGAAAAAATTATGAATTTGACTGAAAAAATTATGAATTTGACTGAAAAAATTATGAATTTGATTGAAAAAATTATGAATTTGATTGAAAAAATTATGAAGTTGACTGAAAAAATTATGAATTTGATTGAAAAAATTATGAATTTGATTGAAAAAATTATGAATTTGATTGAAAAAATTATGAATTTGATTGAAAAAATTATGAATTTGACTGAAAAAATTATGAATTTGATTGAAAAAATTATGAATTTGATTGAAAAAATTATGAATTTGATTGAAAAAATTATGAAGTTGACTGAAAAAATTATGAATTTGATTGAAAAAATTATGAATTTGACTGAAAAAATTATGAATTTGATTGAAAAAATTATGAATTTGACTGAAAAAATTATGAATTTGATTGAAAAAATTATGAATTTGATTGAAAAAAATTATGAATTTGATTGAAAAAATTATGAATTTGACTGAAAAAATTATGAATTTGATTGAAAAAATTATGAATTTGACTGAAAAAATTATGAATTTGATTGAAAAAATTATGAATTTGATTGAAAAAATTATGAATTTGATTGAAAAAATTATGAATTTGACTGAAAAAAGCTATATATGGCAATACAACTTTTGCCGGGTCAGCTAGAAATAGAATAAAATTACGTACAAAAATCTCCCAAAACACCAAATCCTTTCTTAACATTAACGATTTCATCGATCGCAATTAGGGAAATGTTTGCTCGTGTTTCCTAAAGGTTTGCACAGCATGTTTTGGCAATGATAGGTCAATATGCTATCCTACTTATTACAGTGAAAGAATTAACTAACTGCTTTCAGAGTCGTTTACACGAAGAATTTCGTGGTTATGATAGTAATGAGCAGTCTTTATTCAGTAATGGCAAATTATAATTTAAATTATAAACGCTGGAAATTATTACACAATGGTTTATCATTTCCAAATAACTATATTAAGGTATAACTATTTATAAGGCTGTTGATAGGCAATTAAGTAATAATGCCAAGTAGTAAACCAATGCCAATGATTCTTTTTTTCATTTTGTCGAACATTAAATTCTCTACATTTCTTGTATTTATTTATTTATTAATTAGGAGAAACGGATTTTTTTTTTTATTTGTTATTCGAATTCTACGCATCTTGAAACGTAAGCCCTCATAATTTAAGGGCGGATTTTCGTTTGTTTGTCTTTTTGGTCGATTACAAAGGTTGATTAATGAAAATAATAAACGGAAATCATTTATATAGGACTGCGTTACTACTTTATTTTATTTTATTTCGATTTTAATTAATATAAAATTCCCTGATTCCAGAACACCTTACATTTTTTCTCTATAATCAATAATAACCGAGTTATGAGCGTATTTATGGGTGAAATTTCAATTTTTTTTTCTTTTCTTTTTTTATCTTTTATATAATTATTCGCCTTTTTTTGGTTGAAAAAAAAATATTGAATTTTCTCTCTATCTTCGAAAATAACGTAGTTAGTTACAAGCGTATATATCGGGTTGTTTCACATGAAATGACCGTTTTTATAGTTTCTGAAATACAGAAAGGATTTTGCAGGTCTCTGTTGTTTTCCTCCGAACGTTTACATATTTGATGTAAACAGTTACTAATCCTCTACCTTTGTATTATAAACATTAAATTCCCAATCAATTACCCACTTTTTAGTATACCTCCAAATATGAACATGGAAACACGCGATTTTCGAGTAATATTTTTGTACGAGTTTAAATTCGGTCATTCAGCAGCTGAGGCCGCTAGAAATATTTGCAAGGCGTTTAGGGAAGGGAGTGTTAATGAACGGACCATTCGCCGTTGGTTTGCTAAGTTTGCAGCTGGGGATACCGAGTTGGAAAACTTGCCCCGAGGAAGACCTCCGTCCGTAATAGACAACGATGTCCTAAAACATACAGTTGAGGGAAACCCCTACCAAACAGTTAAAGGACTCTCAGCACAACTAAATGCAAGTGCGTCTACCGTTTCTAGACATTTAAATTGTATTGGGAAAGTAAAAAAGCTCGATACCTGAGTACCTCATGATCTCACTGAGCGGCAACAAGACCCCATGTTTCAAAACATACCGTGCAAAAATTGAAAGAACTGGCTTACGAAGTTCATCCGCACCCACCATATTCTCCCGACTTGTCTCCAACAAATTACCACCTGTTCAGGAATTTAGACGACTTCGTCAAAGGAAAACTTTTTGAAAATGATGATCAAGTGAAAAGTGCGTTTTCAGATTTTTTTTTCACTTCAAAGCTCAGTGTTTTTCAGTTCGGGGATAAAAAAGTTGGTGTCACGTTGGGAAAAAATGTGTAGAAAAAGAAGGTAAATACTTGAAATAAAAGTATCTTGTTTTCATATCGTATTTTTAATAAAAATCCTTTACCTTGAAAACGGACATTTCAACAATGTGACAACCGAAAATATAAGGGAGATTGCAATTTAATTTAATTTAATTTTTTTTTTTCTTTTTTTGTCGCACTCTACTGACTAATAAATTATATACATAATTTTCTACATTTTCTAAAATAACTGAGTTATGAGCGTATTACTGAGTAGAATTTCAATTATTTAATCTCTTTTTTTATAATTATTCGAGGTTTTTTGGCTAAAAAACACTAATACATTTGTTTCTCAATCTTCAAAAATAACTGAGTTATTGAATTAAAGCACTTATATCGACCGTCATTTTTAAAAAAAATATTTTTTGGTGGATTACAAAGGTTCATTATTGAAAATAATAAACGGAAAACATCCTGCATTTCCTGCATCTGATCTGAGAATATGTAAAATCTGAAAAGTAGGATAGTAAAATACGTTTTGAAGGTCAAAATAGACATTTGTGTCTTTAAGGCCAATGACTTTTATATGAGTGGTGAAGTCATGAGAATAGCAAAAACAACGAAAGGGCAAACATCTCGCCGGAAATGCGATAAGCTCGATCAAAATCCTTTTAGTGCCGTATGTTTATTATCTTGTCACCACAGGAAATAACATAATCCCAAAGGAGCTTGCGGGAATCGATAATATCGATATCTAAAGTAATGATAGTAAATGCACTCTGTCAACAAATCAAGCAATAGAAGAACTTATTTCTAAAAACTATTTTTGTAAGGTGGAACACTTACTACACCCAAGATGTAAAATATTTGTATTGCAACCGAAGTAAGTGTTGTTGAAAAATATAAGGAATCAAAAACTGAAATTTCATATTTTAGAAGCTTATGTACCTGATATTCAGCAAAAGATTCACTTTAGTATAAAAATCTGCAAAATATATGGTATAAAGTTTATAAAAAGCATTTTGCACAATTTTACGATTTTCTTAAGAGCAGCTTAAATGATTTACAGTAAACTCGCCATATATTTGTAGAATTTTATAGGCTTTGATGTCATGTAGGTTTCATTCTGATTGAAATAGTCTGACAGGGTTTAAATGCCGATATTTTAATTTTTTTTTTCCTTTAAAGTATTTTTAATTTTATAGATTCGAAAAAAATAAAATCTCAACTTAGTAGCATTGATAAAAACGGGTAAATATTCAATTTGAACGATAAGTTTCAACTAAAGGTAAAAAGAGCGAAATAATGTTCTATTTATATACAACCGTTAAATATTACTTTAAGGGATCACTTGTAGCTGGGTGGATAGCGTAACAGCCTCCCATGCTAAAGGTCATGGGTTCAAACCCGCAGGTGGTCCTAGGATTTTTTAATGGGAGTAAAAAATCCTTAGTTACGCCTTCCTTCGGAGGGGACGTTAAAAGGTGGTCCCCAGCCTGTGCGATGTCAGGTACTCGTTAAAGATCCCTATCCTAATAAAACCTGGATAGGCAAAATTTAGGACTCCCACTGTAGCATCGTCCGATTAGCCATAGTAGCACAAAGTGACGTTAAATAAATAAACAAACAAATATTACTTCAAAATTGTCCATATTTAAAAGTTTAATTTTTCACATATTCTTTTCCTTAGAACATTTAATTACTTGCTTTTTTTCCCTTTATAGTCTTCAAATATTCTTATTGCAATATTATCATCTTAATTTTGTGTTTGTTTCCATATTGTACTACTGTCATCATCATATTATTACGTACTTAACTTATTATTAATTTTCTAATTACATTGGTTGTTTTCTTGTGTCTCTTAGCCATGATGAAGGCCCACAATGTATGCCGAAACATCGGCACACAGTTCAAATAAATACTAATTTTTAATACTTTTTTTTTTTTTTTTAATGATCGCATCCCCCCCCCCCCCAACCATCTTCCTCATCTAACTTTATTTTAATGTACTTAAATCAATTTTAACAACGAATGTAAGGGAAAGACCTGTGCTGGGCGTTTTATTTTAAAACCGCAATCCTTCATTGTTTTCAGGGCAACCCAATATACGTAAATCAACACAAAATGGAATATTGTGAATGGAAGGGACTGGATGGTCGCAGCTAGAACAGGTGTTCTAAGTAATAGATGTGATTACAGAGAGGAAGAGAGAGCCTCCGTTATATTGATCTATCGGACAGGACAACAGAAGCCATAGGTAACGTAACTAGCTGGATATAACTCACCTGTCATCCAGTTCTACTGCTAGAGCATTCTAAACCTCATTACCAATATATAATGAAGACTACACAGCGAGGGAATAGGTAGGTGAAAATCGTGAGATCTGTTGAGAGTGAATTATCATACACTCTCACATACTTTCAACGTATTTTAATAAACATCCAATTATCTTTTTTACCTCCACTTATCTATATATGGAATATATAGTAAGGTTAATAGGTTAAGTGAAGGTTAAAGTTGATTATTCAGACGCAGGGAACCCTGAAAGGTGTATTTCCGTTGAAAACTGTAATTCGAAAATTTTCACGATCGCAATACTTTCCCTTACTATTAGGTTGTTTAACATGAAATGTCCGTTTTTATAGTTTCTGAAATACATAAAGGATTTTGCAGGTCTCTGTTGTTTTCTTCCGAATGTTTACATATTTAATGTAAACAGTTACTAATCCTCTACCTTTGTATTATAAACAATAGCTTCCTAATCAATTACCCACTTTTTAGTATACCTCCAAATATGAACATGGAAACACGGCATTTTCGAGTAATATTTTTGTACGAGTTTAAACTCGGCTGTTCAGCAGCTGAGGCCGCTAGAAGGGAGTGTTAATGAACGGACCATTCGCCGTTGGTTTGCTAAGTTTTCAGCTGGGGATACCGACTTGGAAAACTTGCCCTGAGGAAGACCTCCGTCCGTAATAGACAACGATGTCCTCAAACATACAGTACAAGGAAACCCCTACCAAACAGTTAAAGGACTCTCAGCACAACTAAATGCAAGTGCATCTACCGTTTCCAGACATTTAAAGTGTATTGGGAAAGTAAAAAAGCTCGATACATGGGTACCTCATGATCTCACTGAGCGGCAGCAAGACCCCATGTTTCAAAACATACCGTGTAAAAATTGAAAGAACTGGGCAACGAAGTTCTTCCGCACCCACCATATTCTCCCGACTTGTCTCCAACAGATTACTATCTGTTCAGGAATTTAGACAAGTTCGTCAAAGGAAAACTTTTTGAAAATGATGATCAAGTGAAAAGTGCGTTTTCAGTTTTTGTTTCACTTCAAAGCTCAGTGTTTTTCAGTTCGGGGATAAAAATGTTAGTGTCACGTTGGGAAAAATGTGTAGAAAAAGAAGGTAAAAACTTGGAATATAAATATCTTGTTTTCATATCGTATTTTTAATAAAAATCCTTTACCTTGAAAACGGACATTTCATGTGACACAACCCAGTATAATACTTCATATATATCAGTAAAGATCTCAGTTCATCACATCAAAAGTAATGTACAAGACCAATTTAATTCTTACGATTGGTGACAGCTGAACAGCTGTTAACGAACCAGCATTTCGTCGGAGTAGATCCGAAACAGGAAACGATTTATTGACTCTAGAACAGTGAGGAGGGGGAGCACCCGGAAGTGGAGGGCACGGAGCATTCAATGGAAGCTCTTACGGAGGAGGGGTGAAAAAAAGAGGTGCTGAAAGCTAAATCATAGCGTGACTTGATATCTAGAGCCTAGGCTATCTAGGAGGCCTTGCCTAGGGGCACGTAGGGGGTCTGAGTCGTAAAGCTAACAGGTCTATGTCATCGCCTAGCTCGTCTTCTATACAGCTCTACATATTTTAAAGCGGAATTATTAAAAAAAATAAATCATTAAAATTTTCAAGTTTTATCCTTGGTTATAACACTACAAATGTAAATAACCTCATCAAAACAGTAATTTTAATAAGGTTTCTTAAAAAATGTGTTAGTTACTTTTAAAATGGAATCTTAATTTTTTTTTTTTGATAGATTTATTGCTATTTACAACTGTATAATGATATACATCTAGTAAATGAGATACAAGATAAAAATGTCATGGATTCACATGTGGGGATACTACCCATTGGCAGCTCCCCAAAGACTATGTTAAACTAAAAGGTCTCGTGGCCATCTTCTTTTCAGACGTCTCGGAGGATTATCAGGGATTGTAGAGGAAGCGAGGATTGAAACAAGTGGATTAGAGTGGGAATGGAGTTTGCCATGAAAGGAGTGGTACCTGGTTCGCGCCAAGTCAGCAACATAGGGAACGTTAAGGTCTTTATGGATGAGTTTATTTGTGACAAAATAAGGAGCGTTGAGGATTTTTCGAAGGATTTTTGATTGCAAGGATTGGAGACGGGAAGAATTTGATGATTTAGTAGAGCCCCAAATCTCTACTCCGTAAGTCCATATCGGTCTGATGATAGTCATATAGATGAGCCTTTTGTACTTAAGTGGAAGGTTAGAGCGTTTGTCTAGTAAGTGTTGAAGTAGTCGAAAACGTCGGGCAGTTTCTTGTCTTTTCAGTCTTGTATGAGGGTTCCAAGTAAGACGTTTGTCCAGGTGCAGTCCTAGGTATCGGATCTGTTCAACCGGGACAAGAGGAGTGTTATTGAAGGATAATCTTAATTTGAGTACAGTTACTGAGAAACCTTATTAAAAGTACTGCTTTGAAGGGATTATCTATATTTTTACTTTCACTTACTATATATAGTAAGGGAAACGTATTGCGATCATGAAAATTTTAGAATTCCAGTTTTCATTGGAAATACACGTTTTAGGGTCCCCTGAGTCCAAATAACCAAATCCCACCCGGGCGGAAACGGTAAGTCCTATGAAACTGAAATTTCATATTTAAGACAAATATACGCCCGAGACGTTACAAAACCTATTTCATCAAAATAAGCTTACCAGAAGAGCCACTTTATACCATGCATTTTGCACTATTTTCGATTTTCTCAAAAACGGTTCCGACGATTTTGATTAAACTCGTTATATCGATATATAATGTAATGGGCTTTAATATCATATAGGTTTTATTCTGGTTAAAATGGTCTGACAGGGCTTAAATGTCGATATTTTAAATTTTCTTTTTCTAATGTACCTTTAATTTTGTTGATTCTATAAAAATAACTATATTATCTTGTTACCACTGATGAAAAACAGGTAAATACAGTAGCTCACAGTGAAAAGGATACACCTACTTTATTTCTATAAATATGTCAAGAATAACTTATGGCGCTTATTTTTATATGACCTATAAGTATATGTGGAATGAAAATACATTCATGATTACAGATTAACTTGCCTAGCTCTATAACATTAGCAATGGATTAAATACAACTACATAAGAGGATTACAAAGCTTTGACCTATCTCACAGTGAAAATGATACACCATTCATGTTGCCATTGTTTACACCACTCATTGTTTTTAATCAGTTTTAGTTCTATCGAGGCTTTCAGTGTCTTCTGCGCTATCAGTCTCTAAGACAATTTTATTATATTATTTTGTGATTGTTTTTGTTTTATTATAATGGGTCGGCACGCAACAGTAAGAGAAAGAGAACTCATTATACAACAGTTCAACAGAGGAAAATCGTATCGAGAAATTTGCGAACTTTTTCAGAAAAGTCATGCAACAGTACAACACATTGTAGAAAGATATAAAAGGGAAAATAGGCTTTTTAATAAGAAGAGGAAAAGCCCCAAAAAGATACTTCCCGATGCTGACGAAAGATGGATTCTGCGATATGTAAAAAAAAAAAAAACCAAGAATGAGTGCACCAAAAATTTCAAATAAAGTGGAAAATTATTTAAAGAAGATTGTTAGTGCGGAAACTGTGCGTCGCGTCCTACGGAAATTCAATTTGATGGTAGAGTTGCAATGAAAAAGCCGTTCATTAGTAAAAAATATCAAAAAGACCGGCTAAAATTTGCAAATGAGCACATTTCCAAAGATTTTGACTTTTGGAAAAAGTTTATTTTTACTGATGAAAGCAAATTTAACATTTTTGGGTCGGATGGATGTGGATACGTTTGGAGAAAACCTGCAGAAGCATTTTCCAAGCAAAATCTCTTACCGACTGTGAAAAATGGAGGTGGGAGTGTGATGGTGTAGGGATTAATGGCAGTCTCTGGAGTGGGAAATCTGCATTTCATAGAAGGTATAATGGATAAACTTAAAAATAAATTTATATGTGCACATATTAAGGATAAATCTGAAGGTAAGTACTGAAAAATTTGGATTAAAAGATATTTTTACTTTTTACCAAGATAATGACCCCGTTTCTTCGTTGATAATGAAAGAATGGCTTACATTTAACTGTCCCAAACCTATAAAGACACCTGCGCAGTCACCAGATGTAAATGTCATTGAACATTTGTGGGCAAAATTGGAGACAGAAATTCGAAAACATAATATTACAAACAAAGAAAATCTAAAAAAGGCACTCTTGGAAGAATGGGAGAAAATCACCCCAGATTTTACCCCAAAACTCGTGGAACTCATCCCAAACCGCTTATGAGAAGTAATAAAAAACAAATGACTTTCAACAAGATATTAAAGTTGTATAAAATTACTTTTAAATTTAATTTTATTAAAGTGTATCTTTTCACTGTGAGGTCTGGAATTTCATTTTGTTATTTTTATGTTCAGGCATTATTAATTATTGTTCAATAGAGATATTTATTTTTTTCTATATACAATGTGTAATATTTGGGGAGAATCTTTTTTAAAAAAATATATTATTGTACTTAATAAATGAACATTTTGTGAAATTTGTATGGTGTATCATTTTCACTGTGAGCTACTGTATATAAATTGAATGAATTCGATACAACTAATGCAACTAAAGGAGAAAACAGAAAAAATATTTTTTTAATGCAATTTTTGGTTTTTGAACATAAGAGCAGTAATATACATGTATGACATACCGTTGGAAAGCTAAAGATTTTAGAAAAAAAATATTATCTTATACTGTATGCTTGTGTATAAAGCTTTTAAAAGTTAATAGAGAGTGATGAAAAGATAAAAATATAATAGATTTTTTAATAAAACACATATTTCTATATAAATTCAATTTAATTAATTCTTTAACAGCTTCACGTATTTTCATCTTGAACTGTATTTGAAAATTCTTTCATTGATTTAAAAAATGGAGGTAAGTGAAAGTCGTGTGTTGCCCGCACCAGATTTTTTATATTTATGAAAATCATTGTTTTGCCTTCGAAGAATCCTTCAATTTGTTTTGCGTTTCAAGAATCCTACGGATTAGGACGACTAACAAATTACTTTTGCAACGTAAATACATTATATTTGTCTCTCAGATGGTACATTTCGTGTTCGTACTGCATGCTAGCAAGCTAATTAAACAAATAAATATTACAAATCTGCTACTTACCATACAAAATTAAGGTAAGTAATTTATTTATATATTTCATAATTAAATAATTTTTCTTAAACTTAGCTTAAAATACTTGTATTCTTAATACTTTATATTGATGACAAATAGTGTATCATCGACCTTACCTTTAAAAGATACTTCAGAAAGAAATATACGAATAAAATTTTGCAAATATTTTAAGTCAGTCAAATTTCGTTATAAACAACAATAGAATATAGTCATGTAAATTATGTTTAGGGCAAATTAATTCGGCGAAATTTTGTCGACGTGAAACGAACATTTGTACTGTATCTATACTAATATTATAAAGCTGAAGAGTTTGTTTGTTTGTCTGAACGCGCTAATCTCAAAAACTACTGGTTCGAAATAGTCCATTAATCGAGGAAGGCTATAGGCTATATAACATCACCCTGCGACCGATAGGAGTGAAGTATCGTTGGAAATGTGGAAAAAACGGAGGAAATTGACCTCGCATCCCAATGATTCTAAATGATTTACATTTAAATTTTAAAATAATATAATTTCCCGTTGAATTATATTTTGTCGTAACAAATAATAAATCACAGGGGATAGGAATCGATTACGTCAAGAATGCTTTCCACAATGCCAACTACAGTGAGTGTCAAAAGTATTCAGAATTTCTATTTCTTTTCATTTAATAATTATATTTCACAACTATTAATTTATATAATCCTTTTTGATTCATAAATCTTTAAAAATCACGAACCAGATAACCGAAATGTTTATTTTTTTTTTCAAGATTAAACAATTAATTTTGTAAAATTACCAGATCATTCAGTGTCAGTATTCGGAAATCCTATTGTTCAATGGTTTCAAATGTTCAAATTCTCACTAAATTCCAAATCTGAAACAACTTTATTTCGAATAATTTTGAAACTCCTATTTTTATATTTTTCGTAAATTGACGTTGAAACCGTTAAATATAAAATGACTATTGTCGTGGTTTTTGGGTTCGTCTAATGAATACTTTCCTCTTAACAGGATAAAGTTAGTAACAACTCTTAAAAAAAAAAAAAAAAAAGTTGTTACTAAACAACTCTTTAAAAACATAAATAATAACTCAAAAGCAAGTAAACTACACAATGATAGTGAATTCCGAATACTTTCAAAGCTTGTCAAGATCGGGTTGCGGAGAAAATCAGTACGTTCTTCTACCACAAGAAAATAAAACTAAAAATATCATTTACGAAGAAATTCTTTGAAATATATTCTTTTAAAAACTGCTAAATCCCGATCATAATAACAGAAATTTGCGCGGACGAAGTCGCTGGCAACAGCTAGTGTTTTTATAAAATTTTAGTAATTTTTTTAATTCTCATAGACATATAATATTGTAATTTACTAAAGAACAGTTAGAATTTTATATAAATCTGTTACCAGACCTATAATTACATATGCATGCCCAGCCTGGAGTCTTACAAGCAAAACACATATTAGAAAAAGTCCTACAAAATAGATGCCTAAAAATAATTAATAATTATCCACCACACACGAAAATGACTACCATGCACAAAGATCTGGACATCCCTACAATACAAGAATTTATACACCAACAAACACAATCATTTTTCTCAAAATGCCAAACTGACAAGCGATACCCTTATAAAACAAATCGGTAATTATTCTAAACTATCAATCTCTAAATATAGACATAAGAGAACCAAACATATACTGTTGTAAAATTCTAAATTACACAATTCCATCATATGATTTTAATAACTATAATTTTGTTTAATCCTCGCGCGGATCTCATTACCGCGTATGGGGAGCGTCCCACGGGTGGCGGATGTGGGGATGGTCGGTGGAATTTCCTCGGAAGCTCCTCCCGGCTAAGTCCGATGGACTCGCTGACCAACAATGAGAGCGGCCCCCCAGGCTTGCTGGAGGGTGTGACGTAGGTTCGAACGACCTACTCACATATTTTAGTTCACAAAATATCACCAAAAGTCATGGATTCCTCTGAGGTAAAACGCTCATTATCCGGAGGTAAACTAGTCCCCCGTTCGGGTCTCCGGGTGGGGACTGCTTCAGGGGAATCATGGCGCAAGATGAAAATTAGAAATCTAACAATAGGGACATGGAACGTTAGAAGTTTAAATACGGCAGGTGGGTTAAAGTCGGTCGTGAATGAAGTTAAGGGGTACCGTTTAGATATCGTTGCATTACAAGAGGTTCGCTGGCCAGGGGAGGGTTCGTTAACAGAAGGAAAGTATACTATTTGGTACGGGGGGAGCGTTAATTATTGTCTAGGTACCGGGTTTCTGATTAGGAATAGATTTCTTTCCGCTTTACGGGACGTACAGTTCTTTAGTGAAAGAATATCGGTTGCTATATTTCAAGGGCGTTGGTTTAAAATCGCGTTTATAAACATTCATTCTCCCACCGAAGACAGTGATGATGAAGTAAAATGCGAATTTTATGATAAACTAGAGTCGGTTTACGATAAGTTACCGCGAAATTACATTAAGATAATACTAGGCGACGCGAACGCAAAGGTTGGAAGGGAAGAAGTATATCGTCCTACAATCGGTAAAGAAAGTTTGCACGAATATAGTAATGATAATGGGACCCGACTAATAAACTTTGCCATTTCGAAAAACCTAGTAATCAAAAGTACTACATTTAAACATAAGGATATTCATAAGTATACGTGGACATCGCCGGATGGACAAACACGGAATCAAATCGATCATGTTTTAATACAAAACAGATGGCAAAGTAGCATAATTAATGTGAGATCTTATCGGGGTGCAGAATGCGGTTCTGATCATGAATTAGTAATCGCGAAACTTCGACAAAAACTAAATACAAAAAAGAGAACACCGAACTATATTCGTCCCGAGAATTTTGATTTAGGTAAATTGAACAACCTCGAAATTAGAAAACAATTCGCGATAGAAGTAAAAAATCGGTTCGAAGCTTTGGAATCCTCAGACGAGGAACACAAAGATGTAAACAAACTATGGGAAGGGATCAGGGATAATATTAAAGAGGTCGGTAATTTATGTCTTGGAAAAATCGAAAATAAAAAGAACAAACCTTGGTTCGACAGGGATTGTCAAAATATGTGCGAAAAAAGAAAAACCGCTAAACTGAATTCCTTAAATAATCCAAGCGATAATAATGTGGTTTATTTTCGGTTAGTAAAGAATGAAACTTCAAAACTCTTAAAAAATAAGAAAAGAGAGTATCTTAAAGGCAAAATAATAGAAATAGAAAAACACAGAAACGAAAATAACGTAAGAGAGATGTACAAAGGTATAAACAAATCGCGTAAAAGATCTGAACCTCTATTGAATGCGGTTAAAGATGCAAATAACAATGTAATTGCGGATCCTTCTGAGATATTAAATAAATTTAAACAACACTTTGAGGGCATCTTAAATACGGAAAATAATAATCAATCTCCTCTCTCTGAATATCAGAGCGCTGAACCATGGATAGACGCACCGAGTAAAGAGGAAGTCGAAATGGCGATAGGAAAATTAAAACGTTATAAGGCCGCAGGAAATGATAATATCACGAGTGAATTAATCAAGGCGTGTGGAGAAGCGGGCGTTTCCATAATACATTTTTTAGTTAAAAAGATCTGGGAAACTGAAAAAATGCCCGAAGAATGGAAAGAATCAATACTTATTCCGATTCACAAAAAAGGACCGAGGTCGGATTGTAACAACTATCGTGGGATCTCTCTTCTCCCAGTATGCTATAAAATATTCTCGTCAATTCTAACTAGTCGAATCACGGAATACGCTGAGGAAATTATCGGAGATTACCAATGTGGTTTTAGGCGGAATCGCTCGACTATTGACCAAATATTTTCCTTACGTCAAATATTAGAGAAAAAATTGGAATACAACGGTGTAGTCCATCAACTTTATATCGATTTTAAAAAGGCTTATGATTCAATAGACCGTCAGAAGCTATATAACATCATGATTGAACAGGGAATACCTAGAAAGTTAGTAAACCTAGTAGAAATGTGTTTGTCGGAAACATTCCATAAAGTTAGAATCGGTCATAATTACTCCGAGAGATTTGAGGTGCGATCGGGTTTGAAACAGGGTGACTCCCTTTCACCTGTGTTATTTAATATAGCTTTAGAATATGTCATAGAAAAGGTGATGTGTACCGAGAAAGGCTTAAATATGGGTGACAAGATTCCGGTTCTGGGGTATGCCGATGATCTGGTACTGCTAGGTGAAGACACGGAAACCATACAACTAAATACAAGTGTGTTAATAAAAACCGGTAAAGAAATAGGACTCGAATTAAATACCGATAAAACGAAGTATATGATTAGTAGCAGAAACGGTGTCGATCTTGGTGATATTGATGTATCAGGTCATACTTTTGAACACGTAGAGAAATTCAAGTATTTAGGTTCAATTATAACTAGAAAAAATGAAATCCAGGAAGAAATAAAGTCTCGGGAACTGCGTGTTACTATTCAGTTTCTAAGTTACTTAGTTCGCGGCTTCTATCTATTGGGTTGATGCAAAATTAATGCAGGTTTCCTCTATTGCAATATCTTAATTCCAATTGTGTAAACAAAGCTAATCCTAACATTGATCATTATTATACCAAAACAAACCTTATCTAATACCCTCTCTTTCACCATGAATTTGTTTAGTAAAATCGTTTTGTTCAGTGTGTTCAAAGGTCTTGAATCGAAAATGTCAAAGTGCGATTTTCGTCAAATTTATTTTTACGAATTTAAATTAGGGCGCAGCGCTGCGCAAACGGCTCGTAATATTAATGAAGTGTGGGGTCAGGGGGCTATTAATGAGTGCACGGTGCAGCGTTGGTTCCAGAAGTTTCGCAGAGGAGATTTCGACCTCGAAGACAAGGAAGGTCGGGGCCGTCATCTTGCTCTGGACAACGACCAGCTGAGGTCAAAGGTGGAAGAAGACACAACCAAAACCACACGAGAAATGGCGGCGGAACTCGGAACTCAAAAATTGCAACGTCTTTGCCCAGCATTGATGAATCGGAAGGGGCCGATCCTGCTCCACGATAACGCCAGACCACACGTTGCACAACCAACGCTTCGACGACTGCACGAGTTGGGCTATGAACTTCTCCAACATCCGCCTTATTCACCTGACCTCTCTCCTACAGACTTCCACTTTTTCAGGCATCTGGACAACTTTTTGAGGGAGAAAAATTTTCAAAACCAGGACGACATTGAAAATTCTTTTCGTGATTTCATTGAGTCCAGGGATTCGGATTTTTTTTCTGGTGGAATAAGAAAGCTTGTTGAACGTTGGCAAAAGTGCATTGATTCAGATGGAAATTATTTTGATTAAATATATATGGTTAAAGTAAAGATATGGCGTATTTACAATACCTACTAAAAACCTGCATTAATTTTGCATCAACCCAATAAAAACTTAAAGATTAGAATTTATAAAACTATTATTCTTCCAACGGTTCTTTACGGATGTGAAACGTGGCCGCTTACTTTAAAGGATGAACAACGGCTTAAGGTTTTCGAAAATAAGGTATTGCGTAAAATATTTGGTCCAAAGAGAGATGAGGCCACTGGGGAGTTTAGAAGGTTGTATAATGCGGAATTGCGGAACTTGCATCCTGTGAATATAATTGAGCTGATTGCATCGCGGAGACTCAAATGGGCGAGTAAAGTTGTTGGGCTCGATGATGAGCGGATTCCGAGAAAGTTGGTATTTGCTGATCCGACTGGTAGGCGTCCGAAAGGTAGGCCGAAGCGGAGATGGGAGGATTGCGTTAAGGCTGATCTCGGGAGCTTGGGCTTGAATGGTGAACATTGGACGATTCTGTGTAGGCGGAATTTGGTGGTATCGGCATCGAACCTTCGGGTTCGCTAAGCCTATTATTATTATTATTATTATTTTGATTTTTATTATTTCTTTCTTTCTTTTTTTTTTTTTTTTTTGTTTAGTTTCTCTTTTTTGTTTTCTTTTCTTAGTTGGTTTTTTTTTTAATTTTTACCAACAATAAAAACAATTTATATACAAAATAAATATTAGCAAATAAGTAGCGCATTGTAATGGATTTCCAATCAATGTTTTTAAAACTGTGCACATGTATTCTATACAAATAAAGATTGATATTGTTGTAAAAAAAAAAAAAAGAACATTTAAATAATTACAAATTAATTTAAAATTTGAATTTATCTTTAAAAATCGAAACATACAATTATACATTTTTCTCCTGTAAATCAAGTGTGGACATCAGAAAAATCAAAATTAAGTGTTAAAACTTTAAAAGCCATTTTATGAGTGAAATGTAATTTGAAGGGATCACTTGTAGCTGGGTGGCTAGCGTAACAGCCTCCCATGCTAAAGGTCACGGGTTCAAACCCGCAGCTGGTCCTAGGATTTTTTAATGGGAGTGAAAAATCCTTAGTTACACCGTCCTTCGGAGGGGACGTTAAAAGGTGGTCCCGAGCCTGTGCGATGTCAGGTACTCGTTAAAGATCCCAATTCTAATAAAACCTGGATAGGCAAAATTTAGGACCCCCACTGTAGCATTGTCCGATAAGCCACAGTAGCATAAAGTGACGTTAAATAAATAAACAAACAAACAAACGTAATTTGATAAATTATTGTGAAGAATTTTACAATATTTTAAAAAATGACAACGATCTACTGCAACGAATTCACTCAGATAAAAATCTGCCAAGGAATAAAATATTATACTTTTTTTTTATATTTATAAATTGTACTTTTGTTAAAAAAAAAAAAATATTACGATATTGTTTTTCTCATCATTGTCGTCATTGTTCTTTTGTTCTAATATTTGTTCGATAATTATCAGGCCGATTTGCAAAAGAAATTCTTGGATATTTTTTTTAAACAATTTATTTATTCCAGTATCGCGACGTTTCAGCCTCTAGGGCCATTTTCAAGCTTCTGTAATCAATTAAAATCTCATTGCATTTATATATTTCCAACAATTCAATTACAACAACATATAATAAATTATTTTTAATAATTATGTCACCTACCATGCATATCCATCTCAATTATCTTTTAATTTTACCGCTTTTCAGCAGCGTCGTCATAATTTTTTTAAAATGTCATTTTTCAAAAAAACCTGTATTCAAAAATATCATATTATTTTTCATCATCCATTGAAAAAGGGGATCTATTTATTCAAAAAAGAAAAGAAACATTTTTTCCAACTTACTTAACAGTTTTCAGCCGCCTTTTAATTTTAATTGATTACAGAAGCTTGAAAATGGCCCTAGAGGCTGAAACGTCGCGATACTGGAATAAATAAATTGTTTTAAAAAAATATCCAAGAATTTCTTTTGCAAATCGGCCTGATAATTATCGAACAATTACGATATTGTTTTTATTCTGTATGAAATTTTGCTGTCGATACCTCCCCCCCTCTCCCCCCTCTGATTCAGAGTTGTCCTGCTTTGTCCATATATAATGATGTACAAATAAAATTAATGCATAAATATATATCTTCCAAGATACTAAGATAGTCAGAATATACCTTAGGCTTGCAAACCCTAACTAACAAGCCTTCCTTACACAGATAGAACTGACTTAGACACTTATAGATAAGCGAGCTATCGCGTGCCTAACCACACGGTCCTTCAATTCACCACCTTGCGATAGTTCGTTTACACCAAGTTGTATCTTCTGATCTCGACTAGTATTTCACTGTCATTAATATTTTACTGGGAAATTGATAATATTTCAGGAATAATGATGCTCATTGTTAGGAATTATTATTATTATTATAGAGTTATTTTTATCTAAATAACGAATATAAATTTATTTATTTATCATCTGTCGGTCACTTTCGAATGATTTATTCGTTATTCGAATAACGAATAAAAATTAGGTTTATTCGTTATCTTTTTTTTTTCTCTCTGGCGCGACAGGCCGTGTGGTCCTTGGCCTCATGGTGTAATCTCCTGGGAGAATATACATACGATTCACGATGAGGTTTTACAGGAGAGGGTCATCACTCCTTACGCCTATTTTTGTGAGTAGCCACCATTTGGCTGACGGGTTTCACATACCCGGGGTAGAGGCTGTGAGTGAATCCCCATTTAATTACATACTTATAAAACCCCGGGCGGGACTGGGGGATTCGAACTCACAACCTTTAGCATCAGAGAAGACTAGGGCGCTAGCCACGGGCTTTTATTTTATATATTATTTATTTATCTGAATTCATTTTCATTGCATTGGGAAAATCTTATGATAGCTGTAAATTGATTTGCTTAAGGTAAATACCTTACCTTTTCTATCGAAACTCAATTTATTATTAATTCGTTCTCCTTTATTCTTCTCGAAAAATTTATTTAATTCAATCCTATTTTAATTTGAAAATTCTTCAATTGATATATCAATTAAACAACACGAGTAAGTGAAAGTATTGTGTTTCACAGCAGATTTTTTATTTTTTTACTATGAATGACTTCAGTTCACAAAATTAAAATTTGTTTTTCATTCATTCCTTCATAGTAATCTTTAAAAAAAAAAAAAGAAGAAGCAGGGGCCGTAAATCCATCGGAGAATCCTCGCGGGAGCCATTCCTAAAATGAACTTTATTAAGTCGGGTCCCTCGAGTGTCTTAACTCTTGTCCTAAAACTAACAACCCGTATGGACTTCATCTGGTTTTATTTCTGCTTCGTATAACTTACCATTTGCTGGCTGAAGGGCCTAAAAAGTATTCGTAGACAAAGAGTTTTTTATTTTTTGGAAAGTTTACTAATTTATTGAACGTAAAATTCTGATAGATTCGAGATCTCCAGTGGCATACTGGCTAAAATGACAGCCTGCTATGCCCAAGGTCACGCGGTCGAACCCAACAGATAGATTGCCTTGGGATTTCTTGAAGGAAGTAAAAAATCCTTTGTTATGTCGTCCTTCAAATGGCATTCCTTCAGGCACTTGCTAAAGATTCCTATGCTAATTAAACACGAATAGGGAAAATTTAGGACTCCCATTGTAGCACAACAGTAAAATGATGTGAAAACATTAACAACAATATTTATATACATTATTTGTATTTATTTTTCCGGCTTATCTTATGCACTGAAGCATTATTAGGCTTATTGTGCGACGTCCATTCTCCTGTTAGTACAGACCTAGTGCTTTGGTGAATCTGGCCAAGCTATAGGGGTTAATCAAGTTCAACAACTTTGGATCTATAATACGGTCGCTGCCAAAATGGTAAAACCGTATCCTAGCAATCTCTGGACAACAACACATATTCTTTTCTTCCTTCTTGCAAACCTGAAGTAGGTAAGGCCACCACCCCCATATTGAGATGTCTGTTAAGCTGACAGTGTCCTGTGTACAGTCCTGTCACTCTCCTCAAAGTTATCCTCTCCATTGAGAGTAGTGCACAACTTCTCTCTTGCGGGGCCCTTTCAAAAACATCTTAGGGTGATGCTGCTTTCCAGTGTCCCTCCAGTATTGCCTAGACCTATTGCCAGCAGCCGCCTTGATCAGACCTTTAGCATAGCTGAGGCTGATTCCACACACAGGTTCAGGCTGCAGAGGGTAACTGAGCAGAGCCTCTCCTTGCGAGGCTGTCAGCTCTCTCATTGCCTAAGATGCCTGAGTGACCAGGACCTAATAAACTCGGACTTTATTCAGCAGGGAAAGCGCATTGAGATTTCTTTTGCATTCCTTTACTAATTTGGACCGAGTCATGTAACTACCCAGAGCACCGATAGCAGCTTGATGGATAGTTATAAGTCTGTCTCTCATCACTTCTCAAATAAGGGTTTGAGCAGACATTTATCACCGTTACTTCAGACTGAAAGACTGAAGTATGATTACCTAGAAAGATGGATATCCTTCCTTGGGTTTATCCATTCTCCATATTCCAGCCCCTGAGCCTACCTCTGTCAGGGATCCGTCTGTATAGCAATTGACTCCATTGCATGGTCTGTGTGAGTCAGTCCTATTAATCCCTACACAATAAAGTGTGTGTATATTTCTTTTCCTGAAGATCAGAATGCATGGCTAGCACCGAATCTTCACCAATCCTTCTGAACAAGTAAGTTACCATGACCCTGGTATATCAGTGAGTTAGATCTTGTTCCTAACTTAGAAAGCCAATAAGCTGTGCTAAATGCTTGAGTTTCTACTGCTATGTGTTATGGTGTTAGGTTCAGTAGAACTTCCTATATACTATATACATTATTAAATACAATATCTAAAGTTTGTTTGATTGTTTATTTATTTAACGTCACTATATACTGTTGTGGCTAATCAGACGATGTTACAGTGAGAGTCCTAAATTTTGCCTATCCAGGTTTAATTTGGATAGGGATCTTTAACGAGTACCTGACATCGCAGAGGCTCGGGAACACCCACCTTCTAACGTCCCCTCCGAAGGACGGCATAACAAAGGATTTTTTACTCCCATTAAATAACGCTACGGGCCAACTACGGGTTCGAACTCGGGACCTTGGGAATATAAGGCTGTTATGCTAGCCACTATGCCACAGATGAAACCAATATCTCAACTTTATGGATGTTTTCTCATTCTCTAATAACGTCTACCACATTATTTGTTATTTTCTCTAAAATCTTGCGATTTTCAATGGTATATTATACATATTAGTGTTCTTTATTCGGACATGGTATGTGTTTTAATACAAAAAAAAAAACATTTATCCTGTTTCCTGCTTCCATTGATTCACCAATTGAGAAGTTGATTTCCAAAAGGAAATTTTAAAGAAGGCCCGAAAATCTCTCATTACTATATTATCAAACCAGCTAATTTGATTCTTTGGCATTAAAATCTAGGATTGTTTGTTTACTATATTAATAACATCCTATTAATATTATGAAATGAAATGTTTTACTATGATTCGGAACGAAATTAAATGTGTAATTTAGTACCTTTAGAATATAATTGCGAATCCGGTGTTCCTCAGGGCAGTGTCCTTGGTCCTATCCTCTACAATATATACACGGCTGATATTCCTCCTTGCCCTAATACCTTCCTAGCAACGTACGCTGATGGCACAGCTATCCTATCCTCTCACTTAGATCCTGAAATTGCATCTACAGGCCTCCAAACGCACCTTTCTCAAATTGAAGACTGGTGTAACAACTAGAGAATCAAAGTCAATCAATCCAAATGCAGACATGTCACCTTTACCCTTCGAAGACAATCC
Source organism: Piezodorus guildinii (assembly GCA_023052935.1). Classification (NCBI taxonomy): domain Eukaryota; kingdom Metazoa; phylum Arthropoda; class Insecta; order Hemiptera; family Pentatomidae; genus Piezodorus; species Piezodorus guildinii. Next base: position 2,811,588 of record CM041298.1, on the reverse strand, counting down.
TGCCCTCCAGTTCTCTTTAACTCCGTTCCGCTTCCTTTCTCCGACACAGTCCGGTATCTTGGCTTCCTTCTGGACAAAAGACTAACTTGGAACCCGCATACTAGACTTAAACGACAAGAACTTAATCGACGATTTGGACAATTATACAGACTACTGAACAGAAATTCTAAATTATCTATCGAGAACAAACTGCTAATATACAAGACAGTACTGAAACCTATCTGGAACCTTAACTGGGGGCAATCAATCAAACGCATTCAATCCTTCCAATCAAAAGTCCTCCGAACAATAGTTAATGCTCCTTATTATGTATCCAACCATACCTTACACCGCGACCTAAATATTCCATTTATTTTAGACCTTATACCATTAAAATTCTCTAAATTCCATCCAGAACCTTATCCATCACCCTAATCCCCTAGCTCAATCCTTATCCAGCTCCACACATCCTTACCATCCTCCTAGAAGGTTGAAACGGCAGTGGCCTCGAGACCTCTTGTAACATGTATATTGGAGTTCTAGCATTGGCTAGATTCTCCACTCACGTGCTGTATGCTTGTGAATTGTATATAGGTATGAGTGACTTTTGTATATATTTTTATTGATTTTGTTTTGTATTTATTTATATTGTATTATTATTATATAAATTTATTGTTTTGTATATATCGTGTGAATGCAGTATGAATGTTGTACTTTATCCCTATTAAAAATGTCCTAAATTGGACAGATTGTAATATTGTTCAATAAAGAATTGTTTCTAAAAAGAATATAATTGCATTTTTAAATCGTGTTTTTAAAGGACTTGAGTGATCATTAGATAAAAAAAAAAAGAAGATTTAGATAAAACTAAATGACGTGAATACCAATATCTAAAAAAAATCAATTTCGTAAAAAATGTTCTTTAGCACCTTCCGGAAATCAACGTCTCAATTTGTTCATGTTTTATAGTATATAGGACCACCATTTTACGTTCCATTCGAAAGGACAGGATACCATGGTTTTCTCATTCCCTTTAAAATATCCTACTGCATTATATCAATATATTTTAAAATACAGGAAGATCTCGTATAATTATTAAGGTAGATGTTCGGGCTGAATAAATGCAATACTCTTGCTCAGATCTGATGTTTTTACATATTGACTACATTTTTACTAATATCCCTAATTAAATTTGTGTATTAGTGAAAATGCTGGTAGTTCAAAATATATAACCAGGTAATTTTAAAATATTTATTTATTTCGTTAACTAATTTCTATGGAACATTGTTAATTATTGCTTTTAATGCCTCCTTTTGATTTTAAATTTGTTGTTTAATATTTTTAAATTTTGTTATCAATGGACACCTAATTTATAATATTTTTTCATAACGTTTTAAACCATTCACTTCATTATAGTATTTTTTAATGTAATGGAAATTTTTTTTTTACTTTGTTGACTTCTGAAGATGGGAGAAGATCCCGAAACGTCATGTTGATGTAATAAAAAAATTTGTGTCTTTATGGAAGAAGATATTCAGCCCGAATATCTACCTTAATAATCCTACTGCACTTATTTACGCCCCTTATACATTTTTCCATTTTTTATTTTAATGATGTAAATTCCTCATAAATTAACGATGTAAATAAAGTCCCGGTTGAAGGTGGGAAATGCGTGTTATTATTCAGTTGCTAAGTTACTTAGCTCGCGGCTTCTATCTAAAAACTTAAAGGTTAGAATTTATAAAACTATTATTCTTCCGACGGTTCTTTACGAATGTGAAACGTGGCTGCTTGTTTGAAGGATGAACAACGGCTTACGGTTTTCTAAAATATGGTACTGCGTAAAATATTTGGTCCGAAGAGAGATAAGGCCACTGGAGAGTTCAGAAGCGCACAACGCGGAATTGCGGAGCATGTACCCTCTGAATATAATTGAACTGATAGAGACTCAAATGGGCGCGTAAAGTGGTTGGGCGCGGTGAGGAACGTATTATGAGAAAGTTGGTATTCTCTGAACCGACTGGTAGGCGTCCGAAAGGTCGGCCGAAGCGTCGACGGGAGGATTGCGTTAAGGCTGATCTCGAGGGCTTGGGCTTGAACGGCGAACATTGAACGAGTCTGTATAGGCGAAGTTTGGTGGTATTAGCATCGAATCTTCGGGTTCGGTAACCCTATTATTATTATTATTGTTAAATTACTCACAAACTTTCCTACAATCATTTTTATTTTTATCAAGTTTTATATTACTTTTTCACTGTTGGAACGTTGTGGATCAATAGACTGGTGATTATTATTGTGCGTTACTTGAGCAATTGTTACATAAATTTATCCATCTATTATATTTTTGTCTATTATACTAATTACCCATTACCAAATTGTTTATCTGTTTAAACCACCAATTTATCTATTTGGCGATAAATAAATTAATCTCAAGAAACAAATCCTTGAATTACCAAGCACAGCGTAAGAAGATCCAAGAGATGACTTTGCTGGCCCTAAAAGCCCTCTTCCGGGTTTGAAATCGCGACCATGCCATTATGTTTGCTCCTATACCACAGGTGATCCGAAACTGAATCATTATACAATGAAATTAGCCCAATAACAACCCGGAAGTTACCTACTTCCTTGAAACAATTTTCATCTTTTTCTTTTATTGTTAATTCTTCAAGAGAGGACAGTCCCGAGAAGCGATTCCAGCAATTGATCCGATTGGACACAGTCCTAGCTAGGCCTTCCTTTTCCTCCTCCAGTCGTTTCGTAAGTTCTCTTTGATAATGTTGCCAGTGAAACTTCTCAAGAGAAAAGGAAAAGAAAACCTTGTAGGACTGCAACCACCATATTGGGTATTAGGATTCATTACATTAATACTCTTTTTAGGAGTAATAGTGGTCAATACATCAACAATGAAAAACAATCTGGTGCACACAACACACGACTTTCACTTACGTCCATTATTTATATCAATTCAAGAATTTTTAAACAAATTTATAAAGGAAAATAAATTGTTACAGAATTATTTTAATTGTATTTTAATAGAAACATGGGTTTTATTAAATAATCTATTATATTGGGTTGTTTCACATGAAATGTCCGTTTTTATAGTTTCTGAAATACATAAAGAATTTTGCAGGTCTCTATTGTTTTCATCCAGATGTTTACATATTTAAAGTAAAAAGTTACTAATCCTCTACCTTTGTATTATAAACATTAGCTTCCCAATCAATTATTCACTTTTTAGTATACCTCCAAATATAAACATGGAAACATGCGATTTTCTAGTAATATTTTTGTACGAGTTTAAACTCGGCCATTCTGCAAATGAGGCCGCTAAAAATATTTGCAAGGCGTTTGGGGAAGGGAGTGTTAATGAACAGACCATTCACCGTAGGTTTGTTAAGTTTTTCAGCTGGGGCTACCGACTTGGAAAACTTGCCCCGAGGAAGACCTCCGTTCGTTATAGGCAACGATGCCCTCAAACATACAGTAGAAGAAACCCCTACCAAACAGTTAAAGGACTCTCAGCACAACTAAATGCAAGTGCATCTACCGTTTCCAGACATTTAAATTGTATTGGGAAAGTAAAAAAACTCGATACATCGGTACTTCATGATCTCACTGAGCGGCAGCAAGACCCCATGTTTCAAAACATACCGTGCAAAAATTGAAAGAACTAGGCTACGAAGTTCTTCTGCACCCACCATATAAAATAAAATAAAGTTAAAGTGGGTGTCATGTTGGGAAAAATGTGTAGAAAAAGAAGGTAAATACTTCGAATAAAATTATCTTGTTTTCATATCGTATTTTTAATAAAAATCCTTTACCTTGAAAACGGACCTTTCATGTGACACAACCCAATATATTACTCGTCTTAAGTTAAAAAACAAAAAATTGCATTACAAAATTATGTTTACAATTTTCTCCTTTAGTTAAAGATCGAATTCGTTCAACTTATATATTTATCAGCTTTTCAGCAATGCTAATCCGACGAAATGGTCAATTTTTTCGAATCTACAAAATTGAAGGTACTTTAGAGGAATAAATTTTTAAATATCGTCTTTTAGACCCTGTCAAACTATTTTAATCAGAATGAAACCTACATGATGTTAAAGCCCATTAAATTCTACATCGATATAGCGAGTATTAAGGTATTAAGTGGCTCTTCTGGTTAGCTGATTTTGATGAAAAAGTTTTTGTAACGTCTCGGGCGTATAATTGTCTTAAATATGAAATTTTAGTTTCATAGGACTTTTCGTTTTCACCCGGGAGTTACCAAACACACACAAACAGATCTTTTTGCTAGACTTGGTCATTTGGCCTCAGGACACCGTAAAACGTGATAATCCTTTGAAAACTGGAATTCTAAAATTTTCACGATCGCATTACTTTCCCTTACTAATATTTCATATATAGGTAAGTGAAAGTAAAAAGCGCTGCTAATTATTAGACATTGGTTTATTATTTCTAAATAATTATATTAGGGTATAACTGTTTGTATAGCTGTTTAAAGGCAATGAACTATTAACTAAGACAATGAATGGGATTGATATTCAGCGAAGGATTTGTATATATACAAGTCACAGGGTTCTGACGGACTAGAGAAATAAATTGTTTTGACAATCTCGACACTGAATCAACAAAGTCTAAATTTAAAACTCGCAACGATAATTTTAATGTGATTGATCTCTTCTTAACGAAGCCTAAAACGGTATTTTGACTTGCAACGCAAAGTGTTGGGCGTTATTTGGCCTCGTGAAAACATATGTCATGATTAAGAAGACTTTTTTCTCATAAATTTCAATAATAAACCACTGTAAACCACCAAGAAAAATAAATAAAATAAACTTCCTCCACGTCGAAATGTAAGGCACCCAGATACGTAGAATACAATTATTGAATATGAAACAATATGCTCACTACCAAAATCACCAATTTAGGTGGTCAATAGTTTGTAATTTTCCAGTGCTTCACATTTTTATTATTAGTTGGCAAGACCATTAATACTAATATTTGCCACGATACCGTGTTTACAAATAAATAGTAAATGAGGGAATCATTCCTGTTCACACAAGTGCCTAATAACCGGCAGTGGGATTATCTTTATTCGATGGTCATTTATTGTGTTCAAGGTGTGTTTAGAGCAAAGTCTTTTTGCTTTTATTTAACAACGGACATTGCTGTGACAGGTAAGGCATTATATTTCCAAACTCGTTATTAAATATACATTGCAATCTACCTGTAGAGTTAATTTAGCAGATAAAACTGATTATTTTAGATAATAGATTTTTTAATCTATACTAATATTAAAGCTGAAGAGTTTGTTTGTTTATTTGAACGCTAATCTCAGAAACTACTGGTTCTAATTGAAAAATTCTTTTTGTGTTGGATTGTCCATTTATCGAGGAAGGTTATAGGCTATATAACATCACGCTGCGACCAATAGGACCGAAGAATCAGTCGAAAATCTGAGGAAAAACGGGGAAAATTCGGGAGAAAAAAAAACCTCGCTTCCCAATGATTCCAAATGATTTACCTTTTATTTTTAAATAATTCAATTTCCCGTTAATTTATATTTTTCCATTTAAACACGTAATAATAGATTTACGTCGAGATCGGGTTGCGGAAAAATCAGTATGTTCTTCTGCCACAAGAAAATAAAACTAAAAATGTCATTTACGCGGAAGTACTTTAAAATGTATTCTTTTAAAAACTTCTAAATAGCAATCATAATAACAGAAATTGATGCAGACGAAGTCGCTTTAGAATATATCAAAGAAAAAGTGACATGTACTAAGAAGGTTTAAATTTGGATGATAAAATTCCGGTTCTGGGATACGCCGATGATTTGGTACTGCTAAAGGAATACACGGAAACTAAACAACTAAATACAAGTTCCGTTAATAAAAACCGGTAAAGAAATAGGACTCGTAATAAATACCGAAAAGACAAAATATATGATTTGTAGCAGAGACGGAGGCAATCATAGTGATATTGATATATCAGGGTATACTTTTGAACACGTAGAGAAAGCATTTAGGTTCAATGATAACGAAAAAAAAAATCCAGGAGGAAATAAAGGTAAACGCGGGAAATGCGTGTTATAATTCAGTTGCGAAATTACTTAGCTTCTGTCTAAAAACTTAACGGTTAGAATTTATTAAACTGTTATTCTTCCGACGGTGAAACGTGGCCGCTTACTTTGAAGGACGGACAACGGCTAAAGGTTTTAGAAAATAAGGTACTAAAATATTTGGTCCGAAGAGAGATGAGGTTACTGGGGAGTATAGAAGGTTACACAACGCGGAAATATTTATATCAATCTATATTATTATCTACATTGTTAAGTCATGTTTTATTTCAAGAGTCATTTTCAACTTTAATCGTTATTACCTTGAAGCATATATATTTATAAATTTAAATAAATTAAAAAAATTACTATTTCTCTTGATTTATTCGAGTATAATAATCAGAACTATTATTTTAAGCATATTTAGGACTTTTATTAGCTGTATGTCTATATTTATAAAAAAAAGTACCACTCAATTTTCTGGTATCTAAAAAATTACTATGGTTGTGAGGCTAATATTTTCCCTGGAGGTTCGTCTTACCGCCTAGATGTGCAATAAGCCAGGACTTGAAAATCTTCGCCCAAAAAGTGGTTGAACAACCTCCAAGTTTAGTTAGGGTAGAGATCTTTAACGAGTTCCTGGAATCGCAAAGGCTTGGGGCCACCATTTTACGTCCCCTTCGAAGGAGGGCATAACTAAGGTTGTTTTTTACTCTCATTAAAAAATCTTAAGGGCACCTGGCTGGTCACTACATAAAGGTGACGACCTTTTTAAGCATATTGCGTTTCATATCTGTTTCGAGTGTAGGTTCCTATGAAAATATATTTAATTGTTATTTATTTTTTGAAAATGTGATTTTTTGTGACGAAAATTCTTAAATATTAAGTGATTATGGGTATAACCACTTCTACTGGTTTGCTATTGTAAATTTGACAGGAAGAAGTCAAGATCGGGCTTTAAATGATAACAAAGAGTAGCTGATAGTTGATATTTATTATAGCCAATCTCACCATAAACGCACATAAATTAATACGATATGCAATATTCGCGAGCAAAGCTGCGTGACACAGCTAGTATTTAATAAAACACAGGTTTCTATATAAATTCAATTTTATTAATTACTTATTTATTGTGTTAATTCAGTCGGGGGGCGACCCTAGGGTATGGAGACCCTCCTGGGGCAGACCCAGCCTCTATAAAGTGGGTACCCAAATTAATTGGGGAAAAACCTGGCGGCTGAGCGTGATTAAGGCCTAATCACCTCATTGCACTGCCGTTGGCCTATAAACAGTACGAATCTCTATATGTACTGAGCACAAGACCCTTCATGGGTTGTAGTGGTACAGGGTTTTTTTTTGTTTTTTTTTATTAATTACTTAATAGCTTCATGTATTTTTATTTCTAACTGTATTTCAAAATTCTTTCATTGATTTTGAAAATGGAGGAAAGTGAAAGTCGTGTGTTGCCCGCACCAGATTTTTTTTTATTGATATCACCACTAAAAAATGCTAAGAACTTATTTTAAAACGTAATATCTCTCTTATATGTAAGTGAAAGTAATACTGTAATGATGACTCCGACAATAATGAGCGATGACATTACGGCGACCGGAACAATACCCAGACTCTATTACTAGCAGACTGCTAAGAGTAGACAAGGAAGGCTGTTCCATATAATGGGCCACTTCACCAGCGACCACTCCACCGTACAGTACTCTCGCTAATGACCAAGGACCGAATCTTTCTTCAGCTTCTGCAGAACAGTCCTCACCACTCCCAGATTGGCTGGGTAATGTGAGGTCAGGATTCTGAGAGGGGCAGAATGGATATTCAGCCATTATCATGGTCATTATTGAAACAGTTCCACAGGAAGTTTGAATTTAAAAAGTGGTTATAATTACTTTGAAATTCCCCTTAAATATTTATTACAAACAAGAAATTTAACATTCAATTTAATTTGTCATCTACAATTCCTCTGTTATGAGCTAATTTGTGGACTGCTGAAGCAGCAGCTCATCACAGCAGAGTTCGTTAAGTGATCAGCATATCTCTTGGGTCTGTGTTCTGCGTAGTCTAGGGGTGGTTTGTAAGGATTCGTAGGTCATTTTCAATGTTTTTTTGTAAGTGTATTGGTGTTGTATGTTAGTGTTTAATGGAAGTTATTGTATTGGTATGTAGTAGTGGCTGAAATAGTCAGAATATTCAAGTCGTTATGTGTAACGTCATTTTACGTACAACGGTGGGTCCACTATTTTGCGCAGCACTTTTGACTGAAAAGACTTTGGATGGTTGATGGTTTAGCAGAGCCCCACAGTTCTATCCCGTGTGTCCAGATCGGTTTTAGCAAAACTTGATAAATAGTTAGTTTGTTAGATGATGATAATTTTCTTACTTTGATAATATTCCAATTCCAACTTCCGAAAATATTAGATATTTAGGTATTCACTTGGCGGTGGCGATCTTGGTGATATTGATGTACCAGGGCATACTTTTGAACACGTAGAGAAATTCAAGTATTTAGGTTCAATGGTAACAAGAGAAAAATGAAATCCAGGAAGAAATAAAGCCCCGGTTAAAGGTGGGAAATGCGTGTTATTATTCAGTTGCTAAGTTACTTAGCTCGCGGCTTCTTTATAAAAACTTAAAGGTTAGAATTTATAAAACTATTATTCTTCCGACGGTTCTTTACGGATGTGAAACGTGGCCGCTTAGGAGGTGGGGAGTTTAGAAGGTTGCACGACACGGAATTGCGGAACTTGTATCCTGTGAATATAATTGAGTTGATAGCATCGCGGAGACTCAAATGGGCGAGTTAAGTTGTTGGGTTCGATGAGGAACGTATTCTGAGAAAGTTGGTATTCTCTGATCCGATTGGTAGGCGTCCGAAAGGTAGGCCGAAGCGTCGATGGGAGGATTGCGTTAAGGCTGATCTCGGCCGCTTGGGCTTGAACGGTGAACATTGGACGAGTCTGTGTAGCCGGAATTTGGTGGTATCAGCACCGAACCTTCGGGTTCGCTAAGCCTATTATTATTAGGTATTCACTTGGACTAAAGACTGACCTGGAGAACGCACATTCGACAAAAACGTAAAGAACTCAACAGACGATACGGTCTTTTATCTAGGTTACTTGACAGACGTTCTAAATTATCATTAACTAACAAACTAACCCCTTGAGTATAGTAAATTATTATTGAGTTGTAAAATAAATTTGTAGTTTTTTTTTTACTGGTGATTTCAATAACAACTTCACATTCTTATTAGTACCTTTAGCAAATAATTGCATTTCTAAATCGCGTTTTTAAATGACCTTAGTGTTCATAAGGTAAAATTAAATAGAAGATTTACACAAAACTAAATGATGTAAACAATAACATCTAAAAAAAAATCAATGTAGCAAAAAATGTTCTTTAGTACCTTTTGGAAATCAATGCCTCAATTCTTTTATTTCTTATGTTATTATCAAAAGATCCCAAGACTGTCAGTCATATTTGAACCTGTAATCTTGGGCATAGAAGGTTGTTATGTTCGCCACTACCCCACAGGTGACTGCTATAATTACTTTAAATTCCCCTTAAATGTATCACATTATTACATTAAATATATGAAATAGGAGCGGCGTGGCCTTGAGGATTGAACACGTTTTTGGAGTAAGATACATACTGTGCAAGGAGGTGATTACGCCCAGCCTGATCGAGCTTTGAGTACCCACTTTATAAAGGCTGGATGTGCCCCTGGATGATGTTACTACCCCAGGGATGCCTCTGACATATAACAAAATTATTCCACCAAAACCAGGCTTAAACCTAGTACGCGGATATTAGTAGCGGAATGTACGTTACCATACACAAACCTTTACATAATACGGTATACATAATTTAAAGACTGGATTAAATAAAATAATTTTAATCTAGTAAATCGCAAGATAATTTTTACTTTTATTTACCTATATATGAAATATATAGTAAGGGAAAGTATTGCGATCGTGGAAATTTTATTGTTCCAGTTTTCAAAGGAAATACAGGTTTAGGGTCTCCTGGCTCCAAATAACCAAGTCCCGCAAAAAAGTCTGAGTGCGCGTCTGTGGTAACTCCCGGGCGTAAATGAAAGGTCCTATGAAACAGAAATTTCGCATTTAAGGCAACAATACGCCCGAGATGTATGAAACAGGAGCGGCGTGGCCTTGAGGATTGAACACATTTTTGGAGTAAGATACATACTGTAGAAGGAGGTGATTACGCCCAGCCTGATCGAGCTTTGGGTACCCACTTTATAAAGGCTGGATGTGCCCCTGGATGATGTTACTACCTAGATGCCTCTGACATATAACAACTAATAATTATACCACCAAAACCAGGCTTAAACCTAGTACGTGGATATTAGTAGCGGAATGTACAACGTCACCGTACACAACCGTTTACAAAATGCGGTAAAGAAAAATGCCCAATTTTAAAAACTGGATTAAATAAAATAATTTTAATCCAGTAAATCTTAAGATAATATTTTTTTCTTTATAAGAGAAATACGAATTATTTTATCGCCGTTTCAATTAAAAAACCTGTACATCTACAATCTTTGAAATGGTTTTGGAATCTTTTAAAAACTAAAGTACGTAAGTTCATATTTAAGACAATATCGCGTTGGTATTGGGTTGTTTCACATGAAATGTCCGTTTTTATAGTTTCTGAAATACATAAAGGATTTTGCAGGTCTCTGTCGTTTTCTTCCGAATGTTTACATATTTATAGTAAACAGTTACTAATCCTCTACCTTTGTATTATAAACATTAGCTTCCCAATCAATTACTCACTTTTTAGTATACCTCCAAATATGAACATGGAAACACGCAATTTTCGAGTAATATTAAACTCGGCCATTCATCAGCTGAGGCCGATAAAAATATTTGCAAGGCGTTTGGGGAAGGGTGTTAATGAACGGACCATTCGCCATTGGTTTGCTAAGTTTTAAGCTGGGGATACCGACTTGGAAAACTTGCCCGAGGAAGACCTCCGTCCGTAATAGACAACGATGTCCTTAAAAGGAAACCCCTACCAAACAGTTATAGGACTCTCAGCACAACTAAATGCAAGTGCATCTACCGTTTTCAGACATTTAAAGTGAATTGGAAAAGTAAAAAAGCTCGATACATGGTTACCTCATGATCTCACTGAGCGGCAGCAAAACCCCATGTTTCAAAACATACCGTGCAAAAATTGAAAGAACTGGGCTACGAAGTTCTTCCGCACCCGCCATATTCTCCCGACTTGTCCCCAACAGATTACCATCTCTTCAGGAATTTAGACAACTTCGTCAAAGGAAAACTTTTTTGAAAATGATGATCAAGTGAAAAGAGCGTTTTCAGATTTTGTTTCACTTCAAAGCTCAGAGTTTTTCAGTTCGGGGATAAAAATGTTGGTGTCACGTTGGAAAAAACGTGGAGAAAAAGAAGGTAAATCCTTCGAAAAAGATTATCTTGTTTTCATATCGTATTTTTAATAAAAATCCTTTACCTTGAAAACGGACATTTCATGTGACACAACCCAATATATTGCAACTTTTTTCAACGAACCAGAAGTGGCGATTTATACCATGCACTTTTCACCTTTTTACAATTTTCTCGAAGACGGCTCTAATGATTCTGATTAAACTCTGTTTACCGATGTTAAATGAAACAAACCTTGATTTCGTGTTTTATACTCTTCGAAAAACTCTGATAGGGCTTAAATCCCGAATTTTCAAAATATCTTTCTCTAACGTACCTTCGGACTTGTTGATTCGAAATCATTAACCATTATTTCTTGTTAGCAGGGATAAAAAAAGAGTAAATAGGAGAGAACTTGAGAATCAAATAAAGCATAAAGACGAACATGTTTGTTGATAATAACAATAAGAACAGTTATGTAGATGTAACTTTGCGGCTGAAAACATGTGTTAGGAATTTTTTTCAGATATCAAATAAAAAAAAAAAACTAACAATATGATAAGCATGTGCTTCACATTTTTTGTTCTTACAATACATCACCAAAATATTTAAGAAAATGGTTAAACAAATTCTCGAATATTAAAAAAAAAAATATGAAATTCAGCAAAGTAATACTTAATAAAGCAATACTTAACAGACCCACCTTTGATTATTTGCTCTTATAAGTCGATCTTAAGAACATAGTCATTTTTTATTTTTTCTATTTATATATTTATGAAATTTCAAACACGGCAAAAATCTATTTTTCGCGAAATTGGAAAAGTTGTGTCTCCAAAAGAACAAAGAGAAAAAATATTAATACAGTTAACACATCTATATGCTTAGAACAAGTGGCATAAATTTCGTTACTGGTTTCCAAGTTATAAAATTTCATCGCTATAAAATAATATTTATTTTTAAAAGTTTTCAGAATGCTTTTTAAAAGGGATGATGGCGAGAAGGGCGCAACAGATTTATAAAATATAAATAACTGAAATTTAATTTTGAAATGTGGCATACACGCCCGATGGCTTGAAACATAGACATAGTATTAAGTAATAATACCTGTATTATTTCATATTTTATAGTTCTTAAATGCAATATAGGTGTAATATACAAAATATGGCTATAATATTATAAGATAGAAATATAATTTAAGGTACCTGAGATCGATGTAGAAGAATTGTTTACATTCCAAAGAGTGACAGAGACTGCTTAAAGTCTGATAGATAACTGAGCCTGCCTTATCACAGTGGTCTGTCTCTAACGTTCGCCGCCAGGAAGCGCCACCGTCCTGATCAATAGTACACCTCTCATTTACTCTAGGCTTCAGAATAAATACTTCAATTTTATAGTTTATATATTATTAATTTACCTTTTATTTGTTAATAATTTATACCCAGGAACATACCTGAGCTGTATGTCAGTTGAATATTATATTAAATTAAATATAATTCATGTTATTTCACACAGCTGTGACCTGTTGAAGGGTTCAAGTGTAAAATAATAATTGACACTCAAAAGAAGCTAATTCAATTCTTTGGTGATTTCTCATTAAATCAGTTATTTGCTAAAATTTACCTGAAAGAATATTTTTAAACATAGATTTTATATTATAATTTCATTATGAAATAAATGATTTAATTATCATAACATAGCTTGAGGGAAGATTTCCTGAAGATGGGTTGGACCCGAGAAACTTTGAGAATAATTTTCATCATGATTTGATAATCAATTATGACTATGAAAGATTAGAATTTTATTTGACATCGTTATTGAATATTATTGAAGTTTCTTCTAAAGAATGTGAGAATTGAAAAAAATCTGGTGCAGGCAACACACGACTTTCTCTTACCTCAGCTCTTAAAATAAATTTAGAACTTTTAAATAAACTTAAATTTAAGAAAATTTTCAAGCTGATTTCAATAAAAAAGTTGTTCAGTTTCGCTAGAAACATATGATTTGGATTCAATAATATAGCAATATCAAATTGTTGCATATAATTATTATTAATAATTATATGTCCTATTTGTCACTTAACATTACATTTTATAAATTTGTATATGAGATAATAATTTTTCTAAAATATTCAGCTTTCCAACGGTATATTACACATTTATGTTGCTGTTCTTATGTTCAAAAAACAATAAATTAAACTAATAAAATATTTTGGCTGTTTTCTCCTTTAGTTGATTATGTTTTATTTTTTCGAATCTACAAAATGGAGGGTACTTTAGAGGAAGAAAATTTAAACTACTGGAATTTAAGCCCTGTCAGACTATTTCAATCAAAATAAAACTTACATGATATTGGAGCCCATTTAATTTTACATTGATATGGCGAGTTTAATAAAAATCGTAAGAACTGTTTTTGAGAAAATTGTAAAAAGGCGCAAAATGCATGGTATAAAGTAGCACTTCTGGTTAGCCGTTTCAGTGAAAAAGTTGCTTGCTGTAACATTTTGTGGGTATAGTTGTCTTAAATGGGAATTTTCATTTTTGTATGAATTTTCGTTATTGCGCTACACTTACGTGTGGTAAGTGTGACACACACCTTTTTTGTGGGACTTGGTCATTTAGACTCAGGGAACCCTAAAATGCGTATTTCCGTTGAAAACTGGAATTCAAAAATTTTCGTGATCGCAATACATTCCCTTACTATATATTTCATATATAGCTAAATGAAAGTAAAAATAATATATCAATAAACTTATAAAATGTATAACATTCAAAACTCTGGAAATTTAGACCTGTGGAATGGTACTGACTCTAAAACTGTTGATTTTCAAGCTTACAGGATGAGTATCAATTTCATATAGATTTTATAATAAATACAACAATATTATATCAAGATAAGATGATTCCGATGGAGGTCACAAACCTTAGAAAATAGTAAAAAAAATATTAATTAACCTATTAAAGATATATTATTTCCTAATATTTTATGAGTAACACCCTAATTATCTCATACTTCATATTTAACACACAGTCAACTATTCAGTAGAATATTAAAAAATATTATAGCTTATATTGTTTTAATTTACATTTTATCAATAAACAGTTGCATAAGAATATATCTGAGTTGTGTGTTAGTAATATATTACATAATTATACTATCATTATTACTGTCATATATTAAATACAACAGATGTTTAAATAAAAACAGCTGTTATAATTGTGAGAATAATGAAGAGTGATAATGTCTGTTTCCTAAGTGTGTAATTATTGAATAGCATTAAGCAGATATAATAATTATTATGATACTTTTCAAGCCATTATGACCTGTTGAAGAATTGAAGTGTGAAATAATAATTGACATTCAAAAGAACCTAATACAATTGCTTGACTATTTTTCATTAGAAGGAAGGAAAACCAATTCTAATGACTTGGGAGTTATGACTTTTCTATAAATAAAACTAATTAAAAAAGTATTTCTATAAGTACTATATCTGAGAATATTAGAAAAATCTCTTCTTCATATTTCAATAAACCAAGTTCTTTTATTTCTTTCGCATTCTAACCCAAAATAAATTTTTTTACAAAATGAAAGGAAATGATTTAATATGATTTAGAATGAAATTAAATATGTTCTTAAAACCTTTGGAAATAATTCCATGAATGGTTTTAGATAAATACTGTAATATTATAGTTTATATATTATTATTGTATAATTTATTCATAAATAGTAGTAATGAAGAACCATATCAGAGTTGCATAATATTCAACACCTGTTGAAAAGTATTAATCATTAAATTACTATTAACACTCTAAACATGTCATTTAACTCGTATTTTACTTAAAATTTTTTTTTAAATGTACCTAATAAGAACAAGTTTATATATATATATATATATATATATATATATATATATATATATATATATATGTAATAAACCACAAAAATGCATCAACATATTGTCCACTGCCTTTCACTAATTTTTACTTTCACTTACTATATAATTAAGAGAAAGTATTGCGATCGTGAAAATTTTCTAATTCCAGTTTTCAACAGAAATACACGTTTTAGGGGGTCCCCCAAAAATGTCTGTGTGTGTGTCCATGTGTGGTAACTCCTGGGTGGAAACAAAAACTCTTATGAAACTTTAATTTAAGACAACTATACTCTTGAGATATTACAAAAACTTTTTTATCAAAATTGGCGTACCAGAAGAGCCACTTTATACCATGCATATTGCACCTTTTACGATTTTCTCAAAAACGGTTCCGATGATTTTGATTAAACTCACTATATCGATGTAAAATTTCATGAGCTTTAATATCATGTAGGTTTCATTCTGATTAAAATAATATGACAGGGCTTAAATGCTGATATTTTAAATTTTATTCTACTTAAGTACCTTTAATTTTGTTGATTGTATAAAAATGACTATATTATCTTGTTACCACTGGTGAAAAACAGGTAAATACATAAATTAAATGAATTTGATAACCAAATAAAGGAGAAATATGAAATATTTTTTTAATGCAATTTTTTGTTTTTGAACATAAGAACAGTAATATACATGTGTAATATACCGTTGGAAAGCTAAATATTTTAGAAAAAAATATTATGTAATACACAAGCTTGTAACAGTTAATAAAGAATGATAAAAAGCCAATAAAACTAACTGATTATTTCAGATGATAATATAATTGATTTTTTAATAAAACACATGTTTCTATAGAAATTCAATTTAATTAATTCTTTAATAGTTTCACAAATTTTTATCTCAACTGTATTTGAAAATTCTTTAATCGATTTTTAAAACAGGGGTAAGTGAAAGTCATGTGTTGCCCGCACCAGATTTTTTTTCTAATAATCATTAATTTATTATATCTACAGAAACTCTTATCTGAAAAAAACCTGTACTTCTACAATCCATGATATTTCTTGGGTTCGGTACATATAGAGATTCGTACTGCTTCTAGGACAACAGCTGTGCAATGAGGTGATTAGGCCTTGATCAAGCTCAGCCACCAGGTTTTTTCCCCAATTGGAAACCCACTTTAAAGAGGCTGGGTCTGCCCCAGAAGGGTCTCCATACCCTTTGGTCCTTCCCCTTCCACGGCTAAATTAACGGAATAAATAATATTCTGTCATAGTGGGGATTTGAACCCAGGACCCAGGGAACAGTAGATTAGCGCTTTATTCACTAGATCATGCCACTCTGACAGAAACACTTACACTGTATTTTATTAATTTTTACCTCCAAAAATGTGGACCTAGAAATATTATTTCACAGTAAATAATTTTCACTATTTTTTTTATACTCGTATTCATATATTGACCGCCACCTAAACCATCTAATTCATTAATATTCCACGTACTAATGACCTATTCAAATGTTAAAGAATAATTGACAATAAAAAGAAGATCATAAAATACTTTGATAATTTCTCATTTGAAAGATGGATAAACAATTCAATTAGATTTCAGAATAAATACAAACATTAATAACTTATATATAATATAATATATTAATTTTAACTCTATTTACCTCAGTTATATTTTAAAAAAACTTATGTTAGTAGGAGTAGTGGAATTCAGAGATATGCATTGAATTCAGAATGCTATCTTCAATTCCTGATATTTCTCTGAGCCATCTGAAAAGAAGATGACAGCAAGATCTTCTAATTTAGAATTTTTTTTTTTTTTTTTGTGGAGTGCTGCCAATTTGTAGTTTCTATAATATATATATATATATACTAAATGTGATGAAATATACTAGATGCATTAATTTTAATAATGATGTAAATTTCAATAAATATATTTTTTTTACTTTTTTTTAAATTATATTTTATTGAAAGTTACAACTGTATATTATAATACATTAAATAAATATGTTGATAAAAGATAGTGTACATGAAAAACGTAAAGAGAAACTGCCCATTGGCAGCACTATAGTAATCAGTCTAAACAAGAAGGTCTCGAGGCCATCTTCTCTTCAGACGCCTCGGTGGATTATCAGGGATTGAAGGGGAAGCAAGGATTGAAACTAGTAGATTAGAGTGGGAGTGGAAGGATTGATACCTGGTACAGGCCAAATCAGCTACATATGGAACATGGAGGTCTTTATGAATAATTTTATTAGTGATAAAGTAAGGAGTGTTGAGGATTTTACGAAGGATTTTGGATGTAATGATTGGATATGGGAAGAATTGGATAGTTTAGTAGAGCCCCAAAGCTCAATTCCGTAAGTCCAGATAGGCCTTATGATTGTCATGTAAATGAGTCTTTTGTAGTTAAGTGAAAGGTTAGAACGTCTGTCTTGTAAGTGTTGGACTAGCCAATATTTAGTTATCTTAAATTAAACTTATTCATTTTTTTTTATTTATAATTGTTTTGGCTTGTAAAATTGGTATTTACCATCTGCAAAAAAACTACTTGCAATAAGCAAATATGTTAACGTCCGAATAATTGGTTAATTCAGGCATGTCTAGGCCACTGACACAAATGTTATCTGGGTGGGTTCTGTGGGATTGGTGGTGGGTTCAAGTGTTGGGTTCATCTTGTAAGTCAGTATGTCATGATAATTTTTATAATATTCTGTAGCAGTATCTGGAACTGTGAGTGAGTCCAGTCTTTGGGAAGTAATTCGTTTGTCACATAGAATGGTGCATCCACGATTTTTTGTTAAATTTTAGATTGGAAAGACAGAATTATTTGGATGTTGGAGGCTTTGGCAGAGCCACATAGCTCTATCCTGTATGTCCATAAGGGCTTGATCAGTACTTAATGAATAGTAATTTTGGTTTTCAAGGATAATTTAGATTGTCAAGTAGCCTGGAAATTGTCCAAATCGCCTGTTCAGCGGTTTTATCTTAAGTCTAATGTGGGTCCTCCATGTCAGTATTTTAGGTATATCCTGGAAATATACTGTTGGACATTCACTATGTTTAAGAATGAAAACATTAAATGCACTCTTATTTTGGTTCATTATTACTTTCCACCTTAAAATAAAATAAAATAATTCAAATAAATTGTTGTAATTGGATGGTTTATTTTATCTGGGAGTTTAGCTCTTGGAATTCTACGTTATGTCTTGTTCCTACGGTGAAGTTTTTTTTATTTTATTTTATAGATAAAGACTAAAATTAAGTGCAACACCCCTGAACTTATTTCGGCTTCTTTGTTCTTGTCGGAGCTTTAACTTGCTTTTCATTCTTGTATTTTTGTATTAGATCTTACTGAATAGAATGGATTGCCTTGGCTGAAACAGAAATAATTGTTAGTTGGAAATGAAAAAAAAGATATTATTATTCTGGAACTAAGGTCAGTATCAAAGCAAAATAATTCTTGAAAACATTATGTAATCCTTGGGCCATCTGCCGCGTTTGATCCAGCAACTTTGTGCTATAAAAAGTTTATTCATTAAGTATGATTTATTTTAAGGCCGCAACCTCAACTAACTTCTTTGATAAAAATTAGTAATTCGTATTAAGTAAATGACTACTACTAATATTCAACTAAATATTTAGATAAACAGAAATTTTAAAAATTACTTTTGTTTTTCAGAAAAAGTAAGGTTTTCCTGCATCCTCTGGCACTGGAAATTAGAAACATTCTTCAGAAGTTTGTAATTGGCATTGTAGCGTCATCAATCCAGTTCTAGCTGCTGACAGAAGAATGGTTAAATCTTGAAGTGCTTAAAATAATAACTTAAATTTCATAAATAGGCCTAACTAAAAAAATATATATATAGAATCTTGGATTATAATTTTATATATATGAAATTAAAAAACATTCCTTAGTAAATTTTGTAATTTTTTTTTAAATGAAAACTCCTTTAGGCGCGTTATGCGATTTTCGTCAGGGGTAAAACAGAGGTTGGGTGATTTCATAACCATGGTAACATCACCAACATGCTCTAGACTGGCCCATGTGCTCAGCCTTGCTGCAACACTGGAAGTAGGGAGGCCCTCCTCGGGCACACCCAGCCTCTATAAAGTAAACTAAAACCTGGAAACTGGGCACGATTTATGCCTAATCATGCCTTTGCAGGCCGTTGGCCCGGAAACATTAGGAATCCTTATACGTATTGAACCCAACATTGTAGAAATCCAGGTTTTTTTTATTAGAATAATATGTCAAAATATAAATTTTATAAACAATTTCCTAACGTGCTTCTTGGAAAATCATCGCTTTAATTTGAAAAACTTCTATAAAAAAATAACCAAAAAAATCTGGTGCGGGCAACACATGACTTTCACTTACCTCCATTTTTAAAATCAATGAAAGAATTTTCAAATAAACTTAAAGATAAAAACACGTGAAACTATTAAAGAATTAACTAAATTGAATTTGTATAGAAACATGTGTTTTATTAAAAAAATTATTGTATTATTATCTAAAATAATTAGTTCTTTCTGCTTTTCATCACTCTTTATTAACTTTTACAAGCTCTTGTGTATTAGACAATATTTTTTTTCTAAAATCTTTAGCTTTCCAACGGTATATTATAAGTGTATATTACTGTTGCTATGTTCAAAATAAAAAAATTGCATTGAAAAAATATTTTTTTCAGTTTTCTCCTTTAGTTAGATATTGAATTTGTTCAACTTACATATTTATGAGGTTTTCATCGGTGGTAACAAGATAATATATTTATTTTTATAAAATCTACAAAATTAAAGGTACCTTACAGTAAAAAATGTAAAATATCGACATTCCCTGTCAGACCATTTAAATCAGAATGAAACTTACATGACGTTTAGGCCTATTAAATTTTACATAGAGTTTAATCAAAATCATCGGAACCATTTTTAAACACACACAGACCTATTTGCGGGACTTGGTTATTTGGACTCAAGGGACCCTAAAATGTGTATTTCTGTTGAAAACTGGAATTAGAAAATTTTCACGATCGCAATACTTTCCCTTACTATATATAGTAAGTGAAAGACTTAAAACTTATTATTGTTCAACAATAAAAGATGAATAATTAGCAACAAACACCTGGCAATCAAATATGAAGATTTGAATATAAATTGAAAAAAAAAACAGAACATATGTGAATTATATAGTTTTGTTTCTTACCAATAGGGGTGTAGCTTTTGATTTTTTGTTATCACTTGAACTGCTTCCGGGTAATTCTTTTTCCAGCTGTGAATTAAAAATAATTAATATATTTTGTGAAAATCATATATACAGATCTGTCGGCAGTGAAAAAGTATATAATGAACAAATAATTGAATTAATCTAAATAATTGGATGATAAATATATATTCTTAAGCTGAAAAATTCTCAGTTTTTATTTTGACTATTTGCAAAAAAAAAAAAAAAATTTTTTTTAAATTCTTTGCTTTTTATTATTCCAGGTGGCGGTCATTAAATGAAACAATTAAATAGTTTCAACTATTTATTTATTTAGTTTAAACTATTTAGTTTTTTCATTTAATGACCGCCACCCAGACTAATTCCTGCCAGTAATTCTCAACGGTCAACTGATTACATCCACAAATTTGCATTTCATATTATTACAGATAAATATGCCAGTAAGTTGACAAAAGGTTCAAAAATTTATAAATGTAATTAATTTTCTTTGTCTTTGTGGGATTATACCTTAATTAAATTAAAAATATTTAACAACTTAAATAAACAACTTATTATATTATTATAACTTGTATTTATTACTAAACTGAACCAATACCACCATTATAAAGTATTTTATATTGTTTTTTAATGTTTAATTTTTGACAAAAACAAAAATTTAGTGGACAAAATTTAACAGAGTTTATTTTAAATGACAATAACATTTCATAAACCAGTGGAATGTATATATTAAGACATAGTTTTTATCTGAAATTTTTAATTCAAAAATTTAATTTGCATTCTTATACTCGGAAAAACATATTATTAAAATATTACTAAGAGAAGAAATTTTCTTTGTGACTATTTCGACAAATGTGATCTTTAAATTTGACAAATCCATTATTTTTTATTATGTTTTGTACACATTACATGAAAATTATTAGCCATTAGTAAACATTATATAAAACAATTGTGAAAATTATAAAATAAATGTACTTCTGCTAATGGCCCTTGAGAGTAGGGATAGTAAACCAACAAAAATATTCTTCTTCATTTGTAAATACACAAAATCATCTATTTACCTATTTATTGATGAGTATTCCATTATATAGGTTATTATATTTTCTACTGAGAGTTAATTAGATGTAATTTAAAGCATTTTAAAAAGAATTATTTTAAATATATAACATATTCAAAACTTCAATCTAAAAAACAAAACAAAAAAAAAAACTAAATGGTGGGAAGCTTAATGAAGCAGTGTTGCCATCCAAGTGTTGAAAAGTTTTAAACATAATCAAGAAAATAGTATAAGCTCATCAAAAAAACAAAACAAACAAATACTTCAAAATATAAAGTGACATTATTAATAAAAAGCATTATTTTTTAAGAGTCTTTTTAAACGATCAGAGTTGATAATCACCACTAGCTAAATACATAAAATTAAATGTGAGCTCCATAGTTCTTTGTGGTGAATGAGTCGTTCTAAACCTAACGTTAAAAATTGCTGATTTAGAAACACTTTTTTATTTATTTATTTTAATTTCGCTGCAAAAATACTAAAATTATTTTTAAAACGTAACATTTTAAAAAGTTTTTGATCCATTATGTGATGGTTTCACCTCTGGGTAAAAAGGTATAAATGAATTATTCCTGCCACTGACCAATATACAGAAATTAACCATCGACGAATGGCCCTTTAGTAATGACAACTCAACAGACATGTCGACTCCAAAATAGTCATTCTGTCGGACGCTGCTTCAGTACTACAGCTCTGAAGTCAAAATGGAAAGGCCTTCACCCACTTGCAGTAGAAGTTGAAAAGCCACAATTGCAGTATAGTGAAGTGGTTCTGCAATGGATACCAGGGCACTGCGGTCTACACGGAAACGATGTTGCCGACCGTCTTGCAATAGGAAGGAGCAGCATTCCCACAACCTAACCCCACCTAGACCTTCCTGGAGGCGATATCAATAAACAGGGCTGCAGTAAATGCTAAATGGAACGAACTACAACAAAATAAGCAGAAAAGAACAAGTAGTGCTCTTCAGGCTCAGCACGGGCCACAATAAGATGAGGGCACACCTCTATAAAAAGTTAGGCATCGGGGGAAACTCTCTCTGTGGATGAAGATCTGTAGACCAGGCTGCGGAGCACATCCTGCAGGCGTGCCCTTAGCTAGGGGACATCAGGAAGCGGATCTGGTCAAACCCGACCGAATTGGCGACCAGCTCTACGGTGATCTGGAGGACCTTAAGAAGACCGTCGAGTTCACAATTCTGCTCCCGGACATCATCATTTAAGGGAAGATCAAAGAAGAATATATACGACAAACTACCTATATGTTATTGGGTTGGCAAATAGGTCCTTTCAGTTCAGTGTATTGGATGAATCTGTGTATGCATCGAGCTCGGGTTTCGCTAAGCCTATAATTATATTGTATATATCTAATTACCCTGTTGAGGAGAGACCTGTTGTCCTGCTTGAGCTGCGCTATCTTCTCCCTCTCCCGCTCCAGCTGCGCCTCGAAGGCGATCGCCTCGCTCTTGGCCAAGAGGTAGTTGTTCTTCTCGTTGTTGAGCTGGGTCATGATCCGGGACATCTCTTCGTCCAGCAGCTCCTTCTTCTCTTCCAGCTTTTCTTTATCCTAGAAGTATCACAATAAACTCTTTATTGAAAATATCGAGACAAGACAAAAGTATTAATCATAGAAGCAGGCCCATTGTAATTGGCAATTGACAATAATTAAACACTTGGAGAACCCTAAGATCCGATCTCGCGGACTATTGAGACAATTTATCATATAATAATAAAAAAACATATAAAACAAAAATAGTGATGTAAGAAAAAAGGTGTGAGAAATGACTAAGCCTCGTCACCTTGAAGTATTATTCTCCAGAAATGTTTAAACCTTAAACTATCATCTTTATTTTATTTTATTTTTATTTATTTTTTTTAAATTTATTTATTTTTTTTTTTGTTCACCTCTACCTCGCCTTCGAAGCCTAAACGGGAGTTTCTCGGATCAGAGAGTGAAGGCGGGGTATATTATCATCACTCTCCATTAACCTTTAAAAATCTGTGAATTAGATAATATTTATTCTAAAATCTTTAGCTATCCAACGGTATACTATACACCTATATTACTATTCCTGTGTTTAAAACACACAAATTGCATAAAAAAATATGTTTGCACTTATATCCTTTAGTTGTTTATCAAATTCGCTCAACTTGCATATTTACCCGTTATTTATCAATGCTAATAAGATAATGTACCTAATTTTTTTAAATCTACAAAATAAAAGGTACTTTAGATGAAGAAAATTTAAAATATCGGCATTTAAGCCCTGTCAGACTATTTCAATCAGAATGAAACCTACATCATATTAAAGCCCATCAAATTTTACATTGATATAGTGAGTTTAATCAAAATCGTTTGGGCCGTTTTTGAGAAAATCTTAAAAAGGTGCAAAATGCATGATATAAAGTGGCTCTTCTGGTAAGATGATATTGATGAAAAAGGTTTTGTAACGTCTCGGGCGTATATTATGAAATTTCAGTTTCATAGGACTTTCCGTTTTTGCCCGGGAGTTTTATCACACACACAGACCTTTTTGCGGGACTTGGTTATTTGGACTCAGGGGACTCTAAAATGTTTATTTCCGTTGAAAACTGGAATTCGAAACTTTTCACGATCGTAATACTTTCCCTTATTATATATAGTAAGTGAAAGTAGAAATCATTAAATGACGAAAATTTTTTTTTTTTCTCTTCCATTTTGAGCAAGCAAAATACCACTTAAAGATAAGGGAATTCCGGTTGAAACTAATGGATAAAAGCACCATAACTATCCTTTTTGTAGAATATGTAAAACATTGTTGACAAAGTAAACATGATTTCATAAACACAGAGGGGGTTAAAATGAATTATTGAAAAATGTTATAAACTTATTTAACAATCCTATATTTGAATTCATTCTTTATAATGCATGGATCTTAATAAATAAAAGTTTTTAGAGTGCTTTTCCTCAGAAGGAATAAATGGAAACCATTGGATAAAAGGCCATAGAAGAATGTATCGCTCAAGTCGAGAATAGAGGGAGAATGGTAAATAAGTTTGGGAAAAGATCTACGTGAGCGGAAGGCAAAGTGTTGAATAGAAGTGAACGACCAAAGGATATAACGAGGGTCAAGACATCGTAGGGTGTCGGGGAGAATACCGAATGGACAATATTAAATCGATTGCTGTATCGATGTTAATTCCAACAAAGTCGATTAATGGTAATCAAATAATATTGGGTTGTAAAATAAACTGGTAGCGTTTTTTCAATATTTCAATTTAATCCTCTTCGTGTTTATAAAATCGTGTTTACTTAAATAAATAAAAAAATTTATTATCCTGGGACATGTCCCATTAGAATAAAAATATACAGAATGTACAAAAAGTGCTTTGGAGTCTTAAAACATATTAAGTACATATAAACAAGTTAATAATTACTTATATAAAATAGGCATATTCAATTGATAAGAAAACAACTACCAAAAAATAAAAAAACTTATTTACAATTTTATTGAGTCTGGATATTCATTAAGTGATTAAATATGCGGGATTTGAAGGTAGGAAGAGAATAGGAGTGACGGATGAAAGGAGGAATGGAATTCCATAGGATTGTGGATCGAATGAGAAAGGATCTGTCGAAATGTGCTGTTCGGTGGGCCGTACTGTATAAATCTGAAGCGTGTACAACGGGGATGGACATAGGATTTGAATTGTATTGGTGAACTTTTTGAAAATGATGATCAAGTGAAAAGAGCGTTTTCAGATTTTGTTTCACTTCAAAGCTCAGAGTTTTTCAGTTCGGGGATAAAAAAAGTTGGTGTCACGTTAGGAAAAATGTGTAGAAAAAGAAGGTAAATACTTGGAATAAAATTATCTTGTTTTCACATTGTATTATTAATAAAAATCCTTTACCTTGAAAACATACGTTTTATGTGACACAACCCAATAACAAGGCTATATAAGAATTATGACGTCGTCAGGATCATCAAAGTTGGCCGGCTTCGTTGGGCGGGGCATTTAAGTAGAATGGTCCAGGACCAGATTCCTAGGACGGTCCTAGATGAAAAGATCTACGGGACAAGGAGAGTGGGAAGGCCTCGTCTCCGATGGATTGATGGAGTGACAGCGGATGCCAGGTCCTTCTTGAAGATCCGCAATTGGAGATCGGTTGCAATGGATAGAGAAGACTGGCGGACTAAACCGCAGTAGGCCCTGACTCTTCAATAGTTGTAGCGCCATGGATGATGATGATGATGATGAAATAAACTTTTGACTGACTTTTTTTATTAACTACTAAAAGGGAGGGGGGAGGAAGCAGGATAAAACTGTGAGGCTAGAAGCTAAGATTTTTGTCGGCTGTGCTACGCCATTGGTTGCCTTAATTAGCCAATAGGAGGTCACTTACAGCTTTAACTGCGTTGAATTCTTCTTGAAGCGCAGAGAGAAGGCTTTTCAAGAGGTTTATTTCCCGAATGGAGCCCGACATTATCTTCTCGTCTGATGCCAGGAGCGTCTTCAAAGTTACCACTTGTAGTTTTAAATTATCTACCTGAAAAACAGTTCGATTAACAATACAAAAATCAAATATATATGAACAATATACTTTTGCAACAGACTGTAAGAATTGACTAAAACGAAAAGTTTCTTAACTATTTACCAGGATTCATCAAGCTGCCTATCGCTTATAAGATTGCAGGGAAACGATTCCCGATTAGAAAAAAAAATGTCCAGATAAAAATAAAAACATAATCGTCAAAGCATGGGTAGAGAGTATGTCAAACGTATCGTAGACACGGACCCTTAAACAATCCGTACAAATGAATTTTTGAAGGAAATCTTAAGAAGAATGTTAAGAATTGAAATGTTGAGGAACAGTGATATGAAACAGAAAATGGACATTAGAAAGAATATTCTAACAGTGATAAAAGAACGTAGGCGCAGTTGGTATATTTAAGAGTGAGTGATGAGTGGCGATAGAATCCTAATGCAGATTATGGACTAGCAGGCTGTGGAGAGAAGTAAGATAGGAAGACGTCAGTGAGGGGGAAAAATGGGGTAATGGAGATAATGGGAGTTAGGACTGTCGGGTTAAGATGCCTTGGACCGAAATAGATCGAGGGACTTGAAAAAGTGTGACCAAATACCGGGGCAAGGGTTGCTGAGTAGGTTAACACAAGTGGACAATCCGTGCGTTTCTCAGCAACCGGATAATAGAATTTCAGGTAATTAAAATAATTTCGAGTTTGAATCTCGGTGCCGTGGATTTTATCTTGGCATTGATACTCCACTCTCACCTCCCTGTCTCGAGAATCCCCGCATAGACTACAGAGGAGAGATAGAGATAGGAATGAACAAAAAAAAAAAAAAAAAAAAAAAAAAAAAAAAAAAAAAAAAAAAAAAAAAAAAAAAAAAAAAAAAATATATATATATATATATATATATATATATTGTTTGATCAGTTCTCGACTGTTGATAATTTAAGTTTGTGTTGTTCTCAGGTTTCCGTCAATGAATAAACAATTTTATCTATGCGACGTTTCGAGAATTTATTGTTCTCATTATCATGCAATAGCAGTGTTCTTTCAAAGCTTGTAGACTAAACATGTCTAATTAAGACACTATTTTGTCCAAAATTGCATGATTATGAGAACAATAAATTCTCGAAACGTCGCATAGATAAAATTGTTTATTCATTGACTGAAACCTGAGAACAACACAAACTTATATATATATATATATATAATAAAACACTGGCACTAAACCGCAAAGGACAAATCGAAGAACTAAAGAAAGAGGAGAAGAAAATCATCAGAAAGATACTAGGACCAAGAAAAACAGAAGATGGATACAGACTGCAAACCAAGAAAACATCAGAAAAACACGACATCGAGACAGACATCAGGAAAAGAAGACTGAAATTCTATGGTCACATACAAAGACTACCTGAAACAAGACTGACACGACAAATACACGAAGCAACAGCAACACTCAAAAGCACAACGAACTGGATCAAACAGACACGAGAAGACTTACGAAGAGCAGACATAAGCAAGAGGAAATCCAAGACAGAAACATATTTAGAGACAAAATAAACAAATGGGAAGTAACTCTAGAGCAAAACAATCAGAAACCATACAGACCCAAATGGTCTGCAGAAAGAAAAGAGAAGTTCAGCCAAAGAATGAGACAATACTGGCAAGACAAAAAGAACAAGAAATAAGAAAATTGAGTCATAAGTGCTTAGCGCCTTCCTTTTAGGGAGATATCGCACTAATGATAATAATAATAAATACGGGTTCCAAACGGAAGGTTTGGCAGGACTATAGGAAAATCTGAGGGTGAGGATTGTTGAAGACCCCCAGCAAATGGAGGAAGAAAATCTGGAAGAATACAGTTGAGGAATGTAGCCAACGGTGGATTACTATCCCAGAAGGTATTACCCGCAGAAAATACTTCCCCACCATACTATCCCAAAAGGTATTACCCGCAGAAAATACTTGCCCACCATACAATCCTGACCCTAAGCAAAATGTTTCCTCCCGGACTACAGGATATCACGATTCCTTAAAGAGCAGGAAGAGCCCCGAGATAACCTCATAATTGTGACCTGGGTATTGGACCCCAATCCATAATATGCTATAATAATATGCTAGTCCGAAAACTGCTAGGCAAGTGGTCACGTTCTGCACTGCTTTCGATGCAGGGACAAAGAGCTAAACTGATAAGAGCCGCGGGAATGTTTGTCAGAATGAGATTCCTCGGTTAATGAGCGAATCCGAGTTCACTTAGTTCAAAGATTTTATCATCGGAGGATTGAGTAAAGGTTATTTTTTCTGTTTTAGGTTATAAAAAACAAAACAGAACTTTCACTTACCTCCGTTGTGAAAATCTATTAAAGAATTTTCAAATACAGTTAAAGAAAATCTGGTACGCGCAACACACAACTTTCACTTACCTCTGATATTTATATCAATTTAAGAATTTTTAAACAAATTTAGAAACGAAAATAAGTTGTTAAAGAATGATATATATTGGATTTTAATAGAAACATGTGTTATCAAGCATATTAAAAAAATTATCATATTATTATCGGCTGTTCATCACTTTCCGTTAACTTTTACAATGGTATGTATAAGATTTTATATATTTTTAAATCTTTAGCATTCCAACGGTATATTGTACATGTATATTACTTTTCTTAAGTTTAAAAAAAAAAAAAAAATGCATTATAATAATATTTTTGCATTTTCTCTTTTAGTTGTTTATCAAATTCGCTCAACTTGCATATTTAGCCGTTATTCATCAATGCCAATAAGATGATGTTACAAATGTTTAAAAACCAAAAAATTAAAGGTACTTTAAAATAAGAATATAAAAAATATCGCCATTTAAGCCCTGTCATACTATTTCAATCAGAATGAAACTTACATTACATATTAAATTATTCATATTGAAAGTAAATTGATTTTGTTTCAAAAAATAGCCATTAAGATATTTAACAGTAATTTATGAAATATAATAAATTATGTTGAAGAAAATACCTTAAAAACAATTATCATGCATAATTTTGAATTCTTAACTTTATGTCGAATGGTCTCAATATGGCCTCCTATCCTCAAGTTTAAGACTGCCTGTCTTTTTCTTTAAAACATAGTTCCAAACGAAAATAAATAATAAAATGACAGAGCCATTAAGAAACTTAAATAAACCACTGTTTTCACAT
This sequence comes from Piezodorus guildinii, assembly GCA_023052935.1. NCBI lineage: Eukaryota > Metazoa > Arthropoda > Insecta > Hemiptera > Pentatomidae > Piezodorus > Piezodorus guildinii. Next base: position 2,782,277 of record CM041298.1, on the reverse strand, counting down.
TTTGCACACGTTTTAAATAAATTTGGTTACCTTTAAAACATATATAAAATAAATTAAAAGCAAGTAAATTACGGAATGGTTGTGGATTCCGAATACTTTTTACACTCACTGTATATTTTGTAAAGAGAAATAATGAAAAATATTTATACCTGAACTGAATTCAACATGGCGTTTATCACCCTAATTTATTAACTAAGTAAAAAAGATAACTTTATAACTAAAATATTTAAATCAAGAGAATATTATTAACATGATAAAATAATTATTTAAAATCAACATATTAAAATAAATACATAGTAGGCATTAAGATGCTAGTTAAAAAGTTCAACATTTGACGGATTCTTAATTTCGCTAGTTTTGAAATATTTAAAAATATCTGGTACTGAATTTTAAATGTTTTATTGCACGATTTTATATACCTTAATCAATGAAACATTCAGATCGAACACTTTTATTTATAAAATGCTAGAAAAACTATTTAAAATAAATATATAATAAGGTTTGAGATGAATGTAATAAGTTAAATGTGCTGGCTTTGGTGGCTTTTAATTTAGCTATTAGCAATGTTGCCAGATCCACCACTTACATTGAGACAATAAGTTAAACTAAGTTTTAAATTAATATATGTTCTCCTAAATATGTTAATATTTTATATAAAATGTATAATTTTTATATTTATATTTATTAACTTATATAGGTTTTAAGATTCTAGTACAGTATTTAGTTCTGGCTTTGTTGGTTCTTAATTTCGCCATTAGCAATGTTGCCAGATCTGCAAAGTACCGAGACTATTGGCGGAAGTGATAGAGGAGACCAAGATTCAACACCACTTTTATTTAAAAATATGATAAATTTTTTTTTGAAATCTATATATTGAAACAATAATGTATATATTTTTAAATATATAAAATTATTTACAGTTATAACAGGGTTTGAGATAAGAATTAATATATACAGTGCACAGCTCTGGCTAAGGTTTTTTTTTGTTAATTTTCCTATAATCAGAAATATTCACCTACTTGGAACTGTTCAAATATTTCATTTTCAAATGTAAAATTTTTAATACATACCCGAATATTTATATAACCAAATTTCCAAAAGCATCATCTATTTAATATTCAATAAATATGTTTATTAATATGATAAAGAAAAATATAATGATAATGATACAGTTAAAATTTCATGGTCTTATAAATTATATTAATATACATTATTATGTTAAATAATATTCAGCCTAATTTATCTGAACTACACTGATATCTATTTTTGTTTCTCGTGTATTTATAAAACATATTATTAATTAATGCAATTTATGTCTATACGGTTTAAAGAGTATTTTTAATTTATTATTCTTAGGAGGGAATGCATATTCATACCATAATAGATTAAAATTTATAATAGTTTTCAATTAATATTTCCTTTTTGATATTATTTATATTTTGACACATAAATATATGTTTTTTTTAGTTTACACACACACACACATATATATATATATATATATATAAACTAATGATATATATATATATATATATATATATATATATATATATATATATATAAACTAATGATATATTTATGGAAGGTAATATATACATACATAAGTTTGTATAAAAAAAAAAAAATTAAATAATTTAATATGGAGGTGATACCCGAATAGTTTCATATAGCAATTGAATCATAAACTAAGCACTATAAGTAAAAAATCCTTAGTTATGCCGTCCTTCGGAAGGGGCGTTAAAAGGTGGTCCCGAACCTGTGCGATGTCAGGTACTCGTTAAAGATCCCTATCCTAATAAAACCTGGATAGGCAAAATTTAGGACTCCCACTGTAACATCATCCGATTAGCCATAGTAGCATAAAGTGACGTTAAATAAATAAACAAACTCAGCACTATAAGATAACTTTTTTTATAAAATATTATTTTAAAATTAAAGTAAACTGAATAATGTAAAATTAATTAACAGAAATTAACACTGTAACAATTTATTTATGAAATAACGGACAGAGAGTAGACCTAACCGCACAGAGACCAGTTCTTAACTGAATGATGTTAGGTTAAAAAGAAGGGAGACAGACATGCAAAATGTAAAAATTCTATAATTTGATTAGGAATTTATTGGCTACGAGGATATTAAGTGGGCAGGCATGTAAACATCCTAATTAGGTTTGTCTTCACTTTAAGAATATTGGTTTCAACAGTTTGAATTATATAACCCAGCATCTTTTTTTTTTTTTTTTTTTCCAATTACTGCAAAGGTGGGACCACACTACTACTGACTTCTTTTGACCCAGTATTGCCTCATCTTATCTATTAGTAAGTAATAATTAATTTAAAAATCGGGTGCGGGCAACAAAATTTTCACTTACCTCCGTTTTTAAAACCGATTAAAGAATTTTCAAATACAGTAAGAGATCAAAATGAGTGAAGCCATTAAATAATTAGTTAAATGGAATTTCTATAGAAACGTGTGTTTTATTAAAAAATCTATTATATTATTATCTAAAATAATCAGTTAGTTTTATGTTTATTTCATCACTCTCTACTAACTTTTAAAAGCTTGTGTTCAGAAACGTGTGTTTTATTAAAAAATCTATTATATTATTATCTAAAATAATCAGTTAGTTTTATGTTTATTACATCACTCTCTATTAACTTTTAAAAGCTTGTGTATGAGATAATATTTTTTCTAAAATCTTTAGCTTTCCAACGGTATATCATTCATGTATATTATTGCTCTTAGGTTCAAAAACGAAAAATTGCATTAAAAAAATATTTTTTTCTGTTTTCTCCTTAAGTTGGGTATCGAATTTATTCAATTTATATATTTACCAGTTTTTCATCAGCTTTAACAAGATGATCTAGTTATTATTATTGAATCTACAAAATTAAAGGTACTTTAGAGGAAGAAAATTTAAAATATCGGCATTTAAGCCCTGTCATACCATTTTAATCAGAATAAAACCTATATGATATTAAAGCTCATTAACTTTTACATCGATATAGCGAGTTTAAAAAAAACCGTCGGAACCGTTTTCGAGAAAATCGAAAAAAGGTGCAAAATGCATGGTATAAAGTGCCTCTTTTGGTAAGCTCATTTTGATGAAAAAAGTTTTGTCACGTCTCGGGCTTATAGTTGTCTTAAATATGAAATTTCAGTTTCATAGGACTTACCGTTTCCGCCCGGGAGTTAACACACACACAGACCTTTTTGCGCGACTTGGTTATTTGGACTCAGGGGACCTTAAAACGTGTATTTCCGTTGAAAACTGGAATTAGAAAATTTTCACGATCGCAATACTTCCCATTACTATTTATAGTAAGTGAAAGTAATATATTAAATTGAATTTATATAGAAACATGTGTTTCATTAAAAAATCTATTATATTATTATCTAAAATAATCAGTTAGTTTTATGTTCATTTTATCGCTCTCTATAGCTTCTAAAGCTTGTGTATGAGATAATATTTTTTCTAAAATCTTTAGCTTTCCAACGGTATATCATACATGTATATTACTGCTCTTATGTTCAAAAACGAAAAATTGCATTAAAAAAATATTTTTTCTGTTTTCTCCTTTAGTTGGGTATCGAATTTATTCAATTTATATATTTACCAGTTTTTCATCAGCGTTAACAAGATAATCTAGTTATTATTATTGAATCTACAAAATTAAAGGTACTTTAGGGGAAGAAAATTTAAAATATCGGCATTTAAGCCCTGTCAGACCATTTTTATCTAAATAAAGCCTACATGATATTAAAGCCCATTAAATTTTACATCGATATAGCGAGTTTAATCAAAATCGTCGGAACCGTTTTTGAGAAAATCGAAAAAAGGTGCAAAATGCATGGTATAAAGTGCCTCTTCTGGTAGGCTCATTTTGATGAAAAAAGTTTTGTCACGTCTCGGGCGTATAGTTGTCTTAAATATGAAATTTCAGTTTAATAGGACTTACCGTTTCCGCCCGGGAGTTACGACACACACACACACAGACCTTTTTGCGGGACTTGGTTATTTGGACTCAGGGGACCCTAAAACGTGTATTTCCGTTGAAAACTGGAATTCGAAAATTTTCACGATCGCAATACTTCCCCTTACTATATATAGTAAGTGAAAGTAATAGTTTTATTCCAGCTAATACAGTCGGAATGAATAGGAAATATCTCACTGCGCATGCTCCGACAGGTTTTGGTTAGTCACCCGGGTTGGAACAAAACTATTATGAGCAAGAAAATAAAGAATAGGTTATTATTTTGTTGACAGAATAACCTTCTTTATTTTGCAATGAAGAAGAAGGTATTTTTTTCAGTCAAAAACCTATCCTATAATCTCAAACTCGGCATGGAATGTAATGAAAATAGTTTTAAGAGACATTACCTGGGCGTTTTTCGCAGTGATGAGGACTTCCTGCGACTCTGAACTCAACCTTTTACGCAGCAGAGCATTTTTCAGAAAACGACTGTAGACAAGATATGCCAAGAGCTTCGATCTCGAATCGGAAACTTCCAATTCATCTGACATTATTTCTGCGCCTTCCCGACATGAAGAAATCCTACAAGACAACAATCGATTCACTTCTAAAGCATCAAGTTAAAAAAATAAATAAATAAAAAACTTGTGCAGCATATGAACATACCTCCTTTCCGGTTTGCAAGTCAGATCGACGACCTCTCCCGAACAAGCCACCCTATTACATTTCTTCAAGTCATCAATTTGAGGATTACGTGGGACAGAAGAGGTGCATGACGCACTATTTACAGATGTGACCTGACACAAGACAGATTTTAACCTCACATTTTTGAGTAGCCTCCCGTGATGTTTTGTTTTATGAAACCTTATCTTTTTCTTCGAATTGTATTTTTCTATTGGTATCCCACGTTTTAAACTCACTCTCCCATTTTCCATCTTTACACAAGATTCAAGTAAGTTTTATATTTTCAGTACAAACTTGCAGTTTGAGCTGACATAATGTTTTCTCGTTGGCAAAGACGGTTCCGTCCAGCTGTTGTCTTGAGACAGTATGCACATTTTACGGTGTTTATTTTTATTATTTTAAAGCCCCTTGTAGGAGACTGGATTGAATTTTAATATGTCTTACTAGGATTACATAATTTTATTTTTTTAAGTGATGAAAAACATTTTTTTCATTTTATTTATAAGGTTAAATATGTTGTAATCATATTGTTCTCTAATAGAGAAACATAATTAATGTTTCTGATTTGAATTAGAGATTAATCATTACATTTTCTAACCTATACTTTGCCTTAATGATAATGTCATCCGAAACAAACCATTTTATAATGTTTAACATTTATGCTTGAGTAAAATGTAAATAATGAAGAGTTTAATCTCTATGGAGATAAGGTTAGGATTCGAAGAACAAAACAACTTTTCATTTTTAACTTTATCTCTTAAGTTTCTTTTTTATTTTTCTTAATTTGTATTGTGCCTTGCTTTTATGTTGTCTTATAAATTATAATGTCATATATGAACAAAGAATTTTGGAAATCGATGGGATTTGATGAAAGGTATGTTTAACGTATGGATGTTTTTTGTTTAAACAATTTATTATTAAAAAATTCATTATTGAAAATTAATTAAATTTCATGTTTCTAGTCAGTTTTATATATTTTAAAATAGATGTCATGATGTGACGCCACAGACTGTGATTTATCAAATTTATTACGACTTCTGTTAATTATTTATTTATATTGGTATTAACAGTTTTAATTAGTTTCAAACAGTTGTAGTAAATAAGGTTTTTGTTTTTATTATTATCATTCATATAATATGAATACAGATAATAAGAAAACAAATATCAAGTAACTACATAATTCAAAAGGCAGTGATTTTTTCAAATGAAAGAAATAGAACGTTCACTCAGAAATTTATGTAATCTACTTATGGAACGATTTACGATATACTTATCCGATTACTTCTCTGCGCACGCTCGAACTTTGATAATAAAATTATCAAGAATGTGATTCACGGCGAGAGAACCAGTTGGTGAAAATTCATGAGATTTGGTGATAGTGAATTATCATACACTCTCAGATACTTTCAACGTATTATAATAAGTATTTAATTACTGTATTTTCTTTATATCTTGATCATGTTTTTTTTTAAATTTTATTATAAACTTTAATTTTTTAACATGGAGTTTCTACACTAACAACGTTATCATTTAGTTTTTTCGTATTTAAAAAAAAAATAATATTAATGATATATGTAATAAAAATACGGATATTTCATGTTATTAATTAAATTAAAAAACGCTGCAAATTATTACACAATGATTTATTATTTCCAAATAACAATATTACGCAATAACTGTTTATATAGCTGTTGTTAGACAATTAAGTTATATGAAAAGCAATAAATAGTTGAAAGGAAAATGGCATATCACCACTGCTAATTTCTAAATGCTATATCTCAGCTAGTTCTTAACCAATTTCAATGATTATTTTTTCTTTTTGTCGAAAATTTTGTTGTCCATCAAATGACACTAATTATGAACTGGCAAAGATCATTAATTATGAAATCATAAAGATTATTATAAAATTTAGCAATTGTTTATTTAATAATTAGGATAAACGGATTTTTAAAAATCTGTTATTCAGATTCCACGCATATTAAAACGTAAGCTCTCAAATTTTGAGGAGGGGGGGGGGTAATTTTTTTAGTTTGGGTGATTACAGAGGTTCGTTATTGAAAATAATAAACCAAAAGATGGATATAAATTAAATTATAATAATCATTTCTCCATCTTTTAAAATAACTGAGTTATGAGCTTATTTATGGGTTAAATTTTTTTATCTTTTTTTAAATAACTATTCGCGGTTTTTTGGTTAAAAAACACTAATTAATTTTTTCTCTATCTTCGAGAATAATTGAGTTATTGAATTGAATCACATTTAATCAGCCGCCATTTTAAAAATAACCAGCTGATATCAACGTCTGGGAATTAGGATCATCTTTGCATTGACTAGTATTTTTGTTAAGGATTAAAAAAAAAAATGGTCCAGTAGTTTCGGAGAAACAGATTTTTTTGGATTTGGATTCTACGCATCTTGAAACATAAGCTCTCAAATTTTTTTTTTGGGAGGAAGGAGAAGGGGGGCGTAACTTTTTTTTTTTTTTTGTCGATTACAAAGGTTTATTATTAAAAATAATAAACCAAAAAATAAAATATCTTTTCCCTTCTCCCGCTACTTTCATGAACTTTCGCAAGACCACGCTCACACGAATTTTCACCTACCTCTTCTGTCACCGCTTCGCGTGGCCATTACGAATTTTTAGCTTGAGTTGAAAATCAGATCAGTTACTAGGGTAAATAAAATAAAATGATCGATTTTATCCTTTCACATAACCAGCTTTTATTGATTTAAAAACACATTAAAACAACAATTCAACAATTAGTGCTATATATGTGAAAATTATTCAAATAAATAAGTAATTAAAATATCGTCATAAGCTAAAATTCCTCTTCAACTGAGCTGCAAATCCTGGACCTTTCGATATGAAGCAGCTGAGTTAGATACGTTGAGATTGTCGTATTTTACAGATCAGTCAATTGTCAGTCTGAAAAATAAATAAATATCATTAGTTCAAGGTATTCATTTGTATTTAAGCCTTAGGGTTACCCTGGGGTAGGGAGAAAGAGATACATAATATTATAAGACATACCTAGCCTCTATAAAGTGGGTAACAAAAAAATTGTAGAAAATAACTTGCACGGTCGTTGGCCTAGAAACAAGACTCAAGACCTTATTATATAAATTCAAAAGTACATATATTTTTTAATGGGAAAAATAGGAATAATCTTTGAATATTTTACAATGCCCTCTTCTAAAATATAAATAAAATCCGGTGTATGCATCACACAACAATCTCGCACCTCCCTATATTAAATAAATTTTATAAGTTTATGTTTTTAAGTAAGGATTCTTACTTAAGGTACCATTGTCTTATCTAATCCACAAACATTTCTCTCACACCTGATCTAATCATTACGTGCTCCCTAGAGACCTCTGATGATCCTGAAGAGAAAGATGAACTGTTCTCCCGTCATCGATCTAGGAGGCTTTTTGGATCCTCTCTCAGGAAGGAAAACCGCCTTCAGGAACTCTGAAAAATTATTAAATAAACTTTAATTTTGTAGAAAAAAAAAATCAACCAATTCATCTTGTAAGCTTCGATAAAAAAACCGGTAAATATATAAGTTAAACGAATTTAATACACAACTAAACCCTAAAACTAGGAGAAAAGAGATTTTTTTTTAAAAATAAGAATAGTGGATATAATTAGTTGACCGTTGAGAATTACTGAAGGAATTAGTCCGGTGGCGGTCATTAAATGCCGAAACAACTGAATAGTTTCAACTATTTTATTGTTTGCCAACGTTTCGACCCCCATTGTGGGTCATCATAGGGCGTTGGTAGGTTGAGTGGAAACTCAGTTTCCACTCACCTACCAGACCCTGATTGACCACAATGGGGGTCAAACGTTGGCAAACATAAAATAGTTGAAACTATTCAGTTGTTTCATTAATGACCGCCACCCGACTAATTCCTTCAGTAAAAATAGAAAGTAATATAATACTATTATACGTTGGAAACTAAGATTTCATAAAAATGCTATGTTGATCACCTGTAGCAGGTGGTAGCATAAGAGTTCTATAAAGTACGGGTCATAGCATGTGTCTAAGTTTTTAATAGGAGTAAAATTTAGTTATGATTTTCGGAGGACAAAAAGATTTTCCGAGCTGTCGATTGTTATTACGTCGATAGCACAAGTAGCAAAGTGAGTAATAATTGTTATATAAAACCTGTAACCTTTAAAGACGAAGAGATCTAAAATTTGTTATGATAAATAATTTTATATTAGATTTTTAATATGAATATTTCTATCGAAACTCTGAAATCAAGCATTTTTAAGTAAATAATTTTGTTAATATTTATTATTTTTTTTTTTTTAATAAAATTTTCTTTCCTAGGTTGGCCATCAGTCACATGAGGAGGAAGAATTGTCAGAAACATAAGATTATGCAGAGGATTAGTGAGGATATGAACATTTGAAACCATTTAAAACAGCATATTATGATTTCCGAATAATTTTTACACTGAATGATATATTTTTAATTTGTTAATCGGATATTTTATAAAAACAATATAATTTTCGATTTCCAGACTAGATATTTTGGTTTATGGAATTCTATTTAATTTATCTGTTAAAAAGAATAATATAAAGTAATAGACGTGACAAATATTTATCAAATGAAAAGAAATTCCGAAAACTTTTGTCACTCACTGTAAATAAAATGTTTTAAACTAAATTAAATCAGTGCTCACCATGTTCCAATTCGGTGACCTGTGCCATTGCAATTGCGATGTGTGCATCAAGCTCCAAAATACCAGCGTCGATCATCTTTTTGCAATAGATATCGTCGTATAATTAACAAAAAATAAAAAAAATAACAGAACTTATTATCACTTATAAGTTCAGACTAGGATTTTCGCAAATTTTAGTTAGTAATCCACAACTTTGTCAAAAGTTAAAAATCTATTCAAAAGAGATCGAGTAATATGTTATGCTTTATAATTAAATAACTTATAATTACGTGGTTACTCAGAAAAAAACATCAGGTCCCTTTAAACATGTCCACATTCATGAGTTCAAATTTAACTGACATATTTTGGCTAAAGGTTTTAATACAAGTGTATTAAATAGTATTTAAATTTATTTATAAACATAAGTCTAAAAGATAACAACACTGTATTACTTCAGCGCTTACGGAAATGGCCGGTAGGGTGCTGCACTGTCCTAATTAATGGCTGTATAATGGAAGATTTGGTTTTGCGGTCATCAATAAATCACATTAATTATACAAAGTTATTTTATTTTTGTGTGCCAATGTTTCATCAGGGATAAGGAAAACAAGACAACAATCAACACAATCAAAAGAAACAACATTGAAATGTTAATTACAATAACAAGACAACAGTAGTGATATATTAAAACAGACAGTAATATAAGATTATATTGGTATGAGAATATGGGAAGATTATAATGAGGAACTAGGTAGACGATCAAAATTAAGAAAATAATTAATTTAAGATTTAGTCCCTCATTATAGTCTTCTAATATTTTCATACCAATATTATCATTATATATTACTGCTTGTTTCCATATTTTATTACTATGGCTTGTTATTGTAATTAATTTATTGTTATTAGTTTTTCTTTTAATTTATTGGTTGTTGTATTGTTTTTCTTAGCCCTGATAAAGGCCCTTTATGTTGGCTGAATCATCGGCACAGAAATAAAATTAATTTTTCTAATTGGTGTGTTTTTTTGACCGCGCCAATCAACTAACTTCTCCATTATATAGTCTTAGCGGTCGACTATAACTCCCTATAGATTGTTAATAATTTGTAAAGTATGTGTAACATTTAAACTTAGCAGATCAAGTGGTATTTTATGCATAAAAAACCCTATATTTATTATTAATTAATTTATTCTTTAACACTCTCATGAATCGATCAAAGTTAAACTATACAAACATTTTGTTTTATGACAGTTGGATTCACACATCTGAGGTATGTTCACAGCATATATTTATTTTATTTAATGTATTTATAAAAAAAATAGTAAACATTTTTACTTATTAAATTAAAAAACAGTATAAAGACAATGAATTTGTAATTCTTAATTAAAAAGTAAAGCTTATTATTAGTTTTCAAATTTGATATTTTTCATAATCTGTCTACCAAATCGAGTTTACTATTTTTTAAAATTATTATTATTAAAATACTTTATTGATATTAAATAATGCCTTATATATCTTATCAAAACATTCATTACACTATTAACTATTCGATATATTATTAGATATTTTTATATTTGCATTTAAACCTATGTTATTATTTATTTATCTATTTTGTGTTTTTAAATGAAAAGAAAAATGCTAATTATAATAATTTTTAATAATTATGAAAGAACAGTCTAGTGTAATTAATAATGCCTGTACAATGAATTATAGTTGATTGGTTGTGATAATAGAAAACATTTTACTCGAATATGGAAACTTATTTTCAATAGAACACATTTTTCTGGTATAATAATAATAATAATAATTCTTTATTTATTCTGGGACAAGTCCCTTCAGAATAACATAACAGGAAATAAAAAGGTGGACTTAAGACTAGAGTCTTAGAGTAAAATGACTGAAAAACAGAATAGAATTAAACTAATAACATGAACTAATAAAATAACTTAAAAGCTAATAATAAAAATGTACAAACCAGAAAAATAATAGTATGTTAACATGAGAACAAAAAATTATATACAAAAATATATATATAATTAGATAAAAGAAATATATATATACACACACAAACATATGCATGTATGTATACAGTTTTTAAAAACAAAGGAAATTACTATTCTTCTTTAAACATATATATAATTTAATCTTGCATCTTTGAAAATATAATAATTTCAAATATTTGCTGTTGAATTTACCGTTGAAAATGATAATTAAATAAGTAAATCAGTTCTATTATTTATTAGTTGATTATTCTTGAAATTAGCATCAACTTGGGATTATTTGGAAATTGGATTGATAGGAAATGGCTAAATAGATGGGATTTGAATGTGGAGAGAGTTTGGGAGTCATGGATATTAGGGGGAATGGAGTTCCATTGGGAGGCGAATCGAATTAAGAATGATCTATCGAAAGCTGTGGATCGATGGGACGTTATATACATATGTACGGTATATAAGTGAAAACATTTAAACATTGCCAAACAACTTGATTATATTAATGTTGCCTATTGCCAATTGCCTATCATTACATATTTATTTGAAGAAATTTAAATATTGAATAGTTTATGCATCTAATAAAGCCTGAGATTTTTTTGGAGGTTGACGATGAATGGTAAAACGTGAAATTATGATTTCAGAATAAATAGTTTTCACCATATTTTTAAAAAATTTATCTTTTGAAATATTAAAATTAGTTTTTTTTATTATCTAATTTAAGTGTTTTCTGGAACTGTGTTAATTTTTTACTATTAGTTACACTTAGTCAGGCTGTCTTATAAATGTCTAGTCATATTTTGGGAGCAGTTACTAGACTTTAAGTGGAATAAAAAAGTTCATATGACCCACAGTCCGGTTCTCAATAGTTGCGGAGGAAAATCAAATTTTTAGGTTTTTGCTGTTATCTATGGTTTTTATCAAAAAACATGATGTGTAAGCACAGACAAATAAGTGATACCAAATAAAAGAAGAAGAAATTTTCCAGAAGGGTAAGCACTTGAACCCTGGAAATAAGTAAGCATGTGTTGCACAAAGTCATGGAGAAAATTGAAATTTAATATTTCTAAGAGTATTTGGCAAATAGTTTTATTGTTGACAACTTTTTATCAATCATTTCATACAAATATGATGGGTAAGAAACCTCAGGTTTGTTTGGTGTAGGAGCTCTCTTATTTGGATCAATCTTATTTCTGATAAAAGCCATCGATAACAGAAAAAATTTCAAAATTTGATTTTCCTCCCTACTCGCCGACAAACAAACCATGGGTCGTATAAACTTTTTTTGTATCTTTAGGTCTTTCATTATCTCCTACAATATGAATAGACATTTATGAAACACATAATATGCACAATTTTTTTTTTTAATTCTGGCCTCCTCCCATCCTATGAAGGGAGGTTTGCTTTGCATCATTTTAAAGCTAATAAAATGAAAAAGTTGTTTTGAGATCTGGGACATTTAAAATTTAACGATATAACACTAATAGCTCCTTGAAATATCAGAATATTCTTAGAAATATTAAAGTCCAATTTTTTCATGATGTTGCGAGATACTTACAATCCTCATTTGAGGGTTCCATTTCTTATCCTTCTCTTTGACCTTTGGTATATTTTATCTTTCATTTGGTATAACATATTTTCTGTGTATTTATTGGGTTGTGTCACATGAAATGTCCGTTTTCAAGGTAAAGGATTTTTATAAAAAATACGATAAGAAAACAAGATAATTTTATTTGAAGTATTTACCTTCTTTTTCTACACATTTTTCCCAACGTGACACCAACTTTTTTATCCCCGAACTGAAAAACACTGAGCTTTGAAGTGAAATAAAATCTGAAAACGCTCTTTTCACTTGATCATCATTTTCAAAAAGTTTTCCTTTGACGAAGTGTTCTAAATTCCTGAACAGGTGGTAATCTGTTGGAGACAAGTCGGGAGAATATGGTGGGTGCGGAAGAACTTCGTAGCCCAGTTCTTTCAATTTTTGCACGGTATGTTTTGAAACATGGGGTCTTGCTGCCGCTCAGTGAGATCATGAGGTACCCATGTATCGAGCTTTTTTACTTTCCCAATACACTTTAAATGTCTGGAAACGGTAGATGCACTTGCATTTAATTGTTCTGAGAGTCCTTTAACTGTTTGGTAGGGGTTTCCTTCTACTGTATGTTTGAAGACACCGTTGTCTATTACGGACGGAGGTCTTCCTCGGGGCAAGTTTTCCAAGTCGGTATCCCCAGCTGAAAACTTAGCAAACCAACGGCGAATGGTCCGCTCATTAACACTCCCTTCCCCAAACACCTTGCAAATATTTCTAACGGCCTCAGCTGCTGAATGGCCGAGTATAAAATAATAAATAAATTCGTACAAAATATTACTCGAAAATCGCGCGTTTCCATGTTCATATTTGGAGGTATACTAAAAAGTGGGTAATTGACTGGGAAGCTAATGTTTATAATACAAAGGTAGAGGATTAGTAACTGTTTACTTTAAATATGTAAACATTCGGAAAAAAACAACAGAGACGTGCAAAATCCTTTATGTATTTCACAAACTATAAAAACGGACATTTCATGTGAAACAACCCAATAATTCAGTATTCGTCCTTATCCTCCAGTCTCCATCGGTGCGTACTGGACCATAAATCCTCCTTAATACTTTTCCCTCGAATCTCAGGAGCAGGGCTTCCTGTGAACTCGGCAATGTCCAGCATTCGGAAGCATAAGTGAGAACCGGTCTTTTTCTCGGAGACAAAAAAAAAACTTTAGCGGCCTCAGCTGCTGAATGGCCGAGTTTAAACTCATACAAAAATATTACTCGAAAATCGCGTGTTTGCATGTTCATATTTGGAGGTATACTAAAAAGTGGGTCATTGATTGGGAAGCTTATGTTTATAATACAAAGGTAGAGGATTAGTAACTTTTTACTTTAAATATGTAAACATTCAGAAGAAAACAACAGAGACCTGCAAAATCCTTTATGTATTTCAGAAACTATAAAAACGGACCTTTCATGTGAAACAACCCAATACATAAAATTCATATATTAGAATATTTCTGATGAAAACCAAAAAACTCAAAATATGATTTTCCTCTCTAACCATAGGGAATCAGACTATGGGTCATATTAACATTTATGTTTCATCTATTCAAAACAATAACTAGGCCAATTGTAATGTATGGCGGTGAGACGTGTACCTTAACCATAGAAAACCAAAGAGCTCTACTGGTTTGGGAGAGGAGGTTATTGAGAACGATTTTTGGAGCCGTGAAAGAACACAGGTATGGAATCAGAAGCAACGTCGAACTTACAGAATTGTATGGAGAGCCTGATATCCTCTGTGCTATTAGGAAGAGCAGGCTGAGATGGTTAAGGCATGTGGGAAGGATGGAGCCCTGTAGGCTACCGAAAATTATGTTAAATGGTGCCATAGGAGGAAAAACGAAAAGGGGCAGACCCAGGCGACGGTGGATTGAGGATTTGGAGGAGGGGTTGAGAAGGGTGGGAGTTGGAGATCGGAGGAGTCTTGCTGAAGATCGTGAGGTATGGGAAAGTACAGGGGCAGTGGCCCAGGTCCTACAAGGACTTTAGCGCCAGCAGTGAGTGAGTGAGTGTTCTATTTAAGATCTAAAAGGTCTACTTGATCCCACATTTATGAGACATACTGTGTCGAGAGAAAAATTATTAGATCATGAAAAACTTTACAATCTTGTTTTTAGTGGAAATACACAATAACTCACCAATTGTTGTAAAATTAAATGGGTTTTATGAAGTGAGAATGGTTGGCTGTTTGTATATATGGGAGAAGTTAGTTCAGGGTGCAGTCAAACGAACACACAATTAAGTATTAACTTAATTTACTGGAGCCGACGTTTCGGCCTAAATTATAGGCGTTCTTCAGGGCTATAAAAAACAAAAGATGACAACCAGTAGTAGAGTACAATATATAAAGATGATAAGTAAAAGAAATTATAATGATAATTAAGAAACAGTAGTTATGGTAATTGACAAATATAATAATAATTAGAAACAAAAGGGGCAAAGGAAATTTAATAAAAGGTGAATAATTGGATAATAGAAAATTAAAATTTTAAAAGTACAAATTTTTTTGCAGTATGAAAAACGTAAAACATTATTAAGTTAAAAAATAATGTTTACAGTATATTACTGTATACTGTTTATTTTGCCCCTTTTGTTTATAATTATTATAATATTTGTCAATTGTCATAACTGCTATTTCACTTTGTTTCTAATTATCAGTATAATTCTTTTACTTATCATCTTTATATATTGTATTCTACTACTGGTTGTGTTTTATAGCCCTGAAGAAGGCCTATAATTTAAGCCGAAATGTCAGCCCCAGTAAACTAAGTTTATATCTTAATTGTGTGTTCTTTTGACTGCACCCTGAACTAACTTCTCCCAATGGGCTTTAATTCTATTAAGCACAAAGTATCTTTTTTGTCCTTTTTTTAGCCTACTCGCGTCCTTGATTGGCTAATAAAGGTAGGTTTGTTTTGTACCATTTTATAGATAATTAAATAAATCCAATTTTTTGAGATTGGAGAGTTTTAAAACCTAATGATAGAAGAGTAATAAAAAAAAAAACCTGTGCCACTACAATCCATGAATGAACTTGGGCCAATCGGGGGCCAATCAAAACCAATGTTTGAGCCGCAAACATTGGTCAACTTATCCACCGACCTTGTAAAGAAACTTTTAATGACATTTAGACCGCTGAAGTGAAACAAGCTTAGTTTTTTAATGTTTTCCTAAATAGATATATTGAATGATAGAGCACAAATTATTACCCCTGCCCTGTACCACTACAACTCATGAAGAGTTTTGGGCTCAGTACATATAGAGATTCGTACTGTTTCAAAGCCAACGCAATGAGGCGATTCGGCCGAGATCACGCTAAACCGCCAGGTTTTTTCCCATATTTTGGGTACCCACTTTATAGAGGCTGGGTCTGCCCCAGGAAGGTCTCCATACCCCAGGATTGCCTCCCCGGCTGAAATAACAGAAAATATAATATTCCGTCACAACCAGGATTCGAACCCAAGACCCAGAGCACATTAGACTAGCACTCTAGATAGAAGAGTAATATCTGATTGAAATAGTGGGAAAAGAGCTTAAATGCCATTTATAAAATATGTTTCATTATAAAATTATAAGTACCTTTTATTGTATTGTTTGATAAATAATTAATTAACCATTTCTACTTGTTAGCGTTGATAACAGATGGTTATGTATGAAATATGAAAGAATTTGATAACCAAATGTTGGGATATACAGTCTAGTTGAACCATCTCATACTCCATTGTATACAAGCCCTTATATGGATTTTATTACTTTTTGGTTTTAAAAAAAATAATGTTACGAAACATATTTTATTAAAGAAAAATCTTGTGCATGCTACACACAACTTTCAGTGATCTCTCTACATGAAATCAATTATAGGACTTTGTATGAAGTAAAAGTTAAATAAATAATTAAATTGAGTTTTGAGAGAAACTGTTAATTAACTAATAAAACTTTTTGAGAGAAACAGATTAATTAATATAAAAATAGAAATTATTACCTACAACAATCGTTTAGTTATATTTGCTTTTCATCACTCTCTATTACCTTATACAACTTTCTTTATAATATATCCTTTTTTTCTAAAATCTTTAGCTTTCCAACAGTAAATTACATACCTATATTACAATTCTTAAGTTTGGGATACCTTTACCCTTCGTCGTAAACCTACGACATCCTGTTCTACCGTGTCCTTTAATAATATTCCGCTCGTCCCGGTTGAACAGATTCGCTATCTAGGACTCCTACTTGACAAACGACTAACTTGGAATCCGCACACAAGACTGAAACGACAAGAAACTGCCCAACGCTTTCGCTTACTTCAACACTTACTGGACAGACGCTCTAACCTTCCACTTAACTACAAAAGGCTCATATATATTACCATCATAAGGCCTATCTGGACGTACGGAGTTGAGCTTTGGGGCTCTACTAAACCATCAAATTCTTCCCGTATTCAATCCCTACGATCCAAAATCCTTTGAAAAATCCTCAATGCTCCTTATTTTGTCACCAACAAACTCATCCATAAAGACCTTAATGTCCCATATGTTGCTGATTTGGCCCGTACGAGGTATCATTCCTTCCATGACAAACTCCACTCCCACATTAACCCACTAGTTTCAATCCTAGCTTCCTCTACCATTCCTGACAATCCTCCGAGGCGTCTGAAAAGAAGATGGCCTCGAGACCTTCTAGTGTAGATACCTAGTGGAGTGTTGCCAATGGGCATATTCTCTTCATGTCTTTTCATGTATATTATCTATATTATGAGCCGATTTACTTGATGTATTTACTAATACAGTTGTAAATTTCAATAAATTAATAAATAAAAAAAGTTTTGGAAAAAAAATTTACCAAAGAAATATTTTTGCTCTTTTCTCATTTTACTGGTTATGAAATAAGTTTAACTTGCATATTTAGACTTTTTTTTATCAATGATTACTAGATTGTATAATTTACTTCCACCAAATCAAGATAAATTCAGCTTCCATCCCATGGTCTAAATCCGTACAGTACTTAGGTCTAACATTAGATAAATTTCTTACATTCACAGATCATATCAATAGAAAATTTGATAAAGCGAAAAAAATAATACATAAAATGTTTTCTTACTTCAACAGAAAATCCCTTTTGAGCCCTCATAATAAATTAATAATATATAAATCAGTTATCCGCCCATTAATCACATACATCTCTTCTGTTTGGAGTTCTTTCTGCTTGACTGATTACCAAAAACTATTTTAAAAAATTCAATATTTATCAATACGGATAATTAATAATAACCCCCGCTACAATAAAATATCCTCTATGCTCCAAGACTTGAAACACCAGCCTCCAAAAATCCATTATTAAAGGAAATTGGTAATTACAATAAATTTTCTCTAAAACGCTTCACCCATAAAAGAACAAAACATGTGTTGTTGAGTTAATTTAGTTTCTTTTAAGCTCCGATTTTTATCATTATCAATTATATTATGTATTTTCAATTATTTTATGTAGTTTCTATTATTTTACGTATTTTCATTTATTTTGTGTGTAGGTTTTTTTGTGTAATTATTCCTAAAATCGTACTGTAATCTAAATTTAATTCTATCATATGTTAGTCATTTAGGCTAATGGATTATAAATAAAAAATAAAAAAGTTTCACTTTCCACTCGCCTACCAGACGCCCTGATGATGACCCACAATGGGGGTCGAAACGTTAGCAAACAATAAAATAGTTGAAACTATTCAGTTGTTTCATTTAATGACCGCCACCCGGTCTGATTCCTTCCAGTCAAAAAAAAAAAATGTTTGCTGATTGTAAGGATAATTCATCCGAAATCATTTGTAAACATTTTGCGAATTTGTAAATATGTAGATAAAGTTTATTTCCTTTCTTTCTTTCTTCTATAATTATTTTTTTTTTAATTTACAAAATTAAAGGTACTTTAGAGGAACAAAAACTTTAGATTTAATAAAAAAGAAAGATTAATTTATACAACATAGTTCACTAAAACAAATATCTGGTGCACTCAGCACAACACTTTCATTCATCTCCCTCGATGAAATCAATTATAGGACTTTTGAATTAGTTTAAATAATTACATTGAGTTTTGTGGAAAACATTTATATCACATTAGTTCATAAAATAATAGAAATTATTATATACAACTTAATTTACATCTAAATTGATCATCGATTGTGTTCAGGTGTGTTTAGCGAAAGTCTTTTTGGTTTTATTTAAGAATAGACATTGCTGGTGCAGATAAGACATTATTTTTCCAAACTTGTTATTTAATATACATTGCAATCTCATCTGTAGAGTTAATTTAGCAATTTGTTTGTTTGTTTATTCGTTTAACGTCACTTTTATGCACCTCTGGCTAATCGGACGACGCTACAGTGGGATTCCTAAATTTTGCCTATCCAGGTTTTATTAGGATAGGGATCTTTTACGAGTATCTGACATCGCACAGGCTCGGGACCACCTTTTAACGTCCCCTCCGAAGGACGGCATAACTAAGGATTTTTTACTCCCATTAAAAAACCCTAGGGCCATCCGCGGGTTTGAACCCGCGACCTTTGTCATAGAAAGCTGTTATGCTAACCACTACGCAATGGGTGGCCCCATTTAGCAATTTGTAAATGTATACCCCTATTCAATAACGAAAAACTATATAATCCCCAAGTTACCCCAAGGATTTGTTTCATCAATCCTTCTAGTCTTTAGATATTATAAAGAATTTTTGCGTTTTGGGTGATACATAATTTTTTTCAAACACAACACTCCGAATCAAAAGTTTTACAATCTATAATTTCAATAATTTCTTAAATGATATAAAATACATCTATTAGTAGGTTTCGGCAAATCCGAGCCATAGTTAGATTTTTTGTATTATTTTTCCCGTATTCTGGGACTTCAAACGTTAAATATAGGGGAGTTTTAGATTTTAGCAAATAAATTTGATTTTTGACCACGATGCGCTCGCTAATCGTGTCAAAAAATTAATTAGTTTTCATAATTTTTTCCGTAATCTGGGACCCTAAAGGTTAAATATAGACAAGATTCAGAATTTTGTCCACCTAAATCGGTCATATTGCCCACTGTGCGTCAGTAAAATTAAAATATTTAGAAAAAAAGACTGACTCCTGATTATTCCACCTATAATAGTTTCTACAGTCGACTATCTATCCTCAATTAAATATATTGATTTAAATAAGTGATATTTTGTATATACAATCAATTGATTTTGACAGCCGAGGTAAGTGAAAGTCGCGTGTTGCCCGCACCATATTTTTGTAATCCAACGAAACTGAATATAATTCTCAAAACGTTTTAGAACTCTCTGGCTTTATCTTATAGTTCTTAAATCGATTTTAACAACCGAGGTAAGCGAAAGGCATGTGCTGCCCGTACCAGATTTTTTCTAATATAGGTTAGAGTAATTAAAATGATTAAGTTATTAAATATTGTACAGGAAAACAAATAAATTAATAATATTTATCCGCCCGTATTCTCATAATAAACGATTTGGCAAAAAAATTTAGAACACTTTTTTTGAAGGAAGTAGCTCGCTATATGAGCCTGTGCCAAGTGTGTTCCGCGGCGAGTCACGGCCACCCCAAAATTTGTTGGAATGTTCGTTCATCGAATGTTTGAATCAATTTATTATTTGAGCGGTCCAAGGATCGCAAGATGGTCCAAGGATTAGAGAATGGATGGGCTCCATCAGGGTCCCGTATCTCATCAAGTCGTTGAGGAATGTTATGGAGCATATTCTGTCTCGGATGACTCGGGGAATTTGGATTGAATGTCGTTCGGTATTATTAGAGATTAGGGTCATTTCAAGGAAAGGCATTGTGTTGTGGGTAGAGCACTGGTATATCGTTCGAACACGGCTGAGACGGGATAATCCAGAGATAGGTTAGAGCTAAACCAAGACGCTTCTAAAACCTGTAAACAATTGTTCTCACGATCGCTGTCTAGCGCCTTTTTTGGTAACTAGGTGCTCCAAGCTTAGCCCATTTTTACTTTCACTTACCTATACATGTAATATATAGTAAGGGAAAGTATTGCGATCATGACAATTTTCGAATTCCAGTTTTCAACGGAAATACACACTTTAGGGTCCCCTGAGTCCAAATAACCAAGTCCCACAAAAAGGTCTGTGTGTGTGGTAACTCTCGGGCGGAAACGGTAAGTCCTATGTAACTGAAATATCATATTTAAGACAAATATACGCCCGAGACGTTACAAAACCTTTTTATCAAAATGAGCTTACTTGAAGAGCCACTTTATACCATGCATTTTGCACCTTTTTTCGATTTTGTCATAAACGGTTCCGACGATTTTGATTAAACTCGCTATATAGCTGTACAATTTAATAGGCTTAAACGTCATGTAAGTTTCATTCTGATTAAAATGGTATGACAGGGCTTAAATGCCGATATTTTAAATTGTCTTCCCCTAAAGTAGCTTTAATTTTGTTCATTCTATAAAAATAACTATATTATCTTGTTACCACTGATCAAAAGCAGGTAAATATGCAAGTTGAGCGAATTTTATACACAACTAAATGAGAAAACTGAAAACATATTTTTTTTAATGCAATTTTTTGTTTTTGAATATAAGAACAGTAATACAGACGTATAATATACCGTTAGAAAGAGAACGATTTTAGAAAAAATATTATCTTATAAACAAGCTTTTAAAAGTTAATAGAGATTGATAAAAAGCCGATAAAACTAACTGATTATTTTAGATAACAATATAGTAGAGTTTTTAATAAAACTCATGTTTCTATATTAATTCAATTTAATTAATTCTTTAATAATTTCACGTATTTTTATCTCTAACTGTATTTGAAAATTCTTCCATTGAGTTTAAAAATGGAGATAAGTGAAAGTCGTGCTATAATATATATATATGTATAATATACCGTTGGAAAGGTAAAGATTTTAGAAAAAAATAATATTGTATGCACAAAGTTGTAAAATGTAATAGAGAGTGATGAAAAGTAGATAAAATTAACTGATTTATTTAAATAACAACTTTATGTTTTTAAATTATTCAATCTTAAACATATGATTCTAACTTTTTGAACTCTACTTATAATTTGTTAAATTTATTTTAACAACCACTATAAGTGAAAGTCATCCTCATAAGAATTTTTATCAAAAAATTAGACTGTTAATTCTAGCGCTAAAATCAACAGTCGTACGAAAATGAAATGTCTAATTTAAGAAAACTATACGCTCGAGATGTTATAGCAACTTTTTCATCAAAATCGGCTAACCGTAAAAGCCACTTTATACCATGCATTTTGAACCTTTTTACTATTTTCTGAGAAACTTAACAATTTTGGTTAAACTCCCTATATCGATGTAAAATTTAATGGACTTTAATATGATGTAGGTTTAATTTTGATTGAAATAGTCTGACGGGGCTTAGATGCCGATATTTTATATTTTCTTCCTCTAAAGTACCTTTAATCTTTTAGATTAAAAAAATATATATATAGACACGACATCTTATTAGCATTAATAAACAACAACTAAATATGCAAGTTTTGCGAATTCGAGAAAAAACTAAAGAAGAAAAGTGCAATCAAATTATTTCATGCAATTTTTGTGTTTTTTTTTTAACACAAGAATAGTAATATATATGTATAATATACCGTTGGATAGCTAAGGATTTTAGAAAAAATATTATCTAATACGAGAAATTGTAAAAGTTAATGGAGAATGATGAAAAGCCGATAAAATAAACTGATTTTCGTAGATATTAATGTAATAGATTATTTAATAAAACACATGTTTCTATTCAAACTTAATTTAATTATTTGATTTTAACAACGGAGGTAAGTGAAAGACGTGCGTAGCGCACACCAGATTTTTTTATTTAGTTATAACATCCCTGGAATGATCAAACGATAGGTTAAGGCTCGCCAAGACTAGCTTCTAAAACATTAGTAAAATTTTAGCTTTCACGTGCGCTATCAGGCGCTTTTTTTTGGTAACTAGGTGCTCCAAGCTAGTCCTATTTTTACTTTCACTTACTATATATAGTAAGGGAAAGTATTGCGATCGTGAAAATTTTAGAATTCCAGTTTTCAACGGAAATACACGTTTTAGGGTCCCCTGAGTCCAAATAACCAAGTCCCGCAAAAAGGTCTGTGTGTGTGTGTGTGTGTATGTGTGTGTGTGTGTGTTCTGTGTGTGGTAACTCCCGGGCGGAAACGGTAAGTCCTATGAAACTGAAATTTCATATTTAAGACAACTATACGCCCAAGACATGACAAAACTTTTTTCATCAAAATGAGCTTACCAGAAGAGCCACTTTATACCATGCATTTTGCTTTTTTTTTTTATTTTCTCGAAAACGGTTCCGACGATTTTGATTAAACTCGCTATATCGATGTAAAATTTAATAGGCTTTAATATCATGTAGGTTTTATTTGGATAAAAATGGTCTGACAGGGCTTAAATGCCGATATTTTAAATTTTCTTCTTTTAAAGTACCTTTAATTTTGTAGATTCAATAAAATAACTAGATTATCTTGTTAACGCTGATGAAAAACAGGTAAATATATAAATTGAATAAATTCGATACCCAACTAAAGGAGAAAACAGAAAACATATTTTTTTAATGCAATTTTTCGTTTTTGAACATAAGAGCAGTAATATACATGTATGATATACCGTTGGAAAGCTAAAGATTTTAGAAAAAATATCATCTTATACACAAGCTTTTAAAAGTTAATAGAGAGTGATGAGAAGAAGATAAAACTAACTGATTATTTTAGATAATAATATAATAGATTTTTTAATAAAACACATGTTTCTATAGAAATTCAATTTGATTAATTCCTTAATAGTTACACGTATTTTTATCTATAACTGTATTTGAAAATTTTTTCATTGATTTTAAAAATCGAGGTAAGTGAAAGTCGTGTGTTGCCCGCACCAGATTTTTAAATTATGGCAGCGCTACACAGTGAGAGAAGGGGTAGGTGAAAATTCGTGAGAGAGAGGTATTGTGGGAGTTCACCAAAGTAGTGGGAGGTGAGGAAAGTATATTAAAAAAAAATTCTGGTGCGGGCAACACACGACTTTCACTTACCTCTGTTGTTAAAATCGATTAAAGATTTTTCAAATACAGTTAGGGTTGAAAATGAGTGAAACTAATGAAGAATTAATTAAATTTAAATTTCTATAGAAACATGTGTTTTATTAAAAAATCCGCGACTTTTGGTATTGAATGCTATTATTTTACACAGATGACCGAAAGATAATAATTGTTTTATAGATTTTAGTTTTTAGAAGACAAAAATAATTTATAGTTATAATTTTTATTTTTTAATTTAAAATATTTTCCTTCGAAATTTATATTAATCAAATTTTCAACTTTGACTTTATTTAAAAATTCAAAAAATCGGTTAAGCAAGGGATATTTTATTAATTGTATTATTTAAAGTATTTCTAAAATAAACCATATAGATATACCAGGCGAATACGAGAGCGAAAATATGCCAAAATTTGAATCATAGCTCTATAAATATCCATTGGGCGTCCTACAACTGAAATTATCGTCTGGAATAGTATAAATAAAAATGGACATTACTATACCAAGTGTCTACAAATATAATGTAAATAAATAATGGAATAAATTATAAATAATAATAAAAAAATAATATCAATTAAAAAGTTCTATACCTCTATAAGGAGGTTCGTGGCTTCATTACAGTTTCTAGACCATCGATTGTGCAAGGTGATTTGTCCTTCAGGGGCCCAATAAGGGGTTCTCTGATCATCCGAATGACTAAAGATGAAACATAATAAAAAAAAAAGTCTGGTGCGAGGAAAATTAAATTTTCTGTAATGAAGGTATCAAAACATTGTTCCGGAAATATGAGCAGTAATATAGACTTATAATATGGCGTTGGAAAGCGGAAGATTTCAGAAAATATTATGCAATAAAATAAGCTGTACAAGTTAAAAGAATGCCGTAATACCCCATAAACTAATGAACATACGTTATTTGTAATATTTGCAATAGAGGAGGTTATGGGATTAAGTGTTGCCACCGTACAGTATTGTGCAAGTTATATTCTTCCATACGATACGGTACGGAAAATTTTAGAAACAATATTACGTTCCATATCCATAAACCGACATTGTTATTTCTACTTTCAATATTATTTCGGGGAGCGGCGTGGTCTACTGGATAGAGCACTAGTCTATTGTTCTCTGGGTCCTAGGTTCGAATTCCGACTGTGGCAGAATATTATTTATTATGTTAATTTGGCCGGGAGATCATCCTGGGGCAGACCCAGCCTCTATAAAGTGTGTACCCGAATTGGGAAAAAAACCCGGCGGCTGAGTGTGATCAAGACCATATCATCTCCTTGTAGAGCACTGTTACCCCCAGAAAAAGTACCAATCTCTATATGTACTGGGCCCAAGACCTTTCATCGGTTGTAGTGGTACAGGTTTTTTTAAAAAAAATATTATTTCATTAAAACAGATGTTTCACTTTAAACTAAATATATTTTTCATGGAAACTAAATTTAACTTTGAATATTGTTTGTTTTATTTATTTAACGTCACTTTATGCTACTGTGGCTAATCGGACGATGCTACAGTGGTAGTCATAAATATTGCCTATCCAGGTTTTATTAGGATAGGGATCTTTTATACCAAACGATAGCAAGGATTTTTTATTCCCCCAAAAAAATCTTAGGACCATCTACTGGGTTTGAACCCGCGACTTTGACCATTGAAGGTTGTTATGCTAGCCAATACACCACAAGTGACCCCAAGCGTGGGTGTTAGCTTTAGATTCATGGCTTAATCGTATTCTCCAAACAGAGTACTGATTTTGCAAGAGAATGAAGTAATTTTGTATTATGGAGGCCTTTATATATTGGAGTGCTATTCGATAGAGAATAAAATTTTCTACAAAACGAAAAAAGAATCATTAAAATCGGTTTAGTAATAGCAAAGATATAGCGTTTTGAAATTCGCAGAGGTGATTGAGTATTTTCCTTTGAATAATTGAATGCTTTTCGTATTAGTTGATTGCCTTTAAACAACTATGTAAACAGTTATACCATAATATAGTTTAGTTTATATCTGTGTGTGTATATATATATATATATATATAGAATAGATATGTATATATATATATATATATATATATATATATATATATATATATATATATATATATATATATATATATCTATATCTATTCTATATATATATATAAATCTCGTGTCACAATGTTTGTTCGGGATAAACTCTGAAATTTAGACGTTGATTTCCAAAAGGTACTAAAGGACATTTTTTTCAAAGTTGATATTTTCACATATTTGTATTCTAATGGTTTGGTTTTATCTAAATCCGTCATCAAATTTTATCCAAGAAACATAAAAATCCTTTAAAAAAGTCTTTAAAAATTTCATTTCATTCCAAAAGGTACTAAATCCACATTTTATTTCATTCCAAAAGGTACTATATCCATGTTTCGTTCCAAAAGGTACTATATCCTATGTAAACAGATATAACCTTTCCTTTCAGTTCCTTCCAAAAGGTACTATATTTCCTACTAAACGGCAGAAGCACCTAACCGCGTAATATATCACCATTAATTTATTGTTTTAATCATTTTATGCATTTTTATTGGTTCATTGAGCACGTCTTGAATCACCGCTATTATTTTTGATCACTGGTTTTAACCTAATAATCCGTTTTTAGGCTATTTGAAAAAACTTAGTTGCGTCGCTTTGGTTCTTTTAGGTTGTCAATTAAATTAAGTTTTTTCATAGTATTTCTTCTTGCAGCAACATAAATTTGGTTTAAAATTTTTCAGAAACTCACATTTTAATAGAATAATGGTATTTTATGCAGCAAATAGTTGGAATTAGCATTCCACGAACTTGCTAAATATTTGAAGAAAATCCGTGCATGATCTAACTTAGTAGTCGATTTTTTTATGTAAAATAAAAGCTGAAAAGTTATTATTTATCAGTATCTATGGTTAAATATTGTATACACGTCGTTAATAATATAATTAAATTTGCTAAATTCACACAAATAGTAAATACAAGTTCAAAACAAACTTCATAATTACATACTTTCTTATTATAGTGCCATAAAAGATATATTGTCCTTTGAATATTCACTTTCTTTATGAATAATAGATAATCAATGTAATTAACCAACAAAGAAAGATATTTCTCAGAGGAAGAATAAGGAAATATACATAACTTAGTAATTAACGATATAAAGACGTTAGTTATCGGTAATGTTGGATCAGGAAGGTTATAGTGACTGTTACCAACTTACCTCGCGTTATATTCTTCCAAAAAGTACTATATCCCTTTTAATTCGTTCCAAAAAGTACTATATCCATGTTTCGTTCCAAAAAGTACTAAATCCATATTATATTGTTTAAAAGTCATCGGAAGAGTGCAATAATTTGGAAAAATGAGTTGGTAACACCTTTATAAATCAACTTTTGATTTTAATAAAAAAAGAATCACGTAAATTAGGCCAATAATAAATAAATGACAGATTTTTGCGTTTCCTG
The DNA here is from genome assembly GCA_023052935.1 of Piezodorus guildinii. NCBI lineage: Eukaryota > Metazoa > Arthropoda > Insecta > Hemiptera > Pentatomidae > Piezodorus > Piezodorus guildinii. The sequence goes on along the minus strand of CM041298.1, from coordinate 2,754,795 downwards.
TAAAATTCTCTAAAGTGGATATAGTACCTTTTGGAAATCAACGTCTCAATTACTGAACCGACTTTGATAAAACTTCGTAAGTATCTGTTATTTGGTCCAACTTAAATGATAGGATAGTTTTTATCACTATTCTAAATGGTTGAAAAATATATTTTTCTAAAACGTAAAACAAAATTTGTTTAACTGTGGCAACACTGGGACTGCAGTGGGAGTCCTAAATTTTGCATTTCCAGGTTTAATTAGGATAGGATCCATAAAAAAAAAAAAATATATAAATAATCGCGAGCAAAGCCGCGGGATAGAGCTAGTATATATATATATATAATTATACATAATATAGGATTGTAAACTATATTACATATTATAAGATATAACATAGAACGCTATTGATAAAGAAAGTAAATGTATGGTAAATTTATAACTTTTCAAGTCAATATGACATGTCATCAAGATTGATAAGTACGTCTGTGTGTGATAGCAACCCAATGCAGTTGGGAGCACTGTTTTGTTTTGTTGTAATTTTGATAAAATACTAAAATCTGGTTGTTAAAATTTATTTTAACAACCAGAGTAAGTGAAAGTGGTCTGTTGCGCGCACCAGATTTTTTTCTATAAGGGAATGAAGGCTACTTTTAAGAGCGCAGTATAATATTTCTATCTCGGAACCTCGGATCAGACGAACGCAGGCTATAAATCTCTTGCACTTGTGCTCAGTCCCACTGGCGCCTATCCTATCGAATAGCTGACCACTTTAGTAAAAAGTTTTTAGATTTCTCCTTATTTTCCAACATCGATAATTAGTTTCGTTTGTTTCTCCTGAAGTTCGTGTGTAGATGTTTTGGTGTAGGGGGAGCAGGAAGGATCTCTACCCATAAAGATTTTCGAAATTAATTGTTTATTTATTAATTTAACGTCCTTTTATGCTACTGTGGCTAATCGGACGATGCCAGGGGGTGGGGTGGCCGAGCGTGTTAGCGCGCGTTGCTGTGAGCTAGCCACAAATAACCGAAAAGTTAAAACCAAATAATTACGAGTTTGATTCTCGTGCTGGGGGATTTTATCTCGGCATATATCCCCCGCCCTCACCCCCTGGCCCGAGGAAACCCCCGTATAGCCTTCAAAGGCGAGGAAGGGGTGGACAAAAAAAACAAAAAAAAAAAAAAACATTGGACGATGCCAGAAATTTTGCATATCCAGATTTTATTAGAATAGGGATCTTTAACGAGTAAGAAGAAAAAGAAAATTATCCCGGGATTAAGTTCCCTAATAATGACATGAAATTTGGCTAAATGTAATGGCTATATCTAGCCAAGACACAAAATTAATAATGAGAAAAAAACTAACAAACAAAAAATAACGTTTTAAATTAAATTAAAAACGCTGCAAATTATTACACAATGATTTATTATTTCCAAATAATTATATTAGGGTATAACTGTTTATAAAGCTGTAGATAGGCAATTAATCGATATGAAAAACAATAAATAATTCAAAGGATAATAGCATATCACCACTGCTAATTTAAAAACGCTATATCTCTGCTAGTTCTCAACCAATTTAAATCATTATTTTTTTAGTTTATAGAAAATTTAGTTATTAATTAGGAGAAACTATTAAATTTCGGTTAATAAACACTCATAAAATCACTTTTAACCGGCCGCCATTTTAAAAATGACCAGTTGATATCAGCGTCTAGGTGCTAAGATCATCATCACATGCCCCATTATTTTTGTGGTGAATTTAAGAAAAATTGGTCCAGTAGTCTCGCAGAAATGCCGCGGATGGCGGACAAATGTATTTTTTTTAATTTGTTATTCGGCTTATACGCATCTTGAAAGTAAGCAATCGAATTTTAAAGGAGGGTTAATTTTTTTTTTTTTTTTTTTTTTTTTTGTGGCTTTGTAAGCTTCATTATGGAAAATAATACAAAATTGAGAGCTTGCGTTTAGGGGCTATTTTTAAAAATATCTTCAACTGAGTTATGGGCGTATTTATAGGTAAAATTGTATTCTATTTTTTCTAAATATCCGTGTATTTTTAGTAAATAAACACTGATAATTTTTTTCTCTATCTTCAAAAATATTTGAGTTATTGAATTAAGTCACTTTTAATCGGCCACCATTTTAAAACCAGCCAGCTGATATCAACGTCTAGGTGTTAGGATCATCGTTGCATGCACTAGTATTTTTGTGGGAATTTCAATTTTTCAATTCAATTCAACTACTTCACAGTTGGCCCTAAACTTCTTATTTTTTGGTTTGTTTGTTAATTCAACGTCACTTTATGCCGTTATAGCTGATTGGACGATACTACAGTGGGAGTCCTGAATTTTGCCTATCAATGTTTGACACGTTCACACCGATGGCCCGAACTAAATTATCCCATGTGGCGGCGTGTACCACAGGCATTTCCATATCCAGGTTAATTATTATAAGTGCAAAAAAAAATTAAATAAATAAACATTTTAACTCGAATGTTAAAAAACGTACAACTCTTATACAGGTCTGAACAGCAATAATTGATGAAAAGTTGCATAAATTCGTGCGACGCCACACAGTGGGGCAAGTGAGGAAAAAATTAGATTTTGATCATCTGGCTCGTGTTTCTGTTGTACATTAGCCACTGCATCTAGATAGAGCACAAAGTTCATCCAGGCTAATATTTAGTCCCATTTATTGAGGCTTAAAGTCAAGATAGTGCAAGTTTTGCTTAAATTACACCTAACTTTCAGAGTTTGCTATATAACTGGGGAAAATATTGAAATAATTCTAATGTTTTATTCCTGTTATAGGATGTTTAAATATGTCACACATAAGACGAATTTGTCAATCAAATATTTTTGATCATGTAAGTTACGAACTTAAACATTTTGAAAAGGTAGTGCAACAAAAAAAGCTCCACCTTCCTCCAGGATGGAGAAGATATTTTCTCAAAATAGACGTGTTAAAATAAAGATTAGAACAAAAATCATCTGCCTTTCCGATCATAACACCGCAAAGAAAAGAAAGAATTACCCCTTGAAAAAGAAGTACCCCTTTGATTGTCGAACTATTTTGTTTACCCAATGGCTCAGATATTATATGTCCCCAGGCCAAAGCACTTTTAATTCCAGTTCAGTCTAGTTGCTAACGTTGTCTAGCCATGAGCTCTATCAAAATTAAATACCGATTATTTGTGTGAGTGCTTGTGGGGGAGGGGAGGGGGTGATACAAACTTCGACGAAATCACTCAGAACTTGACGAGGAAAACATTTCTTGCCTCATTTTAATAAAAAAAATAAACAGGGCTAATCGGGATCTGGCGAGTTTCAGAAAAATATTCAGCGAGTGGATGAAAAATGAATATGTTTACCACATACCATACGACGAATCCAGCCACTGGAGACTTCAGATCCTTTTATCACGAACATGAGGCCCGAACCAAAGAAAAAGCTCCTGGAAATCAGTGATGCAGCTAAACAACCGTTAATATAATATCCTTGAATTTGAAATCGTGAGTTTCTTTTCAATTTGAGCAAGCTTTGACTTTGAATCTCTAGTTTAATTATTTACGAAATTCTTCAGTCTTTTAAAATTCCTTGAATTTTTATTTGTAAGTATTATTTAATTTCAATATACACTCAAAATACTTGTTTGAACTGGTTTTCATAAGTGCAACCAATTACGAAAATTTGTATCTTGCCAATAGGCTTTAATTTCAATAAAGACTGTTGAACTTGATTCATTTTTCTATTCTGAGTCGAATGAGACCAATCCCAGGTTTCTATGTTAAAAGTTCTACGTTTTCGAGATATTGATATATATGCGCCGTGAACTTGTCAATTATGATATGGATCTTTGACGATTACCTGACATCACACAGGCTCGGGACCACCTTTATTCGACTACAAATCTAAGGATAGCTTATTCCCAATAAACATTCCTAGAGATACTTGCAATCCAAATCTTTAATTAGGTACAGGTAAACAATATAATTTTCTTCATTTTACCATTTAGTCAGATATTCATTCACCTGATCCCTGAGCTCCATTCATTAAATAGCCAGTTGAAGTAGATGCTGCCGTGATGTGTAGCACAGCTAATTCTCGACATTAAGACTCCATCCGTCTTGTCCCACAGAGGCAACCAGACCGTGTTTATAGATAGTCCCGAAGAGGAGGCTGTCCGGGAGATATATAGCCCCTTAGTGTTAGATCATTCTCCTCGCCTTTCTACAGTTTGCTGTTAATCGGTACACACTATGAGCTCTGCCAAACAGGAATTGCGTGCGTGTGTAGCTTATCGACTAATAGCGAGTAATTTGCTTGGAGGGTAGCGGGTTAGTTAGAGGGTAATCGACAAGAGCAATGCTTATTAGCTGGTATTTATTGAGGGCAGCTATGGAGCTTTGATGGTTGGAATTGTGCATCTAGTTTATCAACAGACTGTCATTGGTAATAATAATAAATGAGTTCTTTATTATCCCGGAACATGTCCCTTTTGAATAAAATATATAGAATGTACAAAATGTGCGTTGGAGTCTTAGAGTAAATTAAATACATATAAACAAGCTATAAAAAGTTTGTATATGGGAGCCAAATCGAGAGTGAAGATTGGAACGGAATTCTCAGAGCCTTTTCCAATCTCAAAGGGCTTGAAACAAGGATGTTGCCTATCGCCAACACTTTTTAACATCTATATAGAACAGGTCTTAAAATCATGGAAAAAAAGTTGCCGGGGTATGGGAATAGAGGTCGGTAATGACGTTCTATTCACCTTACAATTCGCGGACGACCAGGTTGTCATATCATCGGATGAATTTGATATGGAATATATGTTGAGGAAGCTCGTAGAAGTATATGCGAAATGGGGTCTGGAAATAAATAAGGGAAAAACTGAATATATACCTATTCTCTCATCTGTCCCTGCTCTCTGTTTGGAAGGCTGGACGATTCCACAAAGTGATGCCTTCAAATATCTAGGCGTTACTATAGATAAGAACGCATCAATAGATAGGGACATATCTAATAAGATTGTTAACGGAAAAAGGATTATCTGGATACTAAATGGAGTGTTATGGAATAAGAAGGTTTCACTCCAAACGAAAAAAAAGATATTCCACTCCTTTTTGGTTGCAACTACGCTATATGGATGTAAATCTTGGACGGTGAAGAAATCCCAGCAAAAAAATTATTATCCCTGGAGATGGATTTTTGGAGAAGAAGTTGTGCCGTGTCTCGGTTAAAAAAAATCCCCAATAACCAAATAAGGGCCGAGCTCACCATTCTCGAAGAAATTAGTAGAAGAAGGCTGATGTGGTATGGGCACGTTATGAGAATGGATGGGGCACGTTGGCCTCTTCGATTAATTGAATACTGCCCACCCAAGAGGAGAAAACGTGGAAGACCTCGGAAAAGATGGATAGAAGAGGTAATGGAGGATATGGCAGCCAGAGGTCTGACTGAGGACGACTGTAATGATCGAGATTATTGGAGAGGCGGAGTGCTGAGGACCGGGATGTGATATCATTGCAGAACCCCGGAGAAAAAAAAAAAATAAATAAATAAACAAGCTAATTGTTGTGTTCTTGATAAGTAATTGCAAATACGTACAACTATTTTATTTGATTTATTACAATCATATGAGCACTGTTGTGTGTTTTGAGAGAGACAATATGCCAACAATGTAATCATATCGATTATATATAATGCTCTCTCCCCAAAAATTAATTGATTTTTTTTTTTTTTTTTTTTTTTTTACATTTGAACATTGAATGCAAAACACTAAGAAATGAAAATTAATAAAAAAAATTTTAGAAATTGTAAAAGATCCTGAGATGTTGCTATTTATCGCATAACATAGTTTGAAACCGTTGAGGAGGACGGCGAGTTCAAGCAGATCGCCCGGCGGATTCCACTGTTAGAGATAGTCTAGTTTCTTGAGGTTCAGATTCGAAATCGGGAATCACATCCGACCAAGGATTGATTGGTTGGAGCAGGGATGCTAATTCTTCATAGGGTGATTAATGTCAGGTGGATAATTTGGATGCCCACTTTATACAGGCTGAGTGTGCCCCTGGAGCTGAAATACCAGAATAAATAATTCACCTCAGCAGGGGTTCGAAACTAACCAAATTCATAAATTTTCACGATCTAAATACTTTCCCGCACTGTAGGTTAGTGAACGTAAATAGGTAAAATAATTCTTTATTATTCTCATTGAAGTAAACCTTTCTCTCCTACCTCCTTAGCAGAGTCAAGAATGTAGGCCGAAACGTCGACACACGATTACAATAAGTATTAGTTGTTAATGTGTGTATATTTTTTGATGAACACACTCCCGACCATCTTCCTCATCTAATATTCTTAACGGTAAACTAAACTCCATCATTGTGAATTCTCTCATAGCAGCTTTCCTCTATGCCATAGCAACCTACCTCTACACCTTAGCAACCATCCTCCACGCCATAGCAACCATCCTCTACACCATAGCAACCTACCTCTACACCATAGCAACCATCCTCTATACCATAGCAACCTAGCTCTACACCATAGCAACCTACCTCTACGCCATAGCAACCATCCTCTACGCCATAGCAACCGTCCTCTACGCCATAGCAACTAGCCTCTACGCCATAGCAACCTACCTCTATGCCATAGCAACCAACCTCTACGCCATAGCAACCGTCCTCTACGCCATAGCAACCGTCCTCTACGCCATAGCAACCGTCCTCTACGCCATAGCAACCATCCTTTATACCATAGCAACCTACCTCTACGCCATAGCAACCATCCTCTACACCATAGCAACCATCCTCTACACCATAGCAACCATCTTCTACGCCATAGCAACCAGCCTCTACACCATAGCAACCTACCTCTATGCCATAGCAACCAACCTCTACGCCATAGCAACCAGCCTCTACGCCATAGCAACCATCCTTGACTCCTTTGCAACCGTCCTCTACGCCATAGCAACCTACCTCTACGCCATAGCAACCGTCCTCTACGCCATAGCAACCGTCCTCTACGCCATAGCAACCGTCCTCTACGCCATAGCAACCGTCCTCTACGCCATAGCAACCGTCCTCTACGCCATAGCAACCATCCTTTATACCATAGCAACCTACCTCTACGCCATAGCAACCATCATATCTTTATATTATAGCAACCTACCATCTTCCTCATCTAATATTCTTAACGGTAAACTAAACTCCATCATTATGAATTCTCTTATCCACAAAGCCTACAAACAGATAGCAACCATCCTCTACGCCATAGCGACCATCCTCTATGCCATAACAACCTACCTCTACACCATAGCAACCATCATCCACGCCATAGCAACCATCCTCTATACCATAGCAACCATCCTCCACGCCATAGCAACCATCCTCCACGCCATAGCAACCATCCTCTACACCATAGCAACCATCCTCTATGCCATAGCAACCTACCTCTACGCCGATGTAACCATCCTCTATGCCATAGCAACCTACCTCTACGCCATAGCAACCGTCCTCTACGCCATAGCAACCATCCTTCATAACACAGCAACCTACCTCTACGCCATAGCAACCATCCTTTATATCATAGCAACCTACCTATACGCCATAGCAACCATCCTCCACGCCATAGCAACCATCCTCCACGCCATAGCAACCATCCTCTATACCATAGCAACCTACCTCTACGCTATAGCAACCATCCTTTATACCATAGCAACCTACCTCTACGCCATAGCAACCAGCCTCTATGCCATAGCAACCTATCTCTACGCCATAGCAACCATCCTATACGCCATAGCAACCAGCCTATACGCCATAGCAACCAGCCTATACGCCATAGCAACCAACCTCTACACCATAGCAACCATCCCTGACTCTTTAGCAACCAAACTATACGCAATAGCAACCATCCTTTACACTATAGTAATCTACCTCTTCGCCATAACAACCGATTATAAAACAGAACAGCTCTTCAATGCCATACCTCGCATCTCAACATTTTCACTTCACACTTCGTTTCCTTCTGATTATCATATTTCACCTGTATCTCTTGTAAATCCTTCTCCTTTAACCATTTCTTCTTCTGCTCAATCCAATTTGTCTTTTTATTTCCTAATATACTCTTTCCCTCATCTCAAATCCCAGTTCAAGCTATTTTAAATCTTCATAAACGTCTAGCTAATATTTTAGAACAAAGAATCTTTCTTTTAAAATGTCGATCCCATAAAATTTATTGAAACTTCGTTAAACTATATTGTAACTTCCAAATCTCCTATTTATAATGGGTACCAAAATTAGCATCACTGACTCTTAAATAAAAAAAAAATCCCTAGTAAAATCGTAGAGATAAATTTCCTAAATGATAAAATATCCACTCGATTTTTTTTTTTTCAGTATCTATATTAGCGAAAATAACTTGACCATTCCAAACACATATATACCTACTTCTTAAGAGTAGGTAGGACCTTCCCTGAGTCATCCTGATGAAGGCCCACAATGTATACCGGCACAAAATGAAAATAAGTATTACTTATCAATGTGTATTTTGTATTTTTTTTAATTTTATTACCACACCCCCAAACCATCTTCCTCATCTAATATTTTCAACGGTCAACTAAACTCCATCATGAAAAGTTTTACTGTTACCATCGTCAGCTTACTACTCCCAGCCTATACACTCCACTATTAGCAAATCGGATTCCGTCTCGCGCTATCAACGTTACCTAATGTCACTGTTCCTATTGTTAGTGTGCCGCCAAGTACACCACAACCCCTCTACCTTCCAGCAAAAACATGGCCTGCAAAGACAGAGGATGTAGGATGAGCTACAACTAGGTATTCCCCGATAGATAGAGGCTATTTCCGACCCGCCTCTGCCCCTGACGGTTATATTTAACAATTGGCAGGAGGGGAGGCTTTAGGTTGGAGCAGTTAGTTCCGTGCCCGCCGCCCGCTGCAAGACTTCACCAAGATGAGCACCGTCGAGGAGGTATACGAGGGGGAGGTCACCCGGAAGGTGACGAGGAGGACGTCCTTCAAGATAGAGGAGGTAAGGAGGAAGGATTGCTAGAATAAGGAATAAGGAATAGAAAATGGTCGGGAGATCGGATCTCGGTGTGTGTGTTAGTTCCAAAATAGAAAAGACAAAAAACAACATACAATACTAAAATAACAACACATGGTCTATAGTCGACTGTTGAGGTAATAACAAGAAGACAAAATCTTAAGTCAGAGTAGTAAAACTACTTTAAATAGTGCCAACGTTTAAGCCTAAGTATGTGGGCCATCATCAGGGTCATGAGCTTAGGGAGTGGGGGCCCGACAAACAAAAATTATAAACACAAAAGATAAAATCTGGTACGGGCAACACACGACTTTAACTCACCTTCGTAGCGAAAAGAAATTTAGGAACATTTAAATAAAGTCAAACTTGTAAAAAAAAAAAAAAGTTTTGGGACTTAAAGAGAGTTTCGTTGGAAACATATGTTTCAGATTAAATAATATAACAAAAGAAAATATTATCTACAGCAGTGTTTCCCTACGAAAATTTTTTGTGGACTTCTTCATCCAATCACTAAGGACCCACTAAATTTAAAAAAAAATCACGCTTTAGAAAATTATAGTTCTTTCCGAAAGTTACTAACCTAGTGTTTAAATTTTCAATCCAAAGCATAGTAAAACATCTCCTTGCATAGCTTTAAAACAATTATAGATTTAAATTAAAAAATAAACAAGTAAATTGGTTTAGTAAAAAAAACAAGAGTAGAGAACCTAAAAGAAAAAAAAAGTGTACGTTACAATCTGCCATTTGTGTCAAAATGGCAACCATAGAGATGTACTGACACAGACGTGTTATTAACAGATTTAAATGTTTTTAATTTTTTATTTATTTCTAGATCGGCTGCGTGAGCCATATATGGGTTTATATATAAACAGTCGTTACAATTTATAGCAATTGACAAAGGAGGGGTATAGTCTCATGCGAAGACACTCTTAACTATTTTATGTTTGTAATTATACTGATACACTGAACTAACACTTGAAATCAAATTGATACACAAGAAAGAAATGAAATTTAAAGTAAATAAGTTCATTTAAGATAATAAATTAATACATGTATAAGGTAATTAAAAAAAAGAAGATAAAATAAATTAAAAAAATCTGGTGCGGGCAATACACGACTTTCACTTACCTCAATTTTTAAAATCAATGTAAGAATTTTCGAATACAGATAAAAGTACGCGAAACTATTAAGGAATTAATCAAATTGAATTTATATAGAAACATGTGTTTTATTAAAAAATCTATTATATTATTATCTAAAATAATCAGTTAGTTTTATCTTCTTCTCATCACTCTCTATTAACTTTAGCCCTGTCAGACCATTTGTATCCAAATAAAACCTAAATGATATTAAAGCCCATTATATTTTACATCGATATAGCGAGTTTAATCAAAATCGTTGGAACCGTTTTCGAGAAAATCGAAAAAAGGTGCAAAATGCATGTTATAAAGTGCCTCTTCTGGTAAGCTCATTTTGATGAAAAAAGTTTTGTCACGTCTCGGGCGTATAGTTGTCTTAAATATGAAATTTCAGTTTCATAGGACTTACCGTTTCCGCCCGAGAGTTACCACACACACACACACACACACACACACACACACACACACACACACACACACACACAACACACAGACACACACACACACACACACAGACACACACACACACAGACACACACACACACCCACACACACAGTCCTTTTTGCGGGACTTGGTTATTTGGACTCAGGGGACCCTAAAACGTGTATTTCCGTTGAAAACTATATATAGTAAGTGAAAGTAAAAATACATTAAAATAATAATAATTAAAAAAATAAATAAATGAAACATAATAGATTGAATATATGCTGACAATAAAAGACGGATGTTCTAGAAAAGATAATTTAGTAATTAATAGTGAAAAAATTAAAGTTTAAGGACAAATAAAAGCTTAATAGGAAGATTCAGAGAAGAACTTCTTGCAGAAGTCTGGGTTTGAGCCTGCGGGTTGTGGTTCGAATCCCGATGTAGGCTACAGCAACTATTACTGCTGGGTGCTGTGAGTGGTATTTAGTGATTGTGTTCTTTGATGAAGTCATCGATAGATTAAATTTGAAGATCACGGTGCAGTTGACTGTTTCTAATGAACCATGGATCATCTACTGATATTCCGAGTATTTTTTTTTGAAATAACAGATTTAAAGAAAATAATGTAATTCATTTTCAGATTTATTCGTCGGAAAATCCAGATATAGTGATCCATTTGAGATGTTATACGCCTACATATGGACTTAACTATGACATGGGGTGGCAAACTTAAAAAAAAAATTGAATTGAAACAGAAACGAAATACATACTTATGTTTACTCCAACCCATTCGGATACACTCCTGTTTGAGATATACGGGTTTACTAAAAAAGGCACTTACATAAGTTCTAGAATATCCGGTCCAAAATATTATGACTCATAACAAATGCTTGGTACGTTACTAACAATAACCTACGTATTCACTTACACATACCAAGAGTCGACAAACACATAAGGACTCTTTATGTACGATTTCATAATAACTTACAAGGACATATAAACAGACTTCTTATAGTTACAACCGACATGCAAGTTACATTTTATTAAAAAAAAAAAAAAAAAAAAAAAAACTAAGATATTTGTTTTGGATTTTCTTGGTATGTATATTTAGTTGTTCTTATATCTTAGTGGTTACCATTCTGTTGGGTTGTAACATAAGTTGGTAGCTTTTTTTATTGGTGATTTCAATAAAAACTTCGATTTTATGTAAATATTTTCAATTAAAGTTTCGGTTATGTGATCAAAAATTAAATATTTTTGGTCAGTTATGCTTAAATTTGGTCATCATCAACTGACAACTACGGCATTGCAATCCAAAATCCTTCGTAAAATCATCAACGCTCCTCATTTTGTCATGAACAAACTCATCCATAAAGATCTTAATGTTCCATTTGTTGCTGATTCGGTCCTAACAAGGTATCACTCCTATGACAAACTCCATTCCCACTCTAACCCACTAATTTCTACATTAGCTTCCTCTTATATTCCTGATAATCCTCGGAGGAGTCTGAAGATAAGATGGCCTACACACTTTTTAGTTTAGGTCACTTAATGGAGTGCTACCAATGGGGTAGTTCGTCTACAAATTTGTTTTATGCCATTTCTTTTTTAGGATATTTGTTGTGTTATAAAGTACAGTTGTAAATTTCAATAAATAATATTTTTAAGAAATCAGGTGCGGGCAACACAGGACTTTCACTTACCTCAATTTTTAAAATCAATGAAAGAATTTTCAAAAACAGTTAGAGATAAAAATACTTGAAACTATTAAGGGATTAATTAAACTGAATTTATATAGAAACATGTGTTTCATTATAAATAATATAAATAATAATGATGATGGAGTTTAGTTGACCGTTTATTTATTTAACGTCACTTTATGCTACTATAGGCTGTTACGCTAACCACCCAGCTATAAGTGATCCCCCAAAAAAAAAACAACGGGTAAATATATAAGTTGAACGAATTCGATATCAAATTAAAGGAGAAAACTGAAAAAACATTTTTTTAATGCAATTGTTTCACAGCTTGGTCACTGTATAGAGCTGTCATCGCCTGACACTCCAAGTAGTTTTAGCACGGAGTGATTCACAATTACTGAATCACATAGATAATATTATAACGTATTATTTAATAAAACACATCTATCTATAAAAATCAAATGTACATAATTCTTTAACAACTTGTTTTCGTTTCTAAATATGTTTAAAAATTGTGATTAATAACAGAGGTAAGTGAAAGTCGTGTGTTGCGCGCACCAGATTTTTTAAGTTAGTAAAGCACGTTAAAACACCGCCTTCACTATTATAAGATAATTCATACCTACAAAAAGTAAGAGCTCCTCAAAAAACTGCCCGTGGATCAACCAATGCCATCTGTTATATTAATGTTTCCACGGCCATTAATATATCGTTAATCAGAGCTGGCATGGAGAAGGCCTTTAGAGATGAGTTATTGGATAATATACCACGCCAAGATACCGTCCTTTGTACGCCTTCCCGTTTCCTAGATCCAGAACTCCGTGGTCAGGGATCAAGGATATCACCCGCTATTTCGGGACTAGTTGGTATTCCATCAGATCCCGAAACAACCGCTCTGGTCTAAAAGTATCCAATGTAAACGGTAAACTGCTCCCAACATCTGTTGTTCCCTCTTCAACGAAAATAATCTTTCAATATCAATCTTCTATCTGAGAAGCGTAGCTTCCTTCCCGTTCAAGAGGCCATTTTGATTTTAATACTCTCTGAAAAACTACTGTTGCAATTAGATCGCCTCAGTTATACAGACAATCAGCAAGCTTCATTAAGTAACTAAAAGAGGTCACCGGTGTTCGAACTCGGTAGATGGTCTAGGATTTTTTTATGGGATTAAAAATCCTTGGTAATACCAACATTCGGAAGGGACGTAAAATGGTTGACCGCCTGTGCGATCTCAGGTACTCGATAAAGTTCCCTATCATAATTAAAACTGGAAAGGCAAATTTTGGGCTTCCTCGATGAACGGCAAAGACGTAACTTAAATAACGTAAAAAATCTGGTGCAGGCAACACACAACTTTCACTTACCTCTACTGTTAAAATCAATTTAAAAACTACTAAATATACTTGAATTTGAAAAATGTTTTGAATTGATTTTAATAAAACATGTAATCATTATCGTTGGTATCATATGATTTAGATTAAATAATATAGCTATATTAAATTGTTACTCAGTAATGAGTTTATTCCCTAATCGTCACTTTATATTACCTTTTACAACTTTGTGTATCAGATATTTTTTTTTTTTTAACTCTTTCTCTTTCTAACGGCATAGATGTGGAAAAGCCTCCAGTTAATTTCACCACACACCTCGGTCACTTGCCGATTCCTTCAACTGGGCTATGGTTTGCCTTCTTACCTGACCTAATCGCTTACATTCATTGAAATTAGATATCATAAAATTTCTTTGTGATACCATTATTGCCTTGTGCGTTTTCATCGTATCACTTTTATCGAAGAAATGGACCGTCCTATTTCTTTTAATAAATACCTAACATCTCTATATCAAAGTATCTTTGATCAATTTATCGTTCCCTTTGAACAACTCGCGCTGGAACGACTCCAATGGTACAATCAAGGAGATATTTTATGTATTGTTTTATATTATAAAGCAGTGTGCTAACCGAATGGATTGGGTAGAGAGCTGCTTATCTCCTGGTACTGGATTTGAATCCGATTGTTCTGGAATAATTAATTTTATTAAAATTCTTTTTAAGTAGTTTGTAATATCATACTAAAGAAACTTTGTCTAAGGATAAATAAAGAATTTATTATTATTAGTAGTAAATTAAAGCTTCAGTGGTGTTAGATTCAGGCGTCGGGAAACCAGCCTCTATAAAGAAAGTACACGGAAATCGTTACAAAAACCCGACAGTTCTGCGCCATTTCCTTGCGGAATCGTTGGTCCTCAAACAGTGCAGATTATTAATAGATTACTACAAAACCAAATACCATACTGCTCAAAAAGAGCTTATTTAAGAAGATTTTTTGAACTCAAAGTACATTGACTTTTGAGATAAAACCGCTAAGAAAACCCTGATGAAGGTCCACAATGTAGGCCGAAACGTCATCACACGATACAATAAGTTTATCTTTTTAGTGTGTTTTTCTTGATTACCGCACCAAATTCTCCATCATAAAAATAAATTGTTAGTATTAACTTACTGCGAGGTGAAGACACGGAAAACATACAACTAAATACAAGTGTGTTAATAAAAACCGGTAAAGAAATAGGACTCGAATTAAATATCGATAAGACGAAGTATATGATTAGTAGCAGAAACGGTGTCGATCTTGGTGATATTGATGTATCAGGTCATACTTTTGAACACGTAGAGAAATTCAAGTATTTAGGTTCAATTATAACTAGAAAAAATGAAATCCAGGAAGAAATAAAGTCCCGGTTGAAGGTGGGAAATGCGTGTTATTATTCATTTGCTAAGTTACTTAGTTCGAGGCTTCTATTTAAAAACTTAAAGATTAGAATTTATAAAACTATTATTCTTCCAACGGTTCTTTGCGGATGTGAAACGTGGCCGCTTACTTTAAAGGATGAACAACGGCTTAAGGTTTTCGAAAATAAGGTATTGCGTAAAATATTTGGTCCAAAGAGAGATGAGGCCACTGGGGAGTATAGAAGGTTGCATAACGCGGAATTGCGGAACTTGCATCCTGTGAATATAATTGAGCTGATTGCATCGCGGAGACTCAAATGGGCGAGTAAAGTTGTTGGGCTCGATGACGAGCGGATTCCGAGAAAGTTGGTATTTGCTGATCCGACTGGTAGGCGTCCGAAAGGTAGGCCGAAGCGGAGATGGGAGGATTGCGTTAAGGCTGATCTCGGGAGCTTGGGCTTGAATGGTGAGCATTGGACGATTCTGTGTAGGCGGAATTTGGTGGTATCGGCATCGAACCTTCGGGTTCGCTAAGCCTATTATTATTATTATTATTATGAACGAGACCATAATCTCCTGGGCCGAGTCTATAAATTACTTAGGATTAGAAATGGACAAATCATTAACGTTCACAATCACATGCACAATAAATGCAATAGAGCCAAAAATATTATCAACAAAATGACCCCATACTTCAATGTGCACTCAAAAATATCATAAAAAAACAGACTAATTCTCTACAAAACTGTCATCCGTCCCATACTGACCTGCGCTGCCCCAGTCTGGAGGTACACATGCCATTCCAATTATCGGAAAATGGCGGTGGTGCAGAACACATGTGTGCGAATCGTAAATCATTATACTCGTTACAAGTGACAACCATGTTATCGGATTTACAACTCCCGTCGATTAAAAACTATACGTACTTGCTGGCAAGTTTTTTTTTTTTTCTCGTACTCCTAGTGACAACCCAATCGTTTTAAAAATTGGCAATTACGACAAAAACACACTAAAACGTTACGTACATAAATGTACATAAGACATACTACTGAATTAATTTTTGAAATGTAAAAAAAAAAAATAAAATAAGAGAAAAATTATTAGCTTGATATTTTAGCATATAACCAAAATATTGTTATTTTGTACTGTTTCGTTTTACTTAGTTTTGTTTTTACTATAATTTGTTTTGTTTTTACTTTAATTGTTATGTTTTTCTTTAATTTTTACTTTCACTTACTATATATAGTAAGGGGAAGTATTGCGATCGTGAAAATTTTCGAATTCCAGTTTTCACTGGAAATACACGTTTTAGGGTCCCCTGAGTCCAAATAACCAAGTCCCGCAAAAAGGTCTGTGTGTGTGTGTGTGTTTGTGTGTGGTAACTCCCGGGCGGAAACGGTAAGCCCTATTAAACTGAAATTTCATATTTAAGACTATATTTAACTATACGCCCGAGACGTGACAAAACTTTTTTCATCAATATGAGCTTACCAGAAGAGGCACTTTATACCATGCATTTTGTACCTTTTTTCGATTTTCTCGAAAACGGTTCTGACGATTTTGATTAAACTCGCTATATCGATGTAAAATTTAATGGGCTTTAATATTATGTAGGTTTTATTTAGATAAAAATGGTCTGACAGAGCTTAAATGTCGATATTTTAAATTTTCTTCCCCTAAAGTACCTTTAATTTTGTAGATTTAATAATAATAACTAGATTATCTTGTTAACGCTGATGATAAACTGGTAAATATATAAATTGAATAAATTAGATACCCAACTAAAGGAGAAAACAGATAAAATATTTTTTTAACGCAATTTTTCGTTTTTTAACATAAGAGCAGTAATACACACTTATGATATACCGTTGGAAAGCTAAAGATTTTAGAAAAAATATCATCTCATTCACAAGCTTTTAAAAGTTAATGGAGAGTGATGAAAAGAAGATAAAACTTACTGATTATTTAAGATAATAATATAATAGATTTTTTAATCAAACACATGTTTCTATAGAAATTCTATTTGATTAATTACTTAATAATTTCACGAATTTTTATCTCTAACTGTATTTGAAAATTCTTTCATTGATTTTAAAAATGGAGGTAAGTGAAAGTCGTGTGATGCCCGCACCAGATTTTTTTTTATTGTGTTGGTTATTGTTTTAAATTTTCCTACTGTTCAAAAGTAACATAGGCTACAATTACCATTAACTCCTACTGTAAATATCACATAAAAGTAACATGTAATTGGTGATATTACCACATGTTTGAGGCATATGGCCACTTGTAAAATATTGAAAAATAAAAATCTTATCTGATCTAAAAATCTATCTCGGTGCTAGAACTCGGTGTCTCCTCTTGGCTTCCTCAACCAGCTTCCTCTAGCCCCCTTTGTTCAATGCGGCCACCATACAGCTCCTGACTCCCAGGACATCCCTTCAATCTCTTGCCAGAACGTTTGACCATCTTAGTTTCGGTCTCTCTCTTCCCGTGCTATATAAAGGTTCTGTCAAGATCATCTTAGGGATTGCTCCATTGTTCATCCTTGCCACGTGGCCGGTCCATCTCATTCTTCAAAGCTTCATCCTCAGTACATCTTGATCATTATATATAGTGTAAATTCCGGCGTTCGCCCACCATCTCCAATGACCATCGATCTGTACCTCTCCCAAAATCCTTCGAAGAATTTTTCTCTCAAAGATCGGGAGGTCTTGTTTAATTCTTATAGTCGTGGTCCATCTTTCTGATGGACACAACAGGCTGGGCGTATTAGTGTTTTGTAGAGGTGTAGCTTGTTCTACGAGAGGTGCATTGACTTCTGTATCAATATTCTCGAAACCTCATGTATCAATATTCATTTTATTAGTTATATCACTTCTTCTCTCTCTATATAAAATGATAATGCGATTTTGGTTTTTGCGAACTCTTTCTAAACCACAAGAAGGATTTTGATACGGCTTTCAACATTATTTAGGACATTCTTTCCTGAAGGTTTGTAAGTAAAATACATTGCAAATTTAGCTTCTCTTAAAACGGGAAAAATATATTTTCTGTAACAAAGTCATCAAAAAATAATTCCTGAAATATAAGCAGTAACATAGACGTATAATATACCAGAGGAAAGCGCAAAATTTAAATTAATTGGGAAAGAAAGAGGGATATTATAATAGTTTAAACATCGCCAACGTCGTACAGGATCGTGCAATTTATATTTTTCCATTCAGTAGGCAATATTTAAGACAGAATTGTTACTAAGTTGTTTACATAAATGGTTGTTATAAATGTACAGACTAACATTTTTACTGTCACTTACTATATATAGTAAGGGGAAGTATTGCGATCGTGAAAATTTTCTAATTCTAGTTTTCAACGAAAATACACGTTTTAGGGTCCCCTGAGTTCAAATAACCAAGTCCCGCAAAAAGGTCTGTGTATGTGTGTCTGTGTGTGTGTGTGGTAACTATCGGGCGGAAACGGTAAGTCCAATGAAACTGAAATTTCATATTTAAGACAAGTATACGCCCGAGACGTGACAAAACTTTTTTCATCAAAATGAGCCTACCAGAAGAGGCACTTTATAATATGCATTTTGCACCTCTTTTCGATTTTCTCAAAAACGGTTCCGCCGACGATTTTGATTAAACTCGCTATATCGATGTAAAATTTAATGAGATTTAATATAATGTAGGTTTTATTTAGATAAAAATGGTCTGACAGGGCTTAAATGCCGATATTTTAAATTTTCTTCCCCTAAAGTACCTTTCAGTTTGTAGATTCAATAATAATAACTATATTATCTTGTTAACGCTGATAAAAAACTGGTAAATATATAAATTGAATAAATTCGATACCCAACTAAAGGAGAAAACAGAAAAAATATTTTTTTAATGCAATTTTTCGTTTTTGAACATAAGAGCAGTAATATATATGTATGATATACCGTTGGAAAGCTAAAGATTTTAGAAAAAATATCATCTCATACACAAGCTTTTAAAAGATATTGGAGAGTGATGAAAAGAAGATAAAACTTACTGATTATTTAAGATAATAATATAATTGATTGGGTAGTTGTTTAGTCATTTCTCTTTCGATTTTATGACAATCATGACTCAGGGGTACTCCGTACCTCCACACGGTGATATAAGGTTATAAAAGTGATATATTTTTTACTAGGATTTTTATAACTTATTCTATGTTTTAAGTGGTAAATTTCGTGTTTCTCTGTTAGTTTTTAATTGTTCACCACTCATCAAAGTAGAACAATCAAGGGCGCCCCGATCGGGGGCCAAGCACGAACTATGGCAGAACAGATACCAGGTACTTCAACCAAACGTAAAAGAGGTGAGTTCAATATTGAAACCTCCAATAGTTATGATTTACTTTCAGATTTAGATGAAGAAGATACGGAGATCTTAAAAAACATTGTAAATCATAAACAGAAGAAAAGCCAATACCCCCCAATAATCGTTAACTCATCTTACAACAATATCAGTGGTACTGTCAATGATTTAAAAGTAAAAGTAAAAGACTTAAATATAAAATATAACATGAATAAAACTACAATCTACGTCCAAAACAGCGAAGACTTCGAACTTGTAAAAAGTGCTTTTAAAGATCTCAACCTCGGTTTTCACACTTTCACCCCGAAAAGTGAAACAAAACCAAAAATTATTCTAAAAGGTATGCCTCCTGAGTTTCCTATAGAAGAAATTTCGTCCGACCTAAAAAATCAAGGCCTGGCCATTCACAAAATCTATCAAATGGAAAAAAAATCCGAAAACGGGGTAATAAAGCTTCCGATATTAATAATAATTTTGGACAATAAAGAACAGCTAGCCAAAGTAAATAACCTTCACTACTGTTGTAACATAGTAATAAAATGGGAGAAATATAGGTCAAACAAAACTTTAATTCAATGTTACAAATGCCAGGAATTTAACCACGTGGCACGTAATTGCTTCAAAAATCCAAGATGTCTGAAATGTGCCGGAGAACATCTTTCAAAGAATTGTCCAAATACATTAATTGACGGTTTCAAACCCAAATGCTGCAATTGCTCTGATGAACATTTTTCAAACTCCACGCAATGCTCCAAATACCAAAGAAATCTCGAACTACAGCTAAGCAAAAAAAACCCTGCACTAAGAGCGATTCCACGAAAAACATTTACACAAAGCGATCAAGAATTTCCAGTACTACCAACCCCGAAATCACCGTGGCCTCAAAACACGTTCTCTCCGAAAACCGTCAACAACAACCCTAATGAACCTACGATGTCTGACTGTTTTAAAGAAATAAAAGGTATGTTTAATCTATTTAATGTAAGTAAATTAATTACAAACTTCAAAAAAATTTTATCACAACTAAAAAGCACCGAAGACGGTATGTCAAAAATCTTTATTCTAGTAGAAGGCATACTTTCTATGTTTGATTAATGGTCATCGTATTGTGCAAATATATTCATAATAATTATATATTCAAATCTCTTATGAGTGTTAGCGTTGTAAAGTTGTTTATATACACTGTCTTGTTAAATTACAATTGTAAAAGCGGCGATATAAACAACTTTTGCCTTGGCCTTAATTCAACAAAACTTAAAATCAGCGATTATATCCCGTACTCTACCACAACAAGCTTTCTCCTTAACGTTATAATAGATGCCACAACTCATTCAAAAATTTCTAATGACTAGTGACAATAGTAAAATTAAATTTATGATGTGGAACGCACAAACTATTCGCGGAAACGACGTAGAATTTAAATTATTTTTAAATCATAATCAACCCCATTTAGTCTCTGTTTGTGAAACACGTCTTTCTGAAACTGATCGTTTCTCGCTTCCGGGATATGTCATTTATAGACGAGATCGTAGCAGAGCAGGTGGGGGCGTCATGCTCTTAGTCCGTTCCGATGTCCAGCACCATTTTATACAAGCTCCTGACTTAATGTCTACCGAAGCCGTTGCGATTAATACAATTATTAACAATAAATCAACCACTGTAATATCTGTGTACATCCCGCCAAATAAAATAAATATTCCAGACATGACTAAACTATTCAAATTAAATAAACAAGTGATCATCTTTGGAGACCTAAACGCTAAGCACACACAGTGGAACTGTAACAGAACAAATAAAAACGGTAAATTCGTTCTAAACTTCATAGTAAAAAACCTCATTCAACTACACAGTCCGCCTGAACCAACCCATATACCGACTCAACGTAATTACAAACCTAGTATTATCGATTTGGCTCTAACGAAAAATATTTACAATTTATCACCTCTTATCTCCTTACCATTTCTAAATTCAGACCATAATCCCGTGATTTTTCGTATTCAATCTCCCCTACCTACAGTTTCAAAAATACTCAAATTTTCGCTCAAAGACGCTGACTGGCAAAAGTTCAGGAAAGAGCTAGATTCCCGAATCAACATAAATCCGACCATAAATGATTCGAAAGAAATCGACACTACTCTAATTGATTTTTATAAACATATCAAATTATCCATGTCGTTATCCATTCCACAACATTATCTCCATCCACATTATCATAATGATTTACCCTACCGACTCAGAGCCCTAATATACATTAAAAATAGATTAAAAAGATACTGCCAACGTAATAATAACCCAAAAACCAAATTAGTCTATAATAAACTAAATAGTTATATTAAAACACGTCTTAATAATTGGAAAAACGAAAACTGGGCTACGGTTTTAAAATCCTGTCAGCCAGGGGATAATAAAATGTGGAAAATTCACAAAAATTTAACTAAGCAGTCTCTGAAAATTCCTCCTTTAAAAAATAATGACGGCTATGCATATCTGGACAGAGATAAAGCTCAACTATTAGCCAAGCATTTCCAAACAACTCCCTCAATTACTTCTCTCTTTGGATCAAATCACCACAACCGAAAAATTCAGAAATCCGTCCGCGATTATTTAAAATCACCTCTTACTGTTAATTTCTCATCTATCTCTCCAAAAGAAACCGGAAAAATCATTAAAGGTCTAAAACCTAAAAAATCCCCAGGCGATGATAGCATTCCCTCCCTAGTAATAAAAAATTTAAGCCGAAAATCTATTTATTTCTTAACCAAAATATTTAATTCCATATTAAGATTTAGTTACTTCCCCATAGTCTGGAAAACTTCCAAAACTATAGTTATAAAAAAACCAAATAAAGACCATAGTAATGTTTCGAACTACAGACCTATAAGTCTACTAAATATACTATCCAAAATTCTAGAAAAACTAATACTCAAACGAATTAACAAGCATATTAGACTAAATAATTTACTAATAGATGAACAATTTGGTTTTAGGGAACATCACTCCACCGTTGACCAATTGGCACGACTCACTGACTTCATCACTAAAGCCTTTAACGAACGCAAACATACCGGTATGCTCCTTCTGGACCTAGAAAAAGCATTTGATACTGTGTGGCACTCCGGACTCATATACAAATTAATCTCATATAATTTTCCGCCATACCTGATTCACATTATTCACTCATATTTATCAAATAGACAGTTTTATATTCAAGTTGGCAAATCTACTTCCGATACTCTCCCTATCTCGGTGGGTCTTCCCCAAGGCTCTTGCTTATCTCCAATTCTTTTTAATTTGTTCATTTCCGACCTACCGACCAACCCATTTGTGACGAGGTCTTTATACGCCGATGACACTGCATTGTATACTTCATCATATCGTATTGATACTGTAGTAAATCGCTTACAACAATACTTTAAACAATTTAACAAGTATTGCAACAAATGGAAATTGAAAATTAATCCCACCAAATCTGAAGCAATCCTGTTCACTAAACGTCGCTCAAAAATAAACCACCAAATTAAGTTAAATTCAGCTCTCATCCCATGGTCAAAATCTGTACAGTACTTAGGCCTTACTTTAGACAAATCACTTACTTTCACCGACCACATCAACAGAAAAATTGACAAGGCGAAAAAAATAATATACAAAATGTTTCCTTACTTTAATAGAAAATCCCGTTTGAGTACTCAAAACAAATTAACAATATATAAATCAGTCATTCGCCCGTTAATCACATATGCCTCTCCAGTCTGGAGCTCATCCTGCTCGACTAACTTCCATAAACTCGAGAGAATTCAAAACTTGTCAATGCGGATAATTAATAATTTCCCCCGATACACGAAAATATCATCAATGCTCCAAGACTTGCAGCTTCCTACAATCAAACAACTTGTCCATTCACAAACAGCTTCTTACTTCAGTAAAACTCCAGTCTCTAAAAACCCATTAATAAAAGAAATCGGTAATTACAATAAATTTTCACTAAAACGATATACTCATAAGAGAACAAAACATGTATTATTAAATTAACTTACTTTCTTATGTTATAAATTTTATAATCTTCAATCATATTATGTATTTTCTATTAATTTATGTATTTTCAATTATGTCATGTATTTTCAATTATTTTATGTATTTTCAATTATTTCATGTATCTTTGAATATTTTATGTATTCTCAATTATTTTATGTGTAGTTTTTATGCGTAGGTTTTTTGTATAATTTTTCCTACAATCGCAAAGTAACCTCAATTTTTCACCATATGTTTGCCATTAGGCTAATGTACTATAATCACAAAAAAACAAAAATATTTTCTGATTGTAAGGATGACTCATCCAAAATCATTGTTAACATTTTGTCCAAATGTAAATATGTGAATAAAGTTTATTTTATTTTATTTTTAATATAATTGATTTTTTAATAAAACACATGTTTCTATATAAATTCAATTTGATTAATTCCTTAATAATTTCACGCATTTTTATCTCTAACTGTATTTGAAAATTGACTTATTTATTTTAAAAATGGAGGTAAGTGAAAGTCGTGTGTTGCCCGCACCAGATTTTTTTTAATTATTTCAAACTTAATAATATTTCTCTGATGTTTCAATGTAAACTCAATGGAGACTAAATGAAACCTTTAAAATGTATTTAAATAGTTTATTCAAAATATTAAATAGTTATAAACGTAAAGGATAGGATCCATTGTTATTTCTGTAGTTTTTGAAAACATACAAAGCAATCAAGTTTTTTTTTTTTTTTTGCGGATGATTAAATTTTGCGTTGTCTGTGTTTCAGTTTAAAATTGCAACTTAACTAATTTTGATTAATGTTTATCGTTTCTGCCGATGATTGAACATAATAATGATGATGGAGTTTAGTTGACCGTTGTTTATTTATTTAACGTCACTTTATGCTACTGTGTCTAGTCGGTTACAGTTGGAGTCCCAAATTTTAAAATCTATCCAGGTCTTATTAGGATAGGGATTTTTAACGAGTATTTGTTATCGCACAGACTCGGGACCACCTTTTAATGTCCCCACTGAAGGACGGCATAACTAAGGATTTTTACTCCCATTGAAAAAGTCTAGGACCATCTGCGGATTTGAACCCGTGATCTTAGGTTTCACGGTTGAGAATATATTACCTATGTTCCTTACTATATTTTTTTATACAATATTACCGTCAAATATCACTTCAAAATTGTTCATGTATTATTCTTTTAACATTTAATCATTTGCTTACTTTCTCTTTAAATATCCTCATTGCAATATTATCATCTTGATTTTGTTTACTTCTATAATTTATAGCTGTCATCTTATTATCATTTTACATTTAATTATATGTTTGTTCACATATGATATTACTGTCACAATATTATTATTATATACCTAACATATTATTAAGTTTATAGTTACATTTGTTGTTATCTAGTTCTCTTAGCCCTGATGAAGGCCCACAATGTTGGCCGAAACGTCGGCACACGATTAAAATAAGTACTACGTTTTAATGTGTGTTTCTTTCTGATGTCCGCGTCTCCAACCATCTTCCTCATCGAATATAATAATGAGTATAAGTTATAAAATGAATATATTTTCTCAACGATAAACTAAAACTCTCAAAGTGATAAACTGAACGATAAGACAGAGATTTTTAAATATAAATAGCATTTCATTCAAGTTGCACCGGTTCGAAGCAGAGGCGAGCCCACTCGCAATAAATAAGGTAATAAAGTATTGAGTCAGTATAGGGTTAAAACTATGTTTAATGTCACAATGTTCGCTAATGATACGACAACAAACGAACTGTGTAAACATATGAACATAAAATAATACCCATTCTTCGTATTTAAATGCCTTTCGTTGCATCGCATAGAAGACATGATCTAAAATTAAAGAGAACTGATGAAAACGTTATATTTAGCCGCTGTGAAGGCAATAAATTTGCGGCATTGTCGTTGAGCAATGAAAGAGATATTTTATAGCTGCAATAAATGTTATTTTCATTGCCAAGTTTGAGTATTTAGAATATCTTGTCGAGTCCAACTCTTCTGTTGTCGTTTTGTATTTTAATTAGCTTTGTATGTTACCAACGACATTCCTTGTAAATGTTTAATATTGTTTTGATGACTTTGGTACAATGTCGATACCTTGCCTACTTAATTACATCCAATGACAACTCTCTAAAGTCAGCTGATCAGATTTAACCTAATTCTTCCAACCATCTAAATTGTCTGATGGTCTCTTCCCTCTTTGGATAAAAATTATTACGTAAAACCTTATTCTCGAAAACCATAAGGCGTTGTCCATCCTCGACCCACCTCTTGGACGCCTACCACTCTCTTTAGCACACGTTAACTTTGTAGCGATTTAACTTTACCCACCCATTTGTGCCGTCGTGATGTTATAACCTTATACTGGTGGAGGGGGGTACAAGCTCTGTAATTCCGCGTCGTGTAACCTTCCACATTATCTGATGGCATCTTCCCTCTTTGAATAAAAATTATTACGTAGAACCTTACTCTCGAAAACCACTAATGCATTGTTTATTCATCAAAGTAAGCGACCACGTTTCACTTCCGTATAGAATCATCCGGGAAGAGGAGCTCGTGGCTCAGTACCTGGCACGCTAATCTCCTACGCTAAAGGTTGTTAGTTCGAACCCGAGTCCATTGTGGACTTTTTCAAGCATTTAAATTTATAGGCTGATCGCCGTTTTAGGCTACTTCAACACTTACTAGACAAACGGTCAAACCTTCCTCTTAACTACAAAAGGCTCATCTACATGGCAATTATAAGACCAATCTGGACTTATGGACTAGAGCTTTGGGGTTCTACTAAACCATCAAATCCTTCCCGAATCCAATCCCTGCAAAACAAAATCCTTCGTAAAATCCTCAACGCTCCTTACTTTGTCACGAATAAACTTATCCATAAAGACCTTAATGTTCCCTATGTTACTGATTTGGCCAGGACCAGGTATCAATCCTTTCATGAAAAACTCCATTCTCACTCTAACCCACTAGTTTTAATCCTTTCCTCCTCTTCAATTCCTGATACTTCTCTGAGGCGCCTGAAAAGGAGATGTCCGTGGGACCATCTTTTTATAGTGCTTCTTTACACGTACTTCATATCATTGTATTATATAACTATCACATTTACTTGATGTATTTTTTTGTTAATACAATTGTTAATATCAATAAAAATGTTTGAAAAAAAAATTATTGGGGCTCACTCACAGCCTCTCCCTACTGTGAGACCCGTCAGCTAACTGGTGGCCACTCTCAATAATAGATGTAGAGAGTGATGACCCTACCCTATAAAACTCATTGAGAAACGCAAGTGTGTTGTCCCAGCAGATTACACCACGCGGTCTGTCGCGCCACTGGAATAAAAATAAAATATTGGGTTGTGTCACGTGAAATTTTATTCGAAGTATTTACCTTCTTTTTCTACATACTTTTTCCAACGTGACACCAACTTTTTTATCCCAGAACTGAAAAACTCTGAGCTTTGAAGTGAAACAAAATCTGAAAACACACTTTTCACTTGATCATAATTTTCAAAAAGTTTTCCTTAGAAGTTGTCTAAATTCCTGAACAGGTGGTAATCTGTTGGAGACAAGGCGGGAGAATATGGTAGGTGCGGAAGAACTTCGTAGTCCAGTTCTTTCAATTTTTGCACGGTATGTTTTGAAACATGGGGTCTTGCTGCCGCTCAGTGAGATCATGAGGTACCCATGTATCGAGCTTTTTTACTTTACCAATACACTTTAAATGTCTGGAAACGGTAGATGCACTTGCATTTAGTTGTGCTGAGAGTCCTTTAACTGTTTGGTAGGGGTTTCCTTCTACTGTATGTTTGAGGACATCGTTGTCTATTACGGACGGAGGTCTTCCTCGGGGCAAGTTTTCCAAGTCGGTATCCGCAGCTGAAAACTTAGCAAATCAACTGCGAATGGTCCGTTCATTAACACTCCCTTCCCCAAACGCCTTGCAAATATTCTAGCGGCCTCAACTGCTGAATGGCCGAGTTTAAACACTTATAAAAATATTACTCGAAAATCGCGTGTTTCCATGTTCATATTTGGAGGTATACTATAAAGTGGGTAATTGATTGGGAAGCTAATGTTTATAATACAAAGGTAGATGATTAGTAAATGTTTACTTTAAATATGTAAACATTCGGAATAATAACAGAGACGTGCAAAATCCTTTATGTATTTCAGAAACTATAAAAACGGATATTTCATGTGAAACAACCCGATATATCGTATTTGCTCAAAAGGTATGAGAGGGGTATTATTAAAGGATGCAGTGGGGCAGGAAGTCATAGGTTTGCGACGAGGGGTAAAGTTAATTTGGTGGGATTTGTTGGGATTTATTTTAATCCTCCAGTTCTGACACCGTTTCTCAATGGCTGTGATGTGGGACTGAAGGGTTTGGGATGCAGTAGTTGGATCATTATGGACGGATAGTACACAAGTGTCATCCGCGTAAGTTGTGAGGGCAGTGCTAGGATGGAGTGGGATATCAGCTGTATATACCGTAGAATTTGAGTTAATTTGAATAGTTTCCACGTCTTCACCCGACAGTACCAGGTCATCGGAGTATCTCAAACCCTATTTTAACAGTCCAGATTTAAAATATAAATTAAAATTTCATACAGAATATTAGAAGTTACACAATTAGCCTGAAGAACTTAGCCAAACCGAATTACATTGAGGTCTGAAATTCTTGTGATCCGTTCGCTCAATGAAAATAATTCGCCAGGTTTACGTCAGACCTTCAAATAGTTCTCCGAGTCTATTTTCTCAACCTCTTAGCTCGGCTTCATTAAGGCTGTGTTTTAGCTCTTTAAATGGCCCGCTTGCGCACTCAATCGCGAAAACTGAGACGTGTTTATAGATCATATAAAAAGATTTACGAAAATGGATCCAAAACTATAAATTATTGCCTTTTTGCTTTTACTTACTGATTTTCGAATTCCAGTTTTCAACGGAAATACACTTTTAGGGTCCCTTGAGTCCAAATAACCAAGTCCCGCAAAAAGGTCAGTGTGTGTGTGTGTGGTACCTCCCGGGCGAAAACGAAGAGTCCTATGAAGCTGAAATTTCATATTTAAGGCAACTATACGCCCGAGATGTTACAAAAAAGTTTTCATCAAAATCAGCTGACCGGAAGATGTACTTTATACTATGCATTTTGCACCTTTTTAGGATTTTCTCAAAAAAAACGATTTTGATTAAAGTCCCTATATCGATGTAAAGTTTAATGGGCTTTAATATCATGTGGGTTTCATTCTGATTGAAATAGTCTGATGGGGCTTAAATGCAGATATTTTAAATTTTCTTCCTCTAAAGTACCTTTAATTTTATAGATTAAAAAAAAAAAAATGGAACATCGTCTTATTATCATTGATAAATAATGGATAAATATGGAACTTGAGCGAATTTAATAAACAACTGAAGGAGGAAAGGGCAAACATATTTTTTTACGCATTTTTTGTGTTTTTGAACACAGGAATAGTAATATAGATGTATATTTTTCCGTTGGATAGCTAAAGATTTTAGAAAAATATATTATCTAATACACAAGCTTGTAAAATTTAAAGGAGAGTAATGGCAAGCCGATAAAACTAACTGTTTGTTAAATATAAAAATATAATAGATTTTTTAATTAAACGCATGTTTCTATTGAAATTCAAAAAAACAAATTCTTTAACAATATATTTGTAACTTTTAAAAGTACAAGTAACTTTTAAATGTATTTAAAAATTATTAAATTGATAAATTAAATACTAATGTACAAGCACATAAAATAAGTAGTACCCAATAAAAGAAGATACAATTTTCCACATAGTTATGATGTCAAACCCTCAAAGTAGGAAAATAAGTGTCACACTGTGGTTTCAAACGCACTTTTTCGGGACAAAAGTCTACAACAATCGTTCTATTTAAGATGTATCAGCCATTTTAACATCTTGTTCCTTATTAAATTCACTTTCAGGGTTGTGATTGGCATATTTTTAGCTCATTTTTATATCATGAAAATATATAGGTTTTGTCGATAATTTCAGAGATATGTCTCTTTATCTAATTATTCTTATATACATATTTATATATCTATATTTCCTGCATTTAAGTTTGTTTAGAATCGTTATTAGATAACTTTAAGAGAATTTCGGGTTTTATATAACGACTTGGTAATTTTTTAAGAAATTTCAAAAAATGTTGACAAAATTAAAATTATTTTAAATATCTTAATATATGCCCAACATAACGATGTGCAAATTGTTTTAAAAATTTTAGTTTCGTTTCGAATTTCCACGGACAAAATTTGAAAACCGTAAATTGATTTCCACGCTTTTGGTATAGTAGAACCAATTTTTGATAATAGAAATTTCTTTAATAGAAAGACCAGAAAAAAATTAGCATATAAAATTATTCTGATGTCTAACTTAATTTTTCCAAATGATAAACCATAGTGCTGCCCCGAAGCGAGATATAATTATAAATATGTTTGTGTAGAGTATTTTTGTTATTTATTTTTCTTAATTATATTGTATCACATATACATATTGTAATTTATACAATTTAAATGATAAACTATCATTTCAGATTAGATAGAGTCTATATAAATAATAAATGACAAAAGTTCTGCTCCGAAACGCAATCAATGTCGCATGGTGGAACTGGCATGTAACACCAGGGATGCAGCGGTGTCTACGAGACACTTCTGTATCCGTGGCATTACCGACCAATTTCATTTCTCAACATTGTATTGTGTATCCGAGCAGAATTACTCTTTTATTTTATTTTTTATATAGATTCTATCTAATCTGAAATGCTATTTTTTTTTTGTTTTAAATATTTTTATTGAAATTTACAACTGTATTTTGTCATATAACAAGTAAATATGTTGGTAATGATAAAATACATGAAAAAAAAACATGAAGAGATAATGCGCATTGGCATCACTCCACTAATTAACTAAAGTAGAAGGTCTCGAGGCCATCTTCTTTTCAGGCGCCTCATAGGATTATCAGGAATTGAAGAGGAAGCAAGAATTGAAAATAGAGGATTAGAGTGGGAGTGGAGTTTGTCATGGAAGGATTGATACCTGGTTCGGGCCAAATCAGCAACATATGGGATGTTAAGGTCTTTATGGATGGGTTTATTTGTGACAAAGTAAGGAGCATTGAGGATTTTTCAAAGGATTTTGCATTGTAAGGATTGAATACGGGAAGAATTTGATGGTTTAGTAGAGCCCCAAAGCTCAACAAGTCCAGATAGGCCTTATGATGGTGATATAGATAAGCCTATATAAATTGTAGTGGGTATACCTCTCCCTTAAATATTGATCAATTGCCTGAAAGGTATTAACATTTACAGTATAATTTAATTATGCTAATATTTAAAAATATATAAACCCGCAGGTGGTCCTAGGATTTTTTAATGGGAGTAAAAAATCCTTAGTTACGCCGTCCTTCGGAGGGGACGTTAAAAGGTGGTCCCGAGCCTGTGCGATGTCAGGTACTCGTTAAAGATCCCTATCCTAATAAAACCTGGATAGGCAAAATTTAGGACTCCCACTGTAGCATCGTCCGATTAGCCATAGTAGCATAAAGTGACGTTAAATAAATAAACAAACAAAAATATATATATATATATATATATATATATATATATATATATATATATATATATATAATATACTATAGACAAGATAGATAGAGAAGCTTAGAGTATTGTAGGGAAGAATGGTTCAAGGCTTGTACAGTTATAGCCAGGCCTGTTCTGTCTCAACTCTCGTATGTTCTGTTTAACTTCTCTACTCTTCTGGTCTTAGAGTGCAGTCATTTCCGAACCTATCTTATATGTATGTCCACTTGCTTATTAGGGCGCATTCAGCCTCTTGTCTTTTATTTTGTCATTATCTTTGTCATCGCTTACTTAATCCTCCGTCATGGCTTAAAATGGTTTCTAATCTCGACATCCAGATGTTGGCGTCTATGTGGTTATATGGCGTAGAGATCACTCTTAGACGATAGATTTTGTTTCGTAAATTATTATGTAACCACTTTATAGAAGCTTAGTGTGTCCCAGAAGGGTCTACCTCCCTAGGATACCGCTACGGCTGAAATAACAGGGGAACAATCGGGTCACTTGTGGTGTAGTGGCTAGCATAACAGCCTTTTGTGCCCAAGATCACAGATTCAAACCTGACAGGTCGTCCTAACATTTTTAATTCTTAAGTAAACATTTTTTTTTTATTTCAAAGAAATCTACAACTGTATATATAATAAAATAAATTAAGTGTGTTAATTGATTAAGTAGGCGTGATACAGGCAGATGAAGAAAATACGCAGTGGTAGCACTTCAGTATTTATTTAATGTGGTCGCGAGGCCAACGTCTTTTCAGCCGCCTCGGGGGATTATTAGGAATAGATGGTGATGAGAGGTTGCGGACGAGTGGGTTGGAGTGTACGGGTAATTTGGAATAAAAGGAGGTATATCTAGTTCGGGCTAGATCTGCGACTAATGGGATATTTAGGTCTTTATGAATTATTTTATTGGTGAGAAAGTATGGAGCATTTAGGATCTTTTGGAGGATTTTGGATTGCAAGGATTGAATGTGGGAAGAATTGGATAGTTTGGTGGATCCCCATAACTCAATCCCATATGTCCAAATAGGCCTAATGGTGGTAATATAAATTAATTGTTTGTGGTATGTGGAAAGTTTTGATCGTTTGTCCAGTAAGTGTTGTAGTAAGCGATATCGACGATCTGTTTCTTGTCGTTTCAGTCTAGTGTGATGATTCCAAGTAAGAGTTTGTCTAGATGGAGTCCTAGGTACCGGATCTGTTCAACTGAGGTGAGTGGGATATTGTTCAAGAAAATAATGGGACAGGCGGACATAGGTTTTCGACGAAGGGTGAAGGTAATTTGATGGGATTTGGTAGGGTTGATATTAATTCTCCACTTTTGACGCCATTCTTCAATGGAAGAAATGTGAGACTGAAGGGTTTTGGAAGTTACAGATGGGTCATTATTTACGGATAACACACATGTGTCACCTGTGTAAGTTGTGAGGACAGTATCAGGATGAATCTTAAGTAAGCATAAGGATAATTACATACAGATATATTTATCTGAAATTGTCTACGAAACATACATATGTATTACATCGAAATCTGGTGCGGGCAACACGTTTTTAGAATCGATTAAAGAATTTCCAAATACAGTAAGAGATAAAAATGAGAGAACCATTAAAGAATTATTTAAATGGAATTTCTATAGAAACATGTGTTTTGTTAAAAAATCTATTATATTATTATCTAAAATAATCAGTTAGTTTTATTGACTTTTCATCACTCTCTATTAACTTTTAAAAGCTTGTGTATGAGATAATATTTTTTATAAAATCTTTAGCTTTCCAACGGTATATCATACATGTATATTACTGCTCTTATGTTCAAAAACGAAAAATTGCATTAAAAAAATATTTTTTTCTACTTTCTCCTTTAATTGGTTATCGAATTAATTCAATTTATATATTTACATGTTTTCCATCAGTGTTAACAAGATAATATAGTTATTTTTATTGAATCTACAAAATTAAAGGTACTTTAGAAGAAGAAAATTTAAAATATCGGAATTTAAGCCCTGTCAGACAATTTTAATCAGAATAAAACCTTCATGATGTTAACTTTAATTTAACTTTACATCGACATAGCGAGTTTAATCAAAACCGTTCGAACAGTTTTTGAGAAAGCCATAAAAAGGTACAATATGCATGGTATAAAGTGGCTCTTCTGGTAAGCCGATTTTGATGAAAAAGTTTTTGTAACATCACGGGCGCATATTTGTCTTAAATATGAAATTTAATCTTCATCGGACTTTTCGTTTCCGCCCAGGAGTTACCACACACACACATACACACAAACAGACCTTTTTGTGACCGTTAAAAACGGAAATTCGAAAATTTTCACGATCGCAATACTTTCCCTTACTATAAGTATATAGTAAGTTAAAGTAAAAATGAGCTAAAAAAAGTCCCAATTGTTTGATTGAAAGCGAATTTACCAAGGAACAAAATGACCTTTAAAATGGCTAAAAATCTTAAATAAAATGGCAGCAAAAGGGTACCTGTTTATGAATACTTCACAAAATACAATATTTCATTTTTCGCAAATGGCCCGACACATCCTCAGGTATATGTTCATTAATAATGGTCAAGACGCCATTCCTGTCAAGGCACAAAGGCACTGAAATAGAACGCTCGTTCGTTTTTAACATTCTGTATGTTTTGTTTGGAACGCTAAGTCTGCCAGCACAATATGCCACTATGTTTTTAAATCCATTTACTTATGCAAATAGATGCTTGAGAATGTTTACTCATTAAAATAGTTGTTATGAATTGATAATGGTTGACTGTGTGTATGTATGGGAGAAGTTAAGTTCAGGGTGCAGTCAAAAGAACATAAAATTATGTATAAACTTAATTTATTGGAGCTGATGATTCGGACAAAAGTATAGGCCTTCTTCAGGGCGTTTGAAGGAGAGCGTCACAAAATCACGTGATCCTCTCTTCAAAAAAAAAAAAAAATGAAAATTTTTAATTTTCTGCATGACGTACGACACTTAAATTTCCTATTTGGGTGGTACGATTTGGGTAATTTTATTTTATTTTTGAAGTGAAAACTTCTTTAGGCGCGTTATGCGATTTTTCCCAGGGGTAAAAGCTTGATTTCGAATCATGGAACGTCACCAATCATGCTCTAGACTGGCGCATGCGCTCCGTGCACACCTGTCTATTAGAGATGGGATAACGATATCAATTTCCGTTACGTTTTCCATATCGGTTAATATCAATATTTATGATACTTTATTTCAGTATTTAATTGAGTAAAGACATGATAAACTAAAATAAACTATGTCTTAGAACTTACCTTGTACTTCAAGATGATATTTCTCTACAGGGTGATGATGTTTTACAATTAAATGAAACAATATAAAAAAAAAAAACATGCATTATCAACATAATCTTCTTTAACGAACGTACTGTTCTTTCCAACAAGTTTCAAGCACAAATCGAAAATTAAAAAAAAAAGTTTTCTCTTCTATCGACAGTCCCTATGACTGCCTGAATTAAATTTGTTTTAATCTTCTTTCATTTGGTACCTCACGGTGGTAAGAGGTGGTTCCGGATCAATTCGATGGTCAGGTACTCGTTAAAGATCCCTATCCTGATTAAACCTGGATAGCAAAAAAAAGTTCACAACAATCACGTGCCTTCCCTTCAAAGCCTATAATTTAGGCCGAAACGTCGGCACCAGTAAATTAAGTTTATACTTGATTGTGTGTTCTTTTGCCCGCACCCTGAACTAACATCTCCCAAATTAATTTTTTGTTTTTTTATAATGTTATAATAAGACGCAGGGAGCGCCACATGCTTTGATTTACGTCATTGAGTGTCGATCAGCTGTTTAGTCAGTGTTGCTAATGCGTGTATTATTTCACTTCCGCGTGTATTTCTCGGGGATATTTTGTGTTGTCATGTACATATGGATAAAATGGCCGATTCTCGTAAAAACCACAGAAATTATTAATTAATGTAATATTGATAAATTAGGGTTGAGTACGACTCCAATAATTTACATTCACCTATATTTGTGCTTTATGATTCAATATGTCTATTTAGTACAAAAATTAAAAACTAAGCTTTTTTTATTTCAGCGGTCTAAATGTCCATAAAAGTTTCTTTACTAGGTCGGTAGATAAGTTGACCTATGTTTGTGGCTCTGGTAGTTTTACTTTCACTTACTATATATAGTAAGGGAAAGTATTGCGATAGTGAAAATTTTCGAATTACATTTTTCAACGGAAATACACGTTTTAGGGTCCCCTGAGTCCAAATAACCAAGTCCCACAAAAAGGTCTGTTTGTGTGTGTGGTAAACTCCCGGGCGGAAACAATACGTCCTATGAAACTGAAATTTCATATTTAAGAACAATATAGGCCCGAGACGTTACAAATACTTTTTCATCAAAATGGGCTTACCAGAAGAACTACTTTATACCATATATTTTGCACCTTTTTTCGATTTTCTCAAAAACACTGCCGACGATTTTGATTAAACTCGCCATATCGATGTAAAATTTAATAGTCTTTAACGAAATGTAGGTTTCATTCTGATTAAAATAGTCTGATAGAGCTTTAATGCCGATATTTTAATTAATTTTGTAGATTATATATAAAAAAAAACATATTATCTTGTTAGCAATAATAAATAACAGCTAAATATGTATGTTGTGTGAATTTAAAAAACAACTAAAGGAGAAAACTAAAAAAAATATATTTTTTATGCAATTTTTTGTTTTTGAACATAAGAGCAGTAATACAGACGTATAATATACCGTTGGAAAGCTGAGATTTTAGTAAAATTATCTCATACACAAGCTTTTATATTAAGATAATAGAGAGTGATGAAAAGCCGATAAACATAAGTGATTATTTTAGATAATAATATAATAGATTTTTTAACAAAATACGTGTTTCTATAGAAATTCCATTTAATTAATTCTTTAATGATTTCATTCATTTTTGTCTCTTACTGCAGTTAAAATTCTTTAATAGATTTTAAAAACGAGGTAAGTGAAAGTCGTGTGTTGCCGCACCAGATTTTTTAAAGGGAGTACGTCGTCCTTCGAAAGGGGCGTAAAATGGTAGTCCCTAGCCTGTGCGATGTCAGGTACTCGTTAAATATCCCTATCCTAATTAAAACTGAATAGTCAAGATTTAGGACTCGTCCGATTAGATATAATGGCATTACATAAATAAACATAAACCAAGTTTTGTAACCAGTGTAATAAGCAGTGCTCAGAATAAACGTGTCTGGAAACACATAAATGGTGTGCAAATACAGTATTTATGTAACTTCCGCAATTAAAAAAAGAAGGAACGTGGATATTCCCAAAAATATTAGGAAACTCGTAGCTAATTTAATTCTAAAGAGAAATTGCTTGTTAGTAGCAACTGTCGTCAATTTAATTATACAGCCGCCGAAAATATACGTAAAATTAGTTTAAGTAATAGGATGTTCTCGTTGGAGCTGTTTTCCAGTAAATTAAGAATTTGATTCCTAACAAGGCAACAAAGGACATTTTTTTAACTGTTATTTTGGCATGTTTGTATACCAATTGAAGTTTGATCGAAACCAGCTTTCACTAAAGAACATTAAAAAAGATATTAATAAATTAAATAAAGACTTAAATGACAAGAATTTAACTGACCAATCGGCCAATTATACAGACTGTTAAATAAAAATCTGGTGCTGGCAACACACGACTTTCACTTACCTCAGATTTAAAAATCGATTAAAAAGAATTTTCAAATACAGTTAGAGATAAAAAATAATGAAACTATTAAAGAATTAATTAAATTGAATTTCTATTGAAACATGTGTTTTATTAAAAAATCAATTATATTCATATCTAAAATAATCAGTTATTTTTATTGACTTTTCATCACTCTCTATTAACTTTTAAAAGCTTGTGTATGAGATGATATTTTTTCTAAAATCTTTAGCTTTCCAACGGTATATCATACATGTATATTACTGCTCTTATGTTCAAAAACGAAAAATTGCATTACAAAATATTTTTTCTGTTTTCTCCTTTAATTGGTTATCGAATTCATTCAATTTATATATTTACATGTTTTCCATCAGTATTAACAATATAATATAGTTATTTTTATAGAATCTACAAAAATAAAGGTACTTTAGGGAAAGAAGGTTTAAAATATCGAGATTTAAGCCCTGTCACACCATTTTAATCAGAATAAAACCTACATGATATTAAAGCCCATTAAATTTTACATCGATATAGCGAGTTTAATCAAAATCGTCGGAACCGTTTTTGAGAAAATCGAAAAAAGGTGCAAAATGCATGGTATAAAGGGCCTCTTCTGGTAACCTCATTTTGATGCATAAAATTTTGTCTCGTCTCGGGCGTATATTTGTCTTAAATATGAAATTTCAGTTTCATAGGACTTACCGTTTCTGCCTGGGAGTTACCACACACAAACAGACCTTTTTGCGGGACTTGGTTATTTGGACTCAAAGGACCCTAAAATGTGTATTTCTGTTGAAAACTGGAATTCGAAACTTTTCACGATCGCAATACTTTCCTTACTATATATAGTAAGTGAAAGTAATAGTGAAACTATTAATGAATTAGTTAAATTGAATTTATATAGAAACATGTGTTTTATTAAAAAATCGATTATATAAATATTCCATTTATTTTAGTCCTTATTCAATTAAAATTCTTTGAATTCCATGAGAACCTTACCCATCACCCTAATCCTCTAGCTCAATCCTTATTCAGCTCCACACACCCTTACCATCCTCCTAAAAGGTTTAAACGGCAGTGGACCCGGGACCTCTGGTAAATATGTATATATTGGGGTTGAAGCACTGGCTAGATTCTCCACTCAATGTGCTGTATGTATGACGTGCATATAGGTAGGAGTGATTTCTAGACTTTGGCTAATAACTTTGCCGACCATGGCGTTGCTTTCAGATAAATCTTGTACTTTCTAACATATTTGTACTTTTATTATCTTACAACTTTTCGTTCTCAAAATCTATGACAAAACCAACTTAAACGATTTCAGCCCCGACCGCTTAAGTTCATAGACCCCGGAGAATGGATGGACAAACGACATACCTCGGAGACAGGTAGGATGGCTCCGGCCGCTGCAAACTGAGAACGCTAAAAAAACTCGACGTAGAGGTGCCAAGAAGCAGCCGATCCAATATAAATAGCTCCCGCAGTTTCACAAGCTTGTCTATTCTGTGTCCACCATAATTCCATCTACCTCTTCTATCGAGTGTATATTTAGGTGTAGGTAGGGCGACTGTACTCCAGGATCCAGGTTCGATCTTGGTGTGGCAGGATTGAATTTCGGAGTAGAGCTGAGGGCCTAGTTAACCTTCGAACCTTTCTCGTATCCAATTCTTACAATCCAAAATCTTTAATGTTTAATACGTTGCCGATTTGATCCGAACCAGGTGCTACTTCTTCAATGACCAACACCATTTCCACTCGTTTCAGGCATTTCGTCTCCTGAGACCAAATAACCAAATCTCGAAAAAAGGTGTGTGTAAAAAAAGTCTATCTCGGTAACGAAAAGTCGTAAGAAACTGAAATTCCATATTTAAGACAAATATACGCCAGAGATGTTACAGCAACTTTTTTTAATAAAAATCCTCTAACCAGAAGAGCCACCTTATACGATGCATTTTGTACCATGCCTCTAACGATTTTGATTCAACTCGTAATATTAATGTAAAATTAAATGGGCTTTAATATGATGTAGACTTCATTCTGATTGAAATAGTCCGCCAGTGCTTAAACGCTGATATTTTAAATGTTATTCCTCGAAAGTAACTTTAATTTTGTACATTTATAAAGATTTTTACAATTGATGTTCTGTAAAAACAATGATATCACCTTTTTAGTGTTCATGATAAACGGATAAATATATAAGTTGAACGAATTCGAAATACAACAAAACGTTAAAAGAGCAAACATATTGTTTTCTGCAATTTAGTTTTTGATAATAAGAATAATATTGTAATATACGTATAATATACCGTTAGAAAGAGGAAGATTTTAGACATAATATTATCTTATTATCTTATACAAACTCGTACAATCTAATGGAGAGTGATGAAATTTCGATAAAATTAACTGATTGCGTCCTGAATTTTGGCTTAGAAGATCTCTCGGCCATCGTATTTTAAGTCTTCTTTGGGTCTGCCCTGGTAACAGCGAGGAAGAAAGGGAAGAAACAAGTTGATTTGGGTGGTGATGTGTCGAAGAGTGAAACCTGTTATATTTGTCGTGAATGTAAGAATTTACTGTTGGGATGTTTCTGTCATTGTGTATCGTGTGGTTCGAAATATATTATGGTGCAATATACAATTTGTCGTAAAATTTTGGACTGAGTTGTTTGTATCTTGTTTGTGTGTACTTGTTTTGCAGAACCCCAAAGTTCTGCTCCATATGTCCCATATTGGTCTCAGTAGAGTCATGTATATTAGTCTCTTATATAGTATATTAGATGTGAAGTTGTTTGTAACGTCTGTTAATTTTTGTCGCTATAATTTGGTATGTGTTTATGTTAGTCTTTTATCCAGATATAGTCCGAGGTATCTTATGTCTTTGAAGGTACATTGTTATCGAAAAATATAAACTAAAACATGAAAAAGAAAACCTGACAAACTACAAAAACCAGAAGAAATTTTTAAATAATAAAAATCCACTAACACTGATTTAAAACAAACTAACGGACAGATGAAAAAAAAAAAGAAGATACCTTATCAAAGTTGGCAGGCTCTGTGTCCAGACTCTAATTCGAGTTCCGTTTTCTCATTTACAAATGGCTTCTTCACATTATGTGTTGGCGTCTGCCAGGTCGCTAATGTTTTGAAAAACAGAAAACAATTTTTTTTTTTTGTACGTATAAGATCCAAAATATATCATGTTAGATCTTTTTCTATTTAATTTATTGATTGGATGATATAAATATAAAAAAATTTAAATCTGGGTTGTAAAGTTACTGTTCTCGGCTGTGCTGATAGGGAGAGGTATGTTGTTTGTTTATTTATTTAACGTCACTTTATGCTACTATGGCTAATCGGACGATGCTACAGTGGGAGTCCTAAATTTTGCCTATCCAGGTTTTATTAGGATAGGGATCATTAACGAGTACCTGACATCGCACAGGCTCGGGACCACCTTTTAACGTCCCCTCCGAAGGACGGCGTAACTAAGGATTTTTTACTCCCATTAAAAAATCCTAGGACCACCTGCGGGTTTGAAACCGTGACCTTTAGCATGGGAGGCTGTTACGCTAGCCACCCAGCTACAAGTGATCCCCGATAGGGAGAGGTAGGAGTTTAAGTAAATACGGAATTAGAGGAAATATATGGTTAGGGATGGAAACGGTGATGATCTAGGTGATATTAATATATCAGAATATACGTTTAAAAAGTGGAGAAATTTAAATATTTAGGTTCTATGATAGGTAAAAAGAACGCTACAAATTATTACACAATGATTTATTATTTCCAAATATCTATATTAGGATATACATTTTTATATAGCTATTAACAGGCAATTTAGTTATACGAAAAGCAATAAATAATTGAAAGAAAAATGGTATATCACCCTTGCTAAATTTAAAACGCAAAATCTCTGCTAGTTCTGAACTAATTTCAATGATATTTTTTTTCATTTTGTAGGAAATTAAATTCTCTAAGAAATAATAATAATAATAATAGGCTTAGCGAACCCGAAGGTTCGATGCCGATACTACCAAATTCCGCCTACACAGACTCGTCCAATGTTCACCATTCAAGCCCAAGCTCCCGAGATCAGCCTTAACGCAATCCCCCCATCTACGCTTCGGCCTACCTTTCGGACGCCTACCAGTCGAATCAACAAATACCAACTTTCTCGGAATCCGCTCGTCATCGAGCCCAACAACTTTACTAGCCCATTTGAGTCTCCGCGATGCAATCAGCTCAATTATATTCACAGGATACAAGTTCCGCAATTCCGCGTTGTGGAACCTTCTAAACTCCCTAGTGGCCTCATCTCTCTTCGGACCAAATATTTTACGCAATACCTTATTTTCAAAAACCTTAAGCCGTTGTTCATCCTTCAAAGTAAGCGGCCACGTTTCACATCCGTAAAGAACCGTTGGAAGAATAATAGTTTTATAAATTCTAACCTTTACGTTTTTAGATAGAAGCCGCGAACTAAGTAACTTAGCAACTGAATAATAACACGCATTTCCCATTTTTAACCGGGACTTTATTTCTTCCTGGATTTCATTTTTTCTAGTTATAATTGAACCTAAATACTTGAATTTCTCTACGTGTTCAAAAGTATGCCCTGATACATCAATATCACCAAGATCGACACCGTTTCTGCTACTAATCATATATTTCGTCTTATCGGTATTTAATTCGAGTCCTATTTCTTTACCGGTTTTTATTAACACACTTGTATTTCGTTGTATGGTTTCCGTGTCTTCACCTAGCAGTACCAGATCATCGGTACACCCCAAAACCGGAATCTTATCACCCATATTTAAGCCTTTCTCGGTACACATCACCTTTTCTATGACATATTCTAAAGCCATATTAAATAACACAGGTGAAAGGGAGTGACCCTGTTTCAAACCCGATCGCACCTCAAATCTCTCGGAGTAATTATGACCGATTCTAACTTTATGGAATGTTTCCGACAAACACATCTCTACTAGGTTTACTAACTTTCTAGGTATTCCCTGTTCAATCATGAAGTTATATAGCTTCTGACGGTCTATTGAATCATAAGCTTTTTTTTTTCTCTAAGAAATAGCAGTTTAGAAATGTATTTATTTATTTGTAGGGCAGACAGACTGATTTTTTTATACGTTATTCCAGGGTCTACGTATCTTGAAACGTAACCCCTCAAATTTATTTTTTCAAAGTTATTATCTGCTGTTAGTTTTTTAGATACCTTCAATCAAAATCTTCCTTATCTTTAAAAATAAGCGAGTTATCGAATTAAAGAATTTTTAATCGACTGCCATTTCAAAACTTACCAGTCTCCTAGGCGACCTGCAAGGAACATCGTCGGAAAAAATAGTCGAGTAGTTTCGGAGAAAAACTGTGTGCGGTGGACGAACGGATTTTTTTTATTCGTTATTCGAATGCTACGTACCCCTCCAATTTTCAGGGGATAATTTTTTTTTTTTGATCGTTTAAAAAAGAATATTCTTGAAAATATCAAACCAAAACGACTTTAGGAAGCGATAAAGTCGGTAAATCCGAGTTATTATTCCGATGTAAAATTATGTAGCTGGCGGTTTCTTTCATAAACCATAAATTTTAGAAGCTATAAAACTGTTATTTTTCCCACGGTTCTAAACGGTTGTAAAAATGGTCGCTGACCTTGAAGGTTGTTCCATTTATTTTAGACCTGATTGATTCATAATTCCTTCAGATCCTCATTCATCATCCTAATCCTCTAGCTCAATCCCTATCCAGCTCCACTCATACATACAACCCTCCTAGAAGGTTTAAACTGCAGAAGCTCCGTAATTACCTATTCTGGAGTTCCGACAATAGTCAGATTCTCCTCTCATGTGCGGTGTGTTTGTGGCTGTGGCCCTCACTCAGCTTCCACAGACCACTCAGCAGTGACGCGGCTGAGAGGGAGGCGCTGGGATCCCTCGGATTGTGCTTGTCCTTCCACAAATGGTGAACAGGCTCCGTCCGGGGTTCTCCAGCAGATTAAAATATTGTATATAAGTATGTGTGTGTATGTTTTGTTTATTTATTTGTTAACCTAGTATTTATTTAATTTATAAATTTTATAAATTATATACCTATATTTATTTTAGTTTCATTTTACGTAATTTGACTTTTTTTATATTGTAAATATTGTATGAATGTGATCCTGTAGCAATATCATTATTGTCCATTGTGGCAAATTGTAATATATTAAAAAAAAAAAAAAAAAACCTGAAGCGACTAAGGGTTTTCGAGAATAAGGTTCTAAGTGAAACAGAGAGGAAGCCAATAGGAAACTTACTGAGTTAACAATTATTCTGACGGGGTACAAGCTCCGTAATTCCGCTTTGTGTATCCTTCTGATTTCCTCGAGCTCCAATAATTCGAGTTATTATTCGAATATAAAATTACCTAGCTTGAGGCTTCTGTCAAGGAACATAAAATTTATATTCTATAAAAATGTCATTCTTCTGAGATTCTAAACAGCTGTGAAACAGGGTTGCCAACTTTGAAGGACGAAAAGCTACTTAAGGTTTTCGAGA
Source organism: Piezodorus guildinii (assembly GCA_023052935.1). Classification (NCBI taxonomy): domain Eukaryota; kingdom Metazoa; phylum Arthropoda; class Insecta; order Hemiptera; family Pentatomidae; genus Piezodorus; species Piezodorus guildinii. Next base: position 2,711,510 of record CM041298.1, on the reverse strand, counting down.
TCAAGGTTCTAGGTGAAAGAGGGATGAGGCTAACAAATTTTAATAAACAACACTAAAAAAGTAAACAAATTTAAAAATTTACAAGTGAGTTTTACGAACAATAATAAATCCATAAGACGTAGAAGAACCCTAGATTTTATCATTTTTTGCAGATTTACTCGTTTTAAGTTGAAATTTCTTTGAGGTTATGAAAATGAGGTCAGCGAAATGGAAACCGATTCCTGTGGTTATTGGATCTATTTCGATTGGGCGACCGTCATATTTTGTATTGGCGTTAGGTTTATTTGTATTTGTCAAAGGGAGAATTCTTTTCAACCAATCACCATCTCGTATGCCAATAAATTGAAGCATGTTTGCCAACAAGATGGTCTAATGGAAACAGAACCGGAGCTTTAAATTTTCAAAATTAAATATTCAAAAGGATAAACGAATACTATATATTTTTATATGGTAATGTTTTCGATTCATCTACACTAATTGATTATTCCCCAATTTTATATATTTTTTTTAAATTTTAAATTAGTTTAAAATCGGTTAAAGATATTTCCTGTGGACGACACTCGGGTTGAACGACCAGACTAAAAGTGGCAGGCGTATAGCGCCGTGTCTAATAGCAGTTTAGCTCAACTTAATTACTTCCTACGCTCTACTAATGGTTTGTCATTCCCTCTGCCAAAAAAAATATTTGCACCATCTATCTGAAAAGGAGCTGGGATAAGGATCTGCTCGGGTACTTCCTACTAGGAAAAATCAAACAATAAACAAGCCTGTACCACTACCACTGAAGGGTCTTGGATTCAGTATTTAAAGAGATTCTTACTATTTCATGGACAACGATCTTGCAAGGAGGAGTTATGCCAAAGCACGCGTATTTGTCACGTACCCTACCTGTTTTAAGCACCCACTTTATGGATTTTTTTTATCCATGAATATGCAGAACTTTCTAATGTTAGGAAGAAACTCTTCTTCCAGTGGCGCGACAGGCCGTGAAGGCCCTTGGCCTCGCGGTGTAATATGGGAGGATTATTCTCAGGTTTCTCGATGTATTTTAAAGAGTAGGGTCATCACTCCCTACGCCTAATTTTATGAGTGGCCAGTATTTGGCTGATGGGTCTCACATACCCGGGGGAGAGAGGCTGTGAGTGAATCCACAATTATTAAATGCTTGATTAAGCCCCTCCAGGACTGAGATTCGAACTCACAACCTTTAGCATGGGAGACTAGAGCGCTAGCCACTTAGCCACGGGCTCCCCTAGGATGAAATACGAACTAATAATGTTATCTCACTGTTGGTTTATTATTTTCAATAATCAACCTTTGAACAAAAAAAAAAAAAAAAAAAAATTACCACTCCCTCTCAAAATTTGAGGGTTTACGTTTCAAGGTGCGTAGAATCCGGATAAAAAAAAAAAAAAAAATCCTTCTGTCCGCGGCATTTCTCCGAAACTACTTGACCAGTTTTTTTAAAATTCGCTACAGAAATGCTAGACCATGCAAACATGATCCTAACAAATTGACGTTGATATCAGCTGGTTAGTTTTAAAATGGTGGCCCATTATAAGGATTTTAGGAAAAGTGTATATAAAGTTTTAAAATCAGTAAAGCACGATAACAAAAAAAAATATTTTTCCATTTCTCCTAATAAATAAATACCATAATTTTGCTATTAGTGTCATTTGATAGAGAATTAAATTTTGGACCAAATGAAAAAAGAATCATTGAATTTGGTTTACAACTAGCTTAGATATTAAATTTTGAAATCAGTGGTAGTGTTATGATACGATGCTTTGAATTAGTGCTTTTCATATTAGTTGATTGCCTATCAACAGCCATATAAACAGTTATACCCTAATATTGTTATTTTGAAATAATCTGAATCAGACCATTGTTAAAAACATATCTGTGGCGGTCGTGAAAAACTAGATAAATCGAGTTATATCAAAAATGAGTCAACTCCACGTATCGCTCCCTCAGGCCGTCTCCCACGTCGTGTTAAATTGGTTAAAGAAATTTCTTGGTGGAAGAAATTTCAGGTGTAAAGAAAGCTGTTTGTTATAACTCTATTTTGGGTATTACGTAAAGTTTAAGTCGCTCACCTGATTTTTACCTAATCACTTATTCACGACCGTCACAAATATTTTGTCTTTTCCTTATTATATTAATTAATTCTCTAATAATATATCAGCCATTGAAGAATGGTGTCACAACTGGAAAATTGAAATAAATCCCACCAAATCACCTTCACTCAATCCCTATGAACCTATGACTTCCTGTCCCGTTGTTTCCTTTAATCATACCCCACTCATCACTGTAGAACAAATACGATACCTTTGACTTCACCTTGACAAACGTCTTACATGGAATCCTCATACAAGACTTAAACTACAAGAAACTGCTCCTACATACTGACTACTAAAACATTTACTTGACAAACGATAAGAACTCCCTCTTTAATCCAAGAAACTCATTTGCACTAGACCATCGAATACCTTCCGTATCCAATCCTTGCAATCCAAGATCCTTCGAAAAACCCTCGACGCCCGTTACTTTGCTACCAATAAACTCATCCATAGAGACATGAATGCCATTACGCGCCCATACAAACCCGCTTGTCCGTAACCTCTCATCTATATCTAGTCCCAATAATTCTCCGAGGTGACTGAAAAGACGATGACCTCGAGTTCTGCTGATCAAATAAACATTGATTCTTCTCAAGCCTATTTCAAGCTAGTTTTCTCTGAATAGCTCATATAGTTATTATATTAGGTTGTTTCACATGAAATGTCCGTTTTTATAGTTTCTGAAATACACAAAGGATTTTGCAGGTCTCTGTTGTTTTCTTCCGAATGTATACATATTTAAAGTAAACAGTTACTAATCCTCTACCTTTGTATTATAAACATTAGCTTCTCAATCAATTACCCACTTTTTAGTATACCTTCAAATATGAATATGGAAAAACGCGATTTTCGAGTAATATTTTTGTACGAGTTTAAACTCGGCCATTGAGCAGCTGAGGCCGCTAGAAATATTTGCAAGGCTTTTGGGGAAGGGAGTGTTAATGAACGAACCATTCGCCGTTGGTTTGCTAAGTATGCTAATCCCAAAAAATTGATGGTTAAAGTGTATTGGGAAAGTAAAAAAGCTTGATACATGGGTACCTCATGATCTCACTGAGCGGCAGCAAGACCCCATGTTTCAAAACATACCGTGCAAAAATTGAAAGAACTGGGCTACGAAGTTCTTTCGCACCCACCATATTCTCCCGACTTGTCTCCAACAGATTACCACCTGTTCAAGAACTTAGACAACTTCGTCAAAGGGAAACTTTTTGAAAATGATGATCAAGTGAAAAGTGCGTTTTCAGATTTTGTTTCACTTCAAAGCTCAGAGTTTTTCAGTTCGGGGATAAAAAAGTTTGTGTCACGTTGTGGAAAATGTGTAGAAAAAGAAGGTAGATACTTCGAATAAAATTATCTTGTTTTCACATTGTATTATTAATAAAAATTCCGTTATACCTTGAAAAGGGACATTTCATGTGACACAACCCAATATTATGTACAGTTGTAAATTTCAATAAAAGATTAAAAAAAACAAAAACAGTAGGAATCGCTAAATGCACAGTACTCAAGACCTTTCATGGGCCGTAGAGGTACAAGCTAATGCTAGCTAAATACCTCCTAGCCGTAGAATACGAGAGCCTAGCCTAGCTCAGCCTAGCGCAGCCCTCAGAGGTATGGCAGGAGATAGCTCTGGCGCCCTTCCAAGGCGAGCCTATATTTCAAAACTGGCAAATACTGAGGCTTAAAAACAGGCACGCCATTTATTTTACGAGCCTTTGAACATCTCCATATTCAGTTACAGGAAATCTTATGGAATTTTGTTTTGTTTTTTCGAGCAGAACTTCTCAACGTGCACATCTATATATACTACTAGCCCAGTGCGTTAAAAAAAAAAAATATTGGGTTGTGTCACATGAAATGTCCGTTTTCAAGGTAAAGGATTTTTATTAAAAATACGATATGAAAACAAGATAATTTTATTCGAAGCATTTACCTTCTTTTTCTACACATTTTTCCCCACGTGACCCCAACTTTTTTATCCCCGAACTGAAAAACTCTGAGCTTTGAAGTGAAACAAAATCTGAAAACGCACTTTTCACTTGATCATCATTTTCAAAAAGTTTTCCTTTGACGAAGTTGTCTAAATTCCTGAACAGGTGGTAATCTGTTGGAGACAAGTCGGGAGAATATGGTGGGTGCGGAAGAACTTCGTAGCCCAGTTCTTTCAATTTTTGCACGGTATGTTTTGAAACATGGTGTCTTGCTGCCGCTCAGTGAGATCATGAGGTACCCATGTATCCAGCTTTTTTACTTTCCCAATGTCTGGAAATGGTAGATGCACTTGCATTTAGTTGTGCTGAGAGTCATTTAACTGTTTGGTAGGGGTTTCCTTCTACTGTATGTTTGAGGACATCATTGTCTATTACGGACGGAGATCTTCCTCGGGGCAAGTTTTCCGACGGCGAACGGTCCGTTCATTAACACTCCCTTCCCCAAACGCCTTGCAAATATGTCTAGCGGCCTCAGCTGCTCAATGGCCGAGTTTAAACTCGTACAAAAATATTACTCGAAAATCGCGTGTTTCCATGTTCATATTCGGAGGTATACTAAAAAGTGGGTAATTGATTTGGAAGCTAATGTTTATAATACAAGTAACTGTTTACTTTAAATATGTAAACATTCGGAAGAAAACAACAGAGACCTGCAAAATCCTTTATGTATTTCAGAAACTATAAAAACGGACATTTCATGTGAAACAACCAAAAAAAAGGTAATTTTTTTATTGAATATCTCTACGAACTTTTCGGACAACCCAATAAATTATTCGTCATATTTTAAAATAATTCTTCCATCATTATATCAATTATGAAGACACCGCTCACTCATAAGTTGTTTCTTTTTAAGACGCTACATAATTATGTTTAGCGATCTATAGAGGCAACGTGTGGCATCAAGGAACAGCACGGGGAGACAACCTTCAAATATAAAGTAACTCCACTTTACGGTCGGTGGCGGTCACATTTACATGGCTACTTAGAAATGTTTATTATTGTCGTTGGAATTCGCTATTTTAAAGTTAGAAATTGTTGTAAATTTCCTTCACGAATAACAAGGTCAGTAAAACTGTTTCAACTTTGTCAACCTTGACCGTGCTCGAATCATTCTTGTCAGCCACAGTTGCAAATTCGTTCCACTTAGTCCAAAAAATGCTGTTCATCATATATTTTTTTAAATAGAAAAAATAATTTGCGCGCAACGACTTTCACTTACGTCCTTCTTAAAAATCACTTTTTACTTTATGTATGAAATTAGTTTAAAGAATACAAAAATATAAAATTAACCATAGCGTCTTAAAAACAAAATAAGCACTTTTTTACGATTTTCTTCAAAACAGCTTTAATAATTTTGATTAAACTCGCTATATCGATGTAAAATTTAATAGGCTTTAATATCATTCTGATTGAAATAGTCTGACAGGGCTTAAATGTCAATAATTTAAATTTTCTTCCTCTAAAGGACCTTTAATTTTGTATAATCTATTAAAAAAACTAGATCATCTATTTAGTATTTATAAAAAATGTTTAAATATATAATTTGAACAAATAAGATATCCATCTAAAAGAGAAAAGAACAAAAATATTTTTGTATATAATTTTGGTGTCCTTAAATATAAGAACAGTTATATAGATGTATAATATACCATTGAAAAGCCAAAATTTTAGAAAAATATTATCTTATACACAATATTATGACTGTTAATGGATAGTGATGAAATGCCGATAAAACTAACTGATTGTCATAGATAATAATATAATAGATTATTCAATTAAACGCGTTTCTATTGAAATTCAATTTAATTAATTAATTAACAATTTATTTTTATCTCTAAGTGTTTTTAAAAAATCTTAGAAACTATTGAAGTTGATTTTAACAACGGATTAAAGTGAAAGTCATGTGTTGCGCGCACCATAATTTTTAAAAATGATTTTATTTTTATAATTAAAATCTTTCGTGTCATCTATAAAAGATGGTTTTAATCACAGCTAATTATAAAATTCTGTATTTATAGTCTATTCAAAAATAGCTTAACATGTTTCCCTTCGATATTTCAGAGATGGGAATTATTTGATGCATCATCGTGCTGAGCTCTGGTAGAAGGAAAAATAACTAAAGCTTTTCCCATATCCCGCTAGAGCACAGCACCAGTCCCTATTACTCAAAAGTCTCTTCCTATGGAGTATTCTTGGATCCGAATTATATTTTTCAACAAAGCTTATTTAATGTTAATTTATTTTCTGTTGTTTTAAAATAAAATTTGAGAATGTACCATGAATCTATCTTTAGATTATTCAAAGAACGAATTCCAGGTGTTATATTTTATATTTCACCGAAAGATTACGTTAAAATTATTTCATTAATGAAGTGAATTGAGTTTTTGAAATGCATATGAGACATTTCAGTATTTTTTTGTCGGTTACAATGTTTTAGTTTTAACTATCAGACATTTATCATAGTTTTATACTAATGTTATACTTTAAAAACAAAAAGAAAATTAAGATTTGTCTGATTGAAATAATGTGCCTGAGATTAAAAACGGAATATTTAACATTTCTTCCTGTAATGTATCTTTAATTTTGTTCATTAGAAACAATTAACCATTTATATCTATTAGCCTGATTTGATAAGTAATTAAAGGAGCAAACAGCTGGAATTTTTTCTCAGTAAAATTTAAAAACAAAAAAAAATTACGATACTTTTTACTTTCATGTACCTATATATGAAACCGTTGTTGTGACACCTGCTAAGCTTACCTAATCACCCTGAAGAAGGCCTATAATTTAGACCGTAACGTCGGCACTAATGAATTAAGTTTATACTTAATTGTGGGTTCTTTTTGACTGCACCCTGAATCAACTTCTCTCATATATACACACAGTCAACCGTTGTCACTTCATCATATATATGAAATATATGGTAAGGGAAAGTATTGCGATCGTGAACATGTTCGACTTACAGTTTTCAACGGAAATACCCGTTTTAGGGTCCCCTCAGTCCAGACCAAGTCCCGCAAAAAGGTCTCTGTGTGTCCGTATGTAGTAATTCCAGCGCAAAAAACGGGAAGTCATATGAAACTGAAATTTAATATTTAAGATGACTATACGCCCGATATGTTATAGCACCTATTTCATCAAAATCAGCTAACCAGAAGAGGCACTTTATCCCATGTATTTCGGACCTTTTTACAATTTTCTCAAAAAAGGCTCTTACGATTTTGACTAAACTCCCTATATCGATGTAAAACGTTATGATCTTTAATATCATGTAGGTTTCATTCTAATCGAAATAATCTAACAAGGCTTAAAGGCCGATATTTTAAATTTTCTTCATCTAAAGTACCATTAATTTTGTAGATTTTATAAAAATGACCATATTATCTTTTAAACATTGATAAAAAACGTATAAATATATAACTTGAATGAATTGGATATATAAACAAAGGAGAAAAGCATAAAAATATTTTTTTATGTAATTTTTGAACATGAAAACATCAGCATAGATGTATGATATAGCGTTGGAAAGCTAAAGATTTTAGGAAAAATATTATCTTATACAAAAAATTGTAAACGTTTACAGAGAGTGATGAAAAGCCGATAAAACAAACTGATTGTCGTAGAAAATAATATAATGAATTATTTAATAAAACACATGTTTTTATTGAAACTTAATGTAAGTTAGTTTATTTATTTAACGTCGCTTTATGCTACTGTGGCTAATCGGACGATGCTACAGTGGAAGTCCTAAATTTTGCCTATCCAGGTTTTATTAGGATAGGGATCTCTAACGAGTACCTGACATCGCACAGGCTCGGAACCACCTTGTAACGTCCCCTCCGAAGGACGGCATAACTAGAGATTTTTTACTCCTATTATAAAATTCTAGGGCCACCTGCGGGTTTGAACCCATGACCTTCAGGAAACTTAATGTAATTAATTCTTTAACAATTTATTTTCATCTCTAAATGTATTAAAAAATTCTTAAATTGATTTTAAGAACGGAGGTAAGTGAAAGTCGTGTGTTGCCCGCACCAGATTTTTTTATGTTTTTATTTATCAATTTTTTTTTACCAAAACAAGTTGTTATGAAATAGTTTTAGATGATGAGAGTACACGAAGGAATGTGATTAGTTCCGTCTTGTAATAGTAAAGAAAAAACAGCAAGTCATCTTTTGTCACTCGAGAGTAAACATCAAACAAGCCCATCTAATTAAAAACCTCTATTTATAATTTAGAATTTAATAGTCATGCAAATTATATATTAAAAAAAAAAAAAAAAAATCTGGTGCGGTCAACGCACGCTTTCACTTACCTTTTTAAAATCAATTTAAAAATGTTCAAGTACAGTTAAAGATAAACCATTAAAGAATTACATAAATTGAATTTCTATAGAAACATGTGTTTTATTAAAAAATCAATTATATTTTTATCTAAAATAATCAGTTAGTTTTATCGGGTTTTCATCTCTTTTTATTAACTTTTACAAATTTAGGTATAAGATAATATTTTTTCTAAAATCTTTCCGTTTCCAACGGTATATTATACCTCTATAGTAATGTTCTTTTTATAAAAAACAAAACAAACAAAAATACATTCAAAAAATAGTTTTACTCTTTAATCCTTTAGCTGGTCATCAAATTCGTCCAACTTGTATATTTAGGCGTCCTTCATCAATGTCATTAAGATGATATGGTTAATCTTTTAGAATGTACATAATTAAAGGTACTTTAGAGGAAGAAAATTTAAAATATTTGCATTTAAGCCCTGTCAGACTATTTCAAGCAGAATAAAACCTACATGGTATTAAAGCCCATTACATTTTACATCGATTTATCGAGTTTAATCAAAATGGTTAGAGCAGTTTTTGAGAAAATCTGAAAAAGATGCAAAATACATGGTATAAATTGGCTATAAAGGGGACCCTAAAACGTGTATTTCCGTTGAAAACTGGAATTACAAAATTTTCACTATCGCAATACTTTCCTTTACTGTATATTTCATATATAGGTAAGTGAAAGTAAAATGTTGAGGAGCATGGTCGATTACAATTACTGTTATTGTTTACATCTTATTGCAATATTACTATAGTGCATTTCTTTCTTTTTTCAGGTTAGTGGCAAACATTTATTTCCTTCCTGATATTTCTGAAATTATTGTAACGATGGAATCTTCACCTACGCTGATTTGCATCTTTAGTGAAAAGCCCGATGAGGTAATAATTATTTGCTTAAATAACAATTTAGTTCAGAACTCAAAACATAAATCTAAGCTGTCAAACTTGCTGAAAATAATCATCCGGTTTTATGCAGGAATGGAAAAACATAACTGCCATTGTCTATGGTATATCTATTAATTATATTTTTTAGTACAAACCAATAATAAAAAGAGGTTACTCGAGAGAATGGAATTTGACAATAAATAATTAGTTGGTTCCTTAATCTTCCAATATAAGTTTATTACAATAAACAAACAGTAAAATTTTAACGAGTCAACGTTTCGGGGATCTTCCTCATCATCAGGACTCACTAAAATACATAAAATTATATTTACCTGAAAGTCATTTAAAAATTAAATTATTATCCATTTTCAATTAAAATGTTGTTAATAATTTATGTGATTACAATTGTTTTTTTAAAAATTAACACTCAGGAAAACCACCCATCTAAACTGACATATTTTTTGGCCCAAATGGATTAGAGCAATCCTATTTACTGCAGAAAGTACACACTGATATATTATTAAATACAGGTTAATAAGGTAACGTTTACAATTTTAATTTCTTTGTTGCATCTGCATAGTGAGAACTAAGGTGCTTTAAATCTGTTTTAAGATTTATGGTATCTTTTATATATATATGGATTCTATTATTTTTCTAATACAACTATTTTTTTTCATTTTCAAAATTGTAGATTTATCATAATCAAATTAGTGATTAAGCTGAATACTGTGTTGCCAATGCCGTGGTGTTTAAATGTTTACTATTTTTGCAATTACTAACGTGTTGTTTCACTCTTGTTCTGGTCTTTTTAAAGGTTTCTCCTATTTATATTTCATCACAATCACTACAATTTGCTTTATAAATAACATTTAGTTTTTCATTATGTGGGGAGCGGCGTGGCCTAGTGGATAGAGCCCTAGTCTACTGTTCTCCGGGTTTTAGGTTTGAGTCCCGGTTGTAACGGAATATTATTTATTCTGTTATTTCAGCCGGGGTGAGGGCGATCCAGGGGTATAGAGATCCTCCTGGGGCAGCCTCTATAAAGTGGGTACCCAAAAATGGGGAAAAAACCTGGCGGCTGAGCGTGATCTCCGCCGAATCACCTCATTGCACGGCTGTTGATACAGTTCGAATCTCTATATGTTGTACTGAGCCCAAGACTTCATTGGTTGTAGTGGCACACATTTTTTTTTTTTTTTCATTTTTCATTATGTAAAATGGGATCTTTAAAGTTTGATGGGAAAGATTGAGGAACAAACTAATTATTTATCAGTAAAAACTATTTTTTTAATTAATTAATTTTGGTTTATTATTTTCAAAAAAGAACCTTTGTAATTGACGAAAAAAAAATTATCCCAGTATGTTTTACGTTTAAAGACGTATAATCTGAATAACGAATGTAAAAAAATACTCCATACACCGTCCCCGGCTTTTCTCCGAAACTATTGGACCGATTTTTTCGAAACTCGGCACAAACATACTAGCGTATTAGCGATGATCCTAACACCTGGACCTTGATATCTGCTGATTAATTTTAAAATGGCGGCCGATTAACTATGATTTAATTCAATAACTCAGATTTTTGAAGATAGTGAAAAAAATTATACCTACGTTTCGACATACGTATATTATAAATTTTGGACAATAATTTTTTCTTATAATTATTTTTTTTTTAACGCCACCCGAATCATATATTCTTGGATATCATTTCCCTGTCAACTATTAAAAGTTCAATATAAATTCTAAGGACTCAAAATTCTATTTAGAGTGTATGAAACAGCTTCTTACAAGTTAGCAGGAATGTATTGAAAGAAATGGAGACTATTTTGATTAATAATAATAATAGGTTAGCGAACCCAAAGGTTCGATGCCGGTACCACCAAAGTCTGCCTACACAGACTCGTCCAATGCTCACCGCCCAAGGCCAAGCCCCCGAGATCAGCCTTAACGCAATCCTCCCATCGACGCTTCGTCCTGCCTTTCGGACGCCTACCAGTCGGTTCAGCGAATACCAACTTTCTCAGGATCCGTTCCTCACCGAGCCCAACAACTTTACTCGCCCATTTGAGCCTCCGCAGTGCTATCAACTTAATTATATTCACAGGGTACAAGTTCCGCAGTTTCGCGTTGTGCAACCTTCTAATCTCCCCAGTGGCCTCATCTCTCTTCGGACCAAATATTTTACGCAGTACCTTATTTTCGAAAACCTTAAACCGTTGTTCATCCTTGAAAGTAAGCGGCCACGTTTCACATCCGTAAAGAACCGTCGGAAGATTAGTAGTTTTACAAATTCCAACCTTTAAGTTTTTAAATAGAAGCTAATATAGCTACTGAATAATAACACGCATTTCCCACCTTTAACCGGGACTTTATTTCTTCCTGGATTTCATTTTTTCTTGTTATCATTAAACCTAAGTACTTGAATTTCTGTACGTGTTCAAAAGTATGCCCTGATATATTAATATCACCAAGACTATTTTGGTTAGTAAAAAAATATATAATTATTTTTTCTTTTCTTTTAAAACTGTAATTATGTATACATCTTCGGATTACCGAATAATATTCAGTGAATCTTGCCTCGAGTGTACTGGAAGGTATACTGTGTACATTTTCTCTACCACACCGAGCTGACTGACACTCGGTACACAGGCCAAGATGTACACTAATAAATACCTGGTGATGACACCTCCTTGGATAGTGGGGAAGGTGTTGTTTAAATATACAACGCCAGGTTGTTGTGGGCCATCTTAATCTGGCAGCCTACCCAATCTCGTCTGTTTCGGTCGAGGCAGGAGCGACACGGCAGATTTCAAAACGTCGGGCTCTTAATTGTGGAATTCCGTCTGTTTACTTTGTTTTATAAATATATTTGTCGAGTTAAACATTATATTTATATAAAGAATTTTTGTTGGTTCGTCAAATATAACATACTTAAAAATATTTGTAACTATTTTTTCAAGGTAAATTCTTTTGAAGTATTTCATCATTATGGATGAATTTTTACTTTCACTTGCCTATATATAAAAAATATAGTAAGGGAAAGTATTGTGATCGTGAAAATTTTCTAATTCCAATTTTCATACAATATACACCCCTGAGTTCAAATGACCAAGTCCCGCAAAAAGGTCTGTGTGTGTCCGTATGTGGTAATTCTAGCGCAGAAACTAAAAGTCGTACGAAACTGAAATTTCATATTTGAGACAACTATATACCCAAGATCTTATATCAACTTTTTCTGTAAAATCTGCTGACCGAAAGAGCCACTTTAAACCAGGCATTTTGCACCTTTTTACGATTTTCTCAAAAATGGCTAAAATATTTTGATTAAATTCGCTATATCCATGTTAAATTTGATGTGCTATAATACGATGTAGGTTTTATTCTGAGTGAAATAGTCTGACAGGGCTTAAATACTGATATTTTAAATTTTCTTCCTCTAAAGTAACTTTATTTTTTTAGATTTTATAAAAAAAAAAAAAAACATATTACCTTGTTACCATTGATCAATAACGGCTAAATATGCATGTTCAGAGAATTTGATTAACATATAAAGTAGAAAAGTGCAAAACTATATTTTTATGCAATTTTTGTGTTTTTGAACACAACAATAGTAATATTGACGTATAATATAACGTTGGATAGCTAAAGATTTTGGAAAAAATATTATCTGACAAACGGAATTGTAAAGGTTAATGGAGAGTGATGAAAAGTCGATAAAACTAACTAATTGTTGTAGATAAAAATATAATAAATTATTTAATAAAAACCTTTTTCTATAGAAATTCATTTTAATTAATTCTTTAACGATTTATTTTTATCTCTAAATGTATTTAAAAATTCTTAAATTGATTTAAACTACGGAGGTAAGTGAAAGTCGTGTGTTGGACGCAACAGATTTTGTCTTTTATACTTTAACATCCCATTTGTTGCCGATATACTTCTTTTCATTCCAAACTTCCTGCCCACACAAACCCACTTGTCCGTGATCTATCTTCCTTAGATATTCCTGATAAGTCTCCGAGGTGAATGAAAAGAATGTGGCCTCGGGACCTACTGCGTTAAATTAGTGAAGTGCTACTACTAGGTAGTTCTCTCTACACATTTACTTATTGTGTTATATAATACAGTTGTAGATTAATATAAATTTATAAAACAAACAAAATAATCTTATTCATTATTTTATTTGTATTTGTTATCTAGTTTTTCTGAGCCCTGGTGAAGGCTCATAATGGACACCAAAACGTCTGCACACTTATTAGTGTGTTTTCTTGATGACACGTCATCCGTAACCAACTTCATCATATGTTCTCAACGGTTAACATGAAATCCATCTTTTTGAAAACACCTTAAGTTTTAGAGGAGGAGCAGAACTTCATGAGTTAACCGTTGGCGAACGTGATCTGGAATCGATAGAGAGCATGATCGATTTTTTCTTTCTATCGACCTAGCTATCGTTGTTCTTCTATTTCATTTTATAACAGCGTATCGTTTCGTGGGTGCAGAATGTGTTCCGTTAGGGAGAAAAACCAATAGCCATTGTTCGTCGGGAGTGCATGTGTTAGCGCCTTGTTTTTTTTTTTTCTTGTTTTTTTACTGAAAAGTGGAAATTGGAGCGTGCAACGAAAATAATTTTACTTCAAAATGTAGTGTAAATATCAAAGTACTAGGATACTGTTCTCTGGGTCCTGTGTTCGAATCCTGGCTGTGGTAGGGTAATATTTATTTTATTCTTTTGACTTTGGTGTGCCAAGTCTCTATGAAGTGGGTATCCGAAAGTAGGGGGAAAACCTGGAGTGCTACAAATCAGCTATAAAACATTTAACAAATATTTACACTAGAATATCAGCTCACTGACCTATCGTGCAATGATTTCCAGCGTTTTTGGTCATTATTTATTGATATCAGTATCTCGACAAACAAATTTTCTATTATAAACCTATATTCAATCATTTAATTTTCAATATTCTTAAAAAAAAAATAATATGTCCGAAATATTACTTGTAGGTAGGTCGGTTTGCCAAGCATATGTAACTCGCATTTACACATCTGACTTTTGGGTTGGCTCGTGGCTTGGCAATGCTTGGCAAAGAAGTTAACGGATCTTGACACGTGAAAGATGCGCTGCAATTTTTCTGCATATCCGATTTTCTTTAGTCTTTCCCGAGACTGTTCTAATCAGCGAAATCTCGACTTTTATAGTTGTTTATTTGTCAAATTCATAGGGTGGAGACTCTGTTTTTGAAATACATATCTTTTTATATCCGAACCTTTTCTTGCAAAATTTGAAATTAGTCCAATTTTGGATTTTGAAATTGGACCTACTATTGAAACTGAAGCTTTCTCTTTTGGACTTGAAGATAATAAAAGAAGAAAACGTATTGGAAGATAGATCATTACACGACATTCGAATGTAAATATCAAGTTATTGAAGTAGGGAATATGTCATTTATTTAACGTCACTTTATGCTATTGGGTTGTTTCACATGAAATGTCCGTTTTTATAGTTTCTGAAATACATAAAGGATTTTGCAGATCTTTGTGATTTTCTTCCGAATGTTTACATATTTGAGGTAAATAGTTACTAATCCTCTATCTTTGTATTATAAACATTGGCTGCTTAATCAATTACCCACTTTTTAATATACCTCCAAATATGAACATGGAAACATGCGATTTTCGAGTAATATTTTTGCACGAGTTTGAACTCGGCCATTCAGCAGCTGAGGCCGCTAGAAATATTTGCAAGGCGTTTGGTGAAGGGAGTGAACCAACGGACCATTCGCAGTTGGTTTGCTAAGTATGCTAATCCCAAAAAATTGATGGTTACAGTATGGTGGTCCATGGCTGGGATAATTCATTATTCTTTTTTACCTAGAGGTGAAACTATTACCTCTACAACGTACTGCAATGAAATTGACCAAATGCACACAAAATTATTAAAAAAAACAACCTGGATTGGTAAATCGGAAGGGTTTACTCTTCACCACAACGCTAGACCCCATGTTTCAAAACATACCGTGCAAAAATTGAAAGAACTAGGCTACAAAGTTCTTCCGCACCCATCATATTCTCGCGACTTGTCTCCAACAGATTACCATCTGTTCAGGAATTTATATAACTTCGTCAAAGGAAAATTTTTTGAAAATGTTGATCAAGTAAAAATGCGTTTTCAGATTTTGTTTCACTTCAATGCTCAGAGTTTTTCAGTTCGGGGATAAAAAGTTGGTGTCACGTTTGGAAAAATGAGTAGAAAAAGAAGGTAAATACTTGGAATAAAATTATCTTGTTTTCATATCGTATTTTCAATAAAAATCCTTTATCTTGAAAACGGACCTTTCATGTGACACAACCCAATACTATGGCTAATTTCGATGCTACAGTGGGAGTACTAAATTCTGCCTATTTTGGTTGTAGAGGTACAGTTTTTTCTGTTATTATTGTTTTCTGGTTTAATATTTTCAATAATAAACCTTTGTAATCGACCAAACTAATATAAAAATCTGGTGCGGGCAACTCACGAATTTAACTTACCTCAACTTTTAAAATTAATTTGAAAACTATTAAATATAGTTTTTCATGTCAAAATATTTCATGTTGATTTTAATAAAACGTGTATTAATTTTCGTTGGAAAGATATGATTTAGATTAAATAATATAACTAAATTAAATTGTTAATCAGTAATAAGTTTATTCCCTATTCGTCACTTTATATTACCTTTTACAACTCTGTGTATCAGATAATATATATTTTTTTTTTTAATCTTTCTCTTTCCAACGGTATATTATACGTCTACGTTACTGTTAATATATAAAAAAAAATTACGTAAAAATAGTTTTTCTCTTTTATCCTCTATTTGGTCATCAAATTCGTCGACCTGTATTCAGCTGTTCTTCACACAGACCTTTTTTCGGCACTTGGTTATTTGGACTCAGGAGACCCTAAAACGTGTATTGAATCTACAAAATTAAAGGTACTTTAGGGGAAGAAAATTTAAAATAGCGGCATTTAAGCCCTGTCAGACCATTTTTATCCAAATAAAACCTACATGATATTAAAGCCCATTAAATTTTACATCGATATAGCGAGTTTAATCAAAATCGTCGGAACCCTTTTTGGAAAAACGAAAGAAGGTGCAAAATGCATGGTATAAAGTGCCTGTTCTGGTAAGTTCATTTTGATGAAAAAAGTTTTGTCACGTCTCGGGCGTATAGTTGTCTTAAATATGAAATTTCAGTTTCATAGGACTTACCGTTTCCGCCCTGGAGTTACCACACAAAACACACACACATAGACACACACACACACACACACACAGACCTGTTTGCGGGACTTGGTTATTTGGACTCAGGGGACCCTAAAACGTGTATTTCCGTTGAAAACTGGAATTCGAAAATTTTCACGATCGCAATACTTTCCCTTACTATATATTTCTTATATAATGGATGGAATAATCAGGAATCAGTCATTTTTTGAAATTTTTTAATTTTGCCAACGTTTCGCCTCAAGCTTGTGAGCCATCATCAGGCCATTACTGAGCCATGTCCAAGCATAAACCATTTGAGCCGAAACGTTGGCTAAATTAAAAAAAATAAAATAAAAAAAATGACTGATTCCTGATTTTTCCACCTATAATATTTCTACAGTGGACTATACATCCTCAATATATTTCTTACATAGGTAAGTGAAAAAAAAAAAAAAAAAAAAAACCTGTACCACTACAACCCATGAAGGGTCTTGGGCTCAGTACATATAGATATTCGTACTGTTTCTAGGCCAACGGCAGTGCAATGAGGTGATTAGGCCTTAATCGCGCTCAGCCGCCAGGTTTTTCCCCAATTAATTTGGGTACCCACTTTATACAGGCTGGGTCTGCCCCAGGAGGGTCTCCATACCCTAGGGTCGCCCCCCGACTGAATTAACAGAATAAATAATATTTCTGCCACAGCCGGGATTCGAACCCAGGACCCGGAGCACATGCAGACTAGTGCTCTATCCACTAGACCACGCCGCTCCCCTAGGTAAGTGAAAGTAAAAAGATATTTTTTTTGCTGAAAAATTAACAAAATATGATAGGACCATCTGCCGTGTTTGAATTCGCGACTTAAGGCATAGAATGCTGCTAAGCTCGCCAAGTCACCTTAAGTGACCCTTACTAGATTTAATAAACGTTGTGGATTTAATATGCACAAGGTCTCTGGTTCATACCTGGAAAATGGCACTAGGATTTTTCATAGGAATGGAAATTATTAGGTTTTTTCGTTCTTCGAAATGGATGTAAAAAAATATAAACTTTTGGTAGAAAAATTATACAAAATATGCCGAGTTTGAACCAGCGACTTTGGGCGTAGAATGCTGCATAGCCGCGTCACCACAGGCGGTCCCCAATACACTCAATAAGAGGTTAAGGATTTAATACACACTGGATTGCGGGTTCATACCCGGTAGGTGGCACTAGGATATTTTAAAGGAGTAAATAACCATTGGTTGTTTTGTCCTTCGAAAGAGCTGTAAAAAGATATGAATTGCGTTGAAAAACATATGATAGAGCCTTCTTCCGGGTTTGAACCACCTACCTTGAACGCTATGTTAGCAACTATCACCACCCGGTGACCCTTAAAAGGTTTAATAAGTGGTTAAGCATTTATATTATCCATATTTTCGCGCTTTCAAACTCGGCAAATGGCATTCGAATTTTTCGAAGGGAGTAAAATATTCCTAGTTATGATATCCTTCATAAGAGATGTAAAATATTTTATAATTTTGGTTTAAAAATTAAACCAAATATGATAGGACCATCTGTCGGTATGAACCCGCGACTTTGGGCTTAGAATACAAAAATAGCGCGCGATTTAAAATCGGTAGTACCATGTGATTCCACTAGTAAAAAAAAACATAATAATAGACACCTATATTGATTTTACCGAAGAGATTAAATTAATCGATTTTAAAATCGATAATATAAAAAAATAAAATAAAAGAACATCGCCAAAATATATTATTAATTGACCTAAAATGGATGAAACCCGTAACTTAATATATGTAGGTAATCTACTCTACTCTAGTGATCTCATATAAAAAAATAATCAAGTACTCAAAGGTACAAAAATGCTGTACTTACGAGCACTGTTCTTCGCTGCGAGGATTATTTTGATTACAGTATTCAGTACTTGTTTTTTATGAGTTTTTGCCCAACACTGGTTTTACCCTTATTTAGTTATTTGGAAGTAATAAACCATTGTGTAATAATTTGCGGAGTTTTATTTTAATGTTCAGGTTACTGTGCTAATAAAATAATGTAAAAATGTATCATGCAAATCTTCTAAAAGTGTAATTTTTTTGCGTGTACAAAGAAGATGGTCAGTAGAAAACGCAATCATTTCGACTATCGTAATAGTAGCCGTATGCGCCGAGCTTTTGCTTGTCAAATGCTATTGTTGGAACGAACCCCTGATTCCATGACCTGATAGAACTCCTCCAAAGCCCGTTCCCCGTGACCCACTGCTAGTTCCTGACAAATTCCAAGACGAAGCCCTATAATGGAGAGAAAGCATAGACAGAGGTAGAAAAGAATGAACAGTACATCGGCTACGTGAGGCGGAGGACGAGTCGAATCGAGCGGACTCCAGCTACGTGGTCTCTTCTCCAGGATAATGGGGGAGGTCCTGGAGGATCACTGCTGCGTCTGCAATCCAGGGCACGCAGGACACTTTCCCTCCGAGTTTCCTGTATTCTTTTCGAAGAAAAATCCTCGAAAACAAAGAAAAATCAGCAATGTAAAAAAATCCGTTCCGTGGATCGGCATACACGTACATACGTATACATATATATGTGTATATACTACCATATGTGTATATATATATGTATATACTCCATACGTGCAATACATAATAAAACTTAAAAAAAAACAAAAAAATTGTACCTCTACAATCCATGAAAGGGTTCAGTAAATGTAGAGATTCGTACTGTTTCATGGCCAACGGCTGAGCAATGAGGTGATTAGGCCTAGATGACGCTAAGCCGCCAGGTTCCCCCTCCCTCCCCCAATTTTGGTACTCACTTTATAGAGTGTTCTCCATACCCTAGGGTAAGAATTAACAGAATAAATCATATTCTACCACAGCCGGGCTTCGAACCCAGGACCCGGAGAACAGTAGTCTAGTGCTCTATCCACTAGACTACGCCGCTCCTTCCAGTACTTAATAAGGGTACTCCTAACATTTGTTAAATCTTGATCATATGTTCTTGTCGAGGGATCAATTATTGCAACCTTACTGCATATTATCTATACACATGACATATGTACCCAACCTAACACATAAATAGCGACCTATGCAAATGACACATCTATTCTCACTAAAAATGCAAATATAAACCAGCCTTCTAAACATTCGGAAAAATGGTTTTAAAAATGTAAAATCAAACTCAACAGTGAAAAATCACATCCAATCATAATAACATTTTGATTAAACAAACGAACACAGTAACTAAAACTCACAGCTACTCTTCGACTAATTTTCTACAGAAGTATGACCTGGGAACATTAAAGAGAAACGGCAAACTGCAAAAAAATATATGCTTATTTACGTCCGTCAGGGTTTTTCCTCTATTTTTGGAACCTTAAATAAAGAGGCTGAGTGTGGCCCCAGGATGTTCTTCCTGGCCCAGGATCGTCTCACATCAAATGTATATCTCGTTTCTCACATGAGATAATTAGGTAATGAATTGCTCAGTTACACATGCCAGTGAAACTATACCTCTACAACCCATGAAGGGCACTGTTTCTAGGCCAACGGCAGTGCAATGAGGTGATTAGGCCTTGATTACGCTTAGCCGCCAGGTCTTCCCTAATTTTTTTGGGTGTCCACTTTATAGTGGATGGGTCTGCCTCAGGAGGGTTCCATAACCTAGGATCGCCTCCCGGGTGAATTAACAGAATAAATAATATTCTGCCACAGCCGGGATTCGAACCCAGGACCCGGAGAACAGTAGACTAGTGCCCTACCACTAGACCACCCCGCTCCCCATGGGAATATAATTTCTCTACAATATTAGCTAGATGGAGAGAGCCCTGAGCGAGAATAGCTGAGATACTGGACTGTAGCCAGGGCGCCTTCCGCCATCTTCTGTCCGACCAATCATATCGCTCTATTTGATATACTGTAGGCAATGTTATGTGCTTCTCTTGTGTATATACATATTTATAGGGCTATATATGCATGTGTCTCTGCGAAGGTAATGTCCTCCGAGTTTGCTAAATGTAATACACTAAATATTACGTTCGCAAAAACAGAAGAAAAGTTTATGAAGGAGAGTCGAGAGTGATATTATTTCATTACAAATTTGATGCAGTCTATGAATTTTCACGATGCAGGATTTTGGTTTAAAAAGAAAAAATCTGGTGCGGGCAACACACGACTTTCACTTACCTCCGTTGTTGAAATCAATTTAAGAAGTTTTAAATACAGTTTGAGATAAAAAAAAACGTTGGAAATTATTACACAATATTTTATTATATTTAAATAATAATATTATGGCATAATTGTTTATAAAGCTTTAAATTAGCAATTGAGTAATATGAAAAGCAATAAATAATTTTCAAAGGAAAATTGCATATCACCACTGCTAATTTTAAAACGCTTTATCTCTGCTAGTTCTTATCCAATGTCAATGATTCTTTGGTATTGGTAAAAATTGGTATTTATTTATTTATTAAATAAGAGAAACGGAATTTTTTTCATTATTGAAAATAATAAACCAAAAACATTTATACTAAACTGCGTTTCTATTTCCTATTATTTCCATTTCTTCTGATTTCCATTCAAATAAAATTTCCTGATTCCAGAACACCTTACATTATTTCTCTATCATCAATTATAACCGAGTTATCGGAGAGTCACATCTCTTATAAGTTGTGGCTTGACCATAAGATTTTTTTTCTTTTCTTCTTCTTGTTTATTTATTTAATGTCACTTTATACTACTATGGCTAATCGGACGATGCTACTGTGGGAGTCCTAAATTTTGCATATCCAGGTTTTATTAGGATAGGAATTTTTAACGAGTACCTGACATCGCACAACCTCGGGACCACCTTTTAACGTCCCCTCCGAAGAACGGCATAACTAGGACCACCTGCGGGTTTGAACCCGTGACCTTTGGCATAGGAGGTTTTTACGCTAGCCACCCTGCTACAAGTGATCCCTTGTCTTCTTCTTATCTTTGTTCATTGCGTTTTCTTGATCCCATGACTTCAATAATAACCAATTTTTGATGGAATTAAATATATTATAATTTGTGACGTGAATATACGGATCATTTTTTTTTTAATTTGATCACTGTTTACTGATTTTAAAACCCTATATATATTTTTGTCTATCTTCTAAAAAATAACTGATTTATTGATAAACTTTGTCTACTCTTTTTTTCCTTTAGAGGTTTATTATCAATGATTATAAGATAATATGTTTCATTTCTTCGAATCCCCCATTAAAAATCCTAAGGCCACCTGCTGGTTTAAACTCGTATTTTTGGCTTTTGTTAGAAATCGTTTATGATGCTAGCCACTATACAACAGGTGACCCCTATTATTTTATTATTTACAAAAATCAGTCTGTTGTGTCAGCTTTTCATGACTCTCTCTTATTTTTTAGAATTTCGTATATTAGTTAATATTTTATCTAAAATCTATAGTTTTCCATCGGTATATTATACTTTTATATTACGTTTGTTATGATGAAAAACACAAAAATTGCATAATAAAATATTTTTGTTCTTTTCTGCTTTAGTTAGATATCGTATTCGTTCAAATTATATATATATATATATATCTGTTTTTTATCAACTCTAAAAATATGATATAATTATTTTTATAGAATTTTTATTTATTAATTTATTGAAATTTACAACTGTATTAGTACATACTTTAAGTAAATTGGCTCATAATATAGATAATATACATGAAAAACATGAAGAGAATATGCCCATTGACAGCACTCCACTAGGTAATCTACACTAGAAGGTCTCGAGGCCATCTTCTTTTCAGACGCCTCGGAGGATTGTCAGGAATGGTAGAGGAAGCAAGGATTAAAACTAGTGGGTTAATGTGGTAGTGGTGTTTGTCATGCAAGGAATGATACCTCGTACGGGCAAATCAGTAACATATAGGACATTAAGGTCTTAATAGATGAGTTTGTTGGTGACAAAGTAAGGAGCATTGAGGATTTTTCGAAGGATTTTGGATTGTAGGGATTGAATAAGGGAAGAATTTGATGGTTCAGGAGAGCCCCAAAGCTCAACTCAAAGTAAGTCCAGATAGGCCTTATGATGGTGATATAGATGAGTCTTTTGTAGTTAAGTGAAAGGTTAGAGCGTCTGTCCAGTAAGTGTTGAAGTAAGCGAAAGCGTTGGGCAGTTTCTTGTCTTTTCAGTCTTATGTGCGGATTCCAAGTTATTTATAAAATTAAAGGTACTTTAGATGAAGAAAAATTAAAATATCTGCATTTATGCTCTGTCAGATTATTTAAATCAGAATGAAACCTACATGATATTAAAGCCCATTAAATTTTACATCGATATAGCGTGTTTAATCAAAACCGTTAAAGTCGTTTTTTAGAAAATTGTAAAAAGATTCTAAATGCATGGTATAAAGCGGCTCTTCTGGTCAGCCGATTTTGATGAAAAAGTTGCCGTAGCATCTCGGGCGTATAGTTGTCTTAAATATGAAATTTCAGTTTTGTTCAACTTATAATTTTCGTAATATACGTAACACACACACACACACACACACACACACGGACACACCTTTTTGCAGGACTTGGTCATTTGGACTCAAGGGGGCTCTAAAACGTGTATTTACGTCGAAAACTAGATTTCGAATATTTTCATGATCGCAATAAGTTCCCTTATAATATATTTGATAATTAGGTAAGTGAAAGTAAAAAATATTCATTCACAGCCAAAAGATAAATCCAATTTATACTTTGCTTATAAGTCTTAAACTTAACTTAAACAAGGAAAGTAAGTGAAAGTCGTGTGTTGCACGCACTAGATTTTTACTTTTACGTTCACCATAAGGTTGTGAATAGTTATACTTACTTTCCCATCATCGACAGCTGCTTACTATCGTCACATATAACTGTTTGCTAAATGTTTAGTAAGGAATTATTTCCTTACAGAATACGATTTAATAAAAAAAAATTGTCAAAATTATGATAAATCGACTGATATTTACGAAGAAGGAAGTTACATGATTATTCCGACTTTCTAATAATGAGAAATCATTCGATATTAAAGAAACTGGACTGAATAACCGTTATTTTTGTCTTCTTATTACCTTAGAGTCATTGGATGGTTTCTACCGACACTACGTAATAAAGCTAATCTAGAAAAGAAATGTCCCGGAGAAAGCTGATCGACTTCCGTACTCCTCCTTGATGGTCCTTCGGCTGTGACGGGTCTTCTGGAAGTCACTCATCGACGGAGAGATCTGTCATCTTGGAGGAAGACTACTGGAGGAAACCATCCGGCCGTGAATAGCGGGTAGCTCATCCTAATCACACAACTGGTGGAGTCTAACTGAGAAAATGAAATGGATTAATTGTGATTTATATATATATATATATATATAAGGGTAGAGCGCTAGTCTACTGTGCTCGGTTCCTGGGTTCGAATTCCGGCTGTGGCGGAATATTATTTATTCCGTTATTTCGACCGGGGGCGATCCTGGGGTATGGAGACCCTTCTGTGGCACACCCAGCCTCTATAAAGTGGGTGCCCAAAAATGGGGGAAAAACCTGGCGGCTAAAGCGTGATCTCGGCCGAATCACCTCATTGCACGGTCGATGGCCTAAAACAGTAAACTCTACATGTACTGAGCCCAAACCTCTTCATGGGTTCTATGTGGTCAGGTTTTTTTTTTTTTCAATTTTATTGCGTTTTTGACAAAATAAAAGTAAAAAGGTGCAAAATAATTTATAGGACCGAACAACGAACGTTGGTTCAGCTAGAAACTACATAAAATATTGTATACAATAATCACTTATGTTTATAGGGGTCACTTGTGGTTTAGTGGTTAGCATAACAGCCTTCTATGCCCTAGTTAAGGATTAAAACCTGGAAGGCGGTCTTAGGATTTTTTGATGGGTGTAAAAAATACTTTGTTATGCTGCTCCTTCGGAGGGGACGTAAAAAGGTGGTCCCGAGCCTGTGCAATGTCAGGTACTCGTTAGAGATCCCTATCCTAATTAAACCTTCTTCTCGGACTACCTCCTGTGTGCTGCTAGGCGTGAAGTCTAATTAAACAAAATTTCGGACTTCCTCTGTATCATCGTCCGATAAGCCACAGTGGCCATAAAGTGTTAAATGGATGAACAAACAAACTTATGTTTATATCTTTGCTCACTCTTCATTATCTTATAAAACTTTTCTTGTCAAATAACATTATTTCTTAAATCTATAATATACCGTTTGTATATTATAGGTCTATATTATTATTTTTTTCTGATTGAAAAACGCTTTACTTCTAATGTTTTTACTTTTACTGACCTATACATGAATATACCGTAAGGTAAAGTATTGCGATCGTGAAATTTTCCGAATTCAAGTTTTCAACGGAATACACGTTTTAGGGTCTCCTGAGTCCAAAATGACCAGAAAAAAGGTCTGTGCGTTTGTGTCTGTGTGTGTGTATAATACCTACCACCAGTAACAAAGAGATGGGTTGGGACCCTCTACAATTGGACACACCAACACACTGATACACAACATGACCACAAGTAACATGCCGGAGTGAAAGTTTGTGTTGCGTTGGACCAGATTTTGTTAATCTTGTATATTTTATTTATATTGTGGCTGTTTCACATGAAATGTCCGTTTTTTATGTTTCTGAAATACATAAAGGATTTTGCAGGTCTCTGTTGTTTTCTTCCGAATGTTGACATATTTAAAGTAAACAGTTACTAATCCTCTACCTTTTGTATTATAAAAATTAGCTTCCCAATCAATTACC
This sequence comes from Piezodorus guildinii, assembly GCA_023052935.1. Lineage (NCBI taxonomy): Eukaryota > Metazoa > Arthropoda > Insecta > Hemiptera > Pentatomidae > Piezodorus > Piezodorus guildinii. Next base: position 2,686,169 of record CM041298.1, on the reverse strand, counting down.
CACTTTTTAGAAGGGAGTATTAGTGGTAACCCTTACCAACAGTTAATGGACTCTCAGCACAACTAAAATGTAAGTGCATCTACCGTTTCCAGACATTTAAAGTGTATTGGGAAAGTAAAAAAGCTCGATACTTGTACTCATATCTCACTGAGCGGCAGCAAACCCCATGTTTCAAAACATACCGTGCAAAAATGGAAAGAACCGGGCTACGAAAATTCTTCCGCACCCACCATATTCTCCCGACTTGTCTCCAACAGATTACCACCTGTTCAGAAATTTAGACAACTTCGTCAAAGGAAAACTTTTTGAAAAGATGATCAAGTGAAAAGTGCGTTTTCAGATTTTATTTCACTTTAAAGCTCAGAGTTTTTCAGTTCGGGGATAAAAAAGTTGTTGTCACGTTGGGAAAAATGTGTAGAAAAAGAAGGTAAATACTTCGAATAAAATTATCTTGTTTTCATATCGTATTTTTAATATAAATTCTTTACCTTGAAAACGGACATTTCATGGGACACAACCCAATATTTTTTTTTATTATATAACTTTATTTACTTTTTAAAATGTAATTTGACTTTCCTATTGTTTTTACTGTAAATATTGTATGAATGTGATCTCACAGCCCTATTATTATTGTCCATAGAGACAAATTGTAATATATCTGAATCAATTAAGAAAAAAAAATTACAGATAGCACTTGAGATACCAAAAGCTTCTCGAATTCTATGATAAAGAAAATTAAATGGACTTGTTTCCCCTGCCTCAGCTGCTTGGGAAAACCCTTCGTACGACTTAGTGCTTAACTCTATTGTGATGACGACTCAATGTAGAACGTGTTGATAGAACAGTGACAGTAGATGACAGTAGGCGACAGTTAGACCTAGCGGTGGCTCCTACTTCCTCCGACCCTAACTGTCCTTCCGTTCCGCGGTGCTTCTCCTATAATATCCAGGTCTCGGGCTGTTGACATCTTTCTGCCGCGTGCTCTATTCGCTACCGCACATCTGTTAGATTATATCATGGAGTACCGCTAGGTATAGTTAATTACAGTCGGTAACGTAACGTTCATTATAGCTTCGCGGACCCTGAGTCCAAAAACCTTAGAACTTGTTTACTTGCTAGGAAAGAGAGAGAGAGATGGTCTCATGGTGGGTATAACTTATATTTTATGTTATTGTTGAGGTATGTTACTGTTCAGATTATCAGTCTAATACATGACATAGGATCCACAGATCAATAACAGAAACACTAAACAGAAGGCTAAAACTTTTATACTCACTACACTCAAGACTTAGACAAGTATAGCTTACACTATGGTGCGAGCAACACACGAATTCGTTGTTGAAATTGATTAAAAAACTTTCAAATACTGTTAGAAATAAGGGGATCACTTGTAGCTGGTTGGTTAGCATAACAGCTTTCCATGCCAAAGGTCACGGGTTAAAACCTGCAGGTGGTCCTAGGATTTTTTAATGGGAGTAAGAAATCCTTAGTTATGCCGTCCTTCGGAGGGGACGTTAAAAGATGGTCCCGAGCCTGTGCGATGTCAGGTACTCGTTAAAGATCCCTATCCTAATAAAACCTGGATAGGCAAAATATAGAACTCCCACTGTAGCATCGTCCGATTAGCCACAGTAGCATAAAGTGACGTTAAATAAGTAAATAAATAAAAAAAATGTTAGAAATAAGAATGATTGAAACTAATAAAGAATTAATCAAATTGAATTTTTATAGAAACTTTGTGTTTTATTAAAAACTCTGTTATATTATTATCTAAAATAATCAGTCAGTTTTATCGGTTTTTTTATCACTCTTTAATAACTTTAAAAGCTTTTGTATCAGATAATATTTTTTATAAAATCTTTAGCTTTCCAACGGTACATTTTACATGTATATTACTGTTCAAAAATACAAAAGTTACAATAAAAAAATATATTCTAACAAGAAGATATGATTTTATTTTTAATTGTACAAACTAAAATGTTCTTTAGAGAGAGGCAATTTAAAATATAAGCCCTGTCAGACTGTTTCAATGAGAACCAAATCTACATAAAATTAATGACCAATTAATTTTACATCGATATAGCGAGTTTAATCAAAATCTTTAGAGCCGTTTTTGAGAAAATCGTAAAAAGGTGCATAAATTGCATTCTATAAAGTGGCTCTTCTGATTAGCTGATTTTAATGAAAAAGTTTTTGTAAAATCTGGATCGTATAGTTGTCTTAAATATGAAATTTCATTTTCGTAGGACTTTTCGTTTTCGCGCTAGAGTTACCACACACGGACACTCAGACCTTTTCGAGCGACTTGGGTCATTTGGACGTGTATTTTCGGTGAAAACTAGAAAACTTTTCACTATCGCAATACTCTCCATTACTATATATTTCATATATAGGTAAGTGAAAGTAAAACATTACGAGTTCATATCACGGTGCCCAGAGGGAAGGCTTTTAACTCTGGCATCAATCCCTTTTCCTCACCCTTTGTTGGGGGAGGGGGTACATATTTGTATATGTATGTATATATATATATATATATATATATATATATATATATATACACATATATATAACACACACACACACACACACACACACACACACACACACACATACACATAAATAGACATATAATAAGTCCCAGAGCACAGCGCAGCGGTTAACTCTACTGATCTTGAAGCACTGACTGTTCTATTCTAACCCACATACTCTATATTAATCTGTACCGTATTTAAATAAGGAAGAATTGACCATTCACACATTCCCAACTAGCGTGAAGATATAGAAGATAACCTTGGAAATTTTATATTTAGATTTGAAATATTAAGTTGAAAAATAGTTGTGCCATGGCGTCTCTGCCAACATTTTTGTGGGTTTTTCTTTATTATTTATGAATGTATAAATTCATTTAAATGCACGGATAAGTATCATATTATGTTTATGTTTTCTTTTAGTTAATTCAAATGATCCTAACTGGTCTACTGTTCTTCGGGTCCTGGGTTCCGATGCCGGCTATGACGGAATATTATTTATTCTGTTCATTCAGCCGGAGGGTGACCCTAGGGTATGGAGACCCGCCTGGGGCAAACCCGTCCTCTATAAAGGCGGTACCCAAAAATGGGGGAAAACCTGGTTGCTGAGCGTGGTCAAGGCCTAATCACCTCATTGCACCGCCGCACAGTGGACAATATGACCGATTTAGGTGGACAAAATTCTGAAACTTGTCTATATTTAACCTTTGGGGTCCCAGATTACGGAAAAAAATATTAAAAAAATTATAAGAAAAAAATATAAAATAATTAATATTTTGACACGATTGGCGAGCGCACCGTGGTCAAACATCAAACTGATTTGCTAAAATCTAAATCTTCCCTATATTTTACGTTTAAAGTCCCAGAATACGGGAAAAATATATATATTTTTATTTCATTTTATTTTTTTGTCCGACCCTACCTCGCCTTTGAAGGCTATACGGGGCTTTCTGGGGTCAGGGGTTGAGGGCGGGGGAAAATGTCCAGACAAAAGCTCCTCAGCACCGCGACTCGAACTCGTAAGTATTATTTTCACAAGCTTTTGGTCATCTATAGTGGTTAAGCAACGTGTGCCAACCCACTAAGCCACCCCGCCTCTCATTCTGTCTTATCAGCCAATCATTGACCTTCCTTATAATTTATAAAGTGGCTCTCCTTATTTGGGGACATTGATGCGTGATTCTGCCTCAATCGCTTCCCTTCACAACCGTTAGTCCAGAAACAATACTCATATTTACTTTAACCAAAACACTTCACTATTCGCAGTGGTAGTTTTTTTAATGGATTTAGGAATAACACAAGAGTAGAAGGAATGAGCTAAAAATAAGAAGCGACATAAACATTATTGAGAGCTTGTTTTGCCGGAGGCTTGCTCCAAGATATATCCATCGCTTCTGACTCATTGCTGCTTCGTGAAACTGGTTTATAGTTCTCTATACTTCCTAGAAGTTAAATCTCGTAGTTTTGTTTTGTCCCAGGATACTTAGCCTCCGTATAATTCTGATATTTTATATCCTCTTTAGTTAAAAAAAAACAACAAAAAACTACAGTTCAGCTAGTTTTAAGCTGATGTGTGTTTATCTCGCTGAACCGTAGCAGATCAAACATCCTACCTCTTAAATTGTATTTAATTATTGGAATTTGTAACTATACCGATTATAAAAAAAAACTAACATGACATGTGGATAAATTACAACCATATAGCACTACAGTTAGAATTATAACTCTGAAGGTCTCGTGGCCATCTTATTTACAGACGCCTCGGAGGATTATCAGGATCGGAAAATGAGTGAAACTTGTATGTATTGGGTTGCCCGAAAAGTTCGTAGATATTTTTAAAATAAAATTTACCTTGTATACGCTGAGCTATCCGTGAAAGAACAGTACTTCCAAGTGACAACTCAAAATTGAGGGTGGTTCTATTAAAATAAATTAGTGGACTGTATAGATTTAAAAAATAAAAAATAATGGAAGCAAACGACGAATCACAATACATTTAATAGACTAAAATACATATAAACAAGATAACAAACAAATTAACCTAAAAAATTGATATAAAAAAAGATAAGAAACAAATTAACCTAATTATTGGATTAAACAGCTGTAAGAAAATGTAGGAAACAAAATTAAACTAATTAAAATATTGAAGAAAATAGGAGAAACAAACTTAAATAAATTAAATGCTTAAAGATGTAAAAAATATAGGTATCAAAATGAAACAGTTTCTTGAATAAGAATTAAGAAATTAAATGTTTCATTAATAGATAGGTTATATTCACGTGAAAAAGTCCAGTTGAGTAGTGTAGAAAATTACCGCAGGGCGGCTTGAACGACGTTCTCTTGGGTGTTGAAAATGACCGCAGGGCGGCTTTTCCAAGTTCCAAGGGAAACGATGAGAAAATGAAGAATTCGTTTGCAAACGTACTGAGTATGAGAGCAGACTTGGGTCTATAAGGCACATCTACCCTTCAGACCTAGCTTAAAACCCCCCGCCACTAGGCAGTAATACAAACAATTGAATCATTTCTACGATACATACGATCATTTCTTTTTCTTTCTCTTCTATTCAAAACTTGTAATTATATTTAAAATAACTATTTTTAAAACAGATAAAAAATAAAGATTAATACAAAATGATCTATTGATAAATATCATATAAATTATACAGTTTTTTTTTTTTTCCATGAAACCTCATCAGGCCATAACATATGGCGTGAACAACCTTATATTTTTTCTACTAATATTGAATCACAGAGCTAATGTTTATTTATATGCCTTTAATCATCTTGGAATTAACTATGTGTACACACTGAATTCCTTATTAAGGCTTAGTAGTGTAGTTTATTGCAAATCAAGATGAGTGACGATTCAGTTCATTTTCGGCATTAAGCTGTTTTTGTTTTTTTTTAAAAAGGAAAAACGTAGCCCAAACTGCGAGAAATATTCGTGCCGTGTATGCGATTCAATTGCTGATAGCATGATTCAGAAGTGGTGATCGTGGTTTAGATCAGGTATTTCAATCGGAAGACAACCCGTGCTAGCCGGGGAGCTGTAGTTTAACTCTTGACATCGAGAATATTATGACGGTTATCGGAAACAATTCACGAATTACTGTCCGGGAGATAGCAGCGGAGTTAAGAGCCTGCAAATCGACCGTTTTAGATCATCAAAGAAACGGCCAGAGTTGGCAAAAGTGGAAAAGAGTGCTATTCCACCAAGACAACGCTAGGCCCCATGTGTCTTTAAGTACTCGGCAAAAGTTATGAAGCTTCAGATGGAAGGTTTTACCTCACCCGCCGTACTATCCTGACATTGCTCCATCGGATCTCCATCTTTTCCGTTCCCACGAAAATTTTCTACAAGGGAAATCCTACTGTTCATGAGATGACTTCAAAACGGACGTTGTATTGTTCTTCAGGAGTAAGGAGAGTGATTTTTGGAAACAAATGGAAAATGGACCTTCCAAGCCGTTGGGAAAGGGTAACCGCTAACGGTGGTAACTATTTTGTAGATTAAATAAATACATTTTAAGCTGTTCATCAATTTTAATTTTTGTCCAAATTTCTCTACTAACTTTCCGGACAACCTATTAAAAGTGTAAATGAAGTTATCATGGGAGCAATGGTGCCTGGTTCGGGATCAATTGGCAACGTTTGGAAGATATGGTCATTATTAATTAGCTCATCAAATATTTTGGATGAGTTAATTCATGACACGGGGTGAAGACGGGGAGTAAATGCCGAGTTGAAAGCCTCTCGGCACCGACATGCGAACTCGTGATTATTTTTTTTTCCCCATTTCCGGTTGTTAGGTAATGTGCTTTTACAGCGTCGCGAGCTAACAAACTTGCCCTCTAAAAGAGATCCGTACTTATGTCAGTCTAAAAATGGTCTGCAAGGGGATTAGGCCGTGATCATGATCAGCTGCTTTGTTGCCCTAGCAGTTTTAAAGTTCCTACATTATAGAGGTTGGGTTTGCTCAATGCTCCGCAGCATATCTATTACTAGGGGCACCAAACTGGTCAATTATAAAACCTTAATTCGCCCTGTTCTTACCTACGCTTCTCAGACCTGGACCATCTCAGCAAAAAATGGAAATAGCCTGCTAACCTTCGAAAGAAAAATCTTGAGGAGAATATTTAGCCCTGTGAGAGATAGAGATGGATGGAGAATTAGGAGAAACAGGAAACTTCATGACCTTTTTGGAGAAATGGATATCCTGAAATTTATAAAGCTGGGAAGGCTCAGTTGGGCCATGTCGCAAGGATACAAGGGGAAGAACTGCCCAAAAGATCTTTGGAAACCCCCATTCACAGTACTCGACGAACCGATAGGCAGAGGCTGCGATGGATTGATGGAGTGGCGGCGGACGCACAGAATCGGACAGAATGGCGGCGGCCCAATGAGGAGGCCAAGACCCACCAAGGGTTGTAGAGCCACGCAGATAGATAGTTGGTGCTCAAGATGGGTTAACCACAACCGGGATTCGAACCCTGGACCCAGAGAACAGTAGTCTAGTGCTCTACCTACTGGACCATCCTGCTCCTTCAGAAACTATGTATATACCCTTTAATCATGGCCACATCGTCTATACTTGAAATGTAGGATAGGGTTGGACTGGATCCAAATCCTACACGGAAGAGTTGATGGAGATAATTGTGACGTGTTGCCAATTTGGAAGGATCCGTCCATCTCATTAGGCCGTTCCGTTGACCCCGAGGCCCTTTTGCTCAAAGCCGCGTCCTCAAGAGATAGCTTCCAATATTAAACGAGGTCTATGTAAAATAATAAGATATCATCAGCATTTCATTTATCTTTAAAAATATCCTATTAAACCCAAAGATTCATCTCCGAAACAACCAATTTCATCCAACACGATTAAATCCATTGACGACTGTCTTTTAAGCCTATACCCCCAACATCATGCTCAAGACAATGCTCCTACCTACAGACTCACAACTTCCTCTCGTACTATACCGGAAAAACAGCTATCCATTCAAGCTGAAAGCGATTAAGAGTACTCGTACTATGACCCGCTATCTCTACACTCCAAGCGACCCTCTAAGAACCGGCTATCTCTACCCTCCAAGCGACCCTCTATGACCCGCTATCTCTACACTCCAAGCGACCCTCTAAGAACCGGCTATCTCTACCCTCCAAGCGACCCCTCTATGACCCTCTATCTCTACCCTCCAAGCGACCCTCTATGACCCGCTATCTCTACACTCCAAGCGATACCCTCTAATAACCCGCTAACTCTCTACCCTCCAAGCGACCCTCTATGACCCGCTATCTATACACTACCAAAGTCTTGAAAAACCTCAAATCGCATTAACCGCAGAGAGGAGGTGGTCCTGGCCCGCCTGAGAATCGGACATACAAGGTTAACCCATGGGCACATACTATCTTAGGATTTGCCGCCAAGATGTCAACATTGTAGGGGAACCTTAACCATTACTCTCATTTTGGAAGAATGTCCCTTCTACACAAGAAAATTGAACCAAAGGGGAATACCACTCAATGTCGCGGTTGCTTTGGGGAACGATATAAATGGAATTGACGTGCTTTCTTACTGAAATGGACTTTTACAAGCAGATTTGAAAATTTTATTTTACTATTATTATTATTATTAATTTTATAATTATTATTTTTTTAAATTTTATTTCATTTTATAAATTACTTAATTTATTTTATTTTTAACTTTATTTATATACATACATATATATTTTTTAAATTTATTTATTTATTATTAATTTTCTTTATTTTTATACCCGATATATATTTATCTTTTACTTGTGCTGTTGCATTTATTCCTACTAGTGATTATTCTTGTAGTTAGTTGTTTTCAACTATTAGTTGTTATTTGTTTTTAAGTACAATTATTGTTCATTGTTTAACCTGGAATTGATTTCTAAAAGTGAGTGTCTGGCACTGATGACCGAGATGTTTTGTGTCAATACAACCAACCAACCAACCTCCCGTACTATAAGAGTCGTTTCAACGCATATTATTTTTTTCATAATTTGTTCCTCTTAAAATTTCCAATCCCATTTCAGAGACCTTGAGGTATCCTGTCAGAATCGATGAATTAAAATAAATTCCACCAAATCTCATCAAATAACCTTTACCCTTCATCGCAAACCTATCACATCCTTTGATAATATTCCGCTAGTTCCAGTCTAACATGGAACCTGTACACTAGACTGAAACGACAAGAAACTGCTCGCCACTTTCGGCTACTTCAACACTTACTAGTCAAACGCTCTAAACTTCCTCTTAACTACAAAAGGGCCATCTATATCACCATCATAAGACCGATATGGACTTATGGAGTTGAGCTTCGGGGCTTTACGAAACCATCAAATTCTCCCGTCTTCAATTCTTACAATCCAAAATCCTTTGAAAAATCCTAAACGCTTCTTATTTTTGCACATATAAACCCATCCATAAAGACCTTAATGTTCCATATGTAGCTGATTTAGGATCAAAGCAGATACCATTCCTTCCATGACAAACTCCAGTCCCACTTTAACCCACTAGTTTCAATCCTTGTTTCCTCTTCCATTCCTGACAATCCTCCGAGGAGTCTGAAAAGATGATGGCCTCGAGACCTTCTAGTTTAGATTACCTACCAATGGGCAGTTTCTCTTCATTTATTTTATCTCATAGCTCATTTACTTGATGTATTAACCAATACAGTTGTAAATATCAATAAATAGATAAATTTAAAAAAACGAAAGTTTAACTTTAAAGTTAGCAACCACGTTTTATACCGATATAGAACCGTCTGTTAAATAATTAAAAAAATTATTGGAGTTTACAACTGTTTCTTTGTTTGTTCATTTATGCTACTGTGGCTAATCGGACGGTGCCACTATTTTACGTACATAACTGAGTATTCAAAATCCTAAGGCCACCAGCCAGGTTTGTTACTTTTTGAACTGTATTTTTGAATATATCAACTAAATTAGATAAAAGTATTAAACAATGACATGATGTACATGTGTGAAAACCACCTTGTGATTTGCTTATTAGCTATCATAGAACATAAATGTCTCCAATTTTTCAAACGTTAACTTTATACATATTACCTAAATCATCTCATACGAAACGTCGCACTAAAACTAAATTGCATTTTTTTTTCTTTTTTTGTTTTGTTTATTTAACATCACTTTATGCTACTATGGCTAATCGGACGATGCTACAGTGGGATTTCTAAATTTTGCCTATCCAGGTTTTATTAGGATAGGGATCTTTAACAAGTACCTGACATCGCACAGGCTCGGGCCCACCTTTTAACGTCCTCCCCGAAGGACGGCATAACTAACACCTGCGGGTTTGAACCCGCAACCTTTGGCATAGGAGGCTGTTATGCTAGCCACCCAGCTATAAGTGATCCCTAATTTCATCTTTGAGATATACTTATGCCTCGGTTTTAAATCGGATGAGTATGACAGAGCTTAAATACAAAAATTTAAAGTTTCCTCTAAATTGTTTTACTCTTGTTGATTCGAAATAAGGAACCATAACGAAATGTTATCAGTGATAAAAGGTGGGTAAATATACAAGTTGAACGAATTTGATTACCTAAAACAATAGAAAAAATATTTTTTTAGAATTTATTTTTGACATATGAATGGTAATATTGATGTATAATATAACGTTGGAAGCTAAAGATTTTAGAAAACCTGTTATCTTTTATTGAGTTGTAAAAATAATTTAAAGATTACTTAATTTTAAACACATGCATCCATAGAAGCTCAATGTGCTTCTATAACCTTTTTTCATCGCTAAATTTATTTAAAAAGTTCTTATATTGATTTTAACAACACGCATCAGATTTTTATTTGACTTACGGTCTTATTATATTGGACTGTTTGATAAACCATTAATAGTTTTAGAAACGTTTCAAATAATTGTTAAATATTAATATAAGGGGATACCGATTTTTTTACTTTCACTTACCTATATATGAAATATCTATTGGGTTGTTTCACATGAAATGTCCGTTTTTATAGTTTCTGAAATACATAAAGGATTTTGCAGGTCTCTGTTGTTTTCTTTCGAATCTTTACATATTTAAAGTAAACAGTTACTAATCCTCTACCTTTGTATTATAAACCTCCAAATATGAACATGGAAACACGCGATTTTTAAGTAATATTTTTGTACGAGTTTAAACTCGGCCATTCAGCAGCTGAGGCCGCTAGAAATATTTACAAGGCGTTCGGAGAAGGGAGTGTAAATGAACGGACCATTCGCCATTGGTTTACTAAGTTTTCAGCTGGGGATACCGACTTGGAAAACTTGCCCCGAGGAAGACCTCCGTCCGTAATAGGCAACGATTTACTCAAACATACAGTAGAAGGAAACCCCTACCAAACAGTTAAAGGACTCTCAGCACAACTAAATGCAAGTGCATCTACCGTTTCCAGACATTTAAAGTGTATTGGGAAAGTGAAAAAGCTAGATACATGGGTACCTCATGATCTCACTGAGCGGCAGCAAGACCCCATGTTTCAAAACATACCGTGCAAAAATTGAAAGAACTGGGCTACGAAGAAGACTTGTCTTCAACAGATTACCACCTGTTCAGGAATTTAGACAACTTCGTCAAAGAATAATTTTTTGAAAACGATGATCAAGTGAAAAGTGCGTTTTCAGATTTTGTTTCACTTCAAAGCTCAGAGTTTTTCAGTTCGGGGATAAAAAAGTTGGTGTCACGTTGGGAAAAATGTGTAGAAAAAGAATAAGTAAATACTTCGAATAAAATTATCTTGTTTTCATATCGTATTTTTAATAAAAAACGGACATTTCATGTGACACAACCCAATAGTAAGGAAAAGTATTGCTATCGTGAAAATTCCCACAAAAAGGTATGTGTTTCCGTCTGTGTGTGTGGGCGTGGTAAGTGTAGCACGAAAACTAAAAGCCTTACTAAACTAAAATTTCATATTTAAGACAACTAAACGCACGAGATGTTACAGCACCTTTTTTATCACATAAGCTAACCAGAAGAGGCACTTTATACCATGCATATGGCACCATTTTTCAAACTCTAACAATTTTGATCAAACTCCTTATATTAATGTAAAATTTTATATGCTGTATGTTTCGTTCTGATTAAGATAGTATGACAGGTCTTAAATGACGATATTTTCAATTGTCTTCCTCTAAGGTACGTTTAATTTTGTAGAATCTATAAAAATAACTTTAAAATCTATTTAGTACTGATAAAAAAACGGATAAATATATAATTGAAACAAATACGGTATTTAACTATAGGAGAAAAGTGCAAACATATTTTTTCTGCAATTTTGGTGTTTATCAAACATAAAAACAAAAATATAGACTTATAATATACCGTTGGAAAACTGAAGATTTTATAAAAAATATTATCTTATACACGAAATTGTGAAAGTTAATGGAGAGTGATGAAAAGCCGATAAAACTAACTGATTGTTATAGAAAAATAATATAATGGATTAGTGTATTGAAAAAAAAAAAAATTAATTTTCGAAAGTCATGTGTTTTTACAACAAGTTTAACTGGATTACTTGCGAAAGTACGTTATATTAAGAACTAATTAGTGCATAGTCGCATTTTCCAGTACTACGAGCTTAGTATCATAACAACTCAGATATTCAGAGTGGAATAACCTCTCAAGAAGACGACAGTTCACCGACTGGCCGGAAAATGGGGAGCAACGGCGGAAAACTAGTCTTTCGGGGGAAGGTCTAAATACGGTCGGGAGATGGTGGCGCATGCGCTGCTTCGTCCAGGATCGGGGGAGGACCTCAGGACCTAGGGGAGACCACAAGAGTTGTGAGCTTGTGAGGAAGAAGATGGGCATGGAGGAGTTCTACCACGAGTGGTCCGAGACCACCACTGAGAGCAAGGTAGGGCAGTCCATATATATATATATATATATTAATAGTCCTCACCGATCGGTTGGTCTGGAAGCGATTCGGTAAGAGGGTAGAGGGTTACCTAGCGGGGAACAGGCGATATCCGGTAATACTTGGAGCGGATGTTTATAGTGCGAAGGTGGAAGCTATTTCCCGCTAGGTAGTATCACAAACCTTTTATTTTATATTAAATACAACAGATGTTTAAATAAAAACAGCTGTTATAATTGCGAGAATAATAAAGAGTGATAATGATATGGTTACTAAGGCAGTAATTATTTAATAGCAATAAGAAGATACAATAGCTTTGATGAACATAATCTTGGTTAAAATCCTCAACCCTCTAGTCCAGTTGTTTGTTAAGGTTTAAAGTTTTTATTATTCAAGATGTACACTGGCGGTCCTAAGTTGGGGACTACCTATAGTTTACATCCATCTGTTTGAATTTTTTTGCGGTACTTTAGCGCTAGGATTTTTCTCATTTTGTATACTGTTAGTTGGTTGTACAACGTAATTCCACTGAAAATTAATTCATTTCAATCGCTCTTTATAAAAACAAAAAAAAATCGTGTGCGGGCAACACACTACTTTCACTAACCTCCGTTTTTAAAATAGATTGATGAATTTTCAAGCACAGTAAGAGATAAAAACGATTGAAACCATTGAAGAAATAATTAAATCGAATTTCTATAGAAGCATGTGTTTTATTAAAAAAAATATTATATTATAATGATAAATCTGGTGCGGGCAACACACGACTTTCACTTACCTCGATTTTTAAAATCAATGAAAGAATTTTCAAATACAGTTAGAGATGAAAATACCTGAAACTATTAAGGAATTAATCAAATTGAATTTCTATAGAAACATGTGTTTCATTAAAAAATCTATTATATTATTATCTAAAATAATCAGTTAGTTTTATCTTCTTCTCATCACTCTCTATCAACTTCTAAAAGCTTGTGTATGAGATAATATTTTTTCTATATTATTACTGCAATTATGTTCAAAAACGAAAAATACATTAAAAATATACTTTTTTTCTGTTTTCTCCTTTAGTTTGGTATCGAATTAATTCAAATTTTATATTTACCTGTTTTTCATCAGCGGTAACAAGATAATATAGTTATTTTTATAGAATCAACAAACATAAAGGTACTTTAGGGAAAGAAAATATCGGCATTTAAGCCCTGTATGACCATTTTAATCCGAATGAACCCCTAATGATATTAAAGCCCATTAAATTTTACATCGATATAGCAAGTGTAATCAAAATCGTTGGATCCGTTTTCGAGAAAATCGAAAAAAGGTACAAAATGCATAGTATAAAGTGCTGGTAAGGTCATTTTGATGAATAAAGTTTTGTCACGTCTCGGGCGTATAGTTGTCTTAAATATAAAATTTCAGTTTCATAGGACTTACGCCCGAGAGTTACCACACACAGATCTTTTTGCGGGACTTGGTTATTAGGACTCAGGGGACCCTAAAACGGCTATTTCCGTTGAAAACTGGAATTCGAAAATTTTCACGATCGCAATACTCCCCCTTACTATATTTAGTAAGTGAAAGTATGTTTGTTTGTTTATTTAACGTCACTTTATGCTACTATGGCTAATCGGACGATGCTACAGTGGGAGTCCTAAATTTTGCCTATCCAAGTTTTATTAGGCTAGGGATCTTTAACGAGTACCTGACATCGCACAGGCTCAGGACCACCTTTTAATAACGTCCCCTCCGAAGGATGGAAGTGAAAGTAATAATCAGTTAGTTTTATCGGCTTTTCATCACTCTTTATTAACTTTTACAAGCTTGTGTATAAGATAATATTGTTTCTAAAATCTTTAGCTTTCCAACGGTATATTATACACGTATATTATTATTCTTATGTTCAAAAACAATATTTTGCATTAAAACAATATTATTTCACTTTTTTTTCTTTAGTTGGATATCAAAGTCGTTCAACTTATATATTTACCCTTTTTTTTATTAATGATAACAACATTTATATTGTTACTTTTATAAAATCTACAAAATTAAAGGTATTTTTAAAATATCAGTCTGTCAGACTATTTTAATCAGATTGGAACCTACATCATATCAAAGCCGTCTCAATTTTACATCGATATAGCGAATTAAATCAAAATCGTTAGAGCCGTTTTTGAGAAATTGGTAAAAAGATGCAAAATGCATGGTATAAAGTGGCTCTTCTGGTTAGCTGATTTTGATGAAAAAGGTTTTGTAACGTCTCGGGCGTATATTTGTCTTAAATATGAAATTTCAGTTTCATAGGACTTTTCGTTCTCGCGCTGGAGTTACCTCACACGGACCCATAAACCTTTTTTCGTGACTTGGTTATTTGGATTCAGAAAATTTTCACGATCACAATACTTTTCCTTGCTATATATATCATATATAGTTAAGTAATAGTAAATATTTATAAACAAGGTGTTAGAGGATTCGAGAAACATTTTTGAAACTAAAAGTTCCTCGCTCTGTTCTCAGGATCACCGCAATACGCAATTGGTAAACAAACATTGCATTTCATTTACAAACATATTCCCCACACTATACGTTCTAACAACACAGTTCCCAGTATTAGATGGAGAACAAAACGAAGCAAAATATTTATAGTGTGGTGTTAAAGTTAGCAACAAGGAAGGCTGTTTATTTGGTCGCACCGAACGTAGGGGTAACTAATTTTATTTTTAGTTGCGATGAGGCAGATTTCACGGCGCGTCTCTTCTCTCAGAGCGATAAATTGTTTTTTTTTTTCTTAATTAATATCTGGCTGAGAGTTATAGGAAGTGTTTGGGGGCGATATATCTCCTGCCGGGATTTTTTAATATAACATTGCCCTACTTCGCTCAATCTCTACCTTTTCGGTGATAAATCAGGCATTTATTATTACTTTCACTTACTATATATAGTAAGGGAAAGTATTGCGATCGTGAAAATTTTAGAATTCCATTTTTCAACGGAAATACATGTTTTAGGGTCTCCTGAGTCAAAATAATAAAGTCACGAAAAAAGGCGCGCGTGTGTGTGTGTGTGTGTGCGGACGTAAGACGTACAAAACTCAAATTCTATATTTAAGAAAACTATACGCTCCAGATCAGCTGTAAGATCTTTTTCCATGTACCATGCCTTTAACAGCTTTATACGATTTTCTAAAATACGGCTCTAACTCTCTAATGGGCTTTAATATCAAGTAGGTTTCTGAATAATAACAGGGATTTCCCACCTTTAACCAGGACTTTATTTCTTCCTAGATTTCATTTTTTCTTGTTAACATTGAACCTAAATACTTGAATTTCTCTACGTGTTTAAAAGTATGACCTGAAATATTAATATCATCAAAATCGCCACCATTTCTGCTACTAATCATATATTTTGGAAAGGTAATTTAGAGGAAGAAAAATTAAAACATTCATTAAGACATGCCGATACCATCAAACTTCGCCTGCACAGACTCGTCCAATGTTCACCGTTCAAGCCCAAGCCCCCGAGATCAACCTTAATGCAATCCTCCTATCGACGCTTCGGCCTACCTTTCGGACGCCTACCAGTCGGATCAGCGAATACCAACTTTCTCGGAATCCGCTCGTCATCGAGCCCAACAACTTTACTCGCCCATTTGAGTCTCCGCGATACTATTAACTCAATTATATTCACAGGGTACAAACTCCGCAATTCCGCGTTGTGCAACCTTCTAAACTCCCCAGTGGCCTCATCTCTCTTTGGACCAAATATTTTACGCAGTACCTTATTTTCGAAAATCTTAAGCCGTTGTTCATCCTTCAAAGTAAGCGGCCACGTTTCACATCCGTAAAGAACCGTCGGAAGAATAATAGTTTTATAAATTCTAACCTTTAAGTTTTTAGACAGAAGCCGCGAACTAAGTAACTTAGCAACTGAATAATAACACGCATTTCCCACCTTTGACCGGGACTTTATTTCTCCCTGGATTTCATTTTTTCTTGTTATTATTGAACCTAAATACTTGAATTTCTCTACGTGTTCAAAAGTATGACCTGAAATATCAATATCACCAAGATCGCCACCATTTCTGCTACTAATTGTATATTTCGTCTTATCAGTATTTAATTCGAGTCCTATTTCTTTACCGGTTTTTATTAACACACTTGTATTTAGTTGTATGGTTTCCGTGTCTTCACCTAGTAGTACCAGATCATCGGCATACACCAAAACCGGAATCTTGTCACCCATATTTAAGCCTTTCTCGGTACACGTCACTTTTTCTATGACATATTCTAAAGCTATATTAAATAAAACAGGTGAAAGGGAGTCACCCTGTTTCAAACCCGATCGCACCTCAAGTTTTTTGGAGTAATTATGGCCGATTCTAACTTTATGAAATGTTTCCGACGGGTTGGGATATCAGCTGTATAAACTGTGTAAAAGATGGGTTCCAGAATGCTGCCCTGAAACAACTAATAATAGTCAGCTATTTCGAATAAACTAAATTAAATTTACCTTATGGGTTCACCTGTGGTATAGTGGCTTGGATGGTCTTCTATGCCCAAGATCGTAGGTTAAAATCAGGCAGATTGTCTTAGAATGTTTTAAAGGCTGTAAAATATCCTTGGTTAGGCCGTCCTTCGGAGGGAGCGTTAAATATTGGTTCCAAGCCTGTGCGATGTCAGGTACTCGGTAAACATCTCTATCCTAATTAAACCTGGATAGACAAAATTTAGGACTCTCACCTAATCGTCCGATTAGTTAGACTTTAATTTTGTATCAATAAAGGGAGTATTTTGATGCTTCATTAAAAAAAATGGTATGATTTTTCATGATAAAAAAAAAAAAAAAAAAAAAAAAATGGAATGACTTAGAAAAAGCATAACGATTGAGAATCATCCTCAGATACTTTCTAGTTACTATTCTCGAAAGAGAGAAAATCCCTAGCGGTTTTCGATATGAATTTCTCCTATCGATCGATCTGGGAATCTCCAATGATGTTATCGATTTAATATCGATTGAGGATTAGCAAGGAAAGCGGAACAGAATCAACGCTTCATAAAAAAACTTCATTCATAAAAAGTTCATTCATTTGACTCAAAAAGGCATACATATTTTTTATCTCTCAATGTTCTATTATAATATTAGAGCAGCGAATGGAAATTATATTTTCTCATCACAGTTCAGTTAATGTTTCTTTGGGTTCAATATTTTTGTAAGATATATTTTAGGCCGTTGTAAAATACGAAAATAAAACAACTTCTTTTTGAAATAACTAAAAATATATCTTGCAATAATTATGGGTATTTTAAATTGTTATGAAAGATTATTTGGCAATATACCGCAACATGACTGTAATTTAAATGGATACAAACTATTAAGTATCCCAAAATTTAATAGGGATCACTTGTAGCAGGATGGCTAGCATAACAGCCTATGCTAAAGGTCACAGGTTCAAACCCGCATGTGGTCCTAGTTATGCTGTCCTTCGGAAGGGACGTTAAAGATCCCTATCCTAATAAAACCTGGATTGGCAAAATTTAGGACTCCCACTGTAGCATCGTCCGATTAGCCACAGTAACATAAAGTTACGTTAAATAAATAAACAAAAAAAAATTGAAGATTTTGACTATTCCTAGAAAATTATGTTTGAAATGTAAAATAGAAATTTGGTGCGCGGAACACACGGTTTTAAATCAAGTTTTTAATGAACTTATTTTTTTATAATTTTTTTTTTTTTAATGGATATAAAACATGTACCATTACAACAAGAATCTTGGATTTAGTATCTATAATGAATCCTTCTATTTCTACACCAACTGAAGTGCAAGAGGCTGGTCGCCAGGATCTTGTGAAACCTTCGGGTACCCACTTGGTAAAGCCTTGATTGCTCTAAGTAGGGAGCTGAATGGTAGAAAATTCATTTGATTATTTTTACTCTCACTTACCTATATATGAAATATATAGTAAGAGGAAGTATTGCGATCGTGAAAATTTTAGAATTCCAGTTTTCGACGGAAATACACGTGTGGTAAGTCTAGCGCAAAAACGGTAAGTTGTACGAAACTGAAATTACATATTTAAGACAACTACATGCCCGAGATGTTACAGCAACTTTTTCTTTAAAATTGGCTGACCAGAAGTCCTACTTTATCCCATGCATTTTGCACCTTTTTATGATTTTCTTAAAAACGGCTCTAACGATTTTGATAAAACTGCCTATATCGATGTAAATTTTGATTGGCTTTAATATCATATAGGTTCCATTCTGATTTGAATAGTATGACAGGGCTTAAATGCCGATATTTTAAATTTTCTTCTTCTAAATTACTTTTAATTTTGTACATTCCAAAAGATTAATCATATCATCTTAATAGCACTGATGAAGGACGTCTAAATATCAAAGTTGAACGAATTTGATAAACAACTAAAGCAGAAAAGGGCAAATATATTTTTTAATGCAGTTTTTTTTTGTTTTTGAACACAAGAATAGTAATATAGATGTATAATATACCGTTGGATAGCTAAAGATTTTAGAAAACATATTATCTGATACACGGAATGAAGAAGTAAAGGGCAATGGAGAGTGCTCAAAAGCTGATAAAACTAACAGTTTCTGGCTCCTCAAAAGGGAAATTCGTGTTGACTGTGCTGCCACCTGGCGGCCTGTAGAAGCATAGCGCCCCTAGTTGTGATCATCTTGACATTGAGTTGGAGGTGATTACCCCAAACACTAACTGATTGTTGTAGATAAAAATATAATAGATTATTTAATAAAACACATGTTTCTATTGAAATTATTTTTTTTTTTTTTTTATCTTCAAAATGTTTGTATTCACACCTGTCAATAAATGGTGACAATCAGTGAATGTGATGATGAAGGAATGATAGTTGGCGTGGTAGGCATGATGAAGAGAAGATGTCCATCGGCACCTCTTCCTGGCGTGCTTCCTATTACGGATTTAGCTTTGAAGGTTCCTCAATCCAACTTCTTTTCAGTCTTCTGCGAGTATTGACCGGCATGTTACTAGTGGCCATGTTTCGTATTTAGCCCAGTAGAAATAGGATTTTGGCTAGAAAAAGGTGGGGTAAATTTAATTTTTAGGCACGATTGTTTGTACCGCTCCCCTCATTAAAAACCCTAGTTTTCACACTTTTCACCCTTGTGCGTTTTCCGCCGTTTTGGAAAAACCTCTAAAAAAATGTACTTTTTTCAGTTTTTTCCTTCTAAATCTGTTCCTGGACATTTTAGAGCAAACTTTGTCGTTAGCAATTTTAAAGAGCAATAAATTGTCTACATGTTTAGTATGTAACATGTTGGAAAATTCGGAACACCTACTGAGATACGTGGTTGTCAATATTGGCCAAATTGTCAAAAAAACACCAAAATGTCAGAAAAGTGGTTGGTTTCGCTTCAATAACTATTTTGGTGTGCAGTTTATTAAAAAATACATAAGAAACAATCTTTTAGAGTATTAAATTTCTAACAAGTTAGTTGTATAAAATTTGTAATTACTCCTAATTATACGAACAAGAAATGTTGAAATAACATTTTTACTGAAAGTGCTCTGTTAATAAAAAATAAAATACTCCGTTTTAATTAGATCTTCTGAACGTAAAATTTCTAACGACAAAGTTTGCTCTAAAATGTCTAGGAACAGATTTAGAAGGAAAAAACTGAAAAAAAGTACTTTTTTTTAGAGGTTTTTCCAAAATGGCGGAAAACGCACAAGGGTGAAAAGTGTGAAAACTAGGGTTTTTAATGAGAGGAGCAGTACAAACAATCGTGCCTAAAAATTAAATTTACCCCACCTTTTTCTAGCCAACCCCCTTTTTTGGTCTAATTCTACTGGGCCAATTAGATTGTTTGTATGTCCGTGTAAGTTGTTGTGAAAACGTTTGTAGAGGGTCCGAATCTCTTCATTGACTGTTGGCATGTGAATGTCTTGTTTGTAAAGTAGTGTTGCTAACGTACCACGGTGAGTTTGTGATAGTTCTGAAATTTTTGGATTTAAAAATTTAAATTTTGCGTATGTGTGTCTTTTTGGCAGTCCCGTATATCTGTGAGGCATAAGTCCAAATGGGCTTCAGCAGGTAAGTGTAAGTGTTTAGTTTATGTTTAAATTTTAATTTTGAACGTCTTGAGAGTACTGAGTATAAAAGTTTTAGTCTTTTGTTTAGTGTTATCTGTTGAAATTTAATTAAATTAATTATTTAACAATTTTTTTTTAATCTCTACATGTATTTAAAAATTCTTAGATTGATTTAACCAATGGAGGTAAGTGAAAGTCGTGTGTTGCGCGCACCAGATTTTTTTCATCCTCATATAACAATTTGGTAATAATATAAATCATTTTGCAATAATATGCAGTGTTTATAAAATTCCTTCGCACCATAAAATAAGAAACGAAATATAGAGCAGCTTGTTTTTTATCCCCACGCCTACTCAAAACATTTTGTAATCTCGATTCATCTAATACGAAAATATATCAACTCGAGATTTATAAATGTCGTTTCCGAACAATTTTATCCAAGTCAGAGATGAGAATAAATTCCCAATCAGCTCTCTGAGAAAACTGTCTGAAATTTTCTAGATATTTACAAACATTTACGATTTACTCAGAAATATCTGTTTGTTGTTTTCTGGATTAAGGTTGATTTTCTTCTACCCGCATTCTTCAAGTTCGTCATTGCTATTTTTAATGAAATGTTTAACCAAGACTGATTTGTAACAAGGAGATATATCCTTCAGCTTAGTGGAGGATCTAACCTCCCAGGATGCCAATGGGATGATAACATCCAACAGCAACTACACAAACAATATATTTGCGGTAACCCTCAGTGATCGTTTTCTAATTTTTTTCAATGTTCGAATTAAACTTAACATAAGAGTGGGAAATATACAATAATAACTGTTTGTTTGATATAGAAGATCTATTTTCTGATTAAAACAAGAGATAGCAACAAAAATATCACACTATTGTTTTCCTCCCTGAACGGTGACAATTGAACTATGGGTCATAAGAACATTATGGGTCTCTTGAGATCGGGTCCCAAAATATGATAAGGCAGATAATATGACATTTATATTTAACACAAATTTTCTTTTTTATATGTGGAATAATCAGGAGTCAGTCTTTTTCTAAAGATTTTTAATTTTGCATGTTTCGGCTCAAGCTTGTGACCCATCATCAGGGCATTACTGAGCCATGTCCAAGCATAAACTAAAAGTTCGGGTTTTATGCCTCCGTCCACTCCCGCAACACTCTTTGGCGGCCTTCGGACCTGTATTTAATGCCTCATCGAAACGCACCTTTCGATCTTTCCTTCTCCGACCCTCGTCCGTATGGAATTCTATTCCTTCTGATATCCGTCATTCCAATACTCTCTCGACCTTCAAATCCCGTTTTTTCAAACACTTCCTGTCTATCCAATTTTCAAATGACCCAACTGATTTTGGTAAATATAAATTTTAATAAAAATCGGTAAATAGAGCAGAGAGAAAAGATTGTATATTTTGCATTGTATTTAAAATTAAAAAATATTAATTATTAATTATTAATTATTTAATATAGCTTTAGAATATGTCATAGAAAAGGTGATGTGTACCGAGAAAGGTTTAAATATGGGTAATTTAAATAGAGAAATTCAAGTACTTAGGTTTAATGATAACAAGAAAAAATGAAATCCAGGAAGAAATAAAGTCCCGATTAAAGGTGGGAAATGCGTGTTATTATTCAGTTGCGAAGTTACTTAGTTCGCGGCTTCTATCTAAAAACTTAAAAATTAGAATTTATAAAACTATTATTCTTCCGACGATTCTTTACGGATGTGAAACGTGGCCGCTTCTTTTGAAGGATGAACAACGGCTTAAGGTTTTCGAAAATAAGGTACTGCGTAAAATATTTGATCCGAAGTTGACTGGGGAGTTTACAAGGTTGCACAACGCGGAATTGCGGGACTTGTATCTTGTGAATATAATTGATTTGGTAGCATCTCGGAGACAGAAATGGGCGAGTAAGGATGTTGGGCTCGATGAAGAGCGGGTTCCGAGAAAGTTGGTATTCGCTGAACCGACTGGTAGGCGTCCGAAAGACAGGCCGAAGCGTCGATATGAGGATTGCGTTAAGGCTGATCTCGGGGGCTTGGGCTTGAACGGTGAACATTGGACGAGTCTGTGTCGGCGGAATTTGGTGGTATCGGCATCGAACCTTCGGGTTCGCTAAGTCTATTATTATTATTTAAAATTAAATCCTAAATAATGAAGTAAAACTACGGAAACCGGAATTTCTCGATCTCTTGCTAAGACAATTATGGTTGAAAGAACAATCTCCCAAAAACTAGCCACTTCTAGTACTCTAACCACAGGACCACGCGGACAATGTTTCTACAGTTCCTAAATAATGGTAAGATTGAGCGGTGTGCAAGAGATCCACCATACACCCCCTTGAGACACCATATATGTTGACATACAAGACAACGCCTGCTCGATAATGAGTCAATGAATTCAAAAAGGCGAGTGTAGAGGCAATTAGTGAAGTGTGGCAGAGGTCCAATATGGCAGCTATCCTTCCCTTTTCATGAATTAAAATAAGACGCTCGCTTGTGGCGCTGCCAGGCGGCAACAAAGGAACCACTGTTGTACCGTTCTGGGGGGGGGGTCACCTCGGGGCTAGCGGAATATAGGATTGTAATATTTAATATTACAATATTCTACTTCCACTTAAATATATGTGAAAGTTATGTTTATAATGGGAACGATTTGCTTAGAGGGTAGAGGGTTGAGGGTTATAGCTAGCGGCTAGAAGTTCACTTACGTCTAAAACCTGTGAAAAATTGTACATATCTACAGGAGCGATATCTAAGGGGCAGGGTGGCCGAGCGTGTTGCTCACCCCCGGCCTGAGAAACCCTCCTATAGCCTTCGAAGGCAAAATAGAGGTGAACCGAAAAAAAAATAAAAATAAAAAAATAAAAAATAAATAAATAAAAAAAATAAAAAATAAATAAAATAGAAGCGATATCTAGCGCTTTTTTTTGGTAACTAGGTGCTCCAAGCTTGCTCCATTTTACTTCCACTAACCTATATATGAAATATATAGTAAGGGAAAGTATTGCGATCGTGAAAATTTTAGAACTCCAGTTTTATACGGAAATACACCTTTTAGGATCTCCTGAGTCTAAATGACCAAGTCCCGCAAAGGTCTGTGTGTGTATTATAAGCCCGAGATGTTACAGCAACTTTTTCATATAAATCATCTTCCCAGAAGAGCCACTTTGTACCATGCATTTTGCTTTTTATTTCACATGTTTTCCGAAAATAATATATATTTTTTTTTTTTACTTGATCTCGAGAACTTTTTAGATTTTTCTCTATCTTCAATAATAAGCGATTTTTTTTTTTTTTTTTTTTTTTTTTTTTTTATGGGGTGGAGTTATATCTTCTAAAACTCTACACATTTTTGTCTATCTTCAAAAAACTGAGTTATGGGCGTAAATATAGGTGACTTTTTAATTTTTTTTCTTTTCTTTTTTTCTGTCTGATAATTATTAGCCATGTACTGATTTTAAAGCTTATTATTAAATATAATAAACCAAAATCTAAATGTTGATCGATGATTATAAAAATAATTTAGCAGTACATTATTTATTTCTTTAGCTACTATCTTTCATAAGTTGGCCGTTCGCTATTTATCTCTGACTAGGGGATAATATATAGAAATACCCATCATCTATTGTTTTCCCAGCCAAGGAGGAATACTAAACCTACATTTATAAAAATAATTTTGCAGATAGCTTATTTTTTTTTTTTAATTTTGTAATAAGTAATATTACAATCAGTCCTAATTCGGACATTAATAATTGTGGTGAAAGAGTTAACATGAATATTGTATGCCAATTCATACAATATTTGCATAGCCATACAATTATAATCAAATATATATACAATAATGGATACAAATTTAATATATATACAAAGTCGAGAAATCACTCATAGCTATAGACACGTCAAACATACAGCACATTGAGTGGAGAATCTAGCCAATGCTAGAACTCCAATATACATGTTTACAAGAGGTCGCGGGGCCACTGCCGTTTCAACCTTCTAGGGGGATAGTCAGGGTGTGTGGAGAACAGAAATGGAACAAATGGTTTATTCCGTCATTTGGTTTCGTTTCATATTATATTTTGTTTCTTTCTACACGATTTTCGACTATCAACTGTCGTGCAAGCCAAACAACATATATTATGAAATTATCTCGTATATTTTATATTAAAATAATTCACATTATATAATAGGCAATGTGTCTGATTCTACATTTATTACAAATAACTTATTAACCTATGTAGCAGAAAAATACTCAACTATAGTGTTAGAGTGGTGTTATGGCTAACATAAAAGCGTTATATGCCCTGGGTCGCTGGTTCAAACAAGACAGATGGCCCTAGTCCTATCCTTAATAGGGGGTAAAATGGTGTTCCCGAGTTTGTGATTCCTATCCTCCGATCCCTATCCTAATAAAACCTGGATAGGAAAAATTTAGGACTCACACTAAATATTTTTTTTTAAACAATTTTTTTATTGAGTATTATTACTATCTGTCTCAATTTGGACATCAATAATAGTGATTAAAATAAAATATATATACAATAATAAATGAATAAAATGGTAACTAAGTCTTTAAATCACTCATTCCTATATACACGTCATCTATAGAGCACGTGAGTGGAGAACCTAGCCTGTGCTAAAACTCCAATTTACAAGAGGTCTCGGGGCCACTGCCGTTTCAACCATCTAGGAGGATGGTAAGGATGTGTGGAGCTGGATAGGGGATGGAGCTAGCGGATTCGGATGATGGATAAGCTTCTCATGGAATTTGTAGAATTTTGATGGAATAAGATCTAAAATAAATGGAATATTTTGGTCTTGGTGTAAGGTATGGTTGGTGGCTTAGTAATAGCTTTAAGTGAGAAAAACAGACCAATGTATTCCGATGTCGGAAACTTGATTTATAAACCGAGGAATAGAAGTATTTTCGGAACCTTAAAAAAATATGAATTGTTATGTTTAATGAGATAGGCGAAATCCCGCTATCCTAGTTTCAGAATTCGAGGGTGTTAACCTGTCAGAGTCGGATCCCCAGAAGCAACTATAAATACACTTCTGGTAAAAACTGCACAATCTTGATCCCGCTTTGGGTCGGGTCAAAGCCTCTATGTTCAAAGGCTACCTACCTTCTTATAGCCCAGCAGAATTAGCTCAAAAAATGGGTTTGTCTTAAAAAGTTTTTTTTATTTTTAGGTATGATTGTATGTACTGACCTCATCTTTAAAAACGCTGCAAATTACTATACAACGGTGTATTATTTCCAAATAACTATATTAGGTTATAACTGTTTGTAAAACTGTAGATAGGTAATTAACTAATATAAAAATCAATAAATAATTCAAAAGACAATATCATATCACCATTGCTAATTTCAATAGGCTATATCTCTGCTAGTTCTTAACCAATTTCAATGATTATTTTATAGAAATATATAGATATTTCTTTTTCTATTTATACTGCTTGAGTAATTTTAAAATTCTGTGCATATTTTTACTTTCACTTACTATATATAGTAAGGGAAAGTATTGAGATCGTGAAAATTTTCGAATTCCAGTTTTCAACGGAAATACACGTTTTAGGGTCCCTTGAGTCCAAATGACCAAGTCCCGTAGAAAGGTGTCTGTGTGTCTATAATATATAAGTTGAAAGTGATGAAAAGCTGATGAATCTAACTAATTGTTGTAGATAAAAATATAATAAATTATTTAATAAAACATATGTTTATATTGAAATTCAATTTAATTAATTCTTTAATGGTTTCACGTATTTTAATCTCTAACCGTATTAGAAAATCCTTTCATTGCTTTTAAAAATGGAGGTAAGTGAAAGTGGTGTGTTGCCCGCACCAGATTTTAGGTATAATTGTATTCACTGATTCCCTCTTTAAAAATCTGGTGCGGGCAACACACGACTTTCACTTACCTCTGTTTTTAAAAGCAATGAAAGGACAGTTTGAGATAAAAATGAGTGAAACCATTTTAAAATTAATTAAATTGAATTTCTATAGAAACATGTCTTTTATTAAAAATTCGATTATATTATTATCTAAAATTATCAGTTAGTTTTATGTTCATTTCATTACTCTCTATTAAATTTATAAAGCTTGGGTATAAGATAATATTTTTTCTAAAATCTTTAGCTTTCCAACGGTATATCATACATGTATATTACAGTTCTTATGCTCAAAAACTAAACATTGCATTAAAAAAATATTTTTTCAGTTTTCTCCTTTAGTTGTTTTTCAAATTCGCACAACTTACATATTTAGCTGTTATTTATCAATGCTAAGAATATAATATGTTTATTTTTATAGAATCAACAAAATTGAAGGTACTTTAGAGAAAGAAAATATCGGCATTTAGGCCCTGTCAGACCATTATAAGCAGAATGAAAACTACATGATATTAAAGCCCATTAAATTTTACATCGATATAGGGTCAAATAGGGTAAAATCAAAATCGTCGGAACCGTTTTCGAGAAAATCGAAAAAAGGTGCAAAATGCATAGTAAAAAGTGCCTCTTCTGGTAAGCTAATTTGATGAAAAAAGTTTTGTCACGTCTCGGGCGTATAGTTGTCTTAAATATGAAATTTCAGTTTCATAGGACTTCCGCCCGGGAGTTACCACACACAGACCTTTTTGCGGGACTTGGTTATTTGGACTCAGGGGACCCTAAAACGTGTATTTCCGTTGAAAACTGGAATTCGAAAATTTTCACGATCGCAATACTTACCCTTACTATATATAGTAAGTGGAAGTAAAAAGCGAAATGTAAGAATAACATATTTGAAATATCGCGAACACCTGCTCTCACAAGACCTGTAAGTACTTTTACTTTATAGTTGTTTTCGAATTATCCCATTGATAATGTTAAAAACCTATATTTCACTTCAGAGTTTTTATAAGTGTTAAATAGTGTTAGAGGAGGAAACGAAATGTGTTAGGTGTTGTGTTATAATGACAAGTTTACTGTTGCGGTTTTCAACTGATTATACGGAAGTCATCGGTCGGCGACAGATTTGCGAAAAAAGGGTGTATAGAAAAAACTCCGGGTTCTGAAAGCGTTGCGAAATTCGGCTTTGTATAATAGTGATATAACATCTTATGAAATGTCTCTTGTTTTCAGTTTATAATAATTATAATATAATGTTATAATTTATAATAACTAATGGTATTGCTATAGTTACTTTATTGAATATTATAGTTGACCGTGGCGTTCAATGAATTATTATAATAATTATTGAAAATGATAATAATAATAATAATAAATAATAGGCTTAGCGAACCCGAAAGTTCGATGCCGATACCACCAAATTCCGCCTACACAGACTCGTCCAATGTTCACCATTCAAGCCCAAGCTCCCGAGATCAGCCTTAACGCAATCCTCCCATCTACAATTCGGCCTACCTTTCGGACGCCTACCAGTCGGATCAGCAAATACCAACTTTCTCGGAATCCGCTCGTCATCGAGCCCAACAACTTTACTCGCCCATTTGAGTATCCGCGATGCAATCAGCTCAATTATATTCACAGGATACAAGTTCGGCAATTCCGCGTTGTGCAACCTTCTAAACTCCCCAGTGGCCTCATCTCTCTTCGGACCAAATATTTTACGTAGTACCTTATTTTCGAAAACCTTATGCCGTTGTTCATCCTTTAAAGTAAGCGGCCACGTTTCACATCCGTAAAGAACCGTTGGAAGAATAATAGTTTTATAAAATCTAACCTTTAAGTTTTTAGATAGAAGCCGCGAACTAAGTAACTTAGCAACTGAATAATAACACGCATTTCCTACTTTTAACCGGGTCTTTATTTCTTCCTGGATTTCATTTTTTCTAGTTATAATTGAACCTAAATACTTGAATTTCTATATGTGTTCAAAAGTATGCCCTGATCCGGGCATAATAATTATTGAAAACTATTTATTATTAAAACAACATTTGTTGTTCCACATTGTGGACCTTCATCAGGCCTAAAGAGTAACTAGATAAAATTGAACGGTTTGTATAAAAATAATAAATATTTCCATGAAACATTAAAATAGAAATGTTTAAAAAAAAATCATAACTTATAGAACAAACATTGCATCAATAATAAAGTTTGTTAAATTAAAATTAAATAAGTGGGAGAAGTTTGCTGG
The DNA here is from genome assembly GCA_023052935.1 of Piezodorus guildinii. Taxonomy (NCBI): domain Eukaryota; kingdom Metazoa; phylum Arthropoda; class Insecta; order Hemiptera; family Pentatomidae; genus Piezodorus; species Piezodorus guildinii. The sequence goes on along the minus strand of CM041298.1, from coordinate 2,657,506 downwards.
AGGTGCAGTCAAATTAACACACAATTAAGTATAAACTTAATTTAATAGTGCCCACGTTTCGGCCCAAATTATAGAGCGATTGAAGGAGTGAAAGATTAAATTAAATAAATTAAAAAAAAAAATAAAATAAAAACAATCTGTACCTCTACAACCTGTGAATGCTATTAGTGGGTTTCTCGAGTCAGAGGCTGAGGTAGGGGGATAAATACGGAGATAAAGGCCCCCGGAACCGAAAGGCGAATTCCTAATTATTTTATTCTAGTTTATAAGTTTCTAGTCATCCGGTTTCTTTGCAACGCGCGCTAACATTCTCCACCATGCCGCCCCTCTTGGGTCAGTGCATATAGAGATCCTTGCTGTTTATAGTTCAAGGGCCGTGCAAGGAAGTGATTATACCGAGTTCACGCTCAGCCCTTCCTAAGTTTGAGAACCCACTTTATAGATTAGGGGTGCCCAAGGAGAATAATTCAATTCCTATGTGTTAATTATATTAATTTATAATTTATCAAATTGATGTATTAACTCATTGCTTTATTTATTTGATTTTTGCTTGTTACTAACAATTGCTTTTTTGAAATTTTTTTTTTTTTTTGTTTAGTATTATAAAATTTCCATTTACATTTTTGAAAAGCAATATTCAATATTGACTTAAACAATCCTAAAATATCATGATTTTTTATCTCTGACGAAGACCCGGAATGAGGACCTATAGGCGTTGGTTTCCCAATAGATTGATATGTTCGCAGATATTTATTAGAAAAAATAACTAATATTTTTACTTACGTGGGATCTTCCAACGGAAAATTATGCGTAACACCTCAAATAAATATAGGCGATGATTTTTTTAAAAAATGATTTTTTTTTTCGATGTTACTTCCATCCATTAAGTGGTAGTACATCTATCAGAAACGTGAAGTATTTTCTCCCTCACAACATGGCATGTCACCTGTATCCCATACATAATGTGAACTGTTGTAAAGTCACCCACATTACTCCAGACCCATTCAATGGAACCACATCATCCCAAAGCTGTCGCCGGAGCTAAGTGTTGTGGTCTAGCTGGTCGGTCACGCTTCCTTTAAGCTCTTTGACGTTAGTAAAGCTTTCAAAGGCTGAGTCTGAATCATCTGTAAACAGGTCTATTCACCCATCTGATAGATGGTGTAATTTCGCTGCTCGACACGTTAGAGACGTGTTACAGCCGAAGTTTTTGGTGCTCCGGGCTGGATAGAACCTGAAGTGTGATCTATTATGCAATGAAGTTTTATGTAAAGCTCGCTTTTATCAAAATCTGCGTTCTTTTAAACTGTATTTCTTTACTCCTTTTACAATTAGTTGAGCTATTTTATTTATTTTTTTCTCTTCAGATATTCTTATCCACGAATATTGATATTCAACTAAAGAATGAAAAACAAACCTGAGTTGCTTAGTACATATAGAGAATCGTACCTTTTCTAGGTCATGGACGTGATTAAGCACAGATCATCATCAGCCACAAGATTTCCCCTAATGACTTGATGACCAATTTATACAGGCTGGGTGTGCCCTAAAAGAGATAAATAATTATCCACAACCAAATAAAAAACTGTATTTCTGCCGTCCGCGCCTTGAAGATTACTGGGAAGATTAAAAATATTTACAAGAATCTGATGTTTTTATTGTGATCAGCACTAAAAAAGACTAAGAACTTATTTTAAACCGGATATTTGTTTTAAGTCTTCTTTTAATTAACCTCAAAATACACATGTCTCAGTAACCAAACTGTGTTTCCGTAATTAAAGGCCGTGTTATGAGAATCTTGCCTATGGTTTGTAACGAATTTTGTTATCTGCGAATAATGCTCCTAAAGGTTTTAGGAAATCCAAGGCCTTGTGTTGGAACAAACCTAATATCTAACAAAGCTAGCGATAATAATTATAATAATAATAATAATAATAAAAGCCTTTATTTATATGTAAATACAAAGTTATTAATAATCTCCATTATGTATAAAAAAACAAAACAAAAAAAAAATGAATATTTACATATAGACCTTCCCAAAGAATGGGAGATTAGAGTCTTTTGGGCGGAGACTAGCCGAACCTAAAACTTGAGTTGCTGGCACTTAGTTTTCCACAACACTCTGTCTTGTGCGTGTCTCATCCACAAAGAACCTTCCTTTTTCCTCAATTCGTCGGCCCAGCGCTTGGGTTGTCAGCCTCTGCGTCTTTTCTTATCAATAGGGATCCATTCGGCAGCTCGCTTTGCCCAACTGTCTTCTGTTTTCCGCATGAGATGTCCTGCCCATGCCCACTTCATTTTTCTAGCATAAGCAATAGCGTCTGCGACATTTGTTAGTTTTCTTATTTTATTTGCGTTAATTTTGTCCCGCAGGAAGATTCCTAACATAATCCGCTCCATTCTTCGTTGACATACGTTTATTTTCTGTTCTAAATTTTTTGTGAGTGACCATGTCTGGCATCCTTATGTAAGCACTGGGATGATGCAGCTGTTAAAAGCTAGTGCTTTATATTTTATTTCCAGTTGGCTTTT